>CM029941.1:59148523-60393523 GCA_017639245.1 Myiopsitta monachus
TAGTCCTAAAAGCAGTGTATTGAAACTATAGTAACACCTACAAGGCAAAAAAAGTGGACTGTTCCACAGTTCTAATTTATTGATAGTCTTGGGTGTGACAACCTGAAAAACAGAGCTATTGCTGACAATCAGCCTTTTTGAAGTTTGGGTTTTAACTTGCTTTTAAAGTAGACAAAATACAATTTAAAAGTAAAAATTAATTAAACAAGTAACTCTCGCACTACAAAATTTTATTATTCTATACAATGCAACACAGCAATAAAAATAGCAGTAAAAAGCCCATAATGAACAACTGTATCTTTTTAGTGCCATAAATGGTACTTTCAAGACAATAGCACATTATAGTTTAAGTGAAGCTCTTCATTATATAGTATGAGAAAATGAGGCATGAAAGGAAGATAGAAAAGCCTTCTTAAGAGTTCCTATGCAGATAATGTAGGCCGAAGACAATCAATAGCCATGCCTCATTTATTTTATGTTTTTGAACACTTCAAGGCAAAACGTTAACATTTGCTGTATTGTCGGGCTTCACAGACCTGCATCAGTAATGACAAAACAGATTTGCATATTGTGATGAAGTTTATATGAATTTATATTCAAATTGCATATGGTTATTCTTCTCTAATACAAAAGGTAACACCCTCTCCACTAACCTGAATTCATTAAAAATCACTTTGGCTTATTAATTCGTCATCAAAATGACCTACACAATCAATCTAAAGAGTCACAAACACATTACAGAATCACATGAAATGCATGTTAATAACTTAAATATCATCATGAATACTGTAATAGATCAGGTTAATCTTTTAAAGTCTGTGTACCTACTCCTGACTGAAAAATAGGACTAAAAAAATAAATGGTTTTCAATGCATTTTTCATGGCATTTAAACAATACTTTTCAAAGTATTTAAATTTAACTTAGTGTGACAGTTATAAGCCATGTTTTAAATCCTTATTACCTCAATCAGATATATTTCTTAACATATCAATAATGAAGTAACCTATTAAGCTGCAATATAAATAGAACAGAGAGAACCAATAAATGAAAAAATATTACGAAAAAGGTGTGCTGGAGAAAATACAGTGTACACACATAGTGGAGCAAATTTATCATCTTCACATGTAAGGCTCAAGACAGAAACTGGTTAGTCCATCTATGTAAATGTTCTAGCTAACATTAATAGTCCAACTGAAATAATGAAGCTTTTTCTAAAATTCAAGAGAAATAAGATACAGATTGGGCTTCCACAGACTTCTTCCTGCACAGTTTCCCTATGTATTTAGGAATCTAGGCAACAAGAAACAAGTCTGTTTCAATAAATCTCTAAATTAATATTTTTTTACTCACTGGCTTCATTCCTGTAACCTGCTTAGCAGCACCATTATTTTTATCACTCCCCAAGGAAAACAGTCACTGAATGTATATGCCCCAGTAATCAAACATAAGGATAAGGTCTGACCTCCTGTTTACAATAGGTTTCTCTACCACACAAAAGCCAGACCACACTACTAATATATTTGCTAATATATATCTAGCATTATAGGCTACTGATTTTCTAAGCTTGTATAGGAAATTAGTATTGCAAATAATTAAATGAAACTGTGTTTTACTTGTGCTTAACCTTTTTTTTTTATGAGCAGTGTTAAACCAACAAAGAAAAGCTGCTAGTTCACCCCAAGGCAAATAATGCTTACAGAACACAGTGGTTGCACTAAGTGCACTGCACACAGGACTGAATCGCAGAATCGTAGAATAGTCAGGGTTGTAAAGGACCTTAAAGTCATCTAGTTTGAACCCCCCTGCCATGGGCAGGGACACTTCCACTAAACCATGCCACCCAAGGCTCTGTCCAACCTGGTCTTGAACACTGCCAGGGATGGAGCATTCACAGCTCCCTTGGGCAACCCATTCCAGTGCCTCACCACCCTCACAGTAAAGAACTTTTTCCTTATATCCAATGTAAATGCCCCCTGTTTAAGTTTTAACCCTGTTGTGGCTTAAGCTCAGTCGTAAATCAGCCACACAGTTCGTTAGCTCCCCCCCGCCCCTTCCTCCCCCGGCTCCCAGAGGGATGGGGAGGAGAATCGAAAGAATGTAACTCCCATGGGTTGAGATAAGAACAGTCCAGTAACTAAGGTATAATACAGACCACTGCTGCTACCACCAATAATAATAATGACAATGGAACCAACAAGGGGAGAGAATACAATCTTTCACCACTCACCGATCGATACCCAGCACAACCAAGCACTGAACTAACTCTTCCAGGTCTCTGCCCTCAGTTTTTACATCCTGGGCATGTCATGCTGTGGTATGGTATGCCTCTTTGGCTAGTTTGGGTCAAGCTTCCTCCCGGCTTCCCCTTCTCCCTGGCAGAGCATGAGACTCAGAATGTCCTTGGTCAGACTAAACATTTGAGCAGTAACTAAAAACATCAGTGTTATCAGTGCTGTTCCCAGGCAAAAAGTCAAAACCACAGCGCTGCACCAGCTACTACGAAGGAGAAAAATGACTGCTACTGCTGAACGCAGGACAAAACCATTACCCCTTGTCCTACCACTACAGTCCCTAACGAAGAGTTCCTCCTTACAGGCCCCCTTCAGATACTGGAAGGCTCTTACGAGGTCTCCATGCAGCCTTCTCTTCTCCAGGCTGAACAACCCCAACTTTCTCAGCCTATCTTCATACAGGAGGTGCTCCAGCCACCCAGTCATCCTCGTGACCATCCTCTGCACTTGTTCCAACAGTTCCATGTTCTTTTTATGTTGAGCACACCAGAACTAGACACAATACTCCAAGTGGGGTCTCATGAGAGCAGAGTAGAGGGGCAGGATGACCTCCTTCGACCTGCTGGTCACACTCCTTTGGATGCAGCCCAGGATACAGCTGGCTTTCTGGGAAGTAACAGATTAGTACCTCCAAGCGTGTTCACAGGAAAACAATCAACAACACAAACAGTGGATTGTCTCAAATTTGGATGTATACAGTTCTTGGACTGGTACATTTTTGTTGATCTAATGTTATAGCTGAAGTTTTTGTCATTTATCTCCTAGACCAAAAACACAAATGTGGGTAAAAATACCTATTTTCCAGACCTACTTTCTCACACTATTCCTACCCAAAGGTAAATGCATAAATTTTTGACTTTTTCCTGATTTACAGTTACATACAGGAGGAAGGTGAATTATGCTCTTTCAATGTGGCCTGAAGTACTTTTTGTATTGGCTCTTACTGAATCCAGTCATACCAACGCTCTGGTGGTAATGTATCATAAGGAGTGTCATTGGTGGAGCTGTTCCCACAAATATTTTCATTTAAAGCTTTGCAATTCACAAAATTTTGTGAGGTAATAAATAACTCTTCAATGATAATTTCTTAAAAACCTTGCCATTTCAATAAACTGAAATCTTTTATTTGACACCAGTAGAGTATCTTATAGTGCTTACTATTAATAAAGTGCTGTGGCTCACAGGTTTACAAAGAACAGAGCTATTTTCTAAATACAATAGCTCGTAACTGCAGCTTTTTTTTTAGAGCTAAACACAACTTTAGTTTCCATCTAACTTCAGATTTCTTGACTGCCAGGTACCCTCAACAAAAAGAAATGGGTGCTATAAGACACATTCTTTTGTTTCACATAAATTGCTGGGGAACTTGTAGGCTTAAGCTGAAAGAAAGCACATAATTCAAAACTGAGAGTGGCAGACTGAAGCAAGATTCGGGAATTGCATCTGATAGCATCTAGAATTTAACTCTTAAGTGGAAGAAAGAGAGTGTCTTACACACTATCAGACAAATGAATCTGATACAGTTTCCATTAAAATCTTGCAAGAGATTCAAAAATACGTCTTTTTCCTGATCTTTTACATATTGTTGCTTGTCCGTTCTTAAATTATAGATCTGAAAGAAGTGCTGTGGACTTCCTAGCCTTCCTATGACAGGACTTTACTGTTAGACAAGGAAAGAGACAGAAAGGAGCAGATGAAGAATGAGAGATAATTAATCAGTGCCTGATAACTTCTACCCTGATGGATCAGCCAAAGGATGTAACTAATTTCCCTGGAAAACCGTACTTTGTATGCCAAGTAATATTTCGTAGTTAGTCACTCTGCAGAGTATCATGGATGAAAGTACCACAGGCACAAGAAAAAATAATAACCATCGACTTTAATATGTTCTTTCTTATGCATTGGCAAAGAATGTACAGCTACTATAACCTTTAATTATGTAAAATTCTCAGTAACTTTCATCAGTGGTAATGGAAATGGTTGGAAGGAAAAGAAAAAGAGGACCTTGCAAAGAGGGTAGAATTTTAAATAGAATATTCAGCTTCCATCATTCACAGAATCCTTTCTCATTTATTTCATTGGTAAGATTTTCATGAAACAAAATGGGCGGGTTTTGTGATTAATGACCATTACAAAGGATGACAAGAGTTAAAAGATGTGGAAGTAAATGACTGTCGTGGTTTAAGCCCCCCACCCACGCAGTTTTCTCACTCACTCACTCACCCCCCCCCTCTTTCTCCCCCAGTCCCGGGGGGATGAGGAGGAGAATGGAAAGAATTCAACTCGCACAGGTTGAGATAAGAACAGTTTAGTAAATAAGGTATAACACAAATCACTACTGCTACCACCAGTAATAATACAAGAGAAATACAAAGAAAGAGAATACAACTGCTCACCAAGCCCGACCCAGCCAGTGCACCCCCCAGCAGCAAACCCCCCCAGTCCCAAAAACCTGACCATGCCGTGCACCCCCAGTCCACCACCACACCCTTCTGGGTCTCTGCCCTCCGATTTCACATCCTGGGCATGACGTGCTGTGGTATGGAATAACCTCTTTGGTCAGTTTGGGTCAGGTGTCCTGTCGCTGCTTCCTCCCGGCTCTCCCCGTCCTCCCTGGCACAGCATGAGACTCAGAAAGTCCTTGGCCAGACCAAAACACTACCAAGCAGTAACTGAAAACACTGGTGTTATCAGCGCTGTTCCCAGGCCCAAAATAAAAACCACAGCACTGCACCAGCTACCAAGAAGGATAAAAATGACTGCTACTGCTGAACCCATGACAATCCACCCCTTATTCCATACCATTCACGTCATGCTCAGATCCCACATTTTCAATATACCATCACATGTGCATATATGCATCCAAACTCACACACATAGGGAGGGAGATCTTCCCTTAGTGCATGGACCAATCCCTACAAAGCGGCTGAGTCCATCCAGTCCATGATATCAAGCTCCACCTCCTGTAACAGCCTTTCAGAGCATGAGAGCCTGCGTGCAGTGTTCACACTCGTGAATAACCTGGGCAATAGTGTCCATTGCTAAGTCCACCCCTCCATCATAAGTCTATCTGTATGCTGCATCTCTGCCCTGGTGGCCTGAGGTGTCATAGGCCAACCAGGCTTAAAATAATTCACCCTTATGTTGCCAGTCTAAGTCCATCTGAGCCACATCAATTTTAGCCGCTTGTCATTGGGGACTCCATACAGCTGCCTTCCATCTCTGATGCTTCCAAAGCACAGGAGGGGTCCAGTGGGCTAGATACTCACACTTGCCCACATTGTCCCACACACTCTGCCACTCATGACTGTCCAGCCTTGGGGAAAATCTCTCGGCCATCCTGGATTGTAATCTAACCCCAGACAAGACCCACACCCCACTCTGCTTAACTCTCGGGACCAGACAAAATGGTTGTGTGTAAAACACATACTCTGTATGCATGCCAACATGCTGATCCCCATCACAATCAGCAGGCAGGTCCCAAGGGCACCCAAAGGCCATTCAGACCCTTCAGAACTCTCAAATGACACTGCTGTGCTTGTCCCTGGGGCTGGTGTAGCTGCTGTGCTTGCCGGCTCTCTCACTACCAGCTGCTCTTTGTCTGAGTCCAGATCTTCCTCTGCCTTGCTGGGAAGTGCTGCGTGGCCTCCTGCATCCTCCTGGGGCTCGGGCTCGCAGGGCTCTGCGGGGTGTTGATGGGGAATGCTCTTGGTAGCCGCGGGGCTGGGCTCGGCCTCGGGGCTCGGCTTCTCCTCCCACTGCTCAGCGGCCGCCGGGCTCGGCTCGGTGAGGGGGCTCAGCTCCTCTGCCACCTCCGCAGCTGCGGGCCTCGGCTCCTGGTCCCCGCAGCCACGCTCCTGGAACGTTTTGGCTGCCAGTGGCTCCCAGGGCCACCCCGCCGCGGCTTCCCCTCCTCCCTTCTGCAGCTCGCCCGTATTGCAAGCCATTTCAATAGAGTACAATGTAACAAGAACCTTAATCCAAAACCCAGATGTGAAAAACGTTAAGATAAGAAATACCGGCTGTAAGTAAAGTATCATACACTGAACCTGTGAAAATCAGAGCAACAACTTTGAGAGCCAATAAATCAGCATTGTGACAAGTAGCTATTAATCCTGTCTTATCTCAACCCTTCGAGCCCCACGTTGGGCACCAAAAGAATTGTCATGGTTTAAGCCCCCACCCACGCAGTTTTCTCCCTCCCTCCCTCCCTCCCTCCCCCTCTTTCTTCCCCCAGCCCCAGGGGGAATAGGGAGGAGAATCAAAAAAATTCAACTCGCACAGTTTGAGATAAGAACAGTTTAGTAACTAAAGTATAACACAAATCACTACTGCTACCACCAGTAATAATACAAGAGAAATACAAAGAAAGAGAATACAACTGCTCACCAAGCCCGACCCAGCCAGTGCACCCCCCAGCAGCAAACCCCCTAATCCCAAAAACCTGACCATGCCGTGCACCCCCAGTCCACCACCATACCCTTCTGGGTCTCTGCCCTCTGTTCTCACATCCTGGGCATGACGTGCTGTGGTATGGAATAACCTCTTTGGTCAGTTTGGGTCAGGTGTCCTGTCGCTGCTTCCTCCCGGCTCCCCGTCCACCCTGGCATAGCATGGGACTCAGAAAGTCCTTGGCCAGATGAAAACATTACCAAGCAGTAACTGAAAACACTGGTGTTATCAGCACTGTTCCCAGGCCCAAAATCAAAAACACAGTGCTGCACCAGCTAGCAAGAAGGAGAAAAATGACTGCTACTGCTGAACCCAGGACAAGAATAACAAAATAATTATTTTACTGGCTATCACCTGAATTCCTAATGTGCCTTTATCTAATCCCTTTGATCTCCTGGGAATTACTTTTAGATCAGCAGAAAAGAGATATCTTAGAAATATAGGTGCGGGAAAAGCTTTGTCTAGTAAATAGCTGAGAATGAAACTTGTTTGACCAGTTTATTTTTGTATTTGATCGTCCAAGTCAGCAGAGAAGTGAACACCAATTCCATGTAGTACTTCAAGGCTTATTTGTCAGAGAGATTCCTTAAGTATGTTACTGCCATTTGTTTCTGCCATCATACACAGGTGTAAAGAACAAGAACAAAATTAATTAAAAACATTCTTGTCCTTGGGTCAGATTTCTGATGTTATGCAGTGCGGTTTTACCAAGAGTGATGACAGAGAGAGGGGAGACAGGTATTAATTCAGTGACAGAATGATCATCACTCTCTGCAACTCCATTAACATAGAATAACTCTTTGCCATAAGTCATTATCTCCGGTGGAAACAATGTCTTGAGGGAACGTCAGCCATCAAAGCCATTATGAAAATAAATCATATAAGGACATATAGTTAACCTTACCATCTCTCTGTATGCCTCAGGATTCTTGACATCTTAGTTGTTTTGACTATTATTTAAACTCATTTGACTAAACAAATTTTGCAGTCCTTCATAACGCATACTTAGCAGAGCCTGAAATTTGATGGAATCCATAGACTTCAATGAACTACATGAATTGTAATGCTAAATAGAAAACTCAGATAAGAAGTTTAAAGTGTTCATCATTAGTTTAACTCTGTTCATAAAGACAAGGAGTGAGGTTTTGCATTTAATTTAATGGGAAAAAACCAAAGCAACTTTTGTTTGTTTTTTAATTTCTCAAAATAAACCTACTCTAGATGTCAAGACTGATTAAAGGACTTTGATTTAAAGAAAAGATATTGGTCCATGAAGTGAAAGACTTATTCCAGGGGGAAATTGCCAACATTTTCTTTTAAGTAGGTTAGTTCACTGAGGTCTGTGCATTGCTAGACCTTCACACACAGAAAATATCAGCAAGGACATGTCACTTCTTTTCATAAAAGGCATTAAGACTTTGCTTTGTGTGGACAGGCTAACTTAAAGAACCACCATAGTCCTTTTCCTCAAGAAATTTCTGACTGACATCCTCACCAATCAATGTGACAAATAATATTATTTAGTAAAATAAATTATAAAAAAAAGAATTGTGGTGAGGCACCATACAAAAGCTGAATTACAAAAATGCTCTAATGCTTAACAGTAGCTTCACCTTTTGTTGGTATCTTTTGAAAAGCTAATATCAACACTCCATATTCGTACACTACCTTTGATCATACTACCTACAAAATTCAACTTACCCTAAGAACCAACAAGATACAGATATAACTGTTTAATGCAGTATTTTCGTTTTCTGCTGACCTGAATTATGGTAGCGCTCAAGTGTTCATCTGTAATGTGTGCTTCCTTGCACAAGATACTACAGTATTCTGTCTTAGTTATACATCCTATTTATCATACATTTTCTTCTCCTGAATATTTTTGAGCTCTGTCTCTCTCTTCCTTTTTCAAACTCTCTTTCCTCTTTCTCAGGTGATACTCTATATATGCTGACAGTGCTCCACTCCCCTCAGAAACAGAAATTCAAGTTTCAAGCTTGCATTCCTCATCTGTACAGCTGGAAATTGAGTATCTTTTCCTAAATCTGAGTGCCCTACTCAAAGATCTACTGATCATTCATGGAAAAAAAATCAACAACCAAAAAACTCAACAAGTACCATTTCTGTACCTTCTGGTTTGGTGCAACAGCTGTGTCTCTGTGGCCACTAAGGATGGTGGTATCACAGTGCTGTTGGCACTGCTACTGGAATTCCAGCACATGAAATAATTGTGCTACTTAAAATCATACTGGTAATTCACAAAGCAGTAGCTGAGGCTTGTCCACACAGCTGAAGCTGTCATCAGGTATTTAGTCTAGAGGATCTGATTGTCATAGGCAGTTTAGAAAAACATGCTCTGACTGCTTTTACTTATATCTGCTGTCTGAATACATTATTTCATCATATTCTCAGGTCTAATCAACTCTATTACTGAGAAATTATTCAGCTTTATAAGCTCCCTGAAAAAAGGAAAAGCTTGTTCCCTTAGTCTATATTAAATGATCTACTGTCTTACATTAGACTGTAAACTGCCATTTAAATTCTGTGATTAGCTTTTTCTTCTAGTACAATTAAGAATACCACACTACAGCCAATAAAATTTCAACTAGTATTTTCATCCTCTGCTTTTAAGTGCTTCTATGAAATATTAAAAAAAATAAAATTTGCACCAAAAATTAATTGAGAAATTTAAGGTGGCTTCACAATTTGGTGGGGAATGTACTGTAGCAGGTTTAGTCTAAACAGCAAGAGGGAGATGAAAGTGAAAAAGATCAAGTGCTTATTCAGCACTGCAGTGAAGTTTGGTTCAGGTCTTTGGTTTTGTTTTGCTTTTTTTTTCTCATAATTTTACCAGTATGATGTGTCACCCATCTGTCGGCCTGACCCAGGCTCAAGGGAGGTGTGTTGCCTACCAGAGGCTCAGATCACGGAGGTTGCAGAGTAGCTGCCTCCTCTAGCCAGTCCCACTGACTATTATCCACTCCTAGTGATCCATGTGGGTGCTACTGATAGTAGCCCAGAGAACAATAAAGAAGAACTACAAAGCTCTGGGAGAGGTGGTTAGGGGCTCTGGAGCTCAGATTGTCTTTTCCTCAATTCTCCAGGATACAGGGCAGGACCTTAAAAAGGCTAGGAGGATTGGCCAGGTTAATAAATGGTTAGAAGGGTGGTGCTATAGTCAGGGGTTTGGGTACCTTGAACATGGGACTCAATTTAGTAAGCCAGGTCTACTGGGGGCTGATGGAGCTGTTCTGACAAAGAAAGGGAAGAGTGGATTTGGTAGGAGGCTTGCCAGACTGGTCAAGGATGCTTTAAACTAGATGCGTTGGGGAGGAGGGCTTCATTCCATCCCAACACACCCAGTCAGTTGCCAGCACCTGTAATAACCGTTCAGAACAATGTAGAGATATTCCAGCTGCTCCAGCCAATGAGCCAGCTTCCACTGGACCTTGGCTCTGATGCCTCTATACAAATGCCCGTAGCATGGGGAACAAACAAGAGGAATTAGAGATGTGTGCACGCCTGTGGGGATATGATATCATGGGCATCACAGAAACATGGTGGCATGGTTCCTATAACTAGTGTCTTGGAATGAAAGGTTATAGGCTTTCTAGGAAAGACAGGCCTGGTAGGTGGGGAAGAGGAGCTGCTATTTATGTTAGGGATAGGCTGGAGAGTATGGATCTCTATCTGGGGACAGGTGAACAGTCAATAGAGAGTTTGTGGGTCAGGGTTAAAGGGAGAATAGTGATGGGAGACATTATTGTGGGGATCTGTTACAGACATTATTGTGGGGATCTGTTACAGACCGCCTGACCAAGAGGACTCTCTGGATGAAGTGCTCTATAGACAGATAGCAACAGCCTCTCGCTCACATGCCTTTGTTCTCATGGGGGACTTCAACAACCCTGATATCTGTTGGAGAGACAGTACGGCCCGGCACAAGCAATCCAGGAAGTTCCTCAATTGTGTGGAAGACAACTTCCTTTTGCAAGTAATAGAGGAGCCAACAAGGAGAGGTGCCATGCTTGATCTCCTCACCAACCTCGTCCTCACCAACAGGGAAGGCCTGGTTGGAAATGGAATGCTCCAGGGCAGCCTTGATTGCAGCGATCATGAGATGCTCGAATTCAAGATCCTCAGGAGAGTAAGAAAAGCGTGCAGCAAGCTCACTGCCCTGGACATCAAGAGAGCAGTCTTTGGCCTCTTCAGGAACCTGCTCAGTAAATTTCCATAGGATATAGCCCTAGACGGCAGGGGGGCCCTAGACTGTTGGTTGATATTCAAGGATCACCTGCTGCAAGCTCAGGAGCATTACATCCCTATTAGAAGGAAGTGCAGCAGGAGGGCCGGGAGACCTCCTTGGATGGAAAAGGAGCTGCGGAGGAAAATTTGAAGGAAAAAAGAGTCTTATAAAAGGTGGAAGCAAGGACAGGCGGCCTGGGAAGAATGCAGGGATGTTGTCTGGGAAGCTAGGGATCTGGTTAGGAAAGCTAAGGCCCACTTAGAATTAAACTTGGCTAGGGATGTTAAGGATAACAGGAAGGGATTCTATAGGTACATTGCAAATAGAAGATAGGCTAGAGACAACGTGGGCCCCCTCCAGAAGCTATCAGGAGAACAGGCTACACTGAATATGGAGAAGGCTGAGGTTCTTAATGAGTTCTTTGCCTCAGTCTACACCGACAAATGCTCTGACCACACCACCCAAGTTTTGGAAGGCAGACGCAGGCACAGTGAGGATGAAGACACTAGGCCCACTGTAGGAGAGGATCAGGTTCGAGACCATATTAGGAATCTGAATGCACACAAGTCCATGGGACCTGATGAAATCCATATGCTGGTCCTGAAGGAGCTGGCAAATGAAGTTGCTAAGCCACTGTCCATCATACTTGAAAAATCATGGCAGTCAGGTGAAGTTCCTGACGATTGGAAAAAGGGAAATATAACCCCCATTTTCAAGAAGGAGAAAATGGGTGAGTTGGGGAACTACAGAGCAGTCAGCCTCACCTCTGTGCCTGGCAAAATCTTGGAGCAGATTCTCCTGGAAGGTGTGCTGAGGCATATGAAAAACAACAAGGTGGTTGGTGACAGCCAGCATGGCTTCACTAAGGGAAATCCTGCCTCACCAATCTGGTGGCCTTCTATGATGGGGCTACGGAACTGATGGACAGGGGTAGAGCAGTTGATGTCATCTACCTGGACTTGTGCAAAGCATTTGACACTGTCCCACACAACATTTTCCCTAAGCTGGGGAGAGACATCAATTTGACAGGTGGACCACTTGGCGGATAAAGAACTGGCTTGGATGGCCGCACGCAAAGAGTAGTGCTCAATGGGTCAGTGTCCAGCTGGAAGCCAGTAACAAGCAGTGTCCCTCAGGGATTTGTGTTGGGACCAGTCTTGTTCAACATATTTGTCGGTGACAGGTACAGTGGGATTGAGTGTGCCCCCAGCAAGTTTGCCAATGACACCAAGCTGTGTGGTTTGGTTGATACGTTGGAGGAATATGGAATGCCATCCAGAGGGACCTTGACATGCTTGTGAGGTGGGCTGATGCCAACCTGATGAAGTTTAACCATGACAAGTGCAAGGTCCTACAGCTGTGTCAGAGCAATCCCAGGCACAGCTATGGGTTGGGCAGAGAAGAGATTCAGAACAGCCCTGCGGAGAAGCACTTGGGGGTGTTGGTCAATAAGAAAATTAACATGAGTCGGCTTCACTGTGAGCTGGGAGCCCAGAAAGCCAACTGTATGCTGGGCTATATCAAAAGGAGCCTGACCAGCAGGTCGAGGGAGGTGATCCTGCCCCACTACTCTGCTCTCGTGAGACCCCACTTGGAGTATTGTGTGCAGTTCTGGTGTCCTCAACATCAAAAGGACATGGAAGTGTTGGAACAAGTCCAGAGGAGGGCCACAAGGATGATCAGGGGACTGGAGCACCTCCCATATGAAGATAGGCTGAGAAAGTTGGAGCTGTTCAGCTTGGAGAAGAGAAGGCTGTGTGGAGACCTCCTAGCAGCCTTCCAATATCTGAAGGGGGCCTATAGGGATGCTAGGGAGGGACTCTTCATTAGGGACTGTAGTGACAGGACAAGGGGTAATGGGTTCAAACTTAAACAGGGAAAGTTTAGATTGGATATGAGGAAGAAATTCTTTATTGTAAGGGCGGTGAGGCACTGGAATGGGTTGCCCAGGGAAGTTGTGAATTCTCCATCCCTGGTGGTGTTCAAGGCCAGGTTGGACAGAGCCTTGGGTGGCATGGTTTAGTGTGAGGTGTCCCTGCCCATATGGTAGGGGGGTTAGAACTAGATGATCTTCAGGTCCTTTCCAACCCTAACTATTCTATGATTCTATGATTCTACGATTACTATGAAGTCTCACTTAACCAGTGCTGTGATGCTTTTCAGTGGCACAGCAGAGTCCACCTTCAGTGAGTTGAAGCTGAGTATCCTGAACTCAGCCAGGAAATATGCCAAAGTACAGCTAGAATAAATTGGACCAAAATGATGGCAAATTACAGAAATTGTCCCAGTCAAGTGACACATTTCATAATGCAATTTCACTTTTTTTTTCTTTTTTTTTTTTTTGTCTTTTTTTGGTCAGCAAGCTAGCATTACCCAATATATTTCTGAGTCTACTTCACCTGCCTTAAAATTTGGATCTATGTTTTAAGCTGAACATCTATATGGGTTAAAATGTAAAGCCTGTATTAAAGCACAAGTGGCAGCATCTCTAACAGTATCTACAAATAGTTTTTTGAGCTTTGAATTTAAGAAAATGCAAGCTTTTTATTGTGGATAGTGCGTTCTCTCTTGTGGTTAGAAGGCAAATGTATATAATGAAACCAACAAAAATAAAAGTTGGACTCCTCAGATAGGAAATACTGCTTTAAATAAAGTGACACCTTCCCTCCCCTCCCCCCCCCCAAATTAATTGTATGTACCTTGTTCCCCAAACCTTTCCTTCATCTAGCATATAAGAGACAAGGAAGTTCATCTAACATTGTGGTGACTTCTGAGATATTAAGACTCTATTAAGCAGAAATAAGGATGCTGAGAGTGCATGGACTTTGGACTGTGTTTAGCAAATAGTGGTAGGTTCACAGTATTTTTCTTCCGCTTTTTTTTTTTTTTTTTTTTTTTTTTTTTTGATTTGGAAGGACAGAAGTATACAGAGAAACTGACAATAATTAATTGGACTTTTCAAACAGGAAATACTACTTTAAAGTGACACAGTAGATAAGTTAGAGTCAAGAATATGTCATTGGAATTCAAGACCATATTTAATTTACTGTGCTACAGCTCACAAAATGTCATTTCTGCATATGCTACCATATGTTGTCTCAGCATCTTAGCATACAGAATTGACTGCTGCATGACTTTGTAAGTATTTCCTCTAAATGCAATTTCTTCCTAAGCATATGAAATACAGATGCTCAGTACAAAACTTGAGTTCTGAGAGAATTGCACTGGCTTACTGTTCAACACTGAATTGATTTTAAAATTGCTATATGACAACTTATGGTATAAAGCCCTACGCAATTTGGAATCTCTGGTTTTATCTAGCCTATTATCTATAAGAATTTAGTGTTGTTGAGACCGTCTGAAGTTGGCCATTTCAAAGCATTGCACATACGTTCAGCTGTTATGCTTGTCAATTTGAAATCCATTTCCAGCTGGGGTCTAGAACACAGATTCAGATACTTTTAGACATAAACTTTTATGTTTTCAATCTGACATCTTCATCAACCGAGCACTTGTGCTTTGTATTTTATGCAGTTGAAAGTACAAAAATACAGAAAATTACTCAGCAGAGGAACATTTTTCCACCAAAAAACATTCTGTTTGTTTGTCCTTGTGCTGTAAATACACCGTAAGCTTTTGCTAAATACTTGAGATTGCTTTGCAGTAAACACCAAGGTTTGATTATATATGGGGAAAAGTTGCACATCCATTGTACTCTACCAGGATCAGATTTGCAATATCCATTCATATTAAGAATGGAGATAATCATTGACTATTTTTCTGCCAGTGAACATGGGAATGGCTGAACCTGATCACAGCAAAGATACATTTAACTGGGGCCAAAGGCAGGTTCTAAGGGAAAAGTATAAGAATGAAACAAACATATCTGTGTGATTACAGTAGCCTTATATTCTCTCCAAGCTTCTAGCAATGTATTGCTCATGGGCATCTTACACAAAGCTAGTCCCTTCAAGTTTCGAAGTCTTGAACGGATTTTTCTTCTAAGCATTTCCTGAATATATGTCGGTCCAATAGCAACACACAGTTCAAATATGCCTTTTGTGAAAGACACATGCTGTTTAGTGATTATGAAGTGAATTTTGGAAATATTTATAAAAACAGATATTTTCTGGTATTAGTTGGTTATAACAAACATGTTTATGTTTCAGCCCAGAAAAATGGTTAGATGGCAACATGTTCAAAATAGAATACCAAAGGCACTAGTTCACTAGGTATTTATGCAAACCTGCCAGGAATATCTAGATCTTCAATATGTATGTCCTTTCAGACATTATGAATTAACTACCATCCTAATTCTTAAAATAAAGAGATATAGCACAATTTTAAAAAAAGAAACTGCAGACATTTTCAGTGATATTTTGCTTTTCAAATGTAACTACATTTCCCCAGTTAAACTCTTACTAATAATAAAATTTATTTGACTTTATACAAGCTTATTCACAGGTAAAAAATTTTTCATAATTTTCCAGTACAGTACACTATCACATCAAGATTCACGTTGCTTGTGCTACCGTAAGATAGCAGCATACAAAATGTATTTATTTTGCTGTATTTGTATGTAATAGGTACCATATTCTGTGTTCTTTAATTCACATTGTCAAAATTACCACAAATGTGCTTTTAGAGAGATTGATGATGACATATTTCAAACTATCCCAACAAGAAGTTTTTTGTACTATAAACTGTTCTGTGGATATCTTTATCCATATTAAACTTTCACTTGAAAGATAATTTATCCCAAAGAGTGCAAGGTCAGTAAAAATTGAAAAGCTGTAGTTGACATAAACATCCATATAACTACATTTTCTTGGCTGCAGACTTAGAAACTAATATTTGTTGAAGCAATTTTGAAGATAAAAGATCATTTATAGTTATGTTTTAGTAGATGATTATCTAGAAGTGTAACAGAGTACCAATACAAGTACTCCTTGCATGCCTTCCAAACAACATCAGCTATACGAAACTGACACCAAAGCACTGCAATCTGAACAGAAAGAACAAAACGTTGTTTAGGTTAGTTGCATTTTTTCATGTTTTCGTATCTTATTTCAAGGACCAGTGGTTTCAAACAAACCAACCAACCAACCAAACAAACAAAACACCCAGATTCAATAGGTTAACATAGAGATTGTAAAATTTGAGATAACATGGCCAGCTTATACAATGATTGTTAAGATTTCTGTTACATAGGAAATTTCTGTTCAGATTGTGTTTGGAAAGCTACAGAAATGTGTGGCCTTAATGCAAACCATATGCCAGAAAAGTATATTCCTGTTATATGCAGGGAGAAGATCAGAGATATTGATTGGGACTTGGAATAATCTGTTTCTGAGGTATTCCTTGCTTTGGGGAAGAATCAAAGGAATTCTAAATGGGCATAATGAAATATAAGAGCCATTTACAATAAGAGTGGTTCAGAATTGCAATAGGTTGTGCAGAAAGGCTGTGAAATTGCCATCCTTTGAAATTTCCAAAACTGCTGAAGAAAAGCTGCAAGTAGTCTTGCCCAACTTTGAAGTTATCCCTGCTTTGAAAAAGAGGCTGGACTACATACCTGTAGCTATGCTTTATAAAACAATTTTCCATGCTTTCTGTAAATGCTCCTATTCTGCATCAGTGCTGTGCTTGGCACAAGTGGTCTAACAGAATATAAGAAAAGAAGTAGTTGCATATGATGCACTTATTTACTTTGTGAGGAAGAAGTCTGCTCTCCCTAAAGGCAACAAGGATGGTGTGTTGACCAGCACTAACAGTCAGAATGTTGCCTTATTTAGTACCTATGTAACACTCAGAGGCCAGTGCATATCCTAAAGCAGATCAGCTAAACAATCATATTTAACAAGCTTCTTTAGTTTCTCTATTGTTTCTGCATACTCTCTGGACCTTCTGTCATTTTGTTTGCACACTATGTAAATTAAGCTCACAGATTCTCTACTCTTTCTCATTATTCCCTCCCTGGAGTCATAATCCAGGTATTTTGCCAAACTCTGAATAAACAAGAACACTCATAACCCCTACCCTAATTTCTGTGCTGGCTTATTTGACCTCGGAACAGGTACCCCTTCCCACCATGGTCACTTCTACAGGAAATGTCACTAGTTTCTTTCTTTCTCTCCTTTCTCTCTTTCTTTCTCTCCTTTCTCTCTTTCTCTCCTTCGTTCCTTCGTTCCTCCCTTCCTCCCTTCCTCCCTTCCTTCCTTCCTTTCCCTCCCTTCTTTCCCTCCCTTCTTTCCCTCCCTCCCTCCCTCCCTTCCTTCCTTCCTTCCTCCTTTCCCTCCCTCCCTCCCTCCTTTTCCTGCCTCCCTTCCTTTCATCCAGCCATACTAGTTTCAGTTAAAATGACTCAACAGTAACATGAATGTGAGTTATCACATCATGTATGGTCTCACTATACACCGTGCTATTATGTCAGTGTAAGGATCAGTGCAGACAATTTTGACATTTTGCAATTATCAAATTGTTTATGTGATCAATTCTCAAATTGCTATGAATTCGATAATTTGCAGGTATCAAAAAGCTAAAAAAGGTCATTTTTAAATCCAGTTTTTGAGTTGGCTTTATAGACTCTTTGCTGGGAGAAGAAAGAATGTCACAGTAGTAATACCACATTGCTTTCCCCCATGTAACCTTTTCACAAAATTCCCACAATGATTAATCCTGGAGCAAGTCTCATTTATATAAGCAGATGGCTCCTACAGCCCTCTGCTCTACAACTCCTTTAAAACCCCCTTGGGATCTTGTAGAAGCCCTTGCTCATTACTGCAATACATTTGAGAGTGCATAGTCCAAGAGCAGTAAAACACAGCCTTAAACTGAAAACTACCAAAACAAACCAGAGAGGTATTAAATAAAAAAAAATTCTCAATCACTTAATTTCATTATATTATTTTTTCTGGCAGTGCCTGGCATTTTACATTCATCTGGAAGATTTTCCGCTTCCCAAACTGTTACCTTTTCATGCACACCCAAAACTTATCTCTGGATGCAAGCAAAGCTTGTGTGGAGAAGTTCATAAATCAATTACTGTGAGAAATATGTAAGTATTGGCAGGCCCACTTATGCAAACCAGGGCCTTTAAGGCAGGCCACTGTAGACATCTGGGCTAATGGGAACCTGTGCGGGGCTGAAGAGGTAGGCCTACGAACCGCGTGGTTATAACGTACACCAGCATGCCTTGTGGGCAGAAATGCACAGTTCTGGTTCTCTGAGCTGGATGGTACTCATTGGCATAAAACTCCTTTGAATCCCTGGAGTAATGGGACACAACTCTAGAGTTTCAGTAGAGCAGAACACAAAAATGAAGCTTCTGGAATTTTCAGGTTGGAACTTCCAACTTGAAAGAAGCAGGGGAAAAGAAGAAATGTCTTAAAATGACCTTGGAGAGTGTACAAGTACCTTTCTGCAACTAAGCCCTGAGGCATACGTCTGCCTAGAGCACATTTTCACAGCTCTGTAAGGAATTCTTAGAAATTAGTGTTTTTAATGTGAGTGCTGGTGCAGCTTGTAACATGGGATATCTTTGTGCGGGCAAGACGCATGGAACTCAAAGTTAGAGGCAAATCTGATAAAAAATACATGCTGCAGCTCAATAGAAAATGAAGAGTTTGAGCAATGTAACTTGACAGAACTGCTGAAAATTATTTTTTATTACCCTCCTTTCAACATTTCTAATTTCTCAAACAAAACACATCATGGTACTGATACATTCATCCTGACCTAACATATAGAGACAATTAGCTTTCATGGAACCTCCTGATCCCAAATATATGCTCTTGCCAGTACCAAACCTAACTGCAGTGTTTTGCAGGATCAAACCTAATTACACCATTTCTATCTGAATGTGGCAAAAAAGAAAAAAAAAGAACAGGTTTGTATCATTCTTCAGAGGCAGACACAGAGGTTTGAAGTTTGACTTTTAAAATCATGCTATTCCCTAAAATTCCCCCAATTTTGTTCCAGTGTTTTCCTCTATGTTTTATTTAAAAAGAAACCCTAAACCAAAGGCCATGTTCACTTTTTGTAAAGTAGAGAAACTCTGCTTTCTCCTGCGGATAGTGCACTTACTGCTTAATTGCAGCAAGGGTGTGCCTGTTTTTTTGTTCAGAATCTTCTCTTGTCTCAAAGGGGCACAGTCATGCCATGCTCTGGTTATGGATCTCCTCTCTCTGGCTCATCAGTCTTTAGTGAAGTGCCTCAATAACTGACCTTATTTTCAGCTGCTGAGCCCTTGGCAGCTCCCTTCAAAGTAAATCAAAGTTGCCAGAGGCTCAGCATTTCAGAAATCAGGGCACTTAACATGTTGCCTGTCTCTGGGTTTAAAAATCTGGCTTCAGGTTCTCTTTTATTTTTTAACTTTATTCTATAATCCAGCATGAAGGGAAAAGTAATGACAGCAGACTTGTCTACAGATAGTTCTAACTTTGGAATGCATTTTCCTATCTCTTGGAGTTACTTATTAAAGAGACAGCCTCAGTTACAATAATGCCTATTAATTCAAGCATAGTTTTCTCATCCGTTACAGCCACAAATAACAATTACGATGATGTAGCTCAGAAAGTTTTTTTCTTCTCCCGCTTGTTAACTTCGTGCTTTTGTCAAGACTGCTTGTGAATCTGATATTCATACAGACTTGGATAGATCTACCTGAAATACTTCTACTAAAGGTGACAAGCGTTTCAGTTTGAACCATCCTGAAGACTGCCAAGCCTGCCAGATCTTAAGTGGGCACTAAACTACTTTCTTAAAGGGCTAAAATCAAAACAGCCATAGTTAAGAGTTGTAACACTTTTGCTTATTACAGACCACAGATACTAGTTTAGCAAGGTTACCTGAAGAAAGGGGCATTTGCTTTGAAGCAGCTAATTCAGCTGGAAAACAAATAGATCAATAATTACTCTCCTTACACGCAGATTGCTCTAATGATACTTTGCTTTCTTACAGCTGTTGCTTCCCAATATTTTGGACCACTGTTCTGCAGCTCGGTGATTTACAACAGGTTTCTTGGCTTCGATCTACGGCTAGTGTACTTACACCTGAACAGAGGTAGACACACATTTTGGGCCAGAGTTTTGGGGAACTGACTCAGTTATTGCAGGTGCTATTTTTTCTGAGACAAATGTGCAGTCCTAAAGGTACCACAACTCTTGTTTCTTCATTAAAGTATTTCCCGTAGTGTCATATTGTCATGGGTTCAGCAGCAGCAGTCATTTTTATCCTTCTTGGTAGCTGGTGCAGTGCTGTGGTTTTGATTTTGGGCCTGGGAACAGTGCTGATAACACCAGTGTTTTTAGTCACTGCTTGACAATGTTTTGGTCTGGCCAAGGACTTTGAGCCTCATGCTATCCCAGGGAGGAGGGGGAGCTGGGAGGAAGTAGAGGCAGGACACCTGCCACAAACTGACCAAAGACATTATTCCATACCACAGCACGTCATGCCCAGGATGTGAAACCGGAGGGCAGAGACCCGGAAGGATGTGGTGGTGGACTGGGGGGGCACGGCATGGTCAGGTTTTTGGTACTGGGGGGTTCGCTGTTGCACTGGCTGGGTCGGGCTTGGTGAGCAGTTGCATTCTCTTTCTTTGTACTTCCCTTGT
Organism: Myiopsitta monachus; assembly: GCA_017639245.1. Taxonomy (NCBI): domain Eukaryota; kingdom Metazoa; phylum Chordata; class Aves; order Psittaciformes; family Psittacidae; genus Myiopsitta; species Myiopsitta monachus. Next base: position 59,169,127 of record CM029941.1, read on the forward strand.
ATTTTCCTTGTCATTATTATTATTATTGGTGGTAGCAGTAGTGATTTGTGTTATACCTTAGTTACTAAACTGTTCTTATCTCAACCTGTGCGAGCTGAATTATTTTGATTCTCCTCCCCATTCCCCTGGGACTGGGGGAAGAAAGAGGGGAGTGAGTGAGTGAGTAAAACTGCGTGGGTGGGGGGCTTAAAACACAACACATATGTTACCCTGCATTTCCACACTTTCCATCAGAGGAAAAGGAGATGTGAGTAGTACAAGCTGAGGAGAAGCTACCAAACCTGCAAGCCGTCATAGCAGAATAAAACATGATGAGCTTTCTTTATCAGAAATCATATACACTAATGCATAGTAAATATCCATGCAAGGAGGGCGAAGAACCATCATATGACTAATTTCAAAGATATCAGGACTCTAGATATGTATGAAGAAAACAACTGAGACTGAAAAAAAGAAATGTCAGGAAAAGTTATAATCTACATATCCAGCATAGCTGGAGTACATGTAATCATCATGAAAAATCATGGCAGTGAGGTGAAGTTCCCGACAACTGGAAAAAGGAAAGAATAAACCCCATTTTCAAGAAGGGGAAAATGGATGACCCAGGGAACTACAGACCACTCAGTCTCTGTGCCTGCCAAAATCTTGGAGCAGATTCTCCCGAAAGGCAGGCTAATGCAAATGAAAAATAACAAGATAGTTGCTGACAGCCAGCATGGTTTCACTAAGGGGAAATCCTGCCTGACCAATTTGGTGGCCTTCCATGATGGGGTTACAGAACTGATGGACAGGGGTAGAGCAGTTAAAGTCATCTACCTGGACTTGTGCAAGGCGTTCGACACTGTCCCACGCGACATCCTTGTCTCTAAATTGGAGAGACATCAATTTGATAGATGGATCACTCGGTGCATAAAGAACTGGCTGGATGGCTGCACGCAAAGAGTAGTGCTCAATGGGTCAATGTCCAGTTGCAGACCAGTAATGAGTGGTGTCCCTCAGGGATTGGTCTTGGGATTAGTCTTGCTCGACATCTTTGTCGGTGACATGGAATGCCATCCAGAGGGACCTTGACATGCTTGTGAGACGGGCTGATGCCAACCTGATGAAGTTTAACCATGACAAGTGCAAGGTCCTAGACCTGGGTTGGAGCAATCCCAGGCACAGCTATGGGTTGGGCAGAGAAGAGATTCAGAACAGCCCTGCGGAGAAGGACTTGGGAGTGCCGGTCAATAAGAAAATGAACATGAGTTGGCTTCAGTGTGAGCTTGCAGCCCAGAAAGCCAACTGCGTCCTGGGCTGCATCAAAAGCAGTGTGACCAGCAGGTCGAGGGAGGTGATCCTGCCCCACTACTCTGCTCTTGTGAGACCTCACTTGAAGTAGTGTGTGCAGTTCTGGTATCCTCAACATAAAAAGGACATGGAAGTGTTGGACCAAGTCCAGAGCAGGGCCACGAGGATGATCAGGGGACTGGAGCACCTCCCATAGGAAGACAGGCTGAGAAAGTTGGGGCTGTTTAGCCTGGAGAAGAGAAGGCTGCGTGGAGACCTCCTAGCAGCCTTCCAATATCTGAAGGGGCACTATAGAGATGCTAGAGAGGGACTCTTCAATTAGTGACTGTATTGATAGGAGAAGGGGTAACGGGTTCAAACTGAAAGAGGGGAAGTTTAGATTGGATATGAGGAAGAAATTCTTTACTGTAAGGGTGGTGAGGCAGTGGAATGGGTTGCCCAGGGAAGTTGTGAATGCTCCATCCCTGGTGGTGTTCAAGGCTGGGCTGGACAGAGCCTTGGGTGACATGGTTTATTGGAAGGTGTCCCAGCCCATGGCAGGGGGGCTGGAACTAGATGATCTTCAGGTCCTTTCCAACACTAACTATTCTATGAGAATAACGCATAAAATATCTCATGTGTTTCTGATGGTGGTGAATGATTATATAATACTTAAAATTGTGAGGATCTGAAACATTAATTTGCTTCTTCTCATGGCATCTTCTGACAGTAGATCTCCTACTTAACAAAACTGTATCCTAGGGAGGTCTTTGGAAGGTATGACTACCTCAGAAGTAACACTTTGTCTTGCCCTTGCACATCTAATATTTGTGCTTAGATGTTATTTTATTCACATATTTTTGTGAATAAACTACAGTCTATTTCAAGCTTTCATAGACATCTATCAGAATCCAATGAAAATCATGTAATGAAAATGTTTTTAAAATAGTGCACTTAATCGAAGTATTTTTTACTCTTGTTATTCATTCTGCACCATCTAGACTAGAAACTACTTTTTAAGGAAAGCTAAGACTTCAAAATAAACTTTTAGCATGGAGGTAGAGACTTAAAAAGAAAATAAAAATATGGGGAATATTTGAAGTAATGCACAGTATTAAAAATGACATAACCTTGTCTTACACAGACTTGAGCAGTGGGGCACAGAAACTGGTTAGAACTGTGACAGTAGATCTTAGAGAAGGAGCTGTTACGTTTAAGGATAGAGAAGTATCAAACAGTCAGGAGATCCTTTTTAGGAATAGTTTCCTGAGATTTTATGGGGATTACAGATGTGAACACAAATCTCTACTGCATTTGTCAGGGAAAACTGGAACAACTTCAGTAAATTGGAGAAAATCATGTAAGACCTAGAAAAATGCTAAGCAGCATAAAAAAAAACCCTTAAGAAATAAATAATATGTTTGTGCTACTCTTTATGCTAAAACAAGACAATCTGGGTTTCACACAGTTCAAGGATAAACCTATATTTAGGCATCTACATGTAGGTGTCTAAGATCCTATTATAGACAATTGATACATGTCAAAACAAAGAGCAGAGCTTAGAAACTAGACTGTCAACTAACAACTCTGCTTTCACAGAATCAATGAATGGATGAGGTTGGAAGGGACCTCTGAAAGAAATCTGTTTCAACTCTTCCATTCAAGCAGGGCTACATAGAGCCAGTTGCCCAGGACAATGTGTCCTGGTTTTCGTCTTAAATCATGACACCATGTCCAGACAGCTTTTGGCTATCTCTAAGGATGGAGACTCCAGCACCTCCATGGGCAACCTGTGCCACTGCCCAGTCAAACTCCCTAGATCACTGACAATGACAGACGTTTAGTTCCTTTGTAGATCCTACATACATATGTTTGGCCTGCAAGAGCAGCCAAGGATTGCCTTCAGCTCTGTGGAAATGAGGTTCTGCTTTGCTGGACCACTTTTTCCTCTTAGCAGAGACATTAAACTCAGGCCCATCTTTGCTCTTCCTATAGCCAAGGGGCAGTGTCTTTCCCAGACAGCTCTGCTATGTTTCCACTAGTGGCAGCACTGGATGATTCCTGTGCAAGCCACCGCATATCCCACTGACCTCCCTCCTCAAGCCACTTCAAGACGCACTTCTGTTGCGAAAATGAAGCCTGATAGGTTGGAGAAGGAACCAGGTAGGATGAAGAGGGCTGTCTCATCCAGAGCACTAGGTTTATGGTGCAGACAATGTAAGGCAGTAAGAGTATGGGGACCTTTCTTCCAGCTACCAGCAGTGATGCTATACTGTCTTTATGGTGGGAGATAACTAACATTTGTTAGTCTAAGCAATGGTATAACACTTTCTTTCACCTGTAAAAAGTGGCAAGTGAAAGAGAGACATCTTGAGAGCTGAATCCGGTTAAATCCATTGGCTTTCAACTACCATATGATAACCAATACAGGCAGTCTGAATTCACTAAGAAGTTAATTTTACTGCATGAATTAATGCAAATAACTTCTTACCACAATTGGTTCTCTATTGTCATGTTGCAGAAGAATTCATTTACCACTATGTAAAAGCAAAATCCATTCCAATTATACCCATTTTGCACTGTAATGTAAGGTTCTATATACCTATGGGAGTAGTCAGAATCTACAGATCTATTAAAAAAATTGCAATATAATATGCCACATGAGGCCCCATGCAAAACTTAGACCTATATGCTGTACGCTGAAATCTGGGTAAAGTCAGTTACCTGAGTGGGAAGGCACATAAGAAACATTCTAGAGATTGGAATGAATCTTAATGTATGTTATGTACTGGCTGCATAGCAGCGATAATAACAGAGACCGGGTAGTCTGGCGTTATGCATCCTGTGATAAGTAGAATGATAATTAACTTATCTTAAAAACATTACTGAACTACCTGGCTACTGAGAAAGAGATGACATGGTATTGTTCATGATGGCCTCAGCATTTAATATCCACTATAACTCAGAAATTAGCTGCCTTAAATTTATGAAGGTTGGCATTTTTTATCTGCATATGCAAAAATTTAGTTGATTTAACTGTGAATTGTAATTGACGTATTTATAAAATTAATGAAATTCTGACCTCTCTTTCATTTACACAGGAATATAAAATTGCATAGATCCACATTCAACAAAGGACTTAAGATAGCTGAAGATCTGCCCATGTCAGTTTTAAGAGATTGACTAATTTCTTCAATTAAGTATCATTTGAAATGGCAGCAGAGGGAATCCATATGCCTGAAGTTGCTAGATTTTCATCCTTAAATCAGAAAGAATGGAGTCTATGTATAAATCTTGAGGGAGTTTCAAAGTTTCCCATTTTGGTTGGACAATTTATTTAATCTATGCCACTGTGTTTCAGTGTTCAAATCTCTTGATGCTTTAGGTAAAAAACAAAACAAAAAAAACCCAACAAAACAAAACCAAAAACCCCAAACCCAAACAATAACAAATAAAAAAGAAAAATCCACCAAAAAAAAAAAAAAAAACAAACAAAAAATCAAACCCAAAATGCAAAAAAAAAAAAAAAAAAAGCAATCAAAAAACCCCACCCCAACTCCAAACCCTAACATTCCTATTAATCGAAAATCTTCAATCTAATTATTAATCTAAATTATTAATCTAATGCAGTGAACATGAATGGACATGCATAGGTCTTGGTAAAGTTAAAGGCTAAGTCTTAGTTTTAAATATTTGGTTTCTTCTTATTTTGCATTGTGATGACCTCCATTTTCATGGAAGAAAAATACAAACACAAAATCACTTAGATGGTAACTCTTTACTGGCTCTTCCCGATGGAGAAGCAAAAGCTCTCCAGCAAATATTTTACAAACAGGCACGATCTAATGCTAGGGGAAATCATCCTTTATAAAAATATGTAGAAGAGGGAAAGTTCTGCAGGATAAAAAGAGGATCAGAAAACAACGATAGAAGATGAAGCAAAGTAACAGTGAAAGTGATGACACTAGTTGAAATCTCAGATAGTATCTGGAAGCATTTTTTCTGGTCAGATTTTATAGTGGTTTATCCCAGTTTTACCATTTAAAAACCCTCTTGCTGGCTGACCGGATTCTATCCCTTTCTCTTCTACTTATGACAACAGTCTCTATGGCAATTCTAGCAGCAAAAGAAGAGCAGAAATACTCAAATAACATATGCTTCATATTTCATAGCAGATCCAATATATGGATCTGCTAATTCACATTTCATTTTTCACTGCCAGTCACTGATACATATGTAGAAGGACAGGTAGAAAGATTCCTGAACAATAAACCAGCACGGTCACCTTGATTAAAAAAATACAGTTGACATAGCAGTTACCTGTGTAATAGCTTTTCTATGGATTCTAGGAAAAAAACCCAACTCACTTATCTCTTCAGCCTGACGGGGTTCACAACTTTGTTTCAGTCTTTTTCACCCAGGAGGAATGTCCTAATGATAAAGACACACTCCGAGATAGTCTGAGCATCTGGCTTTCTAACTCCCCTTTTTTTTGAGATGTTTCTGTGTTACCTTAAAAAAAAAACCAGTAAAAAACACAGCGTAATCTGTAGCAGGAAAAAAGGAGGAAAAAAAAAAGAACATGACAGTATTCAGATCTGAGCTTTACCTATACAGGACAGACTGTTTGTTCTATCCATTCTTGCCCTCTACATTACTCCCTGTCTTATAATAAATAGGCATGAAAAAAGCAGTATGGAGTGGCTGGGACAGCAGCTTATTTTAAAATTAATTTACTGGCTTGCCAAAAGGCATACACTATTTTGCACAAAAAATAATCTTCATCTTCTGCAGAACACCCATCTGATGGACTCACAAAATGAATGGAAATAGGCCATACAGTTTGTAAATAACCATGCTCAGAACTGAGAAATTTTCTCAAGCAGCCAGATGCAATCACCTGTCAGAAATACACAATTTGTTTCCTAAATTACGGGGACTGTGGCTCATACCAATAAGACTCTTCTGCTATATTATGCCTATACTCTCAGCTTGGCTAATTTAATAATGGCATGGGGTGAATGCATATATTCTCTTGTTTAGTGTACTCTTTAATACTGAAAGGACAAGGTGATCCTCAGAAATTGTTTTCAGCCGGGCTGTGTTGCTATTTTATTTACATGTGTCAACAGCATCTGGTGAGTACGCAATGTGAATTGCTAATTCATCTCTAAGCTGTAAAATGAGTTCAAGTTCCAGAAAAAGGCATGACAGCATTGGTAAAACAATGAATTTGACTAGTTTGATCAGCTGTATATACCTTGGAGCTATTCCTGGCTACAAAAAATATCTTGTACAGCTTAGTACCACTAATTTCAGGGCTAAGTCTGAAATGAAGAATTTACATAGCTTTCACCAGCCTAATAAACAGCCTATGTAAAAATAAAGCAATAATTTAGATTTAACTTAAATTTATATTTAGTTAAAAATGGGAAAAGAGTATTTTACGTGATACTATTCAGTCATGGACCCCAGGCCATAGTCCCACATGAACACAAGATTTGCCTTGCCTTTCGGCCCTATTACCTGCTACCAGTAACAGGTTTCAGGGAGTTAAGGGGAAGAGTTTCGTAACCACAGAAATACTAAAGCTAATTCCCTGATTTACTGTACTCCCAGCATCTATCAACCAGAAGTAGCTAGATATTAAATCTTTTTTGCTGCATTGTAGACTTATTCTCCATGAATTTATCTATCCTCTTTTATGGAAGGTCCCACTCTGGAGTCACCACATCCTCGGAAGAATGACTTCCAAAACTTCACAATACACTATACCATGGGAGAAAAATATTTTCCTTCATTTTAGATCTGCAGCCTCCACAGATGCAGCAGTACTCAAATGCCATGTGCTTGGTAACATTCACATCAATGCATGACACACAGGTCACTCTGAGGTGTTGCTAACTCCATTCACTGAAAGACCTCAGCACCTGCTTGTTTATGCTGGTGGCAGTTATATCCAAGTAGGTCAGAACAGCACTGGGCGTGAACACAAACAGGAGCTTGACCAAGATGATTTATTTGTGGAGAAAGAGGAAACACAAGCACTGGGCAAAGGCAGCAAAAAAGTTCCTTGTTTAACAATACCGGCAGTAAAAGTTGGTTTCAATTTTGTTTTTTAAACTTGTCTGAGACTACAGAGACTGAGTGTTACATAAGATTTGGATAAATTTGGCTTAACATTTAAAGAGGCGTTTTAAAACTGTAATTTTAAAATGTTATTGTTCTCGCATTTTATGTGGCTTAAAAACTGCAAAAGCTCAGACTGTTGCTCTTCTACAGAGCCAAAAGCGTTCTACGCACTTGCTACTTGTCAGATTTTAAACACAATTTCTAATGCAATTATGTTCGCACTATCAGGAACAGTTTGCACTTATGTAATGTATTAGCAAAGATGGTACTTTCAACCACTGAAAATAATTAAGGGATCTCAGTTAAAAAAACCCACAAACCTGAAACAAAGGAAATAAAAAGAAAAGCCAAAAGCCCAGCATTCTTATGGATTCCTCTGTGAAAGAGAAATGTGTATCTTGATGAAAATATTACATAATTGACAGCATGAGCATTTGGAAATAATCTACACATGGGTATTACTACTCAATTTAAGAAGACTACACCCAAGTGATATCTGCTTCTGCGGTTATTCACTGAGTAAGTAGTGAAAAAGAAAAGAATCAATATTCAGCAAATCCTGATTATCACCCACACGCTGTGTGGCAAGGCAAGATCAAGAATGCCAAGAAAAATTCCTCCCCTCTCTGAGGGGGATCTGGATATAATTATCTTTGTGGCTCCTAAGGATATTATATTCCTTGCCCATTTCTTACCCCCACAAAAATCTTGGAAAATCCACCCACTACAATTATGGGTACTTAATGGTTACATTTTGGCCTCAGTTCTTCTGAACACAAAAGTTTTAATCAGCTTAGCTAGCTGTGTCTTGAATAAAACCACTCTGAAGGTATAAGAATAATAAACTGCAAAGAATAAATCTTCTATTGCAAGATTTGCCTTTGACAGATGTCACATATGGAAGGGAATGAAACAGTCACTAAGTAACTTAAGGCCACAGAGACACTATGTAGGTATTCAGTCTGGGTAAAAAAATGTATCTACAGACATACCACAATTAGGATCATTTACATTCCTAACAAAGTCTGGGACTTCTTTCAAGTTATCTAACAGTAATTTCCCACCTTCCAGAACCTGGCCAAGGCTGAGATTACCCAAAGACTTCCAGGAAAGGAATGTACTATTTCTGATATGTGGCTTGTGGCACTTGTAAAAAAAAGCTTTTCTATTTTTGATGAATTGTGATCTAATTGTTTAAGGTACCATGTTCAGGCAGAATGGAACCACTAATACAGGAGGTGCTTGCCCCCCCTCAGCCCTTTCACCATTTTCAGTGAATTGCTTAGTGACACTATTACAATATTGAAAGGCAAACCTGCATGAAAATCCGTTATCTATTAACTACTAATTTACTACTAATTAAACAATATATTCCACTTCCATATCTAGATTTACCAGAAGGGTGCTTTACTGCTATCTTACTCTGGAACTAACTCAGGGAAGGAACCCCATCTGAGAGGGTGATTTCATGCCGTATCTCTCAAGATCAAACACCTAAAACACACGCTCATGACTTCTGTTTCTTGCTGTTGTCTTCCCTCTTCAGGCTCAGTGAGCCTGCATGTTTCCAAGCACCATAATGTCCCCTGTCCACCCATCTGTACAGGAGAGAAATCAAGGCTTATTACTATGGTTACCTGTGGTCACCTGCAATCCAGGCTCAGTGGTAATCACCATCTTCCTCATATTGAAAAGACTTACAAGGAGTAGTTATTTTAATTTTTAAACGATTTGTTTTATTAAGAGTTCTTAATCATGTTTAAAGGGGAATATATTTCTCAGGCAACTTTGTGATAGGAGAAGAAAATCCCCTTTTGAGGAGATCACATAAGCACGTTGTTGTGAAACATCCTTTTTAAGTATTTCAGTATTAACAGTATTTCTTTAATATGTGCATTCAGGCTCCTTCAAGAGAAGTAACCTTTCCTTGAAGCGTTAAAAAGAGCTCTCTTCTGAAATTTGTGTTCAACTCTATTGCATATAGACAGAAAGATAAACACAATATTTAACTTTTTAATGCTTCAGTTTCACCTGATTTTGGTTTTGTTTCTTTTTGCTTTTAAGTTAATCTCTCATTTTTTTGTCTTTTGCACACCAAAGTGACTAGGGCTGTGTAAATGCTATTGGCTGACCCTGGCTCCTGGGAGCTGCTTTCCCCCGCATCTTGTGCTGGACACTCACCTGAGAAGAGTGTATTGAAGTTGTGTAAAGCAACAAGCCTCCTGATGCAATGTTAAAGTGGTTTATAGGGGAGGGAAAACATTTGTTTCTTGGCCTCTTTACTAAATGAGGTCGGAGCCCAGCTGATCTCAGGCTGGGGAGAGCATGCAGACTTGCCCTGGGGTGGAGGAACAGGAGATACAGGCTGTTTCCCAGATTCAAAGACCCTCAGTGCTAAGAAAGTGTCTTAGAGGGCTAGGAGTCTCCCAAAAAAGCACACCCAGCTCAGTGATAGAACCTGAAGGTTTCTTTTCTTTGCATATAACCAACCCCAAACCCAGCTGTGTTGGGTGTAAATGCCAGGTCCAGGCAGTTCTGATGGATCAACTACTGGCCAAAGCTGAGCCTGTCAGTCACATCAGTGGCACCTCCGGGAAAGCATATTTAAGAAAGGTGGAAACCACCACACAGGCAGAGGAGAAGAGGACAAAAAGTGAGAGAAAGAGCGAGGATGAAGGTCAGGGAAGAAGGAGGAGAGACAACTGTTCCAGGTATTCCACTGCAGCCCACAGACAGCCCCACAGCAGAGCAGGCTACTCCTGAAGTACTGCAGCTCTGGGAAGGGCCCACACTGGAGCAGAGCAAAGCATGAGGAGAAAGGAGAAGCAGAGGTCAAACTGTTACAAACTGATAGCAAACACCCAGTCCAGGCCAGCTCATGAGGAGACAAAAAGTTGGGAGTGAAACTGGGCAGGGGAGAAAGGGCTGGAGGAAGGAGAGTGAGTGAGCACTCGGTTGGGGGTTTATCCCTATGTCAGGACTGACCTGCTGCAACAGGCAATGAGCCTCTGTACCCACAGTACTATCCCTGGGAGAGGAGAAGAGGCTTTACTGCATATATGTGTATTATATTTCTATTAAGTATTTAAATATATATCACTAGCTGAAGATATTTAAGGTTAAATACACAACAACAACAGGGTTCTTGTTTTACTATGCTTAGTAAGAACCAACACGCTTCATTTTGAGCTTGTTCCTTCCCTTTCTCCCCCTCCCTTCCTCCAACTAAGCTCAGCCTCCTAGCAGCTACTCCCAAACTTTATTATATTAACCACGTTTTTGAGGATGTGATTAACTTACTGCAATTCTTGGACGCTCTTCTAAGACTTTTCAGTTTTTAAGCTGAAAACCCAAAAAGGTTTTTTCTTTCCACAAAGAAACTCTTAAATCTAAAGGCTGGAGTCCTCCATTAGTCATTGTGACCCTTGTAACCTTAGACTGCAGTTTTTAGTTCAGAGGATCCAAACTGACTTCAAGGTGTTCCTGTCTAAAGAATAATTCATTTCATGGGCTCAGTGACTGGAGAACAAGTAGAAATTGACACTGTTAGGATCTGTTCCCATAAACAGCTTAAAGTGGAACACAGAAATATTTGCATTTTGAAGATTCTAAAAGTTGTTAAAAGATCAAAGCAACTAGCATTTGAAAACACAAGCAAACAACAACAACAAACCCAACCAGACCAAACACTTTCTATAATGGAATTAAAAGCAAGATTTTGCTACTGAAGATAATTATAAAACATCCTTTAAAAAATGGCTGTTGATCTATATCAAAGTGCTTTTTTGCTAGACTGGGAGCAGCCTCTTGCTTAGTAGAACTGAGTTTCAACTCTTACTGCTGTACTTAAATGACATCCCATCCTATGTGAGAAGTACTGAAAAGGAGTATGTATGCATGTTCTGAAACCCCTGTAAAATGGGAAGCTACATAGAGAGGATGAGATTTTCCCCAAAGGAAGGGCTCACACATTCCTACCATATAGATACACTGAGTGTGTCTTACTCTGTCTGAAAATCCCAAACATTTGTGAAAACTGCTTGCTCGTATTTTTCACAGAGATATTTCCAGTGAATGAGTTAAAGGTATGGGAACTGTCTTTGAAGCTATGCTTATTCCTCTTCTGTTTTGAAATCATTCACATCAGAGTCCAAATCAGTATTTACCTTCTGAAAATCCCAGGAGCTCCCCAGTAGCTGCAACTACAGAACCACTAAAGATCAAAGACCAGTTATCTGGTTAACATTGTCATTTACCAGTTTTGATGCAAAATACCTTGTGGCTGACCTGAGCTCCTTAGTAAAGGAACAGGAAGGAAAGGGTGGGCCCTGGCTTTGAATAAAACTCATTTGACAGCTAAAGAGAGTCATCAGATGCTTCCATTTCTTTCTTTAATGTAAACTTTTTTAAAAATTAGTTGTAACTGGAAAACAACTGGATCACTGAGTTTGTCCTGTAAAGCACTTGTAGTACAACATTCTATTTAGTTCAGAATTTCTCTGCGTGCTCCCCATGCTGAACATGTGACAGATTTTGCCACAGACCACACCAGCACGTGCTAATAGAAAGCCAGGTGCAGCTCCTCATTCTCTACTCCTCACCCACCCTGGGGCCAGCAGCCAGATTGTGAGTATATTCAACAGCTCTAGTTCTACTTATGAAATGGGTAAGAAGCATAAAAGGGAAATTGAAGGCACCTGAAGCATGCAGAAATTCTGCATCTGTCTGCTGCCAAACTAACTAGCAGATGTCCTCCAGTAATTGTAATTGAGTTTGTCCATCCTTGTCAAAGTTCCTGGAAAAAACTACTGAAAATAAATTCTTCTTAGGGGGTAAGCTGTTGCTAACACAGGAAGGTATAATTTTCCCCTCCCTGTGCCAGCTTTATTGACTATTTTTTTTCCTGCACCCAGATGGATTAACATTGAACAGCCCTGGAGAAATCTCAAAAAAAACTCCACCAAAAAACAGCAGGTTGCCAGAATGATTTGAAATTGCAATTAACATTCATAGCACAATGATACATGAAAACTGCTTATGTGTGTTTTTCACAAAGATTTTTTCAGTTAATGAGCTAAATGTATGGGAAATAAAACCCTTTTTGAAGAAATACTTGTGCATACTCTGTTTTGCCACAGTCAACGTCAGTCTTGCCTCAAAAAAACCTAAATCCCTATGTGTCCAGTGGTCTTGTACCTGATCTGAGTAAGACATTTTTCTAATATAAGCTGCCTTCAAGCTCTCAATATGAGAGCTAGAAATGGTGTTAGGCCTCTCATTAAACGTTATCTATCTATTTAGCCTCCAGGCAGACTAGGCCATTTCTATTTTTTTTTTTTTTTATTTTTTTTTTTTTTTTTGTTCTTCACTACATTCATCTTGTAAAGTTTTGAATAACTGAAATTTGCATTTATAACATACCTCCCTTACAATAAATACCAAACAAAAATTAAGATTAGTTTGCAAACTCAGGACATACATAATTTCTTAATCCTTACACTGTGCAAAGCTCCACAGACCCTAAAAGCTTTGTCAGATTCACGTCAGTCAAACCAGAATATAGGATCAGGACCAAAAATGCATGGCCCATATTAGGAGCATCTTTGATTTAGGGACAACCAGAGTTGCCATCATTTGCACCAGAAAGAGATGGACATGTACTCTGTAGTTTATCAATATTGTATGTGTAGGTATTGCACACATGTGAGATTTGAGAATGAATTCTATTTACTGTTCAGGTATCAGTTGTCTATAGATGGCATATGCCACAAGATCAGTTCTTTTGAGACATCATTCTCACTGCATACGTAATATGTATGCAGGGACAGTGAGACAGGCTAATGCATCTTGAAAGTGTCAGATAAATAGCACAAATACATGAAAAACAGTATTTTGAGAAAGAGTGACAGGCTCCGAATATAGTCACTGCACACATTCAGTACATCTCTCAGGAGTAATTTCTTTTAATTTTGGATTTTTCTATAAGCTGTTAGATTAAATTTAACAAAATTTCCATTTTGGAGTAAAAAGAAAACCACAATGTTTTCAGAAGAAAAGAATTGATTAGTCCCATGGAAGGCAACATGTGGTGACTGCAGGGAAGAAACGCAGCAATTTTGTTTTCACACTCCTCCACAATACTGTTCACTGACTTATACTGGAACAGCAAAGTAAAAAATATTTTTCCATTTGAAACTAACGTTAATAAGGAAGTCATTCAGAAGCCGTGATGCTATCTAAAAGACTGGGTGACCATAACTCTTGTTAACAAGACAGATATCAGAGGACACAATTGAGCAGAATTTTCATAGCTCATCTCACTCAGAAGGAGCACAATAAAGTAACACATAATTATTTTCAGGTGTCATAAATGTACAATCCAGCTTACAGTCTGCATACAAAGGGGAAAGAAAAAAAGGATTAATCTAAAATAATATGCATTTGTTACAATGCTACTCTATAGAACTCTCCATGCTGTCCTGCCTTTAGACTTTTGCAGAAATAGCATCCTTTGAAGTTTTGAATAAAAACGCTTTATAGCTGATGATCAATTTGTTCTCATTCTTTCCTTATTCTACCTCCACTAATATTATTCCAAAATATCTATTTGACTTCCATTTTAATTGGAAAGATTTTCAGTTTTTATGTTATGTTAGGATCATAATTGAAGCTGTTTACATCATTGTAATTGCATGCTGGCATGTATAAATTTACAAATTCTTTGGGCAATGACTGCTCACAGCTACCATGAATTACAAAACCAGAGTAGGAAAAAAATTCCTGCCAACACAAAGAACAGTGTAAAAGTGTTAAAAATTACATTTTTGAAACCTATCCCTTTCTGAACCCAATAAAAAAGATTAATTATTTCCAGATTATATTCTTAAAAAATTAAATGAAACAAAAAAAAAAAAAAAAAAGGGGGTGGTGGTGGTGGTGGAATTCTGTTAAGTCTACTTGTGCTGGTTAGTAAAAACATTCAATACAAATATTAAAAAAAGTTGCTGACAGTAACAATCAGACATAAAAACTTCACTGTGATAAACTGTGCAGTGACACCCATTTCCAGAACTCCAGGGTAGTGATAGGAAGCTTGTTCAGTGCTCTGGATCATCTTTCTTCCACAATATCAAAACACATGGGGAGTATGTTTTGCTCAATGAGTTCATAACTGTCCAGGTGCGAGCAGAATTTATTCTTTGCTTGTCATACATCTGGCTTCAAATTGAACTGTAAATTGGCTTTGGCCTGTTTTTCACTTGTGATCTATAAGACTGACTAGTTTTTATGATTACTCTGATGAAAAAAAAGTTAAATTGAAATATATGGCTTAAATCTGGCTGGTTGTACTTGAGGGATTAAATATTCTCAGCTAGGGTTATCGCTCCAGTCTTAGAAGATGTTTTGTGCTTTACAGATGTATGCATCAAAACAATATGTTGACATTATTATTTGTGCTATATATCTGCAAGTTCTCATTTCTTCCTGAAGACATAGTGTCTTCAAATTAAATTCCCCGCATATGTTTAGGTACACACACATGCAAACATGCTTTAATGTTAATATAACATGCTGAATATCAGGTAGTTGGTTTTACCAAACATTTTATTTGCAATATCCCCAGTTCTAGCTGAAATGGTGGTATGAGAAGGAATCAGATACTTCGCTGTCAATGAGCTTTGCTGCTTCTACTACCCTTATTCAGAGAACTGCCAAAACTTCTGAAAATGCTTCTGTAATCCTCCAAATCTGACTGGCACTTGCTAGCTAATTCATCTCATTCTGCCAGAGTGCTTAACAAGATCTGGCATGAACGAGAAACCCTATATAGAATACCTAGGATACCTGTCTTCTGTCAAAGCAAAGTTTGCATCTGTACTTCATACTTCACACGCACACGCCTTTATGTATACACACATGTACATGCCTATAATCTCTTTACATGTTTGTATGCATGCCAGGCTTTCAAGAAGTCACTGGACATGTTGTCATCACCAAACACGGCAAGATATACAGCTTCCTGAGTCTTTGTCCAGCAGAAACACAAAATAGCTCCTGACAGGCAGTACCCAGTGTAACATGACACCTACATACCCGATTCAAACTTTCAAACTAGCTCAGTTGTGTCCAGTTAAGAGAGCTCCATATCTGCTCCGCTTCATGGCATAAATGTGCCAACTGCTTAAATTAGTATGAAAATCTTAACACGATTCCATTTAAATGAAGCTATCTTTTTCCTTACTCTTTTGCCAGTCCGCCTGAAGGTCTTCCTACTTTCATACTGATTTTTTTCTACCTTTTCCTCTGCTACATTAATAATGTCCTAAAAAAAGTCCTAGGTGATTAGTCATATGGTTTGTAACTGCATAAAGAAGCACAGACAAGTACAGGAGTTTTGCCTCTACTACGAGTGGTGCAATGATAAAAAGCTTGGATGAAAATTCAACATTTCTTTCTGAACACGTCTTACTTATCTTACTTCCCTGTTACAGAAACTTAGGCTGTCGTAGAATCATAGAATCATAGAATAGTTAGGGTTGGAAAGGACCTGAAGATATCTAGTTCCAATCCCCCTACCATGGGCAGGGAAACCTCACACTAAACCATGCCACCAAGGCTCTGTCCAACCTCGCCTTGAACACAAGCCAGCGATGGAGAATTCACAACTTCCCTGGGCACCCCAATCCAGTGCCTCACCACCCTCAGAGGAAAGAATTTCTTCCTCATATCCAATCTAAACTTCCCCTGTTTAAGTTTGAAACAATTACCCCTTGTCCTCTCACTCCAGTGCCTAATGAAGAGTCCCTCCCCAGCATCTCTATAGGCCCCCTTCAGATGCTGGAAGGCTGCTAGGAGGTCTCCACGCAGCCTTCTCTCCAGGCTGAACAGCCCCAACTTTCTCAGCCTATCTTCATACGGGAGGTGCTCCAGTCCCCTCATCATCCTCGTGGCCCTCCTCTGGACTTGTTCCAACAGTTCCATATCCTTTTTATGTTGAGGATACCAGAATTGCACACAGTACTTCAAGTGAGGTCTCACAAGAGCAGAGTAGTGGGGCAGGATCACCTCCCTCGACCTGCTGGTCACACTGCTTTTGATGCAGCCCAGGACGCAGTTGGCTTTCTGGGCTGCAAGCTCACACTGAAGCCGGCTCATGTTCATTTTTTCATTGACCAACACTCTCAAGTCCTTCTCCGCAGCACTGCTCTGAATCTCTTCTCTGCCTTACTTGGAGCTGTGCCTGGGATTGCTCTAACACAGCTGTAGGACCTTGCACTTGGCATGGTTACAGTATCTTCTTCAGAAAGATGTGATTTTTAGTTCTTCTCTCCCCCCCCCCCCCCCCCGATTGACAGATCAAAAATCAGTATCTTTAGTTCTCAGCACTAAAGCTTCATTTTGCATTGTATTACCTAGTCCCGTTCAATTTAAAAAAAAAATAACTCCAAAGAGCGTGTCACATTCTACTTGTAAAAGTAAATGGGCAGAGAACACTATATGACTGCCTGAACAGCTCCAGCATATATAAAGAAAAAGGTGACTTTTCTTTCAATGCAAGCTCCTTGTAATTCACTGTAATATCCCACCTCTCCACCCTCCTCATCAAAAAAAGTGGCATTCATACAGACATATTATTCTTAGCATTAAGACTCTCATAAAACATTATCTCATAAAGAGGTAAACTGAAAACTGTCCACGATTTCTGATTAATGGCTTTAACAGTTACAATCCTCCTTACATTTGAGAAATTAAGATATCCTTTTATATATACTTCATTTTTAGTACCTGCTATACTAAGTTAAGCAATATTCAGTTTGCTAAATGCTGCAGTTGCTTCCTATTGATTCTGCTTCAAGAGCACCTGGAGGTTATTCTGCAGCAAGCATAATATATGTACCTGTTATAATCAAAACTGACTACGGTTCAATGGTATTCAGGGGTCATTTACAAGCCATGTGTAGGTTTTTTTCCAGTGATTTCTCCTGTTTACACATACTACAGATTTTTATGTTCTGCTATTTCACTTTAATACAGCCACTATCAAGAATATTACACCCAAGACTCCTTTTTATGAATAATATTTTTCTTTCCTTCAATAAAATTATTGAGATGATGTGATGACCAGTATGTTAGGAACCAGGAATAAATTTGAAAACTATAACTGGAATAAAGAACTGCTGTTTTGAATAAAAATGTATGAAAGGGTACTTTTAAACCTCCATTTGTTGCTCTCTGATGTCAGAATGAATTTATCCAAGTATTTCTCTGGTCTTCTATAACTATGGCAAAAACTTGAGAGCTGAAGGTGGAAAGAAAAGTTGTTAAACTAAAGGTAACTGTAATAAGGTGTGTAAATACAGACTGTTCTCAATCTGCAGCACCAGCCTCAGCAACAGCCAAGACTCTTTCAAGTGCACTTATCCTGGAACACTGATGCCCCACTGAAACTGCCAGAGAACTGAGCAGGTCATTGCTTTCTCAGTCCAGTCTCAAAAAGGTTAAGTGAATATAATGTCTTTCTGCAGAAGTGACAGCAACGATGGAAAACTTAAAAGGCTATTTAGAAGCATTTTGCATGCACAGAAGATTCAAGCATCTGTTTGCTAGACAGGGTACAAAGTCACTGAGACACTAACAGTACGAATTGTGTGGGAAATACCTCTTACTAAGAAACCCTTTCCACCCCCTAAAAAAGCCCCAAACTCTGGGGCTCAAATTTTATATAGCACATCCAATTGAAACTCATATGAAAGAATAGAAAAAATAGATTAAGATCTTTCATTTAAAATTACCTTTTGTGGAATCTTCCTTGTTCTCCTTATAATGAGAGTCACCCCACTGCTCAGCTCTATAACATGGAATTTTGTAACAATCTTGGTGGGATCAGCAAAAAACTTTTGCTTCACCTGCAGACTCGTCCCAATCTATACATTAAACCCGGCCCCATGCAAGGTTAGAAGAAAACTCAAAGACCATTAAAGTAGGGTAACTTGATAACCTTTATCATTTATTTGAATGAGCTGGGTGGGAATAACATTACGTCTGAAGCTATCTGCAGGAGTCAGACCTTGAATACCTTTCTATAAAATGTCATAATGTGAAAACTGAACTTTCACTGGCAGACAGCAAACATAAAGCAAGTTATCACTGATCAAACCCAGCATTTTCTGGTATTACAGTAGCGATCCCATAAAAAGGCAGTAACTACCATATTACTAGAAGAGTGTCTGAGATGCCAGTTTTCCCTCTACATGTTCAAAACAGTGGTGATTATCCAGGTCAAAACAAAAAGTTAAAACCAGGTGTTCCATGTAAATAAATCATCTTACTGGGCTATTTAATTCAAGCCAAGTGCCTTGCTTAAAGAAATGATAACTTGCCAGAGCTCAGGACTGACAGGACATGATCTGGGACATGCCATGGGAACAGCACATTAGACATACTCACTGGCTGCCATCCTACCGCTTAGAATCCACACACCTGGAAGCTCCCAACAGGATGAGCAAAGGATGCTGATTAAGGTGCTCATCTCTGGCATTGGCCGCTGTTTGCCCAGAGTAGTGAAGGTAATGCAGCAGTTTCAAGGCAGGGGCAGAGGGGTAGAATGTATGTCTCAAGCTAGGGAGACAGTCTGTTTCTTTCGTCTGTCACCATCGTATGAGGAAGTAAGGGGAACAAGAGTGAAATGACACACTATGGTATCTCTGGTTTTGCCTGTTAATTTACGTTTTGTCAATGGAAATGTTGCCCAAATGTTATTATAAACTTACCTCTGAATCATTACAAAGATACTCGTCCTAGGAAACCTGTTGTTACCCCTTCAAACGCTCTGACTCATGTATGCGTATGTCATGCTTAGAAGTTTTCCCATGAAATAATGAAATCCTTCACTGTTCTCACTGAAACCTGATTAATTGCAATGGCTGACCATTCTAGTGGTTCCAATGTGTTCAATCCCAGTGATTAGGCACTCAGATCATAACCACGTGTTACATCTGGTTGCTCCTGGAAAGATGACAGGTGCATGAAATGGCTCAGAAAACAAACTCACTCACTCCCCTTCACTGTGTTTGCCCAGACCAGAACTGCATTAGGCAAAAGAGAGCGTGCACTATGCCAAGGTGCCAGGTTGCTACCACCTATATTACATGTCATCATTTATTTTGTCCTTTCCTGTTTGCCATTTCTTTGCCAACCTTTCTCCTTCTTCTTTTCTACTTCTTAGAAAATACCAAATATAGTGTACATCCTCAGCAAACTGGCTTGAACAATATATACATATAGGTGTCCTCTTGCATTTGAAAACCCAGCTGTTTGTGAACATATGTGAAAGAAGACTGGCTGCGCTATTCATCTTACATCAAGTTATTACAGCAGCTAGACTTTTATGTGGGTATACTGTCATTAACTGGGGGTCTGTAAGAGCATGGAGACATATGAAATAGGCATAGATGTTATCTGTACATCAAACAAGGTTTGCTGCAATATGGCAACAGAGACTGGAGTACTTCTGCAACTGCATGCAATGCTTTAGAAATGTGGTGGAGAACATAATGTATTCTGGAGTTTCTATAACCAACGATGTTGCCAGTAGAACAGTACTAGAACACAGGACACCTCTTTACCCCACTCCCTGGAGGGAGTCTGCACAAAAGGCTTTGTGAAAGGATGTCTGTACAGCATTTTTCAGGTGCAATGTCACAGTCTTTTAGGATCTTGTTTTCCTAAAGTGCTGCAGTATTGTCAGCTCTCACAATTTTACTCTGATGGTTGGTGTATTTTTAAAGTCTGAACTGTAGTAATTTTGTCTTGCTTGAGAATTTTAGCCTCTGTGTAAAAAAAAAAACTAAGACTTCTATTTTTCTGGCAGCAGACTACAGATGTATTCACGTATGTGACCCTTATGAGCCCTAACTTCATCAATAAAGAAGACCAATAAAATTTTATCTGCTAAAGGATATTGCAGTTTTTGAGGGTTCAGATCTGAACAGGCTGATAGTCATCCTTGTTTACATAATCAGTCCAACATTTGCAGTTCTTAAACCCAATAAATAGGGCAGAAATACTCTTTTGTACCCTGTCCCCACGGCAATAAAGCAAGAAATGTTATAGTGATACCTTTTAAAGCTGAATTACTACAATGCCTCATCAGGCACACAGGAAAGAGCCTCAGAGGTTATACCAACTGCATAAAATCCATAAATGAATGAATGAATAAGCAAAACTTCCTGCAGCCTTTGGAGAATTTCTGCTACTTGTGAAAACCCATGTGGTTTTAATTGCTGGACATGCTGTTAAGCTTGACTTTATTATGTTCAGCATGCAATAAAAGTGGAATATTGAATGGAGTAATGGAAAATTTATGCTTTGACACGACTTGTTTCTCAAAATGATTACTCTTCAGCTTTCAAAATTGCCTTATTTTCATCAAACAATGCAAATGGAATGATATTAAGACAAAATAGAATGCCACCCTCTTAAAACTTTTATTAGGGGAATGAAAGACAGGACGATGATGATTGATTCTTTTAAGTAGCTGATATTTTCCTATATATGAACACATCTGAGACCGATCACTTTATCTGAAATGCTGTATAGGAAGTGCCTTATTTAACAGGTTATATCTTCATCTCTTGGACTCATGGGTTCACATGCCCAAAAGACCTGGTTGCTTGTAGTCTAGACACTTTTTAAATTCCTTAAAGTCACCTTTGAAGCCTGCAGGCATAAAAGCACATTCAGTCTCAAGCCTTTTTGACAGAATTCAAGGTGTTGCAGTACCCCAGCCACATTCTTGGCGAACCTTTCGAGAGAGAACATTCCCTAACCCGTGTTCCCAGATAAAAGAAACAATGAGCTCACTTTTTCCATCAGCAGCAGACTCAACCTGACAATTTCAGCTGCCAGTACTCTTTCTGAGGCTCTCCAAACTCAGGCTCAGCACAGTGCCCAGGTGGAGAGGTGCTCCCAGTGCCATTCTGCATCTGCAGCTATTGACAGGAAGAGTGACCACTCCCTGCTCAACAATGTGCCAGTAAAACCTCACTTTTCCCTACCCCTTCGAAGGAGGGGAGGAATATTGTCCCCTGGACTGGATTTTTTTATTGGTCTTAAGACCAGCAAAGCCCTTCCTGGCCCATCCTCATTCAGCACTGGAGAACCAGTGAGGGTGTCCTTTCCACTTGGGCTAGGCCAGTATTTCATACCTTTGTCTTTATTAGAGGACTACAGGACAGAGGCTAGGGCACTTTCAACAAATATATAGACAAGCGCTAAGATTTCCTTCATCTTTTAGACCTGTATATCTATAAAAGGCATCTATTCTATGGAGAAGAATATTCAGCTGGAAAGACCAGGAAACACCTCTCTTGTGTCCTGTGTTTCTTGTTGAGGGTGTTCGCTCCAGTGCAGCTGAGTGTCCTTGAATTCGCAAAATGCAAAGTGATAAACAATGTCATTAATCATGTACAGGCCATGATTACCATTCCTGGACACATTGAATACTAAGATAAAGACAATCTGCTCTATACTATTTCTGAATTTTAGAGAATTGTCTCTCCTTTTTCTTTTAGTAACGTTATTTTTTTTCTTGGTTTCATATTCTGTGCATCTGCATTAACCCAAAGCACATCAGAATTTCATTCTCCTGCTATTTTCAATCCAACTTAATTTCAGAACAAACAAACCTTGTTTAACTTGCATCAGCATCACTTCAAGTAGTCCAGTGGATGATGTCCCACTGCATCTTTCATGAGGAAATATATATTAGAAAAGTACATGATGTATTTTGGCTCCAGCCAAGATATTTTAGATGAGTTTGCCTGGAAGGAAGCCAAGGAAGAAGTACAAACTGACAGTTTTGTGATACTGGTGCTATTTCATTGAAAACATTTTTTAGACAACACATGAAGCCTGAAAATCAGCTCCTTGCCAACAGAACTGAGAGCTGTAGAGAAGAATTGACTCCAAACAGTTGTCCTTCTCTTCTTCTTGTTATGCAACTATAAACAAAGACATTAAAACAAATCACAAGATGCTGTCATTCAAACATGTTTGTCCAATCTTCCTCATTGGTGATTTTCTCTGTTAAGGGTCACACTGTCAAACCGTTAATTACCACCAGATGATTTCTGAGACAAACAGATTTTATTCAAAGAGAATCATTCCTGCTGGCAAGATTATAATTCAGAGGAGTAGAGATCATGCACGTCAGTGCTTACTTGTGTAGTGCCACTCCTGTTTCTACCACAGGTATTTCCCAACATTAAAAAACAAAGTAAATATCAACTATATTATTTATGAATTGCAACACACACACACACACACACAAAGTTAAGCCCACAGTTTTCTTGTAACCTTGAGGAAAAGCTAATAAACTCCTAAAATAGGTTTAAAATTCAAACCATTGGCAAATTTGTAGGTCCTCTAAACTCAAAGAATTAAGTGCCTTTTGAACATAAATACCAATGGTATGTATCAACCACAACCCCCTCTCTCTCTCTCACTTTTAAGAAAAAGATAATAAATTGATATAATCCTAGATTTCATAAAGTATTCTTCATACTGCAGCTATTGGAAGTAGCCTGGCCTTGAACACTGCCAGGGGTGAGGCAGCCACAGCTTCTTGGTGGCTGTACAGGGCAATCTGCACCAGTGCCTCACCACCCTCACAGGGAAGAATTTCTTCCTTACATCTAATCTATATCTCCTCTCTGTCAGTTTAAAGCCGTTCCGCTTGTCCTATCACTACATGACCTTGTAAAAGGCCCCTCTCCAGCCATCTCGTAAGCCCCACTTTAGGTAGTGGAAGATGCTCTACAGTCTTCCTGAAGCCCTCTCTTCTCCAGGCTGAACAAGCCTAACTTCATAGGAGACGTATTCCAGCCCCCTGATAATTTCTGTGGCCTTCTTATGTGGCCCAGAGCTGAACACTGTACTGCAGGTGGGGTCTCGTGAGAGCAAAGTAGAGGGGAAGAATCACTTTCCTTGACCTTTGAATTCTCTCTTCACTTTTTCCTCCTATTCTTGTTGCTAGTCACATTCTTCTTTCAGCAACAGTTATCTTGATGTAGACAAATGACTCCTCCAGCTTTATCCCAATATATTAAATTTGTTGACCGAGATTTTTGTTTTCCGAAAGCTTTAGTTTATCATCTCAGTGATCACTAAAAGTACTTTATACCATTTTATGGATAGATCTGCATTAGGGTAGTTCTGCAAGTCACCGTAATGCAAAT
Organism: Myiopsitta monachus; assembly: GCA_017639245.1. Taxonomy (NCBI): domain Eukaryota; kingdom Metazoa; phylum Chordata; class Aves; order Psittaciformes; family Psittacidae; genus Myiopsitta; species Myiopsitta monachus. Next base: position 59,192,766 of record CM029941.1, read on the forward strand.
GGCTGCTGGATCAAGCCATCTGCTAGACATCTGTCAAGTGTGAAACTGGATTTTATTTTTTTTTTTTTTTTTATTTTCTTCCTCTCCTTTTACCAGAATTTGGGTGCATGTGTTTAAACACATAGGATGAATAAATACTAAGAAAATTAAGGGAAGATGAGAAAATGTGAACTAAAATCACATTTTCCCCAGTTCCTGGATGTTCAAACCTGTATGAATATCTGTATCTATAGCGCTGGGCATAAAAGGACCCAAAGACATCCAGTCTCTCTGAGGTAAAACCAGTGTCCAACGCTCATTTTGTGACTGTCTCCGAGCACAGCTGTGAGCTACATAAGGCAAATATGTCTGCACACGGGTAAAAGTTTGTACACATAATCAAGCGAAAATCAAGGTGTTTCAAATAACAATATGTTAGCCTTAGAGTTACTTTCAAGCTCTCCCCATATCACGACATGAAGAGATCAAATGGCCAGATGAGCTGCAAGATCAAATTGCCCTTGTTTTGCTTAATTGTCAAAGAGTGAACTATTTGCATTTTAATTACTTCACTGTCCCTGATCCTTTACTTATTTCATACCATTGCTGTACTGGCTGGAAAATTATGATTAAACTTGTCAGCAAGTTCAATACGCAACAGAATCTTCTCCTTGGACGACTGAGGTGCAAGTCAAATTTTCACAGTTCTGTCTGAGTAACAGAATTTACTTTCTTTTTAACAACAGTATTAACCACTATAATCACAGATTATCAGTTAGTCTAAACTGTTAGTAAATCATAAAATTGCCCTCCTCTAAGCACCATGATCAGATTCATTATTGCTGCTCTGTAAAGGTATCAGGGCCAGATCTTGATAATACTCTCCTTGGATAATTCCAAGAATCCTAATGTTACCAGGCTACTAAGAAGTAGCATCAAGCCTGAAGAACAACACTATCCATGAACTACTTTGGTTTTTTTTTAGTGTGACTGAGATGATCTAAATCTCCATTTGCAGTCACCTGTATTTCTTTCAAAACTTTCTTATGAACTTAGGTCTGTGCTGTTGAGTCACAGGTGCCAATCTCTGACATTATGATGCTAAAATAAATCCCCTTCAATAGTCTGCATTAAATAGCACAGGAAGGGGCCTAAGGGTATGTGAACAAAAATTTTCACATTTTCCATCATTTTTAATAATATGTAGGAAGGGTTGTGTTTTAAATTTTACCTGGAGAGATAACTGCGTGTGGGCAAGCCTTTCCTGAGAGAACCTGAGATTTTAAATACTTTACAAGGGGACTTTTGCCTGAAAGGTAATTGTGTGTCTACTCAGCTTGTAAGCCATTAATTCATCAAAATACTTTGAAAATGGTATGCTACATCACTTTTGCTTAACTTCCTTCTGCTTTGCTTGCCTCAGTAGTATTTTAGGAACTTTACAAATGAAGACAACAAAGTCACGTGTACACAGCAAAGTACAGACAGGAAAAAGATGAAAATTTCTGGGGCCAGCAGAACCAAACTGTGTTTTTTTTTATGACAGAAATGCTGGACCCAGACTCTAACTACCTTTCTAGTCTATGCATGAAAACAAGCTAATAGTTATCCTGATTTCCTTAAAATAACATTCCTGTTATTTAGCACTTTCATGCATGACAACCCAGGCATCAGTTTCTGTGCTTTGAGCATCATGACATAAAGCATGCTCGCTCTTGTATGGAAGAAAAGATGGGTTTCCCTCACAGAGAAGCTTCAGTGGGTGAAAACTAGGTCTTATATCATCTTTTCTTTCCTATATTCAAAATATAGATGGGTGCAGCAGAAGAGAGGGACATGAGTTACAACTCTCACAGTAACATCAATTTTTATGCCTAAAGGATTATCAACACTATAAAGAATCAACATAGCTCTGGAATCAGTTTCAAAATCTAAGATAACAGTAACAGTTCCCTTATGGGAGCTGATATATTCTCTGAAGGAATCTGGTGCATCTTTCCAGGCAGATATTAATACTCACTCATACATCAGCCACTTTCCTTGACACTTTATCTACCATCTCTGTGGTATTTATAAAAGTTTAAAGCTAATAGCACAACAAATAGAACTAATGGTACTACAGATGAACGTAAATCTTGGGAAGAATAAATTATAAGTGTGGCAGTAAACTGAAATCGATGGAACAGAAGCTGAGTGCCTGAAAGTGAATAGGTCTAGCTGTATTAGAAGACTATCCACTTGTAATTTGAAGCAAATAGCCCTCTTGCTGAAAGCTAATTACTTCCCTGGCTGATAATATACTATGTTTGTATATATATATGAAAAATCTTTGCTTCTCCAAAAATTTATGGGTGAGCTGAGATTGGGCCATTTCTTGGTTTAAAACAGGTAGGAACTTGAAGGAAGGTAAAAGATTTGCCTTTCAAGACTGCAAAAAATATTAAGGCTTCTATCTATATTCGGGTTGCTGAGAAAAGATCTCCTAAATCCTTTATGACCTCAGGGATAGATAAAATATTCTTCTTTTCCATTTTTCCCTTTCATTTGATCAAATTCTGTTTTACCTGCTACTCGAGTTTAAATTCCCATCTGAAAATGAGTAGCCAGACTTAGCCTGTTTGTGACCAAGAAAGCCTTGCTTTCTCTCTTTACTATAACAGGCTGATGTGCAGATGCTATGCACAGTGCTATGCTCCTTCTCTTCTTCTGCCAACATGGAGGGAGCCTGTTACTCACCACAGGTGAACTGAATGCCGTTTGAGAAAAGGTAATGCTGGTCAGTGTTCAAATGCAGGGGAGAGAATCGCAGAACCACAGAATATTTTGGTTTAGAAGTGACCATTAAAGATCATCTATTCCACCCTCCCTGCAATGAGCACGGACATCTTCAACTACATCAGTTTGCTCACAGCAGCCTGAACTCTTCTGCCAAGCTGAAGTGGAATGAGTGGCTGCATAGACTTCTTTTTCTTAGTAGCAGCCATGTCCGTAGCTGGACAAAACTTAGTATGGACTGGGGGAATAACTTCAAGGAAACTGGGCAGTAATATAACAGCAATTTCCTTATTGAAAGAGGTTCCCAGGGAGACTGATACAGTGAGAAGCCTGTAGCACTGTCTTTACACTTAGCCTGGAAGTCCTAAATAGCGTTCTTTCTTCCTTGTCCAATCTTATCTGAAAAATGTCAGTAGGGTTATGAGATCAGAGTTAAACATGAGTATCAATGAGTAAAAGGAAAACAAAAACAAAACAATAAAACAAACCAGTAAACCCATTAGCCTGAAGCAATATCACTCTGAACTGTGATCTATACTTACCCTGGAGGAAAACAGAAAGCCAGAGATTTTCCTCTTGCTTAATGACCTTGCCTGGCATCTTGCAACTTCAAAAAACAACAGGGAAAACAAATATATCAAGCAAATAACAGATTTGTCCAGCAAAGCTGGATGAACTGTCAGACTCCAAACTGTTCTCTAGATCCATTTTTCTCTTCTGCATTAATTCCTTCATTTTGTTTGGTACTCCCTCACTGCAGCTGTTGCCAGAACCTGCAGAAGCTGAGGACTCCTCAAAGTTTGTACATAAACAAGTATTGTAGAGTATAAAGGGCATGTATATCAGTGCCTCGTCAGCTCCCACATGCTCATTCATACCTGATAATACACTTTGTGTAGAACGCTTTCCTGACCATGGTAAAATATGGCAAATAATCCACAGCTGTTCACAAATGTGAGAATAGATTACAATAAATACCTTTCATAAACACTGCCTTTTGGCTCGTTATTCATCTTTTTCAATGTCACATCCTTCTCTGTTTCATACAGGCTTAAAATACAAGTTTAGAAAATACAGTAATTTAGATACTGAACTATGCAACAAGTTGTATGCTAAAAGCATCTGGTTTCCTGTAGATTATTTCTACAGATGTGTATTTCCTATTTTCATTATAAAAGGAATATTAGTAGAAAAATTGCATATTTAGAGAGCAGAGTAGGAAAGCATCTTCCACCCTGTGTTTGACCTTTCTCATTCTTTATTTTTAAAACTACTTTCCTTTGCCATATTTCAAACTTTGCATATGATAAATAGATTTCACACAACACTCGCCCTGTTCTTTTTCTCCCACTGCTCAGTCACTTGTTCAAAACATGCTATTTTTTCCTCTTATCAGCTGCAACATCCCCTGACACTTTGAAAGCAGCAATACCTTTGTAACAACATCTTTAAAGTAGCATGTTTGCAGATGGCGAGGGAGCCTTTCAAGAGGAAAAGCTGAGACCTTTCATGTGAAATTGTGCTGCATGAGCAGTTGTGGTGGTTTAGCTTGAAGGAAGGTAACCCACCTCTGGTGTTTCCCATAATTGTCTGCCCTTGTGGTTGCACACCATTCCTCCATCCTTCATTTCACCAGGACCTGCTCAGTGTGGTCCTACGCAATAATCACCATTGACTTGAAAGCACCAATAACCACTGCAGAGAGGATAAACAAAAATACTATTGCCACAAGTGGGCTTGCAATTTGCAGTTAATAACCCAGAGCAGGTTGAAAAAGTGCTAACACCGCAGATGAGGTGAAATCCAAAGGAAATATTCTCACTTCATTCTGAACATTTGGCTCCTGAGCTTTCATATTAACAAAAAGAGTAATTTAAAGTATTGGGATATTTTCAATTTTATTCACATAAATTTTGCATTAGAATCTTTCTCAAGGTTTTAATTTGTCCTTCTTCCTGAGAATTATATGTTGACATGCTGGAACTGTGAGGAACTTACTCTCTATGGCTTTGAACAGTCACACTAACCACTGTTTCTATAATAGACTGATTTTGATTTTTGAACTTTCTGTTAAAAAGAAAGAGAGCTCCTTTTTCTGTGTGGCCATCTAGAAAGCGATTGAAATTCATCAACTTCAAATGGGGTTGCTTGAGTAATACATTTCCAAATGTATTTCAAACTGAAGAAAAAAATATTTAAAAAATAAAATTGTAATCAATGCCATGACTTTTTGTCAAGAGAAGTTAAAAATAAGGACAATTAACTGCAGGAACAGCAAACATTCTGAGTCACCCTAGAAACACATTTTGCCTTTCTGTAGGGTTGCTTAATTTTTTCATTATGTTTCCATTCTGAAACTAAACCAAAGTTGCTATGAAATGAAAAATCAAGAAGTCTAAATTTACCAATTTTTCTCTGCCTTATCTAGGCAATATCTATGTGACAATTTCCAGGAACAGTAAAATGAAAGATGTCAATTCCTAAGGGCTTTAGTTTTATCCAGAAGCAATAAATAGAACCAGCTCTGTGTAAACCACAGTAACAAGAGAGCAAATGCCTTATTAAAAAACTATGAGAACTCCAGGAGCTGTTACATCTAAAATGCCTATAATAGAATGGTTACACAACTTTACATTCCCACTCATATTTCACTTGAATAAGCATTTTAACAACAAGGAAAAATATTCACACAATATTCAAATCAGGCCTGGTCAGGTTTTATCTTCATTAAAAAGATAATATAAAAATGAATAAAAAACCATAATTACTATGGCTGGAATTTAAGAAATGGGCTAAAAATCAAAAATCTCTTTGCGTGGAAAAACAAGGCTGCTAACAAATCAGATACCCTCTTGAATATTATGATATTTTTTTCTTCAACTCCTCTCAATAGCAAAAACACAGCAGGTTTTAGCAGCAACAGTATCTGACTGTGCAGATAAAACAGAGTATTTGAATACTTGTCTTTCAGGTTTGTCTTGAAACACACATTCAGTGACAACAACATACAGTTCAACTCTATAACTCATTCCTCATTCTACCTAGCCCATGATGATTTTGGAAAAAGAAAAAATAAAGAAAATTAAAACCTTCCTGTTGACATGATTCATTGTGTGTAGCTGGGAAGAGGGACTGAAACTACAGAATCTAATAAAAAATTATGCCACACAATATTAGACAGAAAAAAGTGTATGCTACATACGGCTATACTGCAGCAACTAAGACTGAAGTATCCTGCAGTGAAGTAGAAGAGGCTGGTAGAGGCTAATTTGCAATTTCTCTTAAAAATGTAATCTAAGTAAGATTGAGCATACCCACAGAGGATGCTGTAAGTGAAGCAGAAATCAGAATCCTTAACTCAAGGAGAAACTTGGAATATATTAAGAGACTGGAACAAATGTAAACCGAACAAAATATTATTTTTTTTTTCAGGCAATGATCAATTAGACCACAGAGATTAAAAATTCTTTACCAATACAAGTCAATTTTATAGTGCAAGGAACACCATGAACATTTCTATTATATTTTAGACATAACGAGATTTCAAAAGAAGTCCACTAAAACCCCCCACAACTGATGAAAAGCTGCAAGCATTATTTTGTGATGGAGGTGGCCTTGAATTTTACTGGCTTTTATGAAATTTAGTTTTAATTGTGATTTTGCTATCATAAAGCAAGATCTACAGATATTTGCTTTTGTACAAATATTGTGGCATATACTGAACACTCCAGTTTTTACCCAACCAAATAAGCTGCTTGCAAAAGGGAAAACTAGGAATTTTTACACAGTTAAACTGCTGGACATACACTGAGGCTGAGCTGACAGCCCACGGTATTTTATTCTTTCTAAGTCAGAGCTACACTGGAAATTCTGCTTTCTATTCACCATCAAGTGGCTAAGACACACAAACGCACACAAACAAACATCTGTATTTAATTTTTCATTCATGCTTATCCAATAAGTAATGATAATAGAGTCCCATAGAATTAGAGAATAGTCTTATTCATTCTGATTTATTGTTCCTAAACCATCTGTTATGGTAGAACAGCATAATATCTTCATATTCTACATAACAACAAAGCCTTTTAGGAATATGAACTAACATCATTCTAAGGATTTATATATCTGGCCTTTGTCTATCTTCACTTTGACTTTCTCCAAACTTCCAATACTATTATTTCAGATGGTGCTTGCACTTATGTAAAAATTTTTACAGCAGTGTGCTCAATCACGGCGTTTATTATTGCATCCAACTTCATGCAGAAACATATTAGAAAGATGCTGAACTTATATTGGTTCTGAACAAGTTTGTCATTTTCTTACTATCTTAAATCTCAATTTACCCCCAAGTAGTTTAAAAATAATTAGAATTTTAAGGAATAATATAAATTCTGAATACTAGGAAATCCATGTTCAATTCATGTCTCTACTATTTTCTTATTGCAAAAGGAAAAATATAAAAAAAAAAATCAAAGCATCAGATTCCCAGATAATCCAATAAAAACCACATTACATCGGAGCGTGTTCCTATTTTTTATCCAGTAGAACTCTGAGGTTTTAATTTAACAGTATCATTAAATTAATAATTTAATTTAACAATAACAGAGGTTATTGTTTTTCTTTACGGGATTTCTATTTTATCGCTCTTATGTACACATCCTGAGTGTATTTTATCTACTCCTGGTTTTATCTCCTTTATGTTTTAGCTATGATAATGAAAGCATGACAACTTATGAACATACTACTCTTACAATTTCATTGTGCTATTCATTCTAATTCAGTAGTGAAATAATTATGACTAGATGAAAATCATTTGCATGCTGGCTCTTATTACCTGTATTTTGGAGCATACAATAGAGGTAAGTAATTTTTGTTCTATTTCCAACACATATTTAGATGCAGAATAATATTGCAACATAAATAATTTTCTATATACTCAATAAAAGCCATTGTGCATGTGAATGTCTGAGCCTTCATAAACAGATGTGGCAAGCTCAATTAGAGAAGCTCTTAGTAATGTTTCTATTGACTGCAAAAAACGCCAATAACAGCAACTCATTTATTAAGTTAGAATATCCATGCCCATTTTGTTCCACTTGGTTAAATTTTTTTTAAGTTGCTATAGAAACTAGAGGTTTTCAAACCTTTGCTACTCACAGCATGACATTTCCAAGTTGCCTTCATAGGAAAAGCTCTGGTGTGGTAAAGAGTATCAGCTAACTCTCCAGAGTTTGTTCTCAAATGAATTTCATCATTATTCTGTCATCAAATGGCCTAACTGTTCATGTCAGGTGAAGCATTGGGAAATTCTGCAACTTTGGTTGTCCAACTTGTCCCTCCTTTCCCATAGACACTACTGCTGTAGCTTGTTCACTGCTAGGGCCTTCCCTGTGCTTTCATCAATTTTCAGATGATTTCTGCATAGTTGCCTTTCTAGAGAGACCTCTGAAGCCATGTAACAGAGTTGAAGCCTACATTTTCTAATTCTTGCTGCACTCATAAACCTTTACAAGGCTTCAGGCAAGAGAGGTCACAATATGAGACAATGGTCCCATTTCCAGCAAGGTCTACAGAAACATTATCAGGAAAAATGTCTTTCTGCCAACTCCAAAAAAGCAGGGGAAGTGTCTATAGTAATCATATTGGTCATCTCAAGGCATTTCTTTTACTATGCAGGGTCCTAGAGCCTTCTGGGAGGTTCACTGAAGTTTCTGCATAGGACCATACCAGCCACCACAGCTCTCTATGGAGACTGGTGACCCCATTTTCGCACTGTTAAGGCACAGAATCATAGAATCATAGAACAGTTACACACTTAAAGTCACTGCTTGACAGTTCTGTGCCCAACTACAATTGCAAAGTAGTGATTGTCAGTTCAGGATCTTGCATGCACGCAGATGCCTGAACTGCTGTACAGCTGAAGTACAACAGCCAGACTTGTATTTCTCGCCCTGGCCACTACTAGTCTTGTCCCTAACTGGACGTTCTCAGCTCCTAGTTAGAGTTTCTTTGCAAAACTGCCCCATGCTTGGTGCTCCCTGCCAGGGATGGTGGCATTCAGTTGGTCCCTGGGCTTTTTTCCTAAAAGGAAAAAGCTTAGTCTTCATGTGAAGATATGACAGGAGTCAATGCAAAGTGCCTTCCTTATTCTAAAGCAAAGTGACTCAAAGCAATGCTGAATAGATAGAATATGCATTTTTAGTTAAGCTGTCTACATTCAGTTCCTTTGTCCCTGTGATGTTTCTGAGCAATTTCTTCCCATCTCTTTTTATATATAAGATTAGTTATGAGAAATAGGTCCTTTAAAGACTCAGGCATACACTGGGAGGAAGAATACTACTAGAGGTTTTTAACTGGCCTACATTTCTTAAAGCCCAAAATAAAATTTGCTGGGACTAGCTTTACTTTCAACTTACCCTGTTCACCTTGTGGACTAAAGATGAGAATTTTGGGCTCCAACTACTATTCTGTACTATACTCCAACTATATGTTCTATACTATACTCCAACTACTATTTGGGCAATATAATATTATCAATCAGACCTTATATAGAATCACAGAATTATACAACAGTTAGGGTTGAAAAGGACCTTGAGATTATCTAGTTCCAAGCCCCCTGACATGGGCAGGGACACTTCCCACTAAACCATGTCACCCAAGGCTATGTCCAACCTGGCCTTGAACAACACTGGGGATGGAGCATTCACAACTTCCCTGGTCAACCCAATCCAGTGCCTCACCACCCTCAGAGGAAAGAATTTCTTCCTCATATCCAATCTAAACTTCCCCTGTTGAAGATTGAACCTGTTACCCCTTGTCCTATCACTGCAGCTCCTCATGAAGAGTCCCTCCCCAGCATCCTTTTAAGCCCCCTTTAGATACTGGAAGGCTGCTAGGAGGTCTTCATGCAGCCTTCTCTTCTTCAGGTTGAATAGCCCTGATTTTCTCAGCCTATCTTCATACGGGAGGTACTCCAGTCCCCTCATCATCCTCGTGGACCTCCTCTAGACTTGTTCCAACAGTTCCATGTCTTTTTATGTTGAGGATACCAGAACTGCACACAGTACTCCAAGTGAGGTCTCACAAGAGCAGAGTAGAGGGGCCGGATAACCTCCCTCGACCTGCTGGTCACACTGCTTTTGATGCAGCCCAGGATATGGATGGCTTTCTGGGCTAGGAGCACACACTGAAGCAGGCTCATTTTCATTTTCTCATCGACCAGCACCCCAAGTCCTTCTCTGAAGGGCTGCTCTGAATCTCTTCCCTTGCCAAACTTGGAGCTGTGCCTGGGATTGCTCCCACCCAGGTGGAGGATTTTGCATCTGGCATGGTTAGACTTCATCAGGTTGGCATCAGCCTACCTCACAAGCATGTCAAGGTCCCTCTGGATGGCATTCCTTCCCTCCAGTGTATCAACCAAACCACACAGCTTGGTGTCATCGGCAAACTTGCTGAGGGCACCCTCAATCCCAATGTCCGTGTCACCGACAAAGATGTTGAACATGACTGGACCCTGCACAGATCCCTGAGGGACACTACTTGTTACTGGTCTCCAACTGGACATTGAGCCATTGAGCACTACTCTTTGCGTGTGGCCATCCAGCCAGTTCTTTATCCACCCAGTGGTCCACCTACCAAACTGATGTCTCCCCAAGTTAGAGACAAGAATATCATGCGGGACAGTGTCAAATGCTTTGCACAAGTCCAGGTAGATGCCATCAATTGCTCTACCCCTGTACATCAGTTCCATAGCCCCATCATAGAAGGCCACCAGATTGGTCAGGAGGATTTCCCCTTAGTGAAGCCATGCTGGCTGTCACCAAACACCTTGTTGTTTTTCATGTGCCTCAGCATGCCTTCCAGGAGAATCTGCTCCAAGATTTTGGCAGGCACAGATGTGAGGCTGAGTGGTGTGTAGTTCCCTGGGTCGTCCATTTTCCCCTTCTTGAAAATGGGGGTTATATTTCCCTTTTTCCAGTCATTGGGAACTTCACCTGACTGCCATGTTTTTTCAAATATGATGGACAGTGGCTTAGCAACTTCATTTGCCAGCTCCTTCAGGACCCGTGGATACATTTCATCAGTTTCCATGGACTTGTGTATGTACAGGTCCTTAAGATGGTCTTGAACCTGATTCTCTCCTACAGTGGGCCTAAGTCTTCATTCTCACAGTCCCAAAGCATATTCTGACAGTTTAGTGAAAAATAAAGTAACTTAAAATTTGCAATAGAGATTTTAAGGAAAACAGCATAGGGAATATATCAGTAAACTCCCCGTGTTGTAGGTTAAAGTTCATGCATGGCTATACTAGAATTCCCTTTGAGAGGATGAACACACATGATTTCGATCACTGGTTTGCTACAGAGATGCTACACAGTCAGCAATTTATTTATTTCCCATACCATATGTTAAGAAATGATGGATCTTCTTCCAGGTGCAATGCTAGGGTCTGCAAGAAACACTGCTTTCCATATTCTACAGTTTACCTAATTGATGGCTTGATGCCATCTCCAAATTTCTGATGGATTGCTGCATCTTCTATTTCAAATTTTTGTGTTGCTATGTTGTAATTTTTAAAATGTAATTTCATACTCATTTTAGGGATTTAAGCGTTACTGCCTTTTTGCTGCAGCCTGTATGTCCTGGTTGTCCTCCAATGCATGACCTTTAAGAGATTTCTGTTTCTTATTTATGTCACTTGTGTTGATAAGAAATTTGCATTTATTTTATGTTGCAGTCTTTTGAGTGCTGCTCTGGTCCCCTATACTGCTTAATTTTCTTCTGGCTTTTTTACCAGTGCCTAACATATGATCAAGGTTTTTAGAGTGGCTGAAGCTACCATACATACCATACTACCATACGCTCCCTTTTCTAATTTATTTTCTCTACTCTTAATCCAGATGGCTATATAGAATGCATTCTACATTTTACTGCAGTTTTGAATTTTTGCTGCATCACTGTGTGTTTTTCAGAAGGCAATCCAAACCAATTTATCCATTATAATGGCTTCAGAGTTTCTGCTCCTCTTTTGTACCAGGCTATTTACATTACCTTGCTATTCCTAATTTTATTATTTCTTTATTCTAGCTATCATTTTATCTCTTATGTAGATATACAATACAGAACCCTTATTTTATGGCGTATTGTCTTTTCTATGCTACTGTTAGGTCATTAGAAGTACTGAAATATTTCATCACATAAAGATATGTCTTACATCTACATAGTCTTTTAGCTGTCCTCTCAGTGTTTTTTGGTTTATGTATAGTCTGCTACGAGACCAGTGCGTACAGTGTACCATGTTGAAAGTCTATCTCATGCTCTTGATAGGAAGTGGCTTCTATGTTGTAAGATGGGCCATGACCTTGGTCACTATATTGTGGCTTTCCTTGTGATTTGAAGGCAAGGCCTCATCTTCAACTGACAGCTCTGGAAGCTGAGTAATAGGCATTTTAACCAACTGGATGCTTTTAGCAGTGTCTTTTTCATGAAGCCTTCTGAAGCTCCTGACCAAACCACACCTGTGGCACAAAGCAGACCTGCCTTGATGTGATAATTTCATTCCAAAGAGCACAGGTAGTTGCAACTTTACAGTACATTCACACTCATATTGAATCTTTCATGGAATTTCATCAAATGCACCAGATTGATGGTTCTCTGCTACTACAGCTCTCCAGATAATTCAAACAGTATGTTCTCAGGAGCAGGCAGCAACTCCTTATCAGGTGCTTTGGATCATTCTACAGCTTTGGATCAATGCAACTCCTTACAAAGAATAGCCAGTTCCTCAGAGTGTGATTCAGCTCTAAAGCTGAAGCATTTTCTTCATCCACTGAAATAAAACAAATCCATTAGGATTCTTTTTTTTTTCCGCGTGAAAAAATAAAGGAATATGGTAGTCTCAGACTAATCAACATTACAAAGATAAGGATACTACTATGATACTAATATATTCTAACAACCACATTCAAGACCTAGTTTTCAATTTTTTCCCATTAGGCTTATTCCATTTCAAGAACATAATTAAATATCCAGTTTACCAGGAAAGTATTAATTTTACATCCAAGTAACTTCAGCACTATGAGGTGTGGGGGCTGGAGGCACAAATTGTAATACAACTCTTGGAGATCCATCTACTGCCTGAAGAATTTATTTTCTCTTTTGTTTTATTCCCTAATAAAAATGTATTAATCCAATAGGTGCATTTCTGTTAAAGAAGTGTGACTGTTTCAATTTCTGGCATTGATTTCTCACTATAGGCCATTATCTTCAATAGTAGTAATGAATATTATTTGCATTCTTATTAATATTTTAGTAACTGCAGCAAGGCTGAAGTGAATGGATATTAGCAGTCCCAAACTATCTGAAGGATCTGTTTAGGATTTCCAACTGCTATTTCTATGTCCAGTTCACTAACACAGTTCCTTGTGTTGTTGCCAAGGCCCATAATAACTATTCATTCACTTAATGATGATATTCTCTTGTTATACTGGGCTGCTTCAAAATGGTCTACTGTCTCACAATGAATCATATGTAAACCTATGTATGTCAGCTCTCATAAAGTCTAAGTGACATCACCTTTTGTTGCTCAAGGTTTTTTTAACTTTCTTGCATTTCCTATGAACAGTTCTTGTCATAACCAGCACAAAGTTAGATTGCTCATATCCTTTTCTGCCCCTCAGCACAGCCAGTACTCATTACAGATGCCTTCTTATTCCCGCTGTGATTTAACTGTTGTGGATTTAACAACACAGTACTAAAATTTGGCTGCTGTATAGGTGACAGTCTTTTTATGCATTGTGTGCAAACTGAGAGTCTTAAAATCTGTTAAAGCCATAATCCAGGTAGTCTTCTTTGTGTTACAAGGCTTTAGTCCTCAGTCATGCTCATGCTACTGCTCCTCATAGGGTAACCCATCTCTCAGGAAAATAAAATGTGTATATACCTTAGCCTCCACAGTCTACAAGCTTGGCATCATATTTCTGCTTTTCATTTTTCTTTCCACACTGAATGCTTTCAATCATTCATGGTGTCTATATTTTTTTATACATCTTTCTTTAACTTACCTCCCATGTTTCTTTGAATGTTGACTACATAATTCTTTCTTTAACTGCAATTGTGAACACTGTTATGTCTTTGGTCTGGAATGACTGGCACTGTTCTCCTATAAGCCTTTATGTAGGTCTGGGCTATTTTTCTCAGCTATTTCTCCAGTAAACTTAAGTCTGTGTGCCGGAGCTCTATCTTAGGTATCTGTTTTCATGCACTGTCAGAGATGGGATATTGGACTAGGAGGAACTGTACTGTAATCCAAGACAACTACATTCATATTATTAAGGAATGTTAAATGGCTTTGATATCAAACCATCAAACCATTTTTCTTCTCATTGCAAAACTGATCTACAGAAAATTCCTGAAAAAAATTGATAACATTGGAAAAAAATGTCTTTTGAAGTGTGCACATGAAAAAGTTATGCAGCCAAAAAAAGTAGTATCAGGTGCAGCAGATTTTACACATATGAACTGAATAGAGTTGATGTAATCCAACCTTAAGTACCGTGAATTCTGGTCTCCACAGTTTAAGAAGGACATGAAGGTACTCGATGTATCCAGAGGAGAGCAACAAAGCTGGTGAAAGGCTTGGAAAGCGTGTGCTGTGAGAAGCTGCTGAGGACTCTGTGTTTATCTGCTTTGGAGAAAAGGAGGCTGAAGGCTGACCTTGTTGCTCCCTACAGCTTCCTGTGGATGGGAAGTGGTGAGGGAGGTCCTGTCCTGTGACAGGACACATAGTAAGTGGTAAAAGCAGGGAAGGTTCAGACTTGACATTAGGAAGAATTTCTTTACTAAGAAGGTGGTCAAATAATGAAACAGACTTCCCAAAGTAGTGGTTGATGCCCCAAGCCTGTCAGCATTTAAAAGAAATCTGCAACTTTTGGTTAACTTTCATGACATCTGAAGCAGTCAGGCAGGTCCTTCCAAACAAAATATTCTACTCTACTCTACTCCACTCTATTCTAATATGCTGTCACATACTAACATAGCCTATGAGACTGGCATCCCAGTATCAGATAAACTTATTTCAAAAAGCACTTTTCCTATCCTCCATATAAGCCCTTAAGATTTTCTTCACAGCTAGTCTCAGACTCAACATTGTTAGAAGTTTGTGATTTCAAGCACTTTCCTCATACTTGTATTTAGGGCACATTGTAGTGGCCTACAGCGTAAGGAATCCTAGAAAGAGAACAAGTATAAATACTGTCCTGGCTTGAGCCACTGCTTGGTGCTTGAGAAGTTAAAATAGACAACATTTTGATGCAATAATGCTCTTTCACAGAAAATAAGGACCCCATTGTTTGCAGCAAGAGCAGTAATGGAAAAAAAGTCCTACGTAGCTCTGTTTTCGTTCACGGCTTCTTACGCATTTCAGCAATGGTTCACTCAGAACTTGTTTGGTCTACATTTCTCCATAAAATCTCAGGCCCTGCCTTGTGCTTTTTTTTTTTCTTTTTCCTATCTGAAACACTACAGTTAGCAACAAAAATCTTCCACCTACAGCTGTCTTACTGTGCACCTTTGCCTTGAATTAAGTCATTGTTACAGGAATTTGTTTTTTTGGTCTTTGTCAGCGTAGGCATACTGGTCTAGGTGGGACTGTGTCTGAGAAAGTGGAGCTGCTCTGCCAGTCAGTGATCTGTGAGAAGAGAATTGCTCAGCTCAGCTCAGCAACTGCAAAGGAAGGATGAAATCACTCTTGATTTCCCGAACATCTCTTCTGAGGATATGACACTTTTATGAGCTCTTTAGATAGGGAGAGTAATTCCTATTTCTCAGCTCTGGAATATGACGTTGACTTATTCTGAATGACTCAATAGAAAGGTATAGGAAAGAAAATGAAACTATTGCCAGTGAGATAGAAAAGGAGCCAGCCATTAGCAGGCCATCATCTAAGTCAATAGTGTGAAGGATCCAATATTGTCAGACTTAGTAATAACATCATCTTTAGTGTCAGATAACAATAGATTACATTTAAACAGCCCCTTGCTTTGAATACTTTAAGCCATTTTTACTCATTTTATTGCAGGACCATCCAATATATAGTATCATCTGCCTTCTATGGATTGCGCACTCAAACAGAGTGTTCTCCTCCCTGCAAGATGCAAGGCAATTTGCTGATGACAGTGTTTATTTCCTGTACCGGCTGCTAGTGACAGCTGTTGACTCTGGGAATGGCTTTCTTAAAGGACAAACTTCTACTGGTGCATTTAAATCCAGATACCACAGAGTCTGTCATCCCTCCTGTAACTCAGCCACATTCCTGGAGGTACAAGAAGACAAGGAAAAGATAATCCTTTGGTACCTTTCACATTGAGTTAATTTTGAAGGCAATAATAAGAAAACAGATAATGTGTACCTCCTTCAAAATAACATAGAAAGTCATGGGAAAAGAACATACAGCAAGTGTGGAGGTTTTATTCCAATTTAGAAGTGGTTTTGCTAATCAGTGGGCACTATTTATTTGTTTATTTGTTTTATAATTAATTAGTGACACACTCAAGTTCCTGGAGTCAGCCTTCAATGTAAGGACGAATCATGATGTTGCCTATAGTTTCATACTGCCTGAAGTCAGCCTTCAGTATAGGGATGAATCATGATGCTGCCTTCATACTGATGGCCAAGTGAGACATTTTCTCTTGAGCTGATATTTCCATTCTTCTTCCTGAATCAGTTTCCTGTGATATTTTTCTATGACTCACAGAAACAGAGGACCATTCTGGAAGGCACCTCTTGGGGTTTCTGGATCAACCCCACTGTCCCAGGTTCAGCAATAGCAGTAATTTTTCTCCTTCTTAGTAGCTGGTGCAGTGTTGTGTTTTTGACTTTTGGCCTGGGAACAGCGCTGATAACACTGATGTTTTAGTTACTGCTCAAATGTTTAGTCTGACGAAGGATATTCTGAGTCTCATGCTCTGCCAGGGAGGAGGGGAAGCCAGGAGGAAGCAGAGAAAGGGCACCTGACCCAAAGTAGCCAAAGAGGTATTCCATGCCACAGCATGTCATGCCCAGGATGTAAAAACTGGGGGCAGGGACCCAGAAGGGTTAGATCACTGCTCAGGTTTGGCTGGCTATCAGTCTGTGGGTGGTGAGCGGTTGTATACCCTTCCCTTGTTATTTCCCTTATCATTATTATTATTGGTGGTAGCAGCAGTGGTTTGTGTTATACCTTAGTTACTGGACTGCTCTTATCTCAACCCATGGGAGTCATATTCTTTGCATTCTCCTCCCCAGCCTTCTAATAGTGGGGGGGGAGAAAGAGGGGCAAGTGAGAGAGCAACTGTGTGACTTACGGCTGGGCTTAAACCACGACACACACGCACAGAGCAAGTCAGCCAAAGTGTTACATCAGTTTGTTCTTTCATGGTGCTCCCATGTGAACAGGGAAACCTAGTTGATATGAATTTCCTGAGGCTCATTTCTCTGTGTTTTCCCCAGAGACCGTGCTATTCTGCAACAAGTATGACCACTTCTGGCCTAGGATGCAAGAAGAAACTGAACCTAGAAGAATGCCTTTCCTGTTCCTGGATGAGGAACAGGAGATTGGAGGCTGGGTGGTGTTTCACTACAGGGGAAGATTAAACAGAAAGATCTCCGTGACCTAAAAAACTTTCTGCTTTATGTTCCAGATCTTCTGTGTTGACCAGCCTATGACTGTATGACTGAAGCAGGACACTTTACATACACATTGTGAGCAATCAGTCTTGTCCTGATTCAACCCTAGTTTGAAGTAACAAAAATCTCAGTTTTGACCCAAGCTGTAACTGCTGCTTCATGCTACCACCGATACCAGGAGTCCAGCAAGGAGGGCTCCACAGTCATGCTCTGTGTGAGCTGAAAGAAAACATCTCAGAGTTTCTTGTATACTGAAAGTCACAAATATATGTTTTAGACTGTGTTCTCCGCTAGATCAATGGATGGTGACACAGGAAGGATGCAGACCCGGAGATTATGAAGTTTACTTTTCTTTTTGCGTGATGTCATATTTTGTGGTAACTAAATTTTTTGCAGTAAGTTAAAAAAAATGTTTGGACAAAATATTTCATTATTAAAGTTTGTTCTCATGTTTATTTATGTACTCTCTATATTTAGTATGCTTTTTAATTAAAGCAACTTTCCATCAGTAGTTTAATAAACTTATTAAGTAAACAAGGAAGTACGTCCCAGATGCTTTTATTGTGAATATATTGTACATTTGTTTTATGGAGATAGAAGACAAACCAAAGCTGTTTTCTTTCTCTTTTTTATTTTTTCTTTGCCTTATATAGATTTAATCTCTATGTTTATATATACTTTATCTATGATAGATCTCAAGAATCAATAATGCACTGTCTCTCTGCATGGTATGGTGACAACCAAATGGCTAAGCAAAGAAAACCGTAATCCCCTAAAGAATATGGGTCTGTGTAATAACATTGCTGAATAATATGCTTATTAAAAGACTTTACTTAACAAATAGTTATGAAATTAGAAGTTTCTTGATAGTTATTTCTTTCCATAGCTTCAAACCAAAGACAATTCAGCTATAAAACCCAGCAGATATAACTACCTGTGTTCTGGTGATGTTGAGTATCTGTCTAGAGGGAGTTGGTAATGGTGGCTAACAGTTGTTCAAATTGCAGCAACAGAAGCACTAGCCACAATCCTCTAGGAACCAAGAATATCTGTATCATGATGGGGGAAACAAACAACCTCCCTTCATTCAGCAGCAACATCAGTAACTCTTTACTTGCAATTCCCACTTCTGTACAAACAGCACTATACTGGTCTGGACACTTGATCTGGGTGTACTAACCTTTGACACAACTGAGCCAACTTGGAGCTGACCCTTAGCCTAATCTTAAGAAACCCAATTAGCCACTGATGGCCTCAGATCACAGTCATAGAAAACAGAACTGTTTATAGGTTCATTTAAATGTAAAACTCAAGAGAATGAAACTTACATGAAATGAAATGGACCAAATATTTTAATTAACCCCTGTGGGAACTGCAGCAGAACTTCACATAACTTTGCAAGTAAAGACACAGAATATGTTTGATATATGTAATGTCCAAGATGCCAAACTCAGAAACCAATGTGAATTAACCATTCCAAAGAAGGATATTGAGGTTAGATAGTTCGACTCTATTTATACTGTGCATGAGAACCTGCAGATATCCACAGGCCATTCAGAGGGACCATGACAGGTAGGTGATGGGCCAGTGTGAACCTCAAGAAGTTCAACAACGCCAACTGCAAGTCTTTCACCTGCACTGGGGCAATCCCAAGCCCAACTACAGGCTGGGCAGAGACAGGATTGAGAGCAGCCCTGAGGAGAAGGACTTGACGTGATGATTCATGAGAACCTCAACATGAACCAACAGTGTGAGCTTGCATCCCAGAAAGCCAACCGTATCCTGGGCTGCATCAAAAGGAGCGTGACCAACAGGTCGAAGGAGGTGATCCTGCCCCTCTACTCTGCTCTTGTGAGACTGCACCTGCAGTACTGTGCTCAGCTCTGGGGTCCCCAGTATAAGAGGGACATGGATCTGCTCAAGAGAGTCCAGAGGAGGCAAAGAAGATGATCAGGGGGCTGGAGCATGTCTCCTGTGAAGACAGAATGACAGAGCTGGGCTTGTTCAGGCTGGAGAATAGAAGGCTCCAGAGAGACCTTCAAGCAGCTTCCAGTGCCTAAAGGGGCCTACAAGAAATCTGAAGAAGGACTTTTTTGAGGGCAAGTAGTGATAGGACAATGCGGGGGTGGGGAGATGGAACTAAATGATCTTTCCAACCCATAACATTCTATGATCCTATGATTCTATGAAAGGGCTTTTTTGTCTTTGTTTCTTAACTGTTCATTGAAAGATTCTCTTCAGTGCTGAAAATGGAGGCAAAAAAAATTGCCAGACTACTTCCAAGGGCTGCAGTATGAAACATGCTTTATGAAACCTAGGATTATATGCATTTATTATCTTTTTAAAAGGAAAGCATGAGAGAGGGGAGAGGGGCTGTGATCCATACACAACATTAGTATTTTGCTTTAAAAATGCACTTAATTTTCTGAGCTTATAGGATGACAATTTGCTAGTGGTGTGAATTTTTAAACTTATTTTAGGAGTTTATTAGCTTTTCCTCAAGTTTACAAAAGGAGAGGTTCTTCACATTGCAGAGATTCATGGCAGACTGCCTCCCATTGGAGGGACCTCACAATGGAGCAGGGGAAGAATGTGAGGAGTCCCTCCATGAGGAGGAAGGAGCAGCAGAGACAACATGTGATGAGCTGACCACAACCCCCATTCCCCGCCCTCCTGCACTGCTGCCTGGAAAGAGGTAGAGTTTGGGAATGAAGTTGAGCCCTGGAAGAAGGTTGGGGAGTAGGGGAAAGGTGTTTTTATGGTTTGGTGTTATTTCTCATTATCCTACTCTGATCTGATTAGTAATAAATTAAACTAATTTTCCAAAGCTGAGTCTTTTTTGCCTATGACAATAACTGATGATGATCTCTCCCCTTCCTTATCTTGACCCATGAGGTTTTTGTTGTATTTTCTCTCCCCTATCCAGCTGAGGAGGAGTGATAGATCAGCTTTGGTGGGCACCTTTTGTCTAGCCATGGTCAATCCACCACACTATTCCACATCAAGCTTCTACATGAAATTTTAACCATTTTATGGATATCAAGGGCTGTCCGTATAAACTAAAACCACAGGAAAATTATAATCATCAGTCAGCAGTGGATTCCAGACTCTCTATATATGCCATGTCCAGGTATTAAAAGTATGCAAAGATTTCACAGGACTTTAAGCATTCTGGCATAGATAACAGGCAACACACAGGGCATGCAGGGTCAGCAAAGTTCTTACTCATTTTCATTGGTTAAGTACATGATTGTAGGTGATGCTTTATCTGCATCTGGGAAGAAGCAGTGGGAGTACATTAGGTAGCCTACTCAACAGTGAAGTGTGTTGCTGTTTTTCAGGCTGCCTGTCTAATGTCCACTCACAGACCCCCAAAGAGTGAATTAATAGAGAGGAACAGCACAGAAAAAGACAACCTTGCCACCCTAGAGTTTCAGTCCTGACAGTAATTTGTTCCATATGCATCCCTTCCCAGTGTCGCACCAGTGAGTCAGCAATTTTTTAAAGGATGTTGGTTCCTGCCTTGTTTTTGATTTCAATCTAGGGCACTGCCAGGCGATTCCTCAGTCAAGAAAAAAGATCCTGCTAAACTCAAAAGGTTTGGAACCTTTGGAGTTTATTATTCCTTTTTTCCCTTAGAAAATATGAATTTGAGAATGCATGGTCTTGATCTTAGTGGGTATTATTGCATTCTAGTAATCTTCACTCTGTAATTCCTAAAGGAGTGACTCTCCAGCCATTTCATTTGTATCTCCTGTCTTTCTGGGCCATTAGAATTGTTCTCCTAAATGCTACATTAAGAAGGAAAATAAAAAGTTTTCATTATGCATTTCCAACAGTACAGCTCAGAAAATGACTGACAGTAAGCTACAAAAAAAATAGCAGCGCATTCGTCTTTTTTTTTTTTTTTTTTTTTTTTTTTTTTTTTTAAGCCAATGATCTGATCAAGAGAAGAAATGGGAAAAAATCCTGGATGTAAGTTATCCTCAAACAAATGGGCTGCAGTGTCAAAACCTGTTCTGTTTGTGAAGCAGAGTTATATGGCAACTTCTCTACCCTGACTCTATAATTTTTATTTTATTTATAATTAAAAAAAATAAAAGAAAAAAAGGTTTGTGTAGCTTTACAGGTTTTGCTTAGCATGCTTCTGATTAACATGTGTATTTTGCATGGGAATGGTAAAAGAAAATTAAGCAGGATACACAGCTGCACTGCTTGCAGCCCTGAAAGTTTCGAACAATATTTAGTAAGTAAAAAATGGACACCAGAGAGGTTTTGTGAAGTAAAAATAACCAAATTCTCTACATTTCTGGATCATGTTTCACTAAATCATAAGAACTATAAGTGAAGTACATTACAGGGGGTTAGCTTGGATAAAGTATATGCTGTGCACTTTTTCTGTATCATGCACAGCAGAGCTGAGGTGTCTAGGTGTTACTACAGTCCAAATACAAGCATCAGTCAGCCCAGGCTTAAAAAAAAAAGTGTACTCTTCAAACCACAGTGCTCTTTATTTATACAGCTTATTTTTAAAACAGATAGGCCTTCACATGCTATCTTTTAACATCTCCTCTGGTAGAATGAAATTTTCCAATTCAGAACTTGGTAACACTGGCATTTTTCAAGTAAGTTTTGTTAAGAACTTACTATCTAGTACTTTCTAATGCATCTCAGGATTGGCTTGGTCAGTAAAGCTGAAGGATTACCTATTTCCTGCCTTTTCTATGCTACTAGTAGTGGCTCTGCCCCAGAAATACTAACCTCCTGCATGAGAGTAGTAATCCACAGTCTTCATACCATGGATTTCAATGAAGAAAGGCTCTTCTGTCTCTTCAATTACAACACTGTTGAGGCCTAAAATTTGATTACAGAAAGGCTAAAAAATGTCCTCAATACAATTAAGATAAGTTCATGGTCTAAGGAATTTCCTTTTGGATTTGTGGCTAAAATAAAGATTTTAAGAAAGCTTATTCTAATCCTAGATGGCAATTTCAGGAACTTCACTACTATTTAGATGCCGAAATTCAGAAATAACTGCTGAAGTTTCAAAGACTGCTCCTGTTCATAAAGAATATATCAGTATTACAATTGACTTCAGTGGAAACAGGAGTTGAGTTTCAAAGAAGAAACTTTGACCTTAGTTTGCCCTAAAATATTCTGTGGAAAGAAAAGCTCACTTGCTGACCTAAACTGAATCTCAAAAATCAGATGGAATCATGTTACAGTCTAGCTTTCAATTATGTATGAAAAAATAGACAAAAGAATGTCTGTAGACAGCAAAAACAAAACCTAAAATTTAGTAAGAAAAGAAAAGCTCGAGAAAGCAAGAAAAATCACTAGAAATATGAGCACACCTCACTTGGTCTGGCTCAGTGTCTATCTGAGACAGAGAACAAAAAACAGACACCTGAAAAACATTAAAATAAAAGATCTATTTAAATTGTGTGGGATAAATCCAGCAAAATCTGACAATCAGAACATTTCTAGATAGTATGAATAGTGCATGAAGCATTAAATGGCATAAGATATTGTTTCTGTATGATATCAGATATTGTTGAACCAATGCCGTAATAAAAATAATATTAAATATATGTAGTAGCAGTTGTCTAGACATCAGATTTTTTGATGAATACATTTTTTTCAGATTAAATTGCAGTGATGTCATAGGTTTCTTTAAAATGTTAGAGGCAAAAAAGGACAACTGTATTCACACGGAAGTGGAGATTTGAAGTTTTAGTTTTTTTCCTTTCTAAATTGGTTGCCTGAAAAATTGCAAAATGAACTTACTTAGAAAACATACTTTTTCCCCACAGTTCACTAACTTGCCTTACGTGGGGAGTGAAGTCAATAAGATTTGCATGAAGAACAGTTTGGAAATGAGCTCTGAGGCCTTGGTGCTTTGACAAGCCCTGGGAGATGAATTGGGGCGTTGAAGGACAGGGAAGGTTGACAAGCAAGCCTTGAGGGGATGGGCCAGGATGTAGTTGTGGTGGGAATCTCAGTTGGAGGCCAGAGGATGTGGGGGTTGTGAGAGGGTCTGCAGCATTGTGATTGGACTATTAACCTGGAGAGTTTTACAGGGGCCAATGAGATTGAATGTGGCATGCTTGTGCAGGTTGGGAAAGTACTGAACAGGGGGATAAAAAGGGCTTGGCTGTAATAAATTGGGATTTGAGTCTCCTCAACTTGAGTCTGTGTTGTGAAACGCCACAGCCTTCCTTCAAACATTGCTAAAATATCTACAATGGGAATTAATCCCTAAAACAATGTGAACTCTGTACCAATCAAGAAGTCTAAATTCACTGAATTCAGTTCCAAGAGGTTTGTACAGTTTACACACACAATTTTAATTTTTGCTCATCAGTGTACTTTTTTCCCTTTTCTCTTTTCATTTTGTTTGAATCGATGTAATAACCTAGAATATCCAACAAAGAAAATAAAAAACAAGAATGAGAAAATTACTAAAATCTAAACCATATTCTGTTAAAAAACACACAAAACCAAGAAAGAACATCACAGGGCACTCGGAGGTAGCAATAACATAAAATCTCTGTTTTTATGAAAAAAAAAATATTAATTAGTATTAGCTACTACTAACCTCTGTAGTAGCTCAGGAATAGCTGTATTTTTGGCATGAATCTAGACTATTGCCCAGTCTGTCAATCCATTCAACCTTTCTCCTTTTAATCTTAACTGACTTCTCCTACAACATTACTTCCACCTCCAAACTCATCCCATCAAAAGGAAAAAGTATCCTTTTAGAGAAGGAGCATTAAAATAAGCTGGTGTTCTCAGATGATGAAAAATTAGTATCAGGATATAATTCCATTAGATTGTGTTCTATTATATTGTGTTACATTAGCATCTCGTTCTATTCTGTTTGGTAGAGCTGAATGATGTCAGGAGATGATTTTCTTCAACTGCAACAAGTCTAGGGAGTTAGTTGGTACCTATTTAGTGAGAGCTAAAAAGCATAACTATGGAGGAGATCATAACCATAGACTTTTACCTTCTGCAAGTTTAATAGCCATTATTGTTGTTTTTCATTGTATTATAGTAATTTATGAATTTTCCTAAACAGTAAACTCAGTAATATACAATAGTCAGACTACTAGGTCTGTTTTAATGAAATACCCTATTCAAATCTGAATAATTGGCATAAATTTAGGCTTTCCACTCATGGCTCTTTCATAAACATTTCACAGCTGAACTATGAGTTAGGGAGGAGCTGTCTGTCTTAAGTGTGTTACTTTCTTTTCCATTACAATTATTATTATTACTATAACCATCATCATCATTATATTTCTATTATTAAACTGTTCTTTTCTCAATGCATGAGTTTCCTTACTTTTACCCTTCCATCCTCTCCCTCATCTCAGTGGGGCAGAGAGGGAGCAAGCAGCTGTGCCCTGCTTAGTTGCCAGCTGGGGTTGAACAACAACACTACTTTCAAAACTTCTTCTGAATCTCTATTGCAACTGAAAACGTGCTTCTTTGTTCATTGCTATGACCATTTAGGAGAATGATATAAATCTTCATTTTTATTTTACATACAAAAATGCTGTAAAGGAATTGTGAAACATGCCAAATTTTTAAGAAGTTTTAAATGAGATATGACAGCTTTTCAGCAAAGAGTTTTCCACAATTTCTCCTGAATAAATTTGTGGGGGGATAAGTTTTTTGTGGGGAAAAAAACCTTACATCATCAACAACAAAAAACACTAAAACCAGATAAACAAAATACCCAAACAAACAAAATCCCCAAACCACACCAACTTGTCAAAGTAGCCTGATTTGGCACAAAACGGTCTTGAGAAATGCTCTAACAAGGATTAAAATAGGTTGTCAACACAGCATCTGGTTTCCTAGTGCACTGCTACTTACTTAGATATGCAAAGCCTAACACTGAGCTGTTCCCCATGTTTTGTATCAGTGGTAGTCTTTATACATTATTTTCCACTTATGAATATTCTCAGAGTTTTTTATTTAAGTTCACTAGACTATCAAATTGATTGATGATCCCAGCTCACATTGGCAGCATGTTTAGCTGAAAGCACTACATGGCCTTCCCAAAAGTTAGCCAGCCGCATACCCTTTCTCAGCCTTTATGTAAATAGCATATTTTATTCACACAGTTGTTAGTAACGACGGATTACACTATTCATGTATCGGCTTCCCCTTAGGAAGCTATAGGAAGACAGCAAATTTGACTTAGCTTAATGAGAAAATTTATTTCTATTGTGCAAAATCTAATAAAAGATATTTATACAGCAGAAGTATGAACAAAAGAAGAGCCAGGAAACCAATCTTATGTCACTTATATCTAAATATAAATGAATTTTACTGTCTTATGGGAAATTGGTAGTTTATTAAAGAAAATTATTCTATAAAAAAATTCTTTAGGCTGAGGTGTGTGATTGATTCTACTTTACCAGGTTTAACCTTAGATGACTAACTTACAAATAAGAAAATTAAAAAACCTCCAAATATGTTCCAGGATAATTTAACCTATCTGTTTTTTATTATTTGCATGCTGCTTCTACAAAACCAGTGTTCACTAGCAGCTGTGTACAACAATTAAAACTGAGTGGATCATTTGCATTCAGTTTTCACATACCCTATTTGCCAAAAATTGCCAATAATTTCTAATAGTGAGGTTCCTGTGAGGGCAACTAAAAAAAACCCCAAAAAACCACCAACACAAAAATAACAACCAACCAAAGAAAAACACTAAAAGATTTAAGTTTACAGTTGTTTCTGTATTAATAAATTTGCTGTTAACAGGACATGTTTTACATAATCTATGTCTAATACAAAGTTGTACTACTACCAATCATCAGGATATTCCATAATCAACTGTTTTCAGGAGAATATATGCATTCATTGAAAATACAGGGTAGGGTCTATTTTCTCAAATGTCTTGATATGTGGTGTTGGGGGAAAGGGCCTTCCTAAGCAGTGAAGTATGTAATTTTGATATACCTTTTTTTTTTTTTTTTAATTTTTATTGGTATTTTGAAGACTGTCGAGCTTAATGCTGACATGTTCTATACATGATATATCATTATAGGTTTTGAGTTTGATTTGCACACCATGATTTTGGTGAAGCAATCTTAGGGAAGACATTTTCTATGAAGAAGGTGGAACATTGAAACAGGTTGCCCGGAATAGTTGTGGATGCCTTATCCCTGAAATTTTTCAGGAGAAGGCTGGCTGGAGTTTGAGCAACGTGGTTTAGTGGAAGATGCCCCTCCCCGTGGCAAGAGAGTTGGACTAAATAATCTTTGAAGGACCCTTCTAACACAAACTATTCTATGATTATGTGAATCAGCTTTCTGTGCAGAAGGCATATTTCCAGAACATGACTATGTTATTTAGCTATCTAAATAGGGACCTGAATTAGGACTTGGGGATTTGAGTGCTTTTTTTACCAGTCTGATATGTACTCTTAGAAAACTTGTTTACTTTCATGTCATTAAAGGAAAATTAAAAACTAGTCTCTTTATTTTAAACATTATGGACTAGAAAATTCCTTCTTGCTAGAAATCAAACGAAAAAGTCCTGAATGTGAAAGCTCTATCAACCTGTTAGTAAGAATCAGAACTATCTCATTGCCAAATATCATGAAATACAGATAATCACATTACAAACCTGAATACGTGAATAAAATTAGATATGGGATCCCCAGTTTTCCGATGGAAATGATGTCTGAAGGGTAAATCCCGCTGCCTTAATCTACACTTCATTTATTAGCAAGACAATCTAAAATGATATTTTCCCATGTGACAAGAAATAGCTGAGTTCTTTCCTCCTCTGAGTCCCTTAGGGAAGCAGTCACCTTGGCTGCCACACAGTCTTAATGGAACTGCACAGCAGTGCTGCAAAGCAATCACTTGTGTTTGCAAGCACAGACATGAATCCCCAAGGCCATTACACACTGCTCTGGCTCTGGTAAGCTGCTCCTTCTTATCTAGCTGCTCAGCTTTTGAACAGATGCACTGTGGTCCCCACCAGGCTGCTGCAATAGCCAGATATGTAGACATCTCCAAGATCTGTAGTGAGTTCTCCCTGCCTGGTAGAACATACACTTCTTGTTGGAGCAACGGTAAACAGAAAAGTTACTCAAAAATTGATGACATTCACATGCATTGATTGATTTCCCATCTGGACATCCCCAGTTTTGAGGAAAAATTTCTTTCGCTCTGCCATGATAGCTCATGGTTTAGAACCATGCTCCAAATCTATGCTTAAGGGTTAAACAAGGAAAAAAAATAAAAATTACAGAGTCTACTGTTTGCTCTCAATGTGCATGCAATACTGAGTGCAGAATGTGCAGTATATGAGAACTCTGCAGCTGTGGGAAGTACGTCTCAGATTTAGGATGCCATCACCAGTCAGGCACTACCTACAACAGAAAACTGAACGCACCCTTCTCTGATCTGATTCAGAAAAACAAAGCCCTGAAAGACTGTTCTGGGAGGCTGTGCTCTGCAGCTTCTCTCCTGATACCTCTTTGGAGTGGATCTCCCTGCAAGCTCTGTATGACAGGGAAGAAAAGGACTTAGGCTTCCTGAGTAGTTGTCTTCTGTTGCCTCAAAGTGTAAAATATAGTTTGGTTAACATAAAGAGGTATCAGACAAGCACAGATCTGACCCCTAATTATGTACGGAATTATGACAGAGTAAATCTTCATTAAGACTATGAACCTTATAGCCACTTTTAATTCAGGTATTGTTTGCAAGTGATCACTTATCTGGCACCCAGAGGAAGACAAGTGGTATACATTCATCTACCATTCATCACTAATTTATTGTATTTCATGCAACTTTAGATGAGTATAATTACAGCATCATGACTAGTCAAGGTCAAAGAGTATTTGTTTACAGATTTGTGCTTTGTCAATGTAAGCTGATTTTATCAAGTTAGTAATTAATGAAAAAGATCCATAATATTTTTAAACAAAAACAAAAAAGTATGACTTTGCAAAGTGAGAGTATAAACCAGGTAGGCAGGAATCCATTTTAGCCACATTAATCCATTAATGTGATTGATTATTCATATTGGTATATGGTTGGGTATTCATATAACTTTAGACACTTGGGAAACTATGTCCCTAAATGAAGTGCAGGCCATTCTTAAAGCAACACTTTGAAACATTATTTTAGTTAATTTGTCTATATTAAAGGAAAGGTGCATGAAAGAAATTTATTACTGTGTATTCTTATTTTAGCACTGGCCCTGAAATGAATCTTACTAATTTGTTCTTAATTTTAAAATTGTAGTGCATCCATAAGTACAACCTTGCCAGCATTTTAGTGGAGTTAGAGAAATAGCTATCTACATGGCAAACATATCTATGTTGCAAATTTAAACAGTAATTTAAAATGCAAACACAATTCCTTCTTTATTTCTAACAAGTGTATTTTACCTATCAATACCACATTTTCCATGAAAAAGACTCTTGGCACAAATTATTACTGAAATACAGCCAGGATTTTATATAGTAGCTGAGTATTATGTTTTATATAATAACTATTATATTTTATATAATAAATGAGTATAAACAAACATAAAAACTCAAACAAAAAAAAAATACTTCCTAGCATTGTAACAGAATATCTGCTGTCTCATGAAACCAAGTGGTTATTGAGATACCGTGTCTCTGTTGGGAAACAGTAGGAAAAGCTCACAGGTGAGCATCTGAAACATGCTATGCTTCCTTACAAATGCTTTCAGCGAACAGAAATCGATGGGGTTTCAAGGTTCAAAATTACATCAAAAAGCTGCTGCTCCATTCCACTTTCCTGATACATTATTTGACCTAGTCATAAATAGTCCTTCACAAATTCCACAAATAATTAGTTCAGAAATTTTTCCATTCTGTGAAAATACCCCCTTTGGCACTCCCAATTTTTTTCCCTACACATTTCTTTGTTTTTCATGGCTATTTATTCCCATTGACTCTCTCTATAAAATGAATTGACTTCTCCCATATCCCCCAAATGCCTTTGTCAAGTGAAAGAGATACAGCCTTCATAAAGAAGCCCATTATATCTGACCAATCTATAACAACTGTTTCCCTCTCAAGCTTAGTAAAATTAGTACACTTAAATTTTCAAATACATTATTTTTCTCTCACTATTTTTAATAGATATTAATAAAACTAATGAAAACTTGAGAAAGATAACTTACAATAATTTTCCCATTCAAGACTGTAAGTGGAGGCAAGATGTATTTTTACCTTAGGCTAACTAAAGTATGTTAATCACCAGAACAAAACAAACAGGAGAAAGCTGATTTTGTTTGACTGTGACAAAAATCTACTCAGATGAAGGTCTGTTTTGTTGTTTGTGTTTTTTTTTTTGTTTGCTTTTTGGTTTTTTTGTTTGTCTGTTTGTTTGTTTTTGGTTTTGGTTTTGGGGTTTTTTTGCCATATTTCTAATCAAAAAACTTTTTCAACAATACTGATTTTTTATCAACTGATTTTCAGTTTTCCAGATGCTTCTGTCAGATACAAAGTAAAAAATGGGAAACAAATTGTAATTCGAGAGTTTTCAACCACAGATTTTTATTTGTGTTTGGTCTCTTGCAGTTTTATTTTCAGAAGAAGAAAATGCTCAAAACTGAATTGAAGCATTTTTCTAGACATTTATTTTTTTTAACTACTTATTTTGGCTTAAATCACCTATTGGACCATTCTTCTCTGGCATTGTCAGGAAACTTAAAAAGCTTTTATTTGGTCAGTTCTGTTGCTAACCTTATGTTCCTGGTTTCAGCTGTAATAGTTGTTTTTCTTCCTAGTAGCTGGTGCAGTGCTATGTTTTGGCTTTAGTCTGAGAACAGTGCTGATAACACACTGATGTTTTAGTTGCTGCTCTGTAGTTCTTACCCTGATCAAGGACTTTTCAGTCTCTCATGCTCTGCCAGTGAGAAGGAGCACAGGAAAAGACAGAACAGAGAGCAGAGACAGGACCTGACCCAAACTAGCCAAAGGGATATTCCATACCGCAGCACATCATGCCCAGTATATAAACTGGGGGTTGTCACATGGAAGGGACTGATCACTGCTCAGGTTGGGTTGGGTATCATCAATGGGAGATGAGCAATTTTATTGCACATCACTTGTTTCTGAATTTTCATTTCTTTTGTTGTTGTTGTTCTCCACTACGATTATTATTGTTACTGTTAGTATTATTTCTATTATCTTTATATTTTACTTAATTTCAATTATTAACCTGTTCTTATTGCAACTTGTGAGTCTTACATTTTTCCCATTCACCTCCACATCTCACCCAAGGAGGGGTGAGGGGCGGGGAAGTGAGTGAGCAGCTGCATGGTACTGAGTTACCAGCTGGGCTTAAACCATGACATCTTGCTTAATTTTTGTGTCATCATGACAAAATACCAATGTGACATCTCCAAGACAGTTTTACACTGGGGCAGTTATCACACAAATTATTTAATTAATACCAGTCATGAAAGAATGAATGTTTGTCAGAGAATTTCTCTCCAAAGTGAGTAATTAAAAGGTCTCCATCAATCTCTGGTTTTACTCATGCTCTGTTTTACAAGACAAAAGACTTAGAAGACAAACCAAAAAAAAAAAAAAAAATAAAACAGATAGTTCAAGGACTATCTACATAATAGATGTCTTGTTTTTTAGAACAGCATTTTGCAAGCATTTCCCAAGCATAAAGAAAGGTAATGTGTGATCAGTGGTGGTAATACGGTCCAAACTACAGGTGCAGCAATTATGTTATAAAATTTCTGGAGAAGAAAAAACAGGGGGAAAAAAACTCAAAAACAACAACAACAACCAAACAAATAACTGAAAAAGTCTTACTTTTTTTTTTTTTTTTTTTTAATGGTAAATTGGATTTTCTGATTGTAACTTGACAGACACTTAATTACTCGCACAAAGGCCTGAGATTCAGGCAGCTGTCTCTGACCTCTAAAACATATGCACTGGTTTCTGTTTTGCAAATTAATCTTCAAATAAGAATTATCAGAAGCACAATTACTCTCTTCATAAAGGCATGATCTATACTTCTGTTTTGAACTACAAGAATATTAATGATTCTTGTTTATGAATTAATGAACATGCAATGCACAAAGCATAACCTTTCCGTATACCCTTACAATGATTGGAAGACAGTGAAATTAAGTTGTAAACTGAAACAACAAATAAAGCAGGACAACTACATTTAAAGTTCTCTTTTTAACTTAAATCTGTGGAGAAAGTGGAGGAATAGCTGGAACATGAACAAACACGTTCATCATTTAAAGGAATTAACGCAAGTAAAATGCTAAATATTTTAGCATAAAATGCTAAACAAAGCAATTACTTCAAGTAAAATAAGTCTCAAATATAAAAGACTTCCCTCCTCCCTTCCCCCAGGGGACTAGCATTTTGGAGCAGTATAAATTTAATTTGACTTTTAATAGAGGTAACAGCCACAGTTTCTTCAGGAGTATAAGGACAAAACCTCTGAAGGACACTATATCCTTACAGAAGTGTTTCCTGTCAGCACATGGGATACTGCCAGAAGACTCCTAAAAGCCCTACACCTGCCTAGTCCTGGGTGTCCTTTACAGTATGGATAAATCAGTGGTAAGCCTTTCCTTCTCAGCAGTCTCAACATCAAATGAAAAATAAAGTTTATATGCATGGAGTGCAGTCCTGTACCCAGATGCATTTTTACTAATAAAAAACTACCCAGGTATTTTTGTGTTCATTTTTAACATTATTGCCGAATGCACTTAAGATCTGAGAATTATCTCAAAAAATATGATATATTACCTGAAAACATAAATACATTCAAACGTACAATCTGGTTACTTTAAAAGACCTCAGTGAAACAGTATCTTCAACAGCAAACCTGTCTAAGTACTACTTTCCCTCATGTATTAATTCAAAATTCATTGTTTTCTATTTTTATTTGAGAAATGACAAAAGTTTCCTTCTGATTCCAGTGATTTAATTTCTGATCAAATATATTAAAAATGTTGGGTTTAAATCACAGTGCTAATTTGATAGTGAAGATAAAAAGCCCCAGCATTTTAACCTGAAATATACTACTAGAAGACTGCGTAAAGTAAGCATGGTACTGTACCTGAATTAGGACACTAAACAGTGTACAAAAGAGAGAACATACAATAATGTCAGTATAACTGTATACGTGGGTTTTCCTTTGAAGTACCGAGACCTTATGCAGTAACCTCCAGACTAACAACAGCATTTTGAAAATGAAACACTCATCTCATTGAAAAGGGAAAACCCTTCCTCTGATAGATGAAATGGCACTTTAACTAGTGTGAGTCTTCTCTTCAGGCCTTATGGCAAGGCTCATACCAGTCTCTATGGGCAGTTATTTTTGGAAACGGCTCTCACATTTGGTGGCACTAGCTTGCACACAGATACAGCACCAACCTCCCACATCTAGCTCTGAGGTTAGCTGGATGAGAGCACAAGTGGAAAAGCAATGCCACACCTCCAGCCAAACCTCAGTACAGCAGAAGCAGCCCTATGTCAGAGTCCTTCAGCAGACTTCAACTTGGATGACAACTGCTTTGAAATTAAGGAGACCCACTGTCGTGGTTTAAGCCTCACCCAGGCTAATAACTCACGAAGTTCTACTCACTCACTCACTCACTCCCCTCTTTCTCTTCCCCCAGTCCCGGGGGGATGGGGAAGAGAATCAAAAGAATGCAACTCACACAGGTTGAGATAAGAACAGTTTAGTAACTAAAGTATAACACGAATCACTACTGCTACCATCAGTAGTAATACAAGAGAAATACAAGGAAAGAGAATACAACTGCTCACCAAGCCCGACCCAGCCAGTGCACCCCCCAGCAGTGAACCCCCCCTTCCAAAAACCTGACCATGCCGTGCACCCCCAGTCCACCACCACCACACCCTTCCAGGTCTCTGCTCTCCGTTTTCACATCCTGGACATGACTTGCTGTGGTATGGAATAACCTCTTCGGTCAGTTTATGTCAGGTGTCCTGTATCTGCTTCCTCCTGGCTCCCCCTCCTCCCTGGCATAGCATGAGACTGAAAGTCCTTGGCCAGACAAAACACTGCCAAGCAGTAACTGAAAACACTGGTGTTATCAGCGCTGTTCCCAGGCCCCAAATCAAAAACGCAGCACTGCACCAGCTACCAAGAAGGAGAAAAATGACTGCTGCTGCTGAACCCATGACACCCACTCATAGCTGACTAAGGAAAAAACAGATGCCTTTAGAGCCTGCAGTGCCCAGTGTTGCCCTCAGTGATTCTCGAAGAAATTCCAGTTATGTCCACAAGTTTGCAAAATCTTGGAGTGACAGGGCTGAAATTACTATTATTATTTATGTAACTGAAGGGAAAGAAATAAAAGACAGAAGGTGACAGCCCTCAGAGCATCCCTTCGCCTGACAGACAGTCTGACTGCTCGCTGAGATGGCAGCTTGCCGTAAAAAAACATGAACTTAAGGCAAAAGCTGGAATTCCAACAGTGGGTGAACATCCCAGAATCTGGTCAGCTCATAAGAGATGAATAAAGCTTTCCTGACTACCAAACCCTGTGTTTAGGGAAGTCTGACCTTCTTATTCCGTGAACTACTATTCCCAATTCACTGCCACCATAAATCCTCTAACATTCAATTACTACTGTACTTGAACTGAGCTAGCTGACTACTTAGTGACCCAGAAAATGTGTCATTCTCTACAGGATGCAGTCTGCAAACCATTATCCATTTACCCGCTGCTATTCACAAAACATACATTTTGCTGACTACAGCAACAGTAACTGTTTTATTCTATTTCTGCACATTGAATACCATTGTGGTAAAATGAATTCCTGTAATTAAGATGCTCAGCAGAGCTGAGGAGCGCTACAATATGGTTAAATGAAGCTGGAATATTATCTGATTATACAATTTGCAACTTACAAAGTGCAAACTCCTCGCAGCCAGAGTATGGAATAGCCTTCACAGATACACAGTCAAAAAAAATTGAAGGAATTTTGAGTACTCAGGATGAGAATCTTAATTCAAATATGTTGGATTCATTAATTAGAATGGTATCCACTCAAATTTAGAAGTTCTTTTCCTCCTGCCAGGTTTATTCTTCCTTCTTTTAAGGATCATCTGTTACCTTAATCAGTTTTGCTAAAACTGACTCTTACTGGAACCCCACAGGCACTTCTATATTACAACTTCATTCCTTATTTCTTCTTATTTTCTATCTTTTACCTTCACTTTCAAAATCCTGGTCACTTTCACCTTCACTGACACTATTTTCAACTTTTGGGATGCTATGCAGCTTAAATGTTCTTCTTTGGCCTCTCCACACAGCTACGCAAAATTATTTTTTTCCCACGATTATCCAAGCATCAGAAGTGTGATTTCACTCACCTTCTGGGGTTGTTTTGGTTTTTTTTTTGCCATTCTGCATAGCATTACTCTTGCATTGCATACACGCAAGATCGTAGCATATGCTATGGGTCCAACTGCTGTTTAAGACATCATGCATTCCTTGAAAAATTCTGAGTAAAACAACAAAAATGCCATATTTCTGGTTTTATAACAAACAGCCCTGCTGCCCAGATCTATTGTCTAATTATGAAGAGCTACATGATGTTAAGAGGTGGCTTATAAAAAAAAAGATGAAAAGGAAAGTAAAATTAAGAAGATACTCTGTAAATAAAACACAAAAGTAGCTAGGCAGATAAATCTGGACGCGATTCCAGACACGGATCTGCTTGAAGAGAGTTTAGAGGAGAGCCATAAAGATGACCACAGGGCTGGAGCACCTCTCCTTTAAAGACAAGCTGAGAAAGCAGGGGCTCTTCAGGTTGGAGAGCAGGGGGCTTCAGGGAGACCTTCCAGCAGCAGTTCAGTATGTAAAGGGGACCCACAGGGAATATGGAGAGAGACTTTTTACAAGGGCAAGCAGTAACAGCGTAAGGGGGATTGGCTTTAAATTGAAAGAAGTAGATTTAGATTAGACATAAGGTATAGATGAGATACATATTTAGATTATATGTAAAGTAGAAATTCTTCACTGTGAGGGTTGTGAGGCAGTGGCACAGGATGCCCAGAGAAGCTGTGGCTGCCCCATCCCTGGCAGTGTTCAAGGCCAGGTTGGATGGAGCTTAGAGAAACCTGGTCTAGTGGAAGGTGTCCCTGCCTGTGGCAGCAGGTGAAAGGGCCCTTCTAACCCAAACCATTCTATGATTATGTGATTCTATGACTCTATGAATTGTGTCATTTTGAGACAAAATTATAGAAGCCCATTATTAATAAAAAATCTTCCATAAAAGTGAGAGCAGTTTCCAAACACAAGTGGGCAAAGGAAAAGAAGAATAAAAATCACATTATGCTTACTCTACTTGCCTGTTTTGAAAAGTATGAAACCAACAATTAGGCAGTGCATAAGTTAATCATGATTTCAGAAGTATCTAAGCTTACCAGTAACTTTACTGGTTCAGGTATTGGCAATTATGTTAGTACTACCCAGGCACTCTGCTGGTGACAAGTCAAGTCATCTGACTTGCCTTTACTTATCATTCAAACAAACGCCAAACATTCAGTGCAAACACCATAACTACTGAAAACATACCATCAATATTTCAAAACTGTGCTGTGATTTGCAAAGAAACATACAGGCATACAGTGCTTATAGACTTTTAAAATGTGTGTCCTTGCTTTCCTTCAGTATGCCCAATTGTAAGCAGACTAGGGTTCTTGCACAAAGACGAACAAGCTTTTTTTAAGTTTGTGGTGGATTTCTTTCTTTTTTTTTTTTTTTTTTTTTAAGTTTTAAGTAGATGCTAGCATTCTACGAATATTGTAAATATCCATTTTTAAGTAAGAGCACTTTTCTCTCTCTCTTCATAACACATTAAATAATTACTGATTTGCTAACACAATGTAGGCAATTCTAATATTTCATAAGTGAAATTAAAATAAGTGCATTTTTGGCTCCTGGATACCACGTGAAAGTCCACTGCCTTTAATGCTGTTAGTGCATGGAACAAGCTTCTCCTAGATCTCAATGTCTGATACTTTGTTATGTTAAAGAAAAAAAAAATAGAAAAGAAAAAGAACACTTTTACTTTGAAAATGTACAAATGAATAAACACAGAAATTTCCATCAACTTTTCCAAGAAAAATGTTTTGAAATATTTTGCTGTTGAGATTTATTACAGAGTGTGGAGAATTTCCGAAAGAGGTCTGAAGGTTATCAAAATTTCTTCGAATTAGTCAGTGATATCATTATTTTATTTATTGTTTTTAGCTTAATTTCCATGCAAAATGGCATAAATTTGAGGTTGATGAAAATCAAGGGTGTAGGGAATGCATTAGGAGAGGCATGTTTTCATATATGCATTAATACTGCAGAAATAGCCTCCTTTATCCCATAGTGCTTGGTCTTTGATTTTGAAAAGCATCACTGTTCCTCTAATCACAAAATCACAGAATCATAGAATCATTACAGTTGGAAAGGACCTTGAGATCATCTTCCTTTTCACATCCCTGCATACCCTGATGATGTTCCCGTAGTGCTCCCATTTGGCCTGTCCCTTTTTTCCACAACCCATAAATTTATTTCTTGGATTTGAGATTTATTAGAAGCTCCCTCCTCATCCATGCAGGTCTCCTGCCCCCTTTGCCTGATTTCTTCATCATAGGTCTTGAACTTGGAAGGAAGTGGTACTTAAATATTGACCAGCTCTCTTGGATACACTTCTCTTCTAGAGCCCCACCCTATGGGATTTGTCCAACTAGGTCTTTGAAGGGGCCAAAGTTAGCTCTCCAAAAGTTTAGAGCTCTACTCCATACTAAAACAAAACCGAAACCAAAACCTGAAACTAAAAATCATACAGTTCTTGGTTCATTCTTTTTTCTCCATTCCCTCCATCAACCTTTATGTCTGACTGAAGCACTGATTTTGTCTGAGAAGACATCACAAAACTGAAATGGTGGCTTCTTTCCGCTAAATTTATATGAATATGTTTACAGTGAATACATTTGAATAAATGGTACGAGAGAGCTCTCCTTTGTTGTAGTTGATGAAGGTGACTAGCAGCTACTTTAAATCTTCTGATTAAAACTACTCTGATTTTCTGTATTTCTTTACCAAATAATATTCCCTATTAGGCAGACAGATTTGGGAAAAGAATTATTCCAGACAGATTCCAGATCTATGCTCACATTTACAAAGGCAGAAACAGTTATGTGTGGGAAAACAACGAATTTTGCACAGATTTATTCTGCATGCTGACTGCAATTACAGAGTTCAAGTAACAGCCTTCAGAGTGGCATCAGTATGCTTCAGTCAGAACACCAGACCCAGCAGAGGGGCTCTAACTGAGCAAATTAAAGAGTTTAAGAGTAAGCTCGATGAAATCTGGATAACTCTCTGGGAATTTTGGAAGAACATCCTTTTTCTTAGCCTGCTATTTATACATAAAGAAAGAAGCATGCTGCTTCTGTGCCTATATTTATTATTCCATATTCACTCCTCATCCTTCATGCTTTTGTCTTTATGAATATGATGACTGCGGAATTTCCTTTTCTGACATTGTTAACAATATTTACAGTGACAGAAAGCACTTTCGAAGAACTGTTTTCAGAAAAATATCCCTTTCTACCTTTGGGGTACCCATGGCTTCTTTTCCGTATTCCAGGACTGCACCACATGGCCTCACCACTTTAGTGATTTCTCAAGACATGTCAAATTATATTACTTTAAAGTTCTATCAACCTACAGTTGTTATCATTCATACAGCTGGGCGACCCGTTCTTCCTTGCGTACTCAAAAACCTTTTAATGGATTGAGACAGGGCTCTCCCAGGGAGCTGGCAGGGCTCCTTGTCATTTAGTACTTGACTGTGGCTTTTCAACATCATGTAGTTGTTGGACTTTCAGACCTCAGACTTCACCTACATCAACACCTGTGGCTGGCAGAAAGCTCTGTGCACAAGAGTAAAATAAGGCAGAACTCAGTGGCCTGTGTGATTAAACTTAAATCTATAGTGAGCCTGAATGATCTTCTAGTCTGAGGATGATTTAGTTCACAGTGAGGCAGTAAACAAGTATGGAATAAAGCTCTGAAATTTGTTCAAGAATGAGTCTTTACATTCATGTCAAATGCTTCCACATAATTTCTAGTGGTACTGACAAAATAGACCAGAAATAGCAGCCATATTAAAAACAAAGATAATGTAAAAGAAAACAAGGTGTTAAAAATATATCACCTATATATTTATTAAAAATATGTAGATCAGCAAGCTGCTGTGATATAACAGATAATTTTAGCGTTTCTTTTTTTGCCAATCATGAACTGAAAAACACTTTTTGGCATGAAAATTCTTCTTCCAGCATCAAAATAAACCAACTCACGTGGTTCAGTTTTGCATAGTTACACACATTATCTTGATAGTGTCTCCTTTTACCTTGTATTACTACTGTATCTCAAGTATATTTACAGTAATAGTATTCAAAGTTATTCCTTTTTTTCATACTCATATACCTTCTGATTGAGGAAATGCAGCACTGTATTTCAGTATGGTGAGCTTTCATTGCAAAATTTCATACCAAAGATAGGTCTGCGATGCTGAAAATGCAAACCAGAAAGATTTAAGGATGCACAGGAGGGCTGTGTAACAAGGCATGAAGGAAAGTCAGGGAAGAGATGAATCTATTATTTCAAACAAGATACACAAACTAAAATGGTGCATTGCTTGTAACAGAAAATAAAAGCATATTGCCATTGCTACTAAAAGGAGACAGCAGATTTTCTTCTTCTTAAGGTATCTTTATCTCCTGCAAAACATGAAGTGGCTGCAGATCAGCTGTGTACCAAAACTTAGTACCATTTCCACAAATAAAGAAATTCCTTTTTCATTTGTGAATTTTTCCATTTCTTTTTTTTTTTTTTTTCCCCAGCAGATTGTTTCTCTAAGAATTTGTTCAGCTCGGACTGTCATTCTTATTTTTTAAAATGAAAGATTACTGACATTAATTTTGCAATCTCCAAATGGTAATTCTAGTCCTCTTTAAATACAAACACCACTAGATGCTTGGGGGAGATCAGGGAAGAAACTGAATTGTCTTAACTGACTGAACCATCCATCTCTCCAAATAAAGGTCTTGTTTGGGGTACATCAGTTTTAAATGTCTATTCACTATATTGGAGTCTGGATGCCTATTGTCCCTTCTCCAAAACTAATTTCTGAACTTTATGGGGAAATTTAAGTCAGACAACCTGGTAGACTGAAGCAGAGGGTAGGTGCATTAGTAAGCAACAGTTCTTAAAGTACTGTTTTCTACATGGGGAAGAAAACTGAGTTAATTTGGCTACACAAACACACCACCAGCAACAGCCAATGTCACCTTGTGGAAAATCTCCATATCACTTGTACTCATTTGAATGAATACAGGCTGCTGACTGCAGGTACCCTAAATAAAAGCACAGCATGTATGCACATATGTGGTGACAGTCTGAAATATCCCTTCCCTTTTCTTTTCTTTTTAATTTCTCAAACAGAAATGGACATTAAGCTCATAGTGCCTTGGTGCCTTACATTAGCATAAGTAGTATCTATATTAGCACAGAAATAAACATTCTTGAGATACCTGAAAACTACTCAGGGTCTTGAGATGGTTTTTGTTGGTACCCTAGTATCAATCAAAAGTACAGACAAAACTTCCACAGCATCAGCTCATACAAATCCACAAATGTGATGCATTATGCATCCCAAAATCAGAACATGAATGACAGGAAAACAAGTTAAAAAGGTAGTAATAAGTCTTTTCAGAAAGAGGAAGACAAAAGACAGAATGAAGGACAATTTACTTCACAATTATTCTCCAAACCTGTTTAAAAATCGAATAATCAAATTGCAACTCTGAACCTACCCTTTTGCACCTCATTGCACAGCACAGGATGATCACCATAAAGACATATTAGTCTGTTCTCACTGGCAGTGAGTTATTGCTAACACCAAATTGAATATTGATGCTTTGCTATTGAAATGTCAATGCCAAAAAAATACACATAACTCACTACAACCAATGGCACCTTCAGATTTAACTACTCCAACCTCAGTAATTCAGAATGGGTTATTGTGGATAAGAAGCTGTAATGCCAGTTTTTCCGAAAAAAAAAATATTAAATTCTTTTTGTTGAATGTATATTAAAATATTGTATTAGCTTTTTTTGTGACTGTAATATTGCATAAGATATCAATTTACCATATGTAATGGAAAAAGACAAGCTTGTGTCTGCTGCTATGTCAATTATAAGTGCTTTGGAAATTTTACTCACTATTTTCACTGTCACTTCTTTAGCTGCCATTGAGCTAAAAACATCCAAATTCTGGAAGTGTTTAAGTGCATGCTTAAATTTTCATTAGACACAATGCAACATAACCATGAAAATTGTGTTTAAACTCATGTTAAATTATGGCTTTAGCCATCAGATGCTGATTGCTAGTGCCTTCCCCACTTCTGCTGGATTTGCAAACTCAAGACAGATGAGTCCTATGTAACACAACATGATGTCTGGGGAGCAGCACCAGAACCCTTCTGAAATGCAACACTACTCACACTTTTCTGGCAAGTCCGATTGTTCAATGCCTAACCATCTGCTTGGAAAATCATTGCGTTTGGACTCTTTCTCACAACTGGAATTTTTATATTGTTCCTAGCAGGTGAAATAGAGCTGGTAAACTGCCCAGCCTTCTTCATTATTTACAAATTACTTCCATCCTCAGACGGTGTCAAGAAGGAAATGCCCCCACTTTTCTTTTTACAATCAGCACCCACATCTCATAGCAGGGTTTCACTCACAGCAAGGGCTGATTCAGCCTTTTTTCTCTCTCTTCTAAAGAAATACAACACATTAAAATGAACAGCCTTGGGGTTTAGTTTGTTAAATAAATGCTGAAGAGGAGAATATTCACTCCCTGGTTTAGGTGCTGGGGAGGCTGCTGTTTTTATTTTTCAAAAGGGCTAGTTTTCCACCTTGAACATCCAGCTCATAGTGGCACTTCCGTCAAGAGGGGGTAATTCTTCTGCTCAACACTCCATTTAAAATCATGAATTTGCAGCAGCTTTTGCATAGCTTTACAATACGTAATAAAAAAGCTTTTGAAATTTTATTTTGTTTTTTTAATTTTCTCTGTATGTAAAAGAGCTAGTTTCAATTGCACAAAGATTCAGAGAGAAATGTTCTTTCATGCAGAGAACTTCAAACATAAAATCCAGGGGTGGAACAAAGTCTCAAAGGAAAGAGTAACATTAAGTCTACACCCTTAAGCTGAAGAAGGTATTCAGGGACATATTTTTCTTGGCAGAACCAGCAGGCTTCAATGGTAACAAAATCAATTATCACAATAAGCTGGTTTCCCTGGGGTATTTTTAAACTCTAAAAAACTAAAATTTCCAAATAT
Organism: Myiopsitta monachus; assembly: GCA_017639245.1. Lineage (NCBI taxonomy): Eukaryota > Metazoa > Chordata > Aves > Psittaciformes > Psittacidae > Myiopsitta > Myiopsitta monachus. Next base: position 59,234,631 of record CM029941.1, read on the forward strand.
TTAACATCACTACCTTTCGAATATCAGTCTTAAGAACTGTGTTTAAAAGCAGGAATAAGAACTTCTCATTTTAAAAACTGTACAGTAATAAAGACTGTCATACATAGCCAGATACATCTCAAGAATCACCTTATATATTCCTTCTAATAAAATCATCAATTAACACAAAATCACCAATAAGCACAGAACACAGAGAATACACCTTGCCATAACAAATGCATTCACATTCAGACTTAAATCTTCAGGTCCATCTTAACTGTTCTTTCACTCAGATTGATGGAAATATAGGAGCAGAAACTCAGAATTTACCTAGATCTGGGCATCTTTTTCCTTTCTTCCTGAGAGAAAAGTGTGCTTGCTAAAGAATGCAAGACATCTCACTGCATTTATTTTAAACTGTAAGAGCATTCTAATACAATTCATTGCTAAAAGTGTAGATGAAACACTAAGGAGGGTATTTTCTTTAAAATCTACAAGTATTATATTTATTCATTGTAAACAATAATAGTATAAAATTACAGTTCATTAAAATGGAACCTTTACCTTGCAATCCAGGCTCCACAGATAGAAGCAGGAAAGCCAAAGAGTTTGCTGCCAAGTTATCCAGCTCCACTGGTTATTTACTAGAAAACAAGAAGAGGTAAATATACTTAGACTTGTCGGTTGTACTGAGCTTTTTGAAATGTTGATGTTTTTAGTGAAATTCCTTGAGAAGATTAGCATCATATTTAGGTCCTATCCTAAAAGATACAAAAAGGATTGTCAGAAACATAGATGTCTTTGCTAAGGTAATAATACCAAATATTAGAGTGCACTTACTGGCATTCAAGGGGAACAGGCAATTGTGCTGCCTAGAGTAGCTTAGAAAGCCATTTACCAAAGGATCTGAAGGTAAAACTAACAAACATTAAACCCAGAATCGAGACAAAGAAAAAATAAATCTTTTCAACAACATGATTAACTACTTATCTCTGGAGGTGATAGAATTGGCGCCATTTCTTTACCCATTTCCCCAACTCTAGAGTAAGAAAGGAGGCTTTTAGAACTGTATCATCTTGCCATATTGAATTAAATATGAACTGCCCATTTATCTCAATGGACACAAAAAATTGTCTTCCACAGTGAAGGCTGTTGTTGAGAAGCAGTTAAGAGAATTTCTGATTTGTATGTTGGTCAAGACTAGAATAACACCTGATGGAGGAAAAAACCCTATAGGTTATACAGTAACTGAGAACGAAACTGCTAAAAAACACTAGTAATAACTGTGCTATTTCAAAATTAATCTGAAAAAAATGCTATGAACTTTTTTGATCTACATGTTCCCATGGCTTTTCAGAAAGAAGAAGAAAAAGAACAGAAGTCTTTGGCTTCCTTTCATACAGAAATGACTTTTCCAAGACTTTCACCATGCTTGAAAGAGAAGAATCTACACCTCTACATAGAGCACATTATGATCTGGAGATTATTCTGAAAACTGCAAATCTGCATATAAAAAGAGAGAAAAATGTTACTTAAAACTATTCTTAGGATATTATATAAACATAATGCTGCAGTTATAGGAAAGATAAGGTATTGCAAATAAATACAGATTTCATGGTGGAATATAATGTTTTAACAAATTCTCATTCAACTAACTTGTTACATAGTACATAAATACATAAATTATTTCAATGACACAATATTATACTGCATACTTGTTCATGGACAAGTTAAAGGGATCAACAATAAATCTGCAAGGGTAATCTGTAACATAAGGAATGTATGCAACTTGCAGAAGGAGTCTTGGAAGGCAACAAAGGGATGCCAGATCTCCCAGCAGGACTGTCTCCACTAAGCAATGCTGCTTCCCTAGAGAAGTTGTTGTATTGCTCAGACACCAAAGCAGTAATTTTGGCATGAGATTTGCATCAGTTCTTTATTATCTCTCTAGCATACAATTTTCAGGCAGCTTACTTTCTGAAAATAAAAACTTTATATACTATTAATTTATTTTTTGTAATGCAGAGTTCACAACGGGAACTAGCTGAAAATATTCACCCCTCAAAAATACTATTTTGAAGGACTGAAGTGATTAACCAAATTCTCTACAAATCCACCTCTTGGGCTTCTAGGGTCCCTTTATGTAGTTTGCATGGCTGTCTGTTGTTCTGTATAAGCTGTTAGCATGACAAAAGAAAAAAAAAAATAACTCCCTAAACCCTGATTCAACCCCACTGTTTAATTCAGAAATACGAGCAGAGTTTGCCTCAGATTTTTTTTTTTATACAATTGTCATGGAATAAAAACTTTAATTCTACAATATTTTGCTGAAATTTGAACACATCTCCAGACTTTGAGAAACTTACACATTTTCTTCTTGATGGAAACTCACACATTCATGCCTAAATGTGATTTTACAGCTTTTATCTTTGTATCTACCAGAGAAAGAGACTGAATGAAATACTCTGAGAGTCAAATGCTATTGGCTGTTAATAAAGAGGTCAAATAATTTTTGAAAAAAAAAAAAAAAAAAAACCCAAACAAAAAAACAAACTAGTGATATCAGATAGCAGGAAGAAAAAGCCAATAGGAAAAAATAATATTGTATAAGAATGCAAAAGAATGCATGAGAATGACAAAAATGATCTATTAGCAGGCAGAATTCTCTTCTAGATGGTTTATTTGTTACCTTACTTTCTTTATTCCTGCTCACTAACAAGATTGAAAACAGCTTATCTAGATGAATTCGTAAGAAGTGTCAAAACACAGTTACTCTAAACCAACTTATATCTGAATGTAACTCTGAAGGTAGAAAGTTGGGCATGGAGGAGAGAAACTGAGATGGGGAAGATGGAGGGTGGTGAGCAGAAGGTTTGTTTAATTTTGTTCTTCATTCTTACCATCCTGTTCAATTTTTAATAGAAATTACAGTTCTTTCACACCAAGACAATTTAACTCTGAACTGTGCTTTATATTTTAACTAACTTCAAAAGATATTTAAATAATCATATTTCTGTCCTCCACAGAACACAGCAGTACAATGTAGTATCAACATCAAAATCTTCTCCACTGGATAAGCTCAAGACTCAAACTAAGTATTTCTGGGACTCGGAATTAATGATTGCCTTGAAGGTGAGACACAGAAGAACTACTCCATTTCCCCAGCAGCAGGATATCACCAGTGGTTTGTCTTACACCAAGCTGCCCTACATCCCTAGCTGTTCTTTAGGTGGTACCAAGGTGAGCCAGAGAACCACACAAGCTTACAAACAGGTGTGGGAATGGTAGAGGAAATTCAGTATCATAGTATGTACAGTGATGCACATTCAAAACCACAACAACAAAAAAGCATTTATATGAAAGTAGTGTGTTCTGACATCATCACTACTCCTCAGAAGTAAGATATGGGAGTTTTAGAAATCAGGTCTGGGAAGACATCAGATTAGTAGTTAACAAAGCAAACCTGAAAGATTAAAATTACTGTGAATGGAATACAGAGAGGAAAAAAAAATAGACTACTGAGAGACAAATGACAGGAGAGGCGCCACCATGATTTTCTACAAAATCCTTAGTGGCACAGACAGTGGCCACTACAGGATCCAGTGGGAACTCTACAATATCCACCAGAAAAAAAGTAAAAAGTAAACAAAAAGATGCATTTAATTTGTGGATTTTGCACAGGAAACAGAGAACTTGCTCCTGAGATGCTGACCATTGTCAAATTTTTGTAGGAAAAATCACCTACAGGAACCCTCCATTGGTAACTCTGGAATGCTTCATCTAAATTTGTCTATTGCAACAGCATAAGTTCAATCTCAGTAAAGATACTGCTCTAAGGAAGTGGACAACTGTCACAAAAATAATGCTGAGAGTATGACATTATCAAAACAAGAAGTCTTCAAAACTAGAAATCACCAAAACATACAACACAGGGACAGCCTGAAGACAATGCAGTCATTTCAGCTGGATTTGAGCCACATGCTAGATATGTGAAATGAATTAAGATAGTTTTGCCCTTAAAGCATACAATAAACATGAGCATTATGAAAATAAGTTATATGACCTACATATCCTAAAATACTGAAAACATTAAAAGCCACAAAGATAAAATGTTGAGATGCAGTACAATTAAAAGCTCCCTGATTTACTGTCAAACAATAAATACTTCAGTTTTTACAAAGGTTTCAGAATTCTATTAATAATAATGAAGATCCTCTAGATCTATATCTTGAAACTATAATTAGTTTTACATGTAATCTATGATAGTGTTTCAAGCATAAAATACTGAAATTCTTTAGACAATAGAGTTTTGTAAGGCCAGTGGTCATGTTTTTCCTCATATTATATTACCAATTTCCAAAGACATGTTACCCAAGATGCACTAGGGAGAGCAGCAGTTCGTTTTGTAAATCTTGTCATACTTCAAAACATTACCTTAAAATGAATGTTTCTTGTCAAGCATTAATGAATTGAACAAATAAAAATTTCCATATAAGCCTAAGGCAGGCAATGTTTCAATGTTTGTTTTTTGTTGTTGTTTTTTTTTTTTTAACAGATGTGTTAGATTGCTTGCAGTATGTATTAAGCTCAAGAGCCAGTTTTTTAAAATACAAATGAATTAGCTAATGAAAAGTAAACCTTGATGCAGACATCACACTTCCCCTGAAAGCATATCAGAGACTTGATATTGAAGGAAATAATTAAAAAAAAACATCTGCACACATCAGCTTTAGAGATATGTAGCAAAACTTTCCAAAATTTCACTGCATTTAGCAGTGTTGCTAAGTTGTGCCAGACCACTGCAACGCAGAGGTACCTAAATCTTCTCCTGACTTCATTCCACTCTCCCCAGCTAAGAGGAGTTCCAGAGTGACACAGTGGACAGTAGACACTGCAATGAAATGTCCACTGCTTCCTACTCAGAGTTACAGGGCATACTATGCTCTCTAGGCATGTAAATGCATTTTAGCATTTCAGATTCTGCACAATACTGGAAATACTAAAAAAAAAAAAAAAAAAAAAAGTTAAAGTTGATGAAACTGAAAGTACTGAGTTGTAGAAAAATAGATTAATCTGAAATGCAATGCCTGTGGCAGTTGTGGAACCTCTAGCACTTCTGTCATGAAACCTGGATAAACATCTGTTAGAAATGACCTAAAATACACATCTTTTAATTTTATTTCAGTCATCATAAGTGATCAAAAGTGAAATCAGGGAGTATTTTGAGGTTTAAAACAATGAGGAAGAAAAAAACCCCAAAATGTTCAAATTTCCATTTTTAAATGTCCTGAAGAGGTATATGATCTTTATTTACTACAATTCTATTTTAAGTATTATATATGAGATTTTTGAAAACTAATCTAAATCAGGTTTCTCATTTCCTTTCCACAAAGCCTGAAAAAATTCATTGATCATAGATTGGTTTGGGTTGGAAGGGACCTTATAAAGGTCATCCAGTTCCAAGCTCCTGACATGGGCACGGACACCCCCACCTACACCAGAGTGCCTTACGCTCCATCCAACCTGAGTTGCTTTTGCTGGAAGTCAAAAGAATGGATACAGAGGCAATCTGCAATAAGAGAATTAAATTCTGTCATTCTCTTAATTTTTCATCACTGTATAACCTTCAATTAGAACAAATGCTGACTAAGCTTAACATTGAAGAACTACTATAGACAAACATGATGTGAAGAATCTTATGGTCTTTGTACAACCAGTCTTTCAAAACATGTATTTCCTATGACTCTCAAAAATTTACACATTTTTCAGTAAGTCACAAAAAATTGGTCCCTCTTTGTAAAAATGTTGCAAACAAAATGCAATATTAAAATTACCAAGAAATGAAAGCAAAAATGCTGCAATCCAAGATTACAGTCAAAGTGTCACCTCATGAAATCATGATCATCTGTCTCCTTTCAGCCTTTGTTCTCTTTACCACAAACAGGATTCCTCCATAAATACTACGCAATTGTTAGCTTCATTCCTCTACATATCACACCAGTGCTACATGCGTCTACATCCCCCTACCAAAATCAAATTACATATATCTGGAAAATGACAAGGAAGTAGTCTTTATGCTTTGAGTATCTATATGTATCAGCTGTAGGTTTTTATTCAATCTGTGCCATTGCAAACATAAAGTAATATCAAAATGTGCCTTCTATGCAAACCTATCACCTGCCACATCCCATCCCACCTCCTTGCATTGTGGATGAAATACTGTTTGGTATGTTACACATCAGCAGAATTACAGTTATTAAAAATTGCCTAATGACAGCCAAAGATTGTGAATATTTTTTGCAATAAACCACGTCACTAACTCACTTCAAATTATCTGTGAAAACAGTGCGCGGCTCAGGTAGGTTCGCTTACAGTTTGAAACACTTTAAACACTTGATGGTGGATGAGTGTTCCGGGAAACAGTCTTGATTTAATTTTGTTTAAAACTTCAGATGCATTTAGGAGTAAGCGGTTGCAGTAGCTGAAATTATTATGTCAACCTGTTCTTATGAGAAATTAAATCTTTTTGTCATGGATATTGGGAAGACACACAGTCTCTAACGAACCAAAGACTTGCCAAAGCTACATTAGATAATTATTCAAAATTGGCAATCAGTGCAAAGCAGAATTAGGGACACAGCTTAGAAATCATGCTCTAACAGAGAGAAAAAAAAAAAAAATGAGTTAATGAAATTGGCTCACTCTGAAACAAATTCGAGCTACCACTGAAATTTCCTCTTTTTCTTCCAAACCCAGAATTTTTCCTTATTCATAGTCTCATACATAAACAAGTGCCCGAATTAGAAAAGTTATAAAGTAAGGCAGCTCTGCAGCATGCATACATAAGAGGTACTTCATTTTATAGCTGTAATCTAGCTGTAATGTAATTGATACCTTTTAGCAATATAAAGGAGAATATAGAACTGTCACTATAACAAAATCAACTTTATATGAATGTGCTTATACTAAAGCAAAATGTTGTTTGACCTTGCACTTGTAACTTGATGGATGATTCAAGTCCAGACCTGATTCATTTTAAAAGACTCTGTTTATAAAATACATGACATTCAACTTCAAATTGGGAAACTCAGCTCTTGCCCTTAAGGTTTGTAGTAATCTTAGCAGAATTACATTCTGGAAAAGAGTACCAATACACTTGTACTTTCTTTACCTTTTGGCAACATTACTTTCAGGATAAGAGCTCTAGCAGCAAATATTCTGTTATATAGTCAGAGCTAGTGAAGCAAATCAAAACACTCTAAACTCCAGATGCTCCATTTCATGAATTCACCCCAAAGCAAAGAGATTGCCATCTGGGCATATGAAACAGAAAGATAAAATATACACTTAAACTACTCTGTGTTTGAGAGTACAGTGTGTGTAGACTGAACGAACATACTATGAGGTAGAAATGTTTTCTACCTGAATGATATTTGAGATACTACTGAGATGCTGAGCTGATATTTTGGATGAAATTTATTATGTTTTAGTTCAGCTGATAAATACACCAAGAACATAACAAAAAATTGATGCAACACCATTGATAATATCTAGACTAGTAGTCTGTGTTTTCGATTATTGTTCTTGATTTCAGACATACAGAAAACATATTGTGGCTATTTATAGCACATGATTTCAGAGAACAAACTGTAACTGCTCCAACAAACTGAACTAATTTCCCTGAGTGGCTTTCAAAAACCTTTTGTTATCTTCATACAGGTTAAAACCTCACACCATAGGTACATACAAAGCAGATCATGAACTCCTTCCCCATGATTTCTACATATGCACATTTCAACCATCTTAAAAAACTGAAGTTTTTTTGCAGGGTTTTAATTAGCTTTTATGAAATTTTGGACCCACTGCAGACCATGGAGAATTCCCACCAATTCCAGCTTTTATTTTTTTTTTTTTTTTTGCCATATTTTATTGCAGCCAAGTGACTGAAATGTGTGGAATCATGTAGATTGAAGCCTGCCAATGTGATTTTTCACTACGGATATGCTTACTGTCTGCAGCACAGGTCAAAGACAGAAACAAATAATTGTCTGAGTGGTGAACTTAGTTTGGGAAACAAGTTAACTGCTTTTTTTCCTGGAGTCAGAAACTCACAGCGAAGTCAATCTAGAGAAACACATATTATCCACTGTCTTGCCAGAGAAAGAAGTCATGGGAATCATGATACAAGGGTGGAAAGGCTTCAGGCAGAGTCACTTTCTAGCTAACTTATCACTGCAGGTACACTGGTCTTGAGCTAATTCCTCTGGAATTTCTATCAGTTACTACAGCTCCAGGTGCTGCATTAGGAGATCACTTTCCATTTCAGAAATGCAGAGATCTCATTCATAACCCCACTGTATTTACAATATATATTTCCTGAAAATTCCCTGGTAATTATGGTATGAACACTTTTCACATTCTTGCAAAAGAATCCCAACAGGCTCAGGTTAGTTTTACTCATCTCTGCAGTGCATACCGTAGATGCTTTGAGCTCAGGTCCATTGCCTTTAGTACAAGACAGTATGAACACTGGCTAATTCTACTGGCCTCATACTAAACCAGGATGCTGGAGGTTTTACTGTAGCTAATCTGAGACCTCTTCCTCCACTCTTTATTTAATACTGACATGATTTGTACTAGGGATTATCCACTTGAGAATTTCAATACCCCAAATTTTCACCAAGTTCTCAACAATTTTAGGTTTTGTTACAATTGTTCAAATTCCCTTTGAACTTGCAAATGAAATATTCATAGAACAGATCTGAAAAAGACTATAGTCAACAAGCTCAGAGGAAACAGAATCACTACACCAAATCCACAATTAATAACCCTGATCTTGGAAAGACAAACGCATTCAAGGCTATGAAATTGAGCTCACACTCTGAGACAGATTTGTAGACTTTTAAGGACACTGAATGGTATTGGAAAAGGTTTGCAAGTTACAGATCTCGTGATACTGTAGAGATGATAACCACTATAACTTTTGAGGTAGCTGTCGTAATATGAAATTTGATAGGCTGCAACTCTATAGCTCAACAATCTGCATTCTTCTAAACTTCAAGGAAGAAAAGAAAAATGAAGATGAATGTGACCTGTTGGAAAATGGTTATGCAGCAGACAAGAGTCTGGTGCATCTTTATCAGCAACTAAGAGTAACTGAATGAATTGTACAGAAGCTTAAGTTTATTATTATTTATTAGAACTGAAGACATTTAGATGACAGAATCATAGAATAGTTAGGGTTGGAAAGGACCTGAAGATCATCTAGTTCCAATTTCCCTGTCTTGGGCAGGGACACCTCACACTAAACCATGTCACCCAAGGCTATGTCCAAACCCAGCCGTGAACACCACCAGAGATGGAGCATTCACAACTTCCCTGGGCAACCCATTCCACTGCCTCAGCACCCTTACAGTAAAGAATTTCTTCCTCATATCCAATCTAAACTTTCCCTGTTTAAGTTTGAACCCATTACCTCTTGTCCTCTCACTCCAGTCCCTAATGAAGAGTCCCTGCCCAGCATGCTTATAGGCCCCATTCAGATATTGGAAGGCTGCTAGGAGGTCTCCAAGCAGCCTTCTCTTCTCCAGGCTGAACAGACCCAACTTCCTCATCCTATCTCTATACAGGAGGTGCTCCAGTCCCTGATCATTCTCGTGGCCCTCCTCTGGACTTGTTCCAACACTTCCATGTCCTTTTTCAGTTGAAAACACCAGAACTGCGAACAAGACTCCAAGTGAGGTCTCACAAGAGCAGAGTAGAGGGGCAGGATCACCTCCCTTGACCTGCTGGTCACGCTCCTTTTGATGCTGCTCAGGATACGGTTGGCTTTCTGGGCTGCAAGTGCACACTGTTGGCTCATGTTCATTTTCTCATCGACCAACACCCCCAAGTCCTTCTCTGCAGGGCTGCTCTGAATCTCTTCTCTGCCCAACCTGTAGCTGTGCCTGAGATTGCTCCCGCCCAGGTGGAGGACCTTGCACTTGGCATGGTTAAACTTCATCAGGTTGGCATCAGCCCACCTCACAAGCATGTCAAGGTCCCTCTAGATGGCATTCCTTCCCTCCAGCGTATCAACCAAACCACACAGCTTGGTGTCATCGGTGTTCTGGTTTAAGCCTCACCCAGGCTAATAACTCGCGAAGTTTTACTTACTCACTCACTCACTCCACTCTCTTTCTTCCTCCGGTCTGGGGCAGATGGGGAGGAGAACTAAAAGAATTCAACTCACACGGGTTGAGATAAGAACAGTTTAGAAACTAAGATATAACACAAATCACTACTGCTACCACCAGTAATAATACAAGAGAAATACAGGGAAAAAGAATACAACTGCTCACCAAGCCTGACCCAGCCAGTGCACCCCCCAGCAGCGAACCCCCCAGTGCCAAAAACCTGACCATGCCGTGCACCCCCAGTCCACCACCACATGCTTCTGGGTCTCTGCTGTCTTCCAAACCTGGACATGACGTGCTGTGACATAGAACAGCTCTTTGGTCAGTTTGGGTCAGGCGCCCCGTCCCTGCTTCCACCCAGCTCCCCCTCCTCCCTGGCATAGCATGAGACTCAGAAAGTCCTTGGCCAGACCAAAACATTACCAAGCAGTAACTGTAAACACTGGTGTTATCAGCGCCGTTCCAAGGCCCAAAAATAAAAAAACACAGCGCTGCACCAGCTACCAAGAAGGAGAAAGAACAACTGCTACTGCTGAACCCATGACAATCGGCAAACTTGCTGAGGGCACACTCAAGCCACTGTCCATGTCACCAACAAAGATGTTGAACATCACCAATCTTAACACTGATCCCTGAGGGACACCACTCGTTACTGGTCTCCAGCTGGACATTGACCCATATACCACAACTCTTTGCGTGCAGCCATCCAGCCAGTTCATTATTGATCGAGCGGCCTACTTATCAAACTGATGTCTCTCCAATTTAGACACAAGGATGTCATGCAGGACAATGTCAAATGCTTTGCACAAGTTCAGGTAGATTACATCAACTGCTCTACCCCTGTCCATCATCTCTGTAAAACCATCACAGAAGGCCACCAGATTGGTCAGGAGGATTTCCCCTAAGTGAAGACATGCTGGCTGTCACCAACCACCTTGTTGTTTTTCATATGCCTCAGCATGCCTTCCAGGAGAATCTGCTCCAAGATTTTGGCAGGCACAGAGGTGAGGCTGACTGGTCTGTAGTTCCCCAACTCATCCATTTTCCCCTTCTTGAAAATGGGGGTTATATTTCCCTTTTTCCAATCGTTGGGAACTTCACCTGACTGCCATGATTTTTCAAGTATGACGGACAGTGGCTTAGCAACTTCATTTGCCAGCTCCTTCAGGACCAGCAGATGGATTTGATCGGGTCCCATGGAGCTGTGCACATTCAGATTCCTAAGATGGTCTCGAACCTGATCCTCTCCTACAGTGGGCCTAGTGTCTTCATCCTCATTGTGCCTGAGTCTGCCTTCCAAGACTCGGGTGGTGAGGTCAGAGCAGTTGCTGGTGAAGACTGAGGCAAAGAACTCATTAAGAACCTCAGCCTTCTCCAAATCCAGGGTAGCCTGTTCTCCCGATAGCTTCTGGAGGGGGCCCACGTTGTCTCTAGCCTATCTTCTATTTGCAATGTACCTATAGAATCCCTTCCTGTTATCCTTAACATCCCTAGCCAAGTTTAATTCTAAGTGGGCCTTAGCTTTCCTAACCAGATCCCTAGCTTCCCGGACAACATCCCTGCATTCTTCCCAGGCTACCTGTCCTTGCTTCCACCTTTTATAAGACTCTTTTTTCCTTCAAATTTTCCTCCGCAGCTCCTTTTCCATCCAAGGAGGTCTCCCGGCCCTCCTGCTGCACTTCCTTCTAATAGGGATGTAATGCTCCTGAGCTTGCCACAGGTGATCCTTGAATATCAACCAAGAGCCTTGGGCCCCCCTGCCCTCTAAGGCTATATCCTATGGAACTTTACTAAGTAGGTTCCTGAAGAGGCCAAAGTCTGCTGTCTTGAAGTCCAGGGCAGTGAGCTTGCTGCACGCTCTTCTCACTCTCCTGAAGACCTTGAATTCCACCATCTCGTGATCGCTGCAATCAAGGCTGCCCTGGAGCATCCCATTTCCAACCAGGCCTTCCCTGTTGGTGAGGACGAGGTCAAGCATGGCACCTCTCCTTGTTGGCTCCTCTATTACTTGCAAAAGGAAGTTGTCTTCCACACAATTGAGGAACTTCCTGGATTGCTTGTGCCGGGCCGTACTGTCTCTCCAACAGATATCAGGGTTGTTGAAGTCCCCCATGAGAACAAAGGCCTGTGAGCGAGAGGCTGTTGCTATCTGTCTATAGAGAGCTTCATCCACAGAGTCCTCTTGGTCAGGTGGTCTGTAACAGATCCCCACAATAATGTCTCCTATCGCTGTTCTCCCTTTAACCCTGACCCACAAACTCTCTATTGACTGCTCACGTGTCCCCAGACAGAGTTCCATACTCTCCAGCCTATCCTTAACATAAACAGCAACTCCCCCTCCCTGCCTACCGTGCCTGTCTTTCCTAAGGAGCCTGTAACCTTCCATTCCAACACACCAGCCATAGGAGCCATCCCACCATGTTTCTGTGATGCCTATGATATCATATCCCCGTTGACATGCACACGTCTCTTAATGCCTCTTGTTTGTTACCTATGCTACAGGCATTTGTATAGAGGCATCTGAGCCGAGGTCCAGTGGAAGCCGGCTCATTGGCTGGAGCAGCTGGAATTGTTCTGAACGGTTATTATAGGTGCTGGCAACTGACTGGGTGTGTTGGGATGGAATGAAGCCCTCCTCCCCAACGCATCTAGTTTAAAGCATCCTTGACCAGTCTGGCAAGCCTCCTACCAAATCCACTCTTCCCTTTCTTTGTCAGACCAGCCCCACCAGCCCCCAGTAGACCTGGCCTACTAAATTGAGTCCCATGTTCAAGGTACCCAAACCCCTGACTATAGCACCAACCTTCTAACCATTTATTAACCTGGCCAATCCTCCTAGCCTTTTTAAGGTCCTGCTTTGTATCCTGGAGAATTGAGGAAAACATAGTCTGAGCTCCAGAGCCCCTAACCGCCTCTCCCAGAGCTTTGTAGTCCTTCTTTATGTTCTCCGGGCTACTGCTCTCTTGAAAATGTCACTTGAAAATAACAACTAGAGGCAGGAATGGGTGTGTAAACAAGCTTTTAATTTTAAGAGAGCATTATGGCTATATAAGAACCTACTGAAAAAGGGAAAAGAAGCATTGTCTAAGGAATAGTTTGGTGGCTGCTGTCAGGATAAAGAAAAGCAGTAAATCCCTTAAAAAGTGTATTAGCTGCATTGTTGTGACAAAACATGCAGCTGTAACCCTGGAGGATATTATCTATTGCAGCTATTTCATATTAAAGAAATTTTGTAAAGCTCACATACTTTCTGCCCTTTTTTCTTGCAAAGAGTCCACAGGTTTTCTTGAAAGAACAGGGCCAGTATTCTCCACATTCTCCACATGTGAATCTTTAGGGCCCAAATCTGAACAGAAGAAAGATAATACAGAGGATTTACCACACTCCATTATCAACTTGTCTCACAGCAAAATTTTAAATAAAGAACTGTCAACTGGTATTCTCTTATGTGAATAAATAAGTAGGTTTAGTACTTTTCTATCAAATCATTGTTTTTTGCTAGTTTAGCTGCCTTAAAAACAGAACAAAAAAAACCAAGTACAAGAGACTTTCAATAATGCAATTATGTTTCTGAGACTAAAGACCAATACAGAACTAAGAACAGCATTTTATTAATACCATTTATGTACAAGTTTCTCTTCATGTAAAGGGTGATGATGCAGGATTGTACACCTACATGCTGTGTATGCTGTACTCTTTATCACTGCACAACGGCAAAACCAGCAAGCTCAAAACCATCTCACACAAGAAGCTATGTCACCTACTTAACATTTGTGTAAGTAAAAATAAATGGGTTTATGGTGCTACTGTTTTTTTCTGCCACTATTTCTGTAAAGCTAATACTAGTGTTAGTATACCTCAGGCATCTGTGTTTAAAACAAAATAATAATTAATTTTACAATATTACAGAATCATAGAATCAACTAGGTTGGAAAAGACCTTTAACATCAAGTCCAACCATTACACCAGGACTGCCAAGACCACCACTAAATCATATCACTGAGGCTCTCATCTGCACCGTTTCTGAACACTGCCAGGGATGGTGACTTCACCACTTCCGTGGGCAGCCTGTTCCAATGCTTGATCACCCTCAATGAAGAAATTGTTCCTAATATCCAGTCTAAACCTCCCCTGGTGCAGCTTGAGGCTTCTTGTCCTATCACTTGTTACCTGGGAGAAGAGATCAACCCCCACCTCATTGCAACCTCCTTTCAGGTAACTGTATAGAGCAATAAGGTCTCCTCTGATTCTTCTCTTCTCTGGACTTAACACTCTCAATTCCCTCAGCCGTTCCTCATAAGACTTTTTCAAAGCACTTAACTTGTTTCGCAGTGACAGAAAAACGTGGGTTTACCAACTTATAATGATTTAGACAAACCACAGGCATGCTCTTTGTGGTATATTTTTACTTGGCAGCAAGGCTACAAACAGAGATTGTCTTCCCTACTTTACCAAGAAGAACCAGAAAGTAATTGAGACTCAGTGACTGACAAAACTACACACTCGAGGGTATCTTTCCATTTCTAATAAAGTGTAACAAGTAGTGATGTTGCCATTCTATTACCGGTTTGTATCAACTGTGATATGAAGCAAAACACTTAGGTAAGGAATTACTAACTTTCCAGTCAAGGTTATATTTTTCAGAGGTAGAATGTAACTAGACATTTCAGCAGCTTATTTGGCAAAATATGAATAACTCATTTTTAGGCACAGAAAAATCTAACCCCCACTTTAATCGTATGCATTTAATATAGAAAAAGTTTAAAATGCATTAGAATAGAGACTTGCTGCCTTTTGCCAATTCTTAATTATAGAGTTCCATTATTTTCCATAATTAATTTACAGTTGAATAGTGTCTCTAACAGGAACATGCAAATCACAACTATGATTCTGTGCAGAATTCCAATCACAGTTGAAAGCCCACAATATGCCAAAATAAAGAAACCCTGCTGATAACATTTTAATGTGAAGCAAAAAGAAGTTCTTAAAAAATAGCTCAAATTTCATTTGTTTTCAAAAAGAACTGAGAGACTGCGTTTCTTTTTAGAGCTTTAAAATCAAGCTGTTTTGGCATCATATTTGATGACAGAACATTGTCTAATACCATTCTCTACAAAACATTGGTCTGAATAAAATGATTGCTATGTACTTAACAGATTTTTATCAGAAGCGCAGTATTTATTGTAGTGCACAAACAAATGTATTTAAAACACGCTGGAGTTAACCTACAGAGAGAGATTACTTGTCTTACGGTATTCAAAAATGCATGAAAATGTAATATAGTTCTTTGTGTATAAGGAACAGTAAGATTCACAGTGACCAATTTTTTTATTCACAGTTTCTTCCCATAATAAGTGCCATTTGCATCTTTCAGGTATTGTTTTGTTTCTGAAGATTTAAGAACAAAATCCAGAAGCTGAAACAAGCCCTAGGTAGTTTACTGAGGCCAAAACAGAAAGCAAACAGCTTTTCCCTCCTGCACTTTCCTTCCCAGTTTTTCTATCTGCCTCAAGGAGAGAGAAGCTCAAGCAAGTATGGGAACTCTGTTAACATCCTACAGAGCAAAGGGAGAAAAACAAAGAAACCAATAGGCAGTCTTGATGCACAGCTGTTTTATGATATTCTATCAGAGAAGAATTTCTGTTAAAAAGATTTATAGCAAGTAGTGTGTGGAAAAAGCATGAAATTGCATACACAGAAGTAAGTCAACCAGCTCTCGAACTGTGCCTGAGCAGAGCATTAACAATAAGCCAACATCCCCCAGCATCAGGATACAAACTCTGGAATGGAAGAAAGTGAACATGTGTTTTCTGCCAAGTGTAAAATCAGTAAACCTATTGAATAGTGTGATGTGAGTTCAGAGACAATAAGTAAAATGCTTTACTTTCAGCACTGTATACATTATTTCAAGAAGTATGACAACAAAAAAACGTTAGCTGCCCTTTAGCAAAACCCTACAGTGGCTCTGAAAGAGACCGAAGAGCACAGTGAGAAGTGCAAGAGAATACTGACAAAAGTCCTGGCGATTGTGGCATCAGGGAAATGCGAAACATAGTAAGAAGAGCAGTTATGGAGAAGCTCATGAGTGAGTGAAAGGAATAGCCATTAGAGTGTTCATACTGCCAGGCTGGCTGCACCTAAACCAGGTCTCAGTGTCAAGACAGATTTAATGAGCTCAGACTGTAAGTAAAGACCACTTAGAGAGGAATGTAATTTGCTGCACTACCAGCTTTCTCACTACAGGAAAGCACTACCAAATCATAGAACAGTTTGGTATGGAAAGGACCTCAAAAGATCATCTAGTCCAAACCCCTGCCAAGGGCAAGGACATCTTCAATTTGACTAGGTTGCTCCAACCCATGCCTAACCTGATTTTGAATACTTCCAGTGAAGCAGTATACATATCACCTGGCAATCTGTTCCACCCACATCATTAAAATGTCTTCCTTATGTCGAATCTAAATCTACCCTCTTTCATTTTAAACCCACTGGCCCTTTTCCTGTCAGTATAGGCCTTAGTAAAAATGCTCTCTGCATCTTCCTTACAAGCCCTCTTTAAGTACAGAAAAGCCACAGTTATGTCAACCTGGAGCATTCTTTTCTCCAGGCAGGATGAACGAAACCAGACCTCTCAACCTCTCCTCATAGGATAAATGCTCCAGCCCTCTGATCATTATTTTCACGTACCTCCTCTGGCCCTGCACTAACAGGTCCACATCCCTCTTTTAATTCATCTGAAGTTATACAGACTGCTTTTGATAAAGTTGGGACCTGAAATATGATTTGTGATGTCCAGGCTAGTCTGCCAAAATTCTAACATCCAGAATTTATTTTAGCTCTCAAGCAATCCTGTTACACAGTTCCTAAAATAATCACAAGAAGCAAAACTTACTTTACTTCTTCTCCTTTGAGTTTTACCCTAAGAAGTCTTTAGGAGCTAATTTTAGGCTCATTTAAATTAATGACAAAGTTTACACTATCCATAGTGCTGTAGGATCAGTGCCTTAGGCTCCTAACAAAGCCTTTGTTTCTTTTCTGTAACTCACTGGAGATGGAGCAGTGCTTTTTGAAGTGCAGAAATTTTGCTTTATGTGTTTTGTGAAGTGCTTTATGCATTTACCACGGACTATAAATGAGAAGGTGGTTATTTCAAGCGAGAAAAGGCATTTACGAGAAAAAGAAAAAATAATGCTCCTTTATACTCTCTCTGCAATACAAAGCAGAGCCATGGTGTCCTCATTTTTTGAAACAACACAAACAAAAAGGTCACAGAAAGAACAGGGAACAATGCACAGAAGAAATGAAATGCACTCAGATTTCAGTTCTCCCCTGACAAGGATTACCTACAAGGAAAGCAAAGGCAACACGTTCTCAGCCCTAAATACTTATTGCATCATTTAATAAATGTGCCTTTTGTGACCACTGTCTCCAGCTAATACAACAAGACTGGTGTCCTGGGTTCAGCAGTAGCAGTCATTTTTCTCCTTCTTAGTAGCTGGTGCAGTGCTGTGTTTTTGACTTTTAGCCTGGGAACAACCCTGATAACACCGATGCTTTTAGTTGTTACTCAGTAATGTTTACTCTGACCAAGGACTTCCTGAGTCTCATGCTCTGCCAGGGAGAATGGGAAGCCGGGAGGAAGGAGAGACAGGACACCTGACCCAAACTAGCCAAACAGGTATTCCATATCACAGCACGTCATGCCCAGTATATAAACAGGGGGGAGTTACCTGGAAGGCCCAGATCACTGCTTGGGTAGCACTGGATATCAATTGGCAGGTAGTAAGCGGTTGTATTCTCTTCCTTTGTTATTTCCCTTATCATTATTATTATTGGTGGTAGCAGCAGTGGTTTGTGTTATACCTTAGTTACTGGACTGTTCTTATTTCAACCTGTGGGAGTTACGTTCTTTCAATTCTCCTCCCCATCTCTTCAGGATCAGAGGGAGGATGAGGTGGGAGAGTGAGCAAGCAGCTGCGTGGTTCTGGGTTGTTGGCTGGGCTTAAACCATGACAACTGGGCTGACAAAGATATAAATCACAACATAACCTACTTCTTTCATTTAATTCCGTGCCACATGATTATTTTGCAAAAGGATATATATAACCTCAGCTCACCCTGGATGAAATGAACAAATGCCAGAGCAGCACTCGAAATTTTGTGTGACATTTGATGTACAGAATACATACAGCCATTACGAGGACATCATGCCATTCAAATCTGGCTGACATATGACTAGGTCAAAACTCAGGCACTGGGTCCCAACACAACATAAATTTAAATAGTAAATTGCCTGTTGTAATGTAAAGTCACTCTGTAATGACTCTTCTTCTGGAAATGGTATGGCCTTGGTGCAGCAGGTTGTTCCCAAGCATGTACCAGCCAACCTGCAGCGCTGATCAGCAGCTGATTATCAGTTTACGGTTACTTGCATGGGGAAAGTTCAGTTTCCACTTTCTCCTTTTTCTTCCTCTCCTCCTCTCCAAAGCTCCTGACTGCACATCTCTTCTCCTAGCTCTCACAGCTTAAGTTTCTATAACTGTGGAGCCCTGTTAAAAGCTTCAGGGAATAAACTCCGCTGAGAAGTCATGCTGGGTTAGTTTTCTAGTAGATTAGCAAATTGTGTCAGCTTATGGAAGAGTCTCATGAGCAACAGAGCCAGAAGAAAAAAGATGGCAATAGGAAGATGTGGAAGATAAGTACCCAGAGCAGATAGTTTTAGAAAGGTAGGAGTAGAGTAGGGGAAACTTGGGAATTGCTCTTTCTCCAACTCCAGATTACTAATCTCCTTGTTCCATTATGATGTTAACACATGATCATGCCATACACTTAGACTGGATGTATTTTTTTTTATATTACTAGCCTAGAGCACCTATATATCCTGCGGGCAAAAGGATAAAAGGGAAGGATAAAAGGGAAGGCACAGAAGAAGATGGCTGTGCCACAATTTACAACAGCTTGTAAACAGAAAGAATTTGTCTAACTCATCCAACAGAATAATGATAACTATTAGCATTAGCAGCTACAGCACTAGCAGACGTTACACAAATGAATTCTCACTGTTCTTCTGAGATTAAATAAAGTTATCATTCCACAGGGACACAAAAGGAGCAAAACCTAAAAATATTCAATTATTCAAATTATTATTCTTATTCAGTCCTCTTTTTTTTTGTGTGTGTGTGTGTTTTCGTTTTTTTTTGTTTTTTTTTTGTTGTTTTGTTTTTTTTTTTTAGCAAGACCCACTGTTTTCATGCTATTTGTATGCAGATTTCTGTTGGTACGCAGGAGTGATTATCAACAGCAGTGACTGCCCTTTTCAGCAAATACAGCAGAAGGGAAGTTCCCAGTTCATAATTCACATGGGGAGCATGATCCAAGGAGCTGTTGTATTAATCCAGCCAAATAACAGAAATATATCATATTGCCTATGGGACCATAAAAACATGTTTGAGTGCTAGACACCTGGAGGAATACTTATAACAAAAGGTATGAGAGCAATTTATTGCCTGAAATGAACTACTAAATTCATGAAGCAATTGGCAACAAGCAGGACATGCTTAGAACTAGGACAAATTCTAGCTGTTTTTTCAGCTGGTAACAGAACTACATTTCAACTACTCTGTAGACCTTATTCAACTTGAAAGAGTGAAGGAATACAGAATCTTGTACAAGCTTCAGATATCTTCATCTTGCTTTTCCAATGTTAAGCTTTTATTGTCTTCTTATGGACAGGAACACACTGTCCCTCTTGTTTTGTACTATTATTGTTAAACGTTTTCAGGTCACAAATGGCTTGTAAACAGATCTTGTCTGTACCTGTCAGTGTGTGTGAACCTAGGTGAAAGCTCTCCTGAGTCAGTGAGACGCTGTGGAGGCTGAGCTCCAGTGCATGGACACACAAAAGCACGTTCTTTGCGGGAAAACTACCACTTGCTCATGCTTCTTCAGCTGCAAGTTTATTCCAGCAGATTGAGTATAATCTGCACTGTCAGTGATCAAACACTAGAAGACTTTCCTGACTTAACTGAAGACATTACAGGTAAAACCTAAAATGGAAGCCTGAAGTCTTTCTTTCCTTCCAATTCTCTACTGCAACTGTAACATCAGTCAGAAAGAAAATTAAAAGTTTGGGACAGTCTGTAAAACTACTTAAACTTTCACTCAAACTGAAGACATTTCATGCTCTGTTAGTGACAAAATCCACTGAGGCTGCACAGGTTCTGATACAGCCATTTTGATACAGCTGTTATCTAACCATCTAGTGAGAACAGCCACCTGACTGAAGTCTGAAATGTTCAAGATTTCCTGAAATGGAACACCATAAACAGAAGCTTATAGAACCTGTCTATTTTGTATAGACAGACAGGCCACTAGAATGCTTTCTATTCATGTTCTTTGAGTAAGGCAGAAGACATAGCTAGAAAATTTTGTGACAGCCCAAGAAACTGGAAATTTTTGCTGTCAATACTTGGAACTGGGTTTCCGTAAATGTGATTTCGAAATTAAAATTCTAGTCCCAGCTTGGCTGTAAACTGAGGATTAACTCTGTTCACGAGATTTTCTATGTATGGCTATATCTGACATGCATAGAACTTCTTTCCCTCTATATATATACACACATGGAATAAATGAATATTATGGCAATGACCATAGTTTAAATTATAAAACCCTTAAGATAATGCATATGAGGTTAAACTTGGTTCATGTCACTTCTTAGTAAGAATTTACACACATAAATACTCTATTTCAGCAGGGACAGCTCACACAAGTGGGGTGAGCAGGGGACAGATAAAAACCCCTCAGTAAATGTAGACAGGGAAGAGAAGGCGGTCTTCAGTGTGATCGCACAGTTCAGACACAAGGGGTCCTCCATGGAGGCTGATGAGCTTGGCTGAACAGGGAATGCCTTTTGTCTCAGTCAAAAGTCATTCATTAACAAGGTCACACACTGAGCTTAAGGATGGCATTCAAGAACAGGGAGACATCACTCACCAGTTACTGTCACAGGCAAAAGAGACTTTTGGTTTGTGGAAATCAGTTTAATTTATTATTAATCAAATCAGAAGAGGACAGTACGAAAAACCAAATCTTAAAAACATCTTACCCCAACACCTCCTTTCTTCTACAGCTCAACTTCATTCCTAAACTCTACCTCCTCCCACCTAGCAGCACAGGGGAATGTGGAATATGGGCTGTGATCAGTTCATCACATGTTTCTGATCCTTCCTCCTTCTCAGGCAGGACTCCTCACACTCTTCCCATGATTCAGTGTGGGGTCCCTCCCACAGGAGACAGTCTTCCATGAACTCTCTAATGTGAGTCCTTCCCATTGGCTGCAGTTCTTCACAAACTGCTCCAGTGTGGGTCCCTTCCATGGGGTGCGTTCTTCAGGAACAAACTGCTCCAGTGTGGGTCTCCTCCGCTGGGCACATCCTTCAGGAACAGACTGCTCCAGTGTGGTTCCCTTCCACAGGGCACATCCTTCAGGTCCCTTCCACAGGGTGCATCCTTCAGGAACATGATGCTCCAGTGTAGGCCCCTTCCATAGGTGCATCCTTCAGGAACAGTCTGCTCTAGCGTGGGTTCCTGCAGAGTCACAAGTCCTGCAGCAAACCTGCTCCAGTGCGGGATCCTCTCTCCACGGGGCCACAGCTGCTGACAGGAGCCCGCTCCAGTGGGGGCTTCCCATGGGGTCACAGACTCCTTTGGGCATCCCCCTGCTCTGGTGTGGGGTCTTCATGGGCTGAAGGTGGAATCTGCTCTACTGTGGACCTCCATGGTCTGCAGGTGGAATATGCTCCAGTGTGGACCTCCATGGGCTACAGAGGCACAGCTGTCTCACCATGGTCTCCACCACAGGCTGCACGGAAATTTCTCCTCTGGTGCCTGGAGCACCTCCTTCCCTCCTTCTGCACTGACCTTGGTGCCTGCAGGGCTGTGGCTCTCTCAGATTCTCTGAGTGCAATTTCTCCAGCACAGTAATGTCTCCCCCTTCTCAACTGTGTTATCATAGAGATTGTCCCACTGTTGCTGATGATCTTTGTCTTGGCCAGTGGCAGGTCTGTCTTGGGCACTGGCTGGCACTGGCTTTATCAGACATGGGGGAAGCATCTGGCAGCCTCTCACAGAAGCCATCCCTGTTGCCCCTGCCACGACCAAAACCTTTCCATGCAAACACAATACATGGCTGTGAACTTTTCAGCAAGCTAGAAGCATGTGCTTTTATTGGAGCACAGCAAGAGTTTTACAGGAATCCAGTCTGCAATCCTGCTCCTCTAAAAAATGACATGGGAAAAGGGAAAAGAACCCAGTAGGAAAAATTAATATAAGCACTTGGAAACATTGAAACAATTTCATTCCAATACAGAAAAGTTGCTCATGAAGTTGAATGTGCAAACCCTGCCACTTGGCATCAGCAAACTGAGGCATGGTAACAATCGAAGAAGGCAAGCTGTAATTCTTTGTCACAGAAACACAAGGAACGAATATACAATTAAAAGGGTAAGCCTATCTTTCATACACAGAACCAAAACACAGATAGACCAAAGGAACTTCAAGGGTGTACCTGAAGACTATGGAAGCTTACACTGGAAACAGAAGAGTTCTAAAACCTGAGTTATTATACTAAAGCTAGTTATAGCCAATAACAGTTTGTTTGTTTTTTTTTTTGCCAGAAACTGCTCACTGCTCAACCAGTGGGGAAAAAATAGTAAGATTACATGTAGGTTCAGGAATTCTGAGCACCTGACGCTCTTTAAGTGAAAATTATATAAAGAAGCAGAAGCCCATGACAAGAAAACCCCTAAAGTGAAACATCCAAATTCAAACACAAACCTCAAGGATATTTCAGAAATATCTTCAGAAGGAATTAAGGACACCTGTCAGTCACAAGTCAGTAATAGCATAGTAATAACATAGGTATTTTGTTCTCTCCAACATTTTCTAATCCAATGCTAATATGTTCTTCTTCTAGCTATCTCTAGTGAACTAAAATACGCTAAATGTAATAAACCTGTAGATTCTTTGACATGCTATGGAAATATATGAACCTATTGAGTGACTAAGCTTCTGCAGATACATGTATTGAAGGTGTATACTAAGAAGTAACAAAGCAACTCTGCCTGCATTTCTTTATCCCACCAAGTAATAACCCCACTGCTCTCAGACTCTGAACAGTTAATGCTCTTTTGTGCTGACAGACTAAACACAGAATTACAGTTTGAAATGAGATACTAATGCTGCATTTGCCTAACTCATAGGGGCGTGTTCAAGACTGATCAACATCTCAAAATTATGTGCAATCTCCAAATAACACCAAGAAAAAGGACAAACTGAGCACAATTCTTGATTATACTCATGTTGAACTTTACCTTTTCATAGTAGGAAGGTAAAAGATATAACTTTAATGGTCTGGTTTATAAGTATTTTCACCTATTACTGCACTTTGTCCTTTATTCACAATGGACCCAAGTGAAGACGACAGAGCCAAATCACAGTGGTTATGAAGTTAAGGATAGCCTATGGTTTCAGAATACACACACACATGTTCACAAAGCTTCTGCTGGAAGCTCTAGTAGTTTCATGTAACAGTAACATATAACACAATTCAGCTTTTTTCACGTAACCAGTACACATAAATACCTGTGTTTAGTTTTTGACCTCCCTCATCTGCTAAGATGTTGCAAATAACGAGCTTTCACCAATGTGAGTGAAGCTCTTAGGAATTCTATCCTAAAACATTTACCTATATTATGAAACAAGTGGAGAAGAAGATCTACAAATATGCCCAGAAGGCTAACCATCACTGACATAAGCTATGAATTAAAAATACAACGTATCCACAGCAAGTATCATAGTGGAACAGTACACAGAGAATCCACGTTCAAAATACAGAAAACACTGCTATTGACAAAAAAAAAAAAAAAAAAAAAAAAAAGAATCCAGAATGACATTCCTTTAGAAAAGTCACGTTTCCCTCTGTGTTTTAAAAAGTGCTAATTTGGCACAAGAATAACACCCAGCTTCAAGGAAGTGCTTGTGCAGACCTTGTCAAAGATGGAGATATAAAATATGGTGTTCACCATAATTATCATTGCATGACAACATATGTGAATCAGTGACCCAAAGAAAATGTGTCACTGATACCACTTCATTCCTCCTGTTTGTAATTGCTATTCTAGATTATACAAATATGCGTAAATATGTATAAAGCCATGCAAACTATGCTTGAATATGTATACAAATATATACATATACACACAAATACATACATGAAAAATGGGTATTACCTGTGCATGTATATATATACACACATAAATATATATATGGCAATAAAAGATATGATATATGGGGAACTTCATATATATATATTTTATAGATATAAAAAACAAGATTAAAATTTACTAAAAGGAGGAAACTGTACTGACTGGTAAGGTCAGATCAGAAAAGACAGAGAAACTGTTGTGCTTGGGGTTAGGACATTTTAAAGTATTTTATATCAGCTTTTATCAGAGACCAGGAAAACTAATAATTTTTTATAGCAGCTTTTATACAAGCTCCTGCATACTGAAATGAGAAAACTGTTTGATAAGACACAGCAGAATCATATTTAAGGGACTGGACAACCTAAAAATGGGAAACCACTCAAAGGGACAGATGCAGTTTGATGAGATTCATGGCTGAGGAAGGTGTTAAAGCCAGGTGAAAACCCTACACCTCTGTTAACGTCTGGCTGCTTTTACAAGATTCTGACAGCGTACAAACTAGAAAACTGATTATATGGACCATTATGATCACCTAAATCAATCTAATGTAATCTAACCCAGTTCTTCATACCAGAAGGTAGGTAGCTTCACTGAGCAATCCCTACCACACAGCCAAGAGCTGCTGGCTGAAGTGGGATGTGTTTTCTGGGAGACTGTCAGCCACCCAGCACTTGTCACACCCAATCATGCAGCATTGGAGCAGTTCAGCAGTGGCTGTACAATTATAAATGAAACCTCACTGCAAGGGCTCTGCCTTCCAGTGTTCTTGGTGTTGCAGACGCTCTTTGCTATTAAGTGAAAACTTTAAACAACCATGGAACTTGTGGCAAGAAGGAAGGCAGGAAAAGGGTATTCATTATTCCCATCCCTTCCAAACTCAGGAGATATAATAGACATGAAAACTAAAGTCTGTGAGCTTTAGGGAAAAAAGTGGTAAGGATAAAACCAAAATTACTTTGAAACAGCATTTTTGACAGTCTGTACTGGACTTGCTGACAATATTTTTTTTTTTTTTAACATAAAGCCTGTATCTATATTAGCAAGAGGTGCAGTACAAGGGGAACAAATTTGTGGGGCAAAATAGCTGGGTCTGAAGACCTTCATCTAGCTCTAGACCACTTGCAGGGTCTAAAGGCGAATTAGTGCCTACAGCATGCTAAGTGTGTACCAAAACTGATGGTTTACCCTCATTTCAGCTGAAATTAATTGATCTTGTGCATTCTGGCATTTCGCCTTGATACGAACCAAAATGCACATCTTGATCGTGAGATTGCTGTCTGAAGGGACTCCCTATATGCTAATGCAGACACATATCGAGCTTGTGTTAAGGTTTTAGCAAAAATTGGTATCCACACCTGGGGCTCAAAGGGAAATTGGAAAAGCAAACGAAAACCTAACATGCTTCTTTAATATGTTTATTTCCCTGTTACCTTCACCGTTTTTTTGCAATCAGGATCATCAGTCTTTAAAACTGTATGTGAATCAAGATGCTGAATCTCTCCCTCTTTACCCAAAAAATTTCCTCTTACTTGACAGCATGTCCCCAACCTCCTGCTGGCATCTCAGTAATGCTGCACCTGCTGTGAGCGGCGGGTTGTGCTGGGTGTCATGGGGGCCCTTCTCTTAGACTGCAGCTGGGGCAGGGAGATCTGATCTGATGTGACTGATGCCAGCACAGAGGCACCCTCTGCATGAAGATTATTGCCTTCATTTCCTGCGCATTGCGGAAAGCTTCAGTGCAACCGTCCCATTTGACCACTAACATACGTTAAGTACGAAGTACCATAGCTATGTGGCACTCTTCCTCCTTTGGATTTTCCTTCTAAAAACACCTAAGTAAATTTCTTTTGCCTGCCCAAAGGCAGCGTGACTAGGACACCGGCATGAAAATGACAGGATATTACACACCACTGTTAAGAGAACTGTTTAGAGGGACAAACAAATGTGCAGTACCTTCTAGACTGAGCACCATCACAATCTTCTGTTACCTTGGCTATTTTGTCAGCACAAAGGAAGTTCCAAGTTTAGGCCAGTCAGCAAACCTACTGTCCTCAAATTAAAAAAAAACCAAACAAAACAAAACCAACCAACCAAACAATTATTAACTTTGGTGCATGAGAAATGAAAGTAAGAAATTACTGTGAACCTAAGAGAATCCAAGAACCCATTATTCTTTGAGCAAACAACCCTGCCCCATGCCTGACATGATGTGAAACACATTCTTTGGAAAATATTGCTCATTTGAAGGTTACTTTGTTTTCCTGGACTTGCATTCAGTACTGAAACCCAGCACAGAGACTTAATGAATTCCTCAGGCCTTTGCGCAAATACCTGCGTCTGGTGCTATAGGCCCATATGCATGGACAGGGCTAAAATGTAAACAATTTTTTCTTCCTAATGCTGATTCAGTTATAAACATTTTCTTTTTGTGGATCAACACAATTCCTGCCAACATATTTATGTCCAACATGAGAAAACTTTAAGACAGCCATAGCTAATTAGACAATCTGGTACTCTTGTGTCCTAAAATCACTTCAACTCTACTTTGCCAGAGTGGTTTTGCATGATACATGTGAGCAAGCACTTTTGAAGAAGGATAAGTCTTCCCATGTTCAAGAGATTAAAATTAAAATGTAGTGCCTTATACCAAGAGATGCGAAAGTTCATGGCATAGATACCTCTTCGATGTTTTTTTCAGCAAAAATTTCACTATTTGTCTGCTACCTCTTCCAGGTTTTTTTTACACTGGCAGAAAGCAAGTGTGTAACACAATACTGAACTCAGTGTGAAAAAACAAAACAAAATAAAACAAACAAAAAAAGACAACAAACCAGCTGCACACACACAGTGAATGTTTTCCAGCAGAAGGAAAAATACTACATTTCTTTTAAAATCATTACGACCAAACCATTGCTTATTTTAACAGATCATTTAGCACTGATAACACATACAGAAGTTAGAGATGGAAAGAGGATGTGATGCTTTGGAAATCATAGCTGAAGAGATAAATGAAAGAAAATCTTCCTCCTGAAGTCTCAGAAAAAAAAACAAAATTTATGTCCATAAAGACCAGTAACGGTTGAAATCTTTGCAATATTTTGTTCAGACACTTCAAGGAGGAATATTAACCTTATTCTGTTAAAAAAAAATAGGAAAATCAATATAACAGAATTTTCATTGGACACACTAGAGCTTCTGATGTCCCATTTGAACCATCACTGGTGTTATAGGCAGCTACAGGCATCATCCATAAGTTCCAAATTGCTAGCCTTCATTGGAAGAGACCCTTATTGTCAATTGTAAAGTAGCAACATATACAGATTTATCTATGTATTAAAAAAATGCAGAAAATTTAACATCTAATTCACAGTAAGTCACAAAGACACTAAAACCACCCAAATCTCAGTATGCTGACAGTCTATATGAGCTCAGTATCACATCTGACACTGGATGGTAGTTTATGTATTGGGAATAAGAACAGTGAAAGCACATAACAATAATGCCCTTTGAACCCTCCAGAATTCCAGAAATCCACAGTTTAGAAAAAGTATGCATTCAAGGTTATAATTGTGTCCTTTAGTTTAACATATCTGATTGGTCAGCCTTTTTACTAAACTCTGGAATCACCCTTTGGCAGCATCTGTTTTTTGGTTTTAAGATCTTATGCCAATGACTTACACAGCTTCAAGAAAATATCCTACGAGAAAGCACCTTTCATTCATTCTAAACTCCCTGTTCAACAATACCATCTGATGCTTTTTTGTTACCGTGTTATGGGAAACAGAGGCTATCAATCCTCTCCCTACCTTCACAAAATTCAGATCTACAGTATGTCTAGATCATACCCTATTTGCTTACCTTTTTCCAGGCTTCCGACTTTACCTATGTAATTACCTATGAGATTACCTATGTAATCTCTTCATATATAAGGCGTTCCCAATTCCTAATCATCTTTTTTGCACTTCTCAGTGCAAAACTTCTCTTCATCATTTTTTAATTTCTTGGTTCTTTTGTATTTCTACAGTGTACTTGAGAAGAAGAGAATAGCAGGTATTCACTACTTAAAAGGTGAATGCATATTTTGGTTTGTTCCACTTTCTTTCCCAACAGATCCTATGATTCTGCAGTGTCAGCATTTCTGGCACACTATATCCGACCCTGTTAAACAGCAATAATAAGGAGGTAATTGAAAAAAATTGAAAATTGAAAAAATTGAAAACTGAAGAGCAACCAGGATCCTGGAGAGCACACTGGGATGTTTGAGTGAAGGAAATTTCAGTGTCTCCCAGAAAAGCCAGCCTAGGCTGAGTTAGCTTATGTTCAACCAGTTAAATCTCGGTTACTGGGATGAGCTCATATCCAGCTTTACTTAGTTGTTCCAGTTCATGCAAACCATGTAGAATTTGGAATGGCCTGTAGATCAACTTGGTGCAGCTGCAAGCTTCCTAGGGGCTCCAAGAGAGAATATTTGTTAGGCGAGGTGCAGGTAGATTAACTTGGTGCAGCTGCACGCTTCCTAGGGGCTCCAAGAGAGAATATTTGTTAGGCGAGGTGCAGAGATAGCTCCAGCTATGACGACATTCTCATGTGTGGCTGGCTTTCATAGTAAGATCCTGAAATCTGGGACACTTGGGAACAAGTAAATAGATGATGGCTCCACTTTGGGTAGAAAGCCAGCTATGACATGTACAGCTGGCTCTCAACAGCTTAATGTACAACCACTGTGCACTGGCTTCCGAGTTCTAAAGGGAACAGGGTGTGCACACATACTATGAGACATGTCAGAAGAAATTTATTATTGTCAATTCTTTCTCAAGTGAAAATGGCCCAAATGGCTGCACTGTCACTAGAAATAGCACAGCTACATTCCTGGAATGACAAGCATCTCCATGACCCAGTGGCAATCTCTGATCTCTGTCATATCTCTACTGCACAGACAAGATACCATCCTCTATTAAATGCTAAGAGCCTGGGCAACTGCCTTCACTTTTGTAGAGAAAAAAAAACCAACATGCAGAATATAAGCAACTGGAATGCCAAATAAATTTCTAATGACAAAAAAACAACCAAACATCAGAAAATCTGACTTCTGCATCTTCAGGTATTCAGTTTCTATCTTCTCCCACTTCAAAGAAAAAAGAATACAGCAAATACTTCCAGCTTGCCTCACCAGAGCATGAGGCTTCTCTTTATATTTATATATTTGAAGTATTACACCTGTATGTAGTTCTGAAACCACCAGGAAACTTAGAAAGCCAACTGTTTTTACTGCTTACACCAAACTCATTAAGTCATGAAAACACCAGAATGTCTGACAGAAGGGCAGATGCTATTTGGTCTTGACTTGGACTGGGGTATGCTGCATACAGTGGACAACTAAGAAAATTTAATCTGCACTGAAATACTACAGTGAAGATTTCTACCGAAACCTCTCACTACATTAACATCTTCTGTGCAGATATTCTCTAGTGCATTGCAGAAGATTAGCGCTAGACAAATTAAGGGAGTGATCTGCTCTCTTACTGTTACTAACAGTATTGTTTCAGAGAAAAATTACTTTGTGTTTATATTTTGTGCCTTCAGTCTTCATGTCCACAAGTTTTCTGAACTTGCCAATAATACAGAGGTTTTCTAAAGTGTATTTATTCGCATATGAATGTCAAGGAATAGAATAACTGAGACAATCCAAAATCCACTGGCTAGAATCGAAAGGTTTCCCCCTTTACATTACAGTGTTTGCGGTATTTATATACACACAAGCAGAATCACAATCTTATTACATTTAACACCTAAGGACTACTGTAATTCTCAACCTCATCTTTTAAGATGTAAGTTCAGCAGATCAATTTTTCAAATTAAAATATTGTTTCCTGGGTTGTTCCAGCATTTTTCCAGGTAAGGGTTTCCTCTTGAAGGGGAGAAAATTTTTTAAATTGGGATGACTTAGGGAAAAGTACAGTCCAAAGAGACCTAAGAGCCATCCAGTCAATCCCACCATCTTGCAAATTAGCTGTACTTACACCTTACTTGCCTAAGCTACTTCGCCCAGCAGATCCATTCATTTCCTTATTTTTACAGTTACAGTTTATTTTTCAATGCATTTTAAAATCTTCATTGCAGTTTAATTTCATTATGCTTGTTCTGACTGTGATACATGGTATGCCCCAGTGCAAAAGGGTTTTCTTTCTCTCAAACACTGGTATACAGATTTGTCATAGACAAGTATTTCCTATGACTTGTACAATACCTACTTTTTTCCTACCTTAACTCAATTACTGGAAAGCCAAAATTTGAACTACAGTATTTTATAATGAAGTACAGAGCCCAGGTTCTTCTTGTTAATAAATCCTCCAAGAATAAGATCAGCGTCACCAGTAAAAGGCAAAAATTCCATATAAATCAAAAGACTGATACAGAACTGTGAGATAGAGATCAACCTTTATCATCCAAATGTGCTAATTTTTGACAGCCTCAATTCACCTTACTAGACAAATCAATAGCCAGGATTCTTGTTTTGGTCTTTCCTCTCATCTTTCAGTTATGCAGTACAAGATCTCAGGAATCTTCTAAGGAAAAGTACCTTGCTGAACTCTGAAGGCATGAAGAAACTGCCTTTCTTGTTTTGCCTTTAAATGTAGATTTTTGACACTCAAGACTAAACAGTCCTTCCCTATATGCTTTATTCCATGTCTAATTTATGATCTCTGATAGTGTGCCAGAAAGGCAGTTTCACTTCCAGTAAAATCACATTTCAGTGATTTTTAATAGTCTATTCAAGTGGAACTCCTCTCATCATGTGCCTGTTATACTTTGGGTTTTGTTCAGAACTTTAAAGAGTAATGAACTTGAAATAAGATATCTTTCCTTTCGGAATGTAGCTGCAGACAATGTTTTTGTCATGTTTTTAGATTTTCAGTTCCTTTTACAATACATGATGCCCTGTTTTGGTTGCAGAAATTTAGCAAGTTGTTGCATTTTTAAGCTGCTTGTCAAATGCTGAAAGCTTAATGGTGGCTGGGTCATGAAATTCAGGAATGTCACTGTAGGTAACATACTGATCAAACGATCACCTTCTGCAGGTTGTGTGCCCTGACATTTACAAAAACAACTACGGTTATCAACCACAAAGTTTAAAGTTTGGTAATCAATGTTCGGTTTAGATTTTCTAGTATAGACTGTGAGCAAAAGGTCAACTTAAGAAAACAATCAATTAACAGAACAATAAAGAGATACTACTACTGGTTACTGTTTAAAGACCATCAAAAGCACACTCCTCTGTGCACACCTATAGCAAAAAGGACAAGGTACTAGGCTGCATAAACACAGAAACTGAATATACAAAAAGAAGTGATAATGCTTCTGCCAGAGATATTTCCTTGCCTCATAAAAAGATGTTAATGACAAGGATTCTGAACAAAGCAACAGGAGTTTATGCCAGACCCAAAGAATGTCCAGTAGAGAAACAATGAAGAAGGCTCAGATTTTTTTTTTTTTTTTTTTTAACTGAAAATAAATACATCCTAAGAGGCCTGGGGGAAGCATAAAGAGATATATTGTTATTCTTATAGCAGGGGTAAAAAAACTAAGTAGTGAGTATCTAAATATGTGAAAACCTTTCATGCAAGTATGCTGCATAGCTCTTCAAATTAACATACCTAGTCCTCCAGAGTATTATATGAATATTTGTATTTACATTTGTAAGTGACAAAGGAAAACAATTAGGCCCCCAAATTCCACATTTCAATGGGAAATATTTTTAATAAGAATGTAATCAAAATTATGTACCTCTATTAACATGTAATTGTTTTTTTCAGTTTTAATATATTTTTTTAAAATTAAAACTCAGCTGTAAATTTATCTGCATCAAATACAGAGTACTTAGCTCTGCTAATATGTTAAAAAGTCATCAGATTTAAACTTCAAAGACAATGGTGATATGTCAATGCCAGCATAATTTTTTCCATTGAATCTATCGATTTAATGCTACCTATGCATCTGTGAAATTAACTGAAAGAAGTCAAAATCAGACTTTTTCACTCTTCAACTTAACAAAAAAATTTGCAGTTAACTGTGTGTCCAAACAGTGTTAATAATGGCCACATGGTTGATCGCAGAATCATGCAAGAAATTAATGAAAGTAAATAAATTAAGTGGAATTAGGTGGAAACTTGGGAGGGTAAGCCAAGCATCCTCAACAAATACAAACTGCCAAAATTAACAGACTGCAGCTCATACTTTATTGAGCCATGACAGTAAACATTTATCAAATGAAAAATAATAAGCCAACAGTACGATAACCTCTCCTTCTTAAATTCTGGGTGAATAGTCTAGTAAGTCTATCCTAATTAATTGCAAATAACAGAGGGTAAGACTACTGACAGTAATATTCAGGCTAGCACTAGGATATTGAATTTACAGATACATACAGATGGCTTTAAAATACCTGGATAAACAAGTATTACATGTACAAACAGATGGACAACTAATAAATCTTACTGAAAGATCGCAAACCATACAATATCAGACCAGAATCTGCTTAATACTATCCTTCAGTACCCTCACAAAAGAAGTACATCTGAACCTGTTCTGAAAACAGCAGAATCCATTCCTGGTCATCTTGTCAGGTAAAGGATTACCTCATTTGCAAAGATAATCCCTAACACTGCATTGTGTATTGTTAAAGTATAGTATTATACATCTAGCTTAGTCCATAACAATGTTGGCCATTATCACAGACAAAGGTTTGCTATAAAGGGGTATTACGGATCAGTAAAACTGCTATAGCATGCTTATAACTAGATTCACAGATGTTGTTATGGATAAGCAATTGCCTTTAATGTGGCATTGAAATGACCCCACATGGCAATTAAAAGGAAGTAGACCTTGACTGCAGAACCCAGTTCATCACTGTGGTATCCATGTTGCACTGTAGTTACTCTAGTAGTTACTCTAATTTTATGGCAGTGTATTTCCACAGATTGCATTTGCAATACTGACTGTAATAAAACTGGAAGAAATCCTCTGCATAAGCATGAGACATGATATGAAATCACAAAAAAAACCCAAACCAAACAACCCAACGTTAATGAGAAAATATAATGCAAATATTATTGCCATTTTACTTGTTTCTTACCCTTTATGCATATAACATTTAATTGCCAAACAATGACATCACCAGATCATGTGATAACCAGGTAAAACAATGAACTTAGTATATATTAGAAAACGGGAATATGATTAAGTGTTCACTGTATTAAAATATCTTCTTTTTTTTTTGTAATTTTGTTGTTGTAAGAAAAGTTAAATAAGGGAGTCAAGTAAGAAGCCAAGACAAGGGTGCACTGCTTGACATATCTCTTTTCAGGCTCCAGATACATTAACCGACAGCTTTTATGGAACTCAAGCCACCTAATGCAACAGAGAAAAATTATATCAGACAAAAGGTCTTAGCTATCCTGTCGCACAGGTTTGAAGCAAAGCTCTCCCCCTGTTAGACAAATACCTCTACTACAGTTACCCAGAAAAAGAAAAGGTACTGCTTTCAGCGCAGTCTCATCTACACCCATGCCGATGCAACTGTGGGCTATTCCCTGAAGGGACTCTTCCTCACCATCCGTCTTGTTAACAACCTCTTGTATTTCGTTTTAACAAGTTTCCATATATACATGTATTTTCAACAATGCTTAAACACATCATAAAGTTCTTACACTGTCATAGACGCACACAGTAGGTCTCAGTGGAAAGTTTACTGGCTATCACAGAGCTCAAAGATAATGGAGTGCAAACGAGAAAGATAGAAAGGTAAAGGCCACTTTTTCTGTTTTTCAGTGTGTCAGAATGAAACATTTTATCTTGTTTCTATTTTCTTGATAATATATAATCTGTATTATTCTTGATTTTGTATGGTGCTACTCTACTGCATTTTTTGGTAATTCAGTAGGACTACTAAAAATCAGCAGTGCAAGAGAAGGACAAAGGAACCTTTTAAGCAAGTTGAACCAAGTATGCATGGGGTTTTATGGAATGCACAACCCCCAAGGCAAGAGAACATCTTTATTTTATGAACATAGAAGATACAGAATGATGAGAAGTGAAAAAGTGAAGTAAAGGCAGATGGTTTCCTTGTCTCAATGCTGATCTAACAGTAAGCTTCCTAAAAGAACATATAGCTATACACAAACAAAGAAGTTATCAAAGAGCTTTGCGTAGAACTCCATGAAATTAGAATGTACTTTAATGGCTCATCTTGAATTTAGGATCTCATCTGCTCATAGCTTAAAAACCAGGAGTTTCTCTGTCATATCTATTACCACAGCAAAGTCAGTAACTCTTCTGTTCATCAGGGAGGAGAAAAGAGGAAGGGGAGGAAGGGCAGGACTTACATTACTGATGTACCCAAGGAAATTGCAAATGCTCTATCCCTGGCAGCATTCAAGGCCAGGTTGGACAGAATCTTGAGCAACCTGGTCTAGTGGAAAGTGTTCCTGCCCATGGCGGGAGAGTTGGAACTAGGTGATCTTAAGGTCCTTTCCAACCCAAACCATTCTATGATTCTATGTATAATGCTTTATCCTGCTTTCTTTGCATTGTGGTGGTTCTTCCGGGGGCATAAATTAAAAAAAGACTTAATGTTCTTCTTGTTCATATTTTAATTTCTAGTTGAGATCTAGTCTACCTGTATAAACCACTTCTGCTTCCTTTAATGCAAACCATTGCTTCCTAAAATAGAAATAAAAGCCATCACGATTATGAGCAGTAAAATTATCTGTCTATAAAAAATCCTGGAAATTTTGCCAAACTATCACTAAATACACAATTCTCAAGTCAGAACCACTGTAATGGACATGAACAACACTGAAAATACTTCCTTTGTCTTTTACTTTCTTCACAGCAATGTAGGTGCTTGACAGATACTTGAACGTGATGATTCATCAACAGATTGAATTATCCTCAGTGCTTTCCATGCGATACAGTCGAGGCAAATGGCAAAAATCCATGAATGAGCATAAAAGGGAAGGCCAACAGGAAAAAAAAAAAAAAATTGAGATACAATACAAATTTCCCTGGGTCTGCAAGTCAGTGAAAAGTTTGGGAACTGACAGGGATAAAAAGGACAGCTGCCTGCACTTTGTGATATTTCTTTCAAGGACAAGAACATCAAATCTGCAAGCTGCAAAATGGGCAACTTGTGCATCCTGGCCCTCTTCTTGACTTCATCTTGTGCCTGTTGGTCGGGATGTAAATAGGGATTGACATTTCTACCTGCTCTCATTGGCTTCCCTTATATCTTTGCTGTTTCACTTACATACACTTATTACTGTGTCCTTTATAAGTAGCCTACAATTGAAGAAGCAGTGAGATATACCGGCTCACCCACCCTGTCTGCCAACCACAAGAGGTTGTTTGTGTGACCTAACACAACTCTACCACATCAACTGGGCTGGGTTAAACCTTAAAGCAATGTCTGCCTCTTGGTGGGCAGAATTGGCTCATGTAGCTACAGAAGCAGAAAACAGAAAATTGCATAAACTCAGCAACCCTACACTGACAGGAGATTCCCGTTAGTGGCAGCTATGTCCAAGTATAAAAATGTTTTTAATTTTTATTCTGCCTCTAGATTGGTTAATACTGTGATACCAGTGTACAGTTTTTAGTTGATGAAATACTGATTTCTTTGCAAAGTCTGTGATTTACACTATAATCACAATACTAAGTCAATATACAAGCAATTCTTACATGTTAGTGGTATGAGGTACTAGACGTATGTATTATCTACATAAATAATATAAAAATTTAAAAGAGGAATTGCTTTATGTTCTTGTTCTCTACAACTTGCTTTTGCCATATACGGCTGGCATCTTCTTAACAGGTATCACCTCTGTCCCTTACCACCTCTTGTCACATTGTCATACCCTATTCCACCACCCCTTGGTCACACCGGCAATGACAGAAAAAAGTTCTTTATATTTTTTCAAAATCTTCAGTGACAAAATTAGAAATTTGAGTAACTGAATGATACCAGGTGAGAATATCCTGCCTTTGATAGTTGATAGTGAATATTGAGAAGCCTCATCATTAATTAAGACAAGAAAATATCATGGTTTTCTTTGTTTTGTGCTAAAATTTATATATTGCTTAGGTGGCTAACAGAGTAGGGCAACTCCTTACAATCCAGTCACACAGCTCAAATGAACTATTTACATTTAGTACACTGCTGATAGAGAAACGGAATATCAAAATGTCTCCAAAATGCACAGTGCCAAATTGAACCAACCTTATATGAGTAAAAAGATCTTTAATCAGCAGTTCTACAATGGTCAGTATTCATTTAGTCAGCATGTGATCAGTTTGGGGCAAATACCTCAGGACTCATTAAAATTGGAAGGTATGTTTGTGTCTTTCTCCACAGAACTAACAACATGTTAATTTTGGCAGGCAAAGGTTGTTTAAGCATTTTTTATATTTAAATTTCTTCTCATTCCTGATCAGCACACTGTATAATAAACCATTCAGCCTTAGGTAGCTCCAAACCTGCAGCCTCCGTTCTAGATGAAAAATTAACCACCAGCAGATTATGGAAATAACACGCCCAATTTCCATACTGCCAAGCCAAGCAGCAGAACTATTAGGACACTATTTTGGGAACCCTGTTGGTTTTTAGCTACCATTGGGGGTAATGCTTCTCTCCATCTGAGCCTTCTCTAATCTCTCATCCTTCTCCCTCTTTCTCCATCTCTGTTCTTCTTTCTTTGTCTCTCATGCACACATGCACATACAGAGTCAACTGCTATTTATAAAGCCAGAACAATCATAGCATGCACAGCAATGAGTAATAGAAGAAAGGTGTCAAAACAAAACATCCTTGTCCCGGAAATCTGACAATAGAACAGCATAGTATAGTACAGGCTCATAGTAAACAAGTACCGAATAGCAACTGGTCATTGTAGCCAAATTTCTTCATGCTGGGAATAAAGCTATCCTATACAAAATACTGGTAAGCAATTAATACAGTGATAAGTAGACATACAATTGCTCTATTACATTAACAGTTGGGGGGGTGGGGGGACGGACCACAAACCAACCCTGTAGTTTTTCTTCTATTTATCTGTAAGCTGCTATTTATTCTTTTTCATTTGATGTTAGTCTTACTAACAGACTATCGCCTTCTTTATGGATTAAACTGGTGCCTCATAAAGCATTAACCAGGTGTAGCTATTTCCACAGCACATTCTTACCTTCTTTGCTCAATGAAAATCAATCAAAAAAAAAAAAACCATGCAAGTAAAGTTTTCTTGAGATGACTGTATTGGTTGAATTGTTCACCAACATTCACAGGGGCATCCTAGAGCCTCGTGAGGCCACATGGTCTAGCTCTGGTACTTCTCCCACCTCTCAGGTGAGCCAAGAGGACTCATGAACCTCAAATAAAGCAATCTGCTTCTCTTGTCAGGTTAACATTGTAACCGTAGCAAGAAAAATCAATCCACTGAGTAGGGAAATGAGCGCCAAAATCACTGCAAGTGAAAAAATCCGAGCATGCAGCTTGCTGTCAGAAGGCACCTGACAGTGTACATGAAACAGAAATGGAAGGCCTTTGACAACTGCGATTTGTTGTATCAGCTCTGCCATCTTGAGAAGCTTCATCATTAATTAGGACAAGAAAAACTGCATGTAATAGAGGGGCGTATCCTTCTATATTTCCACGGATCATCTTACAACTCTAGGTTACGTGTCATCCTGACAGAGAAAGTATTAAATCCCTGGAACAAAAATGTGTCCCATTGTGTTTAATTCTTCAAAGAGAATTAAAAATTGTTTCCAATGCAAAAACAAAAGGTATTTCCCAAGTCAATGTGACGATAAAATCTGGAACATATAATTAGAAAAGCGAACCCCTGAAATTCTAGTAGGAAAAAATGTTAGCATCCCCCTCTGCCTTTAGTTTGATCACTGCCTGCCTCCCTCCCCATGTTTGTCTGTGTGCTGCTGCCTGTCTGACTAAAGTGATCGAAAATGGCGTAGGTGGGAGGACAGGGAGCTATCTTCCTTACTGATCTCAGTCCTGAGCAGCCCCAGCAATTGAAGATGCTGCAACAATCCTGCTCCCAATGAAACTGTACAGTCTCTCTGGGGCTTTTTTTTTTTTTTCTTTTTTTTTTTCTTTGTTGTGGAGCTCACTGAACAAGAGCATTTGCTTGTTCGTTTATTGCCTCTACACCTGAAGTGGTGATATGACTGCTTTTTCAACTGTGGCAGTCCTAAAATACATGAGCACTTAATACCGAGATTAAACCAATGCATCCTTGTAGGTGTCAGCCAGTACAGCATTAAGAAGAACAGGAAAGATCATGAATTCATAATTCCAGAAATCTGACCATGATCATGTTCTACTTGGTGAACAGGATATGATATTCTTGACAGCACATGTGCTTTATGCAGGAATTGCAGAAATTTCACAATCCAAATTTTCATTTACATAAGCCCAATTTCCATACATATTTCCGTTTCAGATGTCACCATTTACAGCTAGTTCCAAGCTCTGCAATAAGCTTAAAGGAACACAATTATTAAAGTTATTGAAGAATATCTGTGCAAAAGATTAATATTTTGGAGACAATACTCAGACAATATGCCTGATCCCAAATCAATCTGAATTCTGCTGAAACTCCCAGGTTCTATTGCATATTAGCAAGACTATGTCCTTGCACAATTGCAGCTTCCCTCATTAATTTCTTTTTATTTTTTTATGTCACCTTCTTTTGTTCATTCTTGGAAACTTCTATTCCTCTCTACTTTTAATTCAACCCCAATCTTAAAGACCAAAATTATAATAAGAATAAAAATAAAAATAAAAATCTTCCTCCTTCTGCCCAGGCCACAGGAAATTTTAGGTCACAAAGGAATTTAAGACACTCATAAATTCAGAATTTTACAATTTTACATAATACAGAAATGTTGGCTTCCAGCATGAGAATCCTTTGGCATTCTGCTAGAGCCACTATACATCCCATTTTTTTGACCTTCGAGAAAGTTAAATAGTGCTTTTTTATCCAATGTTACCCACTTAACATACACATAGGCCAACACACAAGATGCATCCCAAGTTCTGAATCTTCTCTGTGGCATGAGTTTTCTTGTATGAGCTCATCATTTTCTGAGCATTCCAGAGACCCCTCTCAAACCAGTT
Source organism: Myiopsitta monachus (assembly GCA_017639245.1). Lineage (NCBI taxonomy): Eukaryota > Metazoa > Chordata > Aves > Psittaciformes > Psittacidae > Myiopsitta > Myiopsitta monachus. The sequence goes on from CM029941.1 coordinate 59,274,236, forward strand.
TCTTAACATGGCATTAAATGACCCCTTTTCATCTGGTCTGGAGCTGTAGTCATCTAGACCTGCTTTTCAGAACAGTTCAAGTTTTCTGAGCCACAAGCTTCAGAAAAATGCGACCCTTTTAGTTTTATCCATAACCACTCACAGGACTCTAGAGGCTACTACTGTGGAGCTTTCTATCACTGTCACCTGCAGGGAACTTAGCCTGAAGTATTTTACCTTTGGGCTTTTTACACTGACAGTATACATTCACAAATACAGTCCTAATGACAGTATTTCCCCCATCTGCATCATTCCCAGAAGCTAAACTATCATTAAGGATGCATTGCAGAAGCAGTCATGATTTTTCTGCATTACTTTTGACCTATTATTTGTATCTAGCCATAAACACACAGTCGTAAATTTTTTTTTTCAGGCAATTTTAAATAGAGAAAAAGAAATACCATGAATAGGAAAGCACTCCCTTTAGCTATGAAGAGATACATTAAAAAGAAAAAAAAAAACATAAAAGAGAAAATTAAAATACATGTAAGAAAGGCTTGCATCATCATACCAGTACCGGTATATGTAAGATGTTCTGTACACTTCGAAGGGATGCCACTGAAATTAAAAAAAAAAAAAAAAAAAAAAAAAAAAAAGTGTTTAACACATCAAAGTGTGAATCTTAGGGAGTTTCAGGAGTGGGTATAATAACAGTAAAAATAAGATGCTGGAGGGAAGTATTCTTTCCAAGACAACTTTAGGAGAAAATGCTAACGTATACAGTAAAGGAAAACTTTCAAAGATCAATGACTTCAATCCTATGCAACCTTGATATTGTCCTTCTTTACTGAAAATTAAGTTAAGCACATCTTCATGATATTTGTCACAAAAAACATGGTAAGCAGGAAATGGTTGATATAATCACACCTATTCAAAACTAAAAGCTCAGCCATCATACAGCTGTGAGTGAATGCCTACAACAGCAAATTGATCATATTACATGGGCTAAACTATGTTTTTGACCATCAAGAGGAATGGTATTATCGTTGATCCAGGCACATATTAAGGCATACAGGAAAAACACCTGCAGAATTCAAATACATGATAAATTTGCAAAATAAAAGTATTAATTATATTGAAATAGAAAGAAGTAGATAACACAGCTGAACAAACTAAAGGCATTCATCATACCTTCAAGATTTGCGTGTGCAATAAAGGAGTAAGAAACAATGAAGCAGACAAATTCGCTATAGAACTATACTTAGAAACTGGTAAAAACACTGTTGCCAAGGTCAAAAGCAAATGACCCATGCAGCTGACAACTAACACATGCCCTTTACTGCAGCTAGTAGCAAGTAGAGAGAGATGTTTATAGCATTCAGTGATGCCTCTGTGATACACATACAACATTTTTCATTCGCCTCTGGACATAGTTTCACAAGATGGCTTCAACAAGATTAGGGGCTCATTGCCACTGAAATGGGGGAAAGTCCAGATACTCCCTTTTACTTCACCCCATGCTTTTGAAGGTGGTTTTAGAGAATTGTTTTCGAATAGGAAGCTAATCCTTCTCATAGAAGAAAATTAACCTGTTTTCTTCGGCTACAGTGGGGGTGGGGAAGAAAAGAAATAAACCTAATATTGGCTTAGTGTTTATAAGTTGTCTACTGTGGTATCAGACAATTCTAAGAGTTGTGATCAAGAGAAGAAGATAGTTGATGATGATTATGGAGGGTGGGTAAGGATACTAGCCCCCTCCCCTGCTGTAGCTTGGAAATCAGCTAAATCCAGAAATGATTTGTTTGAAATAAAAGAAGTACTTATTAGCAGCTGGCTCTGGTGAAGCCTCCTTTAACATTGTGCTGGAGTTAGTCTTGAACCTGAAAGTTAAGCAGTTTGTTTGAACCGTTTTGCCCGCAACTATGCCAAACCATCTGTTAGAGACTATCCTCTATTCTCAGAGGAAGTTGCAAAAAAACAGAGTTTTCTGCAATTCCTGGAGAGGATAATTCTTCCTTTTATAAGCATTATTTTTACTATGCAAGGAGTTAGACACTTGTATTCATCTTTTCCTAGTTCTTTGCTTGCATTCCTATTAGTGACAGATAACCCTAAAATTAACTATCCCCTCCCACTTTTTGTGATCTGTACTTGCCACTAGGGACCCAAATTCATGACCTCCTTCCCAGATATTCTGCCTGTTGGGACATAATGTGTTCTCCAAATCCCCGATACATAAGACCACTTCCCACTAGCCTCGTACTTTCTTTCACGCCTTGGCATCTTCATTTCCCCAAAACTCTATGGCATGGCAGATTTTAAAACATGAGTCATTGTATGGGTAAATTTCTGTCTTGATCACCTTCTGATTCATCTCCAAGACTCTATATCTTTCTCAAAGAACTGCATAGGCCTGTTTTCCCTGTTGTTACCAGACAGTACCACAAAGTTGCTAGAGGCCATCATGACCTCCTGCATTTCTGGTGAAATCATAAGAAGTGTTCCTTAGGCAGAAAACTAGGAAGGGATAGTTCTCGAACTGGCTGGGTATCCAATCATTTTAATGGACTAGTAACTGAAGGGACACATTTTAGAATATTTCTGGCAATCCTTCTCATTAGCATGAACCAGTACCATTCATCTGTCTCCTCTGTAAATTTAAACTGACTGTAGTCACGCATTGCTGTTTGCAAAGCACAAAATAAACTGGTACACTCAGTCTTCTAACCTGTATAAGTACATACACACAGTTAACAAATTCTATTTTAAAACTTATTTAATTTGAATGTGTTGAATTTGGTGTCTTTTTCAACTTGAGTTGAGTCAGTCACTCCTCTTAGTACCAGAAAATAAAAAATATCTACTAGTTATACAGCTTTTGAAAACTAATTTTCTTGTCTTATATAGCAAAGTTCTCCTAACACTTTCTTAATATTTTTATTTTCTAAATATACTGTATACTCAAAATCAAAAGGGTGTTTTGCTTTGTTTCTAGAAGTATAGCTCCTTATGTTTTCTTAACATCTTAGAGATGAAATTATTTAAAAAAGAAATCTGGCCAATTAAGGACACACAATGTTCCTAAATAAACAGTAATTTAGCTTCATTTGCTATAATTGTATTACAAGTGGTTTTTTCCCAACGATAGGTATTACAAGCAATGAGTTAATCACATTTCTAAAAACAACCACTGTATTTCTTGGAAATTTAATTTTCATTTAATTGAATGCTGTTTTCTAGATGTAGTAATACAATATATCTAGTCTACCTACTGTCCACATCCTCTTGCCTCATACAAGTTTTACATAAATTACATTTAATTCACAAATTCACCATGCTGTAAACAAAATTACTAAAATTCATTATTTCACAATGTAGCACACCTTGTTAGTCAGGCCTAAGACCATGGAAAGAAGACAGAGCTAACATATGCTTCTAACAGCTTCCTCCCACCTCTCATGCCCCTGTTCACTGTTTTAGTAGTTATTTAATAAAGCACATGATTCATTTAAAGCCTAGGGGTCATTTGCATTTAAACTATATACCTAAAAAATAATAAGCATTTGCTCATGTGTTCTGTGAACACAGAATCTAATTTAGTACTTGCATATGAGAAAGTTAACTTTTGCTATCAGACAAATCAGGAAAAAAAAAAACTAATCCAAATTAAACAGTCAAAAGGTAAGAAAAGTATCCCTGCCTATTTGAAATCATGGACAAAACCAGCTTATGACGCATATTTAACAACTGTTTGATGATGAAGTGCATGCGTAGCCATTCATTTTCCAGTAATTCAAAATGGCTGTGCAGAGGGACTCAACTGAACACATCCATTTCACAAGAATATCCATCTCACAAGGATATCCATCAAAATGAACAGGAACCTGGAATTAACAGCTCTTTCCTAGAGGCCGTTATCCCTCAAAAGCCAAATGTACCTTCAGAACAGTGTCTATTCCTCTGCCTATTACAGGTCATTGGCTTTACCCTGTGTTTAGTAACATGCAAACTATGAAGTATTCATACTTTTAACTGTAAATAAATATATCTTTTCAGATTCTTAACTGACAGAAAAAGTCTTTCCAGATTAATGGAAATAAATACATAGAGAATGGCCATGTCATAGCTCCCCCTCCCAGTAACTTCTGGTGTCAAAGGTACTTCTATGAAGACCACAGAAGATAGCTATACTGAAACATGCACCAAGTCCTTTTTTTAACTTACAGATAAAGTTGCTGTTTGTTTCTGTTTGTTTGTCAGTTTGCTTTGCTAAAACTTTTGCACTTTTCTAACAAACTTGCTTAATATTATCAAGAACTAACTTAACTTTTTTCTTTTTAACTGAGTTAATTATTAAAACAAAACCCACAAAATATTTCTCCAAACTTTAAGATATTGAATCAACATAGCAAGGTAAAAAGAATGACACAGCTACAGTTAGTGTAAATATTTTGGTTTGTAACATCCAGAATAAAATTTGAATCTGGCAATGACTAGAAATCATAGACCAATGATTTCTAGAAATGCCTGACCAACAAGCTGTCTCAAATGGGTCTTCATCTCAGCTATAATGGACAAATATTCTGTAAGAATACACCTGCAGTCTTTTCCTCTCTGCAGCACCACTTTCTGTGTCTGTGCTCACCAAGGTTTCATGAACTGCCATCAGCAAAGTACACCTCATGGTATACTCAGACAAGAACAAAGTGGAGCTGAGGACTGACACAGCAGCAGTCACTGTCCTCCCTGTGGGTAAAACAGTGCTGATTGCCTATGATTCTGCACTGCAGCTGGCACGAATGAAGACCAGGATAAGTTTTATAATGAAGTAGAAAAAACCCTCTCCCTACTCCCATACATTATAACAGCAATCCTAAATATGCTTTTCCACACTTACTTTTACTTGTTGCATCTGGCAGTTGAAGTCCACAAGATTGAGGTGTAGGTGAAATATACCACAATACACCCATGAGTATTGTGAAGACAACTATAGCTTAGGGCCAGTGACATGTATTCTGTTGATATGTATCCTTTGTAAAAACAATAATTCAAGTTTTAGTTGCACAAAACCAAAACATGGTGGCTTCTGTACGAATGCACTTTATCTTCCTGCTGGAGTAGATTACTCCCCATCAGCAGCAGTGCACAGAAATACAGATAAGATTAAAAATCCTATGTACAGATAATTTTAAGAAGGCCAATTTGCTTGTTTTCCTCTCATTCATTAGATCTAGTAAATCAATGTGTCACCCATCATATTTCCTCTTCAGAAAGTAAGCATATCTGTATTTTTCTGTACCTCGTTTCATCGAAAATGCATTTCTAAGTTTCTGTAAGATTCATGGCAGTTTTGCAAAGAAAGGATGATATAATATAAAAGCATAGAGGATGCAAAAACCATGTGTGCACTAAGTATCTGTTTTCATTTTGATAATAAATAAGCTCACACAAAATCATATTTTAGAATATGAAGAAAGCAAGTACTTCTGTTACTAGTTTAGCTGACAGAAGAAAAACAAGTATGGGAACTGCTGGCTTAGCAGGATAACCAATGAGGTGTTGAAACAAATTTTGGCTTTCCTCACTGTGATTTGTAAAGCTATTAACCACTCACAGTGCTGATAAATTCATTATACTCCTAGGGAATGTACTCAAGTAATTCATCTTTTAATGTATTTAGGCAAAATAAGGAAATCACAAACTATCTAATGCAATTTAATTAAGTAACAGAGAGTATATAAGCAATTAAAAGGTTCAAAATAACTGCAGTTGCAGCAATTTTGATTAATCTGGAATTATAAAAGCCTTTTTGCTTCAAACCTATTGCCTGTGAATTCAAACCAAGTTAGAGTTGATTTTTTTTTTTTTTAAATAGGCTGAAAATCAACTTCTCTGGTCCTTACCATGAAGATCAAAGCTAAAGAAAAAAAATCTGCCCAAAGTTGAAAATTAAAAATCACTGACTGAATCACAAAATCATAGAATAGTTTGGGTTGCAAGGGAAATTAAAGTTCATCTAATTCCAACCCCCCCGCCATGTGCAAAACACCTTCCACTAGACCAGGTTATTTGATACAAAACCTGTCTGGTTAGTAGATTTTAGTAGATTACTGCAAAACTTAGCAGATTACTGTGACTCACTCTGAACATAGCAACTCCTTCCAACTCCAAGTGCAGGATAATCAGTAACTGACCCATGGCTAAGGGAAGGTGCCCAGAAATAAAGACAGAGAGCAGAAAGGGAGCTCACAGTGAGGTAAAAATCAGGACCAGATGGTTGGTATGGGGAATGGTGAACTCAGGTACAAAAGCAAAAGCAGACCTACTCCTTTTGCTGAACTCTGATACTTGCCGTTTCTCCTGATGTTACCTGCACTACCAATAACTGGAGCTTAATTAGGCAGAATTTGGGAAACCCAGGCACCTATGTGTCAGTGGAATTACTAAGAGCTTCTTCCTGAGAAAGGAAAAGATCTCTACCCTTAAACTTGTTCACTTGTGTTTGGTCGGAAATGAAAATACTTGTATTGCTCTGCTAATGTACATAAGACTACATTATCTAAGTGAATATGCTAAAATTATCTCATGTTTTTCACTTGAGTCTGTAGGTCACAGCAGTTCTTCAGAAAAATTCAAGAGAAAACAGAACTACTTGATCTTTGTTTAGTAATCATTGAGCAGTCCCACTCTACACTTGAAACGTATGTCAGCATAAAAAGTTACAAATTACTACATGAGTTACAAGTACTCATAAGTAAATTGAAATAGTTGCTTCTTCCAGTAGCTGAAAAAATTTTTAAGTAAATAGGAACCACATTAGTGCAGTAGCTTATGTCAATTAACTTATTTAGCATTGCATTAATTTTATGATTGGTTAAAAGAAGCAATTTTACTCAAACCATTAACAAACTGCATTGCTCTCTAGTAACATGTTTAAACCAGTAACAGTTTTATTAAATACCTAACACATCCAAAAGACTTTGTGTAACTGCTTTTTCAACCATGTGCCAATGGCTTTTTTTACAAGCTGAAATTACCTATTTTTTAGGTATCCAAATCAGAAAAAAATGCAAACACGACTACTAAAGCATGCAAAAAATTGAGGAAGTGTACCCTAGACTTTTAGCAAGAATTTTTAATACAGTAAGATGATTAGAATCTGGGGGGGGGGAAAAAGCCCACATCTGTGGACACCATAAAAATTCTCTTTAACCTTCTGTCGTGGTTTAAGCCTCACCCAGGCTAATAACTCACAAAGTCGCTTGCTCGCTCACTTACTCCCTGTCTTCCTTCCCCCAGTCCCGGGGGGATGGGGAGGAGAATCGAAAGAATACAATCCCACAGGTTGAGGTAAGAACAGCTTAGTAACTAAGATATAACACAAATCACTACTGCTACCATCAGTAGTAATACAACAGAAATAGAAGGAAAGAGAATACAACTGCTCACCAAGCCCGATCCAGCCAGTGCACCCCCCAGCAGTGAACCCCCCACTGCACCACCACACCCTTCCAGGTCTCTGCTCCCCGTTTCCACATCCTGGACATGATGTGCTGTGGTATGGAATAACCTCTTTGGTCAGTTTGGGTCAGGTGTCCTGTTTCTGCTTCCTCCCGGCTTCCCCTCCTCCCTGGCATAGCATGAGACTCAGAAAGTCCTTGGTCAGATCAAAACATTACCAAGCAGTAACTGAAAACACTGGTGTTATCAGCGCTGCTCCCAGGCCCAAAATCAAAAACACAGCGCTGCATCAGCTACAAAGAAGGAGAAAAAAATGACTGCTGCTGCTGAACCCAGGACAGTATCCACCCCTTATTCCATACCATTCACATCATGTAAAGGATCCCACATTTTCAGTACACCATCACATGTATATGTATGGATATATACACACACAGAAAGGGAGAGAGATCATCCCTTAGTGCATGGACCAATCCCTACAAAGCTGCTGAGTCCATCCAGTCCATGATGTCGGGCACCATCTTTTGTAACGGTCTTTCAGAGCATGAGAGCCTGTGTGCAGTGCTCACACTCGTGAATTACTTGGGCAATAGTGTCCATTGCTAAGTCCACCCCTCGATCATGAGTCCATCTGTATGCTGCATCTCTGCCGTGGTGGCCTGAGGTGCCATGGGCCAACCAGGCTCAAAATAATTCACCCTTATGTTGCCATCTAAGTCCATCTGAGCCATTTCATTTTAGCTGCTTGTCATTGGGGACTCCATACAGCTGCTTTCCATCTCCGATGCTTCCAAAGCACTGGAGGGGTCCAGTGGACTAGATACTCACACTCGCCCACACTGTCCCACACACCGTGCCACTCATGACTGTCCAGCCTTGGGGAAAATCTCTCAGCCATCCTGGATTGTAATCTAACCCCAGAAAAGACCCACACCCCACTCTGCTTAACTCTTGGGACCAGATGGAATGGTTGCAGGCAACACATACTCTGTATGAATGCCAACATGCTGACCCCCATCACAATCAGCAGGCAGGTCCCAAGGGCACCCAAAGGCCATTCAAACCCTTCAAAACTCTCAAATGACACTGCTGTGCTTGTCCCTGGGGCTGGTGTAGGTGCTGTGCTTGCCGGCTCTCTCACCACCAGCTGCTCTCTGTCTGAGTCCAGATCTTCCTCCTCTGCCCTGCTGGGAAGTGCTGCGTGGTCTCCTGCATCCTCCTGGGGCTCGGGCTCGGGCTCGCGGGGCTCTGCGGGCTGCTGCTGGGGAATGCCCTCGGTCGCTGCGGGGACGGGCACGGCCGCCGCCTGTCGTGTCCCCGTCCCCCCGTCCCACCCCCCCCGCTCGGTTCCCGCGGGGCTCGGCTCGGGCTCGGGGCTCGGCTTCTCTGCCGTCTCCTCCGGCCGGTCGCCAGCCGCCTCCTCCGCGGCTCGGCAGTCGCCGGGCTCGGCTCGGGGGGTGGGGGTGGGGGTGGGGGTGGGGGGGGCTCAGCCCCTCTGCCGCCCCGTTCCCAGCCTCTTGATCCCCGGAATCCTTCTCCGGGGCCGTTTCGGCCACCGGCAGCTCCCGGGGCCGCCCCGCCGCGGCTTCCCCTCCTCCCTTCTGGAGCTCGCACGTATTACAAGCCATTTCAATAGAGTACAACGTAATAAGAACCTTAACCCAAAACCCAGATGTGAAAAATGTCAAGATAAGAAATACCGGCTGTAAGTAAAGTATCATACACTGAACCTGTGAGAACCAGAGCAACAACTTTGAGAGCCGATAAATCAGCATTGTGACGAGTGGCTATTCTGTCTTTATCCCAACCCTTGGTGCCCCACGTTGGGCGCCAAAAAAAAACTGTCATGGTTTAAGCCTCACCCAGGCTAATAACTCACGAAGTCACTCTCTCACTCATTCACCCCTCTCTTTCTTCCCCCAGTCCCGGGGGGATGGGGAGGAGAATCGAAAGAATGCAACCCCCACAGGTTGAGATAAGAACAGTTTAGTAACTAAGGTATAACACAAATCACTACTGCTACCACCGGTAATAATACAAGAGAAATACAAAGAAAGAGAATACAACTGCTCACCAAGCCCGACCCAGCCAGTGCACCCCCCAGCAGCGAACCCCCCACTGCACCACCACACCCTTCCAAGTCTCTGCTCCCCGTTTCCACATCCTGGACATGATGTGCTGTGGTATGGAATGACCTCTTTGGTCAGTTTGGGTCAGGTGTCCTGTCTTTATTTCCTCCAGGCTCCCCCTCCTCCCTGGCATAGAAAGTCCTTGGCCAGAGAAAACACTGCCAAGCAGTAAATGAAAACACTGGTGTTATCAGCGCTGTTCCCAGGCGCAAAATCAAAAACACAGCGCTGCACCAGCTACCAAGAAGGAGAAAAATGACTGCTGCTGCTGAACCCATGACACGCTCAAAAATTTTGTAACAGACCCTTTTAAATTTTTTATGACCTTCCAAAATATGGACACATGAATGATACTATTTAAAACCAGAAAGTAAAGATATGCAATTATAAAATGCAAAGCTAAGAATTACCTTGAACTCTGGATCAGAACTACCTCCTGCCATCCAGAAATTAAGATTAAGTTACCAGCAAGAATTTTGTACTTCTCTGTCACCTCCCAGAATATCTGAATAGCTGTAAGATGTGTCCCTGCACAGCTTTAACTATAATCGTTGCCTGAAATGTAACCAACACTCTTTTTTTTTTTTTTTTAATCTGCAGGCGTATTACTCCACCACTCAGTCATAAAATAATAATATATAAAAAAAAAAAAATTGCAAACTGCATGTTATCTTCAATCACACACACACCGATTTTTAATTCTCAGTTTGCAAAATTCTCAAGATAGGTTTCTTTTTTTTTTGGCAGCAGTTACTGCTCCAAAGCAGAATACAGCCTTTCTGCTTTCAGATCTAATTGATTTCCCTTTTATTACCTCAGCCAAAATAATCAGCTGCATCATATAATTTCTTAGCAGAATATCTCCCCTTGCAGTCAAATACACATGAAAACTACTGATGATCAAGAAGTATTTGACACATCCTTTCATTTTAATACCATTCCACAAGCACCTGATTAGGAAGAGAAAATCCAACAAGTGAGCTAACTTGTGCTACTATTGCTTCTACAGTCGTATCTATCTACTTCATACATTGCTTTTAAACTTAGTGATATTTCAAGAGGTCTTTGGGACCAATACACATGCAAAACAAAAAAAGAAATAAAATCATAGAATCATAGAAAATTAGAACCTAAACTCACAGAATCACAAAATAGATATGGCAGGAAAGGAACTAATGATTACCTAGTTCCAACAACCCTGCCATGGGCAGGGACACCTCACACTAAACCATGCCACCCAAGGCTCTGTCCAGCCTGGCCTTGAACACCGCCAGGGATGGAGCATTCACAACTTCCCTGGGCAACACATTCCTGTGCCTCACCACCCTCACAGTAAAGAACTTGCTCCTTATATTCAATCTAAACTTCCCCTGTTTAAGATTGAAACTGTTACCTCTTCTCCTATCACTACAGTCCCTAACGAAGATTCCCTCCCCAGAGTCCCTATAGGACCCTTCAGATATTGGAAGGCTGCTAGGAGGTCTCCCCACAGCCTCCTCTTCTCCAGGCTGAACAGACCCAACTTCCTCATCCTATCTTCATATAGGAGGTGCTCCAGTCCCCTGATCATCCTCGTGGCCCTCCTTTGGACTTGTTCCAACAGTTCCATGTCCTTTTGATGTTGAGGACACTAGAACTGCACACAGTACTCAAAGTGAGGTCTCACAAGAGCAGAGTAGAGGGGCAGCGTCACCATCATGCTCCTTTTGATGCAGCCCAGCATACAGTTGGCTTTCTGGGCTGCAAGAGCACACTGCTGCCTCATGTTCATTTTTTCATCGACCAATACCCCCAAGTCCTTCTCCGCAGGGCTGCTCTCAGTCTCTTTTCTGCCCAACCTGTAGCTGTGCCTGGGATTGCTCCGATGCAAGTGGAGGACCTTGCACTTGGCATGGTTAAACTTCATCAGGTTGGCATCAGCCTACCTCACAAGCATGTTGAGGTCCCTCTGGATGGCATCCCTTCCCTCCAATGTATCAACCAAACCACACAGCTCCATATGATCGGCACACTTCCTGAGGGAACACTCAATCCCACTGTCCATGTCACTGACAACGATGTTGAACAAGACTGGTCCCAGCACAGATCCCTGAGGAACACCACTCGTTACTGGTCTCCAGTGACCACAACTCTTTGCATGCAGCCATCCATCCAGTTCTTTATCCACCCAGTGCTCCACCTATCAAATTAATGTCTCCCCAATTTAGAGACAAGGATGTCATGCAGGACAGTGTCAAACACTTTGCACAAGTCTAGGTAGATGACATCAACTGATCTACTCCTGTCCATCAGTTCCGTAGCCGCATCATAAAAAGCCACCAGATTGGTGAGGCAGGATTTCCCCTTAGTGAAGCCATGCTGGCTGTCACCAAGCACCTTGTTGTTTTTCATGTGCCTCAGCATGCCTTCCAGGAGAATCTGCTCCAAGATTTTGCCAGGCACAGAGGTGAGGCTGACTGCTCTGTAGTTACCTGGCTCATCCATTTTCCCCCTCTTGAAAATGGGGGTTATATTTCCCGGATCATGACTAGTTATTGCTTCTAATAGTGCAATCACTCAACTAGATCTTGTGGGGTAGTATTTTTCTGTTAATAACCACTGATTATTAAATCTTTATTTTAATTTCACTATGTCTTTTGGGACAAATCCACCATTGCTACTGGTAATTATAAAACTTTGCATATCACTGGGCAGAGGAGTTAGGCTTATATTGCCCTTTACACTCATCTTTTTAGTCGCGGGGGGGGGGGGAACAACTCTCATCAGAGAAGAAGTAATTGGTTTGTACTACTTCTACCTTTACTCTCAGGACACCAGCCATTTGCAGGAGTCAAACCCTGGATATTTTGATACTGTTGTGCTTGTTTTCAAATAGGGCAATTAAGATCATACAGTACTCTAGAGACAAGTCAGGTGAACGTCTGGGGATAAAAAAGCCATATACAATCATATACTGAGCCATACCAGTTACACAGAACTGATTTTACAATAAAAATCCATAACCAAAACTCTTTTGTGCTTAAGACTTTCCAATACTAAAAGCAAATTCTTCAGGAAAAACAGTTTATATACAGCTTTAAAGAAATGCAAAATCCAATTAGAAATATGTAAATACTACTAGGTAAGTAGACACGAAATGTCTTTAGCTTAGTTCAAAACAGGAGTAGAACAAGGGAGGCTTTTGGTGGGTTTTTTTTGTTTGTTTGGTTTTTTTTTCTGTTTGTTTGTTTTGGGGTTTTTTGGTTTGTTTTTTTTTTTTTTGTTTGTTTTGTTTCCTGAAATACACAATACTGGTTGTCAATTGTGGCAGCTAACAGTGTAGAAGAGACTAATGGTCTATTCTTACTCAATATAGTAATTATTCTCCTACCTGAGTCTTCTACTTGCCCTGTCTCTATGGCTTGATCCAAGGCACATCAACCCACAATCATTGAAGTTCAGAGGATATAAGGTTAAAATATTTGTGTAACTGGGAATCTAGACACCTGAGCTTGTAACAATATTTCAACTACATTTTTGCTGTTAAAAGATAAATACTTCATGGGCACACGAAAATAACAACTTAATGCTCAACAAAATGTTGACAAAAATAGTATATTTTTCAACATAAAATGAAATTGTTTCAAAGTATAATTTTGTTATTTGGATTTGAAAAGACTAGAGCAAATATGCAATTTTATAATTAAAACTTAAATTGGTATACCTACTTTTATACCATTGAAAACTTTCAAAATCTCAAAGAAAAGTAGTAAAGGACTTTTCTCTAAATCTGCTAATTCTGTATTGAGTTTCTTTCCTCCATGTAGATGCTATACTCATGCATACATTTGTTGTTAGGGATGATGATGTCATACTGTCCATTTAAGGTTAATTAACACTGAAAATTACTTCTTTAGGAAAAAAAGGAAGAGTTCCAAGTACAAACTGCATGAGTTTCAGATCATAATTCTTTCAGTGAAGACAGTTTTGCAACTGCATTTATTGAGGTGGAAAGTCTGTTAAATTAGGAGTACCTTAGTAGACAAATAATTCCTAAGCAAAAGGAGCTGATTGTTCTATGGCTCTACCTTTAGTAAAATACTGAAAGTACTGAATTTGTCCAACTACCACCATTTGTACAGTACTCTTCAGGTACTTTTGTCCTCAGCCATTGTGCCTGAAAGGCTAAACTTTTACATTTAGTAGCTAAACGCCAAGTGCAGAATAAACATTGTGAAAAATTATTAATTCTAAGAGCAAAGTGAGAACTATACTAATATATGTTCAGACAAGCCTGACGTAACAAGTTACGCTCTATTGCCTACATTTTTTAAGGTAACTAACAGAGTATTTTGGGTTTTGGAGATGTGAGGGTAATGAAGGAAAGGAGATTTAAGGCCTTGATTGCCTCTTAAAATGAACATGCCATGAACTTCAACAGTCCCCACTTCCTCTGGGGTTAAAATAGGTTTATTATAAGCAAAACTTTTTATTAAATTCAATCATATGTCTTCAGAAATTACTTATGAGATGAATTGTCTTCATGTGTGACAGTCATGCATTTCCCCCTACTTTTTATATAGTGGCACCTCTGCAAGAAAAAAAAATAATTACAGCAAATAGTTTTAATTCAAGGGGAATAATTAAAGGCAACGTGGGGGAGTGAAAGGAAGATGATGCCATTTTCTAGTTAACTGGAGCATTTAAAGATTCACTATCGTATTCTTTGAGCTTAATTAAATCCACTAAAATTAGTTGTGAAGCTAATATATTCAGGCTATGAAAAGCAATTAAGATTTTGTAGCTTTCAAATACAAACATTTTCATATTTCTTCACTTTCATAAAGTAACTTAAATTTGTGATCAGGGCAAAAAGGAAGCAGAATTCAGGTTTGATTCCAAATGCCAGCATTATCGCCATCTCTTCTATGTGCTCAGAACCTATTTATGGTAGAAAGCAAAACTTCAAAGCTCCAGTAAAAACTCTACATCGTTTACTGAGGAGATTATCAGCAGTAAAACCTTTGATCATAACTACAGTATCTGCCAGACCAGCCTTTTGACCTGAGATTATTTTTCTGCTTTTTTTTGAATTTATTTGAACTGAATCTAACACTGTACACATCTGCAGCCACATATCCTCATTTGTCAGCAAGACCCTTTGTGCCTTGGAAACTTTGCTCCCTATACGAAGTATTTAATGAATTAATTATAACTCTGAATCCCACCTGTATGATACCTAAAAAAGGTACATCTGACAGGTTTTTCCTAGAGGCAGATATTTGATACATTAAATCATTTAATGCAGAGGCATCCAAAGTCAATACACTTTTAAGGGAAATAGATAAATGGTTCATCCTGTCTAGAGTGCATAATGAAGTCATAAAGGCTCCAAAAGAAAGTATAAAGAGACTCTAAATATAGGCTTTTCTCTCTTTTTCAACTACACTGATATTTTGGAACTACAGATTAACTGAAAACATCTGTTAAAATTACATAGTTAAAAAAAAAATTCCAATTAAAAACATCTGATATGAAGTTGACACACATTTCTGTATCAAATTTCCAGTTGATATCTGCCAGATATTGTTTTCTCTTCACTAAGTAGGGTAATGTAACATGTCAAAATGTTGCTGATTTTTAGTCTAATGGTAATAAAACACTTTGAATCACTTTTCCAAAATGAATATTACAGTAGAACTTTTGACAACCATCATATATTCTGTACCAATTGCTTAGTTACAGAGGACCAGATTTAGATCATTCTTGCTAACACTATATTGTGTTATTCCATGGTTTACCCATGGAGAAAAGTTCATGTGTTAGCTCTGGGCCTTTGCAACCTGAGCCATACGTGTCTGGCAGAACACACAGAGATATTTCCTGTTATGATCTGCCATATATTCCAATAAAAGGCTGAAAAATATACCTAGATGTAGTTGCTTATTGCTTGGATGGGTGTATTTTTCACTGAGTAAAAAACTGGCTGGAGAGCTGGGCCCAGAGAGGGATGGTGAATGGTGTTAAATGCAGTTGGCAGCAGTCACAAATGTTGTTCCTCAGGGCTCAGTACCAGGGCCAGTTCTATTTAATATCTTTATCCATGATCTGGACAAGGGGATTAAGTGCACCCTCAGTCAGTTTGCAGATGAGATCAAGTTTGGTAGGAGTGGTAGAAAGGCTTTACTGGAGGATCTATGATTCTGTATATGTATGAAAGTGTAGATGCACAGAAATGTCTCAGGTAGCATAAAGTATACACTTTTGGGCACGACATTACATTGCCGTATTTTCATTTTTGGGCTAAACCAAAATATAAATTCTGGTTTACTTTACATTATCAATTTTATACCACTTATGACATTTTAGACCACATCTATTAGTTTTACTGTTTTGAATTATTTTCAGGAGTTAAAACCTGCATTTGAGATTGGTATCAATACAGATCAATTTAATATCATTGAAAACGATATACCAGTAACACTTACAACTAAGTAATCCATGGTTCATTACTGTATAATTATACTTCAGCAGTATAACAAGCACTTCTGTTTAAGTCAATGTCTGAATTACTAGTGTTCATCTAGAAATCTAGTTTCCCTAAATGTCACCAAAAAAAAATATAAATAATTAAATAATAATAAAAAAAATCCATCCAGACTTGTTCACTTGGATGAATTATAAACTTAAGTTTATTTCAGTAGCATTTGTCCTGGGAAATTTTTTTTCAGTTTGTAAACTAACAAGAACATGGATGTAAAGTATGCTGTCAACATTACAGAGTTCTTTTTAAAATGGAAGACTAATGGAGAGAGAAAAAAATCTTTAGAAGTTTTAGGAATCATAAATACATAATACATTTCCATATCACTGACTGAAATTCAGTATAGTTTTGTCACCTGGCCAGTAGATTTATTTTCTGAAGGAGACAAAAGAATGTGTGCTTTTATTATTCTTTTTCTACTTCTTCTTCTTTTTCTACTTCTTCTTTTTTTTTTTACTGGGTTAATAAATAAATGTGAAATTAATTTCAGTGCATTACAGTTCTTCCACACTGAGTAAATGGTGCTTTAAAGCACTTTGCACCACCTTCAAAGAGATACGATTTAAATGTCAAGAACTTTCTAAAATTCTTAGTGGCTCTGCACAGATTTTTTTAATTTTGAGATTTTTCTAGCCATATGACTTGAGAGAAAGTACTGAAATACTGGGTTTTCTTTCCTTAGTGAGATACAGAAGTGTTTTGTGACAAAGCTCACTAAAATAATTTCCATCAGAACTGGATCTGGGTACTGAGTTCAGGTTTGAAGCTGCATG
The DNA here is from genome assembly GCA_017639245.1 of Myiopsitta monachus. Classification (NCBI taxonomy): domain Eukaryota; kingdom Metazoa; phylum Chordata; class Aves; order Psittaciformes; family Psittacidae; genus Myiopsitta; species Myiopsitta monachus. The sequence continues at coordinate 59,291,101 of CM029941.1, forward strand.
GCTCTTCTCCTGCAAAATGTCCCAAGTTTTTTTTTTTTTAATTTGTATTCTAGTACAACTATTTATGGTGTTTCATAAAACATAAATTGTATTAGACTTTTTTTTAATTCCCATTCTAGGCAAACACTTATGACAAACACTGTCTTTATCCCAAGGGGAAAAAAAAAAAAAAAAAAAAAAAATATTTGAGTAACTCAAGAACATTCCTAATGCCTTATTAAGAAAAAAAGAAAAGCTAACCAATGTATTTTATACGGCATTATCTCTATGCTAAAAGTTTGCCTATCTGATTACAACATTTACACAACCAGCAAAATCCTATGCACTTAAGATCTATGGATAAACTTTAGGAGTTATCTGTCACATGTTCTCCTGAGCTTCTAGTCATACTTCTTACAACTGAAAGGATTTCCAAGAAATCTCTCTATTACATACAGTCACTTTCAAAAGTCCTGTACCAAAAAAATTAAACTGTAAATTTTAGATGAGATTACTAAAACAGTTTACATATGGGGAAGCACCTTAGTATACAATCTCATCTGATTCTGAATACCACCTCTTTAACCCTCAAACATTCCACATTTTACGTAAACCATATGATATGTCATGATAATGCTTACTGTGGATGATGGATGATAAGACTACCGTTCCCATTCCTAAACTAGTATATGTGAAAGCATGCTACCTTTCCACTGTAACTGATTGCCAGAGCATGACGTGTGTCACTGTGGAATGGTTGCCTAGGAAGGGTCAGCCAACACTCCTGAAATGAGATCATGCCTCTGGCACTGGATGTACAAAATAGCAACTCTTGGAATATAACGCTGCTTTTGAACTCAACAGCAAGTATCTTGGAAAAAAAAAACAAAAAAACCCACAACAGGTTGTTTTAAATATGTATATTAAAAAGTGTATGTTTTAAATCCACCTAAGGCAGACTGTGACTTCCCTTAAAGACCATGAGTAAGTCCCATTTGGTACTTTCTCCACAGTCCTCTGTCTCCCACTTGGACTTTACTGCAGATCTCTTCCAAGAGGTCTTTACCTGCTAATCAGGTTGGTTAGCAACATCACAGAAACATATGGAAATGAAAATTAAGCTATTCATGCTGTACTTCATTAAACAAATATAGCCATTTCTTTATGATAAATTTTGTTACTTCAGTTGTCTGAGAGTCTGAGTAATCAACACAATGATCAGGCATACTTACATGATTTGTGAAGCAGAGACAGAGCTGACAACTGATTTATAAATTTAAGTTAGGGTGTCCTAGGGGCTGAATCACTTGGGCTTTGGAATGCAAACCAAAAGATCCAGAGATTGTATCAACCCTCTGTGTCTTTACAATGGACCCTTTTCTATTCCTACATTAACAATTGCAGACAGTCCTATAAAGCACTTAAGAAGGTAATGAGGACCTATGCTTTATGTTTTACTTGTGGTCCTGCTGCTCCTGCTGAAAACACAAGTGTAATTAACAGCGACATCATGGATACTTCACCACAGTTAAAGATGGACAGACTTTAACATTTAGCATTAAGCACCAGAAGAAAAAAAAAACAAAACCAAACCCAAAACACAAAAAAGGCAAGTAAACAAAACAAAAAAAAAACCCCACAAGAAACACACACCAAAAAAAAAACAACCAAAAAAAAAAAATAAAAACGAAACACCCCTACCAAAACAAAACAAAACAAAACAAAACAAAAACCACCAAACCAGGAAGTACTGGCCCTTTCATCTTGGCAAAAATCTGTACTACATCAAGCTCAGCCAACAGGAAAGTCATACATATTTATATTGGGGAAGGGATAAGGGATATACAGGAGATAAAGAATGCAATAAATACCAGTCTAGTTGTCTGTTTCAAATTCAGGCTCAGATTTCTATTCCTGTCACTCTGCTTCCACAATAACTTTGAGACAACTGCCTTCTTTGCTAGTAGGCAACTTTCTTCCAAATAATACAGTCTGGCAGCAACTAAACTAGTTCAGTCAGGATCAAATGCTGATCCTTTGAAATAATAATGATCACCATCATACCTACGCTTAGCTCAGAACGTTTTTGGATTTTCCTTGCTTTCTGAATAAAAGCATCTATAATCTCATGGGGGGGGGGGGGAAAGGATATATTTTGTTTCCTTTTCAATGATCATGGACCTTCTTACAGAAGACTTCCGTTAATTTAAAGAGCAGGCTAAACCAGTTAAAATTTGGTTAAAGTTCTGGACTTGGAAAAACGCCTGTGTTTTGTGTTGATTAGAAAGCTAGGTAAAATATCTTTCCTTTGCTCTTACTTACAATGGAAAAAGTACCTGAGTGAAAAAAATCTGATTCTGCCTGTTAGATTTGCAGGCATACAGGCAAAACCCATTCTGGGTGTTAAAAGCCTAGCTCTGCATGGGCAGGAAAAGTCATAAGCCTCAGTTCTCTAGGGCTTGTGACCATCACCCTCCTGTGCACATTTACTCTACATTCGAAGAGCAACGGGAATACATAACACCTGGTGCTAAGCAGGCACTGGGGCATCAATAAAATGGAAGACAATTCCTAACTGCCCTGATAAATACCCTGTTTTTTTAAAGCAGGCTTGATTTGACTGAAATTATACTCAAGTTTTTGTGTATGATGTTCTCCTGTGAGGTTTCTGTGTAAATCCCTGGCACAAAATGAGGGGTGGGGATAGGGTGTCTGCATTTTTTTATAATACAGGCAAATAAAGCTTGAATTTCATGGGTCTGGAACACAAGAGTTACCTTTTTATAATGAGGACTCAGAATAATGTCTTAGCTAAAGCATTATCTCCTTGCCTGTACAATCACTGCTGCCAAGCATCAGATCACATCTGTTGACATGAGACAATGGAGAAGGAGTGCACACAAGACACACTGCAAAGCTGTGAGAAAAAATACCTTAAACAAGAGAAAATAATATCTGTTCCTTCTGAAATTGAAGGCTGATACATTCTGTTGTGGAATTTAACATATTCTGTTGTGGAATTGAACAATAAATTTCCTGATTCAATAAAATGCAACTTTTAGAAATGAAAATTAAGTATGATTTAGTACAATTTCACACAGAATTGTTGGGTGCTAGCATATGCAGACTGCACCTCACTTTCTGTAGCAGAATAAATTAACCAGATCATACAGTTGAGACAGTATTACAAATACAACAACAAAACTTTAATAACCTCAACACTAATCTTATAATCATTAAATTATATGACAATCAGATGAATGTTCAGCAAAATACTAGGTTTAGAATGCACAGCAAATGATGGCTTCTGATAGTATTACCTATGTAAACCTAGTCAATCAGTTAATTAGTGAGCACACAGAAGATTTCATAACTTACCCTTCTCTTCAGATACTGATATACTTAGGTCTCTCAGTGAGCAGTCTGCCTTAGCACTGCATATATTGCAGGTGTTTTGAATAGCTGGCTGACTGCCTAACGAACAGCATATCTGAAAAACTGCAGATGACATGAACAGAGCAGAAAATTGCAAGTCTTATGGAATAAAAAAAGGGTATAACTAGCTTCCTACTCTAGCTAAAATAATTTTGAATACATTACAAATCCATTTTTAAAATAAAACAAAATTTTACAATATAAAATCTAGAAAAAAATACATATAAAAATGTGTGGGACCACCTGATCATTGCCCAGTGCTACCAAATCAGCACAGACGAATGTTATGTCTGGACAGACTGAATATGACCACTAAACTCCTATAAATGCACACCTTTAAACATTACACTGAAGAAATCATGCTTAACAGATACTTTATGCAAAATAACCTTGATGTTTCAGTGCTAAGGGGCAACAAGAAGCATGCAACAACTTCTAATAATCTTTTTTCTTTTTTTTACATAAAAATAATTTTGCACTTCTCTAATTAGTTACCATCTTTCACACATCACAACAGATAAGCTAGAGAACCAGAATGCTCTGGGGTTCTAGTTTCAGTTCTAGCTAAACTAAATCTCTAATCTCAAGCTGTTTCACATACATGTGTATTTTTTTACCATCATCAGCAATATATCTGGATAGTTTCCACTAAATGTATGCAAACTGAAATATTCAGTATGTTGTAGAGATGCAGTATTCCAGCATCTCTTAGAGATGTTAACCTTTGTTTTCCCATATTTTTTTCCACAAAATTAAAAAAACAATCCTCTTTCCCCACTCAACTCTTCCCACTATGCAATGCAAATCCTACATGCTTCACTTGCACTAAATATCACCCCCCGCCTTTGCTAGCTCAAAGTACTGAATCCAAATCCCTCTCCCCAAGTGAAACAACATAAACCATATAACTAACCATGGTTTCTTACTTACATTCTTTTGAACATCCAGTATTCAAGACAGAACTTCTCTGTGTTGCAAACTATTCTCTAAGTAAGTCCTAATCCAGATCCTAAAACATATTTCTCTACTGACATTCATATTTTTAGGAGTTTCTTATAACAGAATTTTCTAGCTGATAGACAAATGAAAGAGAAATTACTTCAAAAGATAATGCAAGCAGCAGTAAGGATAACAACATCACATGAAAGAAACAATCTTCGTTTCTGAGAAACAGTGTCATTGTACAAATATAATTTCTACAGGAAACTGAGCTAAAAATAAGCCACCAACCATAGTAATGTTATCTAATATGTCTTCCTCAAGCATTATCATTATAATTCAATCTACCTATGTAACATGAGTTGTTAAGAAATTCCTAAGTAAAATGGTACGTCTTAACCAGATAATATTCAGTGAAAGGCTAGAAAGGAATATAGTAAGACATACTGATATTACAAAATACAGAGATGAACCTGAAGTTTAAACAGACAAACTAAATGACTGCTATGTAAGAAGACAATAAAAAAGAATAGGAACCATAAGAGACGGATAAAGGTCCAAGGATACCGTGGAAACCAGAAATATTAAAAGTGAAGTTCATGCAACCTGTTCTTAGCGAAAAACAGCAGGTTCTAGTCAATCTGTAGCCCAGGATGTCCCTAGAATATGCATTGCCAGAAGGTATACATTCTTATTTTCTTACACTCTTCGTTTCTTGATCATTTATGGGAAAAGGACAAAAACCTAAGATGGGACAGAACACACAATAACAGTTCTTAGCTGATCTCCATGACTGATTCTGAAATTCGATTTGATACTCAACAGAGAAGGGATGCCACCCTGAGGAACCCTGACAGCTTAGAGAGGTAGGCCCATGCAAACCTCATGAATTTCTGCAAGGCCAAATGCGAGGTCCTGTACCCAGGTAAGGGCAATCCCAAACATGGATACAAACTGGCAATGAGTGGTTTGACAGCAGCCCTGCAGAGAATGACCTGGGGGTACTGATGGATGAAAAACTGAATATGAGTCTGTGAGCAAAGTGTACTCACATACCAGAAGGACAATCATATGCTGGGCTGCACCAACAGGAGTATGGCCAGCGGATTGAGGGAGGTGATTCTGCCCCTCTAGTCTGCTCTCATGAGACCCCACCTGCAGTTCTGAGTTCAGCTCTGGGGCCCCCAACACAAGACAGAAGTGGACCTGCTTGAGTGAGTCCAGAGGAGGCCACAAAGATCAGAGGGCTGGAGCACATCTCCTAAGAAGACAGGCTTAGAGAGCCAAGTTTGCTCAACCTGGAGAAGAGAAGGCTCAGAGGAGGCCTTCCATTTCCTTAAAGGGGGTCTACAAGTAATGTGGGGAGTGACTCTTTATCTGGTAGTGTAGTAATAGGATGAGGTATAACAGTTTTAAACTGAAAGAAGATAGATTTAACTTAGATACTATGAAGAAATTCTTTACTGTGAAGCTAGTGAGACACTGTAACAGATTGTGAAGGGTAGTTGTGTTTGCCCCATCCTTGGAAGTGTCCAAAGGCAGGCTGGATGAGGCCCTGAGCATCCTGGACTAGTGGAAGGTGTTTGTGCCCATGGCAATGGGGTTAGAACTAGCTGATCTTAATGTCCTTTCCAACCCTAACCATTGTGTGATTCCATAATTCTATGATCTACAGTCAAAAAAAAGCATTATTAAGGATATGATAAGATCATCCCTCCTCTCAAATCCTCTACTATTTGTGTTTTGGTTTGTCCATGACATAATGGAGATTACTTCTTTGACATGCCTCTACATTACATTTCCGGCCTCTACATTACATTTCCTCTACATTACATTCTAGAAGCACTCTAACCATTCTACAGAACATTAACACACTGGAAAAAAAAAGATATTTCTTCAACTGCTAGCTATAAAAATAGTATGTCATTTTAGTGTGAAGAAATTGCAACATGGGATTTCAGGGAAAGCAGCATAACAGTCTGATAACAGTTGATAAGTGGGAATGCACAGGACATTCCTATCTATTCATCTCCTATACACAAAACATAACCTGACTGCTGTCCATTTCTTCCAAGATAAGGTAGGTGTAATAAACTTTTCTTTGTTCCCATGTAGCCAGCAAAATGAAGACATGCTAATTCGAAATACAGATTAAAACTCAAGTTCAGTCACGTCATTTGAATCCTAAGAAATTAGTATATTTACTGTATCATTTTAAGACCAAGATTACATTACTTTGACTTTCAGGGCTTTTTGTGTTGAAAGAGTTTGGTATGAAGATTCTTCAGATTACCAGTACCAAAATACATATTTGCATTATCTGTGAACTAATTGTAAGTTTGCAACTTGTCAAAAAGGAAGGAAGCAACATATGATGGATTGATAATGTAGGTAGAGAGGTGAAGATTCTAGATCAAGAAATAAAAGCTTACTAAGAAAAATATGCAAAAAATAAAGGCGATCCAAAACAAAGGTGACCCAAATCCAGTAACATTTTTGAGTAGCAGAAAAAAATCAGAAAGGTGTAGATGAAAAAAAAACCCCATGAAGAAAATCTGCAATCATGCACTCTCTGAGAGTGAATACCTTTACCATTTCTGCACACCTGAATACAGCTGCAGTTCTCTGCTAAAGTAAAATGTAGGAGACTACATTACTGTCATCACCTCTCTCATGGAAGAACAAAATAAGGGAGAACACCCAGAGGTCAAGAAGCTCTTTGATCCTCTACAACTACATATATTATTAGCTTGACTGATAACATATGTAGTCTCTCAAAGTCTCTCTCTAGGCTTGAAAAAGCCTCTCTCTAGGCTTGAAAAACTGCTCACCAAGTTCAGTTTATATTTTAATAGCACATAAGTATCACGTAAAGCATGCATGCCCAAATAATGCCTTTGAAAAGGAAATCTCCATTTAATTGTATAAATATGACAGGAAGAATGCAAAGGACAGAAAATTTAAATGAGATTCAGAAGAAACCAGACAAGGCTTATGATGGGAAAATGATGAATTACAAAGAAAACTTCTATATGAAGCCAAACAGAAGGTAGAAAGAGAATGCTTCCCTTAACTTTGTTTTCCTGTTCAGCACTACAGCTAGCTTCTTAGACTCTTCTGACATAATTCTGTTTGAAATTATGAATTATTTTCTAAACTTTTTTAAAGGATTAGATATCTACTTAGTAATATCCCACAAAGCAACCATTCAGAAGATAATGAATTTTATTTGTAAAATTTTGTGGTCCAAGCCTGAAAATCTGTACCAGATTAAACACTGTACATGAGCAGTTCCCTTCATTTTAAGTAAACATTCCTAGGTGCAGGGTTAAGTATAAACATACAAGGACTCCAGTGCCTTTAGGCACTCACAAACTGACTGAAAGGCCTATTTGTACAAGAAACTCATTACAGATAACTTTGCAAAGATCTGACAAATCAAATCTTCTATTCAGCATTTCCTGCTTTTGAAGATTATGATGTTTTTTTCCATTGGCCATTTATTTTTATAGTAGCAGATCCAAGACAGACTGAAAAAGCAGGCATGATTTCTAGCTGATTTTCATAGACTGAACTGAGTAAAATATTAGAACTATTTGAAAACATTTGTTATGGTCTTTGAAAATCTTTTGCAAGTGATTGTAGCAAAACTCAGTTTCTAGAAATATGCAAGTATACCTGTGCAATTAAGACTATAACTCTTGAATTCCAGAAAAGCAATACAGGAAATCTATCAACTGAATTTACTCTTTCTGGACAGAAAATGGACCACCATACTTATTTTGAAAGTAGTTAATTCTTTTCACAAAAAAAGAAAAGAATTAGTGACTGGCCACAAGTTCACGCATTATGTCTTCACTTAAGCACTCATTACATCCTCCTGATTTAGACTAATGACACTTCTAGAAAGGACTTATATTAATGGTTACAGCATGTGGTGACTATCTCGAGAGAGGACGCCTGCAGCGCCTGATTGGGGGGAGGCTTGGCGTCCAGGAGTTTCAACTCAGAGCAGCCACAGGAAGAGATTCAGAGCAGCCCTGCAGAGAAGGACTTGGGGGTGTTGGTCGATGAAAAAATGAACATGAGCCTGCTTCAGTGTGCGCTTGCAGCCCAGAAAGCCAACCATATCCTGAGCAGCATCAAAAGGAGCATGACCAGCAGGTCAAGGGAGGTGATCCTGCCCCACTACTCTGCTCTCATAAGACCTCACATGGAGTACTGTGTGCAGTTCTGGTGTCCTCAACATAAAAGGGACATGGAACTGTTGGAACAAGTCCAGAGGAGGGCCACGAGGATGATGAGGGGACTGCAGCACCTCCCGTATGAAGATAGGCTGAGAAAGTTGGAGCTGTTCAGCTTGGAGAAGAGAAGGCTGTGTGGAGACCTCATGGCAGCCTTCCAGTATCCAACGGGGGGATATAAGGATGCTGGGGAGGGACTCTTCATGAGGGACTGTAGTGAGAGGACAAGGGGTAATGGTTTCAAACTTAAACAGGGAAAGTTTAGATTGGATATGAGGAAGAAATTCTTTCCTGTAAGGGTGGTGAGGCACTGGAATGGGTTGCCCAGGGAAGTTGTGAATGCTCCATCGCTGGCGATGTTCAAGGCCAGGTTGGACATAGCCTTGGGTGGCATGGTTTAGTGTGAGGTGTCCCTGCCCATGGCAGAGGGGTTGGAACTAGATGATCTTAAGGTCCTTTCCAACCCTAGCTATTCTATGAGTCTATGTACAAAGCACTCAAGTTTTAAACACCTAAATAAATACTACAAAACGAACATATCAAGAAACACAGTTCATGTTACTTGTGAAGGAATAGGGTAGGCTTAGACTCCAGAATATCCATGGAGTTAATTTCTTCCTTCAGATCTCAGCTGAAGATCTATCACCTTGTCTGAATAGTCAACAGATCTCAAAAGTAGAATGTGTCTGCAGTCCTCAGGAAATCGATCACATAAATCTCTCAGAATTTTTCTGATTTCTGAACTGCATGCACTGAATAATTTTTGAGATCTAACCTTGGTGGTACTGAAATGTATGTCAAAATTTCAAATTATTGCAGCTGTTGTAGGCAGGACTGAACTCTTAAATTTTAGACTTCTTCATTGTTTTGTATCATTATGTACTTAGATATACTAATTAATTTTTCATCTATTTACAGCTTTTTGAAATACAGTGTGTTTTTTTAAGATTTTCTGAGGCCAAACACTTTAGGAAACAAAACGTAATTAAAAACTCTTAATGTTCTTCAATTTTACATGGGAGGGAAAAAAAATCAGTCTAGGGAGATCAGAGGTCAATTTTATAAACAATGATGTATCTCAAAAAAAATGTTAAACATGCTATTGATTTATTCATATTTTTGTCCTGTAACCAATGAACATAGCAACAAAACATTTAGCACCTTCTACTATGAAGCAAAGACCAAGTGTTGTGTTTCAATATTCCTCCATTTAGTAACTAAGCAAGTAAGCACTTTACTAAGTTAATTCCAGATAACCAATATCAAAAATGAAACACACTTGTCTAGCACTCTTGTAAAAATGCCTGAATGGGAATAAAGCAATTTATGCAGTCACATTGCTTTGCATTTTGCTTAGAAAAGCAGATAAAAAAGTGTAACCTGACACATGCATAGTCATTTGTTTTCTTATTCAAAGTTATAGCAAAACCAATGTAAATCTCTATAATTTTCCAAAACTGTATTTCATGATATTTTTTAAGTCACTACTGCAGAAGACAAGAAAGTGAGTCAAATCAGGATCACCTTTCATTAGAAATTGTTAATAAAGTACAAAGAAGATTCTTGTTCTGGTGTGAAACTCCCTGAACTAACAGAAGATGAGCTTAATTTGTGCAAATAAAAGAAATTAAACACAATGAAATTAAACAGTTTTTCCAGGACTGTGTGTAGATACATGGCAGCGAATCATGTTCTACAAGTCCATCATTGTTGACCACTGTACTGATATCCTCTTTATTTTTCTAATTCAAGACATCAACTTGCTTGAAAGTCACGCATTACAGTCTTCCATATATCTACACAAAGGCATTCTGCTTGCTCCTGAAAAACTCCAGGTTTTTGGCAAGAGCTTTTATAGGTCGGCAGATTGTTTGACTTGTACCATATGCGAGGTGTTTGGGTTGTGTAGGAAACAGATAAAAGATGAGTCACGGAATGGAAATTACTGTTCTGAGGAGAAATACTGTGGAAAGTACAACGGTAAACCCAGCAATTTCAATAGAAAGCCGTAACACCTGAAAGAATATAAGGAGTAGGAGGAAAGAACAAATGTATCACAAACTGCTGATCTCCCCAGGATAGAGTGACAGGACACCAGGGAACGGTTCAAAGATGCACCAGGGAATGTTTAGACTAGAATTAGGAAACATTTCTTTACCAAGTGGGCTGCCAAACACTGGAACTTCCTATAGAGGTCGTAGATGCCCCAAACCCGTCAGCGTTCAAGAGGCATTTGGACAATGCCCTCAATAACACACCTATACTTTTGGTCAGCCCTGAAGTTATCAGGCAGTTGGACAAGTTGATAATTGTAGGCTCCTTCCATCTGAAATGCCCTACCCTCCCCATCCCATCCCACCTTAGCCTAGCCTATTCTATTCCATCCCATTAGTTTTCTTAGTCTATTCTATTGTATTTATTTTCCATTCCATTTTCTATTATATCGTAATTTCTAAATTCTCTAATTCTAAAAAAAGTTGCATGATTTTGAATGATCTAAAGAGAGACACTATGGCACTCTTCAAACAAAGTTCTGTATTTGGCATCCCAAGAGTGACATGAAAAATACTTAACTATGATTCTTCAGGTAGCAGACATCTACTCTCTTCAAGTAGAAGAGGTTTTGATGACTTAGAAAATATTTCAGTTTTTCCATACATGAGCAACTAGTGATGTTAAATATATTTAGGCTGGATTTAGAGTAGACCTAACTAGAGATCATCAACTACTTTCTAAAGCTTCAGGATTAGAAAATTCTGCATTGAAATAGAACTCTGATGTTATTAGGGAGATCTGAGTGAATAATTTACAATGTGACAACCAATAGACTAATCTGGAGTACTGGCTCAAGTTAGGAGAGTTCATACTCTTTGATTTACAGATAAAATATTAATTTTAGTGTTAGGGTAGAATTAGACTAGGTCACTTATTCATGGAACACCTGCATTATAATTATACCATACCATTTTGTTCCTGTCTTCTACTCTAGCTGCAGTTGCACATAAGTCTAAAGTGTAACTGCTAACTCTTAGGGTATCAATCCATCTACTGCTTGTTGGTCCAGGATTTTACATAGAAAAATTAGAAGGCTTCCACGTAATATGTCACTTTCTAAACTGGCTTTGGAATATCAAATGCTAGAAATTATTTTTCTTAGTGTTTAACCACATACTGTCTCCCACAAAGAAATCTGAAACTTTCTCATTAAAAATTTAAAGAAAGCTTTTTTCTCTCTCTCTCTTTTTTTTTTTTTTTTTTTTTTTTCCCCATAAACAGAGAAATGTCCTAAAGAAAGTTTGGTAGCATTTTCACTAATCTGCCTTAATAAAGAATCTACAGATACAGTTTTGTATAAATTAACAGCATTTCACAAAGTAGATATGGCAGAAACATATTTTAATATTCCGAGGAATACAGTCATGACACATCCATTAAGCACTATGAACCATGCATTTCTGGATTCTTAAAGTTAAATGAAAATTCGTACTTTCCCCTGCATTTACCACATTTTTTTTCCTACAGGTATTACAAATGAGCAGAATTGCCTTTACACTACATTCAGAAGTGCATTATTTTTGTCACGTATGGTTGCTATTTTATTTAATTTTTCTTCATGACACATTATTCACCATGATAGGAACTATTCACACTGGTGAAGGCTAAAACACGCATGTCATCAATTACTTAACCCGCAGTAATTTGAATTCTCTATTACAATGACAGTCTCCTAATCTATCAAAATCACTGATGCAATTTGCACCCTACAGAAAGTCGAGAATGTGAAGTTCTGCTTCATCTAAATCACTGAAAAGGTAGAACACATTATAACATGATCACAAATGTCTTTATATAACTGACACAAATGATTACTGAAATGATTGCTATTTTCTTGAATAAGAGAAAAAACATGAAAAAGTAGCATTACAAAAATCTTTCAACGTTTTATGCAAATATGAACACTTCAATACAGAAGCAATTATAAGGGAGAATAAATTGTATAGAAGACTTCTACTTCTGACAATTCAGGATTTTTATCATTAAACTAAGAGCAACTGGCATGACAGGAATACTAATTTTTCAGTACTTGAAAGCGGGTGTCCTGAAAAAAATCAGGTTTTATCTGAAAGGGAAAATTTTCATATTCCTAATTTCTTATTGGTACTATACGAGGAAAAAAAAACCACCACAAAATCAAAAAACAAATGAAAAAAACCCACCTAACTCTAAAGCCCTTTTTATTTGGGTGAAAAATTATTTCCTAGCTGGTTAGAAACTGAAGTTTTATTAAATCTGCAAAAAACAACACAATTTCTCAGGATTTCATAGGCTACATGAGATAAGCACAAAAAAAAAAAAAAGGGGGGGGGAAGGGGAGGGAAGCATGTTTCTTAGACTAATAATCCAACATTTATTCTGCCCATGGCATGCAATTGATTATTTGTTTTTCACGCTTTTATTTCACCAAATTAGCTTATTCAAGGACACGCACATGTAACAGAAATAGAAAATTAAATAAATACTATCTTTGACTTCTTCTGTATACTCACACAATCACACTCCTGCAGAAATGCTTCTAAGAAACCAGAAAGTCAGGGTTCGATCATGGTGAGAAGATTTTATTACTGCACAAAGGGAAGAAAGTCACACTTGGAAAAACAACTTTAAAATTAGACTCTGGAAAAAAAAAAATAAAATTGCTGACTGCAGTTTCATAGTAGCAGTGAAAAGTGAAAAAATAAAATTTCAAAATGAAGCACCCAGGCTTACTGTAAATGTAGCAGAACACAGAAGAATGCAGCAGCTGTAGTATTTAACATACTTCTGTAAGCTTCAGGAAGCTGAGATGAAAAAATTTCAAAAACTGTGCACTGTATCTTAGTAGCTCAGAAACCCATTCAGTTTCAGTTGTTGACCATTTCACAGAGAGTGAGGGTTCTGTTTATGAATTCAGTACCCCACAAAATCGTACTTTTCCAAGCAGCACAATTCAGTCTAATTAGCTCTATCACAGGAAACAGTATTTTGCATTAAAAAAAAGCCCTAAAATATATGGCAAGATTAGGCCACAATGCTGCCTAAAATATATATTTAATTATTAATCAAGGTTTTCCTTCGTCACAGTCAGACTGGTCTTGTGAGTGAGCTTGCATTCTTTGATATAATGTCTACAGAGAATTTAAAGTTGAAAACCACAAAAGCGAGGAGAGATTGGGACTGCTGCTCTCATTCCCTAACTGCTCTAAAAAGCTGTACGATCTTTTCAGAGAACTAGATGGAAATGGAGTGTGTATTAAAAAAAAAACAAGACAAAACAAAAAAAAACCACACCAACCCAAACAAAACACAAAGCAAACAAACAAACAAAGAATAAAGCTGACAATGTCAGCCAGATTAAGAAAGTCATTGGCTTGTGTACAGACTTGGACTTGGCCTTGCTGGGAAGAGACTACCTCCCTTAACTGTTCAAACATTACATTAAGACTAGACTTTCATAATTCAGATGTTTTTCTCCTCCTGAGTTCAACCTTAACACATAGTTAACAGGCATTTCCTTGTAAGACAGAGTAACTTGTAAGACACCAAATGTTAAGTATGAGATATGCCTGGAGTCTTTTTCAGTGAGAGCAAATGGAGTGTATAAACGAAGACATTACTGCAGTTCTTGATAAGAAGACTTCCAGTTTAAGAGCTGCAGTCAACATCTTGCCCTTTACTATCATTTCAGCAAAGGTTAGTGACATCTCTTGGGACTTGTTTCAATGTAAGTGAACTGTTCAACATTTTCTGTAAGCTTAGTCACTTCTATTTACTTCAACATCTGAAGAAATGATACAAGAAAGAAATACAGCAAAAGTGGCTAAGTTGTATTTCTAGTTATACCAATGAAAGAGTTACTCCTGACCAAGAAAATGATGCAGAATGCATATCTGAAAAAGGAATGAGTCTCATTACTAAGTCAGATATATAAAGAAACTTTCAAAACCAGTACATTTTTTAGTATCAGTATGCAATGGAAATACACAGAACTATACATGGTCAATACAAGTTGTGTGAAAATGACAAACAAGAAAAAAATTTAGCTGCGTGTATAGCAGGTGAGAAAAATAAGGGTATATCTCATAAACTTTGAAAATGTGTGCAATCCCATGGACATTTCTGTTACACATTTTTCTGCTAAATTCAGAACAATCATGCGACAAAAAATATGTGAATTACAGAAAACAGGTTCTCAGACAAATATTTGAATAAAAGTAGAGCATAATTTACTTAGACCTCTACCTCTTAGAAACAGAGACTTTACCTCAAAGTTTTCTGCCTGTTTTACTTTCACAGTCCTTGTAAAAATCAGGGACCCCGATTATGGTTAAAATTTTGCCCAGCTTCTGACATTCTTGTTTACGATGAACAAATGGAATTATATTAAACAATCTGTTCTCATGCTACCTAAAATAAATCATAGAATCATAGAATAGTTAGGGTTGGAAAGGACCTTAAGATCATCAAGTTGCAACCCCTCTGCCATGGGCAGGGACACTTCACACTAAACCATGTCACCCAAGGCTCTGTCCAACCTGGCCTTGAACACCGCCAGCGGTGGAGCATTCACAGCTTCCCTGGGCAACCCATTCCAGTGCCTCACCACCCTCACAGTAAAGAACTTCGTCCTCATATCCAATCTAAACTTTCCCTGTTTAAGTTTGAAACCATTACCCCTTGTCCTCTCCCTACAGTCCCTCATGAAGAGGCCCTCCCCAGCATCCTTATAGCCCCCCATTGGATACTGGAAGGCTGCCATGAGGTCTCCACACAGCCTTCTCTTCTCCAAGCTGAACAGCTCCAACTTTCTCAGCCTGTCTTCATATAGGAGGTGCTCCAGTCCCCTCATCATCCTCGTGGCCCTCCTCTGGACTTGTTCCAACACTTCCATGTCCTTTTTATGTTGAGGACACCAGAACTGCACACAAAACTCCAAGTGAGGTCTCACAAGAGCAGAGTAGTGGGGCAGGATCACCTCCCTCGACTTGCTGGTCATGCTCCTTTTGATGCAGCCCTTCTTCCTCTGTTAATTATAACACAAATTTTTACTGAAACTTATGTTGTATTCTTATTATATTTCCTTACAAGGAATTTACCCAAACAGTTTTCTCTTTATATGTAGCCTCTTTCAAAATGGCAAAACATATTTTCAAGTCAGTACCACCATGGGTTTTCCATCCACTTTTAAATTGTGTTAGTGACTCCATTTGGTCCCTGAAAAAGTTCAAGTGGCTGACAAAACATGATTATTTGGGATAGCTTATTTAAATAGACAATCAAGATAAAGACATTTCCTCAGTTTTTAAACAAGTAAATAAGGGAATGGAAGGATTATATAGCTTGAACACAATACTAAGAAAATCAGAATTTGGAATTAAATTCAGATCCAATAAATCTTAGGCACATCCTGTAACTGCGAGACAATACAATCAGCTCTCCTTTCTAAGCATAAAATGGAGAAGAAAAAGAAGCACTCTATGTTTTCCAAATTCAAAATCCATTATATGACACCATACACTCCAGGGTTTACCTCCCACTGTCTCCAGTAACTTCTGGAAACAAAGCTTCCAAGAAAAAGCTGGGTTTTGGTGGGGTTTTTGTTGGTTGGTTGGTTGTTTTTCTTTTTTTTTTTTTTTTTTGTTTTTGCTTTTTGGGGGGCTTTTTTGGCTTTAAAAATGCCAAAAAAAACAAAAAAACAAAAAAAAACTCAGCTCTTTTGACAATTACAGTTACAAATCACAGTTACAGTTCTGTCTTTCTGAGGTCTGTGGGCAATTGAAGGCTTTAATCAGAAAACCAAAAACAACAGTATGACAAATAGTGTCTCACATTTTGATTTTTTAATAGTTTCCACTAAAGACATTACCAGCTCATCACTGGACAGACAGCCTCCTTAAAGATTCTGCATACAAGGTCTGATGAGCAGAATTACCTCGTTGAGAAAAGCTATGGCACAGGACATATTGCAACTTTAGTCACCATCTTACAAGGACCAAGGGTTACACAGTTTTCCTCATTATTCTGTATTTCAGATTCATCGGCCAAGATCTAATAACAGTCATTGCAAAGTTAAAATAGAAGGAAGCCACACTCATTGACAGAGAAGAAGTATTGTAAGAAGTATAATAAGTCCCAAGGAGGGCCACGAGGATGATGAGGGGACTGGAGCACCTCCTATATGAAGATAGGCTGAGAAAGTTGGAGCTGTTCAGCTTGGAGAAGAGAAGGCTGTGTGGAGACCTCATGGCAGCCTTCCAGTATCCAATGGGGGGCTATAAGGATGCTGGGGAGGGCCTCTTCATGAGGGACTGTAGGGAGAGGACAAGGGGTAATGGCTTCAAACTTAAACAGGGGAAGTTTAGATTGGATATAAAGAAGAAGTTCTTTTACTGTAAGGGTGGTGAGGCACTGGAATGAGTTTCCCAGGGAAGTTGTAAAAGCTCCATCACTGGTGGTGTTCAAGGTGTCTAAGGCTGGGCTGGACATAGCCTTGGGTGGCATGGTTTAGTGGGAGGTGACCCTGCCCATGGCGGGGAGGTTGCAACTTGATGATCTTAAGGTCCTTTCCAACCCTAACTATTCTATGATTCTATGATTATATAGAAATGTATGTACTCCCATCTCTAGTGACAACAGTGCAGAAAAAGCTGTGCTTCATTAGCTCCTTGTTACCACTTCTAATAATAGTAAAAATATGCTCATACCTGGGGAAAGAATCATTTTATCCAGGCAAAGATCTGTGATGAGTATCATATCTGGCCCCTTCTGATCTTTTCAGCGAGTTTTGAATCCATTTGTACTTTTCTTATTTAACACAGACCCAGGCAACAAATTAGTCTTCTGTTCCCTTCATCAGCTTTTAGGAAATGATGTTGTCTTTAACAACAGCTGTGCTTTCATCAAGCTAAAGGATACCACTTTCTCTAAGAAGAAATGCTTCCTACATCTAGACATTTTTGGTCATCATCTTTGAATCTTCTCCAACTGGGCTACTCTGCCCTGTAACAAAGCACTATGGCTCACTCCCACTTTTCCAGATTTGAAAAGAATAACAAATACATTTATGTCTTTTTAATTTATTAATTTAAGCAGTGATACGCATTATAAATTCTACTCTATTTTCCTTGAAAATCAGTTTTAATGCCACCCAACTGACATTCTCATTTTTTCTTATACCATATAAAGTAATTTGGTCATCTCTACAGGTTATGACAATTCAAGAATTCTTAGATTCATAGAAACGTAGAATGGTTTGCACTGAAAGGGAACTTAAAGATCACCTAGATCCACCCCCTCTGGCACAGCTAGGGACACCTTCCACTACACCAGGTTGCCCAAAGCCCCATCCAACCTTGCCTTGAACACTTGAAGGGATGCATCATCCAGTTATTTCTGCATCTGCTCGAACGCCATTTTTCAGAAATGTTTTTTATTACGTTAAGTCTCTCTTACGGACTCAGAATGGCAGATTAAGTTTACCTGAAAAGTTCCAAGCACGCATCTAAGCATGATTCCTGACAGAAAATGTCAATTTCTGTTTTCTAGCATTTTAAATTTAAAATCCAGTCCATCAAGTCTGTGTTGAAACTCAGTAAAAGGCATTAATAACATGTAAAAAAAATTTACTTAAGTCATACAGTCCTCCTGTAAATAACATTGTAGGCTGCTCCCACTTGACTGTTGGTTTTGTTCATGTGACCTATTAAGGTCACTACAAACATTCTTGAACTGTGCTAATGCAGAAAAAAAAAATAAAATATCTGAATGTAACCACTCACAGGGACAATAAAAAAAAATGGTGGGGTCATTAAGCACAGATTTTCTTACAGATGGATATACACAATTCTCAGCCTCACATGACAATGAAAGGCAATTTACCCCCTACTGACAGTGTGTCGGATTCTGCCTAGAAATTCATATTTTCTTATCTGCTTCTTAAGCAGAGGACAGTGATGCATGGTTTCTCTATTCAGGATCTCAGTAAGAAGAAATTGCAGTAGTGTATATAAAGCATTGATACCTAGAGATCATGAATTTGCAGCCATAATAATGACATGTTTTATAAGAGGTGGTCTCTAGGGAGCTTGACAGTATTGTTTACACAAATGCTTCATTCAGTCGACAGATCACAATCTTTTAACCTGCCTAACAACTGAGAAGGTTGAAACCACTCTAGGGTTAAATGGCAGAAGTGTCATTGCTGCAACAATTTACATTTATGAGTCTTGGAAAGGAAATTCTGTCTCTTCAGAGTCAGTTATAAAATGATCAAAGACTAAATATATTTCAGAGGTTCTGATTGGAATCAAATATCTGCACAAAAGTTGCTGAATCAAGTCAATGTTTTCTTCCTATTGTGAGGCAGCATTTATTTTAAATAGATGTGTTGATAGTACAGTAGTAACTGCAGGATTAGCAACTATACCAGATGCAGGATTAGTAATTATACCAGAGAGGGAACCTTGTACAATATCCTACATACGTTTCTATAACACATGTGAAGTCTTAGCACTAGTTGTATTGGATTCAGGTCTCGATTCAGGTTTCACGGTGTCATGGGTTCAGCAGTAGCAGTCATTTTTACCCTTCTTGGTAGCTGGTGCAATGCAATGCTGTGTTTTTGATTTCGGGCCTGGGAACAGCGCTGATAACACCAGTGTTTTCAGTTACTGCTTGGTACTGTTTTGGTCTGACCAAGGACTTTCTGAGTCGCATGCTCTGCCAGGGAGGAGGGGAAGTCGGAAGGAAGAAGAGACAGGACACCTGACCCAAACTGACCAAAGAGGTTATTCCATACCACAGCACGTCATGCCCAGGATGTAAAAACTGAGGGCAGAGATGCAGAAGGGTGTGATGGAACACTGTGGGGGGGTTGCTGCTGGGGGGAGCACTGGCTGGGTCGGGCTTGGTGAGCAGTTGTATTGTCTTTCATTGTATTTCTCTTGTATTATTACCGGTGGCAGCAGTAGTGATTTGTGTTATACCTTAGTTACTAAACTGTTCTTATCTCAACCTGTGGGAGTTGCATTCTTTCGATTCTCCTCCCCATCCCCCTGGGACTGGGGGAAGAAAGAGAGGGGAGTGAGCAAGTGAGAAAACTTCGTGGTTGACTGGATTTAAACCATGACACACAGATATGCTGTGAAACATTCTACAATAAATCCCAATAACCTGTATTCCAAATTGATGCAAATGTTCTGCTCACTAGACAGCAACCTGTGCCAATAAAGCACAAAAAGAAAGTGCAATGAGCATACTGGAAAGCAGAAGCAGGGACTGTGGAAGGCAGATGCAGGGACTGTGAGAATGAAGACCCAGGGAACACTGTAGGAGAGGATCTGGTTTGAGACCATCTTAGGAACCTGAACGCATACAAGTCCATGGGAGCTGATGAAATCCATCCACGGGTCCTGAAGGAGCTGGCAAATGAAGTTGCTAAGCCATTGTCCATCATACTTGAAAAACCATGGCAGTCAGGTGAAGTTCCCGATGACTGGAAAAAGGGAAATATAACCCCCATTTTCAAGAAGGGGAAAATGGATGACTAGAGAATTCCAGACCACTCAGTCTCACCTCTGTACCAGGCAAAAATCTTGGAGCAGATTCTCCTCCAAAGCATGCTAAAGCACATGAATAACAACAAGGTGGTTGGTGACAGCCAGCATGGTTTCACTAAGGGGAAATCCTGCCTGACCAATCTGGTGGCCTTCTATGATGCGGCTACGGAACTGATGGACAGGGGGAGGGCAGTTGATGTCATCTACCTGGACTTGTGCTAAGCACTGTCCTGCATGATATCCTTGTCTCTAAATAGGAGAGACATTAATTTGATAGGTGGAACACTTGGTGGATAAAGAACTGGCTGGATGGCTGCATGCAAAGAGTAGCGCTTAATGGCTCAATGTCCAGCTGGTGACCAGTAATGAGTGGTGTCCCTTAGGGATCGGTGTTGGGACTGGTCTTGTTCAACATCTTTGTCAGTGACATGGACAGTGGGATTGAGTGCACCCTCAGCAAATTTCCTGATGACACCAAGCTGTGTGGTTTGGTTGATACGTTGGAGGGAAGGAATGCCATCCAGAGGGACCTTGACATGCTTGGATGTGGGCTGATGCCAACCCGATGAATTTTAACCATGACAAGTGCAAGGTCCTACACCTGGGTCTGAGCAATCTACAGGTTGGGCTGAGAAGAGATTCAGAGCAGCCCTGTAGAGAAGGACTTGGGGGTGTTGGTTGATGAGAAAATGAACATGAGCCTGCTTCAGTGTGCACATGCAGCCCAGAAGGCCAACTGTATCCTGGGCTGCACCAAAAGAAGCATGACCAGCAGGTCAAAGGAAGTGATCCTGCCCCTCTACTGTGCTCTCCTGAGACCTCACTTGGAGTTTTGTATACAGTTCTGATGTCCTCAACATAAAAGGGACATGGAACTGTTGGAAGAAATCCAGCGGAGCGCCATGAGGATGATGAGGGGACTGGAGCACCTCTCATATGAAGATAGGCTGAGAAAGTTGGGGCTGTTCAGCCTGGAGAAGAGAAGGCTGCGTGGAGACCTCCTAGCAGCCTTTCAGTATCTGAAGGGGGCCTATAGGGATGCTGGGGAGGGACTCTTCATTAGGGACTGTAGTGATAGGAGAAGGGGTAACAGTTTCAAACTTACACAGGGCAAGTTTAGATTGAATATAAGGAGCAAGTTCTTTACTGTGAGGGTGGTGAGGCACTGGAATGGGTTGCCCAGGGAAGTTGCGAATGCTCCATCCCTGGCGGTGTTCAAAGCCAGGTTGGAGATAGCCTTGGGTGACACGGTTTAGTGTGAGGTGTCCCTGCCCATTGCAGGGGGGTTGGAACTAGATGATCTTAAGGTCCTTTTCAACCCTAACTATTCTATGATTCTATGATTTTATATGTCCTTATCTGGAATTCCTATTTTAAGCCAGAACTCTGACGTTTAAAATCTCTGGCCTGACCAAAAGACACATTCTGTCCTTTCCATTACCTTTCCATGTGGTGATACATTTATGAAACATACAAGAAATAAGTACTAAAAATAGAAAGTATGTATGTATACAAGCTTTAATCCTACACAGAAATTTCCATTTCTGTTTTTCCTTAATTGGAAGTACTATAAGATTCCAATTGGTTCAAACAATAATTTTGTTATTATGACTATCAGAAAATGGCTACTAGTTCATCTACAAACAAAAGTAACATTTATCTAAATTAGAAAAGTCTGAACCTGTCAAAAAAGTCTTGATTGACAACTCATTATGTCCCCTTACCTCCTTTCATATTCCTTTTTGTGCTACAGCACAGAAAACTTATTCTTCTCAGTTGGTAGCCGCAAAAGCTTTATTTCTCAAGCAGTATCGAACATAACACGCACAATGTCCATCAATTTGTCTAGGTCTTCTACTTATTTAATAATAAGAAATGCCATAACACAGTTTTTAAAAAGACTCTCAAATTTTCCTTCCCAAATATTAAGAAAAAAGGCCTGCAAAATGGACAAAATTCAGAATATTCTGGTTTTGCATTTCACTTTGACTAAAAATTGATGGGTACGCACACTCTGATCTTACAGTAACATACAATGTGCAATACAAAAGGATTGAAAGTAAGCAATAATAGCAAAAAGTCATCCAATTTACTTAAAATTGAAAATTTGCAATTTTTCTTTTTCTATCTCTAATAAATCATTCCAATTCCCGGAGTGGTTGAATGAAAGAGGATTCCATTTAAGTTCAGGCATTATTAATAATACATCTATGGTACAGTAAAGAGTTTCATCTTATATCACGAAGAATGTGCACAACGTTGTAAGCACTTTAGAGCTTATATTGGATTTGCTCTTGCTGCTGCATCATATTGCTATTCTAATTTTCACTTTCATAATTAAGTGAAAAATGTTTACACAGAGTCACTGTAAAGACTTCAGAATATCCTCAACAAATACATATCCATCAAGCCATAATCCAGGGGAAAAAAAAAAAAATCTGTGGAAAAGTGGGTACAGCACAGGATAGACAAGACTAGGACCCAGCAGATCTATCTTGTATTCCCATCTCTAAACTGTGAAAAATCTCTAAACTGTGAAAACCACATTTTTTTCTCTGTGGCACTTTTCCTTCTTATATTTATTGCTGATTTTGTGTGGATTTGGATGGATTCCCTCCCAAGTATTTGCATGAAACAAACTCAAAGGTCCCTGACGGTGCCTTGGTCCTCCATATCACACAGCAATTTAGTACAGCCATTAAATCTGTGTGTGTGATACAAGCAAATTTCAGCATCAATTATTGTATTACTTCCATTTTCTTAAAAAACAACAAAGACTATATCCTGAGATAAACTGATGCTGTCAATTGCAGATTTATGCAGCAAATGATAAGCTGTTTTCCCATGATAGCTACTATCCAGATAACTGGGCTAAGACATTCATATTACACTGCCATCGCATAAAATGAAGGACTGCTTTTAAGAATACATATGGGTTTCGTTGCTTATTTTGAAAGATCAGTGCAATGATTTTTTTCTTTTAATTATTGTATCTATATTTCAAGTGGTGCATGCTGATTAAAGAGAGTACAAGACTGATTTAAACAGTGCCTTGAATGACTCCTTCAAATAAACATTTTCATCTCAAACTAAGCTCCCTCCTTAGTGACCGTCTGTCCATGCATGTAGACCTTCCTTTTTGTACTCTCTTAATTTCATTCTCTAATGATATGAGTAGAAGAAAGCTGGAGAACTTCTAATATAATAGAGAAAAATTTTCACTATGATTGCTGAAGCCAATCTAGAAGAAAGTGGAGATTGTTTTATCACTACTAAAAATGAAAAAGGTTAGGTAGGGAATAAAAGAAATTAGGGCTTTTGTGAGATTTATTTATTTATTTGTTTTTTACAGATACTAAAACTCCTCTGAGAAACATGCAAATGACAAGTGACACTACAGGGCTGAGCACATTTAAACACCAGTTTGAGGAGACCCAAATTTACTTTTTAGTAAGTGTTAGGAAATAAGACAAGCAATGAAAATATCAATTTCCAGTCATCTGGAGACTTCCAGAAAAATCAGAACAAAGTAATTTATGTAACAAATTACGTGGGTTTTGAAGTAATTAATATACTTCCAAATTAAGTTCTCACACAACTTAGAAAAATAACCATAGACTCATTCGCTTTTCCCCAAGGGTACACCAACCTATACCAGATTTAGCATTGCAAAAAAAAAAAAAAAAACCATAATCAAAGGAAGTTATATTTCAGAAAACAATGCTGTACTAGATTTCCAAATACAAAGGGTAACTACATACAAGTACCTTACGAGGTTTTCAACCTTCCAGAAGACCACAGATGAACAGTACCAGTATCATTCAGTTCCAGCTAGCTAGTCATATTTGTACAGGATCATGGGCAAGCTTCTAGAGATGAAGCTTCAAACACCACTCTGAAGAACTATCATCTCTGCAAGCCCTCTACCCCAGTTTTTCTTTATCTGCACTCTTCTTTCACACACTAAGGGAGGTGACAACCTGAATTTCCAGGGTGAGTATTTTTAGTACAGTCAACATTTAGACATCTGCATGACTCAGATTTCCTCTTGCAAATTTGGGTAGATTGATTCACTTGAGACTCTCTCATCTTCATTAATAACCTATGTATAAATTATTATTT
This sequence comes from Myiopsitta monachus, assembly GCA_017639245.1. Classification (NCBI taxonomy): domain Eukaryota; kingdom Metazoa; phylum Chordata; class Aves; order Psittaciformes; family Psittacidae; genus Myiopsitta; species Myiopsitta monachus. Next base: position 59,315,414 of record CM029941.1, read on the forward strand.
AGAGAGAGCTATTCAGTTACCTCAATAACAATCAGGACTGCAAAACAGATCTGTACATTCTAAACACATGCTTAACTTTTAACTTCCATGCTAGAATGTAATTTTCAGCATAAAATTCCCAAGTGTGTGGATCTATCAATGTTGATTTATTTAAGGTCTTAATAGTTTTTGTCATCTTAATGCTCAGGGGACTGTCCTTTCTTCAACTATCATGACACTTTGTCAAGAGCCACAAGGGCATGCCCCAGAAACCTCAGGTAAAACATAAAATTAAATTGCAAGCAGCTTCCATAAATGCACAGCATTGTTGACAGGCAATCCATAAGCAGCAGACTATCCCTGTTCCTGGCAGCGTAGTAAATCCAAGCATCATGCCACTTGCAAGCTTTATCTGAATACACAATGCCAGTGCATGCCGATCTTTTCAGGATTTTGACAAGTACCTGGAGAGTTCTGCAATTAGTATCATTATGTACTTTCTGCTAGGAATGCCCTTGAAACCCTGAAGTGTTCTCTACTGCACCTAGGAAGAATAAAAACACAGGGACAAGGAAGAAGAGCTCATTTGATAACTGGATCTGTCTCAAAATGCTAAACTGCAAAGTCACAAAATCTATTTGGAGGTAACCAAGCTAGTCATTAGCAGTATTTTAACTACAGCAATTTCAGAGATTTGTGACCAGTGTTGGAAAAAGCAAATAGCCTTGAATAGTCCTCTAAGCCTGTGCAATTAGGGGCTGCATTTATACTACTGAGTAAGGAATTCAATTATTCTGAGTATCTTGTAATCAAGTTTGTTACCCCTCTATCAAGTTGTGAATGGACAAACTACATTTTTATCTCTTGGCCTAAGAGATGTCTAAATCCAGTTTAAAGTGGAAACCCATTCACCTGACTTAATTCCATTTCTAGTTTCTATTTCTAGTGTAGCTGTTAAAAAGTACTCTATGCTTATTTGATGCAAAGCGCTGGAGACACTATAAAGTGTACTTCTAGGGCTGAATGTTTATATAACATTACAAATCAAAGTACAAGAATCCCAAACAAACCAACAAACCCAAAATGTCACAAATTACATTAAGTTTCTGCTAGACCACAGTATCCTGTCCACAGCCAGTCTAAAAGTTCTTAATTCTGGGCTGGAGACAAGATGAAAAGTTAAGTCTTATTCCCTCCATTAAATTAAATGATCTAAACCAAATAAACCTAAGTATTTGAAACTTACACAAAAACTCTGAGCTTTTGTGAATATTTGTGAGTATTACAGTATTTCTGACCAATGCTAAAAATACTGAGGACAGAGGTAGAACCAGATGGTTTCAAGGAAGGCAGCAATTATCTTATCGTATCCAAACAATGGTTCTTATCAATCTCTCTGAGAATGGCCAATAGCAGCTGCTTTAATTAAAAGTACAATAAACCCAACAGGAGGTCATTACTGTTTTTCTTGAATCAGAAACACCAAAGAACCAAGTTTTGGGTTGGGTTTTTGGTTTGTTGGGTTTTTTTTTTTTTCCTCATCATCAAATCCTGTGTAATAAACACATTCAGAAACTATAATAAATCTTATAAATGGCTGTGCAATTGAGCAAGAAAATGCAACTATTCTTCAGTGATATTTAACATTAGGCTTAAAGATACTCTAATCATCATTAGGTTGAAGAAAAAATGAACAGGAAGGAACCAGGCATGGTACCCACATTTTTCACAGGATGTCACAAATCTCTTGGGTATTCAGTTTTTGTGAAAGCTTGTTTCTTTGATATTTTTAATGTATTTGGGGCTCAAAAGGGGAAGATGAGAAAAACAGTACAAGGCCACCTTTTCTCCACTATCTTCAAGACAAACTGTTCACCATGACAAGTTTAGTAACCATCACATTGTGCAGAAGCAGTGAAAATTAAATGTTGTGAGTTTAAACTTCTAAATCAGCAGCATGATCTTCCAAGGTGTTAAGCTAGGAAATCCATCAACTGCAGAAGGAAAATGGTTGAATATAAATTGCTTCTAGAACTGAGGCTTTAAAAAAACCCAACCCAACCCAAACCAAACCAAAAGATAACAAAGCCAAAAAACTAAAACAAACAAAAAATCATACCAACTCCAACCAACCAAAAAAAGCAAAAAACCTAACAGACAGACAAAAGCCAGTCATTCTCTCTAACAGAGAGACATCTGCATCTTTAGGCAATGTGAGGCATGTATTTTCCCAATCTAGAAGATCCAGTTCATTATCTTCTTCCAGCTATTCTTAAGTTCTTACATTCTGGTTTTAGGTAGGTGTCTCTATGACATTAATGTCTTCCACTAAAAGATACACAACAGGATGTCTGTAGACCCTGCAACCCACCTGCACAGACTAGTGGTTCTGTCTGTATGTGTCTGTACACTCGTGTGTGCATGGCTTGGTGCACAAAGGCTACTCAGAAGCTCAGCTATGCAGGAGCTCAACTTCCTCACTCAAGCATTTACTGGTCTTATCACACCTACCGGAAAAACTATTCAACACCACTGAGCTCCCAGCCAGTAATACTGTAATTTGTATGACAGATGCTTTGTCTGCACTAAGTGAAGATTCAACCACAGTTTTAATCAAAAGCTTTTTATAACAAAATATGATTCATTAGGGGTAAACAATTACTTAGCTGGCACTTTTGACCAGCTATATTTAAACCATACATTGAAGGAAACAGAACAAACTATACATAAATGTATGTATCTGTGCATACACATGCATATTTACACCATAAACTTTAGCAAACAATGCAGTAAGAATCCACATTCTCCCTCCCTGCCCCCCAAAGACGGGAGCTTCATATTCAAGAACTGGAGGTATGCACTCTAATGCAGTATGAAAATGCTGTACTTACCTGATGCAAGACACAGGAAAATGAGTTTATAGATTTCCCTCCTTTGCATCCTGAAGCATTGCATTTTCATTTCTAAATGGTAAAGCAAGATAGCCTTTTTTTTTGGAGTGGCATCAATGGAACTATACCCCAAGAATGAAAAGATGCTTACAGCCACAAAAGGCCCATATGTTACCCCTCAAAGCCTCCCTGGTAGAACGAGATGCAATTTCTCAGAACTTGTGTGAAGAGTCTTCACCAATTTTTTCATTATCCAGATGCAAATTATTGTATTTACAAACAGATAAAAGCAGTTGAAGGAGATCAAGCAGCTTCAAATTTGACTGCCACTTGACTAAACAAGCCTTGTGCAACAGCAATGTCACACACTAATAAATGTAAATATTTTTATGTATTTGACTGACATTTATGATTGATACAGAAAATCAGGAAAATCTTGGTCTTAGCCATAACACAAAGTGATTTTTGCTTTAATTGTGCTTCTTCAAGTAGATGTGCACTACAACTAGATGCGTGTTAAGGGGTTTATCTCTCAAAATCATACCCAGAAAGTTTCCTGATAACGATTTTTTTTTTTTTTTTTTTTTTTTGAGAAGTGAACTACTAAGGTACTAGCCCTCTAATTTCTTACACATCATTGGCATCCAGGTTCTCCTTTGTCTCTTTACCAAGACTGAGGTAGGCATTCATTGATAGTTCCAGATGATTCACCAGCTTTTGCAATTACAATTATATTAGCTTTGGCAGATTTATATTTGATGCATAATTCAATATAGAGTTTATAAAATAGCAGGCATGCCTATTCAACTGAAGTTTCATAAATATTTCTAGTGAAATATCTCGTTATCAGCCACTTATAACTTGCACTTAACAGGCTGTCACACAAACTCTTGGACTCATGCTGACAACCAGAGCAAAATGAATTTGCTCACTTTGCACACAAATGTGTGCACAAATACTCGGACGCTGCTGTCTCTGCATATTTGTATGAGGATTCTCACTGCACAGACCTCCGTCCCTGGTAGACCTCCCTTCCTCACTATTTCAGAGATATGGAGAGCAGCACATAATCTTCAGTATGCTAGCAAAAACATAGCCTAAGAAAATCTGCAGGTTTTACTGAAAGGAGCATCCTCAACACACCCATGTAAAAACCATGTAACCTGTGCCAGTCTATGTGCAGCACACCACACATGGGTCATCATCTAGCTACATAAACTGTAGCCCTAGTGTTGAGGCTGCAAGTTTAATACAGTGGTTGTTGATCTGGACATGATTTAGTGTAATTTTCAACAGCGGTAGACATGTTGAGGAGGTAGTTCTGAAGAGGAACACAGATTTCGTCCAGAATTGTTTCCTTGCAATCATTTCACAGTTTATGCTGAAGAATACTTTCAGGGACTGCCCTCATTGCTAAGAAAATACTTGATGCTTGTTCAAACACACAGAAAGATCTCCTATAAATCAGAGACAGAAGTATTAACTGATTATTGTTATTAGTATTATTATTAATGTAAACATAGTAGGATTTCCCACTGCAATGCACACTAATGAATCAAATGCACCTACATTAAGGACACATGGATTATGCCGCTGGAGCTAATATGATATTTCAGTAAATATAAAACAAAAAAGATACAGAAGAAATATGTATTTGGAATAGACTTCCATCATGATGATGAAACAAAAAAAAACGGGGTGGGAGAAAGGAAAGAAGGATCAAAAAGCTTGTGTCAAATTTGAAAAAGAGGGAAAAAGCAAACTGCTCTTGCAAATAATTAGTACTCCATAGATGTAGCTTTGTAGAAATTCAATTTATACAAATTGCTTTTTAAAGACAGCCCTTTCACAGTGAAGAAGATTGTTTGTATACAGTAGGACAGCACAGACTACTTCATGCACCTTCAGAGATGAAATTGCTCATCTCATTACCAATCTTCAGTTCCCCCCCCCCATCCTACCTTGGCTAAGGGTACTAGAATTTAAAGATTTTTTTCACAGCATTCAGCATCTTTACCGATTTTAAAGATTTATTCATTTTCCTCTTTATTTTACATAATAAATAGATACACAATAATTGCTTCTGCTCTAAGCTACAATTAAGTACTTTGACAGATAAAGGTTTTTTTCTTTTCCACATGACAGTATAGTTTCCTATCAAGTTTAGCTTCAGGAATATCTAAAACTTATTCCATACTATTACTCAATAAATCCACATGGTGAAAACACACAAACACTCCCCTACAACAATCCTAATGAACTGAATTCTAGTATGTGTTCACTGTTTCATATTCTGCTTTGAAGCATGAATGCACGCGCATATGCAGCTAACGCTTGTTCCACGTTTCTTCCCTGTGGCACTGCTGTTCTACTTTGCCAAGTAATTTTGCCCTTTACTGCGGCTATGGAACACGCAAAGTGGGTAATATAAACCCATGTCCTTAAAAAGACACTGTGAGCCTGATAGATGGTTTTCATTTTGGTAGCTTGAATGGGGAAGTAGGAAGAAGACTTTCTAATGGAACCATGCTATTTTGCTACTTTCTGGAAAAAGAAGTTATGTTTTATATGTATTCTTCATTCTTCAATCAGCTATTTTCAGTGAATATTTTAAAACAGTTTAAAATCACTTTAAGGGTCTAAACTGAATCTAAGTATTTTGATTGACCTTATTCAACAGTTGTTTATATCCTAATTACCAATTTGTAAAAGAACTTACCCTCTGCACTTTTTGTGTTTAACGTTTCAACAATTCAGAGGATGTTTAAGATTTAGAGAAAACATACCAGTTTTTTGCTATCCTGGTGGTATAAATTAAGACCCATTTTGCAAAACTCTGGCTCACTAGATCTGACATTCAAAAAACACCTGCTTCTCTCCTTGATATACACCTGCTTTCTACTGACCTCATTAAAAACTTTGTTCCCATCTGATTGGGCAATATAGCTTTTGTACTGTAAAGTATCTTTTCCCCTAACAGTACCTGAACACTTTCATAAAAACCACACGAACATGAACTGAAAGTGGAGAGACTTTTCAGGGCCTACTTTACCAGAGGCAAGGTGAGGCAGAGAGGACAGAAAGGGAAGTGTGCAAATGGAAAAGTTTCATAATGAGTCTCAAGTGAAAAACTGACATTTGGAAGAGTTTAAAAAGAATATTGCTTTGTCACTACTTTTACTTTTGCACAGTATGCAAGATACTATGAAACAATGATGACTCAGAAAAGGACAAAATCTTGTCAAGTAACTGTGTCCAGCTAACTGGATCCAGCCTATTTAGGGAAAAAAACATGAAAACATAACAAAACCCACCAAGTGCACTCATTCCCAGGGGTCCAAGCAGGACTTTTCTCATACTGGCTGTATTTGCAGAGGACTGACTTCTTCCACAACCACTTATTTATGCTTTACTCTACCCACCCAATCTCCCGGAGGTGGAAGATTCTGTCCATGCAATAGCTGAGCAGCATTCACATGCACACTTTGCCTATCACCCTCCCATTCAAAAAGTAGTTCACCAAGGCAGCAAAAAGTCCCATAAGCTGATGCTTTAATGATGGGTGAGAGACTGAGGACAGCAATTTCAGTGGCAGCACAAGAATGGGAATCACCCTGTTAACTGCCTTCATAGGGAGAGCAAAACACCCATTTGAAGTTTTGCTGTATGCACTTTTTTTCCTCAAAAGATGTAACAATTCTTGAAAAAGTAGTGAAAGAAATAAGGTGTGTCCTGCATTATTTGGCAGTTGAAGAGGCCATATGCAGTCAAACCTACCCTCAAAAACCTCATATTCCAGTTTCTAAAGACATCATGAATCCTGTATGACAGGGCAACAACACCTACGGGAAGGCAGAACCTAAAACCCATTGCCGTCTCTAACCACTATCAACTATACGCAGTCATTTTCAGACTTTGAACAAAACATATGCTGATGAATACAGCAGGATTTTATTCCTCCTCAACTTACCAGCAATAAATGCATTGCCTGAATTAATCATGTTCTTGTCAGGCACTGAAAAACCAAGTAGCTGTCAGTGAGCAAGGTCTTTAGAGTGCCAGAAACCATGTGCCACCTAAGCGTGCTTGGGCATGCAGGGCTATCTTTGGCATCTGGTGTGTGATATAGGCAGAGCTGCCTGGAAATTTTCATGTTTCAAGTCAACATCTGTTCAAATAAAGTATTTTGGGGATTCCTGGGCTAGACAGCACCAGAAGCAGAGGGAACATATTGCTGCAAAAGAGAGAACAGGAGCAGCACAGGTCCCCTGAGTTTGCTGCCCTGAAATGAAAGGCTAACTGGGCACATTGAGTCTCCATGTCATGCATCGGCCACACTGTAATTCAATTTCATTCTGTCCCACTTCGACATTGACAAGAAACCAACAGTTATCTGTGCTGGTTTTGGCTGGGGTAGAATTAGTTTTCTTCACGGTAGCCAAACTGGGGCTATGTTTTGGATTTGTGCTGGAAACAGTGCTGATAATTCAGGGATGTTTTTCACTATTGATGAGCAGTGCTTATACAGAGTCAAGGCCTTTCCTGCTCCTCACCCCACGAGCAAGCAATCTGGGTGTGCACAGAAGGTCGGAGGTGACACAGCTGGGACAGCTGACCTCAACTTACAAAAGGATATCCCATAGCATATGGCTTCCTACTCAGCACATAAAGCTAGGGGAAGAAGAAAGAAGGGGAGATGGGACACATTTGGAGTGATGTCATTTGTCTTCCCAAGTTACCATTATGCGTGGTGGAACTCTGCTTTCCTGGAGATGACTGAACACCTGCCTGACCGTGAGAGTGGTGAATAAATTCCTTGCTTTGTTTTGCTTGCGTGTACAGCTTTTGCTCTACCCATTAAACTGCCTATATCTCAACTCACAAGTTTTCTCACTTCTACACTCCCAATTGACTCTCCTATCCTATTGCAGGGAGAGTGAGCAAGCGGCTACGGGGGATTTAGTTGCGGCTGGGGTTAAATCACAACACTATCTTGATGCAAATATGAAGTGCCTGCAAGAAAAAATGGTAAAAATAACATAACAAAATATAACCTAGCATGTAGCATAACATTACATAATATCACTACTTATACATCCCAATTTCTGTCTTTCCTTGCAGACAAAGATGCCACAAGACAGCACAAAGCATCATAAAGCTAAAATATTTTTATCTTTTTTTTTCTAAACAACACTCTCTGAACAGCATGTGCAAAAGGTAAAAGACAGGAGAGCTATAAATATAATACAACAATATTTCCATTTACTAACGTTATTTGAACATACAGTTTTATCAAACATGCTATTATATAAACAAGATTAAAATAATGAAGCTAGGTATGTCTCAGATTGGCTTCTGTAATTTAATTTTCTATTCTCCTAATTACCCAGTAAAGTAAATAGAAGTTAGGTGCCATGACATTTCTTTAAAATAAATCAAATTACCTTTAACATTTGTTTATGGTAATCACGATATGCTTTACTTTCCAAAGAAGCCAAAATAATCACTGGCAAGGTTGGAACTACTTTATGCCCTTAGTCCAACAAAGTATGTGAAGCCCGAAATCAAATGTCAAAGCTGACTTTTTCTCCACAGTATGCATCTCTAAATGATAGTTTCTCAAAGGGATTATTAAAGTTTAATCCTCTCTAGCAAAAGTGCACCCCAATTTACTTTTTATTATGCAAACTGACTCAAAACCCTGCTGATATTTCCACAAGAAAGTACACTGAACATTTCTGGCAAGTCTTCAGAAATGGTACCACCCAGCTAAGGAAATTACAGCTGCTCAATGCCTATGTAGGACACAGCAGTTCATCTTAGAAGTAAGATGTTCCTGCAAAATTATTTAGTCCAGCTGCTACTTAAATAAACCAGTACTCCCATAATTAAGAATATCAAGGGCTCAAGCATATGCTCCATGGGGTTGTTGCGGTTCACATACAATCTCAGGAAGTCATCCTGCAAACCCATCCTAATAGGAATACTACTGACTGTGGTGATGAAAATCAATTTCAATTTTCTTGTGCTGCTCTAGGAATTAATCCTTGCACCAGGGTGTGCCCATAAAAAAAACAGAGGAGGCACCAGGGAAAGTGATCTATTTAAACAGAAACATGGAAGTTTGCACTGATTTGCTGTGTAGAAAATAAAGTGACTTTTAAAAAAAATCATGTTTTGATTAAGTATTAATGAAACACATCATCTGCATTATTTAAACTTTTATTTTAAATTATGTCAGAAAATTCAACTTCCTCACTATCCTTCGCCTAGACATTTCAGTCTCTTCTTACTCTCACTATGTGCACAAATTATATTTGGAAAATAAAGAGAAGGACAAGACCACGAGACACTTTTTAAGAACAAAAGCTCTAAAAGATGATACAGCAATATGATAAGGATGTTACCTTGCATTACCAATTGCTGAAGCCACCTTACTAACGGCTAGACTATTATTTGTGACAGCTGAAAAATGTTGGGTATTGGATTTCTTTCTTTTTCTGCCAGCGGAATCTGAGATAACAGAAGGTATCAGAGGACAGCAAAACGCACTGATTTTGAGTCTCATTCTGGCAGAACGTGAGGCTCAGAAAACATGTGTCTCTAGCCCACGAAAGACAGCATGAGTTTCTGTACAACTTAGTTTCAAAGTGTAATACCATCACAGAAAGCCAAGAGAAAGCACTTCTGTGTCACCCCATTTTGAACTATTTCAGAGGAGGAAGCATCCCTAACAAAATTCAGTGAAGAACCCGAGGCTTTTCAAACTCACAGCAACACCTATGATCTGGCCAGAAATTTTTAATACCCTCTTCTAAACCCAAACTAATTTTCTTCATACATGCTTACACAAAAATGTTTGGAAAGATCTACAGTGTTTTTTCAGAAAGTCCCAGAATTATCCATTTCCTGCAGACTCTAAAGATAACAGAACACTACTTAGACCATTAAGCCAGTGACACTTTTTCCTGATACACTAGGAGCACCCTTGGGAAACTAGCTTGTGAGATATAATATGAAGATGTGAAACCTGCATGATCTCTCTCTATATCTTTATATCTGTATACATTCCTCTTCATCAAAGGTACTCTCGGGATGCAGTTATGCGATACGGGGTAACTGCCATTGTCTAAATATGGCCTGCAGAAACAGAGCTGCCAAATGCATGGTTCTTTAGAGATGTATGATGATTGGAAAGATGCCACATACAAGTCTCAAGAAACGCTCACTATCCTTCTAAAATGATGTTTTAATAAATCCTTTATTCACATGAATAACTATCAGAGTTCTGATGCTGTGCCAGAGTGTTGTTCAAGATAAAATAAAAAACAGGGGGTTTTTTCCACTTGTATCTCACTGAAAATAATGATGGCACTGCAGAGAAAATGCAATGCAATCTCTGCAGAGAAACAACAGCGTCACAGATGAAGTCCTGTACTCTTGCCTCACTCACAAGCTAGACAACTTTACATGGTATGAATGAGATGACTCAAACCTTCAGGGATATTAAAGTATTTTTCTGAACAGCTGAGCTGCAGAGATGATCTCAGGACACAGCTGCTAATCCCAACATACTAGCTGTGTCGCAGCTTTGGCTTACCTCAAAGGCATCTCCCACTGAGATAAACAACGCTAGCTGATGCCAGCAATACTACAGAGTATTGCCAACAAAAAACGGAGCCACAGGCCAAAGGCAGTACCTGCCACACACCACCGGTCATTCACTACCACTTTCTGTAATAACATTCCCCACTTCCATTTTGTTTTCCTTCAGTGCTTTACCTCTTTATCGCAGGTGGCATAACAGCGCTGCAATTTCTATCATCATGTTTTCTTTCAATGCCGATGCATATTCTGACAACGCAAAATACAAATATAAAATAATCTTTTCTTTCACTTCCCATTCTCCACTTTTAGGGAGTCAGTTACAAAGATATGGAAGAGTTGTAACTAGATCACTACAGCAGAGAGCCAGAAATCCATGACTGGCCTCTCTCAAATGTCACTTCCAAGTCTGGTGCAGAAATTGTGAATTCAGATTGTAGACCTTCTGAAAGTGGCTACTAAGTTTAAAGAAAAATAATCAGCTTCCCTGACCCGTGTGCTCAGTTTTTGTACCAGAAGTACAGCAAATTTGGAAACAGTCTGACTGAAAACCCAAGGTAGGCATTCTCAGGCTTGCACAGAAATTTGAAAGTTATTTGAAATGGCATACAGGAGCCTTACGAACATAGTAAAAGAGACATGTGAAATAACCTATAATTACCATGAGCTTATGGTCAGTGTAGGCATGAGAAGAGTTATTCATTAGTGCTCCAATAAATGCAAACTGTATTCTATGCTCATCAACTGGCAGTTGATTACACCTAATTAGACAATTCCCTAAATTGTATGGCTGCTGATGAATGAACACATTTGAGAAGCTTTTGTGGTGCTATTTGACACTGCATGCCTACACCTTCCTTTTTTTCCAATTCCTATCCCAAATAACTCTGTGACACGGCACGTAAACTAAGCACTTCTCTCTTCCAGAGCCTGAGGCTTCGTTAAATTATTTTGCCAGACTACATAGCTACTGTAAACTATGAAATATGTAAGATGCAGGCATGTGAACTGCACACTTGTCATTGAGTAAGCTATTTCTCCTTACATTAGGAAGATTCACCTGCAGTTTTCCTTTGCTGACTTAGCAAGGTATGTGGTTCAGGACAAAAAAAAAAAAGCAAACCATTCCTCTTCTTTTACATCATCTGTTCAACAGCATTTTCCACTGAGAAGTAACACACCAGGATCACATCCTGCAACACTGACCAATACTGAAGGCAGTTTTTCCCCCTTTGTGTGCTGTAAGTCTGATTTCCCTCTTGCTTCGCTGTATCATGATCTGCTGAAAGTCATGACCAGGACAAAGAAGAATTTGTTTGTTTGGTTGTTGTTTTCTCTTTTTTTTTCTCCATAAAATACTGTAGTTCTTAGTGATCAATCAATCTGCAAATCACAGACATATACTAGCAAGTATCATCCCTCTTCATCATTTAAGTTTGCCACCATACTGCAGTGGCAATTACAAGCCTGTTCTTCCAGGTTAAAAAAAAAACCACCTTAAGCTTTTACCTAACCATATGATGGATAATCTACTGAATCCCTATGTATAATTAATACATATTCAATTACAATGATTCACAATGTGCACTGCTGTGAATATTACTGTGAAGGTCCTTCAGGTTTACCTTAAAAATTTAATCCAAAATATTCACTTATCCTGCAGGAAAATGAGTTCCACACAGGCTGGATACCAGTTGAGCTAAATTTGGCCTTGTTTTGCTGAAACCAGTGTGATTTTTTGTTTTATCTCACTCTATGTAGAAGTGAAATGAAGAGAAAAAAAGGGAAGGGAGAAGAAGGGAAACAGTGAAATGAGTTGTGCACAAACGGGTTTATTCCTGAGTAACAGAAACAGAAAGAATAGATGGGAAACCTTCTGTCACAGGGTATTTAGGGGTGCTTTTTCCCTAGCATACCAGGTACATATAAGCCTATAATACAGTGGGAAGGAAGACCTTGGTGCTGATGACTGCAAAGCTAAATTAATTATTAGCAAATTGTTTCTATCATGGACAGTTCATCAATATTTCTTGGCAAAAATTCTTTTTTTTCCCTTAGTCAAAGTGCTTGGACTTTTTATGTCTGAAGATTTTTCTACAATGCTATGCATTTCACCAAACCAGGTGTAATAACTGGAATCCCTAGTCATTTTAAAAGGTCAGAATTACAGATGCGTAATATCCTAAGGACATATGGTTGTGCTTTTCAGCCTTTTGAAGTATTTCTGTTGACCTATAAAACCGAAGTAAAAATTCAACAACTTTTTTACAACATTCCAGCACCCATTTGTTTAATAGATTTGTTTTTCCATACTCCCTTTGAAATTTCACACAGCTCTATGAAAATGCTATATAAAAGCCCTACATTCCTACATGCATAAAACATTTTTTCTTCAAGGTTTGAAATTAAATGTATGCTATACAGTTGTTCAATGAACAAAACTAATACAGCATGAAACAATTGTAAAGACTTTTTTTCCAGATATTGTGCTTTGCATGCTGAATCTACCTCAAAAGCCTCAAATTTATTTCCTCTTTTCCAAACAGCATTTCTGCACAATCTATGAAACTAAACATGCTGATAGTTAACAACATATAAAATTTGTGCAATATACTGTAAACTATAGCAATCTTTTGCAGCACTGTTGACATGCAAAAGTGAAAAAGAAAATTGTTCAAATGAAATGCACACCTTTTTTTTTAAGATACGGCATTCTTTCTGGAACTGAGTATCCTGCTGCAAGAAACAGACTGCATTTTTAGTCACTAACAATGGACCAATAATATGCATGCTAAGTTACAGAAATGAAAAATACCACAAGATGAATTCTCAGTGTGCTTCTTGGCCATCACACTAGAACTGCCCATGACAGAGGCAACTCTAAGGCACTTTTTTTTAAAACCTCTCTTCAGAGAAAGAATGCATCAAATCCTTCTTATAAATGAGAATATTCATAACACTGAACATATTTCAACACATTTTGAATTGTCACCAAACATTGACACAGATGGGAAGCTCTACGAAAGAAAAAAAAAAATTTCCCCCTTTTTGCTCATGATCACACTTGAGAAGAGGACAAGGACAGATGCACAGGCATAACATTGCCACTGAGGTGCTGCAGGCTAAGGAAAGTACTGACGCCCTCTCACCTCTCTAAAGCATCAGTGCAGCCACTCTCAGTCCCACAGAGCCTTTGAGGATGGGGCTGTCAAATGACCATACTGCACCCAACACTATATAGGCATACCTTTCTAAATCAATATTTTTTCCAGGTGAAAACAAATGCATCAAGATAGCCTTTCACTTGTCAATCATGATGTGGCTTTCAGTCAGCCTTGCTGTGCAGATCAGACTCAGAGCTCCCTGCCACCTTCAGTCATCTCCCCTCTACTACAACTTTATCTAAGCCTAAAATTGTGTTCTACTTAGACAGTGTTCTACTGGCGGTTTGGCTTTGTGGAAATTTTCTGAATTTTCCTGTAAAAGGAAGTCTGAACAACAAAACAGCTATGTCAGTTCAAGCATTTTATCATAAACTGTTCTCCATAAATTTACCTTATAAAAAGCAAAATGCGTAAATCTCTTACAATGTATTTGCTAGAATTTCTCAGCCATTTTCCATGCCATGGTACTGAGAAAGTGGTGAGAACAGCGCTGAAACCACAACGTAGGTTTGCTCAGAACTGAAGCTCTTATTAAATTCATTTTTTAATGAAAAGCAACTGACCATTAAAGAAATACTCTGAGAAAAAAAACTGATCACTGTGGTTCACCACAATAGAGAACACAATCATACTCAAGGGAGTAAATACTGCTTTAACTCCAAAGCCGCATACTTGATAAAATTAGCTGGCTTGTACAAGTAAGATAATAAATTAAATGCATATCTTTCAAACATGGCTAAGAGGTAACAGCCTGAGACTCAAAAATGGCTTCAACCACTTAATATACAAAATCATACTACACTGTTTTTAAGCTTCTTATATAGAGAAAAGGCTGTAATGCCAGCTTTAACTACATTAAAAAAAAAAAAGAAGACCCCCAAAATACCTACCACAAAAAAAAAAAAAAAACAACCAAAAAAACCAAACTCCTAAGCCCTACATTTTAAAACCAAACCAAAATACTAATAAGCAGGTGTGAATATGTACACAACCTGGAGTCAACATCATATCCTATTCTGAGGACACAGAATCACTCAGAGAAGGAAAAAAATCTAACAAAAAAAAAAAAATAAAACCAAAACAACCAAAAAACATGTCAGTGTTTTAATTTTCCCTATTTACTGATATTCTGCAACGCTCAAAACTGTTTAAACCTGTGACACCCAAGAGATCAGAGTAATGACTCTGTAATAATAGGATTTTTTTCTTGGAATGGCACAAACTGTGAACATTTGTTTGCAGCACAGCAGGAGCAAGTAATATTCAAAACCTGACCCTGTCTGTGAAGGATAGATACTTCCTGTGATTTCCCAATTCAGTGTGAGCTGGGGGTCAGAAACAGCTCCTCTGCTTGGAAAAAAAACTTGCCTCTGAACGATGTAAGAACTTGGGACTCCCACCTCATACTGAAGGAAGGTCCAAAACTTCTTGTAAGCTAGGCATAACAGAACAGTTGGGATTTAGGACCCAAGAGCTCTTTTTTTTTTTTTGACACAGATACACCACAGAATCACAGAATAGAATCACAGAATCAAGAGGTTGGAATAGACCTTTAACATTATCAAGTACAACCACTACCCCAGGGCTGCCAAGACCACCACTAAACCATATCACTGAGGCTCTCATCTGCACCGTTTCTGAACACTTCCAGGGATGGTGACTTCACCACTTCCCTGGGCAGCCTGTTCCAATGCCTGATTACCCTCTCTGTGAAGAAACTGTTCCAAATATCCACTCTAAACCTCCCCTGGCACAGCTTAAGGCCAATACCTCTTGTCCTATAGCTTGTTATTTGGGACAGGAGACTGACCCCCACATCACTACAACCCCCTTTCAGGCAGTTATAAAGAATAGTAAGTTCCCCCCTGGGCCTTCTCTTCTCCAGACTAAACACCCCCACTTCCCTCAGCCGTTCCTCATCAGACTTGTGCTCCAGATCTTTCACAAGCTTTGTTGCCCTTCTCTGGACCCACTCCAGCACCTCACTGTCTCTCTTTTAGTGAGGGGCCCAGAACAGAACACAGGATTTGAGGTGCAGCCCCACCAGTGCAGTACAGGGGGATGATCACTGCCCTGGCCCTGCTGGCCATGCTATTGCTGATAGGATACTGTTGGCCTTCTTGGCTGCCTGGGCACAAACTGGCTCATGTTCAGCTCCATCAATCAGCATCCCCATGTCCTTTTCCATGAGCAGCTTTTCAGCCACTCTTTCCCAAGCCTGTAGCGCTGCATGGCACTCTTGTGGCCCAAGTGCAGGACCTGGCACTTTGCCTTATTGAATCTCATACCACTGGCCATAGTCCATCAATTCAGCCTGTCCAGATTCCTCTGCAAAGCTTTTGCATCCTTCAGCAGATCAACACTCCCAGCCAAGTTGGTGTCATATGAAAATTTACTGATGGTGTGCTCAATCTCCTCATCCAGATCATTGATGAAGATACTACTGGCCCTAATACCAAGCTCCAAGTTATCGGTCACCAACTGGACGTGATGCAATTTACCACCACTCTTTGGGCTTTGCCATCCAGCCAGTTTCCAACCCAGTGAAGAATCCCCCTGTCCAGGCTATGAGCAGCGAATTTCTTCAGGATTACACTGTGGGAGACAGTGTAAGATGCTTTACTAAAGTCCAAATAGACAATGTGTACTGCCTTTCCCTCAACCAGGCAGGTCATCTTGTCATAGGAGATCAGGGTGGTCAAGCAGGACCCACCCTTCATGAACCCATGATGACTTGGCCTGATGCTCCTGTTTTCTTGCATGTGCTTTGCAATCTCACTTAGGATAATACACTTCATGATCTAAGCCAACTTTCAGGATTTGTCAAGCATCATATCCTGATTAAACCTACATTTGAAATGCTTGCAGGAACTTTCTCTTTAGGGGCTGGAATGCCTTTATACAGAATATTCTAAGGTCCTCATAATTTTTTATGTATGCAGTGACCCTCAAGTCCTGCACATTACTCTCATCTTCATGTAGTGAACTAGGAGACCAAGTATGGTGAATACTTTCGCAACTGGGCTTCTTATGTCTATATTGCCATGATGTATGAACTTGCAGGTAAAAGTATGACTGCACACCTTTGACAGCAGCAATTGTGATGAATATTGTGCAATGAGGATGCAAATTAATAGAAATTTACATAATTAAATACTTAAAAGCTGAGATGCTACACTATAATTTAAATAAAGGTAAAATAAATAGTAATGCATTGATTAAATTTATCTGTATTTTAGAACTTGAAAATAACAGGAGACTCAATTAATATAGATGTAGCCAAAAAGGAGCATCTGCAAAAGAACATAATTTTGTAAATGCATTCTCCGTAATGAAACAAAATTTTAGCCATTTCAGAAACTCAGCAGAGAGGCTGTAGCTGGCCATATTAACTAACATAGCAAGAGAAGAGAAAAGACATTACTACATCCCCCCAGGGAAACAAATTTGCAACCTGATGGTCATAAGGGAACATGACAGTTAATTAAATAGCACAATTGGCAAATACATGGGTTAATTTGTAGGAACATATAAATCTTCACTCTGAAAGCTAATTTGCTTCATAAGCAATCATGTGAAAGATAAGGCAATCATTTTGTGGCTGTTATATAAACAGACATTATATTCTAACTCAGAGCATCTGCTAATCAATTACACAGTCTAGTAATATAAACAGTTGCTCTGAAGTAGAATTCCTTGTAATTTTTTGGGGGGTTTTGTCGTTCTGTTGTTTTTTTTTTTTAATAAAAGGATGTGGGAAGGAAGGAAAACTTAGAAGCACAACCATTACCGTAGAAAAGAGTGGCCAAAACTGATCCAGTATGCTCTTATTATAGATTTCCAGGACAAATTTTGTCAGAATTACAGATCACTGATCTGCAGTATCACAGCCTTTTCCAGTTACAACACCAGATCTTTGATAAACAACTAAGTCATTATGCTTATTTATGAGTCAGAGCAAAGAATTAAGTTTTCTTTAATTTCTAGAAAATAATAATAAATTTAACAGTTAAAAATGTAGCTAAGAATTTGAATTAATTTTGCTGCACAAGGCCTTTTAAGTCTATTTTAACACAAAAATTCAAGACTACTCTTTTGATTTGATAACCTGTATTTTCTTGTGCAAATGTCTTCCATGACATATTTCTTGTAATTACAAACGTCTTCCAAACTTAATTTCTTATGATTTTTTTAATGTTTTTTTCTTTTTCCCCCTTTCTTTTTTTTTAATGACCTGTGCACAAACAGATCTATAAAAACCATGGCTCAGTAATGTAAATCAGAATTTTTTCAGGTTTTTAATTCCATCAGAGACTCCAGATTTCTGCAGGAGTCATCTTGCATGCACCATTTACTATCATCTGTACACTGGAAACACATCAGAGAAGCTACCAATGGAGACCAACCCTCTGTGTTTGACTATATTTTTAGCCACAATTTTAAAAAAGTCCTGTGTGTTCACACAGAACAGGCAAAATCATTTTTTACAGTGTCTAATAATGACATGCAATACGAGAGGATTTTGAATAGTTGAATACTTTATAAATATCTAAAAGGACAGAGTGAGTATATATTTTATATAGGTTTCTGTAGCAGATATCTGTGCTACCTACAAAACCACAACTTATAAAAGTAGATATTTATCTGCATTTGGAAGCCAAGGTATTGCAGAAAAAATAGCACAATTTATCATTATGTTGAGATGCAGATACCTGACAAATCCTTCTACCTGTGTAATTACAGAGATCAAGCCTGTATTTTCATGGGCCATTAACACCTTCCAAGTTTTCAGGTGCATGGAAAGGAAACACGTACCCTAACGCACCAGCCGTGTAGCTATCCATTCCTGCTTTCTTTTTCTTAGCAGGAGGACAGATGCCATTTCCTGCTGAAGCTGTTTCATTCTGCAAAAAAAAGAGAAACTGAATGCACTGCAGTCAGCCTAAGGAAATAAAACAATGCCATGCAAGATCAGAAATTAAGAACAGGGCTTCATTTCCATTTATGCTCCAAAGACTGTCATTTCTCTCTGTAAAATACACAGGTAACCTTCAGGGTGGCGAGAATTCTCACATTCCTTTGGTCTTCTCATCTTGATTTCTTCAGCCCCTTATTTTGACAACCAAATAGGACAACAGGTAAAGAAACTGGCCTAGGAAATAAGAATAGGCAGAACAAAGATATAGACCCTGGTGCGTGTTCTTAATAAAATGAGAGGAGGTGGATGGTTGCAGCTGTAATGACTTCAGAAAACTGGGATATATTGTTTCACATTTTTTGTAGACTGAGGCAGAAAACAACCCTGAGGCACCTGGGGGTATCCATAAAGGCTGAGGCCTTGAAGAAAGTTCACCCTGAAAAACTGAGGAGCCCAGAGAGGCAAAACTTGCCTAGAATTAAGTAGCCATTGTGCAAGAGAACTGCACACAAGTCCTTACACAAGCGTCTTTTTAGACTCAGCCAATCTGTAGTATTTAAGAAAATACTGCTGTGAAAGAGATGACAAAGGTAATACTTCTTCCAGCTTAGCTATAAGGAGAGTATGAGCAAAAAAAAAAAAAAAAAAAATCCCACCCCCACATTTCCTTCTTTTTATTTTCCTCCAAAACTATTAAAAAAAAAATAAGCATAGGAAATATCCTCTGGGAGTATATTAATTCTGTGGGATTTTGTTCTGCAAAAAGCATTCTTTAAAGTGTATCGACATAGAACTATGAGCTGCATTTAAGGCCATTACTCTACTTAATTACTTTTTTCTCTGGCATTTCAAAGACTCCATAAAGCTAAGGGCAAAAAATAAGTTTCATTAAAAATGTTATAAAAAGTAAAATTGCACAGGAGGATGCAGCAGACTGAAAGCATATTAGAGAAAGTAACTTCTTCATAACCAGCGAAAGTTCAGCTAAGGCAATGCCTCTGGTATAGCCTATGCAAAGGATTCCATGTACCAGCTACAACTGCAGCAGAGAGGAAGAGAACAGAAGCTCAATCCATCTTCATTTTGTATTAAGAAACTGGACCCCAGGGGATCACCTGACCCGACATCTAGTCGTTTGCTAGGGTGTACTTGCTTCCAGTATTTCTTTTTATGAGGACCGAGTTTCACCTTGAAGGTAGAAAACCAGACAGGGTTTTTTGTCTGTATTATCCTAACCAAAAGGCTACTAGAACCACAGGGACAGCGCTGCACAATCCAATTGCCATACACAACATGCCAGACTCATGAAACTCACCGCATGTGCACTCTGGACTCTGCTACAACATGTATCTTTCATGGACATCAGAATAAAAATTAGTTACCTCGTACTAGTCTTGAGATGCAAGGGGGCATCTCAGTTGTTACTGCCTACCTGATGCAATGGTATTTACATCATACCATATGGACTTCTCTGTATGTTTCCTCCCTGCATGCTTGCTATGCAATCTTTTGTCACCTGTTAACACCTCAGCAAACCTGCAGCAGTTTAGGCGAACCAAGAGATAGACAAAAACCCAAGAAATTGAGCACTAATTCTTAACTGTTCTCTCCAATGTGCCTGAAAAGCTATCAATGGATATGTGATCGGACAAACTCAACTTCTGAAGCCTCATGCTCAAAATTGCCCAGTTGTCAAGAGATCCTTCCTGTACGCAGAAATAATTAATTCATGGCCATGGCCATATTGTAAATTCCACAGCTCACACCAATCCATACTGCCCAATTAGTAGTGGCCTACAAAAACTAAGTAGAAATTTCTTGTTTCATTGAGTCTCCATATGCCTGCAAAGCTACTTGATATGTTTCCTTGTGAGCTTCTCTACTCAAAGGATGCTCATCTGTGTCCCAGTCTCATGATAAGACTGCCAAAATAAGCATGCCTCCTTACAGGACAAGCATGCAGTAGTACACCATGACATGAGAATCAGGACTTCATACTGGACCAGAGACTCTTTGAGATGAGGAAGGGTGTCAAAAAGGGAGTGAATAACAAATCACAAGAACCATCACAATTAAGAGACTCAAGAATCAATGGCAACTTTAATGGAGGTGCTACGTATTTTCCACAATGTTCAGAAACTGATTTTCTATTCACTTCTCTGTTTCAATATACTCTTCTGCCTCGCTAAACTCTTACTGTGAAAATAACATGAAATTACTGATTACTCTAGACAGTTCTCAATTCAAACTTGAGGAAAAGTTTCCTTTTCTTTCTTAATCCTCATCACAAAGCTGTGCTATTTTCTACACCCATTCGTATATGTTTTTTAATCTAAAATGAATATAGGACTTTATTTATGAGTAGATTTAGCATGATTGATTGAAATGGAAACCAAAAGAGAAGCAAGCAAACAAACAAAAACAAAAAAGCAAAGCTTGGTTTTTTTCCCTGCCTTCCACCTGCTGCTGCGCTTTACACACTATCTTAAGTTTCTGAAAATTAAAAATCACGGCTCAGCTGCCTCCCCTCCAAGATTAATTTACAAGTAAGTAAAGCTTCTTTAATTTCTAGCTATTAAGTTTTAAGAAGAGACACAGAACACTTTTTAAATTTATTTCTGTACGTATACTTTTGATTTGCACTTTCTTCTATTTTTTTACGAAGAGTATGGGGAGGTCCCTGCTGACTAGAAGCTAGCCGATCTTATTCCAGTTTATAAGGAGGGTGGGAAGAAAGAGCCAGAAAACTGCAAAACATGTTAGTCTAACCTCAGTTCCTGGAAAAATTATGGAGATCATACTGGGTGCTACTGAAATACATTTAAATAACAACGCAATCACCAGGCACCATCAACATGGGTTCACAAAGAGAAGTTTAACTAATTGATAATGTTTTATACACTCACCTTGTGTTTGAAGGTGAGGAAGTAGATGTAGTTTTCCTTGATTTTAGTAAGGCTTTTGGTACTGTCCCTCACAACATTCTTACGCTAAAGTTGCCCAACTGTGTGATGGTCAGGTATATGGTGCGCCAGGTGAGGAACTGGCTGAAGAGCAGGACTCAAAGGGTTGTAGCGAATGGAGGTACATCTGACTGGCAATTAGTCACCAGCAGAGTTCCTCAGTGCTGAATTTTAGTGCCAGTTCTTCTCCCTTCGTCTTCTCTTCCCTTGCCTCCCCTCCCTTCCTTCCTCTTCCCCTCCTCTTCTCTCTCATTTCTTCCCTTCCCCTTCCTTTCTCCTGTTTCTCCGTGCCTGAGACTCTCTTTATCGTTCTGCACTTCTAAAGCAGAGAGCACAATGATGATGTACTATTCTAGCCTTTCATATACAAACACGTTGACACAGAATCCATTTCTTGCCAGACTGTTAAGTGAAAAAACAGCTCACATTTGCAGCTTATTAAGACTGGATGTGTATAATGCAGAGAGCATCTGAAAGGTATGATCCGTGTATTTCCAGATGCTTTCAACAACAGCAGTCTTTTTAGATCATTTTGTGCTTGAACTTGTTTCCAACACATCACAGTTCCAGCAAACATGTCTCTTTCCAGCCTTCCACCTTTGTCCCACACACAAACCATAGCATCTAGGGTGCCTCCAGTTTTTTATGGAAGGCTGAATTTGATTATTAGATCAACAGTGCAGACTTTTCCAGCTGGATGAAACAAAGCTGTATACCACACCTATATGGGAACAGCAGAATTACTCTCCTACAGAAGATTTACACAAAAAACTGTCACCCAGCACAAAAGAGACACATTTTGCAGTGCTGTTCTGACCACAGTGAAACAACACAGCTAAAGGATGCAAATGCTGCAGAGGAAAGGAGAAATCATCCTGATAATGGTCTGTCTTGAGACACAGTGATGGCTGCAATGAAGCAGGGAGCAGTGTGGACAGAAGTTTTAAGCCACAGCTACACTACTACTATAAATATTAACAGAAGCAATTATCAGGCTCATTGACTATCAGATTGAAGGGGGGGAGAGGAGGAGAAGCATCTCTAGCAACCCTTGTCTTTCTCAATGGCAAAACCCCAGAAGAAAGTTCATGCATTGGTGGTTATAGTTAAATCCTATCTCTACAGCATGTGTCTGAAGAAACACAGAAGTAGAACTGATTTCAAACATGGTTATTATCCTAGAAAAATAATTCTTCATTAGGCATTACCTTAATATTTCTGCGATTTACAAGATACTGATGCACTATAAATTTTGCTAAATTTAAGTAGAACATTTTACAAAAAATGGCATTTCTGTTTGCTAAGCAATAATTAATAATCAGTGATTCAGGTGAATTGCTTCTAAATGCATTCCCATGAAATTTTACTATGTATACATCATGCAGTTACTAATTAACTGGAATTGCACAAACAAACATTCAGTTCAAAATAATCCCTTGTGTGATCTACCTTTACCATGGTATTAACTGAGTTTGGCTCTGATCATGAAAAATGCTAGTCACATGAGTAAATCAGCCAGTGTTAAGTACACCCAACAAAATACATCTGAGGAAAATGCAGGAACAAGATACAAAACCCGTCCCACTATTTGTCCTATTCTGTTTGATGAAGACTTGCTGTGATCATAGATTCATATCCGCAATGAACACCATTTGTTTATTCAACACATAGATACAATATTGCTTATTAATTTCTGCGATTTGGAATTTCATTCTGTTTGGATTCTCCTCCCTGTAAGGGGAAGTTATTACCTCACCTCTTATATGTAGCAGATGATACAAATATAGAATTCCACCAAACATTTTTGTGTTATTTACATAGTCCAACATTGCTACAGAAAATAATTTTGAAATAATTGTCCCTGAATACGATCAAATTCATAATTCCCCAGTGCATGGGAAACACCTTCTGAAATGCTGATAGTTATCCAGCTGTTCAGGCCACAGAAAAGATGATCTTACATGTCCAAATTCACCTGGGTCTTTCTGATGGGGATGAAAAAGTAAACTTGAGATTACAATCCCCTGGTCTTCAAGTGACATACACATGCTATTCAAGTGTTTTTTTTGTTTTTTTTTAATACCGAGGTGGCACAAAAAGGACATTAGTATGCGTCTGTCCTGAAAACAGAAAAGACTGAGGCTGGGCAGTCACAGGAAGTTCTTCGGATTCACTATCAACATGTGATGCAGCTGATGACTATTTCACAAAATAGGCACATGCCAAACAGCATTTGAAGAGTACACAGGCAATCTCAGCTCTAACACTGGCCAACTATCCATCTGCAAAAATGAAATTTAGCAGCTGCAAAATATCGAAGGATTTAATTTTAAAAACAGATTATTCAGACAGTATGTCAGAAAATATGTTCAGAGCTTGCCATAAGCAAGCAACAGGGTTTTATTTTCTCTTGGTGCAATGTATTATTGATTCTAAATTAGGAATTATTTCCTTTTTATGCAACACTGAAACTAAATACAATTATCTCAACAACATCTTTATTGTACAATATTTTTACTTTGCCTTTTGCTTTGTCTAGAAAAAAAAAAAAAGAACATAGCAAATGGGTAAGAAAATTACAAAGAATGTCAGTGAACTACCAGAAAAGGCATTTTCAGGGGAGTACACATTGATACTACATACGTAAAGACCCACACATTTTGCATGGGTGATATTCTACCAGTTTATCCCACGTAAGAAAGCACAGGCATGAGAAAATGTTTTAGTGCTATTTTAAGTTCACAAAATCTATCAGATTCTTTTAGTCCATCCTAAATAAGAAGAAATTCAAGCATTTTAAGACAGTATTTTTGATATAACAAAGTGCTAAAATGCCCTGAAAGACATGGGGCATGATGCACGCTACAGCTGGAATGACGCCAGAGAGTCCGGTATTTCTGTGTTTTAACTTAACAGAACTTTTGACCTGTACATTAACTGGAGGAAAAAAGAGATCATAAAATATACATGACCATAAAGAAAGAAACAGTATGCTTTCAGTTCTAAACTTATATGCCTCTGAAGTGTCTACAAATTATTTTATGTCCATTAATTAAGCTTGCGAGCACTATGCCAACAGCTAACCAATTAGCAACGTTTCGTATTTTAAGTATTTTTTCTGCTTTGAAAAGATTAATCTATATTGCAGGATTTAAAAACAAAAAAACAAAAAAAATATTAAAAAAAGGGTTACTGTGCATTTGGTTTATATTCTGTCAGATAACTTAGTAACTTGCAGAATAAAGAAACAAAAATATTCCAGCTCCTGTACACCACAACACAGTGCCATGAAAAAAATTATACTGACTACTTTGAGGTCTAACATTCAGCAGGAATCACTAAAAAAATTAGCAATGGAAATGAATTATTTGACTGTGTGACTTCCATATGGCAGAATGAACTGGAAATTTAAAAATGCATTCTCAGCTTGCATACATGCATATGTGCTAAACGGTAGCATCCAGCATCTTGTAGAATGGTTGGCATGGGAACTATATGTTTGTCAAAAACATATTGTATTTTCCATGGAAAACTTTCAGGCCTCCATCTTAACTCTCAACAATAATCATGGCCTTTACGTATTTTTCAAGCTAGTACATCGGAACAGATGCAGATATATGGAGCATTTCATAACGTTATGAAATCATAAGTCTGCTATACTAACGCAGTTAGTTTGAACTTACCATATGACAAATAAGATTGCATGGAAAAGGACCACCTGTTGACTGGGGGATGAACCACCCCATGCTTTCAAAGAAACAGACTAAGAACATAAACAAACACCCCTTCTCCCCAACACAGCAGCTGAGATAATAGTACTCTGCAATGTAATTTATACTTTTTTTAGAACAGAAACTGTAGGTTTTGCCCATTTGTAACTGTTACTCTTAAAAACTTGCTGATTATTTTATACGACTGCCAGGCACTATTACTTCTGCCACTTCAGCACCATCACAACTGCAACTCTGCAACTTGATTTCCGATAGGTACTGAACGATACCACTGTTCAAGTGATAATACAAAGGTGTTCATCATGAACATCCTCCTCAACAGAAGTGCTTGGGCTCTGGTTTGTTGGGGTGCATCATGTGTGTTCCTCCTGGATAGAAATCTCTATAAAATTTTACATCAGAAGTTTCTACCTACCCACCATACCCCTCTTGCTCAGTAAAATTTAATTTTTTAAGTCACAGAATGGTGTGGTTCTGTTCTGAGTTCCCACATGACATCTGTCTGTATCATACATAGTTATAAAAGAGGGTCAAAGATTTACAGCATATGCAAGATGTCAGTGTTTGTGAAGTGTTCAAAACTACAGATACACTATAACTTACAAAAATAAAATACTCCTTTTCATGCCTACAAAGCAGACAATTTTCATCAAGTTCAAGAACAAGGTGACACAGAACTGACAGATATATGAAAATACATTTGCTCATTAACTTGAACAAACATGTTACAGAACTTTGAAAAAAGCTTTTGTAGCACATAGGGCCAGGAAAGGCCATTTGCATTTGATTTAGTCATATTACTCAGTTTCTAGGAGAAACCAGACTTCTGTTTGAGTATCTTTTCTGATATGATGGAACACCATTGCTGCTGCTTTTTGTCTCACCATGATAAGCCTTAGTCTAGAACTTCTTGGCAGTCACTATGGCACAACTGTGAATAACTACTTTCATGGCAACTCAGTAAGTTAAAATCTCTACTAAGAAACTGCGGAATCTCTTTTATTTGCTTGCTTTCAGTATCAAAACTTCCAAGTAAACTAAAAACCTTTACAACTTGGTGGCACAATTAAACATGGATGCACACATAAAATAGTAATTCCACAAAGTAAGGAAATAAATGTATATAAGCCTACTAGAAAACTGAACAGGAGTAGAATAGCTTAATATGATTTGAGTAGAGTTGCTTTTGAATAAGTGCTTTGAAAGGATACTCATAATTTTTAAGACAGTGGGAAAAAAGTAGTGAGATACAAGGATACAGTATTTTTTAAGAAAGAGTATCACTTTAGTACATACATTACAGAGCTAGGCTAGCAGAATTTAAGACATCTCTGTTTTGTTGAGCCAAACCTATGGACTTAAGGATACAAAACACATGCACAAGCTCTGATTAAGGTATCAACCACAAAACAGCACTAGATTATAAAGAGCTACAGAGCATCAAATTGGAACACACTGCTTTCCAGGAAACTGGAATTTCACTGCGCAAGTGAAATCTTTAACCGCGTATATATCACTATCAGGATAAGGAAAAAAAATCAGGACACTAACATTAGGCAAAAGTTGAAAGCTATTAAAGAATAATATGAAAAGCAATTGCTCTTAAGGCATGTATTTTATATCTCTCAGTCCACTTGCTGTAAATGGGGATTTACATGGATATACATATACATATATATGGGATATATGTATGTGTACGTACATTCTCTTTTCATTAGCAGTGCTTGGGGAAAAAAGTATGCACATACATAAAAACACATCTGTGCATAACAAACACTACAGTCACAGATTTTACCTTGTAGCACCAATAATACAAAAGGGATCTTCTTTTTTCAGCTATTGATATTGGATACATTTGCCCCCAGGCTCATTCTGGAACTCATGTTCTTTCCCAGTAATAAAGCTTTGAGTTCCTCCAGGACACTTCTTCAAACAAAAGTTACTTTGTTTTTTCATCATGGAGCCTTACTGACTACACCTGACCCAGTTTTTAACCCACAACATTGAATCTCACTATAGATTTCAGTGGGGCAACACAGACATCCTTCTTTTTCAATATCCTTGGCTACATGATAGAAATAAAGAAATCTTGTTAAACAAAACACCCTGACACTTTCTGGAATCAATGACTCTATTGATTAAATAAATGATAACTCATAAATAGTATCATTTGTCTTAATGAGTATTAGTCAGGAAAATTGGAGGTCTACTATTCTAAAATTAACAGAAACCCAGGGTAAAAAGGATCTGCCCAGAAATACTGTGAAAATCAATACCTTTTTAGGACAACACAGACTGATTGCTATATTTTCAATCACATTTATATTAAATTCATTCACTTGAGGAACAACTCCTATTTGTCTAAGCTATTTACAGGTATTACCAAAGTAATGAACTTCATACGAATATATCAAATCACTGAATTAATCGGTAGAGGCATATTATCTGGCACTGTTTAAAAACTCAGGGTATAACTGAAAAAATGTCACACTATCCTGACCACTGCTGTAATTCTCCTAATTAAATAAACTTAGGTTCAACAAATTTGGATGCCACACATTTTGAGAGCCCAAGGACTCTACTCTACCTGAAAAGGCAAAGCAACACAACTGCTTCTTCCATCAATTACCACATTTTACTGACATCAAGATCTTACAGCATGTCACATTTCTTTTCAAGTATCAGATTCCACAAAATGTAGTCACTACTTGACAGCCTCTAGTAAAAAGTAGACTCTGAATCCTGCTAAGTTAAGATAGACAGATTAAAAGTCTATGCCTTTACACATCACAATCTAAAATACTATTGGAGAAATAAAAAGCCCAAAGTGATCTGGCCACTGATATTTGTGATTCTCTTATTGTTCTCCTTTTATATTCGTCAGCAGAGTTCTGTAGCTCTTAACTCAAAAAATGCTGGAGAGCATGATACTCAGGTGGACAGAATTACTTTGGTTTCATGATTAACATAAGTAGCAGGTCACTGTGCCTTTGCACGCAGATGCAGTGCCTGGCACAATTTAGCTCTCTGTGGGAACTCTAACATCAGAAAAGGTATAATATGCATATATTAAAGTGTCTTCTGGTAACCACACCAAAGAAGTCATTTTCTTGCACCTCCCAGAAGATTCTCTTAACGTACGTTCTGTCTGCAATAATTCAACAGGAACTACACTGCTTAACTGATCCCAGGTTGGTCTGGAATGACCTCTGAAACTATGTCCTCCCACACAATTTAGATGATAGCAAGAGTATTCCACCAGCCCCTGTGCCTCAGGTACTACAGCTCAGTCTTCCTGTTTGTACATTCTGCCCCACTACCTTCTGTGCTTTTTTGCTATGTTGTTTTCCTGTTTGTTTATTTGTTTTGGTTTTGTGTGTATGTCACTACTTTATACCAAAAGAGTAGGTTTGGAGGCTTGGGCTCTTAGGTCTCGTTTTGGGTTTTGCTTGCTCTCCTGTGGGCATCTAACCTCTTTTTAGAAGGAGTTAAGTACAAATCTGCAGGTTTCAGCAAGATGGTGCTGTTCCTCATTAGGAAATCATCTGATGTGAAGATCAGCATATGAAAGAAAGAGTGTCTTGCAGGGTTCCTGCCCATTACTACTACAGATCCATGCTATAAAATAAACTGAATTTAACACGAGACCACTCAGATAGTTTCCAAACTTCTCATGCACAGACATAAACAGTTTTATTCTATCCACTTTGCATGAAAGAAGAAACACCAAGCAATTATAAAACTGAAATAATTAAATCTGAAGAGAGGAAAGCACAATAAACCTGTTGCAGTCAGGCTTTAGTACAATGATCACTATGTTAGCTATAGCAACAGCCTCTGTAAACATTTTCAAATATTAAAACATCAGAACAGCTAAATAATTTTCCTTCTGCATGCACCACTTTCCCCACCAAAAAAAAAAAAAAAGAAAAAAAGAAAAAAAAAAAATCCAAAACCAAACCAAACAAACAACCCCTCCAAAAAAACCCAGATTTTAAAACAACAGTAAGATGTAACAGTGTAATGCTACTTACAAAAAAAAAGAAGGCACAGGTATTTACCATAATGGACTGATATGAATAGACTGATCTCTTTAATATTCCTTTTCTGCAAGTTGAAATTCTAATAAACACAGGCAGTAGCTCGCATATTTATACTGGCAATGTTATCCCGTGCAGAGGATGAGAATCCTGTTAGAGACACTGCATATAGGGAACATAACACATCTGACAAGGATTAAATTACAAAGTTCACAGTGCTAAAGAGACAAACGTACACAGGGGGACAGGATGACTTTTTAATTTTTTCTACCCTGATGTTGCCCATCCTTTGAAAATAAATAAGATCATAACAAGCAATAAGCTTGTCTTGAACATGCAACGACTGCCAGCCTTTCGACTTTCAGTGCACTGGAAATGTTAGCCTTACCCTTGCAGCACAGCAAGTGGCAATATAACATATGTTGCACACACAGAAATAGTTTTAAATTATCACAGTCCTAATACTAGGCTGCCGTCTTGCTCTAAACTGTCATTTCTTCACAGAAATTCACAGGCACAATGGATTCCTTCTGTCTTATTTATTCCAGAACTGAAATCTCATCCTTTGATATCATTGGTATCCATCCACTACTTCCTATGGTTGTTACACTAGGCCCTAGCAGGTGGGAAAAATGCTTCCTAAATTCATGAGGCCATGGGGCCACAGTAGAGCAGGTAGCTTGTGTCAACCACATAAGACTGCATCAGTGACAGCCACAGTTCTACCTTATTAATCATGAACAAAAGCAACATTGGGGGGAATCTGTTATTTAGAACAATGAGAGCCTACAGAGCCTGACTTTTAATGAATTGAAACAATACTGAGTGATTTTTATGATCAGTCAGAATTAATCAATGCAATTCAGTTCTGAATATAAAATACCCAGTACTTGCAGAGATACATTCGCAATCAAAGCAGTTATAGATCTTTATTTACAAAGCAAACTGAGGACAAAGCAATGATAAAAATCAATCTGATTACAGAAGGAACACACAACCCCCAAACCATTAATTAAATTCTAATATAGAATAAAACCTATACCTCCACCTCCTCAGTAAAGATGCGGAACAACACACAGCCATTAAAATACTGCTGATCTGCAGCAGAAACTTGCTGCAACATATGTGTGGATCCCACAATAAATTAAAAAAAGCATCTCACACTGTAGGTTTTTTTAAAGCTATCTTTGGTGCGTTAAACTTGGCTAGCTGTCAGGTGCCCACCCAGCCATTCTATCACTCTCTCTCCTCTACAGGACATGGGAAGAAAATACAATAAAGACCTCATGGGTAATTACTATCTTTACTGAATTAATGGATCCTCTTTCTTGTAGTTCTGTAGTCTTTTTCTGAGGAGGGCAATGAAGCAGCAGAGATTTTTAACACAGGGTTACAATAATCACAAAGGCTGAAAGGAATGTGTAATATGCACTTGGTCCAACTCTCACCAAAGCAGGTTCAGTTTTAATACATTGCTCAGAGACTTACCTAGTAAAGACTTGATTGCATTCAGGGATGGAGATTCTTCAACCTCTCTGGGATCCTGTTTCCATTTTTGGGCCCACCCTTTGTGAAAAAGATCATATATATCAGGACAGAATTTCCCATGTTCCAAATCAGGCTCATTCCATTCTGTCCTAACATGGTACACTTCAGCCTGAGGTCTGGGAAGCAGCAACCTGGCTCTAGAGCTTCCCCTGGGGTGAGGCTTTTGCCACGCTACATGGCACTTTGCCACCATTGCTGTGTAGTCTCCAGCAAATTCTGAGATCTTTTATGCTCCCTTGCTGCTACAAGTGCTCCGCTCTTAAAACTCACCAAACAAGAATTCACTAACAGAAAATTTCAAACGAAATCACAATCTATAGTCAGTAAAAGCAAATAAAACCAACCAATCAACAAAAAACCAAAATAAAACAAACAAACAAAACCACAAAAAAAACCAACCACAACAACAAAAAAGAACAGCAAAAAAACACAAGCCTCATCTCCTCCCCCTAAGGATGGTATGAGAAGTTTGTCACACTTGGACCAGTTTTAAGTTTATGCCACAGAAGTTTATCACTACTGCTTTAAAGCTCCCAGTGGAGTAATACTGAAACAAAGACCATATCTTTTAACATATTCCCACTGACAACTTCAATAATAATGAATGAACTTTGATGGAACATGCGTAATGTCGGCTTTTTTTTTTTTTTTTATGTTGGGATGGCAGCTGTGCTTCTCTGGCTATTATAACATGGGAAATTACAAGTCCCCAGAGAATAAGGAGTATCAAAAGGCCGTTTACTGTATTTTTAGAGAAATGTCATGATCTATTACAGAATACTACGGGATGTTCCTATAGAAACAGTTTGGATACAGAAAACTTTGTTGAATCTGATGCTACAACAAAAAAATTCAAAAAATTATAACCAAAGAAGAGGCCATTAATGAGGAAGGATGACAGAAAGGAGGAAAACAATTGTGGAAAGAAGGACAGTGACAGCTTTATGAAAGCATTCTTATAAATTCCTATTCCTATATTTTTTTTTCAAAATGAAAGTGCTCAGCAAAGTTCAATTCAACTTCAAAACGTGAGAGCTGAACCTTCTATTAATTTTCATGCAGGTTAACCAAAATTCCACTTCATTTGATATAGGATCCTCAGTGTCACCACTGGAACATCACTGCTTTTCTGACAAAAACTTCAAGAGACTGGGTTGCTTAACACGAATTCAGGAATTCTGTTTAATCCAAGCCCCAACTACAAACTGAAGAAAAAAGTCATCCCTCTCAAAAAAACGCTAGCATGCAAGCTGCATAACTGCACCGCACCAGCTGTCCACCCAGAAAACTGAGGAAGAGGTGCTGCAAAGATAAAAAGCTAAATAACGCAACAGCTTATGCTAGGTGTGATAGCAGCAATCTGGTGGCAATTTACTGCTGTATAATGAATACCCAGAATATACTGCAGGCAATGAATCAGAGACCAAATTTATCAATTGTCCTAGAAAATAAAAATTTGGTACTTTAACTTCCAAAAATATAAAAGAAACATTTTAAAATTACGTTCATTAGCATATTCTTTCCTCTGAAATATCTGGATCTGTTGATTATTCTAAGGCTCAAAAATTGCTTTGCCATATCAGAAAAAAAACTAACAAAAAATAATGCTGTTCCATTATAGCATTTTTCCTTAGGAACCAAGCATCAGAGTGCCACACATTGGAACGTATTTGAACACAGTGGGGTGCTTACATCTCCACAACTTCTTCAAAAAGTTTGATAGCTTGGTGGTCTTTTCTGTATATTTTTGTTTAAATTTTACACTACAAATTGTACATTTATTGCCCTAATACCAGAAATTCTATTAGCGTGCCAATAAGCAGGCATTTGTGCTACAAAGCAATGAAAAACCCCAAACATAAAAAAAAATAAAATCGCCAGCCACACTCCCCACCTGTTCCATCTCTGGCACTTTGAAATTATGTTCAACAAAGCAGTTCTAATACCACTGGAATATGAACACCATTCTCAAGAGATTATTTCTTTTTAATATGTCACCCTGCCAACATAACTGTTTAAATAAAAGAACGTGAAAACAACAGGGAGTATTATTTTTTCTAGATGATTATCTGTTTCTCTTCAAGGAGACACCAACAATCTTTTGCACTGGTTTTGACAATATGCTAAAAGGGATCTCTCCAAACTGAGCACAGATCTTTAGTCCTTTTAGTCCTGACTTCTCTTTCTCCTCAATGGTATTATTTCCCTGACCATGGATGTCATAGCAGTGGGAGGACTTACAGCAAACACCATGTTTCCTCTTGGTGTCACACCAGGCAAAAAAAAAAAAAATCTATATAAGCAGAGAAGAATGACATCCAGTCTCTGTCACTGCTAAGGCACAGACCTAGCTGCATTATTCTGATAAGAGTGATTTTGTTATTTTATCACACTGAAGACCAGAATTTAGCCCAATTTGCCAGGGATGAACATATGTCATCAAATCATTCTGCACAACTATACTGTTATTCACTTTAATTTGTCTCTCCAAACATTAAGTCTATTTGGCAAGGTTAAACATCTTACCCACAAACATAGCCCTAAGTGTAAGGCAAGACAGATTCCCCACAGAGTGCCAAATGAAGCACTCATTGCTCGTGTTTCAAAGGAATCAATTTAAATATACACAGAATTCAGTTATGCACTTTACAGCCTGGTAGTGCTAAAATCAGCTCAATTCAAGCACTCAGTTTTCAGTAATTGGTTTAACACATTCGTTACTTCTCTGCAAAGCTAGCTATAGCAAATTAATAAGTTTGTAAGAAACCAAGACCATGTAATGGCAAAACCTGTAACAAGCATTTTCATTTTGAATACAACTCATGCAAATACTGACATAACATGAATCCTGATGGCAAAGCGATGACATTTAATTCACAAAATATAATTGTTATTTTAACCACATTTAGATGACTAGTAAACATCCAATATTTGCAACACTACTTGTACTTTTAAAAGTGATCTGGAATACCACAGGTTTAACATTTCCAAACAAACTGTGTATCACCTGATTTTGAGCTGTCTGGCTCTCAGAAAGGCTTTGACAAATTCAGACACCTAAATGAAAGTAAGAGGAACAGTCGCCCTTACTGTCTTTAACCAAAGTCCTTTGGTGATGAGAATTACCAAAGGACTATAGCATATAACATATGGCCAAGGCATATGGACAACATTGCATTTCTCTTTGCACTGGACCTTCTTCCAGTGTGTCTAAGTAAGTCAACACATCTGTAAGTTTCAGTCACACTACACAGTGATAAATACTGAACTCTATTTTTCATTCCACTGTATACAAGTTATTTTCTAAATAGTTCTTAAACTTCCTGAGCAGCATCCATCTTTACTGATAATCTTACTGGGTATTAAGGAATGTTGCCCACCTGGGGCACCCTCTACTTATGTTCAATTCTGTGGTAAACTAAATCCCTCTCATCTACCTCAGACATTTAATTTATGTATCTGATTGCTTCTTTCCCATTGCGTCAATTTTTATTTTTTCTTTTGCGCCAAAGCTGCCTTCTTGAGCAGATCATATCTAGAAAATGTAACATCAGTTCTTGCAGGTATCTGGTCATAAGGACCAGAAAAGTCTGTTTTCACTACCTGGCTAATAGCTCATATTCTTAGTTGTAATCAAGAGCATAAACCCTCCTCTGTGAAAGCTAACACAGGCCAAGCAAGGAATAGTTGGTGTGAACTCACTTCTGTTCACAGCTAACCCTTTCAAGATCTAGACTCAATTATGCAAAAATGGAACTAGCCAGTGTCAGTTTTATCATTTGAGAAAAAAATGAAGGAATCTTAATATGCTAAATATTTTAAAATTAGCAGTTCACTTAATTGTCAACACTTGGTTATCCTATCAGAAAATAATAAACATCCTTAATATTGCTCTGAAATACAAAGCAACAAGTTTGTTTGTTTGTTTTTTTCCCCTATCCTCAATGCCCACTGACACCTGGTGTGTAGACAAGTATGGCATCACACTAGATTTGGCTCTTTGTGTCAGCAAATATCAAGGCAGCATGAGAGGACTAGTTCAGAACTGATGAACTTTACAAGATGGAGTGATTCTGAAAAGGAACTCTTCAAGAAAGGGGAGCGAAAATTCTTCCAGTATTCCTCCCAGAGTACTGCTCTTCCTATGCCCAATATTTATTCTGAAGACCCACTTCCACTATTTGCAGGGAGGACAAGTATCACCTGAAACCAAAAGTTGCCAGAACTAAATTTGATTTTCTGCATTATCATCAGCAGCTAACAGGATCTTGTTAGCACATAATTTATTGCATTAAGTCATGAGTCACTTTAGGGATTTTGCTAGAATTTACATTGCATATGGGTGAATTATTTACTCCAATACCTTGTTTCAAGTAACTGAAAAAATTGAGTATAACAAGGTATATTTGTAAATTCTGTGAAAGTCTCATACGGTGAGAAGAGGAGATATTTCACAGGATGCATGGGAAGCTGCCAGCAGAAGAAAATGAAGAAAACATTTTTTCAAAGATTTATTTATAACCAAATTGGTTTTTACCTGGGAAAAGTACAAAGGTATAATACTTATAAGATCCCATAAAAATGAATTGTTTCTTGACAGAAGAATGTGTCCAACTGACAGCCCATTTTATTACTAGAAGGCTGTAATAGAGCAGATATACATGATATTACAAAGGAAAATGTAAGGCTGCCAGCTGACTTCAGCAACCTCATTAGCTAATGTACTAATATAATAGAAACTTTGCAAAAAAAACCCAAAACAACAAGAAAAAAAAAATGCAACAACAAAACAAAATGTCCACCAAACTCAAACAAACAAACAAAAAAAAAAAATCTAAACACAAGGAAAAAAAAAAACAAGTCAAAATCAAAACCTCTTTTGTTTGATGTCCATCAGGACATTTTCTCTTGCTTCACACTGAAATAAAGCAGTTTACTTCAAAGACATTTCAAACTAATATTGAGAAATGTGGGTAAATAGCTCCAGGTTCAATCCATTCCAAGTGTTAATTATGCCCCAGGATCACTGCCAGTGTTTCCCTAATAATTTTTGGTTGCTTTGACTTTGTGTTCTTCTGTGGAATTCTTCTTCTCTTACTATACTGGAATGTTCTCTGTTGTGCAGCCTTGGTGCTACCATACTGCTAGCAGCATTCAATATTATCTTCTAGAATACAGCCAATGAAATAAACTGCATTGAGGAGACCGTATTCTGCCTCTCTGCTTGGAATGCTGTAGCTGAAATGGTCTCCTAGCATTACACTACGCATTGCGGTTTTACAGACTTTCTCTCCACTGCAGGGAAGCCAAAGATAAATGGCATCTAAGGATGCAAGGATGGCTAAGAACAGGGTGAATATACACCAGCCTTCAGGACAGCTTTACAGAGAGTGTGCTGGCCAACAGTGCAGTTAGACCAGCAGAAGTAAGAGGAGATATGCCAGAAAGCCAGATGAGAACCAAGATGTTTTTCTTCCCCATCAGTGACAATCACCACCAAAACACTTTTCCCACATTTTCGAGCTTTGTCTCTGCACAGCAGAGTTGCCAATTTATCACTTTAGTTGTCACAGGAACTGGCTTGAAATGCTGTATCATTCATAACAGATTGGTAAAGTTTAGTTCTCTTAAAAACATCAATAAAACATGGTAAAGTTTAGTTCTCTGATAAACATCAATAAAACATGGCAGAGGACTAAAAGTTAAACTGAAGAAAAGAGACAATGCAGATTTACATTACACAAATTAGATCTTTGTGATTCTTTGTTTGGATACATAAATATCAGACTATAACATCTATAAGCATTAAATACCTCTGCATTCATTGCAATTTTTAAAAGTCAGCGCTTTACTTCCAGTATATTTCTGAAACAATATCTGAACTGAGTTATTTTGGTTTTACTGTATACTGCAATATACACTGCAAACAGATTGCGACTGATGGAACATTCTTTGAAAACCCACTGGCTTCCAAACACTCTGATTATGTCTACAAAATTACATTTTATAATACACAAATAAATGTCCACCTCAAAGTTTCAGTATCAACATCGCAGTGTCAAAAAATACCTTCAAACATATGAACTTTTTATCAAAGGTAAGGGTGATGCAGTATTTGTGTCATTAGTATAACTGCAACATAGCTCTTTCTTCCTTAGAGTTGCACAATGCCAACCCATACCAGAGATATTCATGGTTTTCAATGTCAATTTAGTAGCAATGAAAGATTGTTTAAGCAATTAAAATGACCAGGAAGAGTATATGTGCTTCTGCCAGTTCATTCTAGCAGGTTCTGTACTAAAGTTGAACTCTGCTGAACTGAATCTTCTTCGATTGAAGGGTAGAAGATTAGCAGCTGATCTAAAATGAAGCTGTCAGGTAATGCTCCAAGACTGCTCTAATCTGTGTGGGCTGACCTCCAGTTTGCAGTACAGCTCCAGCAAAGTCAGTCAATTTCCTCAGAAAAACAGGAGTTCGTACCTACAGATAAAGTTCTTAAATTCTGTGGTGACTTCAGAAGCATACCTTTTTTACGGCTAAAAAAATATACCCTGAGCACAGATACTCACAAATAGACACATAAAAATCTACAGGTAAGGGATATATGCCCCATATAAGTGGTGCAGAAAAATGGTAATTTTCCAAACACCAAGTATATAACAAATTTTTTATCTGTAATGAATTCATCAGTAATTCCTACATTAATGAGCATATATTTTGTGAAACATTCTTTCTTAAGCTCAAAATACATTTTCTTCTTTTGGTGTAAATGTTCCCATTCCTAATTGAATTCAGATCTGCAAGACACCTGATTTTAACACTTGTTAACGTGGTTGCACTATGAATTTTTGCCCCCCCCCTTTTCTCTTAACGCAAAGGTTTTTACCTTGAGAAGTTCTTTTCATCTATATACTATTTTAGGTTCATTCAGGTGGGTTCATTGTGATACCTAACGCTATATTAACCTGCCTCCTCAGAATAAATATTTCTCCATTTCTTTAAAAGGGAGGGGGGAAAAAAAAAAAACAAAACAAAACATGACTTTAATGACATCTTTAAATGTGCTTGCACTTAAACTGCACCAATTAAGCTTCAAAGTTTGCACCTGGAAAGCTAAGTGGGTTGAGGGACAAACACTTTCCCAGCTCAATTACTGCAATATTAGGTTAAGAGATCACCTGCATGCTGATTAGCCTATAGTAATAGCATGCTTCAGCTTCAGAAAGTTAAGCAGAAAGCTGAAATCATCCGCTTGCAGCTGGCAATTACAGCGAGTCACTTTCACCTGGGAGTCCCATCTTTTGCTCATATGGTTACATATGTCTTACGGTTATGCAGTCAAACCTTGGGCTGAACATTTCAACTTCTAACTACTACAGTGAAGAAAATTAGTCCTCTCTCTTCCAGTTCTCATTTGAATTTTAGATGTTTTAGCTGTATATGGTTCAATAAAGGATTTGAAGTTTCTTTCAGAAGATCATAGCTGTATTTTGAGGGCTGTAGCTTTTAATAACATCTGCTGTTTTCCTTTCACTACAAAGGCTATGCCATTTCTCCTGCTTAAAATCAGAGGAAGAAATAAATATGGGGAGAAGGCTCCTTAGCTCTAACATGTTCAGAGAATGTATTCATTGGGATATTAGGATGCACATGACCTTTTTCTTCCTCTGCCACTCTTGTTCTTTGAAAAAACCTTAAGTGCAGGTAAGATTCAAAAATACTTAGGACAAGACCGTACTACATCACCATATTACATATGGTGCACATAACATATATGAACTATTCAAGTACAGACACATGTAAATGAACAGAAAAAACAAAATAAATGTTTCTCATATATCTCAAATATTTATGGCCCCACTCAAAACACGTTTAAACAAAATTTCTGTATAAGGCACTTTAAAAATTTACAATTCCTAGTAGGATTATTTTTGGACTTAACATGATCATGTGCTTTATATTGACTAACCAGTGTTGATTAAGAGTCATTAGTCAACTTTTTTACAAGTTAACTACTCAAGAGGAAACTTCACATCAAGAAAAAGAAGACAAAGAAATATAAGGGTTCTCTGTTGCCCATAATTTCTGCACACACCCCCCATGCCAAAAAAAAAAAAAAATTAAAAAAAAAATTAAAAATAAAAAAAAAAAAAAAAAAAGAAAGAAGAAAGGTAAGATAAAGTTATCCAAAGTGAAAAGAACTTCAAAATGTTTATGATACCAGCACATAAGGCTGGAATTTTCCAAACTGTTCCCAACATGTTTTAAGCACAAAGCTAATCCAGTTCTTTATGTCTATACACTCTCCAAAATGGAGAGACTCATGGTTTTAGATCTAAACCAAGAGTCCTCAAATTCTGGTCAACAAGCTATAAGCAAAAATATACTCTCAAATTACTTAGTGTAAGAAGGGGAAGAGACTCACTGAAACAAAACAAGTATTTCTACACAGGTACAGAAGCAAATTAATGATGAGTATAAAGATTAAAAAAGATCATCCA
Source organism: Myiopsitta monachus (assembly GCA_017639245.1). Classification (NCBI taxonomy): domain Eukaryota; kingdom Metazoa; phylum Chordata; class Aves; order Psittaciformes; family Psittacidae; genus Myiopsitta; species Myiopsitta monachus. The sequence continues at coordinate 59,354,754 of CM029941.1, forward strand.
AAGCTCAGTGCATTTTGCTGTGTTAGTCTTGGTGGTGTCGGTTGATGAGAAGCTCAACCTGAGCCTCCAGTGTGTACCTGCAGCCCAGAAATCCAACTGTATCCTGGGCTGCATCAACAGGAGCTTGGCCAGCAGGTTGAAGGAGGTGATTCTGCCCCTTCAGCCTGCTCTCATGAGACCCCACCTGCAGTACTGCGTTCAGCTCTGGGGCTCCGAAAAAAGAAGGACGTGGACCTGCTCAAGCCAGTCCAGAGGAGGCCATGAAGATGGTCACAGGGCTGGAGCACCTCTCCCGTGGAGAAAGGCTGAGAGAGCTGGGCTTGTTTAGCCTGGAAAAGAGAAAGCCCAGGGAGACCTTAGGGCAGCTTCCAGTACCTAAAAGGGGGCTAGAAGAAATCCGAAAACAGACTATTTACAAGGGCACGAAGTGACAGGACAAGGCAAAATGGCTTTAAACTCAAAGAGGGGAGATTTGGATTAGATATAAGGTAGAAATTCATCACTGTGAGGGTACTGAGGCACTGGAACAGGTTGCCCAGAGAAGCTGTGGCTGCCCAATGCTGGCAGTGCTCAAGGCCAGGACAGACAGGCTTTGAGAAACCTTGATCTAGTGGAAGGTGTCCCTGCCCATGGCAAGGGGGTTGGAACTCGATGATCTCTAAGCTCCCTTCTGACTGAAACTATTCTATAATAGGCTACCAACATACTGAACTGGAATCTAAATCTCAATTTTGTGGCCCAGACCAACCTCTCCCACAGAATTTTACACTTAGCTGTTCTTTTGCTACTGAGTATTCTTAGAAGATCAGAAAACAGCTGCTGCAACAGATACGATGACTGTCATTTTAGGAAAATAATCATATTCATAATTGTACAAACAAAAGCTGTTGATGACACTAATGAACAACTGCCATTAGACAATTAAGTGACTGGGGAACTTAAAAAGCTACTCCATTATGTACTTGATGGTATGCCTGACAATACATACATCACATTTAAAGTTTACACTTTCTTTGCCATCTGTTAACTTTCAAAAAAAAATTATTTACTTTAATCACATTTCTTAGAACCAGCCCAAGACAGAAGGAGGGATTTTATTCAACAGCAAATTACTAAGATATTCTGTATTCAAATGCCACAATATTCTGAAGGCTTCCTAAAAGTGTACCACCTGAAAATCCAACCTAAATGGGTAAAATGCACAATGACAAACACATCAGTCATAGCCCACAAGATTCAGCTGATGCCACTAGAGATTCTTGTGAGAACCATTAAGATTAAAATAAATAAATAAATAAATAAATAAATAATAACCAAACAAACTGCATTTTTTCTCTCATATACCGATGTATGCACTCCAATGGGAAGCATCTTCTGCAAACATTGTAGTTTGCAGAATAGGGAACTACTCTGGAAATGAGTTGCAAACAGTTATTGACCAACACTTCTCTTATCTGTTATCTTGCAAGACATATATTGATCAAAAGCTACTATTTTTTTCAGACTCTTTCTTCAGCTATTACTTCAGAAAATACAAAGGACACTAAGTACTTGATAATGGTGACAATGTACAGGAAAAATCTGAAGAGAAGGGAAAGTAATTTCTTTAAGCTTCTGTAGCATCTTCTCATTTACATTCAGATCTGTGTTACCTTTAGTATCAGAAAGAGAAGCACTAGCACACGCATTACTCAAAGGTTCATAGTATCCACCCACTAGAACTGGTGAACTATTCTTTTTACTGTCCAAAGCAGGCAGTCACTGAAATCTATTCTTATCTTAAAAAAAAGAAAAAAAAAAAAAAAAGCAATAGTAAAGTTGTGATCTATGCCATTATTCCTAAAATTTTGGTATTTTAATGTCACTACTAATCAGTAAACTTTATCATAAATATTGTATATATATTATATATATATACACACACTACAAATATTTAACTTACTATAAATTTAAAAACTGGAGGGGTTTGTTAAAAGAGAATGTCTTAGAATGAACTGTATACCATTACTTCTAAATATAATCTCCTAACTTTATGACTGAACAAAAGAAACTGATAGTATTACTGAATTACATAATCATATAGTATAATTAACTGCTTAAATCAATGTGTAATTAAAAATATGGAAGATTAAATGATCATCATAGGAAAAATATATGGCATCAAACCCTTCATTAAATTAATGATACATTTCATCTTATGGCATTACCTTTTTTTTTTTTTTTTCCTTTCTTTTCTCTTTAAGCATAGATTCAGGATAAAAATTATGTACTAGAATTTTATTATAAATATATCAAGTCATATTTAAATAAAATAGCTAAAAATCTTCAAATTAATTGTTTTGTCTCTTTCACAAAATAGAATAGACTTTTTAAAATACGATAAATAATATTAATGATGGTAAAAATACTGAGATTAGTCACTAGAAGTTGAAAGAGAGCCCCGACCTCCTAGTATGCATGTATCTTCCAGAAAATATAATCATACGGACTGGCTCTTTCGAATAGAAGAATGGGAAGGTGCTCTGTTGTGCAGCAGGAGGTTTGAACTAGACTTTATGTGCCCTGTCCCCTTTTCAACTTATTTTGTAAATAAAACCAAAACAAAGCATGGGAAAGGAAAATGCATCACTGCTGATGGCCTAGACTGCATTGGAGAAGATATGAATGTTCTAATCAGAAATTTCACTTTATTTCACTTCTGAGTGAAAGATAACACTGAATGCCTTTTTTTTTTTTTTTTACTAAAAATATGCCTTGTAACATCAAAGAAAAAAGAATTACCCTTTAAAAACACTAATACAGTAAGTAGTTCACTTATATGAACATAAAATTAACATTAAGAGCTTTTGCTTTTTCAAGGAGGTACGAAAACAACGGAAAACTATTGTGATGTGTACCTTTCAGACTTATCAAAAAAACATGTCAGCTACCAGCAATTCTTACCCACTTTAATGAAAATTCATTACAGAGTAGCAGGTGTAGAGAATAACCCATAATCAGTCTACAGAGTGCTTATTTTGGTCAGAACTGAAAATGAATAGGAGTATGATTCATTATTCAACAAATATGAGAACCAACCTGTGCACTACACAAAGAACAGTACTCTGTGTGTGTCTCTGCAGACTCAATGAGTTTGAGTACACTTACGTGTTTGCAATACTCAAATGGGTTCTATAGAGATATTTTGGCCTTCACACTCAAAACAATACCATGAAAATAAATTGTATTTTCTCACATTCAAAAATATCTAATCCAGTCCTCCTATCATGTCACCAGAGTTGATTAAAATTGTACCAGAATCCAAGGTGTCCTCCAGGTACTATGACCCAACAATTCTTTGAATACACAGCCTAAGATTTTCAAACATTATTTCTTTGTAAAAACAAAAGCAACACACTCATCTCTCCCCTTACATAACAAAAATCCAGTATGATGACCACTCAAGACTGGGCCATAAAATCAAATTTTGCCCATGCACAGAAATGTGCACAAACTGCAGAACTATGGCTCACTTTACTCATGAGAAGGGACACTGCACACTTTTCACCCTTCATAAGAGTACAGAAAAAATCCTTGAATCACACACTTTGTGAATTAAGATATTTATATTTGGCACTTTACAAATTATGAGTATTTTAACTACTTGCTTTATTTCCAGCAAGTTCTTCGGACAAGATGGAGGAAAAAAATACCAGAAAAAAAAAAATCAAAAATCACTCTATAATAGTCTGCAACTATAATTTGTCAAGTTTAATTTCCACACATTATCTATGGAGCTTCAACTTGGAGCAGCAACAGGCACCAAGGGAGCCTCAAATCCTCAACAGGGCTTGCCCAGGAGCCAGCAGCTCAGCGGATGTGAGCAGCCGACTCAGAGGGGGCAGCGCCAGGAAGACCGGCACCAGCCCTGACTGCGAAAAAGCCTGCCAAGGAGCATGGTGAACAGGGTGGGCGAACAGGGTGGGTTCGAGGCAGTTTGTGCGGAAGTTCGTGCGGGCAGGCGAGCAGGATGGTGAGCACTCACTGCATGATGAGTGACTGGTCTGGGAGCTCTGCTCCGGCTGCCCCGGCGGTGGCCAGTGTAGGCACCCAGATAGAGCAAATGAGAAAGGAAGCTGCAGGGCAGAGCTCGGGGTGTAGAGAGCGCCTGCACTGGTCTCATGAGGGGAGGGTGCACAATGGGCAGGGCTGCACTCGGTGCTCCCTGGTGGAGGTCTTCCTGCAGCAGGTGGTTGAGCTGCGGGATGCTGTTACTAGGCTGAAATATGTCACGGAAGCTGAGAGGAAGCAGCACTGCTGTGCAGTAGGCCTCAAGTGTCTACTGTTACTCAGGCAGGAAAGAAGGCTGCTAACCCAGGAAGCTGGGAAAGAGTAACAGAAAAAAACAACAAAAAAAGGAGGAAGAGGACAATTAAAAGCAAGGGGCTTCCTCCTAAATCAGTTCTCCCCACCCAGAACCATTTTGCTGTCCTGCAGGGGGCTGATGAGGAAATGCACTCCCACCACAAACAACCAGCTGATGAACTGGTAAAGATCACAACTGGTGCCTCCAGGAAAAAGTGGAGGGCAGTAGTAGTAGGGGACTCTACTCTGAAAGGAACAGAGGCACCCATCTGTCGGCCTGACCCAGGCTCAAGGGAGGTGTGTTGCCTATCAGGGGATCAGATCAGGGATGTTGCAGAGTAGCTGCCTGCTCTAATCGGTACCACTGACTATTACCCACTTCTAGTGATCCACGTGGGTGCTACTGATATAGATAGCAGTAGCCCGGTGAACATAAAGAAGGACTACAGAGCTCTGGGAGAGGTGGTCAGGGGCTCTGGAGCTCAGATTGTCTTTTCCTCAATTCCCCAGGATACAGGGCAGAACCTGAAAAAGGCTAGGAGGATTGGCCAGGTTAATAAATGGTTAGAAGGGCGGTGCTATAGTCAGGGGTTTGGATACCCTGAATATGGGACTCAATTTAGTAGGCCAGGTCTACTGGGGGCTGCTGGAGCTTGTCTGACAAAGGGAAGAGTAGATTTGGTAGGAGGCTTTCCAGACTGGTCAAGGATGCTTTAAACTAGAAGTGTGAGGGAGGGGGGCATCATTTCATCCCAACACACCCAATCACTGGCTACCATCCATACTAAACGTTCAGAGCAATGTAGAGATATTCCAGCTGCTCCAGTCAGTGAGCCGGCTTCCACTGGACCTCGGCTCAGATGCCTCTATACAAAAGCCTGTAGCATAGGTAACAAACAAGAGGCATTAAGAGACGTGTGCATGTCAACAGGGGTATGATATCATAGGCATCACAGAAACATGGTAGGATGGCTCCTATGGCTGGTGCGTTGGAATGGAAGGTTACAGGCTCCTTAGGAAAGACAGGCATGGTAGGCAGGGAGGGGGAGTTGCTGTTTATGTTAGGGATAAGCTGGAGAGTATGGAACTCTGTCTGGGGACACGTGAGCAGTCAATAGAGAGTTTGTGGGTCAGGGTTAAAGGGAGAGCAGCGATGGGAGACATTATTGTGGGGATCTGTTACAGACCACCTGACCAAGAGGACTCTGTGGATAAAGTGCTCTATAGACAGATAGGAACAGCCTCATGCTCACAGGCCCTTGTTCTCATGGGGGACTTCAACCACCCTGATATCTGTTGGAGGGATGGTATGGCCTGGCACAAGCAATACAGGAAGTTACTTGATTGCGTGGAAGACAACTTCCTTCTGCAAGTAATAGAGGAGCCAACAAGGAGAGGTGCCAAGCTTGACCTCGTCCTCACCAACAGGGAAGAGCTGGTTCGAAATGGGATGCTCCAGGGCAGCCTTGATTGCAGCGATAATGAGATTGTTGAATTCGAGATCCTCAGGAGAGTGAGAAGAGCGTGCAGCAAGCTCACTACCCTGGACTTCAAGAGAGCAGTCTTTGGTCTCTTCAGGAACCTGCTCAGTAAGATGCCATAGGATATAGGCCTAGAGGGCAGGGGGGCCCAAGGCTCTTGGTTGATATTCAAGGACAACCTGCTGCACGCTCAGGAGTGATACATCCCAACCAGAACAAAGTGCTGCAGGAGGGCCAGGAGACCTCCTTGGATGGAAAAGGAACTGCGGAAGAAAATTTGAAGGAAAAAAGAGTCTTATAAAAGGTGGAAGCAAGGACAGGAGGCCTGGGAAGAATACAGGGATGTTGCTCGGGAAACTAGGGACCAGGTTAGGAAAGCTAAGGCCTACTTAGAATTAAACTTGGCTAGGGACGTTAAGGATAACAGGAAAGGATTCTGTACGTACACTGCAAATAAAAGACAGGCTAGGGACAACCTGGGCCCTCTCCAGAAGCTATCAGGAGAACTGGCTACCCTGGATTTGGAGAAGGCTGAGGTTCTTAATGACTTCTTTGCCTCAGTCTTCACTGGCAAATGCTCTGAGCACACCACCCAAGTCTTGGAAGGCAGACGCAGCTACAGTGAGAATGAAGACCCTGGGAACACTGTAGGAGAGGATCTGGTTTGAGACCATCTTAGGAACCTGAACGTATACAAGTCCACGGGAGCTGATGAAATCCATCCACGGGTCCTGAAGGAGCTGGCAAATGAAGTTGCTAAGCCACTGTCCATCATACTTGAAAAATCATTGCAGTCAGGTGAAGTTCCTGACAACTGGAAAAAAGGGATATATAACCCCCATTTTCAAGAAGGGGAAAATGGATGAGCTGGGGAACTACAGACCAGTCAGTCTCACCTCTCTGTGCCTGCCAAAATCTTGGAGCAGATTCTCCTGGAAGGCATGCTGAGGCATATGAAAAACAACAAGGTGGTTGGTGACAGCCAGCATGGCTTCACTAAGGGGAAATCCTGCCTGACTAATCTGGGGGCCTTCTATGATGCGACTACGGAACTGATGGACAGGGGGAGGGCAGTTGATGTCATCTACCTGGACTTGTGCAAAGCATTTGACAATGTCCCACACAACATCCTTGTCTTTAAGTTGGAGAGACATCAATTTGATAGGTGGACCACTCGGTGGATAAAGAACTGGCTGGATGGCCGCATGCAAAGAGTAGTGCTTAATGGCTCAATGTCCAGCTGGAGAAAAGTAACGAGTGGTGTGCCTCAGGGATCTGTGCTGGGACCAGTCTTGTTCAACATCTTTGTTGGTGACATGGACAGTGGGATTGAGTGTGCCCTCAGCAAGTTTGCCAATGACACCAAGCTGTGTGGTTTGGTTGATAGGTTGGAGGGAAGGAATGCCATCCAGAAGGACCTTGACACGCTTGTGAGGTGGGCTGATGCCAACCTGATGAAGCCTAACCATGCCAAGTGCAAGGTCCTCCACCTAGGTCGGAGCAATCCCAGGCACAGCTACAGGTTGCGCAGAGAAGAGATGCAGAGCAGCACTGCAGAGAAGGACTTAGGAGAGGTGGTCGATGAGAAAATGAACATGAGCCTTGAGTGCGTGCTTGCAGCCCAGAAAGCCAACCGCATCCTGGGCTGCATCAAAAGGAGCATGACCAGCAGGTCGAGGGAGGTGATCCTGCCCCTCTACTCTGCTCTTGTGAGACCTCACTTGGAGTATTGTGTGCAGTTCTGGTGTCCTCAACATAAAAAGGACATGGAACTGTTGGAACAAGTCCAAAGGGGGGCCACAAGGACAACCGGGGGACTGTAGCACCTCCCGTATAGAGATAAGATGAGAAAGCTGGGGCTGTTCAGGCTGGAGAAGAGAAGGCTGTGTGGAGACCTCATAGCAGCCTTCCAATATCTGAAGGGGGCCTATAGGGATGCTGGGAAGGGACTCTTCATTAGGGACTGTAGTTAGAGGACAAGGGGTAACGGGTTCAAACTGAAAGAGAGGAAGTTTAGATTGGATATGAGGAAGAAATTCTTTACTGTAAGGGTGGTGAGGCAGTGGAATGGGTTTCCCAGGGAAGTTGTGAATGCTCCATCTCTGGTGGTGTTCAAGGCTGGGTTGGACATATCCTTGGTTGTCATGGTTTAGTGGGAGGTGTCTCTGCCCATTGCAGAGGTGTTGAAACTAGATGATCTTAAGGTTCTTTCCACCCGTAACTGTTATGATTCTATGTCTGTATCTATAAGTACAAGGACACACACACACTACAATATAGAACTCAAGGTGACTGTATGTATATTAATTAAGAACTATACCACAGTCACTCTTAAGCCTATTGTGTGGTTTGAACCTGGACGCATCTTTTCTTCAGAATGCTTAAGCTGTGAGGCTCCACATTAAGTACTGCACACTCATAAGAATACATTCAATGAATGTAGCCTTTACTGATCTCTACAGCCTAAAAGTGACAATTTGCAGCACTTTTCCACCTCCTTAAAATAGATAAGCATGAAGAATGAAAACTGAGACATGACCAAGGTTCCAAGATTTATTAACTTCTTTCATTCTCCGTTTTGTATAAAGATTGTGTTTATCTCTGTGGAAATCTTAATTTAAAAATATTCAAGAAACAAAGCAAATGTAATATTGCACATAACACCCTCACATCCTAGTAGATCTCTATTATGCATCCTGAGCCTACAACATGTCACTGGGTTAATTTCATCACAGTATCACTTCCTGTGTATTTTGGGGGTAGGGACAGGAGTGAGTGGAAGTGAATAACTTCTTGAAGGCAAGTTCAGCACATATTCAAATACCTTAAAGAATCAGGACTGTTAAGTTAGCAATAGTTCCTGTAATGAACCAGAGAGTCTGTGGTGTGATGTTGTCACTGCAAGTTCACGGTATCATCATTTACATAGCTTAATTATAAATAAATAATACAAATATTTAAGTTCTGGAGAAAAATTCAGCAGAAGTCATACCTAGAGACAAAAACCACAGAACGGTTTGGGTGGGAAAGGACCTTAAGACCATTTAGTTCCAAGCTGCTATCACGGGCAGAGACACTTTCCACTAGAACAGGTTGCTCAAAGCCCCATCCAACCTGCTCTTGGACACAGACAGGGATGGAACATTCTCAACTTTTTGGGGCAAACTGTTCCAGTGCCTCAGCACCCTCACAGTAAAGAACTTCTTCCTTATACCTACCCTAAACATACGTAAGCATAAAAGCCATATTTTTTAAAAGGGATATTTTAAGGTGCAGAGTGACAAGACTAAGTAAAAATGAAATATTAAATAACTGTTACTGAAATTAAAAACCCAAGATTAAAGTTCCTATGCTTTCATTTAAATCCTGTTTTTCTAAATCATTTTTGCTTGGTGATTAAGTGCAGCCTTTCTTCTTTGCCTAAATAAACAAAGAAATCCAGCAAGAAATCAGCCTGGCATCATGAACTCTAAAGAATTGGGCAATCATTTTGCAGATATTTTTTTACATACAGGGAAAGACTTTAGTATGTATAAAGACCTAACACTGCTTTTCTGAGTAAATTTTTCTTAAAACTGATCTGAATGAGAAAGTAGTATTAGCAAGTTTGGCAATCAATTCTAAAAGCATACTGAGGTGATTCAAAAATAATTTCTAAAAGCATAATAAATTAACGAAAAGTTGAATGAAACAAAATTTGCCATTTTATTTCCTTTGTCTCCCACCATCTAATGGTAGAGAGAAAGCATTTGTCAGCAAAGGAAAATTGGTATGTATGCCAAAATAAGTTATTAAAAAAAAATAAAAATAAAAAAATGCACAAGTAAGCAACCAATATTTCAGCACAACTTCTGGCACTACCGTTGTTTACCAAAAAGATGGATTCTGACCATATATACTGTAAGAGATCACCTTGTATTTTGTCTCCATGCATAAAGGTTTTCTGTTCCAAGATCACAACTGAGTAGAATTTTGCTAAGCTGCACAAAATTCTGTTAAAAATAATTTTTTCACACCACCTACACACATTACTAATCTTAAACTTATTATCATAAATACAATTTATCATAAAGATCATAATTTTTTTGAACTACAGATGTAGAATAATAAATTATTCTCCTTCTGTAGAAGGAAATAGTCAATATAATCTCTGTAGTGCAGATTTCCACAATCCATGGTTAGAAATAGAGCTGCAGGCAAGCAACTTCTGCTTTTCATATGCTGTCTATACACTGAGGACATCAAAAAAGGATCAAAGTACTTATGAACGTAATAGAGTTGTTTTCTATAAAAAGATTTTTCAAGACATACTTGTTATATTTGAATGTTGATTACATTCCTTAATTGGTATATGAAATATAATGACTCTTAAATGTTTCAGTTGTCTAATACAACAATTTCAATTGTAGAATAGGATGAAATGTCATTTTACCACACTATTAATAATATTCATTTTCAGGATCTTTGCATTATAGAAAGTGTGCTAGGTTTTGCTGGGAGAGTTAATTTTTTTCCATGGAGCTGGTATTGTCTATGTTTTAGACTTGTGCTGAAAACAGTGTTGACAATTTAGGGATGTTTTAGTTATTGTTGAGACCTGATTACACAGAGCCAATGTGTTTTCCACTCCTCACCACCACCAGATTGGAAAGGACACAGCGGGGACAGCTGACCCCAACTGACCCAAGGGATATTCCACATCATATGACATCATGCTCAGCATATAAAACTGGAGATAGAAGAAGGGGAGGATATTTGGAGTGATAGCATTTGTTTTCCCAAGTCAACAGTATGCGTGATGGAGCCCTGCTGTCCTAGAGACGGCTGAACACCTACCTGCAATGGGAAAAGGTGAATGAACTCCTTGTTCTGCTTTGCTTCACATGCAGCTTTCACTTTGCCCATTAAACTGCCTCTATGTCAACACAGTTTTCTCACTTTTACAATTCTTTCCCCCATCCCAATGGGGGAGGGGAGGAGGAAGTGAGTAAGCGGCTGTGTGGGGCTTAGTTGCTAGCTGGGGTTAAACCACAACACAAAGCAAAGCAGACTTAAACAAAGCAGATTTATTCATTAAAGGTGCTCATTCTACGGCTTTTAGTTTTGAGCAAGTACACGGATGAAATTTTTGCACTCCATAAATATCCAATAATTATAATCACACATCTACAACTCTCTTTAAGCTGTTCAGTCCAGCTGAATTGCTCGAGAGTATGCAACAGAGCACCACGAAAAGCTCACCATGAACAACTATTATACCAAAATTTAATGGAACGTAAAACCATTATAACCTTCTTTGAACTCTGTGTCGAAGTCAATTTGACTCAACCCAGGGAATGAAATAAATCTTGCTATTTTAAAGAGAACTAGAGAAACACTTCCCAGTGTCAAAAGATACCTCTTACTGCACCTTTCTTTCTAGATGTTTTCTTCCAACGATGATACTACAGAGAAATTATTTCCCTGTATATGGTAATCTTTAAATTCCATCTATTTTTCCACTACCAATTTCCTATCATATTCAACATTCTAAAGGAGAATGTTTCACAAGGATACTCAAATGCAGTTTAAGTACGAGCAATTTTTCCAACTCCTGATAATAGTTATAAACCAAGTGCAATTTTATTTCTTTGGTAAAATCAAGGCGTAAATGAGAAAATAACATAGCATTGCTGAGACTGATTAAAAATATCCTCTGGAAACAGTTGCAAGAAGTCCAGCTGGAGGCCCGTAACCATTGCTGAATGCCAGGAGTGCATACTGGGGCAAATACTGTTCAACCTTTCAATTAATGACCTGGATGATGAGCAAAGTGCATTCTCAGCTAGTCTGCTGATGATACAACAGGCAGGAGTGATTGATAGGCCAAATGGTTGTGCCACCCTCAAGATGACCCTCAACACCTGGGTCAAATGGGTCATGAAGTTAACAGTGTGAAGTGCAAATAGCTGCACCTGTAGAGGGATGACACCAAGCAACAGTTAATAGGTAGCCATCTGGAAAGCAGGTCTGCAGAAAAGGACCTGGATATTCTGGTGGACATGAATTTCAGCCAGCAGTGTGCTCTTAGAGTAAAGAAGCCCAACAGCCTCCTCAGTTGCACTGGAAGCGCTGTTAGAAGGTAGGAGGTGATCCTTCCCCTCTACTCGGCCATGGTGAGACACACCTGGAGTGCTGGGTCCAGTCTGGGCTCCCCAGGATAAGTGCGTCCTGTCTCTCTCCTGTCACAAAGATGGCAAACAAACCTAGCAGGAGAGGCTGAGAGAGCTGGGACTGGTCAGCCTGGATAAGTCATACACAGAGATCTGAGCCATGTGGAAAAACACTTGATGGGTTGGGTAAAGAAGATAGAGCTAGATCCCCAGATATCTAGCATATCCAATGACAGGACAAACAAGTGACAGAAGGCAAAAGGAACAAATTGACATGCAGAAAATTCCACACAAATCAAAGACTACTACTTTTTAATGTGAGGATGGTTGAACACTGAACGGGTTGCCCAGAGAGTCTGTGGACTCTTCATCCTTGGAGACAGTCAAAATCCAACTGGACAAAGTCTTGAACAACCTGCTCTATTTTATCCTGCTCTCATCCTAGAATGATGAAGTAGCTGACCTCCAGGGGAGCTTCCAACATCAGCCACTCTGGGATTCCATAATACTTGTGTGTGAGGGTTGACAGAGATGTTGTATTTGGCTTTAACAAATTAGAGAAGATAAAAATATACATACATATCTATTAAATGCATATTCACAGTTTCTGTCTTAAACAAAATAAATATCTGCATGGACAGAAATATGTTTCTTTAACCAAATTTTCACACATTCTATCAAATGACTTTAACTGTTGAAAAAGATAGCTATTTGTACTATCAAAACCACTCTATTGTCTCTTTAAATACATAATGAATTTCAAGAGTCTCACACAAAATAGTTTTGGAAAACTCTGAAGACATTCATATAATTATTTGATTAGCTGCTACGTATGTTGACAGGTCTCCAGTAAAGTTATACTGACTGACAAAAAGTATTTTAACAAATACTAAGGATCGCAATGTCTTCTATTAAACACAATGGAAAGGAAGCATCCAGCAAGCAAGTCCAATGTCTTCATCCACCACCAAGGAAATCACTATTCTACTCAGAATGTACTGAACACAAGGCTTACACTTGAAAGCAGCCTCTTTTATACCTATAAAAAGGAAACCTTGATCCGTAACAGTAGTCTTTGATCCATTGAATAATAGGAGACTTTAAAAAATGTTGTTTCTTTAGACCTCAATTTGAAAACATGACACCTGAAGACATACATCAGAAGAGTAGATGTTTGTTCCCTTTGTTACTAAGCTCATGCTGCTTCCGAAGAGAATGAGGAAACCCTAGAGATGGAAAAAAAGATTGCTTTTGCCTTTAACAGATAGGCATCCTACACCAGGAAACATTAGTCACTAGAGGTACATTAGGCTGGCATTATCATAGTTTACAAAACGCGTTTCCCACTGTCTTCTTTAAATATAAGTCCTCGGTATCAAATTTATACAATTTGAAGAAAAAAATGCTGAAAGGACAGTACAGTTCTGGAAATTCTTCTGTAGAAACTGTATAAAGAAGAAAAAACACTATCATCTGGCCATATCTTCATTAAATAAATACTTCCACACTTTTATTTTAGCTATTATGGTTAATCATCTTAGAAGATCTATGCTCAACATGGATAAAATCAGTTGAGAGAAAATAAATGTCATCACAAAGAGAAGACCATCCAATAAGCAATTCTTGTGCATAACCAGAAGCAGATCACTGATTTTAGTTGTTCAGAACGCTGTCAAAATTCTTAACACAAATACCCATAAAATTATTCATAAAAACACTATAAAGCTATGAAAGATTAAAACTAAATACTGTGAAAAAAATATATTTGCACTTCTCTCTTATCTTTGCTTTGTTGTTGGAAAGACTTGATGTTTGCAGTTTGTTAGTAGGACACCTGTTTTAGCATACCAAAAATCTGGTAACCCTGAATGTAAAATAAGAAGAATAATTATCCAATGATGAATAACTCACCAAAAAAACAAAACAAAACAAATAAAAAAAAAAAAAAAAACCACACAAAAAAAGTTTCTGTGTAACAAGACAGCTTCCACAAGTGCATACAATAGGTGCATATATATATATGTAATAAGGACTTGCAGAGTATTTCATCAGGGTTTAGCATACAGAAATTGTCACTCCTTCCCTTTATTATGCATCTACTTCCCATTCTATTCACCATTTATGATCGTACTCTCACAACCACGACAGTAATCAACAAGGTGATCTGCATTATATTTCTGCATTTCTGTTCCAGAAGCCCACCAATTAAAAAAAGCTTACATCTAAGTTCAAACCTCAGAGTATGCTTTACAAATTTATGGCCAGAGAACTCAACACATATTACAGTCAGTAGCCACGGTAATGAAGCAAGAGGTCTGTGGAAGTATTTGACGTGCCTCCAACTTTCATTCATAAACACATTTGAAAAAGCAGCTGTGTATCTGTAGTTTGACTATCCCTGTCATTCTATATATCACTGTATTTTTTCTTGGGCCTTTAAGCTGTGTTCCACCTAGTGTGATTCTGGCTGGTAAAGACAGGACACTCAACTTATTTTTGTACTGAACACAAAATACATAGTGTCCTTGCACTACGGAGAACAAATTATTTATTATGAAAAAATCCATCCTTGATCTTTTACAGACAATGAATTTTCCCTGCATGACTGAGTTACTCACTGAATCATAAGGTGTTCAAAATGCAACAGCAAATCCTAATGCAACTAAAAACCTAACATTTTCTGTATTATATTCTAGTTATATATAAAAAGATAAACATTAAATTAAATTGGTAGTACTGTATTTGAATCTGAATACATTTGCTGTGATTTGCACCTGAATATTAATAATTTTATTCTAGATGAAGACGATAATATTCATGTGCTATATGATCTGCTATGTCAGCTTTCAAGTGTGGAGAAAAGGATGATGCAATGCAGCACTATAACGCTCTGCCTGCTCCTGGGTTGCTCTGTTCTGCACACAAAAATGCTCTTTGCCGTTGGAAGGCAGAACCTAATACTCTTTCAACACCTTTCAGAGACACGTTTAAATTAATACTTCTGCTTTTCCTGTAGCTAGAGCTCTGATTGTTAGGAACACCTTAACCAGAATTTTCAACTTGGAAATCAACAGTCTGAAATCACAGAATTTTATCTCTTTTTTAATTGCTGGATTGAATTAGAAAATAGACAATGTATATTTTAATTATGAAGCTATAAGGGAAAAAAAAAAAAAAAACAAAAACATAAAACAAACAAACAAACAAACAAAAAAAAACACCCAACCAAAAACAAAAAAAAATAAGCCTAGGATCTGTTTGCTTCGTCCTGGAAGGGAAGGGAAAGGAAAGTGTAGACACAATATAACAGGAAGAAAGAAAAGCCACATTTGCAGTTTCACAGTATCTGAACGTATACAAGTCCATGGGAGCTGATGAAATCCATCCACGGGTCCTGAAGGAGCTGGCAAATGAAGTTGCTAAGCCACTGTCCATCATACTTGAAAAATCACTGCAGTCAGGTGAAGTTCCCAATGACTGGAAAAAGGGAAATATAACCCCCATTTTCAAGAAGGGGAAAATGGATGAGCTGGGGAACTACAGACCAGTCAGTCTCACCTCTCTGCCTGGCAAAATCTTGGAGCGGATTCTCCTGGAAGGCATGCTGAGGCACATGAAAAACAACAAGGTGGTTGGTGACAGCCAGCATGGCTTCACTAAGGGGAAATCCTGCCTCACCAATGCGGGGGCTTTCTATGATGCGGCTACGGAACTGATGGACAGGGGGAGGGCAGTTGATGTCATCTACCTGGACTTGTGCAAAGCATTTGACAATGTCCCACACAACATCCTTGTCTTTAAGTTGGAGAGACATTAATTTGATAGGTGGACCACTCGGTGGATAAAGAATTGGCTGGATGGCCGCATGCAAAGAGTAGTGCTTAATGGCTCAATGTCCAGCTGGAGAAAAGTAACGAGTGGTGTGCCTCAGGGATCTGTGCTGGGACCAGTCTTGTTCAACATCTTTGTTGGTGACATGGACAGTGGGATTGAGTGCACCCTCAGCAAGTGTGCCAATGACACCAGGCTGTGTGGTTAGGTTGATACGTTGGAGGGAAGGAATGCCATCCAGAGGGACCTTGACACGCTTGTGAGGTGAGCTGATGCCAACCTGATGAAGTTTAACCATGCCAAGTGCAAGGTCCTACACCTTGTCGTGCTTCAAGCTGTAAACTTCATGCAGCCCATTCACTCACTTCTCCCTCTTTCTTCCCCCCCACTCCGATGGGGGGGAGAGGGGGGAATGGGGAGAAAAATCAAAAGAATGTAACTCCCATGGGTTAAGTACAGTCCAGTAACTAAGGTATAACACGAATCAGTACTGCTACCACTAATAATAATAATGCCCAGGGAAATACAAGGGAAGAGGATACAACTGCTCACCACCCAACCGAGCCAAGAGAGAGAGAGACTTCCAGGTTCCTGCCCCCAATTTTTTACATCCTGGGCATGATGTGCTGTGGCATGGAATAGCTCTTTGGACAGTTTGGGTCAGCTGTCCTATCTCTGCTTCCTCCCGGCTTCCCCTCCTCCCTAGCAGAGCATGAGGCTCAGAAAGTTCTTGGTCAGACCAAAATATTACCAAGCAGTAACTGAAAACACTAGTGTTATCAGCACTGTGCCCAGGCCAAAAGTCAAAAACACAGCACTGCACCAGCTAACAAGGAGGAGGAAAAAAAAAAAAAAAAAGACTGTTACTGCTTAACTCAGGACAATATCCACCATTATTCCATACCATTCACATCATGCTCAGATCCCACATTTTCAATATAGCATCAATGTATATGTATGCATCCACACACACACACAGAGGGAGAGAAATCATCCCTCAGTGCATGGACCAATCCCTATAAAACTGCTGAGTCCATTCAGTTCGTGACATCAAGCTTCATCTCCTACAACAGTCCTTCAGAAAGGGGACGCCGTGTGCAGTGTTGGATCGCTGCCTGCTGATGCTGATTCTTCCTTTACTGCAGAACTCATCCGGTTTCATTAAAGCTCATTCTCTGTTGGGATGATGGTCAGAGAGCCAGACACTGATGACTTGAAGACAACTAGTTGGTGGGCTATAAAAATATTACACAGCAGGCAACAGCATACAATTGAGTTCATTGGCTGTTTTCCCCTAAAATGAAATCTCCTTAAGGCACACATTGGACTTTCTCATCTTCCTGCATTACCCACCAAGTATATCTGGGTCTCTGAGCAAAAGCAATCCCACAAGTGGGTTTGCCTTTACCTGAAGCAGGAATAACCCAGACTGTCTTCCCCAGCAAATTCTTTATGTGCACCACAGGAACGTTGTCCCTCTCCACAGTATGTAGAAGTTCTGACTGAGCTGGACCAGCCCTGTTGGCAGATCCTCTGGTGTTGACCAACCAGGTGGCCTTTGGTAAATGTGTATCCCAATGTTTGAAAGTCCCACCACCCATTGCTCTCAGTGTAGGTTTTAATAGCCCATTGTACCGTTCGATTTTCCCAGAGGCATGGTAGGGGATGTGATATATCCATTCAATGCCATGCTCTTTGGCCCAAGGATCTATCAGGCTGTTCCGGAAATGAGTCCCATTGACTGACTCAATTCTCTCTGGTGTGCCGTGTTGCCACAAAATCTGTTTCTCAAGACCCATGGATAGTATTCCAGGCAGTGTCGTGGGGCACAGCATATGTTTCCAGCCATCTGGTGGTTGCTTCCATCATGGTAAGTACATGACACTTGCCTTGGAGGGTTGGCGGGAGTGTGATATAATCGATCTGCCAGGCCTCCCCATATTTACACTTCAGCCATCGTCCTCCATACCAAAGAGGCTTTAACCATTTAGCCAGCTTAATTACAGCACGTTTCACAGTCATTAATAACCTGGGCAATACTGTCCATTGTTAAGTTCACCCCTCGATCACTAGCCCATCTGTATGTTGCATCTCTGCCCTGATGACCTGAAGTGTCATGGGCCCACCGGGCCAAAAATAGTTCACCCTTATGTTGCCCATCTAAGTCCATCTGAGCCACTTCAATCTTAGCAGCTTGATCCACTTGTTGGTTGTTCTGGTGTTCCTTAGTGGCTCAACTCTTGGGTACATGAGCATCTACATGGTGTACCTTGACCACCAGGTTTTGCACTCGGGCAGCGATGTCTTGCCACAGTGCAGCAGCCCAGATGGGTTTACCTCTGCGTTGCCAGTTGCTCTGCTTCCATTGCTGCAACCACCCCCACAGGGCATTCCCCATCATCCATGAGTCAGCATAAAGTAGTGGCCACTTTTCTTGTCCTGCAGTCTCCGAGGCCAGTTGGATGGCTTTCACCTCAGCAAACAGACTCAATTCACCCTCTCCTTCAGCAGTTTCTGCAACTTGTTGTCGAGGACTCCATACTGCTGCCTTCCAACTACGATGCTTTCCCACAATGCGACAGGTCCCCTCAGTAAACAAGGCATATTGCTTTTCACTTTCTGACAGTTCATTATATGGTGGGGGCTCTTCAGCACGCATCACTCCTTCCTCCTCCAGTGACCTTCCAGAAACTTTGCCCTCTGGCCAGTCCATGACTTCTAGAATTCCTGGATGACTGGGATTTCCTATTCGAGCTCCTTGTGTAATTAGTGTATCCCACTTACTCCATGTAGCATCAGTTGCATGATGTGTAGAGAGAGAGAGACGTGCAGGAGACCCTGCTTTTGAACATCAGCCCAGCATGGGCAACCAGGGTGCCAGGAGGAGCTGTGCTTCAGTGCCAATCACTTCCGAAGCAGCTCAAACCCCTTCAGAGGCTGCCAATATCTCTTTTTCAGTTGGGGTGTAGCTGGCCTCAGATCCTTTGTATCCCCGACTCCAAAAGCTGAGGGGTCGACCTCCAGTCTCCCCTGGAGCTTTCTGCCAGAGGCTCCAGGTAAGACTGTTCTTCCCAGCTGCGGTGTACAGTACATTTTTAACATCTGGCCCAGTCCGGATCGGTCCGAGGGCTACTGCATGAACTATCTCACGTTTAATTTGCTCAAAGGCTTGTTGTTGCTCAGGGCTCCATTTAAAATCATTCTTCTTCCGGGTCACATAATAGAGAGGGCTTACAATCAAACTGTGATTCGGGATGTGCATCCTCCAGAACCCCACAGCACCCAAGAAAGCTTGTGTTTCTTTCTTATTAGTTGGTGGCGATATTGTTGTTATCTTGTTGATCACATCTGTGGGGATCTGGCGGCATCCATCTTGCCATTTTATTCCCAAAAATTGAATCTCCTGTGCAGGTCCCTTGACCTTACTCCATTTTCGGGCAAAACCGGCTTTCAGCAGGATTTGGATTATTTTCCTCCCTTTCTCAAAGACTTCTTCTGCTGTATCACCCCACACAATAATGTCATCAATGTATTGCAGGTGTTCTGGAGCTTGCCTGTGCTCCAGTGCAGTCTGGAACAGTCCACAGCAGATGGTAGGGCTATGTTTCCACCCCTGGGGCAGTCGGTTCCAAGGGTACTGGATGCCCCTCCAAGTAAAAATGAACTGTGGCCTGCACTCTGCTGCCAGAGGAATTGAGAAAAATGCATTGGCAATATCAGTCGTGGCATACCACTTGGCTGCCTTTGACTCCAGCTCATACTGAAGCTCTAGCATGTCCGGTATGGCAGCACTCAAGGAAGGGGTAACTTCGTTCAGGCCACGATAGTCTACTGTTAGTCTCCACTCTCTGTTAGAGTCTTGCACTGCCCATATGGGGCTATTAAAGGGTGAGTGGATCCTCCTGATCACTCCTTGACTCTCCAATCTACGGATCAGCTTATGGATGGGAATCAGGGAGTCTCGGTTGGTGCGATATTGCCGCCGGTGCACAGTTGTGGTCACGACTGGCACTTGTTGTTCTTCGACCTTCAGCAACCCCACAGCAGAAGGATCCTCTGAGAGATCAGGCAAGGTAGACAGCTGCTCCACTTCCTCTGTCTCCAAAGCAGCAATACCGAAAGCCCATCGGTACCCTTTTGGGTCTTTGAAGTACCCTCTCCTGAGGTAGTCTATGCCAAGGATACATGCAGCCTCTGGACCAGTCACAATGGGGTGTTTTTGCCATTCCCTCCCAGTCAGGCTGATTTCAGCCTCCAGTATAGTCAACTCTTGGGATCCTCCTGTCACTCCAGAAATAGAAATAGGTTCCACCCCTTGACAGCTTGATGGCATCAGAGTACACTGTGCACTGGTATCTACTAGAGCCTTATACTTCTGTGGGACTGATGTGCCAGGCCATCTGATCCACACAGTCCAGTAAATCCGATTGTCTCCTACCTCCACCTGGCTGGAGGCGGGGCCCCTCTAATAGTCATCACATTGGTCACTCACGTCTTGTTGACAGGCATTATTCCTTATCACAGGACCTGAAGTAAAATCGGCTCTTACGCTCCATCTAGGAACTGGCTCACCAGAGACTGAAGCTGCAGCCTTCATGGGGTGATCAGACTTGACCTTTGCTCTCTTCTTCAGTTCTCGCACCCGCTCCTCCAAAATTGAAGTAGGCTTTCCATCCCACTTCGTCATATCTTCTCTGTGATCCCGCAGGTAAAACCATAGGGTGGCCCGTGGTGTATACCTTCTATGTCTTCTCTCTCAAACAGTAGGATGCCTTCTGTTAATAGCTGAGATATGTGATGGTACACATGAGGAGCTGGATAGATCGTCTCTCAATTTTTGGAGGTTCTGGGACAGTTTTTCCACAGCTGAGATGATGGAAGGGGTGAGATTATCTTCAAACTCTCGGAGTTTATGAATCATTTCATCCACTGCTGGTGATATCACGTCATTCCAAGTTACTGTTGCCCGAGAGTGGGTATATGATGGCGGTGCATCCCGTGTAAATTTCCGCCACATAGGTCGTGTACATTTGACTTCATCTGGATCTGTGGGTATATCCCCATTATTTGGCTTGATATTATAGATCATCTCTACAATGGCTGATTCTCTCAGAGACTGGATACCCTTTTCTAGAGTTGTCCACTTGGCCAAAAGACTCATAATATCATCCTTGTATGGAAACCTATCTTTCACAGCTGCCAAGAGCCACTTCCAAAGGCTGAGGGACTTTTTCTCTCTTGCAATTGCTTTGTCAATTCCCTCTTCCCTAGCAAGTGATCCCAGCTGTTTGGCTTCACTATCTTCTAGCTCATGACAGTCAGCCCCATTGTCCCAGCATCGGAGCAACAAGGTGATGATGTGCTCTCCTGGCTGATGGGTAAAGTCTTTTCACATATTCCGTAGCTTAGTTGAGGTCCGAGACATGGAAGTCACCTCTGCTTCTTCTTCTTCTTCACGTGATGATGACTCCTGGTCAGATGCTGTACCAGGTGGTGAGTACGTTGTTTCTTCATCTTGTTTCATCATTCTTGACTCTTTTTTGCTTTTCCTCTTGTGTACACGGGCAACTAATATTGGTACGAGTTGGTCCTCTGGTTTAGCTGCGGTGATTATCACTCTGGTTTGGGTAGCTGCTGTACTTGTCA
Source organism: Myiopsitta monachus (assembly GCA_017639245.1). NCBI lineage: Eukaryota > Metazoa > Chordata > Aves > Psittaciformes > Psittacidae > Myiopsitta > Myiopsitta monachus. The sequence continues at coordinate 59,376,208 of CM029941.1, forward strand.
CTGAGGTTTGAGTAGTGGCTGTACTTGTCGCTGGTGGTGATGTAGCTGCTGTGTTTGGAGCTGAAGTAGCTGCGCTGCCCATTACTGTTGAAGTTTGAGTAGTGACTGCACTCGTCCCTGGGGGTGGTGTAGCTGCTGTGCTTGGAGCTGGATTAACTGCGCTGTTCATTACTCTGCCCTCAGATTCAGGGACATTTTTTTTTCCTTTTGAAGGTGCTGGATAGTGTTAAACAGGGCTCTGTAAGCACAGGCCAAGCCCCAGCATGTGGCCATGATTTGTCCATCTCTGGTATGACCAGAATGACAACACATCTCCTTTAAATCTTTTACTAATTTTTCAGGATTTTGCATTTGTTCATTGGTGAAGTTCCAAAGCACTGGAGGGACCCACTGGCCTAGATACTTGCCCATACTATCCCACACACCCTGCCACTCATGACTTTCCAGCCTTGGGGAAACTCTCTTGGACTTCCTATATAGTCGTTTAACCCTAGACAAGGCCCAAACCCGACTCTGCATAACTCTTGGGCCCAGACAAAATAGTCATGATTAAACATACTCAGTATGCGCGCCAATATGTCGATTCCCATCCCAACCAGCAGGCAGATCTCAAGGGTATCTAAAGGCCAGTCAAAACCTTCAGAATTCTCTAATGATGCTGTAAATGGTCTGGTGGGAGAGCTAGGAGCATAAAAGAATGTCTCCTTCACAGGCTGACCACCCAAGGAGGCAAAAAAAGATGTGTAATTGCTAAACACTTCTATTATGTACCTCCCAAAGTATAGAGTTGTGACCACACTGGAAACAAAAACCGGGTCAGTTTCATGATCATTGAGTCAATTGTATTAAAAATCAGTGCAATAAAGTACAATGTAACCAGGACCTTAACCCAAAACCCAGATCTGAAAAATGTTAAGATAAAAAAATACCAGCTGTAAGTAAAGTATCATACGCTGAACCCATGAGAACCAGAGCAACAACTTTGAGAGCCAATAAATCACCATTATGACGAGTGACTATTAATCCTGTTGTTATCTCAACCCTTCATGCCCCACGTTGAGCGCCAAAAAGAACTGTCGTGGTTTAAGCTGTAAATCTCATGCAGCCCATTCACTCACTTCTCCCTCTTTCTTCCCCCCCACTCCGATGGGGGGGGGGGGTAATAGGGAGAAGAATCGAAAGAATGTAACTTCCATGGGTTGAGATAAGTACAGTCCAGTAACTAAGGTATAACACAAATCACTACTGTCACCACCAATAATAATAATGACCAGGGAAATACAAGGGAAGAGGACACTACTTATCACAACCCGACCGAGCCGAGAGAGAGACTTCCAGGTTCCTGCCCCCAATTTTTTACATCCTGGGCATGATGTGCTGTGGCATGGAATAGCTCTTTAGTCAGTCTGGGTCAGGCGCCCCGTCCCTGCTTCCTCCCGGCTTCCCCTCCTCCCCGGCAGAGCATGAGATTCAGAAAGCCCTTGGTCAGACCAAAATATTACCAAGCCGTAACTGAAAACACTGGTGTTATCAGCGCTGTTCCCAGGCCAAAAGTTAAAAACACAGCGCTGCACCAGCTACCAAGAAGGAGAAAAAAAAAATGACTGTTACTGCTGAACCCTGGACACACCCGGGTCGGAGCAGTCCCAGGCACAGATACAGGTTGGGCAGGGAAGAGATTCAGAGCAGCCCTGCAGAGAAGGACTTGGGGGTGTTGGTCGATGAGAAAATGAACATGAGCTGGCAGTGTGCGCTTGCAGCCCAGAAAGCCAACCATATCCTGGGCTGCACCAAAAGAAGCATGACCAGCAGGTCAAAGGAAGTGACCCTGCCCCTTTACTCTGCTCTCGTGAGACCTCACTTGGAGTTTTGTATACAGTTCTGATGTCCTCAAAATAAAAAGCACTTGGAACTGTTGGAACAAGTCCAAAGATGAGGGCCACGAGGATGATGAAGAGACTGGAGCACCTCTCATATGAAGATAGGATGAGGAAGTTGGGGCTGTTCAGCCTGGAGAAGAGAAGGCTGCATGGAGACCTCATAGCAGCCTTCCAGTATCTGAAGGGGGCCTATAGGGATGCTGGGGAGGGACTCTTCATTAGGGACTGTAGTGACAGGAGAAGGGGTAACAGTTTCAATCTTACACAAGGAAGTTTAGATTGGATATAAGGAGGAAGTTCTTCACTGTGAGGGTGGTGAGGCACTGGAATGTGTTGCCCAGGGAAGTTGTGAATGCTTCATCCCTGACGGTGTTCAAAACCAGGTTGGACATAGCCTTGGGTGACATGGTTTAGTGTGATGTGTCCCTGCCTATGGCAGGGTTGTTGGAACTAGGTAATCATTAGTTCCTTTCCCACCATAACTATTCTATGATTCTATGATTCCGGGACTTCATTCTCCCTACTCCCCTTCCCAATTTGTTATTGTTGTTGTTATTTTGAAATACCTTATGAACATACCATAACCACAGAAGCTTAGAAAGGACTTCAGAAAGACACCTCATCTTTTCCTCTACCTCAGGCAAAATCAGCTTTGAATGTAATACAGCACGAGAAATATACTTGTTCAGCCTATTTTTAAGAACTGCAACAGCGAACTAGTCACAATCTGCAAGCAATATTCAGTCTTCCTTACAGGTGAGTGTCTTCTACAGCACTTAACTTAAAATTCCCAGCAGTAGCTGAAGAAACACACTCTAATGCAAGTAGACACTGCAAGTTATAAACCACGTTTTTTCTTTAACAAAAAAAAAAAAAGAAAAGGCAAAATTTAACATGGTTAACATGCAACCTCTTTCTTTCTGAACCCTAGACATTTCTACTTCTTGATCTGTTAACCTTGTGCCTTGCGCAGCTCTGTCCAGAGCATGTGCAGAATATCACTCATTTAGGGAAGTGTACACCTGAACTGCTATACTCAGAAAAGTATCTAACAGTATTTTCAAATTTTATTTTTCATTTTTCTTGATGCATTTTGCCACTATGCTCCTAATGATCAAACTTTCCAGTTTCCAGTTTCCACATGTTCCATTTCCATCCTAAGTTGACTTTTTCAATAAATATGATGCTTTTGAGGGTCACTGTAGGATGACTTCAAGGATGATTTTAGCAGTAAATGAAAACTTACAATTCCATTCATAAACAAACAAAAAATTAATTGGGGTATTTTCAAGCACCACCAGTTACTTCTAAGGTGGCATCCTATTTGATCTATTATAGAAGTCCACCTGATATATCTGAAGACAGGTGTATGATTCTAAAAAGATACAACATATTTTCTAAGGAAAACCTGCACAAATCTTCCTCTTGGAAAGCCTGGCAATCAGCAGCTGTTGGAAGCAACACTGATATCATATTCAAAATGAACAGTAAATCCTATATCCTCAGCTGTAAGTTAAAAGAGAACATTTCCCCAGGAACATTTAAAAAAAAAAAAAAAAAAAAGGATACATATAGATGTATCTATATGAAGGATATTCTGCCAGATAGCATCCTGTTAGAACTAAAGTGATCATTACAACTTATCATTAGAAGAAATTTCGTACGCCCTTCTGGAATTTTGGGTAGTATAATGTCAGTAGTATTTGCAAAAAATAAACTGATTCATCTTCCAGACTGCAATTTATCTGCTTTTTTGTACAGGAGGAAAAAAAACATGAGGAAGTACCAGGGAAAGGATTAAAATGTAGATTTCACTGTCTTTTCCATGTGTTTATTCTAAAATAATTTCTCTCAACTGCGCAAGTGTCAGGCAGAGCTAATCAAGTAAAAATGTCTGAAGTAGCACACATCATTGCCTTTTTAAGCTGAAGAAAGACTAGGCAGTTTATAGTAGTATAAAGTTCAGTACAACCATGATTCAACATGTTCCTTCAGAGGTACAAGCAGAAATGTTCAGGGCTCTCAAAATATAGACCTGTAAAGTGCCAAATTTCCACAGAGGGAAGGACTAGAATGCTGAGAAATCACCGATGATGAATTTGTCACCTCACAGTAGAAGAGAGGTGGGGGATTTATGCTGTAAATCTTTAGGTTTGTTTTTTTTTTTTTTTTCCCCACAGGTACAACTCCAGTTAATTATACAGCATCATTTGAAGAATTTAACTATACAAGTGATCTTTTCAGCAGATAAACATCAATTTACGATATCTGAGAATGTGACGCTGCATTCCAACCTCAGCATTTGATCATAAGTTTTCTTAAATAATTCTAGTTCTTTCTTTTCTGAACATAATACCGGCAACTTGTTTTGAAACAGATTCTGGACTGGCAAATGAATTTTTAGCTAAAATCCATTTCTACAGTTATTTTAAGAAAGACTTAACAGTTTACTAAATTATAATAGGGTTCAACGTCTGAATACCTGAGTATCTTTAACAATTAACAAAAAGGTTACAAAACTTTTTCAAAAAGGTACAAAACACAAAACCCAGAAAAAATAAAAATAAAAATCAACCAACCAAGAGTCTGAGAAACGGATTGCATGAGAAGAAAATACAACTACTGTACACAGGAAAGAGCGGTCTGCCAGTAATTACGAAGGCCAAGAGTGTAATATAACTGCCAGGAATGATTAAGCTGAATTCTGATTTGTTTGAAAGAATTCAGCTAAATGGAAAAGGAGAAGAGGCTTGACAATCATTTCATTATAAAACTTACCATTATCAATTCCAATCTGACTTAACTTCAAACTGACAAGTGAGGCACCCTTTGTAGTAGGTGTAAATAGAAAAATGTTAGTAGTGGGAGGAGCTCAAACAGCCCCCTCGCTGACCACAGCTGAGCTCATCAGCCACACTGGTGGTGTCTCTGTGAGAGCTTATTTAAAAAGGGCAAAACATAACACAGGGAGAGAGGAGTGTGGGGGCAAAAAAAAGTGAGAAACAGCCCTATTGTCTTCATTTTGACTAGCATAGAGTTAATTTTCTTCCTAGTAGCTGGCTCAGTGCTGTGCTTCGGCTTTAGTCTGAAATAATGCTGACAACACAGATGTTTTAGTTGTTCCTCAGTAGCATTTACCCTGATCAAGAACTCTTCTAATCTCCGACGCTCTAGCACTGAGGAGAGGTACAAGAAGTTGGCAGGAAGCAGAGACAGGACACCAGACCCAAACTAGCCAAAGAGGTATTCCATATCACAGAACGTCATGCCCAGTAATATAAACTGGGGGGGGGGGGGTGTTACCTGGAAGGAACAGATCACTGCTTAGGTTGAGTTTGATATTGTTTAGAGAGTGGTGAGCAATTGTATTGTATTAATTGGGTTTATTGTTAGGATTGTTTCTTTTTTCTGTCGTTTTCCCCTTTTAGGTTCATATCTCTCTCGTTACTTCAGTTAGTAGTAGTAGTATTTTATAGTTTATTTAAAGTAATTGGCCTCCTCTTATTCTTTTGAATCTCCTCTCCGTATCTCCCCAGGATGATTGAGGGGGGCTAGGGAGAAAGGGGAGTGTGCATGGCATTTAGTTGCTGCCTGGGCTTAAACCACAATACCTGTGAGCACTATGGGCAGATATGAAGGGGGGGAGCAGGTGTTCCATGCAACCAGAGTGAAGACCACCTGCAGTCCATGGAAGAGATCATGGAGGGGCATGTTTTTCTGAAGGACTTTAGCCCATGGGAGATACCCATGCTAGGCTGAAGGAACGTGGTGAGAAGGAACGAGCAGCAGAGAGTAGGTGTTATGGACTAACTACAACTAACATTGATGTCTTCCATCCCCCCCTGCTGTTAAGGGCATGTGGTGTGGAGCAGACAGAAGATGTGGGAATGAGGGAGTGAAGACGGTCCTCGAAAAAAGGGGTGGAGAGGTGAAGGTAGTTTTTTTCAATTTTGTCTTTGTCTCTCACTATCCAAATCTATTCTATTTGGCAAAAGTTTAAATTAATTTTTCCCTTTTTGTTCCTGTTTTGTGACAGTAACCAGTAAGTGATCTCCCTCTCCTTATCTTGACGCATGAGCCTTTTCATTTTACTTTATCCCCCTACCATGCAAAGGAGGAGCAAGAGAGCAGCTGGTTGGGTGACTGACAGCCAGCCGAGGTGAGCCCACCACACATTACACAGGGGAACTCATACACAAATGCCAGATAAATTTAACACTACCTTTCTAAACTGAGGATTTTCACTTGAGTACTGAACAAGCCACTCAATCACACATCATCTATTTACGGTGCCATCAAAATAACTTTCTCTTTTTAAGGAGCAGAACTGCATTTATAAATTTTGCAGAAGTGAACATGATAATATTTTTATGTTTACAGGAGTATGTTTAAAGAACCGTGCTTTCATCTGCCATCATTATTCTTTCCTGAATAAACACTGAGAGAAATAGCAGTATCTCAAAGAAAAATTATAGTTCTCTTATGAAGGTTCTGTCAGCTAAACATTTGATTTTTAGTCCCTCCATATGCAGATAGACATACATATTTCAAGTAGTAACAGGTTCATGTACATGGTAATGCAAAAGGCAGGGAAGGTCGAACTGAGGGAGATGCTGCAGTTCCTAAGTCAACTGTTTTGGGGTCACTTTTCAGGAAATGGTTCCGAATTCTTTTGACTACACATGTACACTATCTCCTCTATGGATAGCTACTCTCATGGAAGGACAAAATAGACACCATTTGGGTTCTGCAGTGAGCCCATGTCCACCTGTATCTGAAGTAAGACTAGATATGTTACCAAAACTAATGCTCGTACTTTTTTTTTTTTTTTTTTTTTTTGTGGTGGTGATGTTAAGTAAGAGTAAAGGTGTTCTCAATAAAGTTTAGTTTGGCTAGTAACTTCACAGGATCTGAGCTGGCACCTTCTGTGGACGACTTTATAACATCAAAATATAGGCTCACAGAATTACACAAAAGTTAGGGTTGGAAAGTACCTTAAGATCATCTAGTTGCAACCCCCCTGTCATGGGTAGGGACACCTCATACTAAACCATGTCACCCAAGGCTTTGCCCAACCTGGCCTTGAACACCGTCAGGGATGGAGCATTTACCATTTCTTTGAGCAACCTGTTCCAAGGCCTTACCACCCACACAGTAAAGATCTTCTTTCTCATATCTAACCTGAACTTCCCCTGTTTAAGTTTAAACCCATTTCTCCTTGTCCTACCACTAAAGTCCCGGAAGAACAGCCCCACTCCAGTACCCCTGTAGGCGTGCTTCAGATGCTGGAAGGCTGCTATGAGGTCTCTAAGAGGCCTTCTCTTCCCCAGGTAGAACTGCCCCAACCTTCTCAGCCTGTCTTCATACGGGAGGCGCTCCAGCCCCATTACCATGTTCCTTGCAAACGTAGAGCACTATCCAACACTATTAGCTGGGCATTTTGTTTGGTTGGGGGTGCTTATATTGCTTGTTTGGTAGTTTTTTTTCTAATTGTAGTCCTACTGATTTCAATGTCAATAAGTAATGACAGACTGACACACTTTAAAACATGAGTTTCCTTATTTCTGACATTACTAGTTCAGTTTTGAATGCCATCTAGTTGCAGGATTAACCTTTCAAACTTTGGTTTAATATTGAGGTCAATGGTAAGATCACTTGTTCGTGTCCATTCAGCTGATACTCCACCAGTCTGAAATAATCTCCTATGAAAGCTATAATAAAAATATTCTCATTTAACTACTTCAGTAAATTAATTCAGTTTTGCAGGGCACAGCTCTCCTTTCCCTTCAAATGCTAATAACATATCTACATTCAGGGAAGCCATATATTTAAATTGCCCCTAATACTTACTAGCTATTTGAACTTGATGTGAAAGTGGAAGTTATAAAAAAGGAATTGAGATACAGGAGCAGAAACTGGCAACTCATTGTCTTCTCTCCTGGCTTTAAACTTGAAGAGCCTTCACATGCTTTGCAGCCCCGGCAAACTTCCTGCTTACTATGACAATACAAATTGTACCCTGTGACATTGTGCAAGCCTGGAATGAGTAATACTCTTTACCAAACTGTCATGAAGGGATAGATGGCAAAGAAATAACTTTTTAGCGCTATTGTTAACAAAGCACTATTGCTATCCAATGGGGAACAGGATGAAGCTAGTATAAACAGTACACATGCTGGCACACCCAGAAGTCAATTATTCAGAGAAATTACTTCAGTATCATAGAACTTAAAATCTATGCTTCATTGATCAAACACTACAGCTGTAATACAGTACAGCTCTTCTGTTAATTATGTTTTTGACACCTCGTTGTACTTATTGCAGAAAAAGATGAGGTAACTACTGGAAAGTTTACATTTATGAAGATCACAACTGAAAGTCAAGACAGTAAATGTCCGGTTATTTGTACTCTCTTCAAGTCTGAGATTCCTGCTGTTCCTCAGGATTTATTTTTGTCCAGTATATTGCAGGGTAAGTAATAAAGAGAGACAAAGAGAGAAACCACACAAATTTTAAATGCATTTAACATCATAACTATAAATGTAAGGATTTCCTGACCTACAATTAAATTAAAGGAGAAAAACAATGAAACATATTTATTGACTACAACACATATGCATGTTTTCATAACACTGCCAGAAAACAGAAATGGTCAAGTGCCTTTATCTTCTCACCTCAGGATTAAAAAATAACAATTGCATAATTGCACATATATTTAGTAGAAATTGGTGTTAACTAAGAGAAATAAGTACTGAAATACAGTATTGAATTTACAGAACTTATTATGACAAAGTGCAAATAAATAAATTGAACCTAATTATGCTAATTAGAAATCAAGCCATATACCTACAAAGAGTTTTACAATGACAGCAATCACAGTGCAAGAAATCTCTGAGAAATGAAGCTGTAAGATGAGGCAATCAATGAAAATTGCATTGAAAGTCCATACTTTCATTTCTCGTATGAAAGCTTTAGAAGAAAATGGGCTCTCTCCCACAATAAAAACTGATTTTATAGTGTTCTGAGTTACAAGCCTCATTATGAAGTTCTAATATTGATTCATATTTAATCAGGCTTCTAATTAGTCTAATGAATTAGGCAACAAGTGACATTCACATGTTGGCAGACCCTTCTCTACTTAACCCTTGTCAGATTATGCTTTCACATATGCCAAAGAATCTCATGAGACTTTTTATCCTTGAAGCTGTATTCTAAGGTGCACTGAAGTTACAGCCCTCAATACAAGTCCCAAGATAATACCGTAGAGACTGTAAAAGTTTTGTGTGGGTCCTTGTTTCACACTGCTGCATTATACAGTTTACTTCCTGACAGCCATATAAACATTATCTTAGTAACAGTATTCTTATGAGGAAAAAAAAAAATCTCATAATCATTAAAATGTACCTATGTTTCTAGTCTGTGTCTGTACATAATTTAGACAAAAATTAATGATAGACTTTTATAAAGTTACTACCTAAATTCTTATAATCACAAAACATCTGATAAACTACAACTCCATATTCTAATTGTTATTTTGGTTCCCAAAGCAAAGAAAGGTCTTGTGATCATGTCCAGTGCAGGCATCTACACCAGCCCATGCTATCAGCCATGCTACCAATAACTGCTCACTCTGGGGACAGCAGAGATTTCAAAGACATTAAGTTCCTAAAGGTTCTGTGAAAATCAATAGCTACTAGGTATGTGGCCTCATTAAGGAAAGAGTTGGAGACCAAGCTTTCCCCTTTAAAAACACCAGAGATTTCACAGGGGAAATCAAAAAAAAAAAAAAAAAAAAAAAAAACCAAACAAAAAAAAACCACAACAAAAAACTAACTTAGCTGCAGGCTAACAGGTTAACTTAGTTAAAAATACAGGAGAATTGACAAGTTCTGAAACAGTTTTGTCTACCCATATAAAGTCACATATCACAACGTCTGAATGAATAAAGTATGCCAGGTTAGGCACCACTGTGTGTGAGAGCACCACCTATCACACACACACACACACTCAAGTTTTCTCTTGCATCCTGGGATCTTGTTAGTTATGTTCCCTGCTATCATATCTCCTATTCAGAAATGTGGTTCAGAAATCACTGGTTCACTGACATGTCAGCATATAAAACAGAATACCAAAAGTTGTAGGTACTGGGATTTCATGCATCTCTTCTTATTCAAATGCTTCATTATCCGTCAAATTATGAATATGAGACTTCAGAGGATGTGCTACCTTTGTTATCCATGCTATAAAATATTTTAGTGAGACTCAAAATCTCTTGTGCATTTTAGATCTGTATCTTTATTTCCTTTCACAAATGATAAGGAAACTAGCGTAAGAGCTCTGATACTACTGCCTGCTGACAGGATTTGGCTACTGGGGCTAAGGACAACCACTTCCTATGCCCAGGGAAGGGCCTGCTACTCAGATCTGGAACTGCCCTGCTGTCCAACGAGGCAGTGGGATGGTCCTGTCTACCAAGCCCTGCCCTGACACCCCCTTGGGCACATGCTTTCTTTATGCTTAAAAAAAGCAAGAAATTATATGTGGCCTTAACTTGTGCCATGATAAAGTCAGGTTGAGCTGACTGAGCCTGATGAAAACAGCAGTTTTTGCTGTTATAGTGCAGTCATACAATGTTCATTTTGTATGTTCTTCAGGTGCAGAAAACCTCTCTGAAAGGAAACAGGAAAGAGGGGAGAGTCTTCTCTCACCTGAGAAGAAAGTTCAATTTAGGATGAGCTGTAGACTTTTAAAAGTCAGAGAGGAAGCCCACCTCCCTCGTGCATTAAATGGTGTCACCAAACATGAAGGAGGACTCAAGGGTTCCCGGTATTCATGATTTCGCTGAAGAAGGATGTTCACCTTCTTCAACTACTCTTTTGCCATCTTTTATGGCTTGAACAAGTACAGAAATTGGGATGGTGGCACCAAATATGAAGGAGGACTCAAGGGTTCCCGGAATTCATGATTTCGCTGAAGGATGTTCACCTTCTTCAACTACTCATTTGAGCCACAAAAGATGGCAAAAAAAAGTGCAGAAATTGGGAAGGCCAACTTTTTAACAAAACAACCAACAGTGCTTATCTAAAGTTGACACCCCCTCAGCACCTCTTCCCGCTTTTTCTTTAAATCTGAGAATCAGTAGTCCATTATATACATAATCTGCCAGTGTGATGTACTGATCAGTGACTGAAATGATAAACCACTGTAAACAGAAATATGAGTCCTGTGGATAATATTCCTCCTACTCAATACAATGAAGCAGTGATGTTTTGAAATGAGTATATTACACTTAATTTGTCTCAAGTTTAAATGACTGCTTACAAAACCCAGAACATGCATCATTTCAACCCTGACATCCAAAATGTACAATATAGCCACATAAATTTTAGGCTTTTTATACTCATAATGGCACTGATTATTATCCTAGGGAGGATATAAGTTAATACTGTAACACTGCTTCACTGCAGAAGATGTCTAACACCTACGCACATTTTACCATTCCCACAGTAACAGGAAGTTATGTGCAGCATACACTCTGGGTAAAATGTTGCCTGTGCCTTGCAAAAATAACAACAAATTTTGCCAACTTGAAAATTCTTTGAAAATATTCATCAATAATTTTCAAATTTACTGATAATCAGGAGTGAAATAATTTCCCCATGTAAAAAGTACATAGAAAAGCGTAACAGTATACTCTCTTAAAAAAAAAACTTTTTTTTTTTCCATCCCTGAAACCACCATGTGCTGAGTTTCACTTTCAGAACAGGTAATACACTGTACAAGCCTATCTCATTTAGGTTTTAGCATGACTGTTAAAACAAAATATGAGACTGGTCTTAAGCAGCACACAACAACAACCATGCTAAGCATTTGCCTTAAACGATAACAGAGAAATAGACAACAGGTTTACTTGATACTACAGGAATCTTTCTGGTTCTCCCCTTTCTGCCCTTTACATCCTGGCAGCATCCTACTTTACCACCAATGTAGTATATTAGTACCCATGGCAAGCAATTTTCTGAAGCTAAGCTGCCAGAACACTGCTGGTATTGACGGCAGGCAGAGCAGGGTCAATCTCTTTCTAATTCACTGCCCTGAATCAGCTCACTGTGAGAGCCAAAGGCAGGCTTTTGGAGGCAGCTGCTCTATAAATTGGTGAGGTGTACCATCCAACCACAGCCACAATCACTTGGATGTTGGAGGAGGGTTGTACACTTTGCTGTAAAAGTAATAAATGAGTGAACAGAGAAGCACAGGAAATGAGACTTGGTCAAAAAGAAATTTTGCACTTCTAAGGAAGTCCAATAACGCTTGTTATGAATAAACAGACTGTCTCCAAGATCAGAAAGACAGATCTGCTTCAGAGAAAAAGATACTATCCAGAATATATACAAGGCCAGGCCTCAAAGGAGGACTGGAGATAAAAGCCAAAAATGCCACACTGAGAATAGGTACGATCTGACAGCCTGGAATATGCAAGTACAGAAAGGCAAGACTCCCAAACAGCAACCACAGCACACCAACTGAATAGACAGAAAAGATTTTTCCAGTTCAAAATCAATGTTAAACACAGTAAACATATCTTTACTTTTGGCTTTTCAGTAAAACTTCTCAGAAGTATTTCTAGTTATACTGTCTATTTCAATGTCTCTAAATAAACCCTAAAATTTAATCACTGGCTAAAATAAAGTGCAGTCCCAAGATACCCAGATAATAACAAGGCATTATTCACTCTGTGGGCTATTCTGACAAGTGCTGTCAATAACAGGATTTACCCACAGGTCAAAAGACTAGACCTGGACATTGATGGGTCCATGGCAACCTGGAGAACCAGTATCACGTGGCTTAGAGTAGGGCAAAGTACCTTCCAGTCGCTAGAAGAGGAAGGTCCTCTGGTATCTGAAAGATAAGGAGTGGTACACAACTGAATTCAGGTGGTCCCAGGGTACATGGATTGATACTTAGTACAAAAGTGTCTATACCTGAAGGTTGGTTAAGAGCTTCTTAAAAGCAATTAATGGATTTAACTATTTAACAGTATGACTGTAGCTAGTTCCAGCGATTTTATTAATGCATTCTGATGTAGATGGCAGAAGCAACTTTTTGATATGTGACTGCTCCTTAGAGCAGATGGTCTGGTAAGCTACAGTCGGAGAAAAAAAATACTTTGGTATACACAAGTAATTAGTTGCCTTTTAAGTGCAGGGCACACACCACATAGTCATCACTCTCTGACTAAAATATCTGTATCCATATTAAAGAATACAGCCCTACACAATCAAAAAAGTTGAAGACATCTTAAAAGTTTACAGTGCATGTGAAAAAAGAATGGAAGAAAAAAGGAAAAGGCTAATAATAAGGAATATTAAAAGACTGAAATTAATTAAAATAAGAGCTAGCATATACTAGTCAGGAGATGAAAAGTAACATGACAGTTATAAAGGGGCCCTCGAAGCTCATGCATTTCTAAAAAAAATAAAGCAAAAAGTGACATGAGAATAAAACTATTATCAGGAGTATTAAGATCTTTTCTTTTACGGAAGGAAAATCAACAGTATCACCAGCCTGCACTGCAAACAAACTAGGTGGAAAATTCCATGGGCAGCACTGCCACAGCTGATGACTGAACATTTTAGTTTTGCTGTGGTACTGCTCCAAGGTCTTAATGCACAAAGCAGTATGCTGCCTATTCTGCGAAGAAGTAAAGGACTCTGAGGAGATACTCAAGAGTCACATGGGCACAATCCTGAGTAATGTGCTCTGAGTTGACCCCACTTGACCAGATAAGCTGCGGTGCTTCCTTCCAGCCTCAACTATTCTGTGATTCTGTGACTTCCATATGCAGGCTTACCAGGATATTACTTTTTACTAAATTTCGTTCTCCCAGTAGGTGGCAGAAATTTAGTCATGCAGGAAGCAACTCTTCCTCTCCCAGATACCATTACAGACTGATTGGCTGAGGAGCCATAACTATTTCTCATGAAACTACCTACCTTCTGCTTATGATTACATGATACATCTCATGTTATCATTGCAGCAGAAGGGCAAGTTATCACAAGAAACAAAAAGGAAACTATTTTTTCATGCAGTTTCTCATAATGAAGATGAGAATTTGCCCCTGAATACAGTAAGGAGGACAGCTGGAACTCAAGATTTACACTTAACACTATTCCTATGAAAGTTGCACTTACTGAAGTCCACAGGGGAGCTGCACTGTGACCTCCAATGTCTTGAGAAGAGACAAAGTCGTACCTATCAACCAATAAGTGTTGTGACTACCAACACCTTTTTACAACTCTAACTTGCAATTCATTACACTTTTCTACCTGCATGTTTTTTTGTGTACCTCTGACAAACAAAATTTCCTATTATGCTTAGCAATTTAAATATTCCCTGAAAACATCTTAACAAGCAATTTTCTTTCAGAGTTGCAGCAAACTTTATGTGCTGTTCTTGAGAAGTTCTCATCTGCATATCCAGAAGCAAGTAGTGGTTATTGAATAAAACCATTTCAAAGTCCTTGTAAATGGGCTTAACTAATATCTATCAGTCTTCTCTACTGCTTTGAACAATTGAGGCTTTTAGGACCACACAGGCAGCCAAACTGCTCAGGTGCCATTTTACATTATCTTAGATCCTGGCACACAGCTTGAATTTCTAAGTGAAAGCTTTTCAAGTATAGTTGTGCCTTTTTCCTTCCTGTGCCCTCAGTTTCAAAAGCTCTTTCTTTAATAAAAATCCTTCTTAAATAAAAAAAAGTGCCCGACTGAGTCTAATTCATGCAGCACTTCTACAGTTTAGTATGATCCTCAAAAAAAAAAAAAAAAAAACCCAAAAAAATACAACAACAAAAAAAAAAACACACCACAAAACCCACAACAATAATATGGCTCTTAAAACACATGCTTAGCTCTACTGCTGTAAAACCTTCGTGGGGTACAATGGCTACTGGAGAAAGATGCAGACCAAAAAGGAAAGAATTGTGAAACTGAACCACTGTCAAGAGACATCAACAGAGTAATAAGGTGGCTTAGTTCAGATGAAATAATGTCAAGAACTGCTATACAATGGTAATTCTCAAAAAAGTAAACAGCAGATACACAAGTAAAGGACAAACCTATTTTTGCATTCCTACTACATGCAAGATGGGAAGTAGTATAACTAATGCCTACTTTACATCAATGGTGATTTGTTCAAGGTAATAAAAAACTTCTCACAGTACAGAGAGGTACTGGAGTAGACCGCTTAAGGAAGTTCTACTGTTGCCATCACTGGAGATTAAATACTTGCAAGAATGATTAAGACACAGATGGCAGAGAAGAATACAGATTCCATCTGTCACATTTTTTAATCATTTTATAAAGATCTTAGTCTATGGCTTTAAATATCACATTTCTGGCCACTATTATCATGAAAGCAATAAACTACAAATTCAGATATGAAAGGGGCTGGGAAGGGATCAATATTACCAACTGGAGCTGACAATGAAATAGGAGTATAAAGACACCTGTTAAGACTTCGAAAAAAACTGTTCTTTTCCTTACTCTCTGGATACAATTTTCTCCAGAACAAAGGTAATGGATTACAGTATCTGCAGCATTGAACCATTACTTAGTCATGAAGAAGTCATGTGCTAGGTCCTTACCAAAAGAGATAAAATGTCCCTGCCTATACACAAAGGCTAAGACAATTCACATAGGTGGATTCTGACAACTGGAATGGAAAAATTGCAAATATTGGTAACAAAGATAACCTCATCTTTGCCTCCTATCAGATTAGCTCTTCCCACAAACTTGTCACAGAAAAGGAGAGTTTTAGGCAGGGACTTGAAAGAAAACAATACTGTATGTTTTGAGTTTGTGCACACAAGTTTTTCCAAACAAAAAAGTGGCATGATAGAAAGTGTGGAGGCATTTGCCTCAAAAAAGAATAGGCAGGCATAGGACCTGGCAGCAAAGCAAGGTCCTATTGCACATCTGAACTGTTTTTGAAATGCTCCTATCAGTTGTGTAGATTAATTGTCAAAAGGAAGACATGATTACAGCAACTAAGATTAAATTTTGCTCAAGTCCTTTTTCCATCTTGGTCCCTAGAAAGATGCCAGATTACCATTACCACTCATATAAAAGCATGGATACTTCATCTAAACACACGCATACTTTTAATGTCACACGGTTAGGGACCAGCTGCCCTTGTTATACATATATAGTGCTGCCCTGATCTTAAGACCATAAAACTTCTTTTTAGATTGTAAGGTCCCTTACCTTACTCTAGGCTTTAACACTTGGATCAAAGCCCTTGAACATAGTGATTATCCTGAAAAGCAGTCTGAATTCCAGGCATTTTTCTTCCTTATCCCTAAAAGCCAATGGCCTTTTTTTACTGATGACTCTTCCTCGTAAAAAATTAGAAAAAAAAAAAAAAAAAAAAAAAACCACAAAATATTTTGCCTCATTAAAAAAAAAAAAAAAGTTGGAAAAACCCATTAGGAGAAAACAAAATATTAAAAACCCATAAAATTTATTCTTTGCTCATCTTAAAATCCTTTTTCACTTAAGGAAACATGTTTAGGTTTTTTTCTTCACAACAGAAGAGAACATAATTAAATCCCCATAAAACAAAGCAGATCCTCCATCATCTGGAAGGCTCCTAATGTCATTCTTCCTAACTGTGTCACATTGTTCAATGTATCAGGATATCCCCTATAAAAGTAGGGTAAGGCCATTAGTCCTACAGTTAAGCAAAAGAATGTCAATGTCATAAATGCCACAGCTGAACAAAAGACCTTTATGAAATGCCACTTTCATCTTCCTTTATGAACATTTACATCAAGTGTGGAACTTGCAAAATTGTCTCAGTCATGCACCCAAACACTTCACAACTCCAGTGGAAATGGAGTCTTTAAAACACGTTCAGCACAAACTGTAACATTAGGAAAATGGAAGAACTTTTTGACCACTTTTTTTTTTTTTAACATTATGTAAAAATGAAAGAAGGAAAAGAGAACTATGGGAAAGGATCTAAACAGAGCATTCCAAGTTTAGAGAAAACATGCCTGTAAGGACGACACTACTGACAACTGAAAACATTAAAAGGGCCTTGCAACATGATATTCTCCATTCTCAGGATTGGCTATACTCACATCCAGCATCTAGAACACTAAGACATCTCTTGGCAAACTGTTACAATACTTCTTTAAAGCTTTATTCTATAATGTATATTTCCAAAAACCAGCACATCATATCTCACCCCAAAATATTATGTACATTGAGGAAAGCAGGATTATTTATGTAACTAGCTGGCTCTTCTACTTACATACCAGAAAAGGTATTTTTTTCATTAGTCTTTTTCAAGTTTCCAACCCTCTGTATCCTTTTTCTGAAGAACTGCCCTGTATCCTTTTTCTGAAGAACTGCCTGCTGTCTGCTTGTACAGTTGG
Organism: Myiopsitta monachus; assembly: GCA_017639245.1. Classification (NCBI taxonomy): domain Eukaryota; kingdom Metazoa; phylum Chordata; class Aves; order Psittaciformes; family Psittacidae; genus Myiopsitta; species Myiopsitta monachus. The sequence continues at coordinate 59,393,527 of CM029941.1, forward strand.
CTATCCATGACTAACTGTAGTGCCCTGCAGTTGTCTTTGTCAAATTCCCCTGCAGTTTCTTTTTTTTTTTTTTTTTTTTTTTTTTAAGAACAGCAGGAAACCTAGTCCCAGCACACCTGCAGTATTTCCCAGCTTCTTGTCACCTAAAGATTTGAAAGTATACCCTTCTCATTCCATGAATCATGGTATTAATCAAAGCACAAAGCAGAACCAGAATGAGAACAGACCCCAAGGAATGCACCCTACTCACTCACTTGTAGGGCAACATGTCTGATGCTGGTGTCGGAATAGGGCAGATGAGACACTCTGCTCCCAGAAGACACCCTGCACTCAGCTTCTTCAAGCTACCACTCCCTCTTTACTACTGGTGGGCAGCTTCCTTATAGGTCTCTTTTACAAGATCACAATCGACACACCTGGACACCCACTCCTGTTGCCTTCTTCCTGCTTCCAGAGCAATGCTACAAATATATCCTTCTCATATGCTATGTCCTTTTCCTTCTTAAAGACCTCTGGTATGCAGTCCCTGCAAATGGACTAAAGTCCATTAATTAACTACAAGACACCCAGAGACGGAGTTTAGTTAAGAGTCTGCCAGCACAGCTGCAGGCAAAGAACAACTGCTTAGATCTCGGCGCTCAAATCACTTGCAAAATCATCCTACACAACCATCCAGATTAATAAATGTTAATGGTCTAGTGGAGCCCTGCTTTCTCCATGAAAAACAATATGTCCAGGACTGATTTCCAACTCAAAAAAGCTGGTCAAAAAGGGAGGAGAAAGGGAAATAGTGGCTCAATTTGAAAACGTGCTGAAAGACTTATAAATTTCAGGTTTTCCCCTCTTTTTTGACAAATTTCATACTGTGAAAATGTTTAAAAACTACACTTAAGGAAGACTGAGATACTGTTGTCTGAAATTTAGATAAGAATAGCTATATATATATTTAACATATAACATTACCAAGGTCATTCCCATATTTAGGGTCAAGAACCAGACTGCCATGTTGATCTCTTAATGATAATTCAGAGATTTCCTGTGGCCAGTATCAGCTACTGAGTTTAACAAAAAAAAAACAAAAAAAAAAAACAAACAAAAAAAACAAAAAAACAAAAAAAAAAAAAAAAAAAAAAAAAAAAACAAAAAACAAAAATCCCTCTTGCTCTTCTGGTTGCAAATGTTCCTAGCTCCCCAGCAAAAACAATTCCTTCACTGTTGAGTTGGGAAATATTAGTGAAAATGCAGTGCTAACTCCAGTAATGATTCATATTACTTGGTGTCAGAAATTAACAAAGCGTACTTTGTACAGTAACCTGGACTCCAGAGAATACAGTAAAATATTCTGAAGGAATGAGACAACGAAAAGCAAAAAGGAATAATACGTTTCATTCCTGTCTTAGCAGAATCACAACTACACTGATGAAACCCGAAACACATGAAACTTTCTTTTTCTTTGCTTCTTTTTTATTTGGATACTGAGGATGGAGGTCACAAGGCAAGAGAAAAAGGAACATTTAATCAGATGTGCTACTTCCCCTTTCTCCTGTCTCTATAACCAAATGCATTTTCACAGACAAAACTGTGACAGGTTTTGATTACCTCATCTCTTTGTTGAACAGGCTATATTAAGTATGATATTGTTAGAGAAATCACACTGCCCTATGCAAACTTCCTCAAAATTATGGTACAAGCATCAGTTTGCATGAGTTTATACCCATGATAGTTTTATTTACTGTGATATTAAACTTATGTCACATCTTTGAAATGAGCAAGGTTTGGAGGAAAAAAGTCCTCATCTTTTCTATTAGTGTTTGAAACTGGGGAAAAAAAATTCACTGGTATTGAAATTAATGATGTAAGATTGATTATATTACAGTTTTAATCTCTACAGTTAATCATACTGTATAATACAGCTTGTTTATGATGAGTTCCTCATTATAAATGATGAGTTCCTCATCATAAACTCCAGTTCCAGCCCTGAAAAGACTCTTGGTTGCAACCATGATTTTCTGTCTCTTTAATAATACTCAGAGACTAAATTATGCACAGATCTAAAAAGCCACTTCTTCATACCCATGTGAAGAACCTCACTCAGGTGAATTCCTCTCAGATCCAAGGGATGACTCCTTGATTACCTCAAAAGGAAGACAATGTCAGCACTAAATTTAGATCTTAGAATATCCACATCTCCTTTCATTAATTTCCTTACGTGATTTCTTAAAAAATCATAAACTATGCACAAACCGATAATTAATCATCAATATTACAATAACATTAATACAGAACATAATTTCAAAAATTCTTGCACAGCATGCATCTTCAAATCTGCATTTTTGTATCATGCAAGACTACAAATATGACAGCTTCATGAGTTGCTTGTGCACAATGATACTGTGAATATCATTAATAAAGACATATATCAACAGCAGATTCCACAAAAAGATGACACATAAAAAGTGCATTGACAGATAATAGTAGTACTTACAATATTTATCAATAAAAGCAAAGTTTAAAGACAACTTCAACTTTCTTTCTCTAGGACACAATGGTTTCTTTTATGCCTTCTGTGATGGCATTGATTTCTGTTAGAATAAGCTACAATACATTTTTTCTTCTAATTCATAGTTATTTTTTAAAATATCACTGGTATTTTCAACAGCATAGTCTCATGGTAGTTTCACTCAGTTCAATAGGGAATTTAGACAGAAAAGAAGACAACTTTTCTTGAACTGTTGGTGTCCGCAGAGATGACAAACAAGTACATATTACTCTTGGCATCTACTTGGCATTGCAAAGACGAACGAAATTATGGTATTCTCCTCAGCTCAAAAATTTGGATCAATACTTCAAATGTTACACCTTCAGGGGAAAACAAAGAAATACCAGGAAAGGCTAAAGAGTCTGCAAACTTTTATGAATGGCTTGGATGTTCTGCAATGCCATCAATACTTCAAAGTTGTGCTTTCAGACCCATAAAAATTCTCTGTCTGCCTTCTTCTTTACACAGAAACAAGTAAGATACATAGCAAATAAAAGTGAAAGATGATTTTTTAAATTTTCTTTTAGCATTCCATGGCATACAGTGTAAGCATCCAAAATTTAAAAGGTAAAACACAAAATGTATTCTGAAACACTGCAACACAAATCCAGGGAAACATCAAAGATCATTAGTTTTATATCATGGGTCATGAGAAATCTTGTAATAAATTGTTCCTAATCTTTAGTAATATGTATCAGAAGCCAGAAATACTAGAGAATGCTATAAAAAAACATCACCAGCTATGTTGCAAAATAAAGTACCTGGGCATCATCCCCCGTAAAACAAAACAGACTTGTTAGGATAAGAAAAGTTGAATTACATTTTGAAGAAGATTTGAACTTCTGTATGTGTATTAAGGGAAATGTAAGTTATGCTTGGAGCTGCTTTCTAAAAAAGATTGTTTTAGGAAAAACAGGTTTTCAGTAAGGTCTGGAATTGCGATGGAAGCTCTAAAACAATACAGCTTGAAAGTACTTTCTTATAGACCTCTGCAGTCACCATGAAATAAATTATGTTGCCTCAACAAACCAGAAAGATGATTTTCTTTCCACACTGAAGTACTTCTTTACTGAATATTGTAGGTCTGTCATGTTTGAGATTTTTTTTAAACATTTAAAGAATAAAAAAATAATTTTGGAGTATTTCTGTATTGTTAACAAGTTCCCCAATCTAAAACACTAAAGCAGGATTCATTTATTCTACACATATCTATATGATTGTTCTAAATGACCATGTTGTTTTAGTTCTGCTAACTAAATTTTCTCATGCTGCTTCAACCTTTCTTTAGGTGCCATGTCCACCTGAAAGTGTTCAGGTTGATTAGACAACATATACGCTACACCAGACAGTTAATAGAGTTGTGTCTGGTTATGTACCAAATTAGAGCTGCACAGAATGTAATGCAAGTTCCTTGAAACAGGGACCATCTTACCCTCTCAATGTGCAAGGATAGATACACCACATAGCTAGCTCGGGTTCCAGAACTAAAAGAAAAAAAAAAAAATCAACCAAACTGTTAAAAAGCAGCCAGAAATCTTGTGCGTGAAAACAGGAGCATGGTAATCATGTGCACTACTCATTAATTAAGTCTAAGAAGGAAAAATTACCACCAGTGTCACATTTGATCCAATGTGTATTCTGGTCATCCTCTTCAAACAAGACTGCAGAAGGCATTTCTTTCAAAATGTCAACTGGACATTTATGGTTTTAATTATAAATATGTCTCCCTTTCTGTACAGATTCCTTAAAAAGACCACAAACTGTATTCACATCTAAAATAAAACTGCATGCTGGAATACAGTTTCTCAGTTTAACCTCATGAAGTGTTACAAGGCCAAGTACAAGTTACCAGTACAGACTGGGAGATTAATGGATTGAGAGAAGCCCTATGGAGAAGGACTTCAAGATACCTGTGGATAAAAAAATTAGTACAAGCTGCCCTTCAAGCACTGAAGGCCAAACTGAGCGGCATCAGAAGCAATGTGACCAGCAAGTCAGGCAAGGTGATTCTACCTACCACTCTACTCTGCTCTTGTGAGACCCCACCTCCAGTACTGCATCCAGCTTCGGGATTCCAAGAGCACAAGAGAGACATGGACCTACTCAAGCAAGTGGAGAAGAGGCCACAAAGATGATCAGAGGGCTGGAGTACTCCTCCTATGAAGACAGGCTGAGAGAGCTGCTGCTGTTCAGTTTGGAGAAGAGAAGGCTCCAGGGAGACTTTATTGCAGCCTTTCAGAATTTAAACAGGGCTTGTAAGAAAGGTAGGGACAGACTTTGTAGTAAGGCCTATAGCGATAGGACAAGGGGCAAGAGTTTAAAACCAGTTAAGGATAGCTTTTGATTGGACATAAGGAAGAAACTCTTTATAATCATGAGGCATTGGAACAGGTTGCTCAGAGCAGTTGCGGATGCCCTATCCCTGTTCAGGTGTTCAAGGTCAGGTTGGATGGGACTTTGAGCAACCTGGTCTAGTGGAAGGCATCCCTGCCTGTGGCAGGGGTTTGGAAGATCTTTAAGATCTCTTCCAACCCAATCCATTCTATGATTCAATCTGTACTACTCAGTTCAATGTGTTTGTAGTATTTTCACTTCTCTGAGTATTTATTTGTGAAAAAAAGTGATTTTTTTTGTAAAGGAGAATTCATATTTAATCTTACATCTAATGGCATTCCTACTGTACAGATTATACCTTCTATAATTATTCTGGATTCTTTTTTCAAGAAGGCAAACTATGATTTTTCTCAGTTTTCTAGTTACCAGATTATTCCTTAAATCAAACTATATTCCTAGAACAGTCCAAGAGTACTAATGAAGAGTCAATCATTTACAATGGACAAAAATAAAATAGAGGCTAGCGTTGATAGAATGCACCTTGATCTTTGATTTATAAATAGTGCTTTTAAGATGCTTTCTGGAATTGAATGCTAAGCTTTGAATTTTTTTTTTCTATTCTGGTTCAATTTTGATATTAAGTCAACAAAGCTCCCATGTAATTCTTTGTTCCAGTTGTAAAGCCTACTGCTTCAATCTTATTCAAGTAGTTTATACCATTCTTCAAGCATAATTTGTAAATTTAACCCAGATATTTCTCCATGAAAGGAAATGTTGAATCCAGTCCCAATTTAGAACATATGCTTTCAGTCCTCCATTCCCCCCCCCATCCACACTCATTAACTGAATTATGTGTTTAGACTTGATTTTGCCTCTTCAATTCCATCAATTCTCAGAAACAGAAGATGGTAAAGAGTAAGGGAGATATGTAACATCAGTAAAGCCACACATATCTCTGAGCAAACACATGAAGAATCTAGCAGAAAAGTTTACGTAGTTTAATATAAATCCAAAGACACAAATCATAGTTTAATGCAGTTAAGTATATCAGATTTTTTACCATGTGGATCACTTGTAGTGTGTTGTGATAAAAGAACAGAATCAGAGCTGGGAGGAAAACAATATGAGATTGCATTTCTTAATTTTTTTCCTTGCCAAACTAGTTAATTTGTAAGTGCTTCATAGTTTCAATTATGCTTTTATACAACTTATAAGAAACAAATCTGAAGTTCTAGCAGCTGCAGCTCAAGGTAATAAATCATTTTAAGAAGTTCTTACATGTTGCTGTGACTTCAGATTTTTCCAACACTATCTATCTGTCAATCTTGCATTCCAATTGTTCCATCCCTACATTGTGACCCTGCTGTAAAACTAGAATGTCCATCTAGCCATTTTATCTCCTTAGCAGATTTCAGCTCTTGTTTAAATCAGCATCAAAATTATTTCAAAACAAATCCAAGCTCTGTAATTTTACAACAGAAGTTAAGTAGTACATTATCTTAGGGTTTTCTTTGCATTCTATGTTAACCTTTTAGGGGGCAGTAGTTTAATAGGATAAACAAAAGAACGGATGAGCACTGCAGTGTTCTAGTAACATGCTGTAGAACTATAAAAAACCCACTGCCCAGACTGAAGACAACAGGAAGGATGAAAAACAACACAAGAAGGAGAACCCAGTGGAAATCAATATTTTTAGGCTTGACTGGAATCACCATTTCTCATTTTCACGGAAAGTTAATACAAGAAAAAATATAAAGGAAAGAATGGTTTCCCTTTTAATTGTTGGACTCACAGAGCTCTACCACTATTGTAAGCAATAATTAACAATTAAAATGACCCAGTTTCTTAGAATTGCCACAATTTCTTCATATAGTTGAACCTTATTCCACTTAGGAAGAAATATCAGATTGCTTGCACAGCCTTCTCAAGGATGCAAGGTAACATAAACAACTTCTGCATCGTTTAATTTAGCTACAGAAACAGTCAATGCATAATTAAAAACATAATGATAAGACAAGGGATAATGGGTTTAAACTTAAATAGGTTCAGGTTAGATCTAAGGAAGAAGTTCTTTATTGTGAGGGCGCTGAGGCACTGGAACAGGTTGATCAGAGAAGTGGAAAATGCTCCATGAAGTGTTCAAGATCAGGCTGGACAGAGCCCTGGGCCACATGGTCTAGGGTGAGAAATCCCTGCCCATGGCATGGGGTTGGAACTAGATGATCTTAAGGTCCTTTCCAACCCAAACCATTCTATGATTTTATGATACTATGACAGTGAGGTAAAAAATATGATCTTAAGGAATAATTTATCTGGTGTTTATCTCAAAGTCTTCTTTAAAAAAGTGACTGAATGTCACAGTTCAGAAACCACAATTTTTAACAGTCCCATATTCAAGTGCAATTCCACCAGTTTAGTATCTCTGCAAATTGTTTTTGTAAATATGCACTATATTGACATATTATGTCATGGACCTATCTTGAAATACAGCTCAATGTTGCCAGTCCTCACCATAACAGGCTAATTGTGAAAGCTTTCTAAGATATTTAAGAAAAAGCCAGTTGTCCTTGGTGGGCTGGCAAGAGAAAATAAACATTCTATACATCAGAATACACTAGTTAAAAAAGCAGTTTTCGGTTTCATTTTAACGAGTGACAACAGGCCTTCCACAGAATAAACTGGGTTGGTTTTTTTTTTTCCTTCACATTTGTTTTGTTTCATTACATAACTGTCAGCCCCAAGGAGCTTTTGGCAAAAAGGAGATAAAGCAAGTGGCTTTCATTCAAACTTGCAGCTTTCTCAATCTGTAACAAAAGGCAAAATATAGCTTGTTCTGTGATAACATCTTATTTCTGCATGTACATTAAGAACCTCTAAATAAAATACAGACCACTGTATCATTGCATTCCAGTGAATCTTCCCCTGATGACGCTTACATATGAAGGCCTTTGTACACTCATTTGTATCCTCTGTTAAATGATATACCTAGAGCAATTTGACAGCTTATTTAGAACCATGTTAATTCTTCAGGGTGTTGGCAAACATTTTTTAAAGATAAAATACTACAGCTGTTGGATTGTAAGAGCATATAAACAAAATAGCTGTTTTATTAGTGCTACTTTCCATTTTGCCAGTCGCCAGTTACACAGTTCAAAGGCCTTGGGGTGAGCATCAATCCTTAAAAGAACTTCACACATCCTTTATTTATTTGCAATGTTAGCCAAGTCAGTTTAGGCACCTGAAAAGAGTTTAAAATTATTTTTTGTGTCATGGGCCAAGCACACAGGAGAATTCCTGGAAAGTTTTACTGAATTTACAGGTTTTCTTAAGTCCTCTATGACAAACACACTATCATTCACTTCCACAAGCTTATTATTGTCCATACGATTTCTCATCTAAAAGAGTGCCAAATCACATACTCTCAAATAATTATTTTATACAAGTTTCTGTGTAGGATGATCACTGCTGTTCCTAGATGAATCATGACTGTCAGCTGAAGTTGGGCAAAGCTGCATTGTCTAACTTAAGAAAACACCCTCTATGAGAGGAAGTGTAACTTCAGTCACACACCACTCCTGCTTCCTTACTACAATGCTTAACTATTAATCACTAAGATTAGCTGCCATTGCAGGATAAAGGAGACGGCAAAGAAAAGTATGATGATGTATTCTCACTCATAAAAAGCTTCTGTTGGCATTAGAACTACCAAATTTGACATGCTATGCTTTAAAATAAAACAAAAAAACTAAACATGGCAGTCAAAGAATTTGCCAATAAATAAATAAAAAACTTAAAAATTCGTTAAAAATTAATTAGCTAATTCTTTGGAGGCAGAAGCAACAGTTATGCTGGGTATGTACATGCAACCAGAACACATGTATACCTGGTGGAACTCATCTTCATAAGCTATCTTCTGAATGAAATGGTGCCATAAAAGTTAATATCTTGAGATCACCAGTGTCATGGGCATTACTAAGCTTCCTCTGATTTCAACATCATCAGGTTTGAATTGTGCACACTGCCTTTACTACTGTAACAGGTACTGTAGTGAATCTGTACAGCAAAATAATCCACACTTCCTATATTTCAGGGAAATACATTTCAGCTTTGTTCTTATCTGGCCCAAGAGTCTGACTGCCCAGAAATGGATGTAACTCACTTCATCCTCAATCAGGTCTTCTGTCCTGAGACTGCTGTACATAGCTAAGCTGAAGGAAAGAACAGCAACTGGAGACAGCTGTGAGATACGCTTCAAAAAATTCCTAGCTCAAACAGTCACATTAGGGCAGGATACACTCCATGATGGCAGAAGGCAAAACAAACTAGTGATCCTAGTCCAAAGAAAACACTGATACAAATAAAGTACACATAAATTATTTCAGGGTCAAATATTATGCAGCAATAATATATGAAGATACAGTATATACAAAAACTAGTACCTAACGTATACATTTATGAAGTGTCAAAAGATTTTTAGAAGACTGGCAGTAAACAGATTACTGAAAAATACAGTACTTTGCTCTTCAAGATAAGCTATTACATAGCCCAAATTTATCTAGAGCTTATGAAAAACGGAAGCATGATACTGACTACCTATTACAGCTTCTCCCAAATGGGGAGCTCATTTATAGATCAAATTCCACAAGATGAGGAAAAAGCCTGCCAAACCCTTCATATAGTCTCTGCGCATCATCTCCATTAGTTAGGGTGCTCCATCTGCATGTCATCCATGACAGGTAAAAATACAACACTTATTAAATTTAGACTTCCTACCTAGTTCTTTCTGAATGATTTGTGGAAGAAACATTATTCATTGTACCAAAAAACAACAGGCACTGTGTTTCCACATAAACTACAAACAGGCAATGTGTGTTTATATGGCTTCTGTCATGCAGCATGGAGACAGAATGTATTAGTTTCCCATAATTTATTATTTATTATTTATACCTGCCAAGGTATAAATGAGATAGATACAGTGCTATTTATAACAGACACACTGACATCCTGTTTAACTAGACCAAGAATTCCATAATGAATACATTAAAAAATTATTAATCTGAGGCAGGTTAGATCAACAGACGATTATGAAATAGCATCTTTTCCGTTTTACTTCATTATATTCCTGTATTCTACTACTTTACAAAAACGTATTTTTTACAGCGCTAGAAATTCACAACAAACAAAAAAAAGATTAATCTTCCTGAAGTTGATGGGAAGTCTGCATTCTGTAAGGATCCATATCGACTTGACAGCACAGAAAGAGTATTCTTACTTTAAATTTTATTTTGATGAAATATATATCACGTATGCCTGAACAGCCCCTGGCATATTTGATCTTGATTCTGCTGAGTGGCCCAGTGATTACTGATAAAACAAAGATAAATTGCAGTGATGGTTTACATGACATTTGCATTTTCTTAACTTTAAAACTAACTTTATTGAAAATTGTTTCTATTACTTGTAATTTTAATCTATTGAAAACAGAGAAAATGTCAAAAAACTGGTGACAACGAAATACAACGTTATGTCATACCAAATCAAACTAACCAAGTACCGTATCAAAGAACAGAATGGTTTGCGTTGGAAGGGACCTTAAAGATCCACTCCATCAAGGTAAAATAATGAAAACTATTTTAATGTTGAAGAAAATAACGAAAGTATAGCAATATTCTTGTCCTCCAAGCTGTCAAGCACTTGCAATGAGAAGCAGCAGATGACCATTAACTCTGAAAACAGGCATAGAGGGGCTTAGACTATGGCTAAAAATGTGCTAGAACCAAATCTCACCTGCTGCAATTCAAAGTTCCAGTTAAAATCACTTGATCAGCCTGCCTTACAAGTCAGAAACAAAATTTTCATCTTGTATGCAGCTGAATGGCCATTTTGTCATTGCAGGAAATGGAAAAAAGGGAAAAATAATCACAGTAAGAACGACAGAAACCATTTATTTTACTTTGTTTTGATTTAGCTCAAATTTCTGGTTCAGTTCAAAATACTAATGCTGACTAATGACCTGAAACATGGAAAGTGAGCATATAAACTGAAACAGTTTTAAGATAGTTTCCAGTCAAAACTACTAAAATCGCCTTTAAAAATTTATCATCTCATCAGTTTTAGCAGCTTGTATCATCCTAAAATATAATCTTTCCACAGGACAAAATTAAAAGATATGACAGACAAAAAACACACTAAGTTCTTCTTAAAAATCACACCACCACTAAAATGTACTGCTTCAGCTGGTTAAACATGTCCTCCTTTTGACTTGTAAGATGGTAATTTGATTTAGCTGAATATAATTTAAAATAATACAACTGCACTAAAAGTAAACATTTTGTTAAAGAAATATTTCAACAGGATGTCATTCCAATAATAAAGTGAAAAGCTAGTACTTTTATGTGCTGTGTCTAGAATTATCAGTGAAAAATTGAATATTTCTGTCCACATGAAGGAGAAATTGAGCAGCAGGGTTTGACATTGCTTCCATAATACTCTTTGAAGTCCTGCTATTGCATGTAAATTGTTCTTAAAACGTTTTAAAATACTATTCATTTATACAGAGAACATTAGAGCAATCAGGAAACTTATTATTTTTTCTGTAGAAAAGAAAAATACTGAAGAAAAATAACAGCTGCACGCAGAGTATTAGCCATGTTTTACCAACTCTCAAACCAATCAGGAAAAAAAAAAAAATCTACTTGGTGCTTACAGATCTTTCCTTTACAGTGGAACTCCATGTACAGGAAATGAACACACAAAAAAGAAGGACTCATTATGAGTTAAACATCCTACTCTGTTTCATTGTGTTGGTTTATTGTGGTAAATTTCAGCTTACCAAAAAAAAAACAAGCATCTCTCGCCAGTCCCATGCTCAAAGGCTGTATGTGAGGCAGAAGAATCCTCATAGTCACGTGAAGCACACTGTGTAATTTCTGCACTGAAGTGAAGTAGCATATTTCTAGAGAAAGGTTAAACCACATGACATAACCAACACACCCAGATGTTCACTGCCTTTCTTTACATTCAAATTTTAATGACTCAGGTATTTACAAATACAGACATAATTAATTACACTCGAACTAGCCCTATAGGTGTATAGCCTACACGCTCATTTCCGCTGAATTTTTGGGTAACATTGAAAAGTGAAAAGCCAAACCAGACATGATGGATCCAGATATGTTCTCATCATAAAAATACTTAAGGTGATTATCATGCATCTGAATCAAAATTGTGCAAGTTTATAGACTGTGGTCTGTTATACCGCATCACAAATTCCAGTGACAGGGTCACAATCCTACAGTTCTCAAGTCATCTCATACAGACAGCGACTAGTCCACCCTCACAACTTGCTTCCAAAAATCCTATAAATCAAGTAATAAATATTCTGGATATTTCTCCCTGTTGTGTGTAAGGAAAGGGAAAAGCAGAATTCACAACATCACATACGCAATTTATTGATATCTTTGCTGCAGATGAGATTTATCCTTGTACAAAAATATCCACACACAAAATTAAGAAGAATGCTTTAATTCAGCCATTGCAGGCTGAGCAATATCATATGTCGCACTAAGGTATTTTTCACCATAGTGAAAACATGAATGGCTTGAATTTTTTTACCGTCAATCCTTCTGTACATATTCTAGACTGGTAAATTTATGTCTACGTGTACATTTCTATTTTCAAGTAAGTATTTTGTATTCATCTATATCAAATCTGTACACACAAATCTGACTGTGCCTATGTACATTTTATGGTAACACATCTCAGCACAGGAGGTACAGAAATTAATTTGCAAAAGCAAAGTCCTGCAGTTTTAGCTTTTTGTATTCTCCAATGACGTTCTCCTTTCTGAAAAGTAAAAAAAAAAAAAAAAAAAAAGAGATAATTTCTGATGAAAGAATTGTTCTTATTAGGAAAGAAAAGCTATCTATTGTCCTCCTTAGTTATGCAAGAAGTTTTTTGATGATTTCTTTTGCCATTAGCTGTTACAGGTACTGAAAGTGCAGGCGAGTGTTCTGAAAGTCATCTCCCCTTAGTTAATTGCCTAAATATACATACAGCATGATATCCTTAGGTACCCTTACTTATTGATTCTGGATTTTATTTTTGATATCTTCTCTGAAAATTCAATTTCCTAATGGGGAAAAAAATGACAGAGAATACCACTCAAGAATGCAACACAGATAATACTAATCTCTAGGCTATAAAATTAAAGTCGCTGTTGAGGCTAACTAATACTACAAATAACATAGCAAGAAGATGTAATTTGTGATATAAGTAAATCTGAGGCACACCTATTTTTCAAGAGAGGGGTCATGCCCATTGGTATATTCCAGTGAAACAAGAGCCATTGCCTATATTGGCTCTGAACTTATACCTACACCTTCATCAATTAGAAGTCTTATCTGTGAGTTTTCATAATAAAATAGCCTTTGCTGAAACAGTGCCTCCTTATTAAACACATTAACTGTCCAAACTACTCAGACTGCTAACAAAATGACGGTTTTACTAACTTCTTTGTAAAAAGGGACTCAAAAGAAAATAAGGATAGACTCACACAGGAATTCCTCCATTGTATCAAACAGTGCAAATGACAACACAGGTCCTGAAAACTGTTCTTGTGTATCTGAGGCATTAAAAGGAAATTAAGAGGTCAAACAGAGAATATAACAGAATGGTAATTTTATTTCTAATCTTCCTAAGTTTGTGCAAAACAAGCCGTAATTCCAATATCCATATTTGTTATTTTCCCTCCTTTCCACTAAACTACTTGTGTTTAACACAAGGGTTTTTTTCTAAAGTGAGTCCATAACTGATTTCATCCACTGCCAGTTCTGAGTACAGAGAAAATTTCGAACATTTTTCATTGAATTATGATAGTCCTTAGGTTAGAAACAGCAGGTTTTCACTATTTTTCTTGGATCTACAAAAGAAAGAATGAAGAGAACAATGGAACACAAATACTCATAAATGAAACACCAGTGCATAATTTGTCACACTAGTAAACTACTGACTTCAATTTATTCCAAGATTGTTTGAAAGCTTCTCAGTTTCCGACAAAGGAAACCATTAATTAATAAAAATAAATTTAACTGTGTCTCCTTAAATATCTGAGGTTATACGCTTTGAAAATCATGAGTTACCCATGATCGGTCCCAATGAATGGCTCCTAATGTTCCACTTTGAGCCATAATTTAATTTTTAACTACTGCCTTTTATCTTGGTCTCTTTATTCCAGCTACCTAAAACATATGCTTAAATGTATCAATGATTCTTTTTCTTATTATTAATAGAGAAAATACTTTGAAATTAAGAGATGTGCCTGACTGAGCACTTGATGAAAGTCTTGGCGTGTACATTACCAGCAGGCTACCCATTACTGGGCACTCATGGAACAGGACAACCGTAAGTATTCCACTAGCCCAGGGATAACTGCTCTGCTGTGCAATGCAGTGATTCTGAGACTACATCAGGTGTCATTTTAGTCATGTTAATAAATGTTGACAAATGACTTCTCAACTTTCTGTTGGTAGCATTGCTTTCAGGAAAGCAGGATGGTTGATGTTTCAATCAGCAAAGGCAGTGAACTACCACCTCTGAGCTGTGCCAAGCAATGATCCAAGTACAGGGACAATGACTGCTGAAACCTCTACTCTTTTTATGCTGTGCCATTTTTTACCTGCTTAATTTCTTAGTGTGCCTTCCAGACCATTGCACTAAGAGTCAGAAAGACTAGAAAGGAAACAATAACAGCAGCAAAAGCAGTACAAGATGCTGACACTGATTATTCATTTGCTAAGATATGCACAAGTGACTTAAGGAACAATTAACCGGCAATTGAACAGGAAAGCACTGTGTAGTTCTTATTTATCTAAAATTGCACCACACTAGAACTTGGATTTTTTCTTCCCTAGTATATCACTTTTGGAAAAAAAACATTGAGTATAAAGAAGAGACAGATAGAAGGAGTATAAAGAAGAATTTGTATTGCAAGGCATTACTTGCACAAAAATCTAAAATAACCAATAAAGCATTTAGTTGAAACGTAGAAAATATTCTAAGAGCTTAACATGCTTAATCATTGTTTTCAATTACCTATGAGCTGTTCTAATGACCTGAAAAGATAGTATAAATATCAGCAAGTTTCATTTTTGTCTTTCCAACTCTTCCCTTCGTTAATCTTCATTTTGACCTCTTTCTGGCCATGCTTTGATGGTCAGTAGACCTACAATTGCTGTACTTCATTTTCTGAGATACAGAGCTGCCACTTTGCTGTTGAGACCTAACAGGATTAACACACATGGTTATTCACATCCCTTGAAACAAAAAAAAAAAAAAAAAAAAGGGGGCTTCTCTTTGACTAAACACCCTGCATTTTGTCAAGCTGCTATAAAAACCGTGTGCCCCTAAGTAGGCCAAATATACACAGCTATTTCTACCAGTGCATAAACCAGAGGCTACATATTTTGATTCAACCTTTAAATTAGATACAAGATGCTTATGAGCTAGTTGTTACTTATGCTGGAAAGTCTCTTTTAGTTTTATTAAATATTACAAATATTGCAATGCTCAGAATAAGTAGCAGAAACAAATTTTAGTAATTAATACTTTGCTTTCATTTGAGGTCTTTTTGTTTGGTTGGTTTTGTGAGATTTTTCATTCTAGTGAACTAAAATCTTTCCTCCAGAAGGCTAATTTTAGTAATTTGATTTACATTTTCCTTGGAGGGGGAGCAGATAGTGAACTGCTTGCTCACCTGATTCATTTTAGCAGTGCTCTCATGTCCTTTATTCAGGTGCAGTGTTTGAAGTAGAGAAGTTCAGTGAGCCAGAGCTAATGCAGATCAAATGACACAAAAGACTATTAATCAGTTCACAAGAAACAGCTGAAATTCAGAAAGAGCAGAGTCCCAAAATCCAAAGATAACCTCTTAATGAAAGGAATGTATTAGAGACTAACTGCTGTGCTGACCAAAAAATTTGAGACTACAAAAGCAAAGTGAGACAAATTAAACAACAGGGAATGGCCAATCCTTTGTCAAGATCAGTGTACTGGTTTTGGCTGGGATAGAGTTAATGTTTTCCATAGCAGCTCACATGGTGCTATGTTTTGGTTTGGTGACCAAAACAGTACTGATAATATACCCCTGTTTTAGGTATTGCTAAACAGTTTGTACAAAGTCAGTGTCCTTTCTGTTTCTCACAGTGACCTGAGAGCAAGTAAGTTTGGGGTGCACAGGAAGTTGAGGGGACACAGCCAGGACAGCTGACCAAAGGGATATTCCATACTATAAAATGTCATGCTCAGAAATAAAAGCTGGGCAAAGAATGAGAAAGGGGGAACATTTGGACTTATAGTGTTTTGTCTTCCTAAGTATCTGTTGCTCATGATGGAGAACTGCGATCTTGGAGATAGCTGAACACCTGCCTCCCCATGGTAAGTGGTGAATTAATTCCTTGTTCTGCTTTGCTGGCATGTGCAGCTTTTGCTTTACCCATTAAACTGTCTTAATCTTAACACATGAGTTTTCCCACTCTTAGTCTCCTGATTCTCTCCCTCACCACAGTTGGGGTGGTGATGGAGCAGGTGTGTGGGGCTTAGCTGTTTACTGAAGTTAATCTGTAATAACAGGAAAGATGATATTTTTAACAGATCAAATAACAGAAACTCAGGATAAAATGATGGAACTAGAAAGAACTACCATAACTGAATCAGAAAAGTAGCCTTTTTAAAACAACAACAACAACAACGCCAAGCCAAAACATTTCATTGTCAGCAAAAAGGGATTTTGTTCTCTCACATGAAAGCATTTACTATGTACACCAGAAGGGGATAACGGTTCACCTAGTGACCAAAGGGAAGAAACTTCTGAAAAAGAATAAAAAAGAAAATCAGGTAAGTAATCCTGAAGGAACTATATATGTACATAAATATATATATATATATATATAGGCTCTATATAAAACATAGTGGTATTATTGACAGCAAAGACATAAAATCAACCCCCTATGGTATTCTGTAGTCTACTATCCTTAAAGGACAGTGAGAGCATGGTAAGGACACTGGAGAGACTGTAGTAGATTTGAAGTAACTATGACTTTTCTGAGGAAATCTGGGACCAAAGACAGGATTAGATAGACACAGGCTCCATCCAGTCTAAGTTACTTTATGATAGAACCATTCATACTTCCAGCATCAAGTACTTCCACATTAAAGGAACAATACCACACATACATTGATGGATGCACTAATCCATCATCAAAGTGCACTAATAATCAACGTTTAGAGAAGAAAAGCTTCTGGATCATAGATTTATGAAGGAGAGTCCGTCTGGACTGCCTGTATACAAATATTAGTAGTAATCTATGTTCAGAACCTAAGTAAAATCTATCTAAACAGGTTTTAAAATCAAGTCCAGAATGAATCAATGGCAATATACAAAAGACATTTAATTGCTTTACAATAACAGTTTCAGAATAAACAATGCAGCAGACCTTCTCTGAATGAAGGCACTGTGATGCAGAGATGGCATTGAAACAAAAGGTGGTTAAAATAATTCATCTATTGTAGCTAGAACTGGATGGAAAAAATCCAGAACTGTATCCACTAACATTAGCAGCAAAAAGCTACAACTTCACTTCAAATAATGAATATGTAACATTTCAAAATGTCACCTTCCATACTGCTTTCACAAAAGCAGTAGAGTCAGGTACAATATAAAGTTCTTCATATTTCTGAAAAGGGTCTGCCTGGAAATGAGTGGATAACTTTTAACAGTGGGTAAGGACAAGAAAGAAGATTATGGATCAAACAGCAGTCCTGATTTTACACTAAAGCCAGTGAGAAAGAGGATTACCAACTTCAGAATTTTGTGTTCTTGCAATCTTGAAGGCAACCACTCCTAACTGAAAATCCAAAAGGTTTCATTTCACTGCTTAATGAAAGTTAAACCAACTACTACAAAAAAGGTCCCTAAAAAGAAACCCAAAACTTTAATAGGTAATTTAATGATTCTATTAAAACTATTTTTAGTAACAAAATAATATTGAAGAATATGTCACAGAAAACCACATACTGAGCAGAAATCAGATCTGCATTGTGTGCATACACATCTAAAAGTTAATTTCCCTTATAATTTAATGTATTAATGAAATAGTATAGTAGCTAACACAAAACCTTCTTTAATAACAGCTTCATATTTATCTCACCCAATGAAATTCTGCATCAGATTTTCAAGAAATTCTTGCAGAATGGAAAGGGGAAACAAATGCTTTCAGACTTTGTACCTTAATTTGCCCTGCTTTTTCACTTTATTGATTAATTGATGTATTAATTCCTTATTTCTTGCCAAATGTGTGCCCACACTAACAGGAATAAATACTTCTTGGCCTTATGAACTCATTTCAGGACTTATTACAATAGTTGAAAGAATACACTCCACCCACAATCAGTAAGATGCTCACAAGTGTGAATTTAGTATGACAGAAAAAGGAAAGTTCATTTTAAGATGTCTTTTATCTACTGTCCAAGTTCTGTATTTTCCCATGCACATGCACTGTGTTTACCTGCAGAAACACAAAGAACAGCAAGTTTTCTTTTCATGAGAAGGATCTGCACATTTCCACTTCTAGACCTATCCCTCAAAATCAGTCTGCACGCAAAATCAGTCATGCAGCATATGTGACATACGTATCATGTATGTACATACATATTATGTACTTTATAGTGGCTCAGATCATCCACATGAGATTCAGTGACCAAAGAACACATGTACCTGTAAGACTTCACAGTGATAATGCGCCTGACCTCATTGTTTGCATTCAAACAGGCATTAAAGGAGCCACATGACTGCATACATTGTGTCATAAAAAAAAAGTTATAATTGTTATAAAATGTTATAAAAATGTAAAATAACTGTTTGTTCTTTCTAAGTTCTGTCTCATGTCTATCAAAAGGGACAGGACACAATTTTCACAGTGAGTTCCTCCTGGGCAGTTGACCAGGTGCTTAGTATACTCTGTGGGTATGCCATTGTTAAGGCCTGTCAGCATTATTAGTATAGCCTGTCACTCAAATGAGGCAAACAGCATACATTAAACCAAATATCACCATCAGCAGACAGTTTCTAGGCTCTCAGTTCTCCTTGATACCGGAGGAAAAGGCTAGAAGAGGAACTGATAGTGATAGAAACAAAACAATTTTTCAAGCCGTTGAAATCTTCAACTCACCAAAGAGTTCATAGAAGCTATTCTTACTTTTACTAGCCAAAGCCCAAATATGTTCACATAAACAATTCACAAGTAGCTAAACAAATTGTTTCAAACTAGTAATTTTATTATCTAACCAAAAGAACACCATGTTATGGCATTAAAAATCTTTCCTGAGTGGTTTAATTTCCACTGCACTTTGCTAAGGCAGTCCAAAATCTACCAGTACTAATTAAAGTATAGGAACACTGAGCTTTCAGATTAGCTGATCACTGAAGTCTCATTTATGCAGTGAGTAATAATGTACACAACAACATATTTTTGCTGCACAGTGTTATCTCATGGAATCTTTTCTTTCTCCCCATTTTACTATTAGCTCATTTTTCCACAAACACCCCCAACATTCTATCAGTCTTGTTTCAACTGGCCTATGCTACGGACATTTTTACACAGCCCTGACATCAAATATGACAGACTTGAAGAAAAAATCAAAACAATCTAGAGAGAAGTGCTGTGCTAGAGCTATATTTCATCACAAACACATTTGTTAGAAAGTAACTCTTCACAGAATCCCGCTGTTTTCAGTTGGGAGGTTCACTTTGGAGACAAAATGGAAAATACATTCTGACAATGTCAAAATTATTCTGCTTCCAAATTACTTCTCCTTTCAAATTCTCTTTGCATTATTTCATCTTCTAATGGGACACATGAAAACATGAACATAAAACAGAAACCAAATGCAACTCAAAATATTTTAGATCAACTGCGATTGGTTCTTTTTCAGTTTTTTCCCCAAAAACAACAAGCTGAGGGAATTTGTGTTTATCTGGAAGGAAACCAAACCTCTAATTTTAAAGTCATAAATCAGAACATAGAATTTTACAGCATTATTGGATGGTACAGCTGAATCCAAAAGCAAACCAGTGGACATTATGTCTCCTGGACCACACTCTTTCACCCAGTACAAAGAAATAAACGTCTAGCAAGAGGCAGTAACAGATCTCAATTTCTGAACCTGAGAAACTATGATTTAAAGCTTTGAGTTTATTTCAATGTCCTTTTCTGAAGGAAAGAAGCCATAAAGCATTTTTATAGAAATCTTACTAACAAAACCCAATGTCTTCCGGTCCCACTGCGTCCACCTTACTATAGATTGCGTTTCAGAATCTGGCCTTCAGTTTCATATTCCTAATAGGAATTACAAGATTACCTAAGTGACTTCAATTACAAAAATGAATGAGCGTCTATTTTCCAGTAGTACTGCTTATAGTTACTCAGAAACAAAGACATGTAAGTTTATTTCAGGGGACGACACAACACAGTATATCTCCTCTGCATATATAGACAATAATGCAGCACTGATAAAGATGGTAATTTATTCTAAATCTCAATACAAAGTCTCACACATCTGTGTTTTGATACTTAAAAATTGTTTTCCATTTTATTTAATTTCTAAGTGAGGCCTCTCTGGTGGGTTTTTTTGTTGTTTGTTTTTTTTTCAAGTCATATAGATAAAGCACTCATGTTTTGTTCATTCACCATAGATTTGGGGTTTCCAATTAAATAATCCAGTTGAAATTTAAACTTAAATCCTAAATGCTTACATGCATGGTACTACGCAAAAGCAACTTAATTTCAGAATTTATGAAAACTCAGAAGATAACAGCTTTGACAGCTTCCAGGCATTAAAAAAAATCACGCAATATCTGCAAAACTGTCTGCAGTCCTTGTAAACACCATCCTCTTGTAGAGAGTTACCAGTGTATTTACAGTTTATCCTTGTCCCAGAATCTGAGATTCTCTACTCTCTCAGAAGACAATATACACTCACCGTTAATTCTCCTTCAACCACTCTTAACCTTGCCAAAGTGGAATAATCATACCATTCTCATTTGCTCCCCATGTCAGCAGTCTTGAGGGTACAGTGCTACCATGATGTATCATTTGTTCATCTTTAATTGTGCAACTGAATCTTATTACTATCTTGATTGTGTTATCTGCCACAGATCTAAGCAATGGCTAGACCTGTCAGCCTATTTTCTTCAGACTCTTCCTAGTCCCCAGTCTGTCTTCTTTTCCATCTTTTCATCCTTGACATTGTCCACTAAACCTGTAAGGCTTTCTAAATCTGAGTGCTCCATCACAGACTATAAAAAAGAGTTAAAAATACCCTAAACTAGTGATAGTAACCTATATTTAGCAAATTTGATCTGCAGTTATTGAAAATGCAGATAATCTTTAAATATTTTAAAGTTACTAGAGCATTTTTTTGTTAGCTTGTGGTTTGTTGCTTGGGTTTTTTTGGGTTTAACTCAGCTGAAGCAAGAACACCTGGAAAAGTAAAAGCAAAAAAAATCTGCTGTACCCTCATTTTTTAAAATCTACTAAATATATCCATATAAAAGTAACTGATTTGACCTGCTCATCATTAAATTCCAAGTATATCGACTCATTAAGACAATGTTTCTCAGAAAGTGTTCTTACAAAGTCATAAGAGTGAATATATTTAACGCACAGGTATGTACCACACCTGGCATATCCTGCTGTAGCAGAATGAGTTCGTATCATCATATTAAGGTGGGGAAGCACCACTACCACAGGCAGTTTATGTGAGACAATGTCAGTTCATACGTGCTTTCACGCTGACAGCATCTACCAGCTGCACCCACCATAGAAATATGGTCAATGCTGCTTACTGCCTAGAAGGCTTGAATTCTAGGGAGTAAAAACAGAAAATGGTCCCTTGGCTCCAAGAGCATTCATCCCAGTTTGGTTTAAGTCAATCCAACTTTGTAATGCTATCCGAATGAGATGGCACCTGCTTTCCACGTACAGCAATGCTCACACAGACATACCGATAACAAGACGAAGCACTTGGCCTACCTGCAAACCAAACCGTTTTAAACAAAATCATTTACTTTTTTCATTTTGATCTAGTCAGCTTGCGTTGATCAGAAAACTATGCCCTGATGACTACTTACAGGGGAAGTGAATGAGAATGTTTACTTCACACTGGACCAATTCACCCAAGGTGAATGTGATCAGAGCACATTTAGCTGTTTTCTGTTCTAATTTTTCCTATTTGAAGAATAAACTTCTCTTTTAGTTGCAGGAAGTAGCACGGTATCCCTAAGGAAATAATGGATGCTAGCTATGTATTTGAACATCTACAGTCTGTTTCATATTTGACAGCTAAGTAAGATCCTTGAAATGTTGAGTGATTGGTATTAAATCACTCAGGAGAAACCTCTTTTAAGCAACATGTTAAAATCTTAGTATTAGTTTCCTTTCCAGTCTCTGGAACGAGGAATCTTATTTCTGCAGCTGCAGATTACACAAACGAAGGAATAAAAACACGGAGGCAAGTACTGTGTTGAGGGACAGGTCAGATGTTTCAAGAATCAAAGTTAGACAAAGAAGAGCACTTAAAAGGCTTCATTTAAAAATAATGAAAACATTTTTGGCCCCATTTTTCAGTAACAGGCAAACTACTGCTCAAGTATCTATTAGGAGCAAATGGTCTCAAATTGCACCAGAGGAGGTTTAGACTGTAGAGTAGGAAAATTTTCTTCATCAAAAGGGTTGCCAAACACTGGAACAGGCTGTCCATGGAAGTGATGGAATCACCTTCCCTGCACATATTTAAAAGATACGTAGAGATGCCATTTAGGGACATAGTTTAGTGGTGGACTTGGCAGTGTTAACAGTTGGACTTCATGATCTTAAAGGTCTTTTCAGACCAGCTGACTCTATGACTCTATTACAGTAAGACTATGTCAAAGTAACATGTTATTTTTAGCTTCAGCATCCAACACTGAAAGTTCTGGTATAAATCTCTGCTCTGATGATGGGATAAGTCTCTTCTCAGGATATTTTATGGCAGTCTTTAAGCTCTAAATACTTTAAACCAGGTATTTATCTGCCTCCCACATAACTGAGACTCCTGATTTTTGACTTTGAAACCTCTGCACTCAGTGACAATCTTTGTGGCTGGCACCTTACCTAATCATGCAGCAGAAATTGGAAGCAATGGGAAAAGCAAATCTAATGGGAGAACAGGCTACAGATGAATAGGGGCAAAGAAGATAACTGGAAGACAAACACTGTTGGGAGTAAACTTTTCAACTTGGAACACTGCTCAGGCTATACCATGTATGGGGGGGGGGGGGAAGCACGGACAAAAAAAGTTACTTTTAATCATACATCAATGTGACATGAGCCTCATGGAATTAGTATCTGTCATGCAGAGTAAGATCTTAGGAACAAAACGATACACACTCACATTGTCACTGATAATCTTTAACTGGCAACCTGAAGAGCCTAATTTGTCTAAATAGGTCCATGTCTACTTGGCTTTGCACACATTTGACCACATCTATTACTGATTTCAACAGCACTTACCTGGCAGCCACGCCTCCTCCTCAGTACTCAGAATCTAATGATAACACCATTACTCAGCTTCTCTTAAGACACTTAAGTATCCACCAACATTACAGAAATGCTGCCTTAATGGCAAAGTAAGAGATAAAAACTCAGCCCTTCACCTGAATTTCATGCTGAAGTTGCCTCCTCCTCCCTTTTTTTCTTTCTTCCTGTCATTTCCAACAGAAACTCCTTATCATATGGACCATTCAAATTCTGGCACTGCCTAACCCTTGAATGACTTCAAGACTAACCCTAACTGTAACCCTTTTTCAAAATCTCTGAGCAAATTTGTATGTTTCCTGAGGGTCTTCTAACATCTACTTTAAAAGGCAAATGACACAAGTATAATTTGAAGTATCTTTTTAAAGTGAAAAGACAGTGTTTCATCTGAACAATAGTCAAGCAAAATGCTGTGGCTATTTTGGACACAAAGTCAAAACTATCCTCTGAACTCAGCCCAAACCACATTTGAGGCAAATACCATTTTTCTGAGAGATTATGTACAAACAGAAAATAAAAGGCAATGGCACATAACGTGTCAAGAAAATGCATTTCCACGTGATTATTCCAAAGGCTCCTTGGATGGCACACCAGAAAGTGATTTCAAATCTACTGTTATCTGTAAAACATTGATTTCATATATTCTATTTGGTTTTGTCTAACAGTTCTTACACCACCCTGGTAGAGCAAATGAAAATTGATTAAGTGTTCACCACACCATACAACATTTTACATTTGTAAGCCAATCTTTTGCCTTAACAGCACCACTGGCAGCAGAAGATCTAAACAAAGATAAGCCATTTCCCATCAAATGAGGATATGGTCCTACTTTTTTTTTTTTTTTTTTTTTAATTTTTAATTATTTTTTTTTTAACCTGTAACACATTTTGCTCTCTTGGGAAGAAATAACAATGAATCAGTCACTTTCACCTGATGGCATGCTTCATACTGAATCAAAAACTGTACTGAAGAAAGAATATAATCCTGTTGGCATGACAGTTTTCAAACTAGTCCCTCTTGCAGAGATCTGCAGAATGGAGATACGTCTTTCAAAATCAGCATTTTGTGGTAACAGGAAGATTGAATCCTCCTGCTCAGTAACTGCATTCAAAAATAAAAAAGGGGCATATTTCAAACACCACCTTGAAAAAAACTCCTGTGAAACAAGATGCTGAACAGACACATTTTTACTACATTTACTGATAATAAGATCAGCCTTTTTTAAATTCTGTTCCTTATTAGCATTGCTTCTTGTATGAAGAGCTACACTCTTCTTGAAAACAACAGTATAGAGAGATTTAAACACAGCCCAGAAAAATTTGCAATCATTACACAATTTAGATAACATTAGAACAAAAAGGAGTATCTTGAAGAGGAAAACAAACAAACAAACACCACCACAGAATGGGGCTTAAATGGAAACAAAACACAAAATAAAAAGTTCACCAGTGATTTAGTTTGGAGAAGAGCTGAAAAGTGTGTGCAACTCCATTTTTCAATTATTTCACATTTTCTGAAGTTAAATGTTTCATGTCTTTCCCAATAACAATACGAACGAACTCCCTCACTAGACCAAAGATCCTTTCAATACAACAGTCTGTACCACTTGAGTGTCTGTTCCAGTTCAACTGAATTACAGCAGCATTTCAATACAGTAATTAAGCCTGCTCTACCAAAGTCAAACAAACACATGGCAGCATTAGTTACAAAGTCCTTCAAATATATTTTTTCCTTTAAACAATAATAAAAAACCACCACAGATTAATTCAACAATTGCTTGGAAACACCATCACTGTTTACAGCTCTTACAGCTCTGAGTATGTATCTACTAATCTGACATACTGGTCTACCTCCAGCAATCATTAAGCAATGTGTACTTTTCAGCTAGGAGCGGTTTGTGGAATTATTCTTACTGTGCCTATTTGGAAAACCTGAAAAATTGTGTTTCAGTTCAATGTCCTTGAGAGGTCAATTGCTAAAAAGCAAGTAACAAAAATTTAACCATTTTTACAGCTGTTGTTCATTAAAACTTTCTATTCCCATTATAAGGAACATCCCTTTTACTTTCTTGGTAACAGAAGCTGTAAAGAACTTGTTATGACAGCAGTTAAGTCCAAAAATTTCTTCTTCATCTTCCTAAAATAAAATCAAACTTCTCCAAGAAATATTGAATTTCTTAGCAAAAGTGTGAGAATGTTCTGTATGAATATGCATAGATGCGCATGTTAAAAACTCTAACTTCTGTCATACAATATTCAAGAAAGTAGTGCTTAAGAAGGGATTATTCACTTTTTATCTTAAGTGATCTTACTTTGATTTCCAAAAGAAAAACACCCTACTCTAGATCCCTCAAGTTTTTCCTTTGTAGTAAGTGTTGAGTTTACACAGCAACTATTGCATAGTTGTTTTGCATACATTATTTCAGGAAAAGAAGCCCTCAGAGGACGGACAATGATCTTGGGAAATCTGTCAGCTCCTTTGGAAAAGAGTCTCCTTCTCCAAAAGTATTTGTGGAAAGACATCTTGGGTCTGAATTCTACCTGCTTTAGCAGGTCCTTGAGACCAGTGTGTTATGGTCTGGTAAGGAATTGTACAGTACCCTCTTACTGTTTCACAAAAAAAGCCAGACATATTGTCTAGGATAGACCTTTTCAGAAATGGGTACAGAGAATGTAAATAGCTCTTCTTCTTAGGTTAACTGCCAAGACTCAAGACTTCTACTGAATGCCAAAGATTCAGCCCGAAGAAAGCACCTGCAGAGATGAGTTCACACATTACAACAACAACAACAAAAAATGTAGAAAAACAGAAAAAAAACCAAAATGCTTATTCAGTACAATTTAGACCACTCGTTTGAAAAAATTCAGTTAAGCCCCTGAGACTTATGTAAAATACAGCCTCATTAGATAGATTAATTAATGTGATATATAAACACAAATTCATCGTGTTTGAAATTCTAGGTTACTGTGCAATGCACAAAGTAGAGAGTACTGGAGAGCTCATCAGATGTTTCACTAACACATCCACAAGTGTTCTTGCAGTGTTGTACCAAACGATATGCCATTTTATATGAATCACCATATAAAAGCTTATTTAAGAAAGCTGCAGAGTTTTCTACAGCTTGGGAATATGTTACATTCTATAAAGCAGTAACAGCACATGGTAACCTTGACGATTTGCAAAGTGCATTTGTAAGGATATTTAGCCATAACCACTGTACATACAAAACTCTAAAACATGTTTAGTTTAAGTACCTACAAAGGAGCTGTTCTACACATATATTATAGTCATGAAGCAAATTGATATTTTGCCTGTAAATATAACGTGTCCTTATACAAAGAACAGCCCCAGATTACTGTTGTGACTGTAATGCTACTCACTGTGCAAAGTTTCATATATACACATATGTTCAAAAGTGTACTTACCCACTTTCTGGTTTTCATTTTTAAATTCCAATACTGATTATGAAATAAAGTGGCTACTTTTCAGTCATCTTGAAATAGAAACTAGGAAATACCTGAAACTCCCACAATCTTCTAAGACCTGGCAAATAAAACACCACTGAGTGTTTTCAAAGTAATCAGACTACCACTTCTTCAAACAACAAACCAACAGGCCATTTGCCAAAAATTCTCCAGTGTTTTTAAGGATAGAGTGGCTTTTTTTTTTTTTTTTTCGTTTTTTTATAAGACTGATCCTTATTTTAAGAATTTTCCTACAAGGAACTGAGGGCAGAAATGCAGCAGCTTCATTCTGCTGCCACTGAAGAGTATAAAATGCATGCCTGTTCTTTTACAGTTATATCTGAAAGCAAAGCAATAAGGGAAGTCAGGGAAGGAGTCTTAGTTTGACTTGAGTCAAGTAGAGACAGAACAGCCTTAGGCATAACAATATTTTCCTGTATTACCAAAATCACTTTCCTAGCACTAAAAGAAAATCACTCATTTTAAGACTTTTTTGTTGTTACAGCGCAGTCTATATGGCAGTTTCTCATACAATTCAGTCACAGTTCATTCAGCCTCTCTTTAGATATTCACCAGTTCAGTGGATTATATCCCAAAATGAATATAGAATGAGGTTCAGATTCCAACCATTGGTAACAATTGTACTTGTAACAGGGCTGTTAACTCAGAATGTAGTGAAAAAATGGTTTCCTCACTAAAACATAAGCAGAGTCAACAAATACAATTTTTT
Organism: Myiopsitta monachus; assembly: GCA_017639245.1. NCBI lineage: Eukaryota > Metazoa > Chordata > Aves > Psittaciformes > Psittacidae > Myiopsitta > Myiopsitta monachus. The sequence continues at coordinate 59,421,223 of CM029941.1, forward strand.
AAACAAAAGAGATCGAATGACAGTTGGAATCAGACACAAGCACACTGTTATCAAAACCAACAGATGATATAAGTTAGTAAGATTCCTGCCTGTATCAAACACTTGGGATGATGCATGAAGACATCAACAATAGTCCAATATCCAGGGCAAGTAATTCTCCAACCTAGCTCCTTCCAATTTGAAGCGAGCATCACTATTGCTTCATCTTGCATTCTACTTCTTGTAGTTTAACCCCGGGCAGCAACTGAATGAGTGTACTTCTACAGCAGCTGAAGAAGTTGCAGCCACTCACTCAATTTCCCACCCTCACCCTGACTCGTCCCTGGTGGGATACGGAAGAGAAATGGAAAACGTAAAACCCATAGGTTGAGATAAGAAAAGTTTAACAATTGACATAAAATGTAATAATAGTAGCAGTATTAATAATACTCATGAAAAGAGAAATAACAAAACAAGAGAGAGAGGAATAAAACCCAAGAAACACAAGTGATGCACCATATAATTGCCCACCACCCACCTACTGATGCCCAGCCTGACCCAAGCAGCAATCTGGGCCTTCCAGGTGACTCCCCCCAGTTTATATACCAGCCATGATGTGCTGTGGTATGGAATACCCCTTTGGTTAGTTCAGATCAGGTGTCCTGTCTGCTTCCTCCTGGCTTCCCATGCCCCGCTCCTCACTGTCAGAGCATGAGACACTGAAAAGTCCTTGGTCAGGGTAAGCATTACTTGACAACACCTAAAACATCAGTGTGTTATCACCCAAACCAAATTTGCACATTATTTAAAAGTATAATTTCACAAGAGTAACCAGATTAATTAAATGCACAATGAAACGCACAGTATTCATTGTTGAAAGTCCTTTAAGAACAACCATTTTACTTAATTTTCATTAATTAAAAAGGCATGTTTGAGAAGCAATTTGTGCAATAACTCTAATATTTTCTTTTAAGGAGTTTACAGTAGTGTCTTCTGAGAGTATTTTCTGAAAGCATTGTGCTAAATACTGTTGCCTTTTTATAACTGCATTTTACTAATAAGAAAGAAAAACAAAATGCTAACAAAAAACTTTAAAGAACTGAAAGAACAGCCACTACATTCTGTATTACAATAAGCACTTGGAAAAAAGGCTTTAAGACTTCTCAATCCTGATACTACACAGTATGAACACATGGGAGAGTAATTTTCACCAAAAGCTAGAGTGGTAAATCTTTTTGTTGGAATAAGCTCCCAAATGCATAGCTCCACCCACCATTATAATTCCAAAAGACAGAATCCTTTGGAAACGTCAAAGTCAGAAATGAATGTCAAACTCTTTAATCATTCAAAACCTGACAACAGCTAATGCCTACTGACTGCCATTACTAACAGTACTGGTACTTACTCCTGAGAGAATCCCGCAGTGAATTGTATGTTAAAGGAATTTCAGTCGACTTCTGGTTAAAAAATGTCTTTTAGTACTTCAAGCCAGAAGAACTGAAGACACTCCTGAGACGGCTTTACTGGATATCAAAGGGTGTTTCATCCATACAGAGCCATTAGACAAGTGTACTGTTACAGTGTTCTTCAAATAAACAAGGAACCAGACAGGCCTGGAGCCCCGCTGTGCCAGAGTAGCCACACAACAAAATCCAGGAGTAAAACAGACCACTGGATAAGAACTTTACTACCCTTTACAGAAGTCCTACCAACCTTTGTTACCACAGAATATTTAACTCTAGTGATAGATTCAGTGATGGCACCTTAAACTTTGAAAAGATGTCACACGCAAACAGCTCCTGCCTCCTTAATTTGGCAGGGTACTGCTGCTGACGCATTTAAGCCTGGTAGGCTCTTTAACTTTGTGACTGTTGTTTAGTAAACCATTCTTGTTGCAGAGATGATGTCCTAAATACACTTTTGAATTGGGGGGTGGAGCTGTTAGAGCAGCGTATTCACACAAGGTTATTCAATAATCAGCATCAGTCATATACCTTGCTAGTGCTCCAGTGGCAGAAGGGATAAAGTAATTTTATATCTTCCTATTCATTACGCAGTTGCCTAAAGACTATACTGACTACTGAGCAATTTAAGATTAGAAAAGATAGAATTGCCAGCTAGCAAATTTAGGATTACATGATTACCTATCTGCCAAGAAGTAAAAGACATATTATATGCTGGTTTACCTCTGGATATCAGCAACACAGAAATTGAAGAATATTCTTACTGCAGCTTTTTAGTCTGATATTTTTTATTTACTAGTCCTGGAACAGAGACTCGTCAAAACAGCATGTTCCTCCTCTTACCAAAAGCTTAACCAGAACACCAATATCCTTAGGGATTTAACCTTTCTCAAAAATGATTTTAGTAGCATTTTCTTTTCATTTGCTACAAATCCTAGAGAAATCATTCTGCAAACCCAGTTACAATTCACTATGTCATGAATAAGATAATGAATATTTTAAGAAAAAGAAAATATTACAACTTACAAAGACCATAGAGCAGTGCCATCTAGTGTTAGCCAACATAAATATAAAAGTTTGCATTAGTATGTATTGCAAATAAAGTGATTATTAATAACTGAGGTTCACTCCTGTCTTACTTTCCGAGGCAAAACATTTGTGCAGCAAGCTGTAAGAGGAATAATAAGTTGTATTAGAGTTCATGCGCTTATCACTTCAAGAGACCTCAGCTTTTCTATTTTGAAGAAAAAATGCTATAGGTAACAGATTCACAGGAAGAACCTACCGTCACCCCTAATTACAAAGTGTTAGGAAAGGGGTTTAATATTTCCAGTACTCTAAGAGTTACACAAAAGAAGTATCAGTAAACAGTGTCTCTGTTATTACCTCTGAAAGATGTACTTGATGATTAACTGGAACTACAGAAGAAAGAGTAGGTAGTTCATACACAGATCTAAATTATTTTCCTGGCAGCTGCAAAAAACGGCTCTGTTGTACCTTAAATGAGTTAGGAACCCTGACTGCAAATATTCTTAAATAATAGATAGTTTGGATAAAAATTCTTATCCAAACACAGGAAACAAATATTGCTCATTTTTTAATTCATCAAATATTTCATGATCAGCACCTGTTAATATATTTTTTGCATACTTTCTTCTATGGTATATATACAACCACTACAAATCACAGAAATATCATTTTTATATTCTCAGACTTCAAACTTGCACAAAAAACATGCAAAACTGTGCACAACTCCTTTAAAATTAACATCAGCTTGAATTATGAGATAAGTAATAGGTTGGTTTTTGCAAGTATGAACACAGAATCATAGAGCAGAAGTTTCAAAAGAGCTTGAAGTTATGTATCTATTTCAGTGAGCCTTAATATTCTAAATCCTTCTGGGAAGTTAAGAATGTAACTGTTCTAATTTAAATCCATAGAAATGACCACTCTACCATGTATATATTACAGGATTACTTTCTGCAGTTTTCTGTCTGTTTCATAAACACTAAACAATCAGTAAATTATACAGGTTTTATCAGTTGCATTGCCTATACTTAACAGAATGTACTGGTAACTTGTCACGGACCCAAAAGCAGTACCTAATTTTCACAGGTATTCACAATTCAGTTTCACATCATGAACATACTGCATTCAATGAAATGTCAGACCAGAACATGCTGCACTTTTACAGCTGCTGAAGAAGACTTACTCATGATACAGTTGCTACAAACTGACTGTGCATGGCTGACACCATCTTTGAAGAGGCTTCAGGATTTTCTAGGTATATTCTACTTCAGTGCCTCGTTGCTCTCCATTTCTACCTATACACCCAGGGTGACTATTTGAAGACAGCAAAAATGAAATCTGGTCCAATCAGAAGTAAAGAATTTTAAAAAATGTGTTTTTTCATGCGCAGAAAACCTACAACATATCACTAACACCAAGAGAAATACCATTCGGTTTAGACAGATAAAGCAGGAATATAAGCTCTCAATACATTATAGGCACTTATTTAGTGTCCTTCCATATAGCGTTGATACCTAGCTAGCATGTGAGTAAGACTGTGATCTTGGTTACACATTTACTTGTAAAATCCAGCAGCCATAGACATGATACAGGTTTCTCATTCTATTACAGAACACCTACAACGATGAAGATTAATCCCCCAACAGGGAACATGTCCTTACTTCCAGTAAAACTTAATTTTCCAGCTAAACAACACCATCTCTAAACTGCAAACAGCAACAGCTTCATTACTTTGTAAAAGGCAACAGTCAAAAAAAGTCATTATCTTTAGATGCACAAAACATTCAGTACTGCTACCCTAAACTGAGTTAGGTGCTAATGTAAGTAGCTGGAGGTTGCTATCTACCCACACAAGCAAGAATACAAAGACTAGCATGTGCTCGTCAAAGAGTCATGTAAGTCAAGCAGGCTAATGGTGCACCATTCAAAAGAGCAACAATTAAATTGATGGTACTTACTGTCTGGTATCCTTTCTTTAGAAAAATGTAGATTTCTTCAGCAGAACAGCTAAAGCCCCAGAGGAACTGCTAAACCCCACACCCCTCTGCCCAAACATAGTCAAGCAATAGTGTAACATGATGCAATACAAAAAAAATTTTAATGGCATTCAGAGCATGCACTTTTTTGGTTTTTTGTTTTTCTTTTTTGCTCTTCTATTGCTGTTAAAAAAGGTTTGCCTGGATATAATACCTCTATAGGCTTGGAAGAAGGAAACTCTTGAAATTCTCACTTCAATACTCTCTGGATAATGTATAATTAATTTTAAAATATTTTGTAATTCAAATTTCTTTTCCCATGATATGACTTTCTGTTTGTCTAATGAGAAAAAATAAAATCACTGAAACTAGCATATGCATTATTAAATACCCTCATCATACCTCTACCTTTTCCATTTCAAAGCTTTAGCATGTTAATCTCAATGTATATGTAGGATTTTAATTACCTACTCATCACGAGGATTTTTTTCTCTTTAACCTTTGCCTGTTTTCAACTCTAGAAAAATGGTTCACATAGGGAAAGTCCAAAATAATTACTGAAACAGATCTAAGTAAAGTTTTGTATCACTTAATCACTTCTTTTTTTTTTTTTTTTTCATGTACAAACCATTTTACCTTGTCGTTCCATTGTAATTGTTTGACAGGAGATATGTGGCCACTTATTTTGCAGTACCCAATGCATAACACTGTCCAGTACACAAGTACTTCAATGTTGAAGAAGTTTTATCTATTCTGTCACAAAAACTAGCTTTTCCAAAATCCCAAACAATTCTTTACCTGAAAACTCCATTCCTAAAAGAATACAAAAGACCTAAGGACTCCATACAACTTCCATTTGCAGAATATGGTATGAGAAAAACAAACAAGCAAGCAAAAAAACCTTAGAGAAGTGTTTGCTATAAACAACTACAATGTCGAATTATTTACAGTTTTGTTTTTGTTTTGTTTTGTTTTGTTTTTTTTTAGGAACACACATTTCTCCCTTCAATTAAGTTGTTCATACAACATGAACAGCTACGAAGTTACATGCTACCAGTAAGAGAAGTGTTTGATAGTAAGACTGTAACTCATTTTAAGCCATGCTGACAGGGAGAAAGAGGTTGGACAGAACTGTTTCCATTGGCAGATCTGCGTATTTGTCTCCTTAGTGTGAGTAGCAATCTTATCCTAACATGTTCATCTACATGTTTTAGGATGCTGACTTTGTTTTTCATAATTATTTGTTTGAGGTTCAACATATTAATTCCTGAAACAATTTTTCTGCCCAATAGTTGGCTATCCTCCAGGTCAGACATAGTATTTAAAAATAAATTACAGATTCAGAAGTCACTCAGATGCTCAGATATGTATTTCCTCCAGAATCTTGGAAGCAAGCCATTGCACCCTTATAATTTACTGTAGTTTAATTTCTGCAATTGTTCAACTGCTTTTTATCTTGATACCTCTCTTCACTACTGTTGTAATAACTACAAGGTAAGTACTTCATCCCCTATGGAGTCAACAGAAACAAGGATTTAATGTTTTTTAAGCTTTCCTGAATCTACTTACTTACTTTATAACCTAATCTAACAAACTCAATCAATCCCAAATTTGAACAAATTCTTGTTCACACTAGGGCCTGTTTACACCAGGAACACAGAAACATTTATGTCAAATTAAACTGGTCCACTCACTCTTTGAAGGCTTCCACTACCGAAACTGCAATAAATTAACACTTTCAATCTTCATATGGCTGCCTATAGCCCAAGTGCTTCTTTTGCATTGTACAGTGTGCCAGTTCACATGAGGCAACAATCAAAAGCTGGCACAAGACAAGTATTTTCTCACCATATTTGGTTGGTCACACTCAGTATTCCATAAGCTTAGGGAAAAAAAAGAAAAAAAAAAAAAAGAAGAAGAGGATGACAATAGAAAGGACTACAGAGTCATACACTAAGGTAGAATTCTGCTTATTCTTCCTGACTATCTCATGTACTGATCTAAACACAACTCATTTGTTGCTGGTTCTTCCCCACATATTAACATTTAATTTTGCATGGATTTCAAATAAAAAATCTAATCCTGTTTCTACTAAAAATATAATCATTACTATTCAATAAAATTATAAATGTCATCTTTTCTTCTACATAATTGCCCTAATCTGGATAGCTGCATGTAGCACTGCAGGCTTTCAGAGGAAAAGTCTTGTAGTCAAATGCGGCCCTTGAAGAAGAGTGTTTAGTTTTCTGAAACTCTTGACAGTTTCTAACACCCTTGACAGGAATAGCAACACACTCTCTCCTTTCAGGAAAATTATTCCTATGCCTGTAAAACTGCAGCACAGTTTTTTAGCCTAAGTGCAGTTGGTTACTTTCCAGAACAGCCAGCCATGTTGATGCTGGGAGGTCAGCCTGGATGGCTCTCTCATTCCCAGACACACTGACAAACACACACCACTATCATCCCCACTTTGGCCTTCCCTATTCCTTTTTTTCTTCAGAAACATGGGATTTTGTCAAAAGAAGCCATAAAGACTAAATGCTCTTTACTGGGGTTATGAACTCTAGCACAACCCAGCTAAGGCTCTGAAGATGTCCAAGAGGCAAAATCCCACCATCTTAAAATCTCTCTTTTTTCCTCCAGGGCCTAGAAAGAAGCAGAATATTTTCTTCCCAATTAGCTTGTTTCTCTCCTGATGTTAGCCGTAATCTTTATAACCTAGTCAGTCCACCTGGACATCCAGAAATCCCAACTGCTACCTCCCAGCCTGACTACAAATCCTTCTGACAACAACCTCCACAGTGGCGCCAAGAATTTACTACATCATAAGGAATGACAGAGAAATGGTTACACATTTAAATACTTACACACTTTTAAGACACAGGTATTCGTTCAACCTACCTTTGGCTGGGAATTAACTAAAGGCTTTGATAATCCTGAGAGGTTTTATTCCAAAATATTGGGTTTTATGCCTAAATGTTCTTATCTCTTTCAAAGATTTGAACTGTATACATACAATTTCTTTTCATAGCTGTGCCATATGAGCTCAGTACAAAAGAAATCAAGCTATACATTAGTTCCTGACATAACTATGGGTTCGCAGACATTCTCATTTCCCTGAGTCTACCAACAGAATGAACTACTGTTCTAATAAACTGAAACTGGAGTCACTGGAACTAACTGACCTTCGCTGGTATTTCCCTTCAGAGAGCCATAACACCAAACATCCACAAAGACTAAGCACAGTTCCTGAAAAAAAGTGTTTTAAACACACAGCCCGCTACTACCACTCAAAACCTAATGGGATTTATTAACTACTACTGTAACAAACTAAGGTAGTCCCATGGACCAAGTTTGACTAATTGATGCAGCTGAAGAACTACTTTTTTGCAACTAACACAATCCATGATTTGTGTCTAAATTCAAACTGAATGCAGATGTTGCAACAAGAACCAAAACAGGATGAGCATACAGAGTTCAACCTACAACACCGTGCAAACAGTATCCACAATAAGATGAAACACTGTAATTTCTTTCCTAACCAAGAGAATTTGTATTTTATGGGCAGGTACTTTCAGCTGTACATTCCAGGATAACTCAAGCCCCAGGAAAATACTCCAGGACTATGGACTGTTTAATCAGTACGTTGCATCCTTAGCAGCCTACTACTGCTAAGAGGAATATGCTGTGTTGCAGTAACAGTATGGTGCTAATAAAACTGCTGGGCATATGCCAACAACGGGAAAATATCTGTGCTGATGCCCATGTGCAACATGAATGAGAGTCTGCTTGATATATTGCACAGAGGAACAAAAAACTTTTTCTTTGAAGGAAACAAAATACCTCAAAAGCTGAAGTGAGCTTTTGAACAAAACATCCTCTCTTCCAAAGCTCTTCATGGCCAGTATCTACTGCTGTTCCAGAAGGACTTTACCAAATAACAATTTGAAATGCAGTTTATGAAGCACAGTAACCAAGAGATAAATATCATTTGGTGAAGAAAAAATATGCTGTTTCCTCAGAATTAAACTGAAGTGAAGCAAGTAATAGGAGGAAAGACTAATCAGAATTTGGGAAGAGGACAGAGAAGAACAGTCTAACTAGCTGTCCAGTTCCAAGGCTAGCCTATTTGGCTGCCCTAGTAGTGTGATTCCCCATTTCACACTCCCAGTTACAACAAAAACTATCAGAGAAAGAACTCCAGTAAAATCCCACTATTCCCTAGAGATGGGGCTTTGAGTTGGTAGAACTACAGGACAGCCTTTGTTCTGCCCCAGTGAATGCCACTCCTATGGCTCTTTCAAGTTTTCAACACTGAAGACTGGTTTTCTTAAAACTATTTGGGGAAAGAGGGTTCTATTAAATTCCTATGATCTAGGCTAACAACCACTAGTTGCTCTTAAGCATTAAACGTAAATATCAGGATAAAAGCAATTTTTAAAAGTTTAATTTCAAATAGAAGTATATTATCATTGTATGCAAGAATTAAGCAATCTTTCCAACAGTTCTAAAGGATACATCTGATTTTTTCATCATTCAAAAGAAACTGTCTTCATCTGAAGAATGGCTTCAAGAAGACATAAAATTTTAATTTAAAAATGTAAAAATAGAATATATATTCATTAAAAATAATAGAATATTAATCACAAGCTACTGATGTGTAAATCACAGCTAAACAAAAAGCAATAGGACTGTATAATAATTATTCTTCTTCACTCTGACTAAAGGACAGATGTTTTGCAGTTAATCAAACAAACTCCACAATAAAGTCAGATTTTATACAGACAAATGTTTCTGCTGAATTTAATTCTGCTCACTCCATTCAAATACATTATAGTTTTATTACAGATGATGACAAAATCTTGCTATTATTTTACCTTTCCTTTCCTTGCACTGCAACTTTAATTTTGAGATTGACAGCTAATAAGTCATGTTGATTTATCTGTGCAACTAAAAACAAATTTTCTAAATTTTCTTTCTTTTTAGGAAATGCAATTGGGCTATCAGATGAAAACTCACATGCCCATTTCCTTCAGACACAATCAGTTTTCTGAGATTTTTTTTTAAATCACACTACTTTGGTGATGTAATTTAAAAACCACTAAGTATGGTATGATTTGGCTTTTTCCTGCAAACCCAAACAGAAGGGACTTTCTTGTCTTTTAAGGACTATGAAAAAGATTGGCTAAAGTACTACTCAATAGTAAGCAGCAGTTTAAAATATTTTCACTTTAAATGAAATATTGACTTCTATGCAACCTTATTTCTGTTTGCATGTAATTAGGAGTTTTTCTGGAAGGTGGGTTAAACTGTTCACTAATTCCATCTAATGGAAAAGATGTTCACTAAGTACCCACACTGACATACTATAACTTCTGTAATAATCATCAAGCTGATAACACAAACAGCATATCAATATATAACAAGACTTGCCAACAATCTGCTGATACAGATAACTGCTTCAAGTTTCAAAAGAAATGAGAGATTAGACTTTAATCAAATAAAAACTCTGATCAGTATGATTACAAATAATCTCATGAACTACTGTTTCACATGGTAGTTGCTGAAAGGAAGAGGGGGGGAAAAAAACACTAGATTTGCATTTTATCAACAGAAAATGGGTCACCAAAATGTCATTATACAACACAGATGCCAGTTTATCATCTATGTTTCCTCCCTCTACAGATTTTCATCATTAAGAAATGGAACTGTCCCCAGGAATAAAAAGGCTTATGAGATGGCAAGCAACTCAGTTGCTTGCTCTAGTCAGCATATCTCATAGGAATAATATTGATATCTCAGCACAAAAAGCATCGATTGGTATGCTGCATGTCTTGAGGAGTAATGCCTATAAATTTTAAATACTTCAATTTAATTCTTTAAGCAGTTACCTCATTTATTTTAATGCTTTTTCTAAAATAACAGAGAAGCCACTCTCTCCAGAAAAGAAGCAAAAGCTTGCTTATATGCTTTCAAATTAGGGAAAAAAAGTTCCTGCCTGAAAACAGGTGAGCTGAAAAGATCTTGGAAAATAAACAGTTAAACTAGTCACTGTACTAATGAGAAATGAGCAATAATTTGTAAAGATTCATAATTAGACACAGCTTAGCCAAATCAGCCTTATAATGACACAGAGATGTCAATCAGTGACTAATTAGAAACAGAATTTTCTTAAATATCCTGAATATCTGCACAAAAAGTGAAAAGAAAGTGCAGAGACTTAGAATCTAGTTAACATAATGTGCTTTAGAACTAGTTGCCAAACAAACTCATTGGCAAAAGGAGGATGCAGCAACACACATACCCACTATTGTAAAAATTTACTGAAACTGATCCACTTGTCCCCCTCCTTGTGCCTCATCTGGATTTTTAATTATCAGCAACAGCTAGAAGGAAATCCACCTTCTCACAAAGGATGAGCCAATGGACCAACAGACAACCATATACCAAGCCTTCAAAACCCCTTCACTTTTCTTCCCCACTTTATTCCCTGAGGTTTAAAAACAGTCAAAAGGTACACAAGCATGTAAACAAACAAAAACAACAGGAAAAACAACAACAACAACAAAAAACACCAGGCAACAATCATACCCGCATGAAATATAAAGAACATCACAGAAATCCTCCTAGAATCCTCATCAATCATAACCACACCCACCCTATGTTTCTGTGATTTGAATGGATCTTAATACACAGTATGAAAAAGCCACTAACACACATTTTTAAATTCAGCATAGAGTCAGTAATATTTCAATCTACAGACCTCCTTACCTTTCCGTGTTGGGAGGAAAATGATACAGCATCAGAACTGCAAACAGCAAATTACTTTGGTCCTTTTTCTTAACTGTAGGATACCCAAATGCAGGGTATTAGTTCACAGTGGCATGCCAACATAGTACTAATCACAGTACTTGCAGACAGATGTCTAAACTAACAAGCTTCTCTAATACTTTGTATTCCTTCACCTCTTGCTGCTACTACACAGGGTAACATTTCCACCTAGAGCCCTTCCACAGAATGCATGGATTCTATAACAGTAGCAGAAAATCCCCAGTATCTGCTATACTACAGAACTATGCTGTTCTTAGGTAGCCCATCACACCTTACTTCATTCAATCTATGCAAGTGTTATTCCTATTTTCTCAAGGGGGAATTCAGAGTACTAAAACCAGTTCTCAGGGTTCTTCTGTTTACCTAAAGGAATAATATCATTGTTCTGCTGCACAGAGATTAGCTACTGTCAAAATCACTACATTTCAAGTAAGAAAAGTATGAAGGTGGCACAGTAGCTGAGAAGTCAATCGTTTTAAGTGCTGATCTGAAGGAAAAATCCCAAATCATATTCTGACTGGGATATTTACACATACATAGCAGAGGTAGGAACACAGCGACGTTAGCACACCCTCTTGTGTGGTCCATGAGGTAGCAAAGTAGACCACTCGGCAGCTTCACCTTTACAGGGAAGCACTTCCCGGAAAGGGTGTAGCCCTTAATGGAACTCCTGGTCCTTTGATTGCACACGGCAAGGAGGCTGACCATCTCCCTCAATTGAGTGGTTTCCACTGGAAAGCAGAAGCTCAGGAAAGCGTATCTTTTTCATCCACCTCCTAGCAGCTTTTCGGCCTTTCTTTTTTTTTCCTGTGGACACATATGTTGTTGCTCGTGAACGATGAATAAAAGCCTATATATATATAATTCTTTTAGGGTATATACAGCTGTTTCAGGTGAAATCCTCTTAGACACACTTTCCATTGTAGACCCCTCATTCCCAGATGTGTCACTGTAGAACGTGGGGTAAGGCTTCAGAACTACTGGGTGCATGGCTTACAGGTCATGGTTTGCCTCCCTTAATGTTACACGAACTAATTTTCACATCCATTTCCTTAATGCTGTACTTTTGACTGAAATAAAGGCTGCACAGCTCATTTTCATGACAAAGCCACAAAAAACCCGTGTGCTCCTCCCCCATTCTCTCTTCCCCCCCACCCTCCCGCCCAGCACTTGGCAAGCGATACAAGTTGAAATATGATTTATTTTTGAAACGTTCAGACGTTTTCCTTTTTAAATGAGGAGGTCTTCTGAAAGAACAGCATTTTGAAATAGCAGCATACAATGAGAAAGCACTGCAGTTCTCTGCTTGGCAAGGAAAGCCATAGGGGAAAAATGCTTAAGAACATTTTGATGTTTACTCCAGCAACTATGGGACAGGACTTGTAAAACCTCACAATTTTGACTCGAGACTAGAGAAACGATATAACAGCAGGTGCTTTTCTTCACCCTTGCTTTTCTTCCAGGTCTGTTCAGGAGCACTTGCATATACCTCGAGCTGCTCCTTTAAACCGGAGTTATACAGAATCTGCTTTGCAGAAGGTAGAACAGACTCTTTACCGCCCCCCCCCCCTTCCCCTCCACCCCCCAAAAGCCCCACTTTACTGATGCACGTACTCCAGCGAGCGCATACACCTCGGTAGCGGACACAGGTGTGGAAGCACCTCCGAGCAGGCGACAGAGGACTACTGTGCTTGTGCCAAGTAGCTGGGAGCCCCAGGAGCACTCCGGCCCCCCATCACACGTCTCCCAACCCGGTGGGGGAAGCTCTTCCCCAGGCGGAAGCGCAGAGGGGGCTTGATGCTGGGCACGACTCCCCCCCCACCCGCTGACAGGGGCACCCTAGCCGGCCCACCCTGCCGCTGGGCGAGCAGTACCGTACACCCTCACCCCAGAGCCCTTGGGGGGGCCGGGACGAGGCCGGCCCGAGAGGGAGGGCGGCGCCGGGCTGCCCGCTGCTCCGCGTCCCGCCGGCTCTAGCTTCCCGCAGCTCTCTTACCAGGGAGGCGCACGGAGGGGCGAAGGGCGCAGCGCCCATGCTGCGGTCTCCTCTTCCCCCACCCCCCGAAAGTTACTCTGCCCTGACGAGTGGGCTCCCCGCGATCGGCACTCCCGACAGCTTCGGGGGGTTCCCCCGTCGCTTACCTGGCGGCTGCTGGGGCGCTCCCTCACGGCGAGCGGCGGCGGGGCGCGCCGCAGCCGGGGCTGTCTCTACCACCACCTTCACAATCCCCTCTCGAGGTGAGCGACGCGCGGGGCGGCGGCGGGGAGCAGCCAGAAAACCGTGACATTTAACCGGGCGTGAGCTGGGTCGCGGCTAAGGAGAGGGTGCCTCTCCTCCCCAGCTGGCTGGGCGGCCGGTCACCGCCCTCCTCTCCGCGGGCAGGCTGAGGCTGAAGGCGAAACCCAGTCCATGCCCGGAGAGCCAGCCGCAGCGCGCTGCGCGAGCCTCCTGCGGCTCCGCTCCTCTCCTCTGCTCCCGGCTGGCAGTCGCTGCTGTCCCTTCCCTGCGGCAGCCAAGGCTGGGTGGCGAGGGCTAGGGCTGGCTGCCTGGCCCACCGCGGGGCCCGGCACCAGGGGAGCGGCGGCGGGGCGCGGCGGCGGGCGGACGTGCGGGCTAGCGGCGGCCGAGGCGGCAGCGCCGGCAGCGCGGGGAGGCAACGCCAACTCGAGGTGAGGGCGGGCGGTGGGGGGGGCGTCTCTGTCAGACGCGGAACGGCTTCTTCCGCGCGGCGGCTCACACGCCGGCGAGTCCCAACGAGCCGGCGCCGGCACCTCGGGGAGGCAGCGCGGTTTGCGGGAAAGAGGGCGTCCGCGCCTACACCCCCGGTCACTGGCGGGCTGCGGCGACGTGCCCCCAGCCCGGGCCGCCGCTCCTCGTTCTCTGTGGCCAGCCGCTCGCCCTCCAACGCCGTGAGGAGGGGGCGTGTGTGCGCGCGCGCGGCTCCCGCAGGGGCCCCCGCGTGTCCCGGTCCGCCTCCCCCGTGCGGGCTGCGGCGCTGTCGATCCCCCACCCTCACCGATGCCCTCCTGCGCCTTCTCACGCTGAGGCTGGGCTACCACCTCCGCGCTACGCCGAAAGCTCGGAACCGTGGAGTGCCGCGGTTTGGTGGGGGGAAGGGAGGGTGGGGGTCGTCTCCCCTGGGAGCGGAGGAGGTTTAAGACCCACACGGTGGGAAGACAATTTCCGGCGCGGGGCGGGAAAGAGGTTGTGCGCTCCCGGCTGTTGGGGCTCCGCATGGAGACCGTCTGCCTGCCCGCCCTGACGACACCTCGGTGCAGCCCCAGGCACCCTCACGGAAAGGGAAGGGGAGAAAGGAGGACAGTGTCCGGCTGAGCGAGGCTGTGCCGCCTCCTCAGAGGGACGCGGCGCGGATGAGGCGGGCCCGAGGCCCCGGCCGTCGCCGGCTGCCCTGTGTTGGGCAGGCGGCCGCGTCAGAGGCCGTACTGTGGTGTGAGGGTGTCTCCAGCCTTGTGGCCGTCTGCTTCTCTTGTGCCTGATGCTGGAAGGGCTGCTGTGCTCTGGTTCCTTCCTGAGTTCTCAGAAGTCAGGGCTGCGTGGTTTCTGGAGCTCAGTACACCACTTTCTGTCCTTTGCACACACTTCGAAATAGTTGCATTTAACACATTTTTTAATGGAGGATGTATAGCGTCAGGTTTGTATTGAGTAATTCAGGAGCAGCAGTGGCAGTTCCCTAGGATGTTTCTAAGAATGATCTTTCACTTCCCTGTCTGTGAAACCTGGCTGAAGGTTGCAATCCTCTGAAACCTATCTGTTATAGAACTGATGAAAAAAACAGCACATTTAAGGAATTTCTCTTAGGAGCGCTGATATGAAAGTTACAAGTAATTGAATGATAACTGAGTTGCTCGTTTTTTTTTGGCACTCTCCCGCATATGTACAATCATTTGTGTACGTGGTCTGCATAGCTTTTTGCTTACGCAGCAGTGTAAGAGGTAAATGAAAATACATATAACAGCATTTTTCAGAACCCAAACACAAGTTTTGTTGACAGTGTAAGACTCTGAACAACAAAAGCTAACACAAATGAAATGTAGCCCCTTGTGCTTTTACTACAATGTTTTGTCCAAGGTTTGGTTTTGTTTTTTTTCTTGTTTTTTCAAAAAGTATCCCAAGCAGTAGCCTTGGTAGCCATACTAAAGAGATGCATAGCAGAAGCTTTTCCCTTCAGCTTGTGTAGTCAGCTTCTGTATTCATTTCAGTGTTATCAAGACTTCCTGTTTTCTTTTGTCTCCACCTCTGGCACAAGCCACCTAAGTAAGGATGCTAATACCAAAGAAGAGCAGTGTCCTTGTATCAGCTGGGGTAGAGTTAATTTTCTTCCTGGTAGCTGGTACCATGCTCTGTTTTCAGTTTAGGCTGAGTAATGCTGGTTAACCCCTAGGTGTTTTAGTTGTTACTCAGTAGCGCTTACCCTGAGCAGTCTGTCATCCTCTGCTAATGAGGAGGGGCTCAAGAAGGCGAGAGGGAGCAGAGACAGGACGCCTGACCCAAACTAGCCAAAGGGATATTCCATACTGTGGGACATCACGTCCAGCATATAAACTGTGGGGAGTTACTCGAAAATGCAGATTGCTGTTCAGGGACGTGCTGGGCATCAGTCGGTGGGTGGTGAGCAATTGTATCATGCATCACTGTTGTTGAGGTCTTTTTTCTTTTGCCCTTTAGTTTTGTATCTCTTTCCTTGTTATTTTCCTTACTGTTAGTATTACATTGTACTTTAGTTATTAAACTGTTCTTATCTCAACGAATGGATTTAAAATTCTTTCGATTCTCCTCCATATCCTGCCCAGGGTAAGATGGGCAGGAAGGGGAGCGTGAGTTGAGTGGCTGTGTGGTACTTAGTTGCTGGCTGGGTTTAAATCATGACAAGCAACTAGCTACCTTTAGCCACTAATAAATACAAAGCTGAAGAGCAGTATCTTGACCTTGGCTCTGTGTCTGGTGGTGCTGTAATACATGTAATGCGCTCATCAATAAAATGAAGCACTGCTAATCCAGAATCACATGCCGTACAGCTTATCCACAGAGAAGAGCTATGGCTTATCCTATTTTATATAGAGTATCTTAGAATTAAAAACAAACATTAGGAAGGAACAACCCATCATAAAAGGACCGAGAGTTCCTGCAAAGACTGAAGAAAATCCAGAAATAAGCAATACCTAGTAAAACTATTTTCATAAAATGAACTCCTTATTGTAAACCTATTATATGGATTCAAAAGCAATTGACCCATTGGCTTTTTGAAGTTAATTGATTTTTAGAAAGGGCTGACCACATGGTGCAGTGTTCCTACAAGTAGTCTGAAATTTGGTACCCAAAGTTACTACTGGCTCCCACTGGCTGAGCTGTAGTTAGCTTAAAAAATAATAAAAATAATAAAATCCAGAAAACATTGCTGTGGTTTCTGTCAAGTGCTATTAATACAGAGAGATCGCTGTTCTGAGGAAATTACGGTGATGTTTTCATACCCCATGGAAATTTGATACTGTGTATAGAAGTATCTAAAATTTGCCAGTTAAGTGTAATTTTTCTGAAGGTTTGTAAACAGCAAGATAAAGTACTCCATCTACTCCAAGAAGTGTACTGACAAAAAGATAAATGGGAGTCTCTCCTGGATACCACCACCTCGTGAGTGTTCTCTAAGTGGAAGATAAAGCAAAATAGCTATATAGAGACTGAATTACTAGAGACTAAAAATAGAAACAGGAAAATACTGAGGCTATCACTGTACCCATGGGTATCCATAGGGTTGGTTTTGAAGTAAAGAGATGCTACAAGTGAAGTTTGAGAAATAAATGTCTCTTAAACTTTGCATTAATTTAGAGACTGGAACTCAAGGAGAGCACCTCACCAAAAGGAACTTCATCAAACAATCAAGCACTAGAAAACCATAAGAACTCTCCTACATCTCATTAGTCAAACCTCAGTTGTGATGACCAGTACAATGCTTTGTACATATTCTGTGTATAACAAAGGAAGCTTCTGCAGTAGGATACCAAAGCTTAACTGCAGCTTGAAAAGCTTTCCATTTCCTTTCAGTTGTGGGTATTTGGCTTTCAGAAGAGCTGAAGCAACAGTGAACAACAAGAAGGCAAATGTTTCCATCCTGCTGGTCTTCATAGAAAAAGTTGATTGATGAGACTAATTTTTTTATTTTTTTTTCCTCTGGGGAATTATGTGAATAACACAATGTAAAAGCATTTTTAAAAGAGACCATTAACTCTTTAATTGGAAAGGGCCTTGAAAGGGTGTGTACTTCCTTTGATGGAAGTTCTGGAAAAGGAGGGAAAAAGAAGATCGCAACTACACTTTCTTTGCAATTTACTCTGAAAATGTATTTCCTATAGAAACAAGAATAATATGCATTTCATAATTCATAATTTGTTTTACCTTCAACTGTACCGCAAATAAAGATTACAGTGTTCTTCAAAACAAATGAAATTAAGTAATCTTTTTAGTTGTATTGTAAATATTTCCTCCAGTCACTTTTCTAGCACTCTGAGGTTTCTGTAGAGAATAATTCAAACTTTATTTCGAACAAATCGTAATACCTTTCCTATTGTTTTGGGTGTCTACAATAAGTATTTTCAGATTTATAAAATTGCTTAGCATTATGAATGTCTGAAGAGTTCGGCTCACCATGGTGTTCTTGTGTTTTGTTGCCCTGGCTTTCAGTGTATTATTTGGCATTAAGGTAGAGTGAAATTATATGCTAAATCTTTCTTTGGACCTTAACATTAAGTGAACCTCAGTCTACTGACAGAAAGAAAAATAAGAGAAAAATGGTTTGCACCCACATACACATATCAGTGTATGGTTTAAAGTTTCCAAAAAGTACTTTGAATGCTGGAAAAATTCAAATCTTCAAATTCTGAACATTTTAAAAATACTTTAAAAAAATGATGGTCATATAATCATTTATAATTTCTTGTGAAAATAATGCTTTAAGAAATAAAGAATACTTTTATCATATAAAATTAAAAAAGAACTCAACAAAAATTTGAAGTCAAATATTCTTCTTCCATCTCATACTTTTTGCAGTGCCACCGTTTACATACACAAGTCCATAGGACCTGATGAAATACATCCATGGGTCCTGAAGGAGCTGGCAAATGAAGTTGGTAAGCCACTGTCCATCATACTTGAAAAATCATGGCAGTCAGGTGAAGTTCCCGACAACTGGAAAAAGGGAAATATAACCCCCATTTTCTAGAAGGGGAAAGTGGATGAGCCGGGGAACTACAGAGCAGTCAGCCTCACCTCTATGCCTCCCAGAATCTTGGAGCGGATTCTCCTGGAAGGCATGCTGAGGCATATGAAAAACAACAAGGTGCTTGGTGACAGCCAGCACAGCTTCACTAAGGGGAAATCCTGCCTGACCAATCTGGTGGCCCCCTAGGATGGAGCTACAGAACTGATGGACAGGGGTAGAGCAGTTGATGTCATCTACCTGGACTTGTGCAAAACGTTCAATACTTTCCCACACGACATCCTTGTCTCTGAGTTGGAGAGACATCAATTTGATACGTGGACCACTTGGTGGATAAAGAACTGGCTTGGATGGCCTCAGGCAAAGAGTTGTGGTCAATGGCTCAATGTCCAGCTGGAGACCAGTAACGAGTGGTGTCCCTCAGGGATCGGTGTTGGGACCGGTCTTGTTCTACATCTTTGTCGGTGACATGGACAGTGGGATTGAGTGCACTCTCAGCAAGTTTGCCAATGACACCAAGCTGTGTGGTTTGGTTGATATGTTGGAGGGAAGGAATGCCATCCAGAGGGACCTTGACACGCTTGTGAGGTGGGCTGATGCCAACCTGATGAAGTTTAACCATGCTAAGGGCAAGGTCCTGCACCTGGGTGGGAGCAATCCCAGGCACAGCTACAGGTTGG
This sequence comes from Myiopsitta monachus, assembly GCA_017639245.1. Taxonomy (NCBI): domain Eukaryota; kingdom Metazoa; phylum Chordata; class Aves; order Psittaciformes; family Psittacidae; genus Myiopsitta; species Myiopsitta monachus. The sequence goes on from CM029941.1 coordinate 59,440,413, forward strand.
GCAGAGAAGAGATTCAGAGCAGCCCTACGGAGAAGGACTTGGGGGTGTTGGTCGATGAAAAAACGAACATGAGCCGCCAGTGTACTCTCCCAGCCCAGAACACCAACCGTATCCTAGGCTGCATCAAAAGGAGCATGACCAGCAGGTCGATGGAGGTGATCCTGTCTCTCTACTCTGCTCTCGTGAGACCTCACTTGGAGTACTGTGTGCAGTTCTGGTGTCCTCAACATAAAAAGGACATGGAACTGTTGGAACAAGTCCAGAGGAGGGCCAGGAGGATGATCAGGGGACTGGAGCACCTCCCATATGACGATAGGCTGAGAAAGTTGGGTCTGTTCAGCCTGGAGAAGAGAAGGCTGTGTGGAGACCTCCTAACAGCCTTCCAATATCTGAAGGGGGCCTACAGGGATGCTGGGGAGGGACTCTTCATGAGGGACTGTGGTGATAGGACAAGGGGTAACAGGTTCAAACTGAAACAGGGGAAGTTTAGATTGGATATGAGGAAGAAATTCTTTATTGTAAGGGTGATGAGGCAGTGGAATGGGTTGCCCAGGGAAGTTGTGAATGCTCCATCGCTGGTGGTGTTCAAGGCCAGGTTGGACATAGCCTTGGGTGGCATGGTTTAGTGGGAGGTGTCCCTGCCTTTGGCAAGGTGATTGGAACTAGATGATCTTAAGGTCCTTTCCAACCCTAACTATTCTATGATTCTATGATTTTTCATCATCATCTACCACCAGCTTAGTACAACTGCTTTTACATGTGCACACCCTCCATTAGAAGGGGTTTGAGAAACAGCTTGAATTAAATTAACAAATGTTCTGTTGAGTTAAAAGCCGGTCATTGGATTTAAATGAGACCCTACTTCATTCTTTAAAAGCCCATATTTTCAGTTTCTCTGGGTGTAGAGTGAAAGCTATGAGCAGTGGTTAAATCCCCGAAATCCAAGGATGAGTACATTGATGTTGCATACCTCTCCTAGTTGTAAACAGTGTGGTGGGCAACACACTTACCCCAGCCATCCTTCAGGAAGGAGGTTTCTTAAAACATGTGTGTATATGCCACTACTTATTGTTAATAACTTCAGGCACAATAAATGTTCTGCTTTTTTCATCACAGATGCAATTGTTTCACCATATTATACTTTTAATCAACTATGACATTTCCCTGTTTTTTTTTTAGCAAATGTGAATCATGTCTTTAGAAACTACAACTGAAATACTTAAAAAAATTAAATTTTTTAGAGAACACCAAATAATTCTGGAGCAGAAACAGTTCCTCTTAAACCCCAGTAGGAAGGCTGGCAATATAAAACTACCACTCATCTACTAAACAACCAGTTCCCAAAAGCTGGAAAAAATAAGCTTTTTTTTTTTTTTTTTTTAGTTTAAAGTTTGAAAGACCAATGCAGTCTACACGGAAATTGTCTTCTGCACTTAATTATCTGCATTCTCCTTATTGGTCCAGAAGCAGGGCCACAGAAAATGCAGAATCTCAAAGAAGTGAAGGTATAACACATCTCTGTTCACTTGCTTAAATTATAGATGATAGACATCAGGGGCATTATGTACTTCCATTTGATTTGAGGAATGTTGGATTAGAAAGACTTTGAGAAAAGCACTGACCTATTCTTAAATGACAGTCAAATGGAAGCTAGCTGAAAGGAAACTAGCTCATAATTTTCTTAAAATAATGTTTTCTGGATCTTACTCACTGTTGCTTTACTTCAATTTCTCTGAAAAGTATGATATAAGTAGCACGAAGAGAGTCTAATTTATCAGCGCACAATAGGAGTATCTCACAGGTGAACCTAACCTGCATTTTCAAAATTAGCATTTTCTCTCTGTGATTTCAAAGGCCAGCTACAGAAGAATAATATTCTTCAAAAGCGGGTATAGCTATGACTGCTGTTCAAAAACTGCTCTAAACCATAAAATGTTATTTAAAGCTAATTTTACCAAAATTCTAGTGCTTGTCATACATGTATAGCAGGAAAAGTAATAGTTTTATTGACAGACTAGGGATTAAAAAATCTGTGGCATCATTTGTCATTCGTTGTAGCAAGGGCAATTTAAGTGGGTGGCTTAAGGTGGGTGGTGTGTACCATTACTTCCAACCTTTATTCAATGTCTTCAGTTGGCTTCTTCTTAAACCATGATACTGTTGTTAGTTAACCTATTAGTGCCTTTCATTATGGTACAAATACGCAGTTTGAAGAATATTAGCTGCATGCAAGAAAGTGGGTTGTGAGCATAAACTGACAACTATTTGAAAGTCTCAAGTATGATGGCAGCCAACAAATACCCAAGTCTAACTCATAGAAATAATTTGCAAATAATGTAATGAATAAATGCAGTTTATTTTCAGCATGTCATGGTTTAACCCTGGTCAGCAACTAAGAACCCTACAGCCGCTTCCTCCCTCCACGTCATCATGGGGAGAGAACTGGAAGAGTGGAAGAGAGAAAAGCCTTTAACTGAAGTAAAGGCAGCTTAACATGTAAAGCAAAAGCTGTACACACAAAGTAGAACAAGGAACTCATTCACTGCTTCCTATGGTCAGGCAGGTAGGTGTTCAGCCATCTCCAGGAAAGCAGGGCTCCCTCATACATAGTGGTGACTTGGGACAACAAACACCATCACTCTGAATGTCCCCCCTTCCTTCTGCTTCTCCCAGTTTTATATGCTGAGCGTGGTGCCATATGATACAGAATAACCCTTGGATCAGTTGGCGTTGCCTGTCCCAGCTATGTCCCTTTCCCACTTCTTGTGCAACTCCAGTCTCCTTGCTGGTGTGGTGAAAGACAGAAAAGGCCTTGACTCTGTCTAACCACTGCTTAGCAGTAGCTAAAACATCCCAGAATTATGAGTACTGTTTCCAGCACAAATCCAAAACATAGCCTCGTACTAGCTACTATGAAGAAAATTAACCCAGCCACAACCAGCACCTTTTTCACTCTCTATTCCATACCACTTAAGTCATGCTCAGGTGGTGCCCAGTCCAATACAACCTCGTTACCCACCATGACCATTCTCATCTTTTCATATAATATTCAGACAGAATTTTGTTAGTCTTTGGACCATCCCTGTGAAATGTCTTCAGAATGTCCACAAAATGTCCACTGAGTTCATTTAGTCCATGACTTTGGGCATCAATCTGTTATGGTGGTCACTCAGGACAGGAGAGGTGGTGTGTTGTGTGGAGTTACTAGGCACCAAAGCCAGCTGAGGTCGGGTGACAGCTGCATTTGCTCTGCTTCTTGTGAGGCTTGTCTGCCACTGGTTCACGTAGTTCCTGCTGTCATAATTCCTATGATATGCAAATCAAATCGTGAGTTACAACAATTTTAAGGTATTTCCATTACAATGGAAATGTGATGGTAGTGAGAGGCAAAAAAGGCCTTAACTCTGTGCAAGCACTGCTCATCAACAGAAACATCTCTGTAGTATCAACATTATTCTCAGCACAAATCCAGAACATAGGCATATACTATCTACTATGAAGAAAATTAACTCTACGCCAGCCAAAACCAGCGCACAGCAATACCTAAAACTTTCATTGAACTGAGCATCCATTTTTTTGGCAGTATTGCTCTAAGTATTATTTGAGCTATTAATTTTAACAAGTGTCATGCATTCAGAACAGTTTCTGTAACACAGAACCATTTCTGCTGTCGTGCGGTTTTTCACATAGAGTTGGAAATACTCCAAAAACCATCAGTGCATTACATAATAATCCTATATACAGCAGCTGCATATACCAGAAAGCCAAAGGCTTGTGTCACACCATAAACAAAGTCAGTCTGGTGTCTTCTCACAGTCTGGGTGTGTAGGAACAATAGCATCACTTTTACTGATCAGCAGGACTCCTATGTTAGTGAATTAAATAGCCTGGGGGACATTCCATGGCATAAATGGCAAGTAAATGGTCTGGCCATATTCCTATCAAACTTTCACAGCCTCCAAACAGAGGTGGCCACATCCAAATGATGTGTGGTCCCCTGAAATCATCTGAGAGATTGTTGGTTGAGCCAGTCCAAAAACAAGCTAGTTCCTAGTCTCAACTTCCCTGAAGGTGTAGTTGATCAAGTTCCAATGCCTGTATCCATAGACTGATTATTTTAGTATTTCATATGGAGCCCATCAGCTTCTGCTTACCTTGCAAGTTCCATAGGTGAAATTCTTAAAACTTTTAGTTAAATTTGTCCTGTGACTCTCGCTTGACTATGAGGTACCAGATGGTGATAGAGAAAATCGGCTTTGTTGCAGTTCCGTAATTGAAAGCCAGATGGTGTTACTAAGGCTGATAAAGGGAAAACAATAATATATCCCTGCCCTACTCTGCCTCAGATTTCCAGCTATTGCTATGGAGCTGAAAATCCATCTGTTCAAGCATTACTCACACTGTATCACACAGCTTTTTGGATCCAAATTTCTGAAACTGCAACAGGTGTGAGCACTTGCAAACTTTTGTCACTTTCAAAGTTCATTAGAATATTACTTAAGGTGCAAATTTAAATCCGTTTCTGTCAGCAAATTGAACTATTTGAATCTCTGCAACTAATAACTGTCTTCTATTTTATATGGGGGGAAAAAGCCTCAACATTAACTGAATAAAATGGAGCTAATCTGATAGGAGCCTGATCACCTAGGAGAAACATGGTTTTACATTTAGTGTAATTGGAACTTTTATTTACAAGTATCTACCAATACATCTAGAAAAACGGTTATTCTGCTGTTTCAGATTTCTTAATTCTTTATTAGAAAATTTAGCTGAGTTTACTGATTCAGTTTCTTTTGCATGAGAAAGTTTTTACTCATCATCAATAGCTGCATCACTCAAGTAATACAATGCTTATAGACATTAAACAAAAGCCAAACCTGGCAGGGAATCAGCGAGACAAAGCCATGTTGTTTTCTTAGCAGAAAATGTTTTGCTTTATATTTGGGATGGTCTTAATTTCCATAAATATATTTGTAACTCAAGAACATATAAATAAAAAACTAACAACTTTCATGAACTGATTAATGTTATTCTTCACAAAAAGGGTATCTACATTGCATATATTTATCTACAAATCTAGCTATTAAAGAAAACATTATGGATGCCCTAAAAACTGCACCCTGTGATTTTAATTTTCAGTTTTCATTTTACTTGGTGGGGCAAGAAGGGAACAACCAGTGTCTGACTTGTTGCAGACCTGTACATTCCAGGACATGTGATGAACTTAACCCTCGCTTAAATGCTTTGGTTGCACAATGTGTATGAGGCAAGAGCTAGCTGCTTGGCCATGTTGTGTTTTCTTGGCAGAGGGGATGTGCTAGGTAGTGTCTTGTTGTGTGGTTTCAACCTTGACACCAGCAGCAGAGAAGCTGCTTGTATTGTAACAGCTGGGCACTCATGTGTTTTGCATGCTGTAAAAAAGACACAAAGCAACTTCATACCTCAAAAGAACTCCTTCACAAATTTGATTTGTTTAGGTATGCTCACCTTGCAAAGATCTTACAAGGGGAAAAAAAAAAAAAGAACGTTCATGAATAAATTGTTGATAAAAGAATGCTGTTGCTGTATACTCACATCTGCTTTCATTTGAACTAGAGTTTGTACAATATTCAAATATTAAGATATTTGCAGTTATGTCCCAGATTTGAAACAGAATATTGTGTAATTTATAAAGGAGGTGAGTAGAATTGCCTTTATCTGAAGAAGGGTACGCTTAGGAATGTGTCAAAGCATCCTTGTGTGATGGTTGGCACAGACAACTGAAGAGGAGTCACACACATGGACCAAAAAATTCAGTGGGAAGGCTTAGTGTTCTCCTCTAATCGCTTCCTGAGAGATACCGAAAGTCTTCTGATTCAGCTCAGATTTGCAGAAAAGAGAAAGATTGGGTCTGTGTGAATCCTCCTTCTCTCCATCTCACCTTCTATTAATTTTTGAAGCCAATAAGCCAGGCTCAAACTCAAGTTTGCCTAAACTGCCAGCAGATCTACACCTACAAAGACTGATCTTCATTAGCTAATTGCTTTGGTGTCTTTGAGATGCAGCTTATCTAGTTGAAATACAAATGTGGTGACAAGTTCATGAAGCTGTGATCAAGTATCAGTCTCTTCCTCCTGAAAGTTTGAGGCAAAACCTCTTTCTTTTTTTTTTTTTTTTTTTTTTTATCCCCTGTAAAGACTAAATACAAGCTAGATTGTATTTTTCCTGAAACTCCTCAGCGAGAGGTGTGGAAAATTATTCCCTGGTTTTGAGTGTTGCTGCCTAGAAGGAGCTGGAATGGTGATAACCCCCTTAGTGATGTTTACCATTTAAATCCACACCTAAGAGGTTTCTTCTTGCATAGAATTTCTGTAGTTATAGGTAAGAGCTCTTCTGTGACTTTGTATCAGAGAAGTCACTTACGAGCGTGTGAGGTTAAATTGCATTTGATATACCAAACTGTGCTTTAATATCTCTATACCCCTGCAAATGCACAAAGAAACTTGAAATAATACTAAAAATGGCCATATTTTAAGGACATAATGGATATGGTGAGACATAGCGTACCTTTTCAAACAAGAGTTTCTTAGAGTGAGTGTCAAAGCAATTTCAGTTGAACCTTGCAGCTGTGTACAGCATTTTCTAAATGAACTTTATTTTAAAAATTCTTTAGTAAGTAACTATCTTTCACATATGTTGACAAGGTCATTCATCACTTTGGATTTACTGGAAAAATGGCAGAGTAATCAAGAAAAAGACACTGGAGCTACATTCAAGTGACTTTTTGTTCACAGAGGTGGTGTAGCCATGTGAAATTCATGAAGGCATATATGAGTCAATCAAATAATTTGATTATACACATTCTGTCATTCTTTCTCTCTGCCTTACTGTATGTAGTATTTGTAAAAGTCTTGTGTTTTCTGGAGAAGTTACTGACTCACTGTCCATCAGTGTTTTCTCTAAGCACTAAGGACTAGTCCTTCAAGATATACTTACAATTTAAAACACAAATCAAGTAGAATATTTAAAGCTTGAAACATTCAACATCATTAGCTATTACTGAAGGATTAGATGACATGTGTGCATGGGTGCATATGTACTGTGTATCTTATTACATACCATAGCTTAGAATGCATGCAGTTTTCTTTATTAAAACATTATACCTGTCATGAGTGATAACACTGCCAGCAAGGTGCACGTAGATATGGATACGGATCCAATAACATCCATCTCTTAGAGGAAAATTTACCATGCCAGATTTGACAGTGAAAAGCAGACAAGGCTACTGTAACTCCATGTCCCCAGGTCCAACCAGCAGTGTGGCTGATATTCACAATAGGCAAATGCACACAGTGTGCACCTATACAGCACACACATATGTGACCAGCCACACAGATCACAGACAGACATTCTTTCTCCTGCTCCCCTTTCTGGCTGAGTAGGATGGAGGTTCACTAGGGAGAATATATATGTGTATGCATATATATATGCACACACGTGCACATATATATACACACGTGTATATATATGCATATATATACATATATATCTAAAAATACATATATATTTATACACACAAGGTGGATGCCCCCTCAGCAGCTGAGCTCAGACTCTCAGTCTGTGCAGTAGCTGCCCCTGGATCCCAGTCTCTCCAGTTGCTGACACCCGACACATGGACCCCTGAGACCACAACCCCACTGTAGCAGCTGTTGTGGCTCATTGTGCACACATGCACACTCATAGCCACCTCTGGTCCTACAGTCAACCCCACTGAGCTCTTGCCCCTAGGCACATGCAGAAGCTCTTACCCCCAGAGCTGGCTCATGAGGACCCACTTACTCCTTCACTCCCAAGCCATTTCTTCTGCTCAATAGCTTGTCCACCTGTGTCCTTGCAAGTGACCCCACACTTGCACACTACAGTGCCCCAGTCACTAGCATCATTGTATCTCAGGCCCCCTGACCCTCTGCTTGTGCAGATGGGCCTGTGATGGGCTAGTGACTCCTATGAAGATGTTAGAAGCAACCAGGGCAGGGTATTATTTGGGGTCCCACTTTGACCAAGGTCACTCAATGCTGTTTTGGGGATGTGTAGACAAGCTTTTATCATGTAATCCAACACCTGCTTTTTATGTCTTCATAGTAGTTTTACTTGTCAATAAACAGGCAGAACAGCAGAGCACCGCAAGTGGTCAGTACCTTTTGGGGGGTCCAAAGGGAGCAGTGAGGGAGGCAAAGCCATGCTCTGGGTTATAATGGCCTGTGAGTTTTAGGGGGAAATCCAGCTTTTCAGAAGCAAGCCCTGCTCTGTTCTGTCATCTGACATTACCTGGGGAATTAGTGAGCAGATAACACACCCATCTGCTCCCAGTCCCTGAAACTTCACAGCTTTCCTTGCCCTAAAACTCTATTTTTAAAAAAATCCTCATTTCATGATTGTAAGAGACTCAACAGATGCTAACTACCCTTACTAAAGTTGCCTCTATCATGTGCTGACAGTAAGTTGATCCTCATCACAATCAACAAGCATTCTTCACAGGCCACGTACAGCAGAAAAAAAGTCTTCCCAAACCTGTCACCAATTTTAGATGTGTCTTATATTCTGCCTTAAAACAGGACTCTCAGTATGAACCCCACTGAGCAGGGCTCAGAAAAAAAAAATGAAAGTAATATGTGTACAGTATTTAAAAATTATGATCTGAAATCTAGTTTCTTGACATTAACATGCCACAATGTGAGGAAGGGTAGTGTGGGCTGTTCCACATCTTGCAGTAAGTGACACAGTTCCCAGCAAAAAAGTTAACTCCAGTTTCTGACCTTCCAGATGTCAGACTTTAAGCCAACAGTTATGTACTAAAGGACGAGCCTTCTCACAGGGGTTAATCTAGCTTCTCTTGCACCTAGGGGATTACAAGACATCTATTCTAAGAGTGTGGTATTCAAAACAGTAGCTGTTGGATATTACTGAGGGGTCTGGAAACTGGGAGTAATTTGGGGGAAAATGGCCAACTAGGCAATAGGTGGGGCTCCACAAGTGGATGATTAATGGGAGAAACATGCAAAATCAAATGTATAATAACATTTTCTTCTTTACTTTGTCATGTACATTTCTGATTATTACATCTGAAGTTAAGCTGTATCAGATTTTAAGGACTAAGGCATCTTTCCTGCAGTACCTTTTAGTTGTGAACCTGAAAAACATTCATGAAGTCTTTAATATAATGCACAACTGATTAAGCAGAACATGGTCTTTTGCAGTAAATTTTCTTATTTGTCTGAAAAAAATATTTCAGTCATTTAAAATACTGTAAAAAGGGATTTAAAGTCTGCAAACAGTGCAGGTAGCTGAAAATTCACTGAGATGTGTTATTCCTCTGCACTGGAACAAATCCTGATCTAGTTTTTGTTTTAAGCTGCAGCACAACCAACATGGGTGGTCTCACACCTATTTTGTCCATCTATTATACCCATGGCACAGCATGTATGCTTTGTTCTTACTATCCATTTAACTAGGCATTTCATTGCAGGCCAGATTTTGAGCATCAGTTTACCTTTCCAGGCTTCCTCTACTCCAGATTCTTTAAAAAAGCCTGTCCCCATGTAATCCTACTCTACCAACACCAAGCCCAAAGTCTCGCTGCACAGCTTCCTCACCTCTCACCCAAGCACCCTGCACAGCTTTGGACCTTTGTTGCCTCTAGTGTGTACACATCCCTAATCAGCCTTCTGTTAAGCAGCGATGGCTCCAACCCTGGCTATGGTAGAAGAACAGGGAATGGGAGTAAAGAAGCCAAATCTGGTCCTTCACCCAGCAAGAGTCATTGCTGGAAGATTTAGAGGGTGAAGCATCATTTTGGGACCCAGAAGTGTTTTCCACATATGCTGCAACAAGGATTTTACATTTTGGGAGTGACCATAATTCATTAATTTCAATGGGAATTGTTATGAGAATACCAGGTTTTGAAGATCATTGTCCTCTGTTCTTGCTTTTACAAGAAGGCTGGGATCAGGAGAAGCATACGCGTATTTAATATTTGAGGCATGCTTTTTCTCAAAGCTCAGTCATCCACCTGGATGCTTCAATTTCTCCATTTTCTCCAGGGGATAGTTTTCAACCTAGGTGAGGACACAGATAAAGGCACCTGTGACGGTGTCAATCTCTGCTGTCAGGCAGCAGCCCTCTTCTCTAAACTGACATTTCTTGTAGTGGGTTTGACCACGTGATCTTAACCACAGTTATTCTGTTGAAGCCTGACATCACCCAATTTCTCACTTGTTTGTACTGATTGGGGCAAAGTGGTCTGTAAAGTGAAGAGAAGCCTCTCTTGTTGAGCCTATTCTTGCTCAGGGTACTTATGAAGTGATTGGGCACTGTTTTTTCTCAATTTTCCAGAGGGATTTAAAATACTTCAAGACTATTCCAGGGCTTTCAGGTGTCTTTTACAATTAGTTATGACTGCATAATAGAGATTATTTGGAAGCAGCACCTATGTGTTCTCAGACTCAACCCATATGCTGTTTTTTACCTGCTGTTACTTGTTCAGCTTAGTCCATTTTACCAGTGTTAAATTCTACCTTTTACAGGACTACTATTTGGTTACAGTTTTTTTCTTCCCTACTCTGTTGACGAACTCAGTCGTTGCAGCAGGCACTTTGGAGAGGAACTCAGCCTGACAAGTTGGTCATGATGCAGACAACAATGGAGTATACCCAAAAAGAGGATCACACCATACTTTTTGCGCAGTGTCTTTCTGATTGTATGAAGTTTGCCTTTCCACGGGGTGAAGGGCCCATCACTGGGGATAGTTTCTGACTCTTCAGTTGATTTTGAGGTTGAAGGGCTACAGCTAAGGCATCACTTCAAGCAGCAGTCAGTAGGGCGGGGTGACCTTTTCTATTGTCTGGATTCAGCCAGACATAATACATCATGTGGGGGAGGAATGAGCTCTAGGGAAGGAAGAATTGTTTGTCCTTCACAGAGACTTGATAGATACCTGTTGTTCCTCAGAATCTGCATGAGAAGGAGGAAAAGCAGATAGTTTAGGCATTTCTTCATGTAAAGTGAAGACTTCCACCACACCAAGCATTAGCAAGAGAGTCTAAAATAAATAAATAAAAAATAATCAAAGAGCATGTTGTACACAAAATAAAAATGTGCGAAGAGAAATTTTCTGTCTGTCATATCTGAGTGAAGTCCGACAATTCTTTGTCTTGAATACAACGTATTTTACAGGTATAGCAGGTCAATGTTGAAAGCCAAACCTTGTCTGTTTCATATTCAAGGAAAATACCTTAGCCAAGAAAAGCTTTGTTTTGTATTTAAAATCTTTGGAACAGAGTATCTAGACATACATCTGGTATGTTTGGGTTTTAAAGGACTGCATTTTTAGCAGAACATTTTTTTATCCTACTTTGCTGTTCAAAGGGATAACCAATGAATTTTTCATCCAAAGAAATAACAATCCTATGGAGTATCCTACAAAATATTGCTAGCTCATTTTACATACAAATGACTCTTTTTTAAATCTTGCCCAATCTTTTGCATAAAAACAAAAAAAAAAAAAAAAGGAAAAGAAATGTTAATACACTGATCTTTTCAACAGTAGCGGTCCAGTTGTGACTTCATGACTTTTTAGCAAGGACAGAAACTGGAACAGTGTCTCATTGAAAGAAAAGTTGATATCTGCTCAGTTGTGTTCACCAAATGGCAGCGCACATGAAAAGATAGAGCTGAGAAAACAAACCACAGAAATCTACAGCTTGCTTATAGCACTTGAAAAATCTTGGTAATCAAGGGTAGAGACTAGATGCTGGTGCTAATACAGAAGATCAGAAAAAACACCTTGATAATCATGGTTACACAGACAAAAATTTAGGGATGCTGGGGAGTGACTTCATGAGGGACTGTAGTGATAGCACAAGGGGTAAGGAGTTCAAGCTTAAACAGGGGAAGTTTAGATTATATATGAGGAAGAAATTCTTTACTGTAAGGGTGGTGAGGCATTGGAATGAATTGCCCAGGGAAGTCGTGAATGTTCCATCGCTGGTGGTGTACAAGGTCAGGTTGGACGTATCCTTGGCTGGCACGGTTCAGTGGGAGGTGTCCCTGCCCATGGCAGGGGGATTGGAACTAGATGATCTTAAGGTCCTTTCCAACCCTAACTATTCTATGATTCTATGATTCTATAAATAATGAATATTTTATGTGCACTTGTAACTGTTACAGTTGTGTCTGAATCAAGTCAGATCAGTATCTAATGCATTAGTTGATAGAGGTTTACTCTGTTTTCAGTGACTTTTGAAATGTACTTTAAGTAGCAATTCTTATTCAACAATATATGTCCTCTAAATGCACTCTGTAGCATTTCCCTCCCACGCCATATGTGAGCTACATATTTATAACAAGAACAAAGAGCAAAATAGTGAAGCTTTTCTGCTGTTTAGTAAATGGAAATTTTCAGGGTTGCTGGATAGTGCTGCATTAGTGGTGGGAAAACAGGTTTTCCCACAGGGGCTGAAGTATTCTGACTGAAGGATCACTCAGGAAGGATGCTGCATGTTAGAAGACAGTCCCAGTTATTGCTGTGCCAAAGATACTTTTCTGGAGGTATGTAGTTCCCATTGGGCTGTATGAGTGTTTCACGAACACTAGGTTAGATTTAGCCTCCTTCTTTTTTACTAAAAAGGAAAAGGTAGAGGAAAGGCAAAGCAGAAGAACTGCAACCTTTTTCCTTAACAATCCAAAATCAAACTGTCAGTAAACAGGGAAGATTAATGTGCTGTGACAGTGGAAAGAGTCCTTCTTTTCTTTTAAATAAGTGGCCACTTGCAGACAATAGTGCACAAAAAGTAAGATAGTATAGGATTGAGATGTCACAGTTTTTCACCACACAATTCCTTTAAGAGACATTTAAAACTGTGCCCATATTTCCTGTCAGAAACTTGAATTTTCTGAAGCTGGCATTGTTTTGAATCATGACATAACTCATTGTGAAATGAAATCAGATAAATTGATAATTTACAGCTTCCATTCAGATTCTGACACAGCCATTAATTTTTTCTTATAAAATTGGAACCATTAGATGGAGGCCTGTGGTCCATAGTCTTCAGGCTAAATGTTCATTAAACTTTGTCAGGTGTTTTGCCTGAGGAAAGCTGTAAAACCTGGCTTTTATAAAATTCAGACTGAATTTAAATTTCAAAGAGAGAAATTTTCTGCCATTCTGTGGTCATGGAAACAAAAAAGAGGGGAGTGAGTGAGTGAGTAAAACTTTGTGAGTTTTAGAGGCTTAAACCATGACAGTTCTTTTTGGTGCCCAGCGTGGGGCTCGAAGGGTTGAGATAACTACGGGATTAATAGCCACTCATCGCAATGCTGATTTATTGGCTCTCAAAGTTGTTGCTCTGGATCTCACAGGTTCAGCGTATGATACTTTACTTACAGCCGGTAGTTTTTATCTTAATGTTTTTCACATCTGGGTTTTGGGTTAAGGTTCTTGTTACCTTGTACTCTATTGAAATGGCTTGTAATACGGGCGAGCTCCAGAAGGGAGGAGGGGAAGCCGAAGGGGGGGTGGCCCCGGGAGCCGCCGGTGGCCTAAACGGCCCGGGAGAGCTGCCCCCGGGACCAGAACGCCGCGAAGGAGATGGCAGAGGGGGTGAGCCCAGCTGCCGAGCAGGGGGTGGCAGTGGAGAAGCCGAGCCCCGAGGCCGAGCCGAGCTCCGCGGCTGCCAAGTGTGGGGGGGGTGGGGGGGGGCGCAGGCAGCGGCCGAGCCCAGACCTGCGGCGACTGAGAGCATTCCCCAGCAGCCGCCCGCAGAGCCCTACGAGCCCGAGCCCCAGGAGGATGCAGGAGACCACACAGTACTTCCCAGCATTGGAGCAGCCAGGTGATGATGTGCTCCCTGGCTGATGGGTAAAGTCTTTTCGCATATTCCATAGCTCGGTTGAGGTCCGAGATGATCATGGAAGTAACAGGAATTCAATTTAGCAGAGGTCAGAGCAGGAGCACTTTATTCCTATAGCTACAGAGTTATACACCCTTAGGGTGAACAACCAGTTTTTCACCAAAACCTGTCAGATAAGCAGGGCTGTCACACATTGAAACAAAACATGGTAGCATGTGATTCATACCAGGAGGCTCAGTCAGTCAGGTAAGCAAGCTGTAGGCAGTAGCAGTATTTACAAATAATTCACTCCCTTGTTAATTAATTTGTGCTGACTCACTTACTTAGGTTATGCTAACATGTGTTCCTTAGCTACTGAGGTCTGGAAAAGATCTAAAGAATTTAAAGCCACTGTGAAATTCACACTAAATTTGAGAGTAAATATTTCCATTTTTGAAGGCTGTCTTTCATGATATTTTGTGCTGAAGACTCATTCTGCTGGGGTGCTGCACAGAAGATGATCCCTTAGGCACCAGTTTACGTATGAAAGGTTCTCTCAGCTATGGTGAGAGAAGAAAATTGGGGTTCACACTTAAACTGTGTGCAGTCTGTGCTTTGCGTCAATTCAAATGCAAGGCAGATATGGAAGGATTTTTCCCTGGACAACTCTGCAGTAGTGTAAAGCACTTGGAAAGAGCTTCTTATGTCTCAAGAAAACCCCAACTGTTAACAGAAAATGGGTGCAGGCATGGTATTAGTTGGCATGGTTTAGTGGGAGGTGTCCCTGCCCATGGCAGGGAAGTTGGAACTAGATGATCTTAAGGTCCTTTCAACCCTAACTATTCTATGGTTCTATGTGCTTTGACAACAGCCACCTGCCAACCCACAGATATCGTGCAGTTTGGCAAACAAGACTGTAAGACATGAATAGGAACCATTTTGTCAATTCCTTGCCTGAGTGGCAAATCCTAAACAAGGGAAGGACTGAAAAACTACTGTAGATCCAACTCTTAGCATAAACAACATCAAAACCCTAGAATTTATCCTTCCTGTAATATTCAAATGTCAAAATATTTAACCCCAAATCTGTACGGTGAATAGAACACAGGGTGAGTAGAATGAAGAATGCTTCAGGAAAAGGCATAATTAATTGTCACTTTTCAATGAAAGGAACAACAAGAAGTCCCAGTTACCTTTGCGTAGTGTATTGTGCACAGAGCAAATTAATATTCTGTAAATATCCACACTTCCTTTGTCATGAAAGATTCCTTCCACACAGCGGATTTTGACACAGGCCATCAGCCACTCTCCCCCTCTATTCCTCAAAATGCTGTTTTAATGGCTGGCTTTTCTCCCTCCCTTAAATAGCTTTTAGCCAGCCATTATGACTTAAACAGCAACTGAGACATGAGAAATAAAGTAACTGTAGTGTGAAGGTTAGATCAAATGACAAACCATTGGCATCTCACTGCTGAATTTCTTCTTTTATCACAAGCTGCAATTTTCCTGTTACTACACTTTCTGTGCATTATTTTCAGTGGAAAAATAGTTATGCCTAACTGGTAGTGTATGGTCTTTGCAGTCGTCCTGGAATCACATATTCAGTGTGTAGTACGAGCACAGGAAACATCCAGAAAACTTTCCTATGTGTATTTGGTATAAGCTTATTGTAAGGTTTGGAATAAAAATTCTATCTTTTATTTTTGATGATTCCTGAGAGAATTAAGAGGCTATGAGGAAAAAAAAAAAAAGAGTGAGTGTTTTCACAGGCAGGATAGTCATCTTTACCAGCAGGAAATTGTCCCTTTTCCATTGCTTCTTCATGTCTTTGAAAGGTTCCCACACTGGATCTAGGTTTTAAATTCTGAGAGGAGGCCTGAGGATCTTATTTTGTTAGCTTGAAGCTTTGCTATATTCTAACTATTTAGGTTA
This sequence comes from Myiopsitta monachus, assembly GCA_017639245.1. Lineage (NCBI taxonomy): Eukaryota > Metazoa > Chordata > Aves > Psittaciformes > Psittacidae > Myiopsitta > Myiopsitta monachus. The sequence goes on from CM029941.1 coordinate 59,456,210, forward strand.
AAATGTCCTAGATTGATTACTGCTCTTGTTGTCTCAGTATCTCACTTGTTTAGTTAATGAACTATTTGGAGGAGAAAAAGTACACTTTCAGATACCTGAAATGGGAGATCTAACTTAAAGGTTACTGATAGCACTGTCAGCTGAGAAAAACTGACTAGATTTCCAAAGCTCAACCAAGTCAGTTAGGAACCAAGAATCCTAATAATAATCAGGCAATTTGGCGGCTTTTCTGCCTGTATGGCTAACAGTCTGAAGTCCCAAAAAACAGGACAGAGCTGAATTAATATAACCTTTTTCAGGAATTTTCTCAGGAATCCAGGAAAGACAAACATAATAGCAATAATGATACATGATTTCAGTCTGAAGAACAGAGGAATGCAATGGTTTCTGTTACTCTCTTCATGCACCAACAGTAGTGCATCCCTGTGTGTTGCTAGAATGTGCCCATACAGTCACTGCTTCTCAGAAATGTCCTTGTTCAATCTCCTCAAAAATAAAACAGTGGAGTTTTCACTCCCCAACACACACAAAAAGATTTTACAGGCTACAGGTACAATTTTTTTTTTGGCAAGGTCACAGTCTACAGCGCCAGTTTAAGCTGATAAATTTATGTCTTCAGCATGCAGTAGTTTTACTGCCAACAGTAGTCTGTGTTTCAGCTGGCAGATCTCCACACATAAGGAATGATGTGCTTATGTTGCAACTGACTTATAAACACGTCATGTTAACACAGTAATTATAGACTTACTCAAGCAACTCAATTTGCAACACAAACACTTTACTTTTCAGTGCTATATGGCTTTGTTGTGTTCCAGAAAATAACTCCAAGTTTGAACACATGTTGCTTTCTATTCTGCGTCTTCAAAATGGAAACTTCACAGGGAGATGTGTAAGGTTCATTCATGCCTAAGGGACTGTTCTGCAGGGGTAAATTGCATCTTAAATGCACATAAAAAGGTATTGTGAGTAAATAGTAGACCTGTATAACTAACCATACATAGGGCTCAGACTTCTCACAAGGGGCTGAAAAAATAGCATTTAGATAAAAATATAAAACTGAAGCCATTCAAGAACATAAAAAACATCTTTCTTTAGAACTGAAAGAGATTTTTGTGTAAAGTAGTCTTTATGAAACTGAAAATTTGCTTTAGAAGGACAAAAATCAGACATAAATCTAGGAAATTAGTGTACAGAATCTTGTGTTCCAAGAGATCTGAAACACAATATGATCACTATTCACAACGTGATCACGACTCAGAGAACATTAACTGGATGTGTTCGGGGTGGGGGGCAACATTCCATCCCAACACACCCAATCACTAGCTAGCATTTATACTAAACATTCAGAGCAGTGTAGAGATATTCCAGCTGCTCCATCCAATGAGCTGGCTTCCATTGGACCTTGACTCAGATGCCTCTATACAAATGCCCATAGCATGGGGAACAAACAAGGAATTAGAGGTGTGTGCACGTCTGCGGGGGTGTGTGTCATGGGTTCAGCAGTAGCAGTCATTTTTCTCCTTCTTTCTAGCTGGTGCAGCACTGTGTTTTTGATTTTGGGCCTGGGAGCAGAGCTGATAACACCAGTGTTTATAGTTACTGCTTGGCAATGTTTTGGTTTGACCAAGGAGTTTTCTGAGCCTCATGCTATGCCAGGGAGGAGGGGAGCTGGGAGGAGGCAGAGACAAAACACCTGACCCAAACTGAAAAAAGAGGTTATTCCATACCACAGCATGTCATGCCCAGGATGTGAAGATGGAGAGCAGAGACCCAGAAGGGTGTGGGTGTAGTGATGGACTGGGAGTGCACGGCATGATCAGGTTTTTGGTAGTGGGGGGTTCGCTGCCAGGGCGTGCACTGGCTGGGTCGGGCTTGGTAAGCAGTTGTATTCTCTTTCCTTGTATTTCTCTTGTATTATTACTGGTGGTGGCAGTAGTGATTTGTTTTATACCTTAGTTTCTAAACTGTTCTTATCTCAACCCATGCGAGTTGAATTCTTTTGATTCTCCTCCCCATACCCCCTGGGACTGGGGGAAGAAAGAGGGGAAGTGAGTGAGTGAGTAAAACTGCGTGGGTGGGGGGCTTAAACCACGACAGTGTGATATCATAGACATCACAGAAACATGGTGGGATGGTTCCTATGGCTGGTGTGTTGGAATGGAAGGTTATAGGCTCTTTAGGAAAGACAGGCCTGGTTGGTGGGGAGGGGGAGTTGCTGTTTATGTTAGGGATAGGCTGGAGAGTATGGAACTCTGTCTGGGGACACATGAGCAGTCAACAGAGAGTTTGTGGGTCAGGGTTAAAGGGAGAGCAGCGATGGGAGACATTATTGTGGGGATCTGTTACAGACCACCTGACCAAGAGGACTCTGTGGATGAAGCTCTCTATAGACAGATAGGAACAGCCTCATGCTCACATGCCTTTGTTCTCATGGGGGACTTCAACCACCCTGATATATGTTGGAGGGATGGTATGGCCCGGCACAAGCAATCCAGGAAGTTCCTCAATTGTGTGGAAGACAACTTCCTTCTGCAAGTAATAGAGGAGCCAACAAGGAGAGGTGCCAAGCTTGACCTCGTCCTCACCAACAGGGAAGAGCTGGTTGGAAATTTGATGCTCCAGGGCAGCCTTGATTGCAGCGATCATGAGATGGTTGAATTCGAGATCCTCAGGAGAGTGAGAAAAGCGTGCAGCAAACTCACTGCCCTGGACATCAAGAGAGCAGACTTTGGCCTCTTCAGGAACCTGCTCAGTAAGATTCCATAGGATATAGGCCTAGAGGGCAGGGGGACCCAAGGCTCTTGGTTGATATTCAATGACCACCTTATCCTGGGCTGCATCAAAAGGAGCGTGACCAGCAGGTAGAGGGAGGTGATCCTGCCCCTCTACTCTGCTCTAGTGAGACCTCACTTGGAGTACTGTGTGCAGTTCTGGTGTCCTCAACATAAAAGTGCCATGCAACTGGCGGAACAAGTCCAGAGGAGGGCCACGAGGATGATAAGGGGACTGGAGCACCTCCCGTATGAAGATAGGCTGAGAAAGTTGGGGCTGTTCAGCCTGGAGAAGAGAAGGCTGTGTGGAGACCTCCTAGCAGCCTTCCAGTATCTGAAGGGGGCCTACAGGGATGCTGGGGAGGGACTCTTCATGAGGGACTGTAGTGATAGAATAAGGGGTAATGGGTTCAATCTTCAACAGGGGAAGTTTAGATTGGATATGAGGAAGAAGCTCTTTATTGTAAGGGTGGTGAGGCAGTGGAATGGGTTGCCCAGGGAAGTTGTGAATGCTCCATCCCTGATGGTGTTCAAGGCCAGGTTGGACAGAGCCTTGGGTGACATGGTTTAGTGGGAGGTGTCCCTGCCCATGGCAGGGGGATTGGAATTAGATGATCTTCAGGTCCTTTTCAACCCTAACTATTCTATGATTCTATGTATGTTTTGTGTTTAGCAATTAGTAGCTGAAGATGAATGACCTCTCCCCCTCTGACCCTCCCTCCTTCCTCCATTAGCAAATCAGAGACCCTACACTCATACAAACCCCATCTGGCCAAATGCATCTGAATTACTTCCTGTTTCTGCATAGAGAATCTGGGGTGGTTTGGGTATCTTATTTAATAAGGCTTATGTAGTCTTGAGTTGGCTTTAAATCCTCAAATATCTTGTGTAAATACCACTGTGGAATAACAGTAGTGTAAAGTTAACAGATGGAGACTGTCAAATAGTTAGTATAATGTCTTAGTCAATATTTGTCTCAGGAGATCAGTTGTTTTCCAGGAATACAGTTTGGGCACATGCCTGTTCAGAAGACTAGTAATCCAATGTATCTTCCTTCAGTTACCTGTCATAATACAGTCTTCATAAAAGTCTGTGATCTTCATTAGTCTTCATTTAGTAATGCCGTGGTATTATCAAGTGCATGGAAAGTCTTCAGTACAATATTTGTACCTTTTTATAGATAGACGTTTCAGGATTTCTAACAGAAAATATTGCAGAACTTGTGTGCAACATTTCTGATTTATTACAAAGATCAGGGCAGTGTAGTTTGTGCCTGACATCACTGGAAAACATGTGCAATAGCAACTGAATACTCTTCTTATGGATATGGTATATCCACCACTGTGCGCATGAGTTTAGTACTTCTCAATTTCCCTGTTCGTTCTGCAGGGCTTTCTGCCCTGTTCTCTCTGTTACTGGCCACAGATAATCCTTTTTTTCAGACAGCAAACAGGACCGGTTTTGGCCACCCTCATCTTTCTGCAGGCTCAAGCTAGTTGCCTTTCTGGAGCATTCCACTAGAAGGAGGTGTGGTTGTTACTGAGGGAAGATGACAGCATCATACTTGCCCAAGTCATAAGCCTCATCTCAAGTTCTCTATTTCTGCTGGTGCTGGAACACATCCTCCTTTCAGAGTATCAAAGTCCCTTTCCTTTGTTGCTGCCTATGTTTGCAACTGTTTGTGAGCACTCATAGCTTCTGTAAATGGCACCACTGTAAGAAATTTCCAACAGCATGACCAGCAGCACCGCCATCCCATGAGGTCCCTTCTCACTGATCATGTGCCTGTGGTGGCATTCCCCTCTTTCTCATTCTTCAGGTCAGCATTAGGCTTTAGGTCCTTTTCACTCATCAGTCAGGCTTTCCTCTCCACATGTCTCCAGGAGAATGCCAAATTTTTAAGAGTCAATACAGTTGGAAAGCCAATGCTGTCCTCCCTAGAACATAGAGTCACAGCTTTATGTTGTATAAGGAGCCACTGAAACACCCTTTTGATTCATGGTTTTGAGAGGCAACACAGGAGAGTGAACAACTATCTCATTTCACTGTATGGTGAGTGGGGCCTGGTCCATGTTGGTCATACACAGGAACAGATGGTCTTCTTTCTTCTTTGTAGCAGGTAAGGACCTCTCTTACTGAGGACTGTAATTTGCAGAAATTCTTGTAAGCATAACAGAAAGCTGTATTCAAATAGAAAGTGCAACCTTCCAGGCTGATATTAACAACAGATTGCATGATACATTCCCTCAGGAAACTACAGCTGCAGTTATACCACCAAATGTTGAATAGACAAAATACTTGTATTTCTTTTTGTGATACAGTAAGCCTTCAGATAGTTCATATACTTATGTTGAACTTAAACCTTATTTTTCTTTGAGCTAACACCAACTATGTGTTGGTTTTTATTTAGTAGTTAAAATAGTTTTACTCGTTAAATACTTCTTAGGTCAATACATATATTTATGTTTGTACATATAACATACAAGTAAAGATTTTCTAATATTCAAATGTGCACCATGAATGTTATATAAATCTCATGCTTCCCTGCTGAAGCAACTAAACTTCAGTGGAGCAAAGATAGTTTATGTTAGAGTAAATCATATAGAATTCAACATTCAGTTTCAAAACTAAGTCTTAAGGCTATTGTATTCACATCTTCAATCAGCCAATGGGCTTGTATTAGCTTTATATTGACTTTAATAAAAAATCAAACAAGTGAATCCAGATACTGGGGTGTGTCTGAACCACAAATGTCTCCTCAGTCTGGGACAGGCTAATGACAGGGGTCACATTTATAACCAAATAACACAGGCTCAGAAGTGCTCAAGCAATGGGTCAGATATCTAGATGCAATCTAACACTTGGACCCTTGCAGAAAAATGCATGGTCACCTTATGACTGTCCATCAGCTACGCCACTGGTTTTTGAAATCAAACATCACACAATGCTCCCATGTGATACTCAGACTCCCGTGAAGCAGCCTTTGTTGCATTCTGCTACTTTAAGTGCACAGAAAGGAGAGGAGGCTCCAATTCTGTATTTTTACAGCACTTGATTTCCTCTTCACATTTGTGGGAACTATAGCAGCAGATAAGACTGAACAAATGCTAGTGTGATGCCACACTCGAAATTCTGAATTTCTTAGTATAAAAATGCCCTTGAAACTTAAAACCCCAGAATCAAGGAATCATGTGCTGATAATGCAATTGCGTAGACCCCCAATGCACCATTGAAATATTGCCCTCAAAATATCTCTGTCATGATGTTTTTACGTAAGTTGACTGTGTAGACACTTCTTGCTCAGAACTCATCTTTGGGCTGGTTAGTGATGATAATCATATCTTCTCAAGTTCAGAACGTTCATAAGGGTGGGAAGTGTGAGTTACAGGGTCTTTCAATTACAGTGAGTGCTGCAAATCACTGAAAGCCAGTAATAATTTTCTTTTTTCTTTATTTTTTCTTACTTCTGCTCTATAGTTGTAGGGAAAAAGCTGTTGTTGCTTTTGACCTCACGTATTTATAGTCTGTCACATTAAACATAGAATCATAGAATGGTTAGAGTTGGAAAGGACCTTAAGATTATATACTTCCAGCCCCACTGCTATGGGCAGGGATGCCTCACTCTAGAAAATGCCTTTCCAGGTAAATGTTCTTCCTTGGCCCGAGGAGCAGTAGGCTCATAGAATCATAGAATCATAGAATAGTTAGGGTTGAAAAGAACCAGAAGATCATCTAGTTTCAACCCCCCTGCCATGGGCAGGGACACCTCCCACTAAACCATGCCACCCAAGGCTCTGTCCAACCTGGCCTTGAACACCACCAGTGATGGAGCATTCACAACTTCCCTGGGCAACCCATTCCACTGCCTCACCACCCTTACAATAAAGAGCTTCTTCCTCATATCCAATCTAAACTTCCCCTGTTGAAGATTGAACCCATTACCCCTTATTCTATCACTACAGTCCCTCATGAAGAGTCCCTCCCCAGCATCCCTGTAGGCCCCCTTCAGATATTGGAAGGCTGCTAGGAGGTCTCCACACAGCCTTCTCTTCTCCAGGCTGAACAGCCCCAACTTTCTCAGCCTATCTTCATATGGGAGGTGCTCCAGTCCCCTCATCATCCTCGTGGCCCTCCTCTGGACTTGTTCCGCCAGTTGCATGGCACTTTTATGTTGAGGACACCAGAACTGCACACAGTATTCCAAGTGAGGTCTCACTAGAGCAGAGTAGAGGGGCAGGATCACCTCCCTCTACCTGCTGGTCACGCTCCTTTTGATGCAGCCTAGGATACAGTCGACTTTCTGGGCTGCAAGCGTACACTGCCGCCTCATGTTCATTTTTTCATTGACCAACACCCCCAAGTCCTTCTCCACAGGGCTGCTCTCAATCTCTTCTCTGCCCAACCTGTAGCTGTGCCTGGGATTGCTCCCACCCAGGTGTAGGACCTTGCACTTGGCATGGTTAAACTTCATCAGGTTGGTATCAGCCCACCTCACAAGCGTGTCAAGGTCCCTCTGGATAGCATTCCTTCCCTCCAATGTATCAACCGAACCACACAGCTTGGTGTCATTGGCAAAATTGCTGAGGGCACACTCAATCCCACTGTCCATGTCACCAACAAAGACGTTGAACAAGACCAGTCCCAACACTGATCCCTGAGGGACACCACTCGTTACTGGTCTCCAGCTGGACATTGAGCCATTGACCACAACTCTTTGCTTGAGGCCATCCAAACAGTTCTTTATCCACCGAGTGGTCCACCTATCAAATTGATGTCTCTCCAATTTAGAGACGAGGATGTTGTGTGGGAAAGTGTTGAACGTTTTGCACAAGTCCAGGTAGATGACATCAACTGCTCTACCCCTGTCCATCAGTTCCATAGCCCCATCATAGAAGGCCTCCAAATTGGTCAGGCAGGATTTCCTCTTAGTGCAGACATGCTGGCTGTCACCAACCACCTTGTTGTTTTTCATGTGCCTCAGCATGCCTTCCAGGAGAATCCGCTCCAAGATTTTGGCAGGCACAGAGGTGAGACTGACTGGTTTGTAATTCCCTGCATCATTCATTTTTAGCCCTTCTTGAAAATGGGGGTTATATTTCCCTTTTTCCAGTCATCAGGAACTTCACCTGACTGCCATGATTTTTCAAGTATGATGGACAGTGGCTTAGCAACTTCATTTGCCAGCTGTGTCTGCCTTCCAAGACTTGGGTGGTGTGGTCAGAACAGTTGCTGATGAAGACTGAGGCAAAGGAGTCATTAAGAACCTCAGCCTTCTCCAAATCCAGGGTAGCCAGTTCTCCTGATAGCTTCTGGAGGGGGGCCGTGTTTTCCCTAGTCTGTCTTTTATTTGCAATGTACCTATAGAATCCCTTCCTGTTATCTTTCATATCCCTAGCCAAGTTTAATTCTAACTGGGCCTTAGTTTTCCTAACCTTAACTTAAGGTTCACTTAACTCCTTCACAGAAAAAACTAAAGCTGTGTGGTATTTTTTCCAGACACCAAGAATAAAACCAGGCTCTCCTGATTTTGCAACCAGCCATTGACCCTAACCCACTATAAAGTCCTGTGCATATCCCTCACATATAAAGTTTAAGAATTTCAATTCAGTCTTAGCACTTCAGATTTTACTTTAAATTACCTGTCCTCTGACCTATGGGGATGTTGACAATTTGCAAGCTCAGTTAAACCTAAAAGAAAAAAAAAAAAAAAGAAGACATCAGGAACAAATCTAAACCTGAGGGTTTAGTCGCTGTGGGGTTTTGGTTTCTGTATGTCATTTAACCGGGATGCGATGCACCAAAGATATGTAGCCACTTCTCAAGGGTCTCGTGTGAGATGGCAACGACAGTGTATTGTGTTTTACACAATGGAAATGAGCAAAAAGAAACAGACCTACCCAAACAATGCAGAGCATTCTAAATAAGCACTGATTATTTAGCTAAGCACAGCAAACTACCGCTCTGACTTAACTGTTTAATTAAACTTCTGATGAAATAACCATGCCTCCTGCTAGTTTACCTGCCAAAGTTGAATTTGAAGACAAGGACCCCAGTAATTTTGGAAGGAAATCAATATTTGCATACCCAAGATTGATAAATGTAATGGGTTTGGCTGGAACAGAGTTAATTTTCCTCCTAGTAGCTGGTGGAGTGCTACGTCTTGGCTTCAGTCTGAAAATAATGCTGATAACACACCAATGTTTTAGTTGTTGCTTTGTAGTACTTAGTTTTATGAGAGGCTTTTCAGTCTGTCATGGTCTGCCAGTGAGGAGGGGCATAAGAAGCTGGGAGGGAACAGAGGCAGAACACCTGGCCTAAACTAGCCAAAGGGCTATTCCATACTGTGCAACATCATGCTCAGGATATAAACTGGGGGGAGTTTGCTGGGAGCCACCAGTCACTGTTTGGGGACAAGCTGGGCATTGGTCAACAGGTGATGGACAACGCTATTGTGCATCACTTGTGTGTCCTGGGTTGTATTCCTCCTTTTCTTCTTTTGTTTTTCCTTACTATAATCATCATTATCGTTATTACTGTTGCTGTTATTTCTATTATCATTATATTTTACTTCATTTCAATTATTAAACTGTCCTTATGTCAAACTGAGGGTTTTACGTTCTTCTGATTCTCATCCCCATCCTGCCTCGGGTGAGGGATGGGACAGGGAGTGAGTGTTATGTGGTATTTAGTTAGCAGCTGCGGTTAAAACATGACAGTGACTCCATGCGTTTCTATGGGAGTTTGTGCAAAAGAAGTAGAAAAAAAATAAAGAATGGCCATTTTGGTGATGAAGTATAACAAAACTTGAGTAGTTTCCCCAGATCTGCTCATCCCTGCTTGGATTGGCAGAAACTTTTGTTCTTTCTCCTTAAAGTCTGCTATGTAGCCAAGCTTGGCTATATACTCTGTCTCTTCTGATTCTTTTCCTGCTTGTAGCTCTATGAAAAATTAAAGAACTTAGTCATCTGTGTACATCCTACCAAGCATTTTCACATGGCTAGTCCAGTTAATTGATCCAACAAGAATGTACTGTCATGCCTGAAGCAGTTCAGGCTTTAATAGAGGGCTTGCACCTCAGCTTTTCCTCTGTTGACCTTGGATTAATTTGTGTATTTGTCATAGCAAATATTAAGAGATCATTTTCTTCCCCAGATTTATGCTAATACACAAAACTGCTTGGAAATGTTTAGCTCCCTGGAATTCACAGAGTCCCCAGATCTACTGGAACACGTACCGAAAAAAAAAAAGAAAAAAAAGAAAAAAAAAAAGAAAAAAATAAGGGGTGTGTGTGTTAAGAGCCATTCTGTGAATGTTTTTGTAGGTATATTTTATCTTTTTGAGCTTTGATTACTCAGATTATTCCCAGAGGGTCAGAATTCCTGTAGAGTTCAGCAGCCACAGTGGCAGACAGGCTTTCGAAGTCGTTTATTTCCCATTTCAGACATCAAAATTATAGCACCCTTATTCATAAAATTTTACAATATGCAGCCTAGATCTTTTGGAAATGTGGCTATCTATGTTTTATCAAAATGATAAATTGAAGTTGCACCTTTTTTTCAGGGAAAAAAAAATGAAGAAGTCAAAAATAAAATAATGGAGCGCTGAAAAAAGTCTTCAATCTGAAAAATCTTGTCTTCAGCGAGAACTGTGTTCTGTACTGTTACTTTTCTAACAGTAGAGCATGAGCAAAATCCTAATTCTTCGCTTATTCTATTTTCCTACATATCCAAACAAGCCTTTCATCTTAAATCATTTCTGTGTCATATCTATTATTAGAGCTTGATTCTGCAGTCTGCTGAATTCACCCTTTGGAGATGGGTCTCTCTCAGAAGCATCAGAAAAGCTAAAGAAAATGTAGACAACTGAACCCAGAGTTTGAGGCAAATAATCTTCCAGATAAAAATAGCTGGGTTGTACCCTATTTGCAGAGGCAATAATGACAGAAGAGTAAAAAATACTGTCACAGGTAGCCATGATTGTTTTGGGTTTTTTTTTTTTTTTGGTTTTGAAACAAGACACTGTATGTTTTTCAAGAGAGCGTACAGTAGTTAAACACGAGATACACATCCCTGCCTAAATACTTAATCAGCTCCATTCCTGCGCCACAGTAGCCCTGGCACATCTTTGCTTTTGCTGCTGCAAAACCAGGTCCTAATATTTTGCATTGGCAGCATAGCAGGAAAATCAAAAAGTAGAGCTAGTTCAAACTCAGCCATGGAGCTTCATATGCAGAAGAGCCAATATTAGCATCGTTAGCAGAAGTATGTATTCTGGGCCCATTTTCTCAAGTCTTCAGTGATCTGCCAGATCAGTGGTCACCAGACTTGTGGATCTGGAGACTTGAAAGTCCTCTGTCCTTTTTTGTCATACACAGCAGCTCTCAATATCTGGCTGAAAAAATGTATACACTACACTTAGTTTGGTGAAAGATTTCCTGTAATTTTCTTTTGGTATAGCTCCAAAACCAAAATCCACCATCCTAAATCCAGGCCCTTTCTATCTGAACATAAATTCAACAGGGGTAAACAAACAAAAAACCAAATTACTTCCAGCTGCAACTATTTTTTACAGTTTTCCCTTCACTAAGAATACACATGTCCAATCTATTTCACCATCAACCTAACAAGAAGAATGAGCAAGACAAAATCTTGCTGTGGTTAGCTTAACACAAAAATTTCCTTGGAGGAGAAACAGCAACATAACCTAATTGCTAGAATAGGCCCATTACTTCAGGAGTATTAGAACAAATTTGCCCTTGAGACACCCAACTGTCAGGGCCCTGAGAGCCTTAATGGATCTCACAAGACTTAATGGATCTCACCAGCATCCCATAGGACCTCTCACTCATGGCTCAGAAGCATTTCAGCACTCTGTGGGACTACGCGTTTGGTCAGACATATCTGGCATGAGTTCACCGTGGGTCCTGACTCGACTTTCCTGCTGGAGTAGGCAACTCCCACTGCTTCTGAATAGTAACCTGCCTGGTTCATGCCATTTGAGTTGCTCACTTCAGAATTAATGTGGAATTTCACTCCTTGCTTCTTTTGGAGATGTGAAATTATGACATAGAAACTGAGCAGGACAGGATAAAGCTATTTTAATAGAGCACCAATACATCAAGTTATTGCATATTCATTTGATGAACCACAATCTGGAACTTCTGAATATATTATACATGTATGTATAAGGATTCACCTGGATAGTTGTGTGACTGCTAGTGCATGAAAATAACCTTAACAAGGAAATGAATGCGTATTTTAGTTCAGTCATAATATCAACCTAATGGTGAATGATATGTGATAGCTTATACAACATAGCTTAAATTGACCCAATGATTTGCTACCTACAACTGTGAGTTTCTACTCCTTCACGCCCTTCTGACTGCTCATTGAGAGAATACTGAGTATGAACACAGGTACCTTCTCCCCAGAAAGAGTAACTAAATAGTAAAAGTTGTACTACATTTCTAAAACTCTATCACTGAAACAAAATATTTTGCTGTTAAAAATGGCACACACAATGGCTGCGCATTTTCAGAACAACCAAGTAGATTCCATCTTGATTTACAGCCAATTTCTACTTCAGAATGGTAAAAGCATACTTAGGCAGAGCTTTAAATTGTAGCAGCACTGGTAAAATAATGAAAATTATTATGATAATAATGATATTGATAATAATTCTTATTATTTTTTTACATAAGTAATTGTAAAATATGATTGCTTATTATATTATTATTATATAAGGTCAACTTAATAACAATTTTCTACTAATGTTTCACAAGAGGTGTTGCTGTGAGGAAAGAAAAGGCTAAAGATATTTGTACTATGTAAGAAAAAGAAGGGTATAGAATCAACTAGGCTGGAAAAGACCTTTAAGATCAAGTCCAACTTTCACCCAGGACCCCCACTAAACCATGTCACTGAAGGCCTCATTTACACATTTTTTTAATACTTTCAGGGACTGTGATTCCACCACTTCTCGAACTCTATGTCAGAATAATATTTCAGGTTATAAAATTACAAGAACAGAAAATACAGCTCCTTTGTATGCTGTAAAACATGCTAAGGATGGAAATATGCCAAATAGTTGTTTGGAAAGGTGGGTCTCTAGTCAGTGTACTTAGCAGGAGACAAACCCAGCATGTTACATTCTGGAGAGTGACTGAAAACTCTTGCTATATGAAGAAGCAGAGAAGCAAAGCAACGTAAATTTGCATCTTTCTATTATTTAGAGAATGGTGGGTGTTAAAGGTGAAATTTTGCTGGGGTTTTGTGAAGAAAGGGAAGAACTTTTCAAAAAATCCTCCAGTAATGCTTGAAGATAGCATCTTCTTGCTCTTGAAATTAAGTACAAGACTTTCCACTGAGGAACACTGCCATCACTGTACCAGAGTCAATGATAGTACATTAATTTATAATAGCCAGTTATTCATGATGCCATGCAAACAAATGAAAATGCCGACATTCCACTCATATGAGGCTGTTGCTATGTTGTTCCTTACAGACCTACATTCTCATTCAACAGAGCCTCTGAGAACATGTTTGAACAAGAGGTCAGACAAATTTATGGAAGGGTATGAAAATCTTGTTATTACTTATGCAGAGCCACATGTATTCTCAGAGACTTTCTGTCAGTGAAGAATAAATTATGAAAACAAAACAACATCCCTTGGCTCAAAGACCTTCCTGCTTCTGAGAGTTTAAAGAGTATACACTGGACATAGAGTTGGTGCGGATTTGGAAATCCTCTTGTGAATGGAGTAAGAAAAGATTATGAAAAAAATAGTTTCCCATGATTTCAAATCATCCAAAACCAGGAAGTGAACTCATTTTTTCTGTTATGAATTTTCCAAAGCAGACTGAAAAGCTCTGAAAGTCTGAAAGCCACGTTTGAGACAACATTCACAGAGACAACACACATGTTGATTTGGTCAGACAGAAAAGTGTTATTCATAATTCCTCCCCTACTTCCTTAGCTCTCCCATGCACATCTATTCTTGCAGGCTTGATTCAAAATGATATACCTTCCTAAGTGGCAGGAAAGTTCACCCAGTCATGTCTGGTTGTAAGGAAGGGGTCTTTTTATTCTTTTTTAAAAGCCTGAATGGCTTCTCCCCAGGGTTTCTCAGTCTTTCTGAAAGAAAGGCTCTTTTACACACTGTATCCAGCTTGCATGCTCTGCTCCACAAAATTTGTCTGGTGGGGCAGACCCATGGCAAAGAGCACAGTCTGGCCAGAGGGTATATGATGCCTGCTCCCCCTTAAAGAGTTTAAGCCAAACAAATGACCTAGTAGAATGAGCATTTGTTGTCTGGCTGACACAAGTGTATGCATTGGAAATCTCCCTTTCTTGCTTTCTTAGCTATTAGTTGCTATGGCGTCAGGGCAAATTTTGGTACTTTCATGTTAGAATCTGACCAGTGTAAAAAGGAAGGTAAGCCACATAAAGAGAAAATACACTGTTTGAGGGCAGGCATGGTTTTAGTCATATCCCAGTTCCAGGCCTACTGATATTAAATCTTGGTTTTCATAATGATATCTGTATGTGCTGCATGCAAAGTTTCCACTACTTTTTTTGTGTGAGGGTTATGGAGAGACAAATCGTACACTAATTGTATAAATTGATCCAGAAAACCAAAATAAGTGGTTATAAGCATAAAGAATCTGTAACTTCAAAGTTACAGAACTTGTAACTTGGCTTTGAACTAGGTTTTCACATCAAAACTGTATGGCTTAAATGTATAAACCAGATGCATCCATTCATGACAAATCAATATAAAAAATAGACTAGTTATCACTATTTGCTTTGCAAAATATGGTTGCTATCATATTTAATGAATTGCTATCCTAGCAGAAGTTGAACTTGTGGTTCTGAGAATGATAGGCAAGCTTCTACAAAAAGTCTGAATTTCTAGGCAGAAGTTAAATCTATTTTTTCCTAGGTCAAGCAGTTGTGGAATCATTGAAGCTTTATAAAATTTTGAATAAGGTCTTTGATTTACCAATGGCTTCAAAATAATCTTTCAAAAATGCAGTTGTCCATCATGTTTTACAATTTAGATTATTGATCTCAATATGATTTACAGCATTATTTTTTCTATATTTTTAATCTATACATGTGCCAGTATATAATCCCCTGAAGAAAGATTATTCATATGTCAGGAACTCCCACATCAGTATCATAACAGGAAAACCCAATGTTCTATACAATATTGAAGCTTTAAGACAGCATCATACAGAACACTGGTAAAATCCATTTAGGATCAACTAATTTCAATGTCTAGTTATATTTTGCTGACACAAATGGGGGGCTAATAATAAACATCTAAAGCTAAGACTCTTGTTAGTACCTTCTAGACTTCCCTGTTTTTATCAAAAGCAATACCTGAATTGCCAGGAAGAATTCAGAGTTGGTTGGTTTTGGGTTTTTTTCTGATACAAGTTAGGGGTATAAAAGTATGAATGGTTCAATTATTCCTCTTAGTTTTGTGGTCCAAGATCTCATTTTTGAAAGAGTGTGAGAATACAGACAGGAAGGAAAGATATAAATTACTTAAATGCTAGTAACAGTAATAGCAATCGGAAACTCTAGGAAAATAACTAATGCAGATATTGGAGCTGTACACATTATTAACCTCTGAACACTTTATCTAAAGCTACAAACCAGGCAGAGGTTAGGGCCTCTGTTTCTGGGTCTGAGTGTGAGCTTCTGTGTCTTATCACACTTCAGTCTTTAAAAATCTAGTAATACTTTTTTTTTAAGTTTAATATTAATAGGTACGAGGCCTTCAGAAAATCAGTTGATAACTTTGGCTCCAAAGAGCCATAGAGCCACGAAAATAGTGTCTGCTGTAGTGACATGAAAACAGTGTCTGGTAATTTTTAATTATTTTTCTGCCTTATTAACTTTTTTTAATTATTATTTTTAAAGGGTTTTTTTAATTTTCTTTAAGTAAAGCATTCTAAAAGGAATGTATGATGTGGTGTTTTCTATCAGATAATGGTGTTAATTCTTATTTGCCATTGCTTGCATGACTTTTCAGTAGATGTTGAATGCTTCACTTTTCTGTGGATGATGTTTCTTAATTACATGTAGAAGTGTTGCTAAATGCAATAAGGCACCAAAGATACAGTGGAGCCATTCAGCACAAACTTTGGAAGAAGTTCCCAGACAAGTAGTGTGTGTGCATATTACTTTTTACCGCACTCTGTAGCAATGAGCTACTCACAAATATTTGACAGGTGTGCAAGCAGGCCCATGTTGGAAGTCACTAGGAGCTCAACATTGCCTTCCATTCACTGAAAAACAGGTTGTTGCATAAGGACAGCTCTTGAAAGAGTTGGCAGTAGAGAGTGTCTCACACAAAAGCAAATGCTAGCATATATCTACTGAATTGAATAGCAAATCCAGGGTGACATTTCCCTGTAGCAAGCAGAGTTTTCAAGTTCTTTACTTCCTAAAGAACTTGAAAACAAAGGTAGGCTACGGTTAAACTTTTCTACATCACTTTAGCACTGTCATGCCAAAGGGAAAGTTAATAAGGAAAAAAATCTGTGATTTCCCAGTATTTCCTCAGTGCATTTTAGCAATTCTGTTCTGTGGCAGACACTCAAAAGATGCCTATGCTTTGTTACACAGCACATGCTGAGCCAATAAACATCTTTTGGCATGGAACAGTTCCGTATGTCTTAGAAGGAGTATGGTCATGTTAACCCAGGAAGAGGTAAAGCTTTTTAACGGAGCTATTAGCTTGCCACAAATACTGCCTCAATGCTGTTCTGTTCTTGGTCCATGTAGAAACACCTAGAGCATCTTTGCAGAGCAGCATGTACTACCTGAGTTTCAATGCTGATTGAAAAGGGGCCAAGGCAAAAGTGAGAATAGATACAGAGCTACCCATTTTCTCAAAAAAAGTGGATGAGTATTTATACTGCTGCATGTAAAATGCTGAAATTTGAGTAGAGAGAAAAAGGATAATTTTAGCTAGACACAAGCGCTTGGAAAGAGAACAAAGCACAATGTAAACTGCATAGAGTCCCATCTTCATCAGCCACCATGTGACACAGCAGCTCTGTCTGCTTCATGATGTTACTCACTGGTGGTATTGAAAATGCATGAATTTAAACTGAGCTCCAGGAGCAGGTCCTGGTTGTGCTTCAAAAGGGCGTTGAATCCACCTTCACACTGCACCATGATTTCTTCTTAGCCACATTCTTCCTGCAAATTAAGGTTGTCTTTAGTGCTTTAGTGTAGTGCAAGACTGTAAATTGAGAGTGCAAGCTACCACACACTGACTTCTTCATGTTGGGAAGCCCTTAAATTTCTGGAAAAATAATTGGCTATCACACCAGGTATTTTGAAACCCCTTTAAGTAGGTTTTGAAAGAATAATAAACAAAATTCAAAATAATACTTGGAAGAGAAGAGAGCGGAAGATCATTTTTTACTTTTCTGAGCTATGACAACAACTTCAAGGCATTTTTTATTAATGTTTTATCTGTCATTGTCAGAGATTGCAGACATACAAGTATACTGCTGTTTTATAAATCCATTTGACCTCTATTAAAAAAAAAATTTAAAAAATCCTGTACTTGGATGGAACTTGTTATTTAGTTTCTGGGGGCTTTTTATCATTGAACTCAGTGAAAGCTGTGTATGCTCCATATTTTTGGATTGAAGGTCTATATACCGGGACTTGAACTAGCCTCTCTCAATAAGCTGGTAGAAACAAATAGAACAAGAATCTGGAACAAGGGCATTCTGGTCTCTGTAAACTTTTTGGTCTGATTTTTATGTTAAAAATCCCATTCTATTTCATTCAATGCTAACAAGATAGCATAGTGGATGTCCAGGCCTTGGAAAATAAGGTGAAATGATGTCAAGTGGCATACTTCAGTACTTTACAGTACCTCCGCTTTGTTGAGTAGTTGAGAGAACAAAAGGTTTGTTTCTTCCTAGCTGCATGTAGTTTAATAAAGAATAAGTATTAGTTCAGGACATTATCTCTTCTTCAGCGCCATATATACAAGAAGTTTTGTAACAGTATAGCTGAATGGGTCTGCCCTGACAAATGCACCCACAAATGCTTGCAGTCCTCTACCCACACAGATACATACTGAGAGAGATAGCATAGCCTTTTGCTATGGGAACAGTGATTGTAAATGTGTGTGTTTCTTCAATGCAGCACAAAACTTTGCTTTTCAGCATTTTCATTACATCACCAAAGAAATAATAGCGCTAAAAATGTAGGGACTACACAGTCTACTCACTGTCCAGAAGAGAACTTCAATATTGCAGGAACTGATCCTTTGTTAACTTTCAGACAACACATATGTAAAGTTATGGCATTTGTGTAGAAGTAGACATAGAATTTTTGAGAAAAATACTTTATCTACATTATAGCAATGCTGTTAACTTAGGGATTTAAAATTAGCGTAAGGAAATGTGGGGCTTGCTGCAATGATCACAAAAAGGTAAATCTGAGCTGCCAGTACAATACTTCCAAGTCACTAACTTCAAACTTGCAAAAACTGGGTGCTGTAAGATGCTATTATGTTCTGTTTGTAAGTATGCAGCACTTCTAGGAGATGGCAACAGCTGTTTTTTCCCTCTGGAAAATAAAATAAATTTCTGTTCTCCAAGTGTTCAAATTATGAAACCTTTTTGATTGTGTTATTTTGTAATCAAGTAACACCTTTTCTATGAGAAAACTCACATTTCAATATTAAAGCTTTTTTTCCCCCTCAAATATGAGAAGGATCTTTTTGTTAAATTTGAAAAAGGGTATTTATATTCCCCAATACTGGCTTTGAATGGCTCTAGATCTAATTTCAGCTATTATCTTGGCTTTTTCCATATTTGATCACAATAAAAAATCTTCCATTTAAGTTTTTTCTATTTTAGCTGAAATATTTCTGCTTAGTTAGGGGATAACCAAAGAATTTAAAATGCTTTACACTGATTTTTTTTTGCACACTTGTCTTTACAGAGTTACTTCTTGCTCATTTGTCAAGAAACATATTATATATGAGATGGAATTAGGGCACTATCTTATTGTTTGCTTTCACTTCAAAACAGTCAGGCAACAATATACTTTTTGCATTCATAGAACGCATACACACAAACAGGTATAACACGAACATAAACACTGGGCACAACTAGGTGTTGGATACATGCATGAGTTTTCAAATAATGGGCCCTTTGCCCACCCCGCAGGAGCATAGCTAAGTACAGGATTTCTTTTAAAAGATGAGAATAAGGAGATTCCATGAATCTCATAGAAATTCCATTTCTATGTGGCAAATACCACTGAAATTGTAATCAAGGAGTCCAGGAATATTACTTGACAAATCAAGTCTGAACAAGCTTTTGACAGAAATCTTAATTCTTTATGCCTGAGAGGCTGAATAAACAGAAGCACAGTAGCATCAGTCTGCACTGCCTGAAAGGATACTGCACAAGGTGAGAAGGAAAGGCTCTGAGGCTAAATCCTGCATCTGAAAATGCTTTAAAAAATGAGACAGTATCTATGATGTTATCCATTAAACAAACAAACAAACAAAACTAAACCCAACAACAGAAGCCATCAACCCCAAACCCCAAAATCACAAGCTTTGGCTTATTGAAAAGTTCTTTTGAGGAGCATTAGAATAGTTTGCCCAGAAAGGTTGTGGAGTCTCCTTCCCTGGAGATATTCAAGAGCTGTCTGAACACATTCCTGAGTGATGTGCCCTGGGTGACCCTGCCTGAGCAGGGACATTGGACCAGATGAACTCCAGTGGTCCCTTCCAGCCTCAACAATACTGTGATTTTATGAAAAGCTAAAAGAAATAAGAATCAATAATAACCAAAACAAGAGAAGCCATATTAACTTTTATGTTAGAATTGCAGGAGAAAGAAGCATATTACAAAACAAGTTATCTGCAAAAGGGACAAATCCTGAAGCTGTTAAAGTTCTCTGTGTGTCTGTCAATTTGAATCTATTACATGCAGTATTATACACAGGCCCTAGATGATTAAGAGCCAAGGCAGCACAGCAATACTTTGCATTTATTCACGCTTATTTCCCTGACACAAGGAAATTCAAACTACTTCCGTGAAAGACTTAAAGAGCTGAGGCTAGGGAGGCATATTTGACTCTGTTGTGGCTGCACAGCATCAATGTTACTTTAGTTACAGCCACAGAAATTCTTGTGCAGATGGTGATGTTTGAACCAGAATTGATCCTCCTGATGTTGCAATGTTGGTAGCTAAAGAAAGCATAATGTTACTACTAGTGTGAAGTTTTTCTATGCCTGCCACTTGCATCTCAGCACATGATGGATGTGAACCAGCATGTCAATCTTATTTTAGAGGCTACATTTCAACAATCTGAAAAGATCACTTAACTGTACAAACCTAAATACAATAAGAAGCTGGCCAAAATGTAGAAATCACAGAGTTTCACTGTTTCTTGTGATTCTACCAGAGTGTAACAGGATGTGAATGAATATTGACATTCTTACTCTGATAAAGTGCTGAGATCTAGTCTGAGTCTGAGAACATCAAGGGAAAGAGAGAGGTCTTATCTGCATCCCCATCTGCAAAACTGACCACTGTGGAGGTAGAGAGCATCATTTTTCTTTTCCGGAGGAAGGTAGTAGAGACATGTTTGCATCCATGTAAAGAGGAGGAATTCCAGTTGGTTCAGCCTGAGTTTCATTTCAGCTACAATAATCGAGTGTTATATGACACTACAGCTTTTCTATACATCAAATACAAAGACATCCCTGCTCCTTTTATCATTTTCAGAAATGTTGAAATTACCTACTATGTAATAGCATCATAGATTCATAGAATTTTTTTGTTCACCTGAGACCCTGAAGATCATCGACTCCAATTGTAAACTGAGCACTGCAAAGTCCACTACTAAACCATGTTCCTAGGTACCATGTCTGCATGTCTTTTAAATATCTCCAGAGATGGTGACTCAACCATAAGGGGTATTTTATTTCTTTGTCTTCTATTTCTACTTATGCCAGTGTGATATACTATATCAGTGTTTTCAAATTTCAAACCTGTGACTGCAAAAAAGTTCATTTTTGCACATGTCATGGATTCAGCAGTAGCAGTCATTTTTTCCCCTTTGTGGTAGCTGGTGCAGCACTGTGTTTTTGATTTTGGGCCTGGGAGCAGCGCTGATAACACCAGTGTTTATAGTTACTGCTTGGCGATGTTTTGGTTTGACCAAGGACTTTTCTGAGCCTCATGCTACGCCAGGGAGGAGGGGAGCTGGGAAGGAGGGGAGAGCTGGGAGGAAGCAGAGAAAGGGTGCCTGACCCGGGCTGACCAATGAGGTTATTCCATACCACAGCACGTCATGTCCAGGATAAGAAGACGGAGGGCAGAGACCCGGAAGGGTGATGGTGGACTGGGGGTGCACGGCATGGTCAGGTTTTTGGGATTGGGGGGTTCGCTGCTGGGGGGTGCACTGGCTGAGTCGGGCTTGGTGAGCAGTTGTATTCTCTTTCTTTGTATTTCTCTTGTATTATTACTGGTGGTAGCAGTAGTGATTTGTGTTATACTTTAGTTACTAAACTGTTCTTATCTCAACCTGTGTGAGTTGGATTCTTTTGATTCTCCTCCCCATTCCCCCGGGACTGGGGGAAGAAAGAGGGGAGTGAGTGAGTGAGTGAGTGAGTGAGTAAAACTGTGTGGGTGGGGGGCTTAAACCACGACAGCACAGTATTGTCCTAAATGTTAAGCTTTCACCCAGTTGTTGTGGTTTAAGCCCAGCCGATAACCCAGAACCATGCAGCCACTCATTCACTTCCCCCCTTCCTTCCCCCACTCCAGGAGGGATGGGGAGGAGAATTGAAAGAATGTAACTCCCGCAGGTTGAGATAAGAACAGTCCAATAACTAAGGTATAACGCAAAACCACTACTAATAATGGTTAGAACAGCCAAGAATAATAATGCTAAGGGAAAAAACAAGGGAAGAGAATACAACCGCTCACCATCCACCAACCGATACCCAGCCCGACCCGAGCAGTGATCTTGCCCTTCTGGATACCTGCCCCCAGTTTATATAGTGGACATGACATGCTGTGGTATGGAATACCTCTTTGGTTAGTTTGGGTCAGGTGTCCTATCTCTGCTTCCTCCCAGCTTCCCCTCCTGTCTGACAGAGCCTGAGACTCTTAATGTCCTTGGTCAGAGTAAACATTACTGAGTAGCAACTAAAAACATGGGTGTTATCAGCTCTGTTCCCAGGACACCAGTGCATTTAACAGTCAGAGGAAAAAAAGGTTAATGAATGGTTGAGTCTAAAAAATTAAATTGCAGGTTTTGTGGATGGAATTTGGAATAGAATCCCAAGAATTATTCCCATCATTCTACTTTCAGCTTGATATAAGGAACCTAAGTTGCAGAGCAAATATCCTGACCCTCTGCGAAATTCAAGCAGATATTATCCAATTTTCATTTCATTAAAGGACACACAAGTGTTCTAGCTAAATGCCGCATGTAATGAATTCAGTCTAGCATCCCTCTGAAGAGGGGGAGGATTATTTTATACATGGATACTGTGACACCAAGAAATTAATCAGAATAGTCAAGGCAACACATGAGTTCTGGATTAGTTAAAAAAAAATTTTCTCTACTCTTTTGCATTATAAAGTGGGACTTTACATTTCTTTCCCATAGAGTGGGAATTTACAAGTTCCTGACTTCCTTCTGTGCTCTGGCTATACAAAAATACTTGTGAATGAAAGACTGATTTGTAGAACACAGAAAGCAATATATCATAAGTCACATGTAATAGTTTCAATTGTAGGAAAACTTTTATCTCTGAGCTGCATACTGGTGTAGAGTTTCAGTGTTGTTACATAAATTTTCTCACATACAGACTTGGGAATTGTGATGCTTTCCAGTTTTCTAGCTGAGTGATCCATTTGCATATTTTGCAGACAAATAGCCACAAACTGATAACACCAAAGTGAGGTTGAACAGGGCTTTGAGCAACCTGGTCAAGTGGAAGGTGTCCCTGCCTATGTCGGGGTGTTGGAATTGGATGACCTTTATGGTTCCTTCCGACCCAAACCATTCTATGATTCTTTGATTCCGCAAACATTCTTTCACAAGATATCAATATCCAAATAAAATCAGACAGATACATTTAAGTCAATGCAAGAAGATTTTTTTGAAACAAAGATAACATGCATATGCAGAAGTTATTGTGGTCTTGACAGTTTTTAAATTTTTTTGCTGAGAGTACAAAAAGAAAAACTGAACACAAGAAAGCAGAAAGTAGATGTGTGCAGTTTAGCACTTTCGCTTCACTTAAAACCTATAAAAGGGCTAATCACTTATAAGGTTTTACCTGAAAATGTACGCAACTCAGTGTTTTTGAAAGCAATTTTTCAAAATTAGCATTTCATGTTTCTTCACTCAGTCCTTCATTGCAACTTTAGGTGAAATTCTATAAATCTTTACCTAAGATTCTTTGCTTTCTTCTGAGTCTAAAATAATTAAAGGCTGGATTTCTATGAAGTATTGTTAATTTGGAAGCATCTATAGATGCAGGCATATCATCATTCCATAGATATTGAGTTTCCACTGCCAGGTGTAGAATAAGAAGTGACCCAGCTGAATAGACATTAATTCAAACTCTAAGCATTTCATAACAGCCTCAGGTGAGTAGTCTGAGACAGACATTTTTGACACTCTCACATGGTTATATCCCATTAAAACTGTCTCAAAAACTGTCTCATTAAAACTGTCTTTAAAAATTCAGCTTCACAGAAAGAACAGACTTAACCAAAGTGAGGATAACAATTCAACATAAAATTACAGAAAAGTGCTAGGGAAAAAAAATGCAGTAATCATTTGCAAATCAAATGCAGTATCTCCACAACCCTGATGATATCAAGGCTAGGGATCTACATCATTCTTACTGGTCCAGTATGCATCCCCTTTAATTTGTGAAGAGATATTTGTCATCTTAGAAGCCTGGCTTTGCAAAGACTAATGTCTCTGTGTAAGGATACTAAAATCATTCTTTTGCTATGGCAGTTTCATCATTTTGGATCTCTGCCAAGCACAGATAATTAATTCTTACATATGCCTGATGACAGGAATTTCTTCATATAATCACAGTTCTTAAAACAAACTATGTTTCATTGTAAATTTCCAGTTTTATCGCTTCAGCACTCCTTTTAATATAAAACATTGATTAAGAACTATAGGCATAGAACATCTCTGGAAGGTGTTTACTCAAATAGGCTTTGAATACACTAAATGACACTTTTCCTGTTTCATTAATGATTAATTAATGATTAAGTGTAATACAAGAGATTCTCTAAAGAAAAAGCATCCTTTAATGGAAGAATATTTGTGCACCGCTTTCTAAGATGATCATGTGATATTGAATGTATTTTATTACAGTAGAAGTATTTTCCTCTCTCTTTCACTTTAAAGCATGGTAAGACTCCTGTCTCTCAGGGCTGTGAAAACTAGCTCTGAATCTTTCAATAGAAGTTTTTGTGCAAGCCTGCAGCTTCAGTTGACTATTCATATTAAGAGATGCATAATGTGGTCTTATTAGCTACAGCTTTTTTGTATGAAGAAGACACAGACTGATATTTTACAGAAAACCCTGGGGAGAAAAAAAAAAAAGTCATACCACACAATATACACTGTTGCAAATTAATTATACTATCATAATCCATCAGCAATTTCCCTGGAGAAGTAGGCATATAAAAGTGCTGTCTTTCTTTTGCAGATGAGAAAGTGGAGATGTTAATTTCGCTTTTCTCCTCAAGCTTTAAATTATGGTAGCTCATATATCAGAATCTCTGGGATAATTGTGCTTTTGATCCATTCTTATTGACTGAGGGTATATTTTGAGATTAATACCAGTTAGGTCATGTGGCCTGGTTTACCTTCATTACCAGCACTTCTTTTCTTCCAGGAACAAATGGTGCAATCGACAAATGCAAAATCCTCTTACAGCACAGTATTATTTATGCAGAATAGAAGAACCTGAGAGAAACAGGTGTCCAAAAAAAGAAATAGGCCAAGCAAATATCTAAACTTATTGAGTATATGATCTTTTTGTGTATTACAACTCTAGTAGTTCTACAGAAGCAATAAAACATGATATTGTTTTATCAGATACAAGGGAACCTGAAAACTAACAAATAGACTTGCAAATAAGAAATTTTGAATACAGTAGCTAATTAAAAATAATAATTGTACTATTAACATCGAGGAAGAGATTAACATATAAGCACTTCAGACAGAGTTTCTTTATGGAAAGTGTAATTAAATTAGAACTTTCAAAGATATTGAGCTTTTATAGTTTTCTCAAGGCAAAAACCCAAACAAACACAACTCTAAGCACATGCTACTCTTATCACCACCAGGTATTTCGTAGCTACAGCAAGATTTTAAGCAGATGCTGTCAAGTCTTCAGTTAATGTAGAACAGCATTAGAAGTAATAAATATGAATGCCATGGAGCAATGCAGAAGGTTGCTGTCATGGTAGAACTGCTCAGGGAGTATGATTTGATACAGGATTTAAGGTAGAGTAATGATCTGTGCCCTGTTCCTCTAACAGAGACTCACCCCAGTTAGTAGGATTGGTAGAGACTTGTTACAGATTACCTGACGAGAAAAACATATAGTCGAACACCTACAGCTCCCAGGCACAATGCTGGGGGCTTAAAAGTGGACACAATTGTCAGTCTTGTAGCAAACACTGCATGGGAAATATTTGCAGTCTGTACAAGAGTAGCAAAGGAAGATACCACTAAGCAATACTGTAATCCAAATATGATCACTTATCAATGACACCACACCTCAGACAGCTCTTAAACAGATGAGACATCTGTCACGATCTCATTTATGCATCGCACAGACTTGAAAGCTAATTTAGACACATTTAAATGGTGATTTAGAACATTTTTAGGACATTTTTCTAAAATAATTCTTTTATCTTTTGCATTACCCAGTCTGTAGCTTGCATATATTTTGGTATTTTATTGTTTTCATTTTGCAGCAATGTTTGCAGTCTGCAGTTCATAAAGCTTGTTTGTAGAGAAGCAATACTAGAAATCAAACTATGAATTAGCCTAGCAGTGTTAAACAGTTCTAGATTCATCTTTCCATTTAAAATTCATGGTAGCTAGTCATACTTAACACTTGTTATTATTAAGATGCATGTATCTCAGACATTTAAACCTATATATGTCCTTTTGAATTTTACAAAGCTGCTTCCTACATTATGAAGAGCAAAAGCTTTTGTTTAAAAGGACAGATTCCAGGACTGACAGATTATGTAACTATGTGTCACTCCCTGTTTCAAAAAAATTTTCCTTTAATATGAATTAAATATCTATTATTCAGCCAGCTAAAAGGAATAATCTGTAAAATTAAATATTTTTATTTTATGCCACATCTGTTTACCTTGTTTACTGTAACAAAACTCTTGAACAAACTGAATGATGCTCTGGTTTTTCTTTTTTTCCCTGCAATTTTAAGTTTTCTTCAAAAGGTTGGCAAGCCACTCTGCTGCAAACCTTAACACACCTATTCCTTCTTAATTATTAGTCTTAGTACTATGGATAAAAATAGTTCTTCTACAAATGACAACAATAACGAATCTGTTTTTCATAGTTAATAGTCATAAAACTTGTCCAACGGAAGAGAAAACCCTCAGCAACAGCATTTCCTCAGCCCTTTTACTTAAAAGGATTGCATTAAATCTGAGGAAAATGTCCATATAATAGGAAATTAAGAAGAAAGTATAAAAATATGGAATAGGTTAAGAATGTCAGACTGACAGAATTATAGATTGAATTCATTGCTGCCATTAAGAATGGTCCTTCACAGGACATCTGACTAAATTATATCTACACACATGATGGATTCATTAACGTTCTACAGACTTCTGGAGGGCAGACTTTTGTTTAGGGTGCTGATTAGCAGAATCCATTGGGAAGCAGTCCTGAAGGGCAAAGGAGTCAAGGAAGGCTGGACACTTTGCAAGAAGGAAATATTAAATATGTAGGAGCAGGGTGTCCCCACTTGCCAAATGACAAGCCATCAGGGTAGAAGTCCAACCAGGCTGAACAGAGAGCTCTGGCTGGAAATTAAGGGAGAAAAAGGGAGTTTATAAGCTTTGGAAGAAGAGGCAGATGAGTCAGAAGGACTGCAAGGATGTTGTAAGGCTATGCAGGGAGTAAATAGAAGGGAAAAAGCCCAGCTAGAACTTAATTTGACTGCTTCAGTAAAAGACAGTAAAAATTGATTCTTAAGTAGGTTAACAAAAGGAGGGCTAAGGAGAGTCTCCATCTGGTGTTGAATGCATGGGGAAACACAGTGACAAAGGGTGGAAAAAGGCAGAGATATTTAATTCCTTCTTTGCCTCAGTCTTTAATAGTAAGACCAATCATTCACAGGGTACACAGCCTGCTGAGCTGCAAAACGGACGGGGAGCAGATTGAAGCCAGCATGCTGTGATTGATGGCTATAAAATATTCAGATGGAACAGGTGGGGAACAAGAGTTAGGGAGCTGTCTTCTATGTCAAAAACAAGATTGCACAAAACATTTTTGAAGAACAGCAATGCATGGGCAAAGAGCTTATGGGTGAAAATTAGACACCAAGTCAATGGAGGAAACTTTGTGCTTAGTGTCTACTACAGGCCTCCCAATCAAGAAGAGGAGGTCAATGAAGCTCTTTCTTCAACTGCAAGAAGCATCATACTCACAGGCTCTGATCCTGAGAGGGGATCCAGCCACCTGGACATCTGGTGGAAAAGTGCACCAGCAAACTGCAACCAGCCTGGAAAACTACTGGAGTGCATTTAGAACAGATTCCTAATACAGGTGATGGAAAGCCTGACCAGAAGAGAGGAACTGCTGCACCTGTTGCTCACTAATGCAGAAGAACTTACTGAAGATCTCAAGACTGAAGGTAACTCGGGCTGCAGGGATCATTCCTTGGTGTAATTCTCAGTTTTGAGGCGTACAGGATGGGTAAAATGGAAAAGTAGAGTCATGACCCTAAATCTCAGAAAGGCAAACTTTTGGCTGTTTAGGACACAAGGGTGTGGGATCCCTTGAGAGACTGCCATATGATGCAAAGGAGTGAATGAGAAGATATTTAAAGACAGTTTTTTTGGGGAACACAAGTTCTCAATCCTTGTATGGAGGAGAGGAGACCAGCTAAGTCAAAACCTCTTCTCCAAATTGAAACACAAAAACAAAAGGCACAGGCAGAGAAAGCAGGGATATACAGCCTAGGGAGATTATAGGGATATGACCCAGGAGAGAAGGGAGTGCATCAGGAAAGCCAAGGCGTGGCTGGAACTTCACTTGGTGTGTAAAATAACTGGGTTTCTTCAGGTACATATGACAGGAAAGGAAGATGAAAGAAACTTTACCTCCCCCTCGAGGGGCAAAATGGGAGACCTGGCTACAATGGAGAAGGCTGAAGTACTCAACAAGATTTTTGCCTCCACTGACAAGGGCTTTAGCCATGCCAGCCAATTCATAGGATTCAAAAGCAGGGACTGGGGGAAGATCAGGTTCAAACTACCTAGGGAACCTCAATATGCTCAAGTCCATGGGACCTAATGAGATGAGATCTTAATGAGGATCTAGGAAATGACAGGCCTATCAGTTTGACCTTGGTACTGGGGAAGCTTATGGAGCAGGTCGTGGTGCACTACAGGACAGCACCAGGTTGGACAGAGCCTTGGGTAGCATAGTTTAGTGGGAGGTGTCCTTGCCCATAGCAGGGGGGTTGGAACTAGATGATCTTAAGGTCCTCTCCAACCCTAACTCTTCTATGATTCTATGATTAGGCCCAGACAGCATGAGTTTATGAAAGACAGGTTTTGCTTGACCAACCTGATCTCCTGCTATGACAAGATGACCTGCTTAGTGGATAAGGAAAAGGCTGTGGATTTTGTTTACCTGGACACTGTTTCCCACAGCATTCTCCTGGAGAATCAGCTGAATTACTCGCTTGACCAAACAGTTTTAAAATTCCTATTCTCTTGGGACATCATAAACCTGATACCTTCTCTGTAATATAACAGAAGTGACTGTCTATGCTGAGTTGTCTAGTTACATCATATTCAGTAGCAACTGAAAGTAGGACAATTGTGGTGACATGATGAAACTTAAAAAATCATTCATTGAAATTAGTCCAATAAAACATCACTTACTTCAGTAAGAGCATCCTTTATTTATTTATGACAACAGATATTTCTTTTGTGTTTAAAGCAGACATTTTCTGAAGTGTTTTGCTTTTCTAGAGCAACAAGTGTGAGTTACTTGGAGGAAGAAGTTCTGCAGTCTTTTTAGTTGATTAAAGCCTTGTGCCTTTAAGTTTAAAAATTCAGTCATTTTTAGGAGTGGAACATGTTAAAGTTGTGCAGGAAGGTGCAGTGACAAATCATGAGTTTACTTAGATATTGCAAAAGGCATAATCACAAAACATTTCCTAATTCTGCATAAATCAACTTCTGTTTAACCAAGTTAAAACGCGACATAGCTGTTAGCTCTGCAAGATTGTTTCTGGCCATTGTAAAATAGCAGTACTGTGTTTGTTCTCTTTTATGTATTGGCAGATCCCAAATTATTTGCTCCACAGCTGCACAAAGACAGGATTACACCCTGCCTTTATTCAGAATGATAAACAAAAGATGAAGCTCTTTTTAATTTTTCCAATTTTCATGCATCTAAACAGTAGTTTCAGTGTAGCTCATACTGTGTTCTGTAATCCAAACAACAATAAAGAGCTGAACATTAAAAAGGTAACTCTCTCCAAATAGATTTTTAAAATTCTGAAGTAAAAATTCCTTCAACTGCATATGATGGCAGTAGCTTAGAGTAATTCATGTCAATTTCAGGCAGAGTTGGGTAATGGAATACTTCATTCAACTTGTACTGTTTGTAAATTTATCCTTTTCTAGTACTTATTCACACAAGTTGTCTGCCTTTGAGTTTCTAGATTTTTCTTGCATGTTCCATTAGCACATTCCTATGTAACAGAAAGACAGAATAAACTAGACAACAGAGGGTTTTCCTTCGAACATCAGACTAGGAAATAAAATGGATCATGAGAAGAAAACCATTATGCCCATAGTAAAAGCTGAATGTCCATATAGCTACCCAAGCAAAAATGTTTGCATATGCACGAAGCAACAATCCAGTCTCTGCAACCACATTAATTCTTAAAGTCCCTGTGATCCTTGGGCCAGAGGGATGCTGTCTCTTGCTGCACCTAACAACTGCCAGGGGGGCCAAATGTAACATACTGAAAGGCAAGCAAGGTCAAGAGAAGAGTGTCTGCCCAGGGTCTTTGACAAACACTCTTTAATTGTCCATACAAATTTTGTTTGTCATTAACATCAGAGCCTCACACAGGACAAGTCACATTGCACCAGTGTTCTGACATTTGAACCTTGAAAGCAAAATTTAGGTAATTGATTAGGAAAAAGTATTTGGCTGACAGAGAAAAGCTCAGAAAGCCATCACCAAAGGAGATCTGTGGCTCTTCCACAAAAAAAAAAAAAAAAAAATGCTGTAAGATAACACTTTTTTAGTTTCTTCAAGAAACCAATTGTCAGTGAGCAAGTGTTATCTTGCATGCAGGTATTCTGATGCAGCAATGCATTTGTGACACCTTCTGCTCCCCCAGAATGTCTGTGCTGGGCTGAAGAGGCTGTAGTTACCCCAGGACTCAAACAGGCAACTCTCACGATGGAAAGAAGCATCTTTTACAGCAGAGGCACGCTATGAGAAGCCAGCAGAAAGGGCGCTACCAGTCCAAGTACATTGATCTTCATGGGGGACAGTGACAAAGTCATTTAGACTATGTGATGAGGACGTAGCCTGTCCTCTTTTCTAATTTCTCCTTGGTTCATCTTTAAGGAAGATTGTTTAGTGTGCAAATCAACTGGACACTGAGATGTCTCCCTAAACAGCTCCCCTGTCCTGAAAAGCTGCCTTTGCACTGAAAATACAAAAGCCAAACTAGACAGCAAAGAGGTCAAATATAGGAAACATGGCACTTACCAGTAAAAAAAGAGATGAAACAGGTGAAAACTTTAAGGAACACTGG
The DNA here is from genome assembly GCA_017639245.1 of Myiopsitta monachus. NCBI lineage: Eukaryota > Metazoa > Chordata > Aves > Psittaciformes > Psittacidae > Myiopsitta > Myiopsitta monachus. The sequence goes on from CM029941.1 coordinate 59,487,098, forward strand.
CAATCCTGGGATAAAACCTGACCAGTGACTTTTGCTGTTTTTTCTTCCAGGAATAAGCCAAGTAACCCTGTATCTATTCAGATATTTCTGAGGCCCTGAAACAAGATGTCTCTTCACAGCTTGAAGAGAAACATACAGATGCATATGGCCCCACACCGCTGTGAATTGCAGGCAATGAATGCCCACTAATGAAAATCTTTTTGTTTAACTTTCTTTCTCTATATATGCATATCTGCACATTCTGGCTGTAGGTTCTGTTGCTTAGGAAAATGAGTAGCTGTACGGATGACAGGCTGCTGGCTAAAGAAAAGCAAAGTACACACAGACGCCACCTGCAGCTGGGAAGGAAGATTAAGTGTGTTTGCATAAGACAGCAATGCATGCTGAAAAGCCGTGGCTGGCCAGGTACTTAGATTCCTGGTTCCTTCCTTAGTCACCTTCAGATTTGTTCTTACTAGTCAGAAGCAGTGTAGAAGGAAGACTAGGCTAGTCAGGCCTCAGAGGAGAGAAGCCTAGGAAACAGATGCTCATCCAACCTCAAGATGGATGAGATGAGCCTAGAATGAACTGTGGGCTTCTGCATAATTGTCCCCTGCAGAAGAATTCTCTGCAGCACTGCACATCCGCTATTTGGTATCTGCTCTTGTACCACTGCAGTAGTTCAGTTAACTCACCAACCCCTTAGGTCTGGGAAGGGTGCCTTGGCTGACTACAAAGCAGAGGTGCTACTCATAAAGAGCTGTGTGTGACTGCCACTGTGTGTTGGAAAATTCCCACTGTCCCATGTGAGGAGCCCAGAGCTACTTGTGCACAGGTACTGAAGGGACTGGAAACACCAGCTGAAGCCAAAGTATCTCCCCATTCCCCAGTCTCTTGATGATACTCTCACAGTCTATACAAGACTAAAGGTGAAGGTGGTGCGTGTGGTCACGAAACTGCTTCACAACAACTCCGCAGCAATACGACAACTCAAATGCCACCTCACAAGCACTGGTGAGCTGCAGACAACCAAAGAATTTCTTAGCTCTGTAATTCAAAGAATCTTGGGGCAACCAAGACTGCAAAACAACCTACACTGTCTCTTTGAATTGTGTGAAAATGACTTATTTTTATTTTATACTTATTTACAGTTTGCCATTGGAATTTGGACTATTAAGCAATCGTTATCATGCTGGTGAAATAAAGGTTTCTTATAGCTCTCAGATTGCATCTGTGTTTAAAGTTATACACTCTACATATTGATTTACTGACTTTTCCCACCCTCATCAGGATTTTGCTTCATGCTAATTACATCCAATTTCTGCTATTGTCCTCAGCAGCAACGAGCATCAGCAGGAAACGTAAAGCACTACATAGTGAGTGATGGTTGCAAGTTCTGTCAATAACTATGTAATTACCTGTATAACTACATTTTGGCAAGCACATTGCAGAATGACCAGCTGTTCTGAAACAATGGAAAGTAGACCTTTGTAGTTTGAGTGACGTGTATTCTATCATCCCCTGCTTGAGAAGCACTAGTTTGTTGCAAAATCTTCCAGAAAAAAAACTGGTTTCTAGTCTTACAAGTGTTACTTTACAACTCATGAAATAAATAAAAAAAAACCATAACCAGGCTTCCAGAGTCTATACGCAGCCTGAAGGTTTGAGAAATTCAGCTATTTTATCCATTCAAATGATTTTCTAACTCTGAAACCTAATGATAGTGATTTCTAAAATTTATGCTGATTTGCTTTATCCCTCTCCCTCTCCCCCCCCTGTCCGTCCCTCCCCCCCCCCCCCCCCCCCCCCAGTATCAACACAACAGGTTTCTCCTTAAAATGGCAGCCAACTCTATTAGTCACCAGGAAATCAAATTTCACCCTTGCATAGACGTTTCCCACTCTCCTGGCTTTGTGAAACAATGTTATATTTTGAAAAGCAAAATCTAGAGTAATTTCAAAACAGAAAAACTTGAATGTAATTTTATGCTACACATTTTTTTAATTTCATGTGTTTTTCCATAATTTCAGGTGACATATGAGTCATGTGCTGCAAGAATCACACACTTGGCTACAGAACTAAGGTCCAGACCATGGCAGGCTATGCAGAAGGTTTCTCTTTGTTTATTTTCAATGGCAAATGTCTAACCCTTTTCTTGGGCAACACTGGAACAGGTTGCACAGAGAAGCTGTGAATGCTCCGTTCCTGGCAGTGTTCAAGACCAGGTTGAACAGAGCCTTGATTAACCTGGTCTAGTGGCAGATACCTGCTGCAGAGGAGTTGGAACTAGATGATCTTAAGGTCCCTTCCAACCCAAATAATTCTATGATTCTGTTATTCTAAATGCAAAAGATTTTTCCTCTATTTCATATACTTCAGGAGAGAGGCTCCAATAGTAAAGATGAGTGATTTCCTTTCTTTCATATTAGTAACTCACCTTTTGTAATTTGACAGTTGGGGGCCTGAAAATGTGGCATGCTGCTATTGACTTGACTAGATTTAATCCTGATGAATAAGGAAGTAAAAATAGATTTAGGCTACATGCTAATGGCCATATCAAATCCAAATCAATTAATAGTATTTGTCTAATGGAAAGTGCTAAATACCAATGAAACAATAGTTATCAGCCTTTCACTTTGTGTTTGTAATTGTTGTCATATCATGTATTATACTGTATTTAATCTTCTGCCCCAAACAGTTTATCTTGTGAGAGTGTTAATAGATAATTAATCTCCTTGTAGCTTACTTGCTCCTCCAACAGACCTAGTTTATCCTCAGTTTATCACTGAAACTGTGTCTAAAGCAGTTTATTTCTGGTACAGTTCCCTAATTTCAAGGCTCATTATACTTATCCTGTGCAATGCTAAGCCAGATGGTTCTGCACTCAAGTGGACAGACGATCAACTCTGATGAAACTTTTTTGATACTAGGCTTCAAAGAAGTTATCAAATGCACATTTGCATGATATGGCTTTTCCTGGAGAGACCTTCAGTATTTGAGAGTAACTGGATGTACAGGAGACAAACTTCACTCATTTGGGGGTCTGATCCTCTTTGAATATAAAGAGATTATATTTCTTAGGATGTTTTCATTAGGGTGACTTTTAAGTTGCTGGCAACCAAAATACTAACAGTTCCTAGTATAAATTCCTTCATTTCTGAAGAACACTATTTTCTTGAATGGATGGTCTAAATTATAGGGGTTTTTAAGCCTATTTCAGTAATGAGTGCATAGCAATACAATCAGAGATGCATCTTGATTCTATTAATTCTGACATTTCTTAAAAAGTTCAAAACCTTTTGCTTTGTTTTTGTTAATTTTAAGATTTTCAAAATTTTAGTTTAAGACTTCTCCTCTGAGAGGAGATTCCTGATCATGACCAAAACACAGATAAGAAGTATTATTTGGTAGTGTCAGTTCAACTGAAATTTTCACACAGCAAAAAAAAAAAAAATAACCTGTAAATATTTTCCAAACTCAGAAAATGTTACAACGTTACTTAGAATAGATATTTACCATCCTTAACAGAAAAAAAAACCACAACCCTTACTAACAGAAATATCAGTTGCAATAGTATCAGTAGCAGAGATGCCCCAATTTCAAGGGACTCAGGTTCTATGCAGTCACCTTTCAGATATATGATTTTTAAACATGATGCAGACTTCAGTCAGCAAAATAGTCAGCAAAACATTCACTAGTTGTGAAATATAAATATTTTTAGGATTAAAGAAATCATTGAAATACTTGTAATACAGACTCTACAATTCTGGCCATACAATGCAAAGTTTTGCGTAACAACAAATCTCCTTTTTGTTGAGTAAATTTGATGAAAAATAAGCCTACACGTGCATTTGAATCAGACCGCATTCATCTTTCCCTCTTAACTACAGCAATTTGAATTTTTGCATATTTTTAGCATGTAATTCAGTGACTGGAAAAGAGAAGGCTGTGTGGAGACCTCATAGCAGCCTTCCAGTGTATGAAGGGAGCCTACAAGAATGCTGGAGAGGGACTACTCATCAGGGATTATAGTGATAGGACAAGAGGCAATGGGTTCAAACTTAACCAGGGGAGATTAAGGTTGGATATAAGGAAGAAGTTCTTCTCTGTGAAGGTGGTGAGACACTGGAACAGGTTGTCCAAAGAAGCTGTGAATTCTCCATCTCTGGCAGTGTTCAAGGCCAGATTGAACAGAGCCTTGATTAACCTGGTCTAGTGGCAGATGCCCATTGCAGAGGAGATGGAATTAGATGATCTTAAGGTCCTTTCCAACCCAAATAATTCCATGATTCTATTATTCTATAATTCTTGTTACTTTTTCCTATTAACTGTTCAGGAAAACGTTACTGTCAGAGATAGGCATTGCCAGAAGTTAGAGCCTGCTCTGTGACAAAAAAAGAAAATAAAAATTACTAAAACTTATTGCTTCAGAAGCTACTGTCTGGCAGGACAAAGAGCATCACAGAGGTGTTAAGAGGAAGGTGATACCTTTTCCCCTCAACAATGTGCATTTCAGTTGGCAGTGCTGCTGGTGCCCTATACTCTTAATCAAGCCTTACTGCAGGAAGAGGCAGCAGCAGACATTGGGCTATCACCCTGACTGGTGTCATCCATGTCTGTGTGAGCTATTCCCTAGGAATTGCTCTCAGGAGGCACCTCAAAGATGCGATTTGGTGCAGAAATCCCCCAGCTAACTCTAAGAAAGGAGATGGCACAAAGGGCTCATAGGTACCATGAGAAAAGCCCACTCTGGGTCCATGGACTCAGAGTAGCCATGCTCATGTGAAACCTGGTTTTCATGAGAACAATCCTTCATGGTGCTAGACTTTTGCTCCCGCTGCCAGCTTGGTCGCAGCTGGGCAGAGGATCCCTCCATGGAGCCGTGCTGGGCAGCACAAAAGTGCCTTTGTGAGGTGACTGTGCTCAAGTTAAAGTGACTGTGCTCAAGTTAAAAGTGGTTAACTGACATTGCAAACTTGTTTCTACCAAAATGAGCTGCAGGCTTCTTGTAGCATCTCTAGGGAGACATGCAGTGCATGGTGAGTGACTTCTGAACTGGAGCAGCTCGCTCTTCTCCTGGCATATTGCAGTTTAAACACTGTGTGTGAAACTGATGGACTGGCATCTCTGTCACAGACCACCAGGTCCTGTGGTATACCAATGGCTGATTATTTCTGCTGGCTTTCTGAACTGGCTGGGATAGCAAAGAATGCAAATCATTGTAGATCCCTGCTTGAACACCCAGAGTAAGTCATTCCTGATATGGCATTGTAAAGGACTTTTGACAAATAAGCTATATTTTTTCTGGAATACTCACAAATTCCACGTCTTGAGCTCCAGCTGCTCTGAATGGTGTTAGCAAGACAAGTAAGTTTGCAACTTTACAAGGCAGTTCAGCTCCAAATCTAATACACATTTATTGAGAAAACTTATTTGTCTTTTGTGTTTAGGAGGTGATCAGCCCAAAACATATCTCCAGTTTATCTAAATGAAGTTGAAGAGCTGTACTGCTCAGACGAACAATGCTAGCAGCTGCAATAAACCAAACTGTTGTTAAAATGATTCTTCCTGGCACGTGGGCACTTCTTGGAACATTGTGCTGCTAGCATTTCGTAGCTCAATCAGTTCTAAAGCGTACAAAACTTACTGCCAACGTTTTTACAATGGATACAAAAATCATCTCTACACAAAAGCCAAAGGACTGCACATTGGCAATGGGTCTAAATAGACATTATACTGTATCTTGTCAGAAAATGTACTTATTTTTCATTTACCACAGAATGTAGCTAACTTCATACTTCTTAACTTTTTCCAGAAAAAGTATCTTTGGAATGTGCAGATGTGTAATGAATTGGATGATTTATCAACCTGACACAAAATTCAGAATCTTCAAATTTCAGTCGGCAAGTAATACTGTCTAATATATTGTGCTTCTTGCATTGTTTCTAGTTTATGTTTTAAATAGTGATGGCAAACACTTAGTTACAATATTACACTTATTCCCTACAGCTTTTACAAGTTACAGTTTGCTCTTTTTTTCTCCCTCTCCTTATAGTTCTGTGATTTTTATTTTATTCCTCTTTTTGTGTTCAAGAGAGTAGGCCTCTGCCATCACTCATAGCTTCATTCCATATGAATATACAAAAACTGCCAAAACCATTTTCAAAATTACTGGTTTCAACCTACTTTAACTTAATCATTTTAAGCAATTCAAAGCTCTATTTTCTGAGTTTTATTTTCTATAGAAACTTCAAATTTAGAAAAATTAGAAATGGAGGGTTAGGATTCATTGACACTTTGCTGACTGACAGGATCTGACCACATTTGTGTCAGCAGTCATTTAAAGCCTAATTCTGCTACCGTGTTTGGTTTTGTCTACAATTATAATAGGGTTTTTCTACATGGAGAACCTCCAGAAAAAAGGTAAGTTAATGCTTTATTTCACCAGAGGTTAATCCCACTGCAAGTTATTTATTGAATCCCTGTGTAGATGCTTTAATTTGGCAGCCACATGGCTTCAGTTTAGTAGAGCTCAAATCTTTTAGGGATTAGTCTAGTGATGGTTGCTTTCCTTCTGAATGAGAGAATCCACATGGGGCCTTAATAGGCTGTAACTTATGGATATTGACTTCACCCATTTGGCTAATTTGTCCTACCTCCTCAGACAAAGTATTCATCAACATATTACAAATTATACTTCAGTACCAACATTATTAGTCTGGTAACTGACTGTTTCTCATTTGGAGTAAGCATGCTAATAGCAAGTATCAGGGGGGAAAAAAATACACAAGCCTGCTAAAGAAGTAATTGCATATGTGTCATGGAAGTGGGATATTTGTCTTCTCATAAGTACCACGAAGTTTGAACTATCTGAGGGCTTGTGATAGTCTATGAAAATTATACATAAACAGCATTGGAAATAATCACCACCTGTTTCTTTTAATTGTTTTAAACAATAGTTTCTATCCATGTGTGGCAACCAGGTAAAATTGTATAGAGGGATCGTTCTGAACCACTGAAAAATAATAGTTTATGAAATGGGGAGAAAAAAATGTACCATTACCTAATTTCTCCTAGAACACACAGGCATGGATTATGTTTTATAGTAAGAAAAGTAACAGCAATATTCAGATGAAATATTGCATCATATACTAAAACCATATTCTGTTCCTTTTGTGTGTGTGTGTTTTGGCATTTGGAACCTGTGTAATATCTAGCCTTATTCACTTCACAGGAGTTCAAACACTTCTACAACCTATAATATAACAAGGAAATCAGACATGATGGAAAGTGATCCACATCGTCTCTGCCAACCTCTGTTTTCACAGGAGAAATTCTGGGAACTGTTGCCTTCATCATAATACTACTCCTTTAGCAAAATAATGAGAACATTTCAGTGTTTTCTCAAGGAATGTAACCTTACAGTATGTGCCTTGCTTGTGAACTTTGAAAGTTAGTTTTGTCAGCGAAGGAAAAGTTTGAAACAGTGGCCTTGACCCCATGTTCTCACCTGAACATCTCTCTGGAACCAATAAGTAGCTTTGCCTCGCCAGGGCAAGATGACCCACATAGCATACTATGTCCTCTGCATGGACCAGGCTGTGTTGTGTCATGCACTTGGTTGAAAACAGACCAACTAGAAATGCAAGCACCATCCCTGAGGCCTAGTTTATGCCTTATGTTATGTCTTTATTCATCTGAAAATACAACATGTGTTTGCAGGAGACAGAAATACTCCTAACACCTCAGAAAGTGATTTCAGCTTAGAAATAGCTCTAGTTTTAAAGTATTACTCTTTTTAATTTTCTGCTAATCTGCACTGAAGTCTACACACTCACTTTCTGAACAGTGCTAAGAATTTACTGTTTGGGGCAATGCAAGAAAAATCTGTGAGCCTTAAAAACAAATCAAACCATGTATGGATGAATTGCCTTTTATGATTTGTTGCAAGGTGCTAATCTCAGCAAATGACCATCCACTTCCTCCAATTTTGTCTTAACCCAGCAGCAGAAAGCACCCTACCAGAGACCACTGACTAATACTGAGTTCAGCACCTTCTGGTACTCCAGAGGCAAAGCAGGTTTGCTGTTGCTTAAAGGTGTCCCTACAGATCATATATCATTAAATTCAAAATGTGTCTTTGTTATGGGGAACATTCTTTCTGTATCTGGAGGAAAAGGTTTATGCTGTGCAGAACCACATGTTCCGTATGAACCATATGTTTTAAGGCTTATTGGCCAAATAAGTATTTCCTGTTTAGTAACTCCATCCAGCAACAAGCAAACAACCAAAAACCCAGTATTGTGACACTACACTGTGTTAAATCTATTTTCTTGGCCACTCCAAGCTTTTCTCTGCTACAAGCACAAAAGTAGCCAAGCAACACTTAAGCACAGATACATTGTTTTCATCCATTGCAGAGAAGGGTAGGTAGGTATCTCCTGCTGACAGCCACTGACTTCTAGCTATTAGTTTATTTTTGACATGATCACACAGCCTTAAAAAAAAAATAAAATTAATGAACATGAAAACAGTGGGCAAGAGAGGACATCATTGTTAAGCATAATTATTTGTGGCTTTGAATGCACTGCTGATGCTCTTGAAACTCAAGTGGATTGAGCCGCAATAGGAAGGAGAAATACAAGAGTAGCATAAATTCCCTAAAGGGAACACATCACATTGAAATAATAATAATAAAAAACATCAATATGTGAATTGTTCAAATGATGAGAATGTCTACAGAGCAAATATAGACTAGGATCCAGTTGTTCTAGGCAATGCACAGACACATGGTAAACACAAGCCTTTGTCCCAAAGTATATTAAATTACATGGAAGAGAACAATACAGGTGGAAGCATATGGAACCTCATGGCATGTGCAGATTGTTATGAGTTGTCCATCAATGTTAGGAGCTAAAACCCATTTCCAGTCCTCCACTGCCTAGACTGGAAGAGATTTCATACCTATTGCACTTCTGGTACGTTTCATGCCAATTCTTGAATTCCTGAATTACTGCTTTTCAGGACTGCTCTTTACTCAGATATATATTTTATTAATTCACTAACAAAAGAATACATCAGGTCTCTGTGCTGTGGGGTGCCAATAGTCACATGGAAAAGACCTCTAATTAACCATCTGCACAACCTCAGGCCAGCAACATATTTCTGCAGTGCACGTGCACTTGTACATACTTACATCAGATTAGATATACTTGCTGAAGATTGTAAAATAAAGTTGGGAGGATTTATTGAGAGGTTTCAGCATGGACACCTTTCAGTATGCTCACTGGATTCCATCTCCTGTCATTATCAGTGGCCTGTATCTCTTCATCAGATCTATCCTTGCAGCAGCAAACACCAGCTGACTTTGTCACAGAAAAGCCAGAGTGAAATGACTGCATTTTCCAAACTGGAACTTCCTCAGAAGAGACTTAATTGTCAAAATAATCCACTTAGAATAAAAACACCACAGAGAGAGGGCAGCTCAGGAACTGCACACAGCTCTTGCCAAATTGATGAAGGAACCAGAATAAGGTTGTTCCTCATTTCAGGTCATTGCAAGGCAGGATTATAGCCCTATCTGCTTTCCCTGGTCATTGGCTGGGGGGTAGCCTGTGCCCTGGCGAATATGTTGCTCTCTACCAGGAAAGGGTAGGCAGCAAAGGGTTTTTGCTTGCAGTCTAAGAGGGTCTGAAGGCCCTCACTCTTTTACCAAGAACCTGTCCAGGGTAGGACATAATAGTGAGTCTGGCCTGAGCACCAGAAGAAACTGTGATGGGTAGTACTGGGGTTGCTCCTGCAAAGCAGAATTGATATTGGTAGCAGGGGACAGCAGCAAAATGGTGGTAGTAAGAAGAGTGCCTGAAACGTTCCGAGGTGGAGTGAATGATTGTTAAGGGAACTTGGCCATCCTTAGATCAAGTGTCACTAGACAGCTGTGGTGATCTAGTTTCTTAGGTCGTTTTCCAAGATCACAGCAGAAAGACAAAAGAGAATCTGGAAATCTAACATTTAAAGACAATTATACAAAATGGTGAGCGATTAACAGGAGTTCTCTTTACAGTTTCCCCTCCGCAAAGAATCTAGTAATACTAAAAATAAAAAATGGATTTGGGGAAAGTGTCTATTTGTACTCTCAAGCCATCATTGTCTATTCATGCCGAGTGATGGAGAAGCAACATCTGGGTTGGTATAACCTTTAATTATGCATGATACGATCTTGAAAGTTCAACCTCTGTAGTGAGTATTGTAGTGGATAAATTCAATGTAGCTTCAATCTCTTATGTTAACAACTATTAAAGTGAAACTAGGGATGATGCTCTAATCCAGACATTTTCAGAGTATTTCAATAACAAACAGAGATAAAAGAACTAAATAGAAGCAAAATAAAATCAGAGAAAGTAGAACAATTTACTCTGGGGGATTGAGAGTGGAAAGTCCCATGCAAGTTTTTGTTAGCTTTTTAGCTTTTTTTTTTTCTTTTGTTGCTCTCCTTCCATTTTATTTTCTGTTCAGCTCAGTTTGCTTCTGGTTCACTTATTTTTGACATATGATTAAATAAAGTTGCCAAGGGCACATAAATGATGGATGATAAAATGATGGCAGACTTATATTCATTCCAATTCTAAATTCTTCTAAATAGGACATTTTTCTTTCCAAGTTCAGCCTACTGCATGCATGAAAGTGGAGAAGTTCACCTGGTGTAACTGGGGGAAGAAAAAGGTAGAGAAAGCCAGACTGCAGTTTTGCAGGCTTAATAACTAGTTGAATTCATTGTCTCTAGGAGCTACTATTTCTCACAATATTGCAAAGAGATGCTCTTATGTGTTTTTACTTTCTGATTGCTGAGGTGACTGTCTTGAGAGGAGACGCCTGCAGCGCCTGATCGGGGGGAGGCTAGGCATCCAGGAGCTTTTCTCATGGAGCAGCAACAGCTACTGAGGGAGCCTCAAGTCCTCAACAGGGCTTGCCCAGGAGCCGGCAGCTCAGCAGATGCGAGGAGCTGACTCAGATGGGGCAGTGCCAGGAGAAGTGACACCAGCCCTGACTAGTTAAAAACTTGCCCCAGGGAGCGCAAGCTTCCACAAGGGATTCAAGGCAGTTTGCGAGGCAGTTCACACAGGCAGGTGAGTGGGATGGTAAACGGAGTAGTGAGCACTTGCCATATGACCAGGGCTCAGTCCGGGAGCTCTGCTCTGGCTGCCCTGGCAGTGGCCAGTGTAGGCACCCAGACAGAGCTGATGGAAAGGGAGGCTGTGGTGCAGAGCTCGGGGTAGAGAGCGCCTGCACTGCTCTCCTGGGAGGAGGGTGTGCAATGGGCAGGGCTGCACTGCACTCTGTGCTCCCTGGTGGAGGTCTTCCTGCAGCAGGGGCTGAGCTGCAGGAGGCTGTTACTAGGCTGGAAGGTGTCAGGGAAGCTGAGAGGAATCAGCACTGCTTGCTCCAGAACCAGGCTGTGCAGGGGCCTCAAGCATCTACTGTTGCTCATGCGGGAAAGGAGGCCGCTAACACAGGAAGCTGGGAAAAAGTAACAGAAAAAACAACAAAAAAAGGAGAAAGAGAGCAATTAAAAACAAGGGGCTTCCTCCGAAATCTGTTGTTCCTACCCAGAACCATTTTGCTGTCCTGAAAGGGGTGGATAAGGAACCACACTCCCACCAGGAACAACCGGCTGATGCACTGGTAAAGAAGATCACCACCGGTGCTGCCAGAAAAAAGCGGTGGCCATAGAAGTAGGGGACTCTACTCTGAAAGGAGCAGAGGCACCCATCTGTCGGCCTGACCCAGGCTCAAGGGAGGTGTGTTGCCTATCAGGGGATCAGATCAGGGATGTTGCAGAGTAGCTGCCTGCTCTAATCGGTACCACTGACTATTACCCACTTCTAGTGATCCACGTGGGTGCTACTGATATAGATAGCAGTAGCCCGGTGAACATGAAGAAGGACTACAGAGCTCTGGGAGAGGTGGTCAGGGGCTCTGGAGCTCAGATTGCCTTTTCCTCAATTCCCCAGGATACAGGGCAGAACCTGAAAAAGGCTAGGAGGATTGGCCAGGTTAATAAATGGTTAGAAGGGTGGTGCTATAGTCAGGGGTTTGGATACCTTGAACATGGGACTCAACTTAGTAGGCTGGGTCTACTGGGGGCTGGTGGAGCTGGTCTGACAAAGAAGGGAAGAGTGGATTTGGGAGGAGGCTTTCCAGACTGGTCAAGGATGCTTTAAACTAGATGTGTTGGGGGAGGGGGGCATCATTTCATCCCAGCACACCCAGTCACTGGGCAGCATCCATACTAAAAGTTCAGAGCAATGTAGAGATATTCCAGCTGCTCCAGCCAATGAGCCAGCTTCCATTGGACCTCAGCTCAGATGCCTCTATACAAATGCCCGTAGCATAGGGAACAAACAAGAGGAATTAGAGATGTGTGCATGTCTACGGGGGTATGATATCATAGGCATCACAGAAACATGGTGGGATGGTTCCTATAGCTGGTGTGTTGGAATGGAAGGTTATAGGCTCTTTAGGAAAGACAGGCCCAGTAGGCGGGGAGAGGGAGCTGCTATTTATGTTAGGGATAGGCTGGAGAGTATGGAACTCTGTCTGGGGACAGGTGAGCGGTCAATAGAGTGTTTGTGGGTCAGGGTTAAAGGGAGAACAGTGATGGGAGACGTTATTGTGGGGATCTGTTACAGACTACCTGACCAAGAGGACTCTGTGGATGAAGCTCTCTATAGACAGATAGGAACAGCCTCACGCTCACAGGCCCTTGTTCTCATGGGGGACTTCAACCACCCTGATCTCTGTTGGAGGGATGGTATGGCCTGGCACAAGCAATCCAGGAAGTTACTTGATTGTGTGGAAGACAACTTCCTTCTGCAAGTAATAGAGGAGCCAACAAGGAGAGGTACCATGCATGGGAAAAAGAACTGTCATGGTTTATGCCTCCAAGCCATGCAGTTTTTCTCACTCCCTCACTTCCTTTTCTTTCTTCCCCCAGTCCCGGGGGGATGGGGAGGAGAATCGAAAGAATGCAACTTCCCTGGGTTGAGATAAGAACAGTTTAGTAACTAAAGTATAACACAAATCACTACTGCTACCACCAATAATAATAATGACCAGGGAAATACAAGAGAAATACAAGGAAAGAGAATACAACTGCTCACCAAGGCCGGCCCAGATAGTGCATGACCCAGCAGCGAACCTCCCAGTGCCCCCCCACCACACCCTTCTGTGTCTCTGCTCTCCGTTTTCACATCCTGGGCATGACATGCTGTGGTATGGAATAACCTCTTTGGTCAGTTTGGGTCAGGTGTCCTGTCTCTGCTTCCTCCCAGCTCCCCTCCACCCTGGCAGAGCATGAGACTCAGAAAGCCCTTGGCCAGACCAAAACATTACCCAGCAGTAAATGAAAACACTGGTGTTATCAGCACTGCTCCCAGGCCCGAAATCAAAAACACAGCGCTGCACCAGCTACCAAGAAGGAGAAAAATGACTGCTGCTGCTGAACCCAGGACAGTATCCACCCCTTATTCCATACTATTCACGTCATGCTCAGATCCCACATTTTCAATATACCATCACATGTATATGTATACATTCAAACACACACACACAGAGGGAGAGAGTTCATTCCTTAGTGCATGGACCAATTCCTAGAAAGCTGCTGAGTACATCCAGCCCATGATATTGGGCACCATCTTTTGTAACAGTCTTTCAGAGCAGGGGAGGCAGTGTGTAGTGTTGGATTGTTGACTGCTGATGCTGATAGTTCCTTTACTGCAGAATTCGTGTGGTTTCATTAAAGTTCATTCTTTGTTGGGATGATGGTCTGAGGGCCAGTAGCTGATGACTTGAAGACATCTAGTTGGTGGGCTATAAAAATATTGCATAGCTTGCAACAGCATACAATTGAGTTCATTGGCTGTTTTCTCCTAAAATCAAATCTCCTTGAGGTACATATCAGACTTCCCCATCTTCGTCTCATCCATGGTGACCTCATCCTCACCAACAGGGAAGGGCTGGTTGGGAATGGGACGCTCCAGGGCAGCCTTGATTGCAGCGATCATGAGATGGTTGAATTTGAAATCCTCAGGACAGTGAGAAGAGCATGTAGCAAGCTCACTGCCCTGGACATCAAGAGAGCAGATTTTGGCCTCTTCAGGAACCTGCTCAGTAAGATTTCATGGGATATAGGCCTAGAGGGCAGGGGACCCAAGACTGTTGGCTGATATTCAAGGATCACCTGTGGCAAGCTCAGGAGTGATAAATCCCAACTAGAAGGAAGTGCTGCAGGAAGGCCAGGAGACCTCCTTGGATGGAAAAGGAGCTGCAGAGGAAAATTCAAAGGGAAAAAGAGGCTTATAAAAGGTGGAAGCAAGGACAGGCGGCCTGGGAAGAATACAGGGATGTTGTCTGGGATACTAGGGACCAGGTTAGGAAAGCTAAGGCCCACTTAGAATTAAACTTGGCTAGTGATGTTAAGAATAACAGGAAGGGATTCTACACGTACGTAGCAAATGAAAGACAGCCTAGGGACAGCATGGACCCTCTCCAGAAGCTATCAGGAGAACAGGCTACCCTGGATTTGGAGAAGGCTGAGGTTCTTAATGAGTTCTTTGCCTCAGTCTTCACCAGCAACTGCTCTGACCTCACCACCCAAGTCTTGGAAGGCAGACGCAGGCACAGTGAGAATGAAGACCCTGGGCAAACTGTAGGAGAGGATCAGGTTCGAGACCATCTTAGGAACCTGAACGTACACAAGTCCATGGGAGCTGATGAAATCCATCTGCGAGTCCTGAAGGAGCTGGCAAATGAAGTTGGTAAGCCACTGTCCATCATAGTTGAAAAATCATTGCAGTCAGGTAAAGTACCCGACAACTGGAAAAAGGGAAATATAACCCCCATTTTCAAGAAGGGGAAAATGGATGAGTTGGGGAACTACAGACCAGTCAGCCTCACCTCTGTGCCTGCCAAAATCTTGGAGCGGATTCTTCTGGAAGGCATGCTGAGGCACATGAAAAACAACAAGGTGCTTGGTGATAGCCAGCATGTCTGCACTAAGGGGAAATCCTGCCTGACCAATTTGGGGGCCTTCTATGATGGGGCTACGGAACTGATGGACAGGGGTAGAGCAGTTGATGTCATCTACCCGGACTTGTGCAAAGTGTTTGACACTGTTCCACATGACATCCTTGTCTCTAAATTGGAGAGACATCAATTTGGTAGGTGGACCACTGGGTGGATAAAGAACTAGCTGGATAGCTGCACGCAAAGAGTTGTGCTCGATGGGTCAATGTCCAGCTGGAAGCCAGTAACGAGTGGTGTCCCTCAGGGATCGGTGTTGGGACTGGTCTTGTTCAACATCTTTGTTGGTGGCATGGACAGTGGGATTGAGAACACCCTTTAGCAATTTTGCCGATGACACCAAGCTGTGTGGTTCAGTTGATGCATTGGAGGGAAGGAATGCCATGCAGAGGGACCATGACACACTTATAAGGTGGGCTTATGCCCCCTCATGAAGTTTAACCATGCTAAGGGCAAGGTCCTCCACCTAGGTCGGAGCAATCCCAGGCATAGCTACAGGTTGGGCAGAGAAGAGATTCAGAGCAGCCCTGCGGAGAAGGACTTGGGGGTGTTGGTCAATGAAAAAATGAACATGAGCCAGCTTCAGTGTGTGCCCGTAGCCCAGAAAGCCAACCGTGTCCTGGGCTGCATCAAAAGGAGCGTGACCAGCAGGTCACAAAGGAGGTGATCCTGCCCCTTTACTCTGCTCTTGTGAGACCTCACTTGGAGTATTGTGTGCAGTTCTGGTGTCCTCAACATAAAAGTGCCATGCAATTGTTGGAACAAGTCCAAAGGAGGGCCACAAGGATGATCAGGAGACTGGAGCACCTCCCGTATGAGGAAAGGATGAGAAAGTTGGGGCTGTTCAGCCTGGAGAAGAGAAGGCTGTGTGGAGACCTCCTAACAGCCTTCCAATATCTGAAGGGGGCCTACAGGGATGCTGGGGAGGGACTCTTCATGAGGGACTGTGGTGAGAGGACAAGGGGTAACGGGTTCAAACTGAAAGAGGGGTAGTTTAGATTGCATATAAGGAAGAAGTTCTTTACTGTGAGTGTGGTGAGGCAGTGGAATGGGTTTCCCAGGGAAGTTGTGAATGCTCCATCACTAGCAGTGTTCAAGGCTGGGTTTGACATAGCCTTGCGTGGAATGGTTTAGTGTGAGGTGTCACGGCCCATGTCAGGGGGTTTGGAACTAGATGATCTTAAGGTTCTTTCCATCCCTAACTATTCTGTGATCCTATAATTCTAAGCAAGAGGCTTTCTTGCTTAAAGATTTTCCTTTAAAAAGGGTCAGGGTTAGGCTGAAATTTCAGACATAGGTACTCAGGGCATCATTCCTGAAAATTTTCAAAAGCCTGCCACTCCTCTTAATCTGTTACAAACTTGAGTATATTTACATTGATTTTTTTCCATATGTTCACTTGGGATCTTCCTCATTTTTATTTATTTTCACTACCTGTCTTCCTTTCTGCAAGCATGTCTGTAAAGTTCGCTTCCCTGTTCCCTCAGTTCCCTCCCCATTGGTGCTGGTTTGCTCTCTGGTCACTGCTGCATGCTGAACAAGTCCTGGCCTGCAGCCACTCCTTACAGAGTGAGCGTTCTAGCCCTAGTGACCAGCCCTGAGCTATTCTGGTTTGTAAACTTTTTTCCAGTGCTGGGAGACTGAAAACTGAATTTGGTAACCTGGTAGGGTCTAGCAGGTGCTGAACAATGAAGGTATAATCACTTCCCTCAGTCTCCTGATCATGCAGCCCAAGACAACAATATTAGTTGCTGTCCAGAAACATTACTGGCTGGTATTTTCTCATCACCAGAACTCCAGATCTGGTCCCTGATAGTGAGCCCCTAATCTGTATTATTCCAGTAGGCTAATTCATCATCCATGAATTTGTGTTTGTCTTTGATGAATTTTATGGCCTCCCTATTTAGCTGTTTGTTCTTGCCTGCTTGGTCCCTCTGGATGGCCCACCCTTCAGTGTATGGACTGGTTCCCCCAGGTAGGGGTCACATGTGGTGTGTACTTGCTGGGGTGTACTCTTCCATCTATCTCATTAACACTGATAAGGCTTTTAAACAGCATATATTCCAGGACAGAGACCTGAGGAACCTCACCTGTGACTACCCCCCATGCAGAATACAAGCCATCAGCTGCTACAAATGATCCAGCTAATTTTGACTTTTCTGTTTGTCCTAACACCTACAGCATAACTTCCAAAACTGACAGATTATTTTCAGTGGCTTCATTCAGAAATTCAGCCATTTTATCAGAGGGTCAAGCTCATATGCCCTTGGTAAATCCATGCTGATTGTTTCTTATTACCTTCTTGCTCTTCAGAAATATTCTCCAAGACTTGCTCCATGATTTTCCCAGGCACCCAAGTGAGGCTAACTGGTCTGCGCTTCACCATGTGATTGTTTTGGACTTTTTTGAATGTGGATATGACATTTCTCTTTCTCCAGTTGTTGCAGAGTGACCAGTCTCCATAACTTTTCAAAGATGACAGAAAGTGTGGTCTTGCAAGGATATTGGCTAGTTTTCTGGGCACCCTTAAATATAGCTGACCAAGTCCCTTGAAACTGTGTAGGTCTGAGTTTTCTCAAGTGATTCATAACCAGGATATCCTCCATTATGGGTAATTCTTATTCTTGAATCTTGCCTCTAGAAAAAAGGCCTGGGTTATCTCTCTGATGAAGAGAAAATGGTGAAAGGAATTGTGTGCTGTCTGTGGGCAGGAGACAATAAAATTGTACTAAAATGTCTATCCATAAGCAGCAAATAACAGAGTAGTCAACATTGGTCTTTTAAGCATTGAGGGAGGCAAGCTAACACGAGGTCATTTTCTTATCTATTGTGTAACTTGCAATCGTGTGCACAATTTCTGCATGGGGAAAAATCCATTATTTTATCACCAATAACAAAAGTGTGATTTTCAGGATATCTGTGGGCATTTAAAGCATAGATCTGCCATAATGCAGTAATTGCAGAATACTGGATATGTTTTCCAATTTGCAAGTTCATGATGAAGTAATATTGTCTTGAATTCATAATTAGGGTGTATTATGCTGAATGGGTATCCATCCAGCAAAAGGAATACAGAATTTCAGAAAAATTTTGAAACTGAAGACCTCCTTAGAAAATAAGGTGAAAAAAAAAGACTACATTGGATCACAGCAGGAGCCTTAAAATCCTCCTTCTGGTAGCACAGAAAAAAATTGTGCACACGTAAGAAAAGAAATAATAGTGGTGGGGGATTTTATGTTTTACAACATGGGACCACTTATAAGACAGGCTAAGATCTCCTGAGATTAAAAAAAAAATATCGTATTGTTCTGTTGTACTGATTGGCAATGCTCAAGAAAATCAGCGCAGAGACATGGAAAGCGATGACATTAGCATAAGACATATATCAAGTATATTAGGATTAGACCTTTAAAGCTGCTTAAAGGACTTGGATACAACTTCTCAGTAACTTAGAGGTCTAACAGTTAGGAATGAGAAAATCCAGGGAGAAAAGAGCTTCCTGAACAGCTTCTGAGATTTTGGAAAAAAAAAAAAAATCAATCCCAAAACAGAGAACACAGTCTAATTCTGAAAACACCTAAATAGGAGCAACTTTTCTTTTATTAATAATCTCATTAACTCAATGGAACTGCTGACATGAATAACTCTCAGCACACAAAAAAAATGTAGGGCTTTAATAATGAAATCTCATTACTTGCAAGTGTCTCTTTACAAATGTTTGACAGTAAGCTTACTGGTAGAACAAATATGGTGTCAATGAAATATTACCTACTTGTACTTAGGAGATGATAAAGTGCACATGTTATAAATTAAGAGAAATGAGTGAAACTTTTTTTTTTTTTTTTTTTAAGCTAGGTGTCTAGCACTTCAAGCAGCAATGAAAGTACATTTTACACTTGGGATGCAATTCAATTTGATGAAAGCGTAGCTTCATTCTATTATTAGACTAAGAATAATGGGAAATAATGAGCAAGCAACAGTGGAGATGACTTCTAAACATAAACAAGTATCTAATTTTTATTTATTACAAAACAATAACTATAATATTATCTGGACACTCCATCAGCCAAGTATTTTTAGTCTTCTGAGCAAGCAGAATTTCTCCAGGTAAAAATAACAAAATACATTATCCAAATTCAGATAAGAAAAGAACATTTTGCATGATGAAAAAGGAAAAAACATCTTTTCAGCTGTTGCTGATTTTAAGCAGTCAAAAAGTAAGATGTTTATATTTAAAATTGGCATTCCGTGTGATTTACATTGCAATTTAATCATTGGATTTTTTAAGTGCATACATTTCTGTCGACTCATCAATGGGACTTAATCCGTACGTGGTGGCCACAAAGCATGCACTTCAAAAGCAACCTGTTTATATTTTAAAGAAAGATTAAGACCCACAAATGTCAGGAGTAACAGAAAATGTTGCCTTGTGAATGACTGATTTGTTTGAGTGAAACCAACAGATTCATGGATTGTGTCTTTCTGGGGGTACTGAGGATAGGCTCTCAAATTGTTCAAGGAAACACGCAAATGCTGTGGAATATTCAAAGTATCAACACAGGATTCTAGAAGCCAGAAGATTATAATTTTTTTTTTCAACAAAAAGGTAGCAAAGCCCCGCATATTCCAGAATTCCAATGAACACATGTAAGACTCTTCTAGATTAAAGAAAGGGAAGAACAGATGCAATTTGGATCCTGTTTTGAGGTTTGTATTACTTTAGATGTCTTTTTAAAAAAAAAAAAAATCTTCAGTGTGCTTCTTGTGCTTTGAGATTCTCACAGGAGAAGAGCAGCCTTTTAAAATTAAACCAGTCCCCATGGAAGCAACTAGTTAGACACAATTCATATTCAATGCAGTTTTTGTGAAGTGCAGCAGATCAGACTGGAGGAGAGAAATGTGCAGAACTCATGTGCTCAAATTCTGCACACATGTGATCATGCTTATATCTCTGGCAATTGTCTGGACGGGACAAGAGGTATTTGGAAAGGTAAAGTTAAAGCAGCTTATATGAGTGCTGTCTAGTCTTCAAGTAATTAAATCTTCCCTTTTCTCAGTATACATCACGCTAGGACTACCTAGAGCTTTGCATTAGCAGAGGAAGAAAGTTGCAAGTATACCACTCTCAAGCATGTATGACTGTAACTCGAACTAAATCTCAACTTTCTTTGTCTATTTATTTGGTAAAAAAAAAGAGCAATTACAGGGATTACTGTGAATAGCCTAAACAATAGAGCAAAAGAGAGGTTAAATGTGGTAGGAATGACATGTAGATGAAACAGAAATTACTGTAAAGAAGTTAGTTTGAAAAGCTTACTGAGAAGAACAACATATTTTAAAACCCCCTAAAAAACATAAGAAACCTTACCTAGTCATGCTTCTCTATACTGGGACAAATTATTGTTCCAGAATAAAATTTTATTTGGTTATATCTTAAGAACACTACATAGAATGCTTATGTTCTTAAGAACATCACAATATGACAAGCATGTATAAAAGTTCTTGTAGCTCAAGAAGGAAGACTTGGTAGTAAACATACTAGTTCTGTAAAGCAACCCATTCTTTTCTGTATTCTGTGAAAAGCTGAATGTGAGTATTCTCCTTCATGCCTACCTGGAGGTTTGAAGCCAATCACAACAGTAAATCAGACAGGGCCTACCTTCACTCCAGTTTGCTTTAAAGACAGTCTCAATAAACATTTTTGTCATCTTCAGCAGTAATAACTTCCGATTTCCCCCTTTGACCAGTGTTGGGAGAGAAAATATATATTACCTGTAATAATTTTGCTTGCATAGTTAGAGGAAATTCCACTAGTTGCAATTAATATTCTTCAGATCGTTAACAACCTTCTCAAAAGCGCTAGTTCATCAGCCTACTTGGAAATGAGTGAGTTCCCACTGAGGGACCATGAAATAGAGTTTTAACAAAATCATGAAAGCAGTGAATTAGATAAATGCATAATTGTTATTCACAAAATTACACAAAACTAGAATGATGTAGCGTTTGTTGACAAATGAAATCCTGTTAAAGTAGGAAAGATAAAATACTGTTTTTTACCGTGGATACAGTGGACAGTGAACTTGTAAATTCTTAGACTGGACACTGTAGAAAGAGATAGTGTCAGAAACTTTGGAAAGGATTAGACAAGTTCATAAGATCCATAGGCAAATACTAAAAGGAGTAGACAGGAGTGTACCTCTAACATCCCTTATCCAAGATTACAAATGGTGGGGCCACATAGGTAGGGATGAAGATCATGTTGAAGAAATACTCATAAATATTACCTTATAAGGGAGATGAGAAGTTGTTGTCATGCAAGGTGCTCAAATGAGCTACTTTAGCTCAGCTCTTGGTTCAGATACAAAGGTGATAAAAATAACAAACTCACTTGAAAACTTTTCTCTTAAAATACAAAGTTCATACTCAGGGAATGTAGTAGTATTTGCTTAATCAATATTTTTTTTTTTCAGGATATTTCAAATTTCCAGAAGTTTGACACAAACAGCGTAAATATTGCTTTATAGTGAGTCATGGTCTAAAAAAATTTATGAGACCAGTGTTATGATGTCTCACACTCTTTTTTCAACTGCAATCAAAATACTTTTCTATTGTTGAGTTTGTTTCACTAGCCTGCTTTCCCCATTGTGTTCAGACATAGCATTTAACAGTAAGATATGTTTCTGATTTTCTCTATGTCACTGTAGTACTGTGTTTAAATTACTAAAGAGTAGGTATGAATGGGTAATATCTGAGTGAATATTCTGAAGAATGATGAAATGAAAACTATTCTAATTTACATGGCTGGTCAATGACAGGTAAGTTCTAATGGCATGACTGAATTCATTAGGAAATCATATTACTAATTATCAAGTGCTGCAAGACAAGTAAGAGTCAAAAGTTCTTTGCCAATTGCCTTCCACTTCCCTGCATGCACATGCACATATATATCTAGTACCAATCGAAACCTCTGCCTTGATACATGTTTTTCCTCATATGCAAAAGAAAAAATTATGCACACACTGAGAAGGTTACCCTATTACTTCCACTTTATGTGTATTTATTATTCCTCTTCATTTTTTTTCAATTCAAAGTAGATCTGTTTTACAAAAATAAAATAATTAAAAAAAAAAAAGCAAGCAAACAGATAAACCCTTTCTCTTAATTAAGTGGCTAGTATTCATTAGGATACTTTTATCCATTGCTGAACAGATCTCCATGCATACATTTAGAAATAATCTGATCTTGCAAGAAAAACTAATAAAATTAGGCAGCAAAAAAGCTAGTAGTAAATAACTTCTCTAATATGCTTTTTAAGCCGGTTAAATTCAATCAGAATTATCCACAGGATCAGAAGCGTGTATAAATTATTGTCTTACATGCTGCAGTGTTGCATATAAAATTTCCATGTTTCTGAAGTGCTGTATTTGCTCTTTTGAGCTTTCACTTGCAATCACTAAACTATCAATGGTCTATTAAAGATCTCGAATGTGACTACAGACAACAGATTTGATTGTGCACTGGTTAAGTAGCACTGTAGCATATAACTGGAAAAGAAAAGGCACTGGAGGCCCTTTGGCATCCACTGAGACATTGATTGCTGGGAACTGAACAGCAAATAAACCATGGGGATACTGCTGGAACACTAAAACCTCCACAGATAACTTTAATACTGTGACAGCTGATTTCCACTCCATGGTTTGAGGCTGTGCTTAAGTACAAAACATGAGATTAATTTTTCCCAAGAAATCATAATTTACTGACATAAAAAAAAAAAAAATTGTTGACTGCTGAAATTCTGCCATAAACTAAATAGCTCTCTCCTGTTTCTATAAAACCAAGAATTTGGTTTTCTGTGAAGTTTGCTGATGACACCAAGCTGTGTGGTTTGGTTAATACATTGGAGGGAAGGAATGCCATCCAGAGGGACCTTGACACGCTTTGAGGTGAGTTAATGCCAACCTGATGAAGTTTAACCATGCCAACTGCAAGGTCCTCCACCTGGGTGGGAGCAATCCCAGGCACAGCTACAGGTTGGGCAGAGAAAAGATTCAGAGCAGCCCTGCGGAGAAGGACTTGGGGGTGTTGGTTGATGAAAAAATGAACATGAGGCGGCAGTGTGCGCTCCCAGCCCAGAAAGCCAAATGTATGCTGGGCTGCATCAGCAGAAGACGTGACTAGCAGGTCGAGGGAGGTGATCCTATCCCACTACTCTGCTCTCATGAGACCTCACTTGGAGTACTGTGTGCAGTTCTGCTGTCCTCAACATAAAAAGGACATGGAAGTGTTGGAACAAGTCCAAAGGAGGGCCACAAGGATGATCAGGAGACTGGAGCACCTCCCGTATGAGGAAAGGATGAGAAAGTTGGGGCTATTCAAGCTGGAGAAGAGAAGGCTGTGTGGAGACCTCATAGCAGCCTTCCAATATCTGAAGGGGGCCTATAAGAATGCTGGGGAGGGACTCTTCATGAGGGACTGTGGTGAGAGGACAAGGGGTAACGGGTTCAAACTGAAAGAGGGGAAGTTTAGATTGGATATGAGGAAGAAATTCTTTACTGTGAGTGTGGTGAGGCAGTGGAATGGGTTTCCCAGGGAAGTTGTGAATGCTCCATCACTGGCAGTGTTCAAGGCCGGGTTGGACATAGCCTTGCGTGGAATGGTTTAGTGTGAGGTGTCACAGCCCATGTCAGGGGGTTTGGAACTAGATGATCTTAAGGTCCTTTCCATCCCTAACTCTTCTATGATTCTATGATAATTAAATGTTCAGTAGATGATAGTGAAATACATTTTCAAAAACCAGTTCTTTTGAATATTTTTTAAAATAACATATATATGTATATATATAAAATATATAATAATATAATTTATAATAATATAATATATATAATAGTGTATATATATATATATATATTCCTCATCCAAATAAAAATGGTTTCGTATTACTTCTGGCAATATGTCCAGCTCTTCTTATAGTTCCTATAGCTTCAATGCTCTATATGGCAGCTTGTTTATTGTCTTCAGTTTTCTCTTTGTTAAGGTCAAATGATAAACGCTTACAACTTACCTTTATACATATATGGATTTGTATTTCCAGGAGTTACAAATAGCTGAAAATATTTTAGAAGTTATACCCATTAACATTTCTAGAAATAACACAAGATTTTAGCTTTCTTCTTTAAAGGTGTAAGGAAGACTTCTGCACTATATGATAAAAAGGCACATTCATAAGACTATCAGAATCCCTTGCATTAACTCTTTCAAAATGCTGTAATACATTCTATTGTTAAATTTTATAGAAATTCCCTTAAAAATATGTGTCATATGAAGTATGTAATTTATAGAAAATAAGCATTGCCCTCATCTTGATCTCTCAAATAAATACGAGACAGACTGTAATCCTGATACAACTTGAATAGAAAGTTCAGGTTTGCAGTTAAACCAAACAGCATCTAGAACAAATTTCCCTGAGCTGCTAAAATGCACTAGAAAGATTTATGTTTGTTTGTTTTAGGCTTAGCAAAATCAAGTATAACTTTTCCAGACTAGGTTTTAATGGCACAATGTCCTGAAAGTTTAAAATTGCATAATTTCTAGTTCAGTAATTAAAGAATAATAAAAAATAAGGTTTGTTTGAAACACCCATGAAAGCTGACCTTGCTATCTCAAGGTACAGTCATATTTTCCTTAAATGTTTGGTTTTGATTGTGTAAATCTAAATCCTTAGCCATGACACATTTCTTGAACTTATCCTAAGCTTCCTTTGCTTCTGCTTTAGCCCATAGGTGCTTAAGATATATACTGTTGCATAGGGAACAGTATACTGTTTATGTTTGTTTAGGAAGGAACTATAGTTCCTTCTTGCCTGCAAGAATGTTTTAAACTGTGTTTTACACAGATCATCTCAAATCCTACCATTTTTTTTTTCTTTTATACGTTAAAAAGACAAAATCCAGATTCTTTCAGTCTTGGTGGCTCATCTTTTCCAGCATCCTAGTTATGTCTTGTTATCTTTTTAATTTCCCTAGTTACTTATTAAAATGTTAGTTTTGTGCTGGGTTGTAATAGTTTTGTTTTGTGCCTTATGGTGTTTGTTGGAGCTTATGCTGTTTGTTTTGTGCCTTGATCTAATGTATCCTTCTACTTACATAGTAACATTATACTTTTACCTAATTATTTCGCATAGTTTTAAAGAAACGAATGCCCACTTGTCATACTTTCACTGGGGTTATCATGGTAAGAAAAGAAGTAAGTAATGTAGTAAAGTAATAAAGTAACATAGTAAGTAACAATCTGAAACTTCCATTGAATCTTTTAGTTGCTGTCTTGTCTTCCTTTTGCCATCCTTTTTTTAGCACTTAGACCAGTTCAGTGTCCAGTGAGCATTCATGAAGAGCTAAAGGCCATCCTAAGGAAGGAAGAAACTGTTACAGCCATAGTGTTTACACCTTCTGTGCCTCTTCTTGTCTTTTCTAGCTGAAAACAAAGTAATAAATTACTTCTTCAGTAACAAAGGTTAACAATCTTTTACTATAAATCTATTGCACATAGATAAAATAAAAGGGTTAATCAAAAGATACTGAAAAAAAAAAAAAAAGAAGTCCTCTGAATCTAAAAGAGTAAGTCTTTCTAACACATCTATTCTGAGGGGCACTCATGTATTTTATACTTCTTGAAGTCTCCTACTAGGTAATTTCAAATTTACCAATGTGTTATGGGTTCGGCTTCCCCCACCCCCCGTCCCCCGCAGTCTCATGTGACGCCGGGAAAGAGAGAAAAGCTGGGGGAGGGGAGACAGGGCGCCTGACCCGGGCTGACCAATGAGGTTATTCCATACCACAGCACGTCATGCCCAGGAGGTAGGATTCGGGGGGGGGGGGGAGCGGGGGCGGTCGCTTGCTCGCGCCACGCGGTCTCTGGGGCTACGCGGTCTCGGGAGCGGCACACGGTCTCTCGGCTCGGTCAGTCGGCGAAACGGTTGTATCCTCTCCCTTTGTATTTACGTTGTCATTATTATTGGTGGTGGTGGTGGCAGTAGTGATTTGTATTGTATCTCAGTTACTGGACTGTTCTTATCTCAACCCATGGGAGTTACATTTTCTTTGGTTCCTCTCCCCATTTCCCCCCATCGGGGGGGGGTGGGGGGTGGGGGTGGGGGGTGGGGCAGAAAAGCTGGGAGAAGGGAAATTTATGGCTTAAACCAGGACAGTTCTGGTGCCCAACGTGGGGCACTTAAGGGTTGAGATAAAGACAAAATAGCCACTCGTCACAATGCTGATTTACTGGCTCTCAAAGTTGTTGCTCTGGTTCTCACAGGTTCAGCATATGATACTTTACTTACAGCCGGTTCTTCTTATCTTAACGTTTTTCAGATCTGGGTTTTGGGTTAAGATTCTTGTTACATTATACAGTATTGCACAGATTGTTAATACAATAGACTTAGTGATCATGAAATTGACCCGGTTTGTGCTTCCAGTGTGGCCACCAACCCTATCCTTTGGGAGGTATATAATGGAAGTTTTCAGCAATTACGCGTCTTTTTTCACCTCCTCGGGTGGTCCGCCTGTGGAGGAGACATTCTTTTGTGCTCCCAGCGCCCCCACCAGGCCGTTTATAACACTGTTTGAGAATTCTGAAGGTTTTGAATGGCCTTTAGATGCCCTTCAGATCTGCCTGCTGGTGGTGACGGGAATTATCATGTTGGCACACATACTGAATATGTTGTACTCACAACTATTTAGTCTGGTCTGGAGAGTTAAGCAGAGTGGGGTGTGGGCCATGTCTGGGGCTAGACCACAATCTAGGATGGCAGTGAGATTTTCCCCAAGGCTGGACAATCATGAGTGGCAGGGTGTGTGGGATAGTATGGGCAAGTATCTAGGCCAGTGGACCCCTCCAGTGCTTTGGAACTTCACCAATGAACAAATGCAAAACCCAGAAAAATTAGTAAAACATTTAAAGGAGGTGTGTGATCATTCTGGTCACACCAGAGATGGACAAATCATGGCAACGTGCTGGGGCTTGACTTATGCTTACAGAGCCCTATTTAACACTGCCCAGCATCTTCAAAAGGAAAAAAAAAACATCTCTGGATCTGAGGGTGGAGTAATGGACAGCGCAGTTAATCCAGCTCTAAGTACAGCAGCTACATCACCACCAGTGACAGGTACAGCCACGACTCAAACCCCAGTGACAAGTACGGCAACTACCCAAACCACAGTAATAATCACTGGAGCTAAACCAGAGGACCAACTCATACCAATATCGGTTGCCCCTGTACGCAAGAGGAAAAAGAAAGAAGAGGCAGGAAAGATGAAACAAGACAAAGAAACGTCACCACGTGGGACAGCATCTGACCAGCAGTTATTACCACATGATGATGAAGAAGAAGAAGAAAAGGAAGAGGTGACTTCTCGATCTCGGACCTCAACCGAGCTACGGAATATTTGAAAAGACTTTACCCGTCAGCCAGGGGAACACATCATCACCTGGCTGCTCCGATGCTGGGACAATGGGGCCGACAGTCATGAACTAGAAGGTAGTGAAGCCAAACAGCTGGGATCACTTGCCAGGGAAGGGGGAATTGACAAAGCAATTGCAAGAGAGAAAAAGTCCCTCAGCCTTTGGAAGCGGCTTGTGGCAGCTGTGAAAGATAGGTTCCCATACAAGGATGATGTTATGAGTCTTTTGGCCAAGTGGACTACTCTAGAGAAAGGCATCCAGTCTCTGAGAGAATCAGCCATTGTAGAGATGATCTATATCACCAAGCCAAATGTTGGGGATATACCCATAGATCCAGATGAAGTCAAAAGTACACGACCCATGTGGCGGAAATTTACACGAAATGCACTCCAATCATATGCCCATTCATTGGCAACAATAACCTGGAGTGACATAAGACCACCAAGAGTGGATGAAATGATTTATAAACTCCGAGAGTTTGAAGATAATCTCACCCCTTCCATCATCTCAGCTGTGAAAAAACTGTCCCAGAACCTCCAGCGATTGAGAGACGATCTATCCAGCTCCTCACATGTACCAACACACGTCTCAGCTATTAAGAGAAGGCGTCCCACTGTTTGAGAGAGAAGATATAGAAGGTATACACCACGGGCCACCCTATGGTTTTACCTGCAGGATCATGGAGAAGATATGATGGAGTGGGATGGAAAGCCTACTTCAGTTTTGGAGGAGCGGGTGCAAGAACTGTGAAGGAGAGCAAAGGTCAAGTCTGATCACCCCATGAAGGCTGCGGCTTCAGTCTCTGGTGAGCAGGTTCCCAGATGGAGTGGAAGAGCAGATTTTACCTCAGCTCCTGTGATGAAGAAGAATAATCCATCTCTACAAGACGTGAGTGACCAATGTGATGACTACTAGAGGGGCCCCGCCTCCAGCCAGGTGGAGGTAGGGGACAACCGAACTTATTGGACTGTATGGATCAGATGGCCTGGCACATCAGTCCCACAGAAGTATAAGGCTCTAGTAGATACCGGTGCACAGTGTACTCTGATGCCATCAAGCTGTCAAGGGGTGGAATCTATTTCTATTTCTGGAGTGACAGGAGCATCCCAAGAGTTGACTGTACTGGAGGCTGAAATCAGCCTGACTGGGAGGGAATGGCAAAAACACCCCATTGTGACTGGTCCAGAGGCTCCATGTATCCTTGGCATAGACTACCTCAGGAGGGGGTACTTCGAAGACCCAAAAGGGTACCAATGGGCTTTCGGTATTGCTTCTTTGGAGACAGAGGGAGTGGAGCAGCTGTCCACCTTGCCTGATCTCTCAGAGGATCCTTCTGCTCTGCGGTTGCTGAAGGTCGAAGAACAACAAGTGCCAGTCGTGACCACAACAGTGCACTGGGGGCAATATCACACCAACCGAGACTCCCTGATCCCCATCCATAAGCTGATCCTTAGATTAGAGAGTCAAGGAGTGATCAGTAGGACCCACTCACCCTTTAATAGCCCCATATGGCCAGTGTGAAAGTCTAATGGAGAATGGAGACTAACAGTAGACTATCGTGGCCTGAACGAAGTTACCCCTTCCTTGAGTGCTGCCATACCGGACATGCTAGAGCTTCAGTATGAACTGGAGTCAAAGGCAGCCAAGTGGTATGCCACGATTGACATTGCCAATGCTTTTTTCTCAATTCCTCTGGCAGCAGAGTGCAGGCCACAGTTTGCTTTTACTTGGAGGGGCGTCCAGTACACTTGGAACCGACTGCCCCAGGGGTGGAAGCACAGCCCTACCATCTGCCATGGAATGTTCCAGACTGCACTGGAACAGGGGCAAGCTCCAGAACACCTGCAATACATTGATGACATTGCGTGGGGTGATACAGCAGAAGAAGTCTTTGAGAAAGTAAAGAAAATAACCCAAATCCTGCTGACAGCCAGTTTTGCCATAAAACGGAGTAAGGTCAAGGGACCTGCACAGGAGATTCAATTTTTGGGAATAAAATGGCAAGATGGACGCTGCCAGATCCCCACAGATGTGATCAACAAGATAACAACAATGTCGCCACCAACTAATAAGAAAGAAACACAAGCTTTCTTGGGTGCTGTGGGGTTCTGGAGAATGCACAACGCAAATTACAGTTTGATTGTAAGCCCTCTCTATTATGTGACCCGGAAGAAAAATGATTTTAAATGGGGCCCTGAGCAACAACAAGCCTTTGAGCAAATTAAACGTGAGATAGTTCGTGCAGTAGCCCTCGGACCAGTCCGGACTGGGCCAGATGTTAAAAATGTACTGTACACCGCAGCTGGGGAGAACGGTCCTACCTGGAGCCTCTGGCAGAAAGCTCCAGGGGAAACTCGAGGTCGACCCCTCGGCTTTTGGAGTCGGGGATACAAAGGATCTGAGGCCAGCTATACCCCAACTGAAAAAGAGATATTGGCGGCCTCTGAAGGGGTTTGATCTGCTTCGGAAGTGATTGGCACTGAAGCACAGCTCCTCCTGGCACCCTGGTTGCCCATGCTGGGCTGATGTTCAAAAGCAGGGTCTCCTGCACGTCTCTCTCTCTCTACACATCATGCAACTGATGCTACATGGAGTATGTGGGATACACTAATTACACAAGGAGCTCGAATAGGAATTCCCAGTCATCCAGGAATTCTAGAAGTCATGGACTGGCCAGAGGGCAAAGTTTCTGGAAGGTCACTGGAGTAGGAAGGGGTGATGCGTGCTGAAGAGGCCCCACCATATAATGAACTGTCAGAAAGTGAAAAGCAATATGTCTTGTTTACTGAGGGGACCTGTCGCATTGTGGGAAAGCATCGTAGTTGGAAGGCAGCAGTATGGAGTCCTCGACAACAAGTTGCAGAAACTGCTGAAGGGGAGGGTGAATCGAGTCAGTTTGCAGAGGTGAAAGCCATCCAGCTGGCCTTGGACATTGCTGAACGAGAAAAGTGGCCACTACTTTATACTGACTCCTGGATGGTGGCGAATGCCCTGTGGGGGTGGTTGCAGCAATGGAAGCAGAGCAACTGGCAATGCAGAGGTAAACCCATCTGGGCTGCTGCACTGTGGCAAGACATCGCTGCCCGAGTGCAAAACCTGGTGGTCAAAGTACGCCACGTAGATGCTCACGTACCCAAGAGTCGGGCTACTGAGGAACGCCAGAACAACCAACAAGTGGATCAAGCTGCTAAAATTGAAGTGGCTCAGATGGACTTAGATTGGCAACATAAGGGTGAATTTTTTTGGCCCGGTGGGCCCACGACACTTCAGGCCATCAGGGCAGAGATGCAACATACAGATGGGCTCGTGATGGAGGGGTGGACTTAACAATGGATACTATTGCCCAGGTTATTCATGACTGTGAAACATGTGCTGCAATTAAGTAGGCTAAACGGTTAAAGCCTCTTTGGTATGGAGGATGATGGCTGAAGCACAAATACGGGGAGACTTGGCAGATTGATTATATATCACTCCCACCAACCCACCAAGGCAAGCGTCATGTGCTTACCATGGTGGAAGCAACCACTGGATGGTTGGAAACATACGCTGTGCCCCACACCTCTGCCTGGAACACTATCCTGGGTCTTGAGAAACAGATTTTGTGGCGACACGGCACACCAGAGAGAACTGAGTCAGACAATGGGACTCATTTCCGGAACAGCCTGATAGATCCTTGGGCCAAAGAGCATGGCATTGAATGGGTATATCACATCCCCTACCATGCACCAGCCCCTGGTAAAATCGAACGGTATAATGGGCTATTAAAAACTACACTGAGAGTAATGGGTGGTGGGACTTTCAAACGTTGGGATACACATTTACCAAAAGCCACCTGGTTGGTCAACACCAGAGGATCTGCCAACAGAGCTGGTCCAGCCCAGTCAGAACTTCTACATACTGTAGAGGGGGACAACGTTCCTGTGGTGCACATAAAGAATTTGCTGGGGAAGACAGTCTGGGTTATTCCTGCTTCAGGTAAAGGCAAACCCATTTGTGGGATTGCTTTTGCTCAGGGACCAGGATATACTTGGTGGGTAATGCGGGTAGATGGGGAAGTCCGATGTGTACCTCAAGGAGATTTGATTTTAGGAGAAAACAGCCAATGAATTCAATTATGTGCTGTTGCTTGTTATGTAATGTGTTTCTTTATAGCCTATCAAGTAGATGTCTTCAAGTCATCCACGATTGACCCTCAGACCATCATCCCAACAAAGAACGAACTTTGATGAAACCAGACAAGTTCTGCAGTAAAGGAACAATCAGCATCAACAGGCAGCGATCCAACATTGCACACAGCCTCCCCTGCTCTGAAAGACTGTTATAAAAGGTGGAGCCTGACATCATGGACTGGATGGACTCAGCAGCTTTATAGGGATTGGCCCAGGCACTACGGGATTATAACTCTCCATCTGTGTGTGTGTGTGGATGTATATGTACATATATATATATATATATATATGGGATGATATTTTGAAAAGTGGGATCTGAGCATGATGTGAATAGTATGGAATAAGGGGTGGATTGTTATGGGCTCGGCCTCCCCACCCCTCCCACCCCCCCTCCCCCGCAGAGTCTCATGTTACGCTGGGAAAGAGAGAAAAAGCTGGGGGAGGGGAGGCAGGGCGCCTGACCCGGGCTGACCAATGAGGTTATTCCATACCACAGCACGTCATGCCCAGGAGGTAGGATTCGGGGAGGGGGGGGGGGGGGGCTCTCGTAGCACGCAGTGGGGGGAGTGGGGGCGGTCGCTCGCTCGCGCCATGCGGTCTCTGGGGCCACGCGGTCTCGGGAGCGGGGTGGTCCCAGGAGCGGCACACGGTCTCTCGGCTCGGTCAGTCGGCGAAACGGTTGTATCCTCTCCCTTTGTATTTACGTTGTCATTATTATTGGTGGTGGTGATGGCAGTAGTGATATGTATTGTACCTTAGTTACTGGACTGTTCTTATCTCAACCCATGGGAGTTACATTTTCTTTGGTTCCTCTCCCCATTTCCCACCATCGGGGGGTGGGGGGTGGGGGGTGGGGGGGCAGAAAAGGAGGGAGAAGGGAAAATTACGGTTTAAACCCCCACACAATGTTATGCATGTTCCCAGTTCTTTGTGTAGGACTTACTTTCGGCCCAATGCATAGCTGCTTATTACTGTTTCTCCAGAAGAAGAGCTGTTTGACTTTCTTAAGTCCTAAAAGGGCTTCCCTATCTGGATATAAGACTTCAGTTGACAGGTTAAAAATAAAACCAGTAAGAGAAGAGTATCTTCTCAGAGTATCATAGTATTATAGAATCGTAGAATAGCTAGCGTTGGAAAGGACCTGAAGATCATCTTGTTCCAACGCCCTGACATGGGCAGGGACACCTCACACTAAACCATGCCACCCAAGGCTATGTCCAACCTGGCCTTGAATACTGCCAGCGATGGAGCATTCACAACTTCCCTGGGAAACCCATTCCACTGCCTCACCACCCTTACAGTAAAGAATTTCTTCCTCATATCCAATCTAAACTTCCCCTCTTTCAGTTTGGACCCGTTACCCCTTGTCCTCTCACCACAGTCCCTCATGAAGAGTCCCTCCCCAGCATCCTTATAGGCCCCCTTCAGATATTGGAAGGCTGTTAGGAGGTCTCCACACAGCCTTCTCTTCTCCAGGCTGAACAGCCCCAACTTTCTCATCCTTTCCTCATACGGGAGGTGCTCCAGTCCCCTGATCATCCTCGTGGCCCTCCTTTGGACTTGTTCCAACAATTGCATGGCACTTTTATGTTGAGGACACCAGAACTGCACACAATACTCCAAGTGAGGTCTCACAAGAGCAGAGTAAAGGGGCAGGATCACCTCCTTTGTGACCTGCTGGTCACGCTCCTTTTGATGCAGCCCATCATACGGTTGGCTTTCTGGGCTACGGGCACACACTGAAGCTGGCTCATGTTCATTTTTTCATTGACCAACACCCCCAAGTCCTTCTCCGCAGGGCTGCTCTGAATCTCTTCTCTGCCCAACCTGTAGCTATGCCTGGGATTGCTCCGACCTAGGTGGAGGACCTTGCCCTTAGCATGGTTAAACTTCATGAGGGGGCATAAGCCCACCTTATAAGTGTGTCATGGTCCCTCTGCATGGCATTCCTTCCCTCCAATGCATCAACTGAACCACACAGCTTGGTGTCATCGGCAAAATTGCTGAAGGGTGTTCTCAATCCCACTGTCCATGCCACCAACAAAGATGTTGAACAAGACCAGTCCCAACACCGATCCCTGAGGGACACCACTCGTTACTGGCTTCCAGCTGGACATTGACCCATCGAGCACTACTCTTTGCGTGCAGCTATCCAGCTAGTTCTTTATCCACCCAGTGGTCCACCTACCAAATTGATGTCTCTCCAATTTAGAGACAAGGATGTCATGTGGAACAGTGTCAAACACTTTGCACAAGTCCGGGTAGATGACATCAACTGCTCTACCCCTGTCCATCAGTTCCGTAGCCCCATCATAGAAGGCCCCCAGATTGCTCAGGCAGGATTTCCCCTTAGTGCAGACATGCTGGCTATCACCAAGCACCTTGTTGTTTTTCATGTGCCTCAGCATGCCTTCCAGAAGAATCCGCTCCAAGATTTTGGCAGGCACAGAGGTGAGGCTGACTGGTCTGTAGTTCCCCAACTCATCCATTTTTCCCTTCTTGAAAATGGGGGTTATAACCATTTTAAACCAAATATAACCATTTATAACCAAATTAATAGCCATTTTTAACCAAAGGTTTCCCTTTTCCAGACATCGGGAACTTTGCCTGACTGCCCCAGAATGATACTATAAAAAATTGTGAAATATTAAGAAAAATGGACTATGTAGAATTTCACAGCTAATCAGTTTATAGGTTAGCAATATTATGGTGTGTATACCAGTTTCTGAATATGTACATATCTGAACAAAGAAAAATATAAGGTGAACCACTAAAATATCTGGCAATGCTTTATAAAACTGAGGGAATGAGGTACTATTGCAAGATATTCTTGGGAGTACGCAGTCATTTTATATATATTTTCTATACCAAGTGTATTACCTTCAATAGTCAATAAAAAAACTTGTTTACCCTAACAGATGCTGCATCACACATGGTACCTTTTTAAAGAAACCTACTTTGTGATTCATTTCCATGACAGCAAAAAACCTGACTGCAATTGTTAGATCTTGAGAGCTGAATAAATGTCTGAATTTGTCATCTACTGACCTAGAAGTCTCTTTTGCTGTTTGCTGCTAGGTGCTGGTTTCCCAAGTAATCCTGCCAAATGGTATCTAATTGCAAAAATTAATGGAACGCTAGCAAGTAGTGTAGCCCCCAAAAAGCAAATATTTTCTTCAGATGCATATAGAACCTGAAATGAGAAGTTTTGTACATTGAGTTTTGCATGCCAAAATAAAAATATGTTAAAAATGCAAGGGAAATTTAAATGTTTGCATTAAACAGTCATTATTCTTGCATCAAAAAAAAAAAAATAGAAAAGGCCTGGTGGAAATATAATCTCAAGACACATATATATGTTTAGTTTGGCAAGTGTGAAGTTTATGCATAAATCTGGGTAATATTAGTTATTTTTCTAACAGATATCTAAGTGAACATTCTTCTGTGTTGTCTGCACAATCAGTATTTTGCCATTCTGAGTATGCTATAAATATGTGGTGTTGACAAAAAGGTTATCATAAAAGCAGCACTCCCCGTCATAGAGAGCCGAAGAACATTGCTACAAAGCTGAGGGCTGGACTGTGCCAACTAAAGCCAAAATAAAGAAAGGTGGTAAGTCCGTCAAAACTGAAAGAGTGAAAAGGAGGAGTGGCAAAGGTATTTGCATTTCCAAAATTTGAGCTTTTTCATCTACCTGTAATCTGTTCTGCTTCTGCTGTTTACTTCCCTGTCTGTTACTGCAGAAGATACTTCAGGTGACTGTAGTTTTGGATAGTAGTATCTTACTGATTCTAGTCCACCAGAACCTATAGCAAATAACTCATCGTATTATATGTTCACTAGAAAACAAACTCGACAATATATATTTCCCACCCAATATATATTTCCCACAAAACATTTCCATCTCCACAAAAAGGGTGGTAGAAAATGGAGACTTTTATGCCCATCTTGCATAAAAATGGCTGGCAGGGGAATGAAGAAATTACCTAAATCATTGCAAAAATAAAGATATTGCTGGAACAGAGGAATTAAGAGTTATCTCCAAAGCTACATTTGGACAGCTTAGCAAAAAACTTTCTTCTACTTCTTTTTTGAAAAGTAGAAAAGTAAAAAAGTATTTCTTTTTTTTTTTAAGCAGATGATATGAGCAGTATTCATTAACATCGTTCAGAGAATGTTTCCACCTAAAATACACTTGACTTCAAAGTTTAGGTCAATCAAATCCCTTTGAGAATGAGAACTTGTATTTCATCATTATTCAAAGGAACCACATGGGGGAAATTCTTAAAAATATTCAAGGTGTTAAAAATACATAAACCTAATTTTTCTTCCCAAGAAAGGTCATGCATAGCATGATAGAAAAATGGATCCAGCAGCTCTATCTCAGGCTTATTTAGGTCTCAAAATGTGAATAGTATTTTCTCTCCCAGTATTAAGTGACTTATTGTCTGGATGCTGTTTTTTACTTTCATTTCCTTTCCTCTAGAGAACACTGATGAACTGAATTAGCACTGTTTTACAGAGATGATGGGGCTCATGCTGCATTTATTTTATTGCTGCTAGTGACCCTTTTAGCTTCTTTCAGCACAAATTGCGCTATCTGCTAAGGAGTCACTGAATAAAACTTTCCTACTTTCTGCTGAATTCTGTTGAATGTTGTCAGCATTTTGAAGTGTATTTATTAGACTTTTTTTCCCCAGATTGGCTAATTAAGACAATATTTATTTTTCTAAAAAAAAAAAGAAATATGTGTTGTCAGAGAGGAAATATTCTCACAATGAAAAAAATGATCCATTTGTAGAAGGAAGATGTAAAAGAGTTCTGTAGTTATCAGCAACTTTGAAATTAAATGGGGCACCCTGCTCCTTGTCAGCAGTCTGTCTTTTCATGGCTAGTTCCCAAGGAAGGAGTTCTAGACATCATCATGAAGGAATATTTTGCAAGTGCCATGACAATGCTGAAGGCTATCTGGGAACCAAGTGACTGGGTTCACTTGGTTGAACTCAGTCCACTCAGTTGTCATGTAAGGTAAACCAGACAGAATGATAACTTACTTGAGGATAAATTTGAAGTTTGTTAGGAATTTGGAAATGTCTGCTTTTGTTATCCCTTCAGAATTCAATCTGATACTTTTCAAGTGTCTGCCTCATTCATTAACAATTTTTTTTTTTTTTTTAATTAAAAATCCCCACCTCCCACATCTGCAATTTCTGACTTTCACACAATGCTCTTTAGGCTTTTGGCACTCTCAAGCCTCCACTTGCATTAAGAAGCATCTCTTAGCAAAACTGCTTGCACATTAACATTTACAGATGCATTGAAAAGTGTCTGTAAGTCTATGGGACAACATTTGCTTTACCATGGCACAGATCCGCTGTCTGCTGATGATGATTTAAAATTAAAAAAATAGCAGATTAATTTTATTTTCACAGTCAAAAGTTATCTTTGTTTATTTGAGGGAGTATTTTCTGGTGAATGAAGGAAGAACATTTTCTAATATAAAGTTAACAAAAGACTCTGAAAATCAGCTGGAGTTAGGAATATACTGATATGCTCTTCTACTGTAAAGCTGATATAAAGTTTTCCATGTAGTCACATATGGATTCTAGAAAAATTTTAAGATGCATTAAGTCTCTACATAATACTTCATTTATACTTGTCATACATAAATATTTCATGAATACAGTTTTAAAAAAAATATGATTAATAAAGATGCCTAATAAATCTTTAATATATGTCTTGTTTATTCCTAGTTGTTTTTCTTCTGTGTGTAATGCTATTGCTATACAGAAGATAGTGCAGTATATTCACATAAATCTATGTATCTGTATACGTATATTTAAACGAGTCAGGAACTGTGTTAGGTGGAAGAAATACTCTCATTGCATCAATCTCAGCTCCAAACAAACCCCACAACATTGTTCAATCAGCAAGGTAGTTTAAACCCCATTCAGAAATCCCCATGCGATTCTTTTGATGTTAGTGTTTCAACTGTAGATGAGTCTGGCCCTTTTCTCCTTTCTCTCTCCTCAGAAATTCAAGATCTTTCAGTCTTATCTGACTGAAGAAAAGTGGGTTACTTAAAAAATCTGTAATGATTTTCAGCAGTATTCTCACGTGACTTTGTACCCAGCCTTATTTTGTGGTGTACAGAGTATGCTTGGTTTTATCAGTAAAATAAATGCTATAACTTGAATACATAGAGAGCCTAATACTGACATCAATTGATATAATTCAATTTACGTCAAGTTAACTACAAAAATTTTCCCCAAAGGAAGATCTATCCCAGAGAGTCAATCTGTTCCTCACAGAAGTGTCATTGTTACTTTTCTGACCACAGCAACCATGTCATTCTGCCATTTACAAAAAAAACAGAATGCTATGGAAAGTATCCTTTCTGGATGCAAACAACTTGTGCTGGTATTCCATTTTATACATCTGTCATATGGCTTGACATTATTTGTGGGAAAAAAAAAAAAATCCCCCAGAGCTATGAGTCTGACTTTATCTTCAATTGGATGTGGATACTGACTTTAAAGGTGTATCTTTATTATTTCTGTCTCCATCCAGAAGCAAATGAAGTGCTGCCTTGCCTTCTTAATATTAAAGATAACATTTAAAAAGGAAATCCATATGGTTTATCATAGAATCATAGAATAGTTAGGGTTGGAAAGGACCTTAAGATCATCTAGTTCCAAACCCCCTGCTATGGGCAGGGACACCTCACACTAAACCATGTCACCCAAGGCTATGTCCAACCTGGCCTTGAACACCACCAGTGATGGAGCATTCACAACTTCCCTGTTCAACCCATTCCAGTGCCTCACTACCCTTACAGTAAAGAATTTCTTCCTCATATCCAATCTAAACTTCCCCTGTTTAAGTTTGATCCCATTACCCCTTGTTATCCATTTTATGATAAAATTTTTTTAACAAAATATTTGAAAGGTGACAATTGAGCAGTCTGTAATACCAGCTTAGGTTGTCTTTTTGTCATGAACAGTGTTTTGATGAAAAACTGCTTTTTTAATTGCACACTGTAGACTGTTCCTACAATATATATATTTTGTAAGAGCATATTCTAGTATACCACTGAATAACTGAAATCTCAATCCAAATATTACCCCAGAAAACCAAATAGTATACTTCAAAACAGTGCTGCAGGGGTCCATATATTTGAGTCAGCTGTTTGCCTCTTTTAAGCTGTCTATGGAAATACATACTGTATTTGAGCAAACAGTCTTTGCTACACAGAGAAGGAAGAAAGCCTTGAGCTCTGCCAAACATTCTGGAGGGATACCTCAGAAAGGATGGGGTAATGG
Source organism: Myiopsitta monachus (assembly GCA_017639245.1). Lineage (NCBI taxonomy): Eukaryota > Metazoa > Chordata > Aves > Psittaciformes > Psittacidae > Myiopsitta > Myiopsitta monachus. Next base: position 59,526,105 of record CM029941.1, read on the forward strand.
GAAGATGAACTCCAGTCACTATAAATTGTTGCAGTTTGAATACAAAAAAATGAGGTTTTGATATTTTCTCTTACTGAATGGAACGACTGTTCTCTAAGTAATAAAATAATAAATGCGAAATTACAAAGGACTCCTGGACTTCCTGTAAGAAATGCAAGTACTTTGTCAATTTTCCAGTTGCTACCACGTCTGTGATGTGGTACAGAGATACCCATTTCCCTGAGATAATTAATTAAGCCAGATATGGCAATCTGGACACCAGCATAGATTTATCTTTTCTGCCTCTCAATCTGTTACATCTGTCATCCTGGCAAAACTGATGGTAATGCTCAGTAGTAGGAGATGAATGGGGCAGCTTCCACTACAGAAAAAAAACACTGCCCCCCTCTCTCTGTGTCCTGTTGTATGCATTGGGACAATGGTCTTCTTTGCCTCTAAGAAAAGCAGAGGAAACACTTTCACCTTGCCGCTCACATGCTTAACTACAGTGAAACAAAAGGCTTTCAGCAAAAAGCCCCTAGATTTTAACTGGGAATTCCTTGCCTGCTGGAGGTGTAAAGTCTTTTTAGTAACTTGAAATAGCAAATGTAATCTGCTTATTTTTTGTAGATTAGGGAAGCAAGGTTTTATTTATATAATACTTCATTTACACTTGCTGTACACAACACTAAGGATTATATTCCTTTCCTCCTTTTCTCGGTAGTATTCAAAGCTTTTAAGTTTTTACTGCCCTATGTCACCATTTAGAACTGAGCAACACACATGAATGTTCTGGTGCTCCAGTTTGCTCTTTGCTCTTTGAAATGCTCTCTACAAGTGCAAATTGCATACAAATGTGAAGCCACAGAAAAAGTGCTGGATTGCCTCTTTCAGAAAAAAATATAGTACATAGAGTGAGGTAACACAAGATTATCTACAGTCTTTAAGGGCCACTTACAGCTTCAGTCTGTAAGGTCCACTTGTAGGTGTGTGAGTCAATTTCAGGAGGAGTAAGGGATGTGCTGAGCTAACAGCAGTCTAATCCAAAATCAATTAAGCAGATTTATTTTTTTCTAATGCTTAAACAGGCTTTGGTTCCAACACTTTCAGACTTTTCCTGTACTTCCTATCTGTCTATCTATCATCTATCTATCTATCTATCTATCTATCTATCTATCTATCTATCTATCTATCTATCTATCTATCATCTATCTATCTATCTATCTATCTTATCTATCTATCATTATCTATCTATCTATCTATCTATCTATCTATCTATCTATCTATCTATCTAATCTTTGTCTATTTGCAAACTAACAAGCGTCTACTCCAACATTTGCTTACTCTTTGCCATTAGTATTAGGTCCCCTTCTGAAGAGCTACTTTTCAGCATCCAGCCCCCAGCCTGTACTGGTGCATGGAGCTATTCCTCCCAAGGCACCGGACTCTGCACCCACCTTTGTTGAATTTCAAAAGGTTCCTCTCTGCCTTTGTCTCCAGCCTATTCAGATAATTCTGAATGATAGAATCAGCCACTCCTATGTGGAACAATTAGGAATTAAACTTATATTTGAAATGCAGCATTGTCCACACATAAGGGAAACCCTGACTTTCAGGGCCTCTCAGGTCAAGATGCAGCCACACCTGGTATACCAGGAATGTGAACTCCACAGCGGTTCCCGTGGCAACACAAACGGAGGGTGGAGCGAGGTGGAGATCTCCCAGCTACACTTTGTCCTAACATCAGCAAAAGATGGGAGCTAGGTGGTACAAGAAACCGATAAGCTGCATACTTGCTACCCTGAGCCAGTAGCCTGTCATCTTTTGGCAGAATGCAGTTCTCTGTGTGAACTTTGCTTCATTATAATGTCATTATAATGTATTTACATGCTAAAATACACTCCCATCTCCAATGCACCCCCCCCACCCCACCCCCCCCCCAAAAAAGGAGACCACGCCCCTCTGAGCATGTGCTCTGAATTTTTGGTGTCATATACCTTTAAAAGCAAAGTGAGGGAGATTTGCACCAATAATAGAGGTATTTATGACTAGAGTCACTCAAGCTCCACCTTGAAGGTAAAAAATAGTGTAAAACGACCCAAGAGAGAGGGGGATACTGGGGAAGATACCATCGCTGACGAGTCAAGGAAGATAACATCAACATACTCCTGGGACTGGTCAACAGGTTGGACCTTTATTTTCCCCCCATAGGGACCCCTGTGGGTAAGGCTTACACTGTATTCAATGCTTCCTCAGGAAAACTTGGAATCTCTAGAGAGTTACTTTTCACTGTTACCTTTATCTTTTAGAGCCAGGCTGTGCTAACTTTATTGAGCTCTTGTATCCATATAACTACTATTTGCACATGCTTTTGCAGACAGTATTTATCACCGGCAGTCCATAAGAACTTATATGTGTTGCCTCAATAAACTGCATTGTTTCGGTAGCCAATTGTCACTATCGATGAATCTGGCCCAGAAGAGGTTCAGTATAGTGAATGTGGTCAGACTGGTAGTTGCAGCTGATTGGACTGGGCAGTGTGGTGCGCTATGAGTGAATCCGGACCAGTAAGGCTTGAAATAGAAAACTCGGCCAGATTGGTAGTTGCATATTGGAGCCCTTCCTGGCCCCTCTAATAAAGAAAGGGGTTATTTTCTCCCCTTTAATGCAACAGAGAATTGTTTCGTATTGTCAGCAAAATTGCTGAGAAGGCACCTTTTCCCAAGTCACTGATGAGTAAGTTAAATACTGGACCCAGAACTGAGCTCTGGGGGACACTGCTAATTACAGGTTCCAACTACACTCTGCTACTGACCACAACCCTGCCATTCAGCCAGTTCTTTATCCACCTCGTCTTAATCCATTTGCTCAGCCTGTACTTCTTGAACTTGCCTATGACAATGTCATGGGAAACAGTGTTGAAAGCCTTGCTGAAGTCCAGGTAGGCAAAATGAACTGCTGATATGTCCAGCCAGTCGCCCCATGGTAGAAGGCATTCAGATTGGTTAAGCATTTCCTCTGAGAGCAGCCAGAAAATTATTCTGAAAAGTGAGGGAGAAAGAAATAAAATACCACAGCTCCAACCAGCACTGTCTAAGCCAAAGGACTCTGGCAGACAGAAAAAAGTGAATATCAGAAGGATAGGCTGACATAATCTTTGCTATAGCTCTGTGAGAAAGACATAGGTAGCAGAAGAGTGATGTATTAATGTGATGCAGTTAAAACTTTTTATTCACAGTGGCATGGTGACGTGTCCTTTTAGAATCAATTATACACATTGGTATAAGCTAAAGAAGTTGGGATGGGCATTCATAGAGTCAAAGAATTGCAGAATGGTTGAGGGTGGAAGGGACCTCTGAAGGTCATTTGAGTCATGCAGGGCTGCCTTAGAGTTGGTTGCCCAGGAGCATATCCAGATGGCTTTTGAACATCTCCAAGGTTGAAGACTCCACACCCTCTTTGGGAAACCTATGCCAATGCTTGGTCATCATCACAGTATGAAGTGCTGCTTCACATACACAACAAACCTGTGTTTCAGGATCATTGTGCTTCTTCCTGTGTTTGATTATAGCAAAAGCTAAGGAAATTTATGAAGAAATCTTTCTGCTACAGAATTATTATTACTTGTTTTCTTGTCTATACTTTAATTCCTACCATATATATATATATATATATATGCACATGCATGAATACAGGTAAGGTTTGTTATATGGATAAAGATGCAAATGGACTGTGGAGGAATGGCTCAATGAACGAAAGCATGTTAGCATGACTGAGCTACTCATGTCAGACGAGTTAGCAAGAGTAAGGACTCAAGTTGTATAGGCCTCTGACTAGGCCGCTTAAAGCTGCTGACATAGCTGCTGATGAAGTAAGGCTAGAGCAACCTTGGGCATATATACAATGTTACACTATAATACAATGTGGTAGTCAGTAAGACAGGATCTTAAGTAGGACAGACACCGCAGGAAATGGTAAAACTAGCTACTCTTGTGACTATAGTGGTTGAATCGCTTATTGTTGTAATAACTAATGACTAAACTATTGCTGACACTTGGCTAAAAGATGTATCCAATTAGGTATTTGCTGAATGCTTTAGTGTTTCTGAGACCGCTAGCTAATCTACAACCAACAATGAGCTCGCTTTTGTACTATGTATGAGGCTAATTAAAATGAGTATAATAGTTGGTGTTGTACTAACAAAATTTGAGGTTTGTCAATCACTTGTATCGAGTGCTTCATTCCTCCCGCCGATTCGCAACAATGGACTACTTTCTCTTCCGTAATAAGGTAATTGATGGGGTTTGGTTACTTGTTTTTTATATGTGTCAGTTTCAGTAATGCAACCTTCATATTGAATCAGAACATAAGAAGAAATTAGATTCAAAATAGGCCTAGAATAGTCTATTGGTAGTATAATGCAATGATCCACTTGTGGGAGATGATGAGTTGCTCATATGATAACGGTGTGTAATACTGCACAGCTATTAATTAATAGGGAGTAATTTGCTTGTAGTACAGGTTGCAAAAGAAAGCAGCTTCTAAACTGTGACCTTCCTGTAGCATACATGTATGTATGTATACCACAAATGGAAATGAGCAGATGCATTCCTTTGGAGCTTCTCTGAAATCCGTTTGGGATTCAGGTAGGGAAAAGCTCAGTTCATGGAAAATTATAAGGTTCTTTCATTATAGTACTACTGGGGTTTGCCATGATGCAAGTATTCAGTAGCTGTTCATCAACAGCTTCAAATACAGTAAATTTCCAACTGGGCAGGTGCTCGAGGGGTGTGAATGGCACAGATCAATCAACTTCAGAGGTCTTACACCAGTGTACAACAAGTAATACTTCAAGCAACCTTGCTTTTTCATATTTGTACCTGTAAGAATCTTATTTCAACAGAATCCCTAAACTGCAAATACTTATCCAGAAACATTTCTAGAAGTTTCATTTTCCAGGTGTCAGAATGACAGCTGTGAAAACAGTCTGTAGGAGTCCATACTTTTCAGGGCTCTAGAAAATTCCGTTATGACAGTGATGAGCTAGACTTTTTCCTTTAGCCTGAACACTGTGACTGGCTTTGGAGGTACTAAAGAAATGTTAACAGTGCTGCTTTAGCACCATCCATTTGAGATTACCCTCCAGCCATATAAGACAAGCCACTTGCTGCTGCTGCACAAGAAATGTGAAGCCATTAGAGAGGCTCATGGCCAGATGCAAAAGGCGTCTTGTATCAGGAAGAAAGAACCCCAAATTTCTGCTCCAAGCTATACTAAAAAAAGTGGTTTCTTACATGCATGCTAAGAAAAAACCATGCTACTATTATTTAAATTGTCATCGAAAGGATTGACTCAGCATTTTCAATCTACATGTAAGTATGATTATAAGTCACAGTAGGGATGTGTCACTGATATGAGATTCAGACATATTCTGCCCTAGGAGTCTCAAATTTAAAAACTTTTATTATCAGATTTATTTTTCCTGATTTACTCTAGCAGCGTACTCATCACAAAAGTTTACTCATTTGAAGAAGCTGTAAAATGCACACTGTTTGTCCTAAACCACCTGAGAAAGCTTTTTTTAACTATAAATTATTAAGGTAATGTACTTCCTAGCAGCATAAAGTTAAAGATAGTAAGTCCACAGCCAATAAAATAAAATAAAATCATCTTAGCCTCTGCTAATACACAGTGCCAATAAGACCTTGTAATACCCAAGCATGTATATGGTGGTTTAAATTCCAGCACAGTCTGTGTTCTCCGTCACAGTTACACACTCATCTTTGCTCAAATTTTTGTTATAAATTCTGCTGCACTATTCTCTATTAATTTTGTTTTTCCTGTTTAAAAGTAAAACCCATAATATTTACTTGGTAAGTAAATGATAAAAGTTAAACAGTTAAACAGATTAAAGTCAACAGCTTTTGATTAAAAGTTTATTGCTTTTCAAATATAATTGTATCTACATTCATTCATATATAAAAATACACACATCTACACACATACTCCAGGTTTAGGATCTTTATACTACGCTATACAAGCCTATACTATATATGTAAACACAGTTAGTTATAATTAGAACAAACATTGTTAAAATTGGACCTTGTAAGAAGTCACAATTATGACTTGGCTGTGGGTATTCTCCCAAACAGATTTACCTTAATTCTTTAAGTATAATTCTGTGAGCAGTTGCAATATTTTCCCAATACCTCATTTTTCAGTGTTCAGTAATTACAGCATTGTATACATTCTTGATATCAAACAGTCCACAAAATTAAGGGAGCAATAAAATAAAGGGCTTCTTCTTGTTGCACTGGACCAGAACAGAACTGGAAATGTTTAATGGACTGAATAAAAAATCCTGAAGGATGATGAAACATGGCCTATTAGCTAGTATGAAATATTGCATTTCTCCCTCTTGTTAACAACAGACTTGCTGGAAAACCAGAGCCAATGATTTTCTGATCTTAAATGCTAAGGCAAATTTAACTTCTTCCCAGAAAACCATGGGGATGAAATGTCAAAATGAAACTGCTGTTGCACAGAAACTGGTGTATTATTATCTTGGCCTGTGGGTCTACAGGTATCAGAAGGAGCTTCATGTAAGATTGGCTCACCGTAAGGGCACTAAAGATTTGCAGGCAAATCCATTTCCAATCTGACCATCTCATGGGCAAGGTGCAGCACTGTGCAATAATTCTTTTTGGTCTCTTCCTTTCTGGCAGAGTAGAGCTTCAATTCATGAAGTCATAGCAAGAGTTAAATTAGTCTGTAAACTTTCTGCTTCTGGTGGGCCTAATGAGGAATTCTGTGAGCAGTATCTCTGGTTCCTCTTTTTGAAAAGCAAAGCAACTGGAAAAATATTTGCTCACTGAAAGAAAAACTATATACATAAATATTTGCACTACTGTTTACTACGTTATGGTTAATACTTATTTGTGTATTATATATCTAAATAAATATAAACACAAATAAAATGAAAGACTTATATTACATATACTGAAACACATCAAATAAATCAAGATCTTTTTGGACACATACACACAAACACTTACACATACCTGAACTGAAAATTCAGAGGCTTGAAAAAGTGCATAATCCTATTTACTGAATAATAGCACTAAAGTTTATGTATATAGAAAGTCAAATCATGCACATGTATAATTGCCTGTAAAACTCATACCATAGTTACTGTACATGCATTCAGTTATTTAATATTTGTGGACCGTATTGCCTTTGCTTCTAATGCAAAGAATCTCAATTTGCTTTCTTATATTGACGATAATGGATGGAAGTCCTCTGATGTTTCTATCAAAAATAGAGAAACAACTCGAAACACTCTTCAGAGGTGAATCAGTGTTTACAGTGAGTTTTTGTAAGTGTGTTGCCATTCATTCCTAACCAAAACCTTCACAACTTTGTACTCAGTGTAAAAACCAGACCATGCAAACAAATTCTGCCAAAGGTTTCTGTTGGAAACCTCTCTCCATTTTCCTTTTTACTCCATTTCCTCTCTCCCAGGTGACTATGACTGCAAGGCCACTTTTTCTGATTCCTGTTTATACCTCAGAAGAAAGAATGATGGAAATTCTGAATCAGTTTTCCACGGCTGTATGTTAATATGCCCTTTGTTTTCAATGTCACTGGGGATCATGACTCTAGGTACAGAGTGATGGAGAGTCAGGATCAGGGGTCTAGATGATTTGTAGATGATGGTGCAATCAGCTTGCATTTGTGAGATCACAGGATTTTGTTTCAAGTGAATGTTTGGAGTGATAATTCTTGACAAGCTATGGCATTCATAATAATTTGCATAGTAAACCTCAGAGTGACATGTCTGTCTTTCCTAAACAATGTGACTTAAAACCCTTAGATAAAGAAATGGAAAAGAATATGCAGAAAATTAGTACTATTGTTCATGTTTGATTAAAGATAAAGGATGAAAGGACAAGTGGAAAGGAAACTATTTGATATTTCTTTTTTAATGTGGTTGTGTCAGTGCCTTGATTAAGAGATCTAATAATAGCAATAAACTGTAAAGCATTTAATTTAAAATTAAAGTGAGTTTCTCAAGATGCACTTAAACTATATCAATAATTCTTGCTGCATTGTTCTTCTCAGAAGACAGCCTTACTTCATGAAAAGGAAATCTAGCCAGGGTATCACTTAACTCCAAGTCATGTTAAAGGGTGGTAAATGAATAGAGATGGACTTAAGCAGGCACGTGTTTCTCACAGGGCGTATTTTTAACACAGCAGAATATAAAATCAAGCTCTTGCTCAATGACTACTCTCTGAAGGTAATCTTGAGACAGAATACCTTCTGAATTTTTCAGTATAATGGCAGGGAGATACTGGAGGTATGAGTGGTTCTTTTTGTTGAAACTGCTGGGAAAAATGCAGTCTATAAAAAATACTGACAGTTAAGATTAGTAATATTTTTTCTGCAGCTTGAGTTAGTTGCCATAATGGCCAAGAGAAATAACTGGGTCTTTTACCTTTAGAAGTTCATGTCAAGCTGGTTCTTTCTGGGGTTTGTCTTTTAAAAATTACTGTATAAAGAATAGAAATTTTGGAAATGACTAAGCTGGCTGTGTCTTCCAGATCAGCTACAATGATGAGAATTTGCTTGAATTCGCTTTATACAGCTATCACTACCACTGGTATGATTCCTATTGTGCTTCCCTCTCCTCCAGCACTGAAGAAAATGCAGAACAGAAATAGGCCATTGGAGACTTGATGCTTGAGGAGGAAATGAATGGAAATGCCGATTCCCACCAAACTGTCATTCCTCCTCGATGTTGTAATATAATAACACAATCCATCTTTAATGGTTCTGTTTCTATTGACTCTAGTGGGATTATCTATTACTATAGCAGTTAAATAATACAAGCATGACAGTCCCAGCCCCTTCACAAACAGATCTGCATCAATTAATTTTCTAAGGTTTTCCATATGCTTCGAGAGAGAGTAGGGAACAAAAAAGCTTTGCTTGTCTTATGTACATGGCTTCTGCCATTGTGTAGCTCTGTTAAATATGTGCACATATGTATGCAAAAATTCAGACAAACTGCTGTAGTTAATTTTTATGGCTAATAATTTGATTCTGACATTTGACTCAGAGCACTATAAGGCTCGTCTTTTAGCCTGAAGCAGGTAACAATGTTGTATGAGTGTCATCCTGACTACCATCTTAATTAAGAAGAAAACTAGGGACTTCTATACTATAATGTTTCACAGGGAAAGCAGAATGAGTGCTGGTATGGGATGACAGTGTAGAAGACTATATCGTCAGTGATCATAGAACTGCTGGTTCATTTCAGGGAATTTGCAAGGAAATTATAGTTTGAAATAAGTTATTTTTCTACTTAGCTGCCTACACTGCAATACTTTCTTCATATGTCATATTTTCTTGTGTATTTCAGTGTTCACTATATATTCTAAAAGACTCGAAAATTCCATCACCTTTGGCTTGTAATATTTGCTTTGAGCCACATAGCTATAATTTGACCTTATTAGAAAAGAAGAAAAGATCAGTCATTACTCATTCAGAAATATATAGCATTTCAGTTTTCACATTGCTTAAAATCAAAAAAAAAGGAAGTTAATTCCAGAGGGACAGAAATTCACTCTGACTTGCAGAGCATATCTGTCAGTGGAGTATATGTAATGAGGCTTTGTATGTCTCAGTGTCTGTTGCACTGAGGATTTTTTTAAAGTTGCAATTTCAGAATAAATAAAAAATTGTGTCTTGTCTGAATTTTCAGAGTGTAAGCAATGTTGGAAAGATGTTGTGTACAGTTTAACACTTAACTATGTGCTACATTAGTTCATGGATTTGCCTGTGGGTGACTAGCTACAGGCCACTGTTGCAAAAAGGTGCTGAAATCACGAGGATGCTTAGCTAATTGAGCTACTATATTGATGGAGCCTGAGAATTTCATCTTCTTGTGTTGTCACTGGAGGGTGATGTCCCACTGGTCAGTTGCAATCCTTCAGTTCCCACTGAGTTCTACACACTGGTGATGGAGAGACTGAACTCTTACTATATCTTTAATGCACTTAAAAAAGGTCTGTGCATTGGGGTCATTCTTTATGTGAGCTCACAGTCATTAGTTGGTCTCTAAGCTTCTGCTAGTTTTGTGGTTTTCTGATTCTGCAGGTAATTAAGCTTAAAAAAAATCTAAACTGTTAATTGAATAGCAAAATCCCTTCCTTCACAGACCTCTGAGACAGCTCAGAATGCCTGTATTACCGTAAAAACCTGGCAATATTTACCTTCAGAGAAAAATAAAATTGCTGCCATTTTTCTTTTTCAAGCAAACTAAAAAGAAAATAGCAGCGGTCCTAATTCTGCATCAAGACCTGATATTACTCCTGCTTCAAAGCAATACTAAACAGTGCTCAGATTGGCAAGAGCCCTTTCTAGCCCTTTTGATGCAATTCAGGGCCTCAGGTACATAAGGAACCTGCTCATGCCACAGATATAAATACAGAAGCAATAATGAAATATGCTTTTTGAAAATGCTATTTGAAAATAAAGTTCCTCAAGAAATCTACCTTAAGGATGAAAAGCGACTTTTGTATCCTGTATGTGGACTGTCTCAACTATGACCCATTAATGAAAGGCAACTATGGTCTTACAAATATTGGTCTAATAAAAATGATTACTGCTGGGGTTTTTGCAGTATTCCAGATATGTGTTTTCCCTTTATTTCAATGGATGCTGTCTGTCTATTATCTGCCTTGGAAACTCAAATTCACATTCAGAATTATTTCTCTAAAAAACTTCAACAAATTTAAATTGCTGCAAAGTATAATGTTAATTCCTACATTATAAAGCAGACACAGACAAGGGATATATTTTTGTCCTCTTTAATAAGTCTTTAAGAAAGGAACTGAAGGCAAGCAAATATTTATTGTACTAATCCATAAGCACAAGGGAAAAATAAAATTGTGCCAGCTGAAACAGGATTGTTAAACATATGTGATACCCAAATTACATGGTTACTGGGAGCAATTTTGTCATCATTTAATGAAAAAATAAAAGAGTAGAAAATACTTTCACGACCAAAGAACTTTCATACTTCACTAAACTTTCATACTCACTAAGGAATGATGGATTAGTTGTGCTAGTAAGTTTGTCAAATGTGGCCAGCCAACTGAAAACCCCTTAAAATTTCCATAAAGAAAACATACAATCTATTAAGAGCCATATAAATCTCTGAACAATTTCTCTTGCCAGAAATACCAAGAAAGAAGTAACTGAGACACACATTTTTTAAACGGATATTTCCTGAGAAAAATATTATCACTATAAACCAGCTGAGCAGGTCTTTTGACTTTTCCCTGAAATTATCAGTTGAATAGGATGAGGCATTGTCTGCTTGTTTTGAAAAATGTAGGAATATGGAAAACCCTGAAGAGGAAAAGCTTGCTCAGGTCCCAGGCAGTCATGTGAATTGCTTGCTATTTATATAAGTTTCAGTGGCAACTTTGCTCAGGGATGCATGTATCATTGTGGATGTGATAACAGATACTGTAGACTTATCTGAGCTGATGGAGGCAGTGACCTCAATGTAGTGCTTATTCAGAACCTCCTCCTGATGTTAAAAATGGAGGTACAAACTGTATATTCTGTGAACTGCTTTTAAACAAGAATAACAATCAAAATTGCAATATTATGGTTTGGTCACATAGTTCATCCTCTAGAAGTGCAACTGTACAAAGGAGATGTCCTCCTGAGATAAGCATACTTTCTTGCATGTAAGTATGCATCCTAAATTACATAAATCAGAAAGCCCCATGATAGGCTAGCTGAATTAATTAAGCATACCTGGATAGGTATACTTCAAGTTAAATATTGTGTGATGTGTGTGATGTGACTGAATTAGAAGTAATTCCATATAATTAGAATCCTAGGTGGCTGAATTACAAAGACAACGAGAGGCATGTGTTCAAGTCTCTAAAAGTTCATCTGTTGTATTTCAAAACAGAAGTACTTATAAAACATATATATTTCTGACTATAGATTGCAACCATTTCTGAAGACAGAATTTAAAATAATTTTGGTTGTATAAAGAACTGATATTTAACAGAGTTAACATTATATACAGTCATATTTTGATAATTATAACTGTAAGTATTCATACAGAATATCAAAGGTTGAAAGAAGCTCAAAAATCAAATTTAGAGTAATTTTTTAGCTTAATGTTTCTAAGGACCACTGCAGCAGAGCAGCGACTATGTTTTACAGACTATTTACTGGAGATCTGGTATATTTAAAATATTTTCCCTCTGGTTTCCAAGTGGTAGCTGAATTGTAGAAGGAGGATTAGAGTTGACTTTATCATTAGTTCATGCAACCATTTTTGGCACTATGAAGTACAAGTGATTATTATTTTTTATAGTCTGAAACTAATTCTTATCCCACCATGTTGACTTGTCAACAATATTCTTCAATAAAATATTGCACTACGATTTCAAATTAAAATTAAACACTAAAATTGGTCAAAATGTTTCAGGTTTTGTGTGCAGTTTTTCAAATAATTCTGGCTTTGATGTAAACCTTTAACTGGGTAACAGCTTTCAAAGTAACAGCAGAAATAGAAATGGATATGAAATCTATTAACAAATATAAAAACCAATTAAACTTTGTTTGTCCCATTATACATTTGTTTGCAATAATAACTTTATAGTGGCTTTCAAGTTGATATATATGGTGAGGTCAACAATTTTTTCTTTAATATTAATAAAGATAAAAAGTTCTAATTGTTGTTATCACTGGACCAGTTTGTGTATTAAAAACATAATGAATCTAAGCTGCAAAATAAATGATATGTAAATTATTGACAGATGAAGACTTTGCCAAATTAAAAGGGTGAATAATTCTATAATTATTTTATTTATGGGATGAATAAAGACTCATAGTATCTTAAACTGGGACTCTGCTCCACCTGGTTTAGAATAATGTACATTTGAATAGAATTTGACTCATCAAGTATCAAATCATACTCATAAACAATAAAGAATTGTTCATTGTTTAAAGGAAAGTTCTTTCAGAGGGAAGAAAGCAAGATACAGATTGCTTTCGTACCATGTTATTGTGCCAAAGAAAGACTTGCTAAACAAACCAGAGAGAGGTGGAGCCTACACTCTTTCAAAATCAAAGTTGAACAATAACATTTCGACCTTGAGTTATGTGCTGCATTTTTGCACAGATACAGGAAATATTTTTCATCATAATTGCATATTTTATTGCATTCATGCAATTAATAATAAAAACAGTTTTGGAAACAGGCAATTATCTCGCACATATATAAGGTTATATTTTAGCTATGTACTTGAATAGTGCCCATTCTAATAACTCTGACAGCATGTATGTACCAAATGAACTCTAGGTCAGTTCTCAGTAAGTGTCAAAGTGTTTGCAGGATTAGGGCTTAGACTTTTTCTTTAGATTATTATTTCTATCTTTTTTCTTTATTTTAATCTTCTGAGAAACAAGCAGTATGACCTATAACAATAGACTTTATTTGTAAAAATAGTCTATTTTTTCCAAATACATAGATGAATTGTTTTAAGCACATGTAATTAATATTTTCACTCTACTTAGGAAAACAAATTATATAAAATATGGTTGTGAAGCAAAGTTTTGAGAGAATTGAATAGGACTTTTATAAATATTAATTTAATTTCATAATGTCCTTTCCATATGATTTTAGCTTGCATATTTTCAAAGAGTAACAAATGTCAAGACCTTTAGAGAAGGATAAATAATGTTACTCTGACTTATAAAAACATTTATACATAACTATATACAGTAGCCCAAGAATACATATGGCTGAAACTAATATACTATATATTATATTATAATATATATTATACTATATATACTATATAAAAGTGATGATCTTTTTCAGTAATCTTGCATATGTTCTTTACTTCATAGGGAAAATTATGCTTCAAGAGTTAGAGAGTTAAATAAGAAAAAAAATTATGTAATTACATTTTATTTTACCTTTTGGATTTTAAGCCTGTAAGCTTTGAACTGCAAATAGGGCTAGAAGTTATCAAAGGATAATATAAGTGCTCCTTCATTGATTCTACCCAAAAATGCTTTTATTTTTGGGATATTTTTTAACTTAGATAAAATATTGTTATAGATCTTTTCCAATCTCTTCCTACTACAAATGAGGATGATCTATGGTGGAAGCCCTAATATGGTCTGGAAGGCCTCCAGTATGCTTGGGTGATAATCAGAAAACAGAACAAGGTAATTTCTTAATTAAGTTGAGGGATTTCTCATCCGAAGTATTTATACCAGTTTTCATACTGTGGAATTAGGCATTACTATGCTTGTATTTGCAGTGTATTACAACTACCTATAGCACACAGTACAAAAACTTCCAGTGCTAGTAGGAATGCTCAGCTGTTGAAGCACAAATCCAGATGTTCAGAGGGAAATCACGAGAATATCCCACTGGTGGACTAGCGCTCTAATGGGGCCTTGCACCTCTGTATCATCTGCAGGCACTGGCCTCCTTCATGAGAGGCATCTGTGCTAAAGCTCACTTCCCTTTCCACATGGTAGAAAGAGTCTGGAGAGCAGATGCCATTGAGGGTCTTCATTTTAAGCAATATATTTGGCAACTAACATCGGAACAGCGAAATCAAGAGATTTTCTCAGGTAGTACTTTTGCCTGGCAACAGGATCACCATCACGAGTACCTCTCTTGAAACATGTTTAATTAGCCTTGTCCCAGATGTCTCCCAAGGTTCAGAGCAGAGGCATCAATATTAAAATAAAACATACAGTCTTCTACTGTACTAACTACTCCAGCAGCTGCCCTTCCTCACAAAAGAAAGTGCAAGAAACCAGTGAATGAAACCAACAAGAATTATCTCGTGATCTCACAGCTGTATGTTTAATTGTTCACTAGTACTTCTCCCAGAGGCTTAGGAAATAACCTCTATGCATTGACCTGGGTCCAATCACAGGCATGCAGAAAGCATGCCAACTGATACTACTTCTGGTGCAAGACAGCATAGAAAACTCTGTTTGCTATTGCTGCAGTTCCAGGGACATTTCAGAAAGACTGGGACTCTAAAGGTTTATGTTGTATTTCTTTTTCTAGCTATTTAAGAAATGAAACCCTGAGTTAAAGTTTTTCTTGATCACAGTATTTATAGTGAAACCAGTTATACTTACTGCCTGTTAAAAACCTTCTGATTGAATAACTCAACAGAAGTTACAAACAGCAATGCTTGTCTTGACTTCTACATACATTGTGAAAATGTATGACCAGAAAATTCCTCTTTAAGGAGATTAAACTTTCCCCTTATTATTGGATAATACTGGAATCAAGACCTGTGTGACATAATTATTTTCTGGTACAGAAAGCTAAAAAAATAACAACAAACAAAATAAGTATTCTGATACTTTAAAATACCGGAAAGAAATAAAGTATTAATCTTCATGTTCTAGTCATGAAATCTTTTTACTTATTCATATCTTACCATAAATTACTTCATTGATTTTAGTTGTTGCTGTTGGTCTTTGTGAATTTTTTTCTAGAAATACAGTACTTAAAGAATTAAACAATATTATAAATCATGTATCCATATTTGTTTTAAAAGATTTTCTCTAAGAGGATTGTATTGAAATATAACAAGCCTTTGAACACATTAAGACCAGTGTCTATAGTAGCTGGCTAACACTCTAGCAATGACAAATGGATCCTTTTCTCCCTCTCATACCATTTTTCTTCTAATACTTGCTAATTCATCCCATTGTAGTTGTAAATACAGATACAGAGTTGTCCTTAAACTATCAAATGAGAATCCTGCATTTGATGACATGACAGCCTGGCATCACGTTTCAACCATGTTCAGAGATTCCAAAATCATTGCTGATCTACTCTGCCCACTAATTTAATAAAAATAAACTTACAGAATTAAATCATTACAAGACTTGCCATGCTCTTTTCTAATATCTAATGTGCATGTATTTGCAAGCAGTCCGTGACTTCGATGCTAGCTACAATGTCAGTTCTTGCTATTCTCCAAGATAAGCAGAGATCAGCACATCTGTTTTGGGGGCACAGTTCATATCTAAATATTTCCTTCAGTGCTGAGTGATTAACAAAGCTTCTTTCAGTCAGAAAGTTGGCTGTAACATTCACCCAAGAGATATTAAGAAACATTGAACAGAGATTCTCCTCAGCTTGAAGACTCTTCTATGATAGATAACAGTAAACTAAAGGAAGCATCCTCAGAGTCAGCTGCGTAGGAACTATGAGGAATGATTGTCATGTTAACCATTCAGTCTTTGTAATTTTACAAAACATTCTTTTTATTAAGATTGCTGATTACAAGCTATTATTAAACTGACAAGCCATTGAAATTTAACAATTAAATAACAATATACCTTTAAATGTTACCTTTACTTCTGCTTCACTCATATAAATGAACAGTATGACAAATTGCAGACTGCAGTGACCTGACACAGAATATATAGTAGTCTCTGGGGTGGACTTCCACTGACTGCCAAAGGTTTTGCACCCAAGTCTTAAATTTGCTGTAAATGACCTTAAACTTATGTTGTTTGAACTTAAAATGTTTGACCTTAATAATACAAAACAGCATTTTGTAAGAGAAAATAAGAATGGTATTCATTTTTGCTGATGTATTAGTGCTATTTCTAGGTTTCCAATGCCATTTTATCTTGAAAAGTGGAAAAAAAAGCAAGCAAAACTTTTGCAAGGATAAAGCATAAGCTGTCATCTTGGGTACTAAAACAGTACACCTATTCTTGGACATTACGTAGTTAAATAGAGGTGCAAAATCCGCAGAAGTTACAATCTACTTAGAAATATTGAAACTCAAAGGTTATACTATATCCAAAGAAATTCCTAGTTTTATTAAAAAGCACACAAGTCTCATACTTTTTGAAGCACATAGGTTGTAAGTATATTTTATGCCCCAGTATTAAAATAGTACTCTAATAATATTTGCATATTTTTTTTTTAGTGAACACAGGTAGCAGAAATACCAACTAGACCTATGCTTCAAAATGAAGGCACTGATGTTTATAATTTACTTACCTCTTCCATAGCCCAACATAAGATGAATTTAAGGCCATATATTCTGTTGTCTATTTTTATTTCTTCTACAGCTTTTGTCACTTTATTATTATTTTTTCTGTATGTTTTACCAATTCTTTAAAAGATATTTTATCTCCAAAACCAGAAATGCAATTAAAGGCAAAAAGGTTTTTTATGTTTCCCTCTATGACAAACTAAGGCTTTTATTGTCCATAATATTCTGTATATCAAAAAATGGACCAAAGGAAATTCATAACAGGTCCTGACCTTTCTCTTGTCTCACAAGAGCAGAGTAGAGGGGCAGGATCACCTCCCTCCACCTGCTGGTCATGCTCCTGCTGATGCAGCCCAGCATACGGTTGGCTTTCTGGGCTGCAAGCACACACTGCTGGCTCATGTTCATTTTTTCATCAACCAGCACCCCCAAGTCTTTCTCTGCAGGGCTGCTCTGAGTCTCTTCTCTACCCAACCTGTAGCTGTGCCTGGGATTGCTCCCACCCAGGTGGAAGACCTTGCCCTTAGCATGGTTAAACTTCATCATGTTGGCATTAGCTCACCTCACAAGCGTGTCAAGGTCCCTCTGGATGGCATTCCTTCCCTTTAGTGTATCAACCGAACCACTCAGCTTGGTGTCATCAGCAAACTTGCTGAGGGCGCACTCAATCCCACTGTCCGTGTCACCAACAAAGCTGTTGAGCAAGACCAGTCCCAGCACAGATCTCTGAGGGACACCACTCATTACTGGTCTCCAGGTGGACCTTGAGCCATTGACCACAACTCTTTAACTCTTTTGTTTGTAAAGCTAAGATTAGTTGACTTAGGCGAATTGTGTTAAAAATCTATTGCATTTAGAACATTCATCTGTTGCTTCCAACAATATATTTCAATTAAATTTTACTTTTTAAGTATATTACATTATTGTTTTAAACAGCCTTGCATTGTTATGCTTTTAAATCTGACATATCTTCTTTCTAAAGGAAGAATTTATGAAGCAGTTGTTCCAATTTTTTTCCTCCATCCCATCCTCCCTTTTTCATAGCAAGTCAGTTTGCTCAGTTTCTTTTAAATTTCATATTCTAAATAAGTATTTTCATTTTTATTCATTGCTGTCATGAAGCTGTGAGGACTGCTGACAAAATATCCTGTCATTTCTTAGCTTTTTTGGTTTTGTTTTTGTTGTGAGTGCAGAAAAAACTTAGAGATCAGTTGGGTAGCACTATTTGTAAATAACAAATATCCATGAAGCAGTCCCCCAAGTCTTAATGCTTTCAAGAAACATTCTCCGTTTTCATTACGTTGTGTTATCACAAGGTTGAAGTTAGCTAACACTTTAGCTGAGAAGTGATATATGCTGATTCTTTGTGTATTCTCAAACTTTCATAAGTACACTGTGGTTTGTTTTTTTTTTATTAAGCTAATTGATATTAAATTAGGACTCTTTACCATGTATGCATATGTGAACATATTGACACAGATTGAAAGAAACAAAAGATGAAGAAGTAATGAAAGTGAATTCCACAGACTGAGATGCAATGCTGGGTGGTCAGGGGATATACCTTTCTGATCTGAGTATTTGCACAGAGAGAAGACCTTTTACTGTTCCCCAAGTAGTTTGTGGCTGCATTCCCAAGTTGCTAAAAGACATGAGGAAGAAATTCAGGCTGAAAAGTTAAATGGTGGTTGTTCACTAAAACTGGGTGAAGAAAGGAGGCAAGTAAATACAGCCCAGAAATACCAGCAGCTTAACATTTATGCCCTTTACCTGAGGAAATGTAAAATGTTTCTGAAAACTGTGATGCACAGAGAGGGCGGGTAGTACATTTCTTGGCATTTTCATTAGGAATATTCTGCTGGTGGGCGTGGGGCAGAGAGGTATTCCCCCAATCCTGATTTCTTCTTACCCTCCTGTGATGTTGCCACAAATAGCCTGCCCTGACTTCATCTAGCTTAAGGTCCAGGGTGGCACACAGCAACAGCAGAATCAAAATAGCTGGTGAGAAAAATATGACTCTTCACAAGGCTCACGCTCTGCCCTAGGGTTTCCTTTTGTAATGGGCTGATCTGCTATAGACTTCAGGGCCCCTTCTCTGCTTTGCATTTGTATGAATGAATTTTCTGAAAACATACTAATTGCACAGTTGTCAGTCTCTTTTATGAACTCAGCTGCAGTACTATCTCTGTCAAGGGCCTCTTGTATATTAAAATCTTCCACTTTTTTTTTTCTCTCCCCATTGTAGTTTTAATTTCTGCACCACAAGAGTTGAAGTCCTCTCTACTCACAGCAATAAGTCATTAGCTTCAATCTTGAATTGTCCCCAAATGCTTATAACTTATTTTCCTTTCTCACCAGTATTTCTAAAAACCTTCTGGTGCAGTTAGCACTTTGCCATCTGCTGCCTTCATTACACTGCAGTAGGGAATGACTGGTCTGAGTGGTGTTTTCTGAGCCGTGATGAAAAGTGTGTCTGTTCCCATTTCTTGCTGTGCTATGCTAACATACTGCATTCGATCTGCTGATCTATTATTGTCTGTCTTCAGCCACTGAATGCAGGACCTTTCAGGCTAGACACATGCAGTTTAAGTGTACTTACTGTGTTTTCTCCACTAATTCCTCTCGTCTCTTTTTTCCTCTCACCACTGAGTAATAACTCACTTCATCTCTACCTATTGCTTCCACTCTCCATGGTTTATTTATCATGTTTTTCATGGTGTCTAGGATGACATATTTTGCTCCAGTCCAGTGCTTATTAGCATCCTGTCAAAAAGTGATTACCTTTATACCCTCTTCTCAACTTCAACACTGATATAGATGTGTGGAAAGATTATAACCCAGCAGCTGTGAGGAGGTATTGGCTGTTTCTGTCTCAGTATAGAAAGAGCCGTCTTTACTGACTTTTTCTAGGTGATTCAGAGAAAAAATGACAGGAATGGGTGAAAATTATAAATACATCATATTAAGGCAGGTAGTTTCAGAACAATTGTGTCTTCCTCTGTAATCTAAGCCTGTGATTTGTTATGTCTCAAGAAGGAGTAAAATTTCTTTCCTAATGAAGCCTGAGCTTCATTTCCAAATTACTTGAAGTGGGTGGAAATCATCCAGTTAAATAGAGTTCAGCCTCGATCAGAGTAGCATTAATTTCTATACATTATACTGCAATAAGGAAGTGTCTGTGAGTCTGTTCTGGCTGGTCTGACTCCATTTACATCCTAGCATGGACTGTGTTCGGGTTAGCCTATAAATGCCTGGCTAACCCAAGACTGTCTCTGCACTCCAGGCTTTTACTGTGCCTGGGAAATCCTAAATCTGATTCCTGACATTATCACTCACTTTGCATTGTGAATGTGAGAAAGACAATCTTTGTGTAGGCTTATTCTCCCACCTGTAAGAAAGACATTAGAGCTCTTCTGCTGCAAAGCACACTTTTGTGCATACTTTAAAGTTACCAAGAACTCATCTACGAGGCTCTGAGAGAGATAGCATTACACTAGAATAATCACACTGACTTAATGGACTATACTGGTGGAAAAGAGGGCAGCTCAGGCTTTAACCTTTTGCTGATATGATCCTTCCATATGTAACTACCAAGAGTGACCTAGTAATAAGCTCACATGCACTTGGCAGAGACACAGATGGGTGCCATGGGGGCATACTTGTACGTGAAGTTTAAGAAAAACTTCAGAGTTTCCCGCATCTGCTGACTTTCTTACTATTGAAAATACTTCTGCACTGGTCAAAGTATAGAGGAAAATTACTTTTAAATTATAAATTGGAGTTTTCGTGATATCTTAATATTTTTAATGGAAGTGAAAAAGCTTTTTATGTGAGACAAACATAACTGGAGAGCCTGTGAAATATGGAAGTACATTGTGTTATACAGTCAGTTAGCTTGTTAGTTTTCTGATGCTGTAATAACTATGACAAATTTTGTTAGCTCCCCAGAGAGCACAGTGTATTCCATTCTTCTGTCATTCAGGCGCAGCCTTAGAACATAAGGCTATCATCAGAAAATTCTCCCTATATTGTTTAATCAATTGGTAAAATAAGGCATGTACAAATACTGTTACTTGTGAAGTCTATTAAGATTTTCAGAAAAAGAAAATTAAAAAAATTGAATGTGCCTTTTGATCAACTCTGCTGATTTCTGCTACAAAAGTCTAAAACCCTGGCCCTAACAGTGTTTTCAGATATTTGAGAAGTTTTATAACTCATTCTATTGAGGATTATAAATTTTGCAAAGCTATGTTTCTTTAACTTTGCAAGCATTACTTTCTTAGCACTGGTTGCAAGCAGTGACAGATTCTGTTTAAACCTCTCCAGGAGTGTGTCAGGAACAAGTTTAAGATATTTTACCCATACACAGAAGGCCCATCCAGTGTTAATAGAAGCTCCTGGTAAACTGAAACTGAAATTGGGATTACTTTGCTTCCCAAAGAGCCAGCAAGTAGTTAACTTCAGACCACATTGCTGTGTTTGTGCCAGGGCAGGCCAAATTTGAAAACACAAATTTGAAATTTTAGAATCACTCAGAATAGACGTGGTACTACAGTTTTCCTAAAAAAAAAAAAAACGGGCAGATGCAAGCCCCAACAGTAAGCCCTTCACTTGCTTTCTAAACAGAAGAGAATTTCTGCTAGCCATCACTACTGCTTACTGTCTAAAATAGTCCTGAACTGGATCTTTTATACAGCTTCTGTAGTTTCACCAGCACTTGCCAGTTTGACTCTGTTGTAAAGAGTGGTCTTTGTTACAGAAATGACAGTAATAGGTGCTCAGTTTCTCACAGCATCATGGTCCGTAGCCTTAGTGCTTGTATGCAATATTCTTCCATTTATGGCTGTGTCAGTGCTGAAGGTATTGCAAAAGGGAGATATTAGCAATCACTGAGTAGGTATGGAATCTAAGGAATGACTAACCTAGTCCTGGAATTTTATTTTTTTTTTCTTTTCTGAGAATTGGGAATATGATTTTGCTCATCTTATTTTGTCTGCATATAATTATGAGACCACAGGTTAGTTTATATTTTTAAAACCTGATAATCATAGAATCGCAAAATGATTTGTGTTGGAAGGGACCTTAAAGCTCATTTGGTTCCAACTTCCCTGCCATGAGCAGGGACACTTTCTACTAAACCAGGTTGCTCAAAGCCCTGTCCAACTTGGCCTTGAATACTGCCAGGGATGGACCAGCCACAGCTTCCCTGGGCAACCTGTTCCAGTGTTTCGCCACCCTCATAGTGAAGATCATTTTCCTCATAATTCCTTCCCAATATAGGTCTTCCTAATAGCCTTTTATGCCATAAAACATTACGCCTTTGATTAGTTATGCAGATAAAAACCTTTTTATGCTTAAAAAAATGGTGCCCAAACTTGAACTGAAACCCAGTTTTTCTTCTAATAGTTTGTTTTGTTTATGAATCACAGTTATCTTTTTATATGACTGCCTTTGTGTTTGAAATTTTAATTTGTCATCAGAGAACCATATTTTTACCACTGTATTAATAATAACTTTAGTAGTAGTAGCAGCAGCAGCAGTAGTAGTAGTAGTGTTGATGATAAGATCACCCTAGAAGAAAAAAGGCCTAAAATCAAGAATAAAGGGTAAATTTATCTACATAAACAATAAAATTTGAGCTATAGTGATTTTGAGTAGCAGACATACGTTACCTAATCTGGAAAAAAAAATAAAGTCATACTTGACAGTGATTGATGAGAAAGTTGATGTCTTAATTAAGAAGATGTGTTTCAAATAACAGCACAGAAAAAAAAAAGGAAAACATTTTTTTATTGTTACCTCAAATTTATGAAAGAATTAACAGAATTGTGGAACATCCTGGTATTTGGTTTACCCTTGGTAGAGAAAAAAAACATGGTTTAGCTAGGTACTGCTGAGCATAAATTGCTAGCCACCCCAACAAGAAAATGAAGACAGACTATTTAATTTCTGTTGGAACAGAACAGAGTCTTGTCCTGTTATTGGCAAGTGTAAAGTCTTGGTTTATCTTTCCTTCTTCCTCAGGAAGAGTCTCTGCTTTCTGATAATATGACTGAGCTCATTTGTCACTTTTCTTCACTGGGCAATAATTTGTTTCCCTTTTCCTTTTTCAGTCACTCAGTGAAAAGGAATCACCTTTGAGATCTCTAGCCCTCATTCAGACTTTGACTCAATTACACTCAAGTTTGAAATACTGCTTGCCTAAAGGCAGAACCAGTGGGTACAAGAACATCCTGATTCTTTAAAGCTGAGGCAATATTCTGTGACACTGGAAAGGAAAAGCTTTCCATTTGCCTGTGGTGTATTAACATGTTTAAAAAACAAACAAACAAAAAAGGTTTTATTAATAAATAAAGTAGTTTTAAGGGAATGCAGAATGCTGTCAAGAAGAAAAGCTTTTCACTTCAGAGTCTGGGATTTTATGCTACATTTCTTTTACTGGAAATTGCCTTTTTTTTCCAAATCAAAACTTCTGTGGCAACAGAGTTCTTTCTCACACTATAATAATAGTAATAGTAATAATTAACCCCCCCCAGGAGTCCTATTATCCTAATTATTATCCAAATGTTTAGTTATACCTTGAAATAAGTAGTTCAACAATTCTGTTTCAGATGACTACATAGAAAATACTGTGATAAAACATTATAGGTTTGTATGATTATTGAAATTTAACAATTGTTATAATTTTTTTCATCACTATCAAAGAACTTACGCCTTCCACTCTTCTAATTCAAGTAAAATATCTTAAGAACAGACTTTGGCATGGAACATTAATCCTGCATTTTGATAAGCTCTGCTATTAATTATTAAAATACTAACAATTTTTGTGGAGTAGAAAGAGCACACTGAGAATAATGGAGCACACAGAAGCCACTCCAGACTCAGGAACTCCCTGTCATACATTGTCAGAGACTGGGAGACAGATCAAGAAAAAGTTGTTGTAGTGATTGCTCTCTTCTTCCTACTTGCTGTAGGCATCTGCTTTTGAACATTGTTAGGATGTTGAGTTACTCAGCTCTTCAGTCTAACCAGTGCCCCCATTCTAGTGTTTTGTAAAACTTCTACCGCAATGCACACCCTGACATTATTATGAATTAGTTTTATTTCTCCAGAGCTAGTTTAACTTTTATATTCCTTGCATTTGTTTATTTGTCTTCATTAATTCACTTTTTCCTTAAATATCAGATATTAACCACTGAACTAAACACTATGAAAAGCGAAGTATTAGCCTTTGGATCCTTCAAGAGGGTAAAGTTGCATGCCATTTTCTTTTCTTTTAAATCAATGAATTCATTGTGTTGTATAACAAATAAGAATGTGGCCTTCTATTTCCACATGGAATTGAGACTGCTTAATAAATATATTTTCGGTTTGGCTCTTAACATAGCAACTTATGAATAATAGTTCTAGAAAATGCCTAGGGCTGGTAAGATTACATACAAAATATCAAATAACACAAGGCAGGGTCTACTTTTCAGGAGCTAGCAGGCATATGAAAGGGAATTGTTCCCCACTAATGCCAATTATATAAGCAAGAGAGTTTTTCCCCTCTTCATTCTAGTGTCCCTTGAGCATCAACACCATAGAATCATAAAATCATAGAATATTTAGGGTTGGAAAGGACCTTAAGATCATCTAGTTCCAACCCCTTGCCATGGGCAGGGACACATCACACTAAACCATGCCACCCAAGGCTATGTCCAACCCAGCCTTGAATACTGCCAGCAATGGAGCATTCACAAATTCCCTGGGCATTCCATTCCAGTGCCCCACCACCCTTACAGTAAAGAATTTCTTCCTCATATCCAATCTAAACTTCCCCTGTTTAAGTTTTAGCCAATTACCCCTTGTACTTTCACCACAGTCCCTCATGAAGAGTCCCTCCCCAGCATCCCTGTAGGCCCCCTTCAGATACTGGAAGGCTGCTAGGAGGTCTCCATGCAGCCTTCTCTTCTCCAGGCTGAACAGACCCACCTTTCTCATCCCATCTTCATACAGGAGGTGCTCCAGTCCCCTGATCATCCTCATGTCCTTTCTCTGGACTTGGTCCAACAGTTCCATGTCCTTTTGATGTTGAGGAAGCCAGAACTGCACACAGTACTCTAAGTGAGGTCTCAGGAGAGCAGAGGGGCAGGATCACCTCCCTCCACCTGCTGGTCATGCTCCTGCTGATGCAGCCCAGCATACGGTTGGCTTTCTGGGCTGCAAGCACACACTGAAGCCGGCTCATGTTCATTTTCTCATCAACCAACACCCCCAAGTCCTTCTCCACAGGGCTGCTCTCAATCTCTTTTCTTCCCAACCTGCAGCTGTGCCTGGGATTGCTCCCACCCAGGTGGAAGACCTTGCCCTTAGCATGGTTAAACTTCATCATGTTGGCATTAGCTCACCTCACAAGCGTGGCAAGATCCCTCTGGATGGCATTCCTTCCCTCCAATGTATCAACCAAACCACACAACTTGGTGTCATCGACAAACTTGCTGAGGGCACACTCAATCCCACTGTCCATGTCACCAACAAAGATGTTGAGCAAGGCCAGTCCCAGCACAGATCCCTGAGGGACACTGCTTGTTACTGGTCTCAAGCTGGACATTGGGCCATTAAGCACTACTCTTTGCATGCGGCCATCCAGCCAATTCTTTATCCACCCAGTGCTCCACCTATCAAATTGATGTCTCTCCCCAACTTAGAGACAAAGATGTTGTGTGGGACAGTGTCAAATGCTTTGCACAAGTCCAGGTAGATGACATCAACTGCTCTACCCCTGTCCATCAGTTCCGTAGCCCCATCATAGAAGGCCACCAGATTGCTCAGGCAGGATTTCCCCTTAGTGAAGCCATGCTGGCTGTCACCAACCACCTTGTTGTTTTTCATATGCCTCAGCATGCCTTCCAGGAGAATCCGCTCCAAGATTTTGGCAGGCACAGAGGTGAGGCTGACTGGTCTGTAATTCCCAGGTTCATCCATTTTCCCCTTCTTGAAAACAGGGGTTATATTTCCCTTTTTCCAGTTGTTGGGAACTTCACCTGACTGCCATGATTTTTCAACTAGGATGGACAGTGGCTTAGCAACTTCATTTGCCAGCTCCTTCAGGACCTGTGGATGGATTTCATCAGGTCGTATGGACTTGTGCACAATCAGGTTCCTAAGGCGGTCTTGAACCTGATCCTCTCCTACAGTGGGCCTAGGGTCTTCATTCTCACTGTCCCTGCGTCTGCCTTCCAAGGCTTGGGTGGTGTGGTCAGAGCATTTGCCGGTGAAGACTGAGGCAAAGAAGTCATTAAGAACCTCAGCCTTCTCCAAATCCAGGGTAGCCAGTTCTCCTGATAGCTTCTGGAGAGTGCCCATGCTGTCCCTAGGCTGTCTTTCATTTGCAGTGTTGATATTGAATCCCTTCTTGTTATCCTTAACATCCCTAGCCAAGTTGAATTCTAAGTGGGCCTTAGCTTTCCTAACCTGGTCCCTAGTTTCCCAGACAACATCCCTGTATTCTTCCCAGGCCACCTGTCCTTGCTTCCACCTTTTATAAGCCTCTTTTTTTCCTTCAAATTTTTCTCTGCAGCTCCTTATCCATCCAAGGAGGTCTCCTGGCCTTCCTGCAGCACTTCCTTCTAGTAGGGATGTATCGCTCCTGAGCTTGCAGCAGGTGATCCTTGAATATCAGCCAGCAGTCTTGGGTCGCCTGCCCTCTAGGGCTATATCCCATGGAACCTTTCTACTGAGAAAAGACAGAAGGAAGTGACAGAAGTGATTTCATGTATTTTCTCCTCTGACTGTTACTTTTCACATGCTGCTGATTAATTAGGGAATTAGGACCAGTATAGACATTTTTTTATTAACTAAAATATTTCCAGATTTCAATCACATCAAACCACTGGCACTCATGCAGGGCATTCTTGTCTGTCTGCTGAATGTCACAATAAAAGAGAAATAATTTCAGCATCATTTTTTGGTGAGGAATTGGTCTGGTCTTCACATGTTAACAAATCGGAAAGTTCATTTTCTACGTGCTTGAGCCTATGTGAATTTATTCTCAGCTTGTTTCACCCCTCCCCATACCACACGAAATGTTACTTTTTAAGCAAAGGTATTTGTTTGTCCCATTTTATTATTGTTAAAAAAGGAGTTCTCTTAAATAAGAAGACTGGATTATTTTATTATGCATTATGGTATGAGGCTCAATAAGGCAAAGTCCTAGGTCCTACATTTGGGCCAAAACAACCCCATGCAATGCTACAGGCTTGGGGAAGAAAGGCTGGAAAGCTGCTCGATGGAAAAGGATCAGCGGGTTCTGACTGATAGAGCTGAACATGAGCCGGCTTGTGCCCAGGCAGCCAAGAAGACCAACAGCATCCTGGCTTGTATCAGCAGTCGTGTGGCCAGCAGGGCCAGGGTTGTGATCATCCCCCTGCACTCAGCACTGGTGAGGCCAAACCTCAAATTGTGTGTTCAGTTCTGGGCCCCTCACTGCAAGACAGACACTGCGGTACTGGAGCAGGTCCAGAGTAGGGCAACAAAGCTGATGAGGGGTTTGGTGCAGAAGTCTAATGAGAGCAGCTGAGGCAACTGGGGTTGCTTAGTCTGGTGAAAGCTCAGGGGAGGCCTTATCACTCTCTACAACTACCTGAAAGGAGGTTGTAGTGAGGTGGGGATCAGCCTCTTCTCCCAAGTAACGAGTGATAGGACAAGAGGAAGTAGCCTCAAGCTGCACCAGCAGTGGTTTAGACTGAATATTAGGAAACATTTCTTCCCAGAGAGGATGGTCAGATATTGCAACAGGCTGCCCAGAGAAACGGTGGAGCCACCATCCCTGGAAGTGTTCAAAAACCCTGTAGAGAAGACCCTCAGCGGCATAGTTTAGTGGTGGTCTTGGCAGCCCTGGGGTAATGGCTGGACTTGATGATCTTGAAGGTCTTTTCCAATCTCTTGATTCTATGATTCTATGATTCTGTGAATCATATTCAGAAATACCAGGAGAGTTTTCTAGGACAGGACTATTGACTTTTATTACCTAAATGCTACTAGAACTTAAAGCCAAACCAATGTACCAAATCAAGTCTGTAACCTCTACACTGGCATCTCTCTCTTCAGTTTATGCACCATGCCATTCTGTAGCACAGTAAAAGTAGAATTCTGTCCACATAAATTACAATAGATATGAGAAAAACTTGTTTGTGTTTATTTGCTTTGGTTTTGTGTTTGTGGTTTGTCTTTGTTTGCTTTGGTTTTTTTTCCCTTACTCCAGAAGACTAATCCCTCTCATTTCTCTTTTAGTACCTGTGTATTACTTTGCTGTATTTTATAATTTGATGAGAAAATGTATGCCTCAACAGTCCTATAAGAAAGTTAATGACCCTTAATTTCAGCACAATGAAATTAAAGGCCTTTTTTTTCCTCTAATACTTTACTTTCGTCTACTACTTTACTTTCCTCTACTAATTTGTGCCAAATAAGAAAGACATGCAGCCCGCTTTCAGAACCAGGGAGAGGCAGCATCATATAGTGGCATCTTATTTCAGTGTATCTTTTCTTTCTGTAACAATCAAGAATTTGCCTCTCTAGTATTTCAGATCATATTTTCAGTTAAAACTCCTGGGCAATTGATTTTCTCTTCTACTGCTGAACTGGACAGAAGCAAAATTTAGTGTATGTGACCAAGTATTAGAAAGGAAAGAGAGGTTTTTTTGTAACAAATGCACAAATTTTCCCTGAAATTTTATAGTGTATTATCCATCTGGTCAAATATAACGTGTGTGATCACTTACAATTCTCTTTTACTCATTAAAAAAGAAAGAGAGAAGATGAGAAAGTAGTGTAGGAAAGCAGTAGTCCTTAGCTGCCAACATGAGCATTTCACTGCCTCCTTGTAATGAGGTGAACATGGAATAATAGAACAATGAAGCTTTTCCACAACAGGACAATGTGATGCCATACTGTGACGGAAAGAGTCTCTTTGTGACTGATAATTAAGAATAGGATGTACCTTAAAAGTTACTTCATGGCTTATGCAATATATAAATATGGTATTGCTGTTTGTCAGGGAAGAACAAACAGCATCCAGTATTGTCCTGTTATGTAGCAGAAGTTCTAAAATCTAAATCTGCTAGTTCAATAAAAAAAAAATGCTGTTAGGCATGAATTGTGAAAGATTACAATACTTGAAAATACCATGAACTTTTTCACAAAGGAATATGATTACTTCTTTCTCTCTCACCATTTTAAACTTTACTTCCCTTTATCTATAAAATTTAATATAAAGGTTCTGGCTTTGGATGTCACTTTTTTAGTTAATAGTATTTTCAGAAAATGGCTTTTTAAAATGCCCCTTATTTTAAAATACATTTACAAATAAAGTTGCTCATGTGGATTTGGAAATCAAACAAATATGAACACGGAAATAGCAGCACATAAATTTAAAATAATTAAGCTATTCATTTAAATAAACCAAAGTTAAACCCTTTAGCATCTTTTAGCTAAACCCCTATATGAAGTATATCCTCACTAAATTTCTAGTTTACTTTCTTGAGGAAAGTTCGTAAAATATAAAAATGTAAATGTTAATACATTTCAGTTATGTTTTTAAATCAAGATATGTTCAGTTTGATATTTTTAATTTGCACAGTTGACAGAAATATGTTTTAATAACAACAGTCCTAGAAAAAAGTTCAGGCCAAATTATCATAGTACTTAAAAATGGAACTGAAAATTGTAGCATATGCAAATACATTTGAATATCTCTATTTATAATATAGCAAAAAGCTTTGGAAAATGCAACACACTTTCAATTACTTTTGTTTTTCATTATATGATATTAAAATTGCGAATTTTAAAATTAAAATTATCAATTCCTCTCCAGAAAGCCAATTCAATAGCAAACTTTTCTTGCTGTCAATAGGCCATAGAGAAGTCACATCCTCTTCAATGGTTTACTGACCTCCTATAATGTGCCTCATCAAGGGTACTCTGAGGGAGTGGGAAGGAGTCTTTTCTCTGAAATGACAGATGGTAAACTTGGAAAGATTTGTGCCTGCTCTTGCAGCTAAAGTAGTTTTAAGCACAGCTTTCTCAGAAAAAGATCCCTTCCTTACAGAAAGCTAGACAAAAAACTTTACACAGAGATGTAACCAAAGACTATACCAACCATTCTTAGAAATAATAAATCCCATGAATTTTTTTTTTAATTTTCTGAAAATAGGTTTTATAAGCATGCAATTTTAAAGACAGGAACATTTTCAATTTCAAAAAAGCAAGTTGCTCAGATGTTAAGAGGCTACATTTATTTCCTTCTTTGCATGACTGCTTACATTACTGTTAGCTTTAAAACCTGGCAACATGGATGTTTTCTGCTTGTGCCACTATGTTACGCCAGAGGCTGCAGAACTTCTTCTCACTTCTGGTATGGAGGTGGAACTGCAAACAATATGGAGATATTTGATGGGTCCTTTCTGACTGCAATGCAGCTACACATTGCTGTCTCCTCTTGCAGACACTGACACAGTCAAAGAGGCTGTGGAGGAGGACCTAGTGCAGTTTAGTATCCTCTGCTCTTACATCTGAATATGTTTGAGCTGACTAGTAAGTCAGAAATCTTTCAGCTCAGTATATTTACTACTTGTCAAAGGCTTAGCAAAAATTCAACTAACGCAAGACAGAGATAACTCTGGAGGACAATGCTGCTGTAGCTAGGCTGTTTCCAGAACCTTAGTTTCATATGCAGCTTGCCCAGGTATCTCTATGCTTCACTACAGATAGTCAAGTCTTATGCAGGATGAAAATTAAAATGTTAAAAAAGCAGACTTTTCTGTTAGTGGTTTGTCTTGAACTGTGTTTGTTTAAAAGAATCCTATAGTGTATCTGTATCACAGGATCAGCCATACTGAATCATACGCTACGGAAATCATGGGCTAACTGTCTAAGCTGATCTAAGCTTAAATGCTCTCTATGTTCAGTGTTCTTATTGTCAGAAGAGCAGTGATGCAGATATAATGCTTGGCTAAATATATTTCTGTATCATATTCATCAATTACTTCATAGGCTGTTTTCCTATTGCAGATAATTTTGCAGTTGCCACCTAGGAGTGAGAAAAGGGTTTACAGAGGGTTTCTTTGCATCTGTCAACCAAAAGATACTCACTAATCCTGGTATTGTGAAATAAGTCATGTAGCTCATTGTTAAAATGAGTTTAGAAAAGGCTGGGAACATTTATGAATTTCCTATCTATTACAGCAGTTGTCTGACTTTATCTCCTTTGTCATTTGTTATAAAACCTATGGAAGGACCTTGAAAGGTGAGCTAGATTTTTTTTGAGTTTTGCTCATGTATTTGCCACTTATGTGAGCTTTATTAAACTTGGGGATGCTAAACACAGATTTTGTCTGGAAAGGGTTATGTAAATCAGAGACAAATGATTTCTACCATCACGATAAGCTACATTACAAGCCAAAAGCTAAGTTTTTGTTACCTTCATACCTTTACCTGCATGATTATTATTGACTAGTGTGGAAGCCACAGTGTGGCTGAAGAAATGAGGCATTTGACCAGGACTCAGAAGATCTATGCTCTACAAATGGTTCAATTTCTGATTTTGCTCTGGTGTCTTTAAATACTCTCTTGTTTTGAAAGGAAATCAACATATCTGCAGCAAGTGCTTAGTCTGGGTGTACTGTGACAGGACTCTCTGTCCTCAGTAGGAATGCAATAACAGCTTAAACAGTTTGAATTAATATAATTTCATTCCATTACTGTGCATTAAATACTGGTATTGATTTGTTAACTCCAAGAGTCTTTGCATGTTTACTTAGATGTCTTCTTCACCGAAACAAACACCAGCCAAGTGTGAAACAAACATCAGTCCAAGTCTCAGCCTTGGAGGCTGTATCTGCTTTTTTGTCTTTTTTAGGCTGGAAAATAACATTTTTATTAAAGATGTGACCCCATACAAGATATTGAAAATTGCTTGAGAAGAATCACCTTTGGCTAAACATGTCCTAACTTACAAGACAATCTTTTTTCTTTTTTCTTTTCTTTCACTGCTTAACCATTGTTGTGATAATGTGAAGAAATACCGAATTTTACAAATAATATGCATAATGACATTTTTTTATGGGGGTTAGGCAGAGAAAGCTGTAAAGAATAAAAAATAAATGGAGGTAAGCTGCAAGCTGATGAGTTAATGCTGTAGGTGAGTGAATGACAAAGTGGACACTAAGCAGCACATTATTTGCTTGAATGTAAAACCAAAGCGATTCTTATTGTATATCAGTTCATAGGTCCTGTTGAAGTAGCAACAGCTTTTGCCCACTTTTATGCTAACTTATTTCCATTTTGTCTTTTTAAAGACATAAATCCCCCTTTTACTTGCATGTATAAACAGAGTTCTGAGAATTTATGTATTTTGCAAATTATGGAGGAAAACCATATATCTGCTATGGCAATAAAAACCCCAAGAAGGATATACTGGACAGAGACACTGATAAGTTTTCATTCACAAGGTTTTAGTACTGCCATCCATCTGTCCAGGAATAAAGGCAGCCCAGGTCATAAATGGAGCACTCTCCAGTAAGGTTGCCTCAAAATACAGAAGCATAAGAAAAAAGTAAATTTGCTTTGGAATATTAGGGTTTTTTTTATTTTTTTATTTATTTTTTTTTTCAATGAAATAGAGCAATGTCTTTGCTAAGATTCTGCTAAATGATCTTTAGGAGGTGTCCTGGGTTCAGTAGTAGCAGTCATTTTTCTCCTTACTAGCTGGTGCAGTGCTGTGCTTTTGACTTTTAGCCTGGGAACAGCGTTGATAACACTGATAGTTTTAATTGTTGCTCAGTAATGTTTACTCTGACCAAGGACTTCCTGAGTCTCATGCTCTGCCAGGGAGCAGGGGAAGCCAGGAGGAAGCAGAGACAGGACACCTGACCCAAACTAGCCAAAGAGGTATTCCATAACACAGCATGTCATGCCCACAATATAAACTGGGGGCAGTTACCCGGAAGGGCTAGATCACTGCTCTGCTTGGGCTGGGTGTCAGTCTGTGGGTGGTGAGCGGTTGTATTCTCTTCCCTTATTTGCCTTGTCATTATTATTCTTGGTGGTAGCAGCAGTGGTCTGTGTTATACCTTAGTTACTGGACTGCTCTTATCTCAACCCGTGAGAGTCACATTCTTTCGATTCTCCTCCCCATCCATCCAGGAGTGGGGGGAGGAAGGGGGAAATGTCTCCTTCACAGGTTGACCACCCAAGGAGGGGAAAAAATATGTGTAATTGCTAAACACTTCTATCATATACCTCCCAAAGTGCAGAGGTGGTGACTGCACTGGGAACGCAAGCCGGATCAGTTTCATGATCAATGAGTCTATTGTATTACAAGTCATTACCAAAAAGTACAATGAAACAAGAACCTTAGCCCAAGGCCCCCGTCTAGTGAACACTAAGACAGCAAATACTGGCTGTAAGTAAGGTACAATATGCTGAAACTCTGAGATCAAGAGTAACAAATTTGAGAGCCAATAAATCAACATTGTGACGAGTGACTATTAATCCAAAACAATAAATGCTTATCACAGATACAATTAGACACACTCTGGTCATATCTGTCGTTATCTCAGCCCTTTGGTCCCCACGTTGGGTACCAAAAAGAACTGTTGTGGTTTGAGCCCAGACAGCAACCCAGAACCATGCAGCCGCTCCCTCACTCCCCTCTCCCCTTCCTCCCCCCACTCCCAGAGGGATAGGGGGTAGAATTGAAAGAATGTAACTCCCTGAGTTGAGATAAGAACAGTCCAGTAACTAAAGTCTAGCACAAACCATTATTCATTTTCATATATTTCTGAATCACAATTCTCTAAACTGTATTGTTCCATTTTGTACTTTGCATAGGTGTATTTCTAATTGAAAAACAGGCTAACATATGTGTACTTTGATTTATACTATTAAATGAAAAGCGAGCAGAGTTGAAATATAAGTTCAATGAATATGCTTCCTGCAGCAATGGCTTGTTCTCTGCTCTAAATATAATCCAGTTATTTCCTCTTTGTTTTTGCAATATACCAAGTAGGAAGACATGTACAGAATACACAAATCTACAGTATTGCTTTCACCTTACAAAGACTTAGCAAAATATTTCTAAAGGGTTGTGAAACATTGACTGCAAAGGAATTCAAAAGTAAATATGCTCTTCATATTTTTTCAGAATACTATCACTGCATTTTACAACCTCTTTAGTAAGAAAAGAGGCACAGAAATAAATCTTGTTTTCAGTATCTAAGTGCAAAGACACACTGTGAAGATAGTAAGATTTTATGCAAGCCATTTCAAATGCATTTTGCACAGTAAAAATGCGTGCATACAGGAGGAGGAAAAATTATTAATTTAACTGAACTAGAAATGTTAAGGGAGTGCCAATAAAATTTAATTGTTTGGATACTTCAGGAAGAATCAGTCTAAGATTTCAAGAATTAAAGCTTCATTTTTGGTGAGTGTTGGTGGTTCCAATAGAATGCAGAGCAGTGTTATTGAGGGAAAAGTAATTTCTGTTGTTAGCTTCCATAGTCAAGATGTAAGAAGAAAGGGAACACAATTCAAACAAAACAAAAAAAAACGCAACAGGCTTCTTCAGACACAGCCTTAAATAGCCATTTAATATCAGCCTACATCAAGCTTAGAAGCCAGCTTCTCAAAGAAATGTTGGGACAGAGATTATATTTTTCATTATTAAGCATTATCAGAGATAAAATATCACCAAGAAAGGAGCACTCAGTAAAATGGTTGTTGTGGATATGAAGTGGATATGAACCAACTTAATGGTAGCCCCAAAAGGTATTTAATTGCAGCTCATTTTCCCCTTTCCAGTGTTGGTAAATCTTTATTCTGTTGTTTGGTAGCTATGACTGAGAGGCTGCGCTGCGCTCCAGGTTTTGGGGAGCCAGACTGCAAAGTCAAATAATGAACCATGTAACAGCTCTTTAATTGCCGTTTGCTCAATAATACAATTTATTTTTAAAAGTTACACAAAAATTCTCCAAGATTTTACACTGCAAGGAAACTCATTAAAAATACATAAGTTTTGTGCCAACAGGCTTCTGAGTCTTTCATCCATATGTGTGTCATGCTAACTACAGTGTGCTGCAAAACTAACTTATCTATTTAACTTTGTTATTCAGTTCCTTCACTCTTTGGTTTTTTGGAGGTATGCAGCTTCATAAGAAATTATAATTTTAAAGGACCAAACACTAACCCCCTTACTTGCCATTGACATTTTCTACAACTTTGATAATTCTTAGGCAGGATGAAGTTGTTACTGTCAGTTCTCTATGATACCTGAACTCATTGCTGCTTTTTTCTTTTTTTTTTTTTTTTTTCCCTATGTTGCTCAGGCTGGTTTTATAGCTAATGCTGTATTCTGTATTCAAATTAGGAGTATAAATTCTTCACAAAACAATAGATCTGCATAGATGAAAATTTGCATAGACACTGCCATAACTAGCAAATTGTCAGAGAAGATAGATCAGCCAACATGCAAGTGGCCTTGTTTTCAAACAAAATAGAAAATGTTCAGGAAAATACGCAAAAGGGAAAAAATGGTAAATGGCAGTTAAGAACCTTGTTCCTCACTTTTAGGGAAATTAATGCCTTGCGCATATCTTCTGTTTTAAACTGCCACGCACACAGTGTTCAGATCGCACCAATTAAATTTATACATGTTCAGTATATTTCTCCTGCACCATTAAGGGATAAATTATGGTTTTGAGCAGCTTAGAAAATAGACTTATGTGTATCATAAGCAGAACAGCAGCACAGGGGATAAATCTCACCCTGACTGTTATTGAGAACAGTTTTTTAAGTACCACTAATCAAGCACAAAGTTCTGGCACTTTGCAGTGAGCAGTGTTGAAAAAACAACTCTTCTGTGCTCGTGTAACTGCCCTCCCAGCTCAGCCCTCCCAGGTGCCAGCATCCAATTTTCCCTTTACTTTGTCAGCACCAGTCATCAATCTGTGCCTGCCTTTATAACAGAGTTATGTCAAAGCAGTCAGATTGCTCAGCAGATTTCTCTTATCTAAGTCACCAGAGCTGCAACCAAGAGACAGATCCCAAATAAACTGGTACATCTCTACCAAAAAAAAAAAAAAACCAACCAAAAAAAAAATAATGCTCACGTGATAAAAAGTCTCAAGTCCTAGCAGTTCATCAGTGACAGATTTCTTCAATGATGCAGTAGTGACACAAAGAAACCATGCAATTAGGTCTTATTTTATGATGTTTTGTCTTGTCTCTGTTAAACATATTTAACCTTGTCAAGAAGAGTCTTGCTTAAGTGTCTTGACAAGAGCACAGAAATCAATTAATACGTAGATTTTGATGTGAAGGGCAGCATTTTATTGCAAGAGATGCAGACCTCTTGCAAATGCACTTCTCAAAACCTGACTTTTTTCAGTCTTGAATGCTTCTCAGCAAGTGACTGTTGAGAAAAAGATCTTACATTTCAGCAAGACAGCAAAATAAGAATGTGGAAATGACTTTTAATGACTCAAGTCCATTTTCACCATACCGGAAAGCTGACATTCATCAAGTACGCCCATAAGGACATACCTTTAGGTAACTGAGCTTGAGTTCTCAGTGTTGTACAATGTATCTGGATTTGCCTTCCAGCTTCTGAATCTTACAGAACATTTAGCTACTCAGGCAAGACCTAAAGGATGCAGTTCATAACTCATCATTCTGTCCTTGTCCCCTTCCCCTCCCATTTCAATAAATCACTAAAGTGTTTTATTAGTCATTGTCTTTCTAATATATATCAGATAAAATCTAGACAGAGTAATTTAAATTAAGTCCTCAGAATGAAAAGAAAAAAGTGGAGTCTAGACCATTATCACAGAATGTGAGCTGAGGTTGCACAAAGATCTTTGAGTTACTGGTATTTTTGCTACCTCCTTTTGAGAAACTACCTCTTGTAGTACGTGACTTCAGGATAGTGATGCAGTCATGCACTGGGGCTGGAGCAAGGAGAACAGTACCCTGGGTTACTGCCCCTAGAGCTGCAATAGCATCATCTTTTGATGAGTTCTGCACAAAGTCAGCCCTACTGGGAAACTGTCCCACTCACTACTGTGGTTCAACATGCTATTTGAATGTCAGCTCTGTCCAGAAGGAAGAACTCCTCAAGAGAGCTCACCCATCTCCCAGAGAATTATCTATATATCTGTGCTCACGGTTTAAGAAAGACCAAAGTCTCTTTGCATTTTAAGATGCTTATTTGGGTTATACTTAAGCTATTAATGTTAAATTTTCACTACAGAGGTGAGAGATAATCACACTTTTTTTTTTAAACAAAGCTTGTTAATATTTATAATATTAAAGAATACTATTTATAATATTAAAAAACTATAATTTATAATAATAGTTCTTCTCCACGGTTGTGCACAGAAGCCTAGCTGCTTCACAAATTTTCAGTGGAAGGGAAGAAGAAAATTAGGGATGCTCCAAGTCTTCTTCACCTCATCTTTCAAGTTCTAGTGATATTTCATGTATCAACTGGCTAACATGCCAACTTCTCTGGATGTTGCATGGATGGGCTCAGCTTAAGCCAGCAGTGAGTCCATCTTGGAGCTGGCTGGAATATGCTCTGTTTTCATGGGGTCTGCTCCAGGTGTCTCACAGAAGCCACCTTGGTTACCACAACCTTGCCATGTAAACCCATACATAAGTTTTCACTGAAATGCAGTATATTTGAAAGTTTTAGCAATTCTGAATAACGTCAACTGAGAAGATCATCATAATCTGCTCTAGACCTAGGGTAACTGTAAGCATTCCTTCCTGGGGAACATTTCATCATTAAACACTGACAGTCTAGAGAAGTCACATCCTACTTTTATAAACTTAAGCGTGAACATTAGTGATTGTCATGGGTTCAGCAGCAGCAGTCATTTTTTCTCCTTCTTTGTAGCTGGTGCAATGCTGTGTTTTTTGATTTTTGGGCCTTGGAACTGTGCTGATAATACCAGTGTTTTCAGTTACTGCTTGGTAGTGTTTTGTCTGGCC
Organism: Myiopsitta monachus; assembly: GCA_017639245.1. Classification (NCBI taxonomy): domain Eukaryota; kingdom Metazoa; phylum Chordata; class Aves; order Psittaciformes; family Psittacidae; genus Myiopsitta; species Myiopsitta monachus. The sequence continues at coordinate 59,564,213 of CM029941.1, forward strand.
TAGGACTTTCTGAGCCTCATGCTATGCCAGGGAGGAGGGGGAGCCAGGAGGAAGCAGAGACAGGACACATGACCCAAACTGATCAAAGAGGTTATTCCATACCACAGCACGTCATGTCCAGAATGTGAAAACGGAGAGCAGAGACCCAGAAGGGTGTGGTGGTGATGGAGTGGGGAGTTCGCTGCTTGGGGGTGCACTGGCTGGGTTGGGCTTGGTGAGCAGTTGTATTCTTTTTCCTTGTATTTCTCTTAGCAGTAAGTAAGGTAGCAGCAGTGATTTGTGTTATACTTTAGTTACTAAACTGTTCTTACCTCAACCTGTGGGAGTTGCATTCTTTCGATTCTCTTCCTCATCCCCCTGGGACTGGGGGAAGGAAGAGAGGAGAGTGAGTGAGTAAAACTTCGTGAGTTTAGAGGCTTAAAAGACGACAGTGATGAAGCTTTTAGTTCTCATTGCAGGCCAATAGATTTCATTAATATACTAAAAAGCAAACAAACAAACAAAAAAAAACCCAAAACCAAACAAAACCAAAAAATCAACTAAAACCGAAAAAAACCAAACCAAACCAAACAAACCACCACCACCAACAACAAAACAATTTATGTAAAATTATGAACAATAGGAATAAAAATGGAGGCCTGTCATAATCAGGAGTCTTTTTTGTTTCCTCTCTTAACAAGATTTGCATTTAGTTTTGTTTCTGTATTTCTGTTTACACAGAAACAGTCCCTCCCCACTTTCAAGGCCAATGATATTCCAGGCTTTTTAATTAAAACGAAGCTTAAAACCTGAACGGAGATTTTGCCACCTGAGAAGTACTGAGTATACCAACAAATGGTGCATCAACAAGAAACATCAGGAATAAATAGTTGCTGCCCTACCAGACACTTTGAAACAGAGAAAGTAAAACTTAAAAGCTCAAAAGAAGTGCCTGATGCAGAAAGAGGAAGATAGAAGGAAATTTCAGAACGAAGTTGTAGGAAAAGTCAGTACTGAGGAAGCCTGGAGAGCTTTTGGGTTTTGTTTGTTTGTTTTGTTTTTTGTTTGTTTTATTTTTAAGAAATTAATCACTATATGAAAAGTTTCAGTTATATAGCAAAAGTGGATTCTTTATTAGTTTTTGATCTGCATGAAAAAAGCTATTTCCTTTTTAAAGGGAAGCAGTAAACACAAGACTCAAGCAAGGCTAAGTATGTAAGGGACCTTTTTAAACATTTTTATAAAAATAAGGGAAATAGATGCAACTAAACCATTCTGTAGTTTACTGGAGTATTGTTACATTCTTCAAATGGATTTTTAGGATTCATTTAAAAGGATCTTACTCATAAATATATTTTATTATGACCTAAAGTTGTTCTGTGCATAAGCCAAGCAAGATAAGGCTGTATATCTGAAATCCTCTTTCACCAGCTCTGTAATACAGTAGTGTGTTTGAGGATAAGTTATTTTTTAAGTAAATATCAGCTTTTTTAAAAAGCATCCAAAATGCATATTTTATTCTTTGAGGAATTAAAGCACTTTTATTAATTAATCTTTTTTAGAAAAACCATTTTTTTAGTGATTGAAAAATAGCCATTAAAATAAAATTAAATATTAGACTATAAAAAATGAATCAACTCCTCAGATAAATATGTAACTTGTCAGAGTTTTTCAGAGACTTAATGTAACTTTTCTCTGATTTAAAGAGCGCAAATGTTCTTTCATGAATTTATATAGGTAGCATTCAAAGGATTCAATAGGCTTTGAGTCATTCATACACCTCACACTGTGCCTCCAGAGTGTGACAAATTTTCCAAAGGCAAAATACATGGGTACCTAGAAATCAATCATTTTAGAATTTTAACAGCAATGACCACTCTCACTGTCTGTTTGTAAATTTTAGCTAATATATCAAAAGTCAGTAGCATTTTTACATCATTGTATAGTTATAGTATTAATAAGTAGTAATGAGGATGAATACTACAAATCAAATGATTTGCATGAAACAAAGAAAGAATTTAATGCCATTCTAACTGTCACTCCCAATGCCTGTGGCTGCTGGCAACACATTTATCCTCTTGATGAATAAAAACAGGTATGATGGGGAACCCCGAACGCGCCCACGCACACACACACACACAAAAAGACACACACACACACATCCCCCGACAAACAAACCAAACAAAACAAAACAAGCCAACAAAACAAGGGAAAAAAAATCAAAACCGAACGCCCAAAACCACCAAACCAACCCGAAACTTAAAAAAAACAAAGACAAAGGAAGCATATATACACAAAGTGTTCCAGGCACAATCTTTATTACAGTTTAAAAATTACAAGGAGATTTTGCCAAATCTGTGTCACTCAAAAGTGTGAGGAAATAAGGGTGACTTCATTTTGGAAGAAAACATCTTCTGTAAATGCACAGGCACCAGAACATGAGCTTCTGTTTTCAGGAGGAGCTGTCTTATGGCATCAATATTTAGAATCCTTTTAAAATGTAATATACAACTGCGTATGGTATTTCAGAACAGAAGATCACAGATACAGCAACGTTGCTGAAGTTAGCTAACATCTAGTATCCTGCTAATTCTTAGTTTAACTATGCAAAAGAGCAAAAAATTTAGTGCTGGTGAGCATTTTACTATTCATTTAACAGTATGTTGGAGCAATCCCAGGCACAGCTACAGCTTGGGAAGAAAAGAGATTCAGAGCAGCCCTGCAGAGAAGGACTTGGGGTGTTGGTCAATGAGAAAATTAACATGAGTCGGCAATGTGCACATGCACCGAGAAAGTCAACTGTATCCTGGGCTGCATCAGCAGGAGCATGATCAGCAGGTCGAGGGAGGTGATCCTACCTCTCTACTCTGCTCTCATGAGACTTCACTTGGAGTATTGTGTGCAGTTCTGGTGTCCTTAACATCAAAAGGACATGGAAGTGTTGGAACAAGTCCAGGGGAGGGCCATGGTGATGATCAGGGGACTCGAGCACCTCCCGTATGAAGACTGGCTGAGAAAAGTTGGTCTGTTCAGCCTGGAGAAGAGAAGGCTGCATGGAGACCTCATGGCAGCCTTCCAATATCTGGAGGGGGCCTATAGGGATGCTGGGGAGGGACTCTTCATGAGGGACTGTGGTGAGAGGACAAGGGGTAATGGGTTAAAACTGAAAGAGGGGAGTTTAGACTGGATATAAGGAAGAAATTCTTTACTGTGAGTGTGGTGAGGCACTGGAATGGGTTTCCCAGGGAAGTTGTGAATGCTCCATCGCTGGCGGTGTTCAGGGCTGAGTTGGGCAGAGTCTTGGATGCCATGGTTTAGTGTGATGTGTCCCTGCCCATGACAGGGGGTTGGAACTAGATGATCTTAAGGTCCTTTCCAACCCTAACTATTCTATGATTCTATGGTTCACTATTATCCTATCTGTCTCTGGCTGGCATACTGAGGAACATGTATAACTAGGCTTCAAGTCAACTGTAGAAATGGCTTCATGTCACTTATGAGGGAAACCTATTTGGCCATAATTTTTCTGTTGTTTGAGAAAGATATGCCTCCTATTAAGACTTCGTCATGTGCAAAACAACTCTTCCCCTTACCACAGCTGATTATTTTTCAGTTTCCCCAGCTGAAAGTTGGAAGATTCCTTAATAAAACACTGTGATTTCAGTACAGTATTACTCATCAAGACTTTCCCCACCTTCTTTGTAATATTTCCTTTTCTATTGACTTTCACTAGCTTGCTCCAATTTCCACTTCAGGTTTGCTAGTAAAAATCCCATTTGTTCCTTTCCTTCTAAATTGTTTTTCTCCTCTGATGGTTCCTATCATTTCACCCCATCATCCTTCCATTCTTTCATTCACAAATACAAGAGACGTTTGTGTCGCAAAATTAAATTTATCTCAATTCCAAAACTTTTTTTTAATTATTTAATTTATTTTTTCTCCATTTCAGTTCCCATTATTTTTGTCTTATTGCTCTTCCCACTTCCCTTAAACTATTAAGTTTTTTTTCCCCTCTTTCATGAGCTTTTTGTGTCCCACCCTTTTATGCTTCTTTCCTTGGGCAACTGCCACAGTTGCCCCAGTGGACGTGGAATTCCTTACTGCTGAGTGGGAAAGATAGAACATTTTAAAAGTATGCTTATTCACTCTGGACAACTTCTGTGTTATCAGAGATGGACTACTACTAAATTGTATGCTAATATAAAAAAAAATTGTAGTTTTCCCGGTTTTCTGAGAAGCAAACCTGATTTTATTTTGCTTTATAGGTTTGACTTTAGCAATGCACTTTCAGCATTACTCTTTATCACAGACTCTATCTCAGAACCAATATGAACCTACATTTGAATCACTCAGTTGAGAGGATAACTCCCAGATTAGGCCATATCTGCTCTCTTTTAAATGAAGCAGTACATGTAGTTATAAAGACAAATTTATAGAATACATAACTGTATTCTTAATTCCTGCCTTATTTTAAAGTCTTCATTGCCGGACACTGTTGACTCATACTGTGCATTTGATGTTAAACTGACAAATCCCATAACTGTACATTTCAAAGCTTGAATGGTCCTGTTCTAATAAAGCAAAGTCTGTAATCCTGTTTCTGATAGTCAGCAAATGGCATTGCAGTATTTATTAGCGCAGGGAATCCAACAATCATTTTGTTCTCAACTTTACTAACCTGGCAAGAACAATTTTAGTGTTATATTTATCACAGTAGCTTAACAAGAAGCAAACAGACAAAATGTTCAATAGAGCGGAGCACCAACAAATTATAAAGTAATACTGTACATGTTATTTAAAAGTAAATGTTCAAGAACATAGTTGCTATACACATCTAATCTCAATACTGCATTTCTTCATGTGAGGGGAATTATAAACAAATATAAGAGCAATGAGGTGTCTGTTGTTAATGTCAAATCATGTATTAATGCATCTACATCACTACAGCATTATGAAGGATTTAACTTTCAGTTAACTTGTTGAGATATAACCACTTTCTTTCATTATCAGTTTGGATTTTTCGTACTCACTTGATGTTGCATGAAAATCAATTTCACTGGCTGCCAAGCCTTTCATGTGGAATTCCTTGTCATTTGACAGGCCCATCAAGAATAATCCTCTGTAGTTCACTCCCAGCACAAGACAGGATGCTGATGCATGGTAAGCTAACACTAAAGAAATAATTACTTTTTTTTTTTTTTTTTCCATAAAATCCTCACACCTCCCCATGAGTTCTATAAAACCCCGAGAATACCATATGGGTAATATTAATATTGGTTTTTGCTTGTGTTTATTTTGATATTTTTTCTGCTTTTAGAAAGGATTATCTTGAATCATATGAATGGATATGCCTGTGACCTAAAGAAAGAATGAACAATAATCCAAGACCTCAGTTATGTAAAGAAAATGCTATTTTACATAATCTTTCAAGGCTTTATTTTTATTAAAAAGATGTTTACTTCTTATTAAAAAATTACTTAAAAATGAGTATTTTTGATGAAGCCTGATTCAAAGACAAACTATAGTCACATTCAATAAATATGCACGTTATTCAGTCTAAAAATACTTGTCAAAGAAAAGAACCTGTGATTCCTTTCTGAAAAATCAGCCTCCTACTTCTTTGATCCTAAATGAACTTCACAACGTGTATAATTTTGCATAGTCACTAACTATGAGGTAGAGAATTGCAATTTACATTTCTATTTTTATTTAAGAAAAAAAGTAATAATTTGTGTCTACATTTTGATTACTTTGTTTTCAGAATCAGTTAACTATTAATGATATTTGGGGTTTATCCAGATAAAAAGCCATTTCAAACCCAGCCTCATGGAGTGATTGACTGCATCCTCAGAGAAAGAAAAAAAAAAAAAGAAGATGTTTATCAGTTCATTATTACCTTTGTCTCCATTAGTATTTTTTCAGTCTCAGGCAGTTGCATTAATACTACAGATTCACATCTTTAGCTTTTGTTTGAGCCATCAAACAGGACCCAGACATTGTGAATTACACGCTGTCATGCCTTACACTGTTGAGTTTCAGGTCTGAAATGGAAAGGGAAAAAAAGTCAACATTTCTGTGCTAGCTATCATTATCTGCACTATCATGCTACCACATCTCCTACAATGTTTGTGTGTACCTGCCCTGTATCTGCAAGTACTATGGCTTAATTCCAGTACTTCACAATTGAGAAAGACGAACATGTTGGCAATTTCACAAGAATAATTTTCCTTCTCTGCAACCTCATTACCTTCCTTCTTTGCAAATATGAAACACTGTTTTGATTTACTGCTGGAAGTGTTGATCACTGAGGCTGACTTTCTGTATCTCCTGAATCATCAGGAAATTTGTTTCAAAGCTGGATTTAACTCATGATTTGCTTCACTTTCGCGACACTTTCACCTGGACATTATGAACCAGAATTAAAACCTCAAGTCAATAAAACTGATAATATTTTTGCGGCACAGTCGTATTCCGTACAGTCTACTGCCTAACACAAGACACTTTCAGGTGTATTTGTAAATGACTGTAAAACAAAACAGCCCTGCTCCAATCCTCACTTTGTTTAACCCATAAATTATACAAAGCTGATGTGAGAGGTAAGGCAGTGGTGCAACCAATGGGCTTGGATGTGAACTGCTGAATGACAAGGCTGGGGGGTTAGGCCAAGTGAGGTAACTATGCAACTGTGGCCACCTGTAAAGAGGGAGATATTTTTCTAGAACTTTCAGCATATCTAAGATTGGTTTACAATACCGAAAATGTTACTTGTGTTTAGATGTCATTTCTCTGCTTGTAAAGAAGTTCTAGTGACAGTGCTACCCAGCAGCCTTTGAAAGGGACTTTATAGAGGCTGAGGATTTCCAGCTCCCTCTGCAGGATGATCTCTGTGGTACATAAAAAGCCAGGGTCCTCTACAGAGGATATTGTTTTGGCAAGCATTTAATAAGTATTTCTTACTTTAAAGTCCTGAAAAAAGAGTTATTACTGTTAAATTTAATCTGATTAAACTACCTATATTGTTTACCTATATCATCCCTCTTCTACACGATCTTAATTGGAAAATTAATTTTGTTCTGTCTCTTTTTTTTCTGTGAACAGAGAACTTCAAATTCTTTATTCAAGAAATTTAACTTAGACCATCTGCATCTGCTGTGGCAATCCCACACTTGGAAGACTTTTGGATGAAGAACGTAAGGACGTCTATCATATAGAAGTGGGTTTTTTTTTAATATTCTGAGAAAAAAAAATTGTTTCTCAACAGCTGATAGCTTAAAACCTATCTGGTGTGTCATCTGGATGACAGTATACTTAAAGTCCTTTGCAATTCTGCCAAAGAAAGGTTTTTGGCTGCTGTTTTAAACATAGAATCATAGGATGGTTAGGGTTGCAAAGGTCCTTAAGGTCATCCAGTTCCAACTCCCCTGCCATGGACAGGCACACCTCACACTAGACCAAGTTGCCTAAGGCTGGTCAGCCTGGCCTTGAGCACTGCCATTTTTAATCCTTGCAAGGAAGTAAGCTATGCAAGGCCCAATGCAAGAGATAATCATGACCTCTGTGTTATTTTTTTTACCCTAAGGTGATATGTCCAACCTCAGTTCCATTTCAACAATCTTTATTTCTCTGGTATATGTTCAAACTTAAAAGTTGCTCTTTGAATATGTCATCAAAATAAGGAAAATGAAGCCTTAAATTAGAAAATAATACTTTTCTGAAGATTCATTGACATATTGAACTGCAGAGGACTGCAGTGGCAGAATGGCCTAATGCTAAAGGTGTGAGATTAATTGCTCCCTCATATTCATTTTTAATGAAGAGTAGCAATTGAGCTGACAAGCTTATCATTATAGTTTTCCATGTCTTTGCTATAATAACAGTCAAAATGTTACTTTTCAATCAAAATGTAGCTCTTATAAGGCTGCTGTTCTTTAAAACTTCAACACTTATTCACAGTACAGTGACTCCTGGCTTTCAGAGACCAAGGCCAATTTGCTAACTGAAACTTCCTTCCACGTTTCAAGTAACTACTTCAAAATTTGGGGTTCACTAAAAAAAACAAAATTTCTAGATTAGTTTTTTAATTTTGTATGATTTCTAGTCCTAGCTACAAGATTTTGAGTAGGTTCCTGTTCTTAGCTTTTCCATAGTTTAGAACTTTTTCTCAGTAGTGCATTTAAGGAGTTCAGGACCGATGACTAGAGCTGAAACTGGATTTGGATCTGCTGCATGTAACTGGATGTTGTATATGCATTCTAGGACAGAAAGAATCAAGAACAGTGTTCAACTCTGACTCCCCAGCCCCTGCACTTTTAAATTTTTATTTTATTTTGTGATTGCTTGGTTGTTTTATAAAAGAAAAAGTCTATTTACAGTAATAAAGATAAGATGAGACAGGAGTTTTGGACACAGTTTATCAGTGGTGTCCATTTAGAGGAAAAAGGAGAAAAAATGTCAAAAAAGTACCTCAAAAAATCCTCACCATCACAAGTCTAATCTTTCTTCCATTATAACAAACAAAAAGCTTCCTGCTGTCATCAGCTGGTTTAGTTTCAAGACTCATAACTTTTTTAACTCAAGTTACTTACTTTTTACTTAATGCTTTATTTAGCAATTGCACTTTAGTATTGAATCTTAAAGAAATAGAACTTTTAACCTTTTCTGCTAGAAGAAAAATAGATTCTTGTTTATGCATCATGAAAGAAATATGTATTATGAAAGAAAAAAATTTTCCTAAATCATAGTTCTTACCTGTTTCTTGCCTTGCAACCTATGTGCTTAATACGAGTAAAATGATCTTTGAAAGACAGAAACTGAGCTCCCTTTGTCATGCCATGAGTTCCAGGCTGAAATCAATAGCCCAGTTGGGGTCAAAAAGAAGAAAGATGTTGCAGAGAAAAAAAAAAAAAAAAAGACAGCTATTAACTCATGTAAAAAATGTAATGGACATTAACATTAATTCAGTAAGCAGTTTGTCTTTGTTTTCCTTTTGTTTACAATTTCATTAAAAGGAGAAAATGGGCTTCTTCAATTTACATGGTTAAGGCTGAAGACAAGTCTAACCAGGACTTCTAAAAAATAATTTCACAGTAATACAGCTGCATCTAAGGCATGGTAAGAAACTGCTCACTCTTTTAACTCTTTGGCACATGAACCATAATGCTGGTGTTTGTTGATGTAATTGCCAAAGTTAATTCAATGCCACGAAAGACTATGGGTCAGATGATCATAAGGAGCTAATGTCCTTGCACAAGCGTTCAAGGAATACTCCAAGAATACGTAGGTTGTATGGCTGAGGCTGATGAAACATAGTGCAGTGTGAAATGGCTCCAGCCTTTTGTTGACATAAAGGTACATATGCCATAATCCCTTTAATAGGTCTCAAAAATTGTTATGTCATGCTCTAGCTCTACTTTGGACAAAATATACACAGTACTGAAGTGTTTCAGGTTTTAAAGCATTGCGACTTTCCTCTTTCTCAATCAATATCTTTAATTTAATCACAAAAAAGACCCATCTGTTCTTCATACCCTTCTTTTAATGTCCAGACTTAACTTTCACCTCAGAGACATGATTTGGAAAAGCCTTCTCCACGTTTGTGATTTTACGTGGATTTACCCATTCAGAAAAACTTTCTTCCTTTCTATTCTTTTGTTCCACTTATATTTTTCAGTTATAAAACTATACATGTTGGAGTATGTAAGTTTATTAAATATATTATGCTCTATATTTTTTCTCAGTAAAACATCAGTTTTAACTTACCAAGTACTGTTTCTTGACTACCTGTTTTCTTAGAAAAATATTTAGACTACAATTAAAATACAAGCTTTTGTTAATTCACTGGGAAACACAATAGGATTTTTTTCGTGTGAGTGTGTCAGACTTGTTCCTTGCATTACTCTTTTTAAAACATGGCTTGCTAACAGACAAAATCTAAAAGCTGACAGAATTTAACAATTCATAAAATGTTGGCAATAAAACAGCATAAGAACTTTAGTTGCAGCAGAATATTTGTGCAGATTGCTTTTAAAATCTTAAATCATGTGAGTGAAAAAAAAACCAGCATAAGTGCAAGGTCTGGCTTTTATCTTATTCTTCAAAATTACATGGAAAGTACTTGCGGACTCCCTTCCTTCTACTTTTATCTTGTACCTTTCTTGATCTAAAGACAATATTTTTGTAATCAACTCGTATTGACCTCATTTTTTCAGGTTCTTTTTTCCAATTAGCTTCTCATTACATTACACTTGGTTTCCATAACTGTTATGCTCACTCAGTTAACAGTGAAAACTTGCAAACTGTAGCTCCCACCACCTGTGGGAGGAGATTTTACAAAGGCTCGTAATCACTCAGTGTCTGCCCTGAAGCTAGCAGCAGCAGCAGGCCATCTGTCAGAAAGCTGAGGAATGCCTAAGGACATAGAAGTTGTATCTTCCAAGTGGTGCATGAACACATGAGCAAGGACTGCAGTAAATGGCAGTGGTATGTAGGCATCTCCTGGAGCACTGAAAAATGTTACTTGCCAAAATGAAGGGGTTTTTTTGTTTGTATGATTGCTTGTTGTTGGCACCTTTATTTTAATTATTTCAATATGGATTTTGTTTACTGTCAAGTAGAACCCAGTACATTCATTCTGAGAATATTTCTCACTGAAGTATCTCATAAATAAGTTACAGGCTTGTAACACTCAAGAAACCAAATAAAGAACATTGTTTATTTTCCTTACTATTCCCCATCTAAATGAGATATTCACATCTAGCCATAATTAGCAGCAGTTTATTCATGTTTCTTTAAGCAATATTTTTCCAAGCTTGTGAAGCCAGCCCACAAAAAACTGGTAAAAACAGAATAAATTTTGTAAAAAAATAGTACACACGCACCCCCAAAAACCAAAACCAAAAGAAAGCAAAACAATAAACAGCAAAACAAAAAAAAAAAAAAAACAACTTTGGAAAAAAACCTTCAAGTAAATATTTTAGGACCTAATTCTAATGGCATTTTGTAGCTTTTTTAGAAAAGTCACCGTGATTTCCATAATTGCCAATACACAGTTACTGAATTGTTATTAAACATGTTGCAGTTTTAAGAAACGTTAGCCAATAAATTTGAGGAAAAATGTAGTGAGCTCGAGAAGAAGAATCATGCTTTCTGCAGAATACTTAAATTATAGATATTGTGGTTTAAAATTGAACAAAAAAAAAAGACAGAACATTTCATGAGTTAAAGTCTATGCAGATGTATATTTTAACACCACAGTGGTTGCTGACTTTTACTTTAAGTAATCAAAGGAATGAAAGAGTAACATGGCAAGATCTATAAACCAGACAGCACATGCACATGAAAAAAAAAAAAACAGGAGGTGAGACAGACATGAAGGGTATCACAAAACAGCAGGCAGTATGTGCAACATTAGTCTAATGAGTAAAGACTGAAACTCTGGTATCAACATTAGCTATTGATATATGTGAGTAATATTGATTTGTGTGAGGAATATTGATATATGCCAGTAATACTGAGACACAGTAACAAATTACCTTTTGTAGGCAGACTGAAGAAATGAGGTCAGAATTATGTGTTTCATACAAGGGCATCTGTGGGGAAGCTGGGTAAAAGGGCAGCACCTAGCAAATGTACCTAGAGTAGTTGCAGCCTTGTTAGTGACAAATGAGGAAAGGAACCTTTATACAAAGCTCCTACTATACTGTACTAACCTAGTACTCTGCGAAACTGACTTCACCACTTTATAGGATGGCATTATCTCAGATTTCAAATTTCAGGCTTACAAATGTACTAATGCGTATCTTTAGAGACGCACAGATCAATATCATGCAGATTGCTTGTTTTCTCAAGCTTTTCCTGGTAATTGTTTTCCCTGCACAAAATGCAGAGAAATACATAGAATATATGGAAAATATGATCAAAAGTTATCATATAATTTTTCTAGAACAACTATTTCCTTAAGTAGCTTTACCAGCTAAATCAAAGATCAAAAATTATTTCTTCTCAAAAAATGGAAGGCAATATCAACACAGGCAGCCAGAAAAATACCACAAATACTTGGGAAGTTTGTAACAAGTTACAAGGAAATCAGCCTTAAAAAGCTGTACTTCTAAGGCTAAGTACTTTCTCTGAAAATGTTTTAGATATTCTTCTAAACAATCTTTTATAACTTGAATGGCTAGAAAATGTGCTAGACACATTCTTTTCTTGTTTATCGGAACTGAAAATCTTTTCAGAATATTTTAAAAAACCTACAACATACTGAAGCTTATACAAAGTTAAAGTTCTTAATTACTTTCCTGAACAAAAAAAAAAAGATGTTGAACTTCGTGTAAGCAGAAGATATATTAAGAAGTGTGACCAGCAGGTCAAGGCAGGTAATTCTCTCCCTCTACTCTGCTCTCCTGAGACCCTGCCTGCAGTACTGCATTGAACTCTTGCGTTGCCAAGATGAGAGAGACATGGTCCAGAGGAGGAACTGAAGATGACCAGAGGGCTAGAGCACCCCTCCTATGAAGACAAGCTTGTTCAGCTTGAAGAAGAGAAGGCTCTTAGACCTTAGAGCAGCTTCCAGTGCATAAAGTGGGTCTGCAAGAAATCTGGAGAGGGAATTTAACAAGGATGTGTAGTGACAGGACAAGGGGGGATGGCTTTAAACTAGATAAGGGTATATTTAGATTAGACATTAAGAAATTCTTTTCTTTGAGGTTGGTGAGAAACTGGCACAGGTTGCCCAGCCAGAGAAGCTGTGGCTGCCTGATTCCTGGCAGCGTTCAAGGCCAGGTTGGATGGGGCTTTGGGCAACCTGATCTAGTGGAATGTGTCCCTGCCTGTGGCAGAGTGTTGGAGCCAGATGATCTTCCCTTCCAGGTCCCTTCCAACCCAAACCATTCCAGGATTCTATGATGATTGTGTGATAATAGACACTACAATATGTAGTGTAGACTTCTCTACATTCAGAAGTAATGCGACTGAGAATTCCGCACAAAGTGAGAGAGTTAAGATTGTACATTTAAGAACAGTGTCGATGTAAAATAGTAATAAAATACATTTGCATTGTAATAATATAATTGCTAGTAGATCAAAAGATCAAATAAGTAACTAAAAAAATTTTAAATTTTCAAGATTCCAGTGGAAAAGCACTCAAGAGGGCATGAAAATGAGGTATCAAAACAAAAATTTAGAATTTTCTTACTTTTGAATACGTTTTGCATACATCAATGATGTTTTATTCATTGTTTTAAATTAAATATTTTTATATAAGATATCACTATATTTAAAGCTGCATGACAACTTCTATTTCCCCTCAGGTTTATGTTGTCTTTAATTTTGCAAAAAGGTATTTAGTATAATCTTCCATTTTCTATCTCTGTTGCTAGTTTTCTATTTTTTATTTCTCTAAATCTGAGCAAGAACACTAAAACCATAGAAGGGGTTTCAGATGTAAATATAGATGAAAAAAAGGAAGCCAAAAGTTGGTATTGAAAATTTCTCCAACAAACATTTTCACCCTTGTATTAAACTGCTGGGCACTGCAATCTTCCTCTGTTTTTCTTGTGGTTTCCTTGGTGGTTTGGTTGGTTGGTTTTAGTGGTTTTTTTTGTTTGTTTGTTTTTTTTTTTTTGTTTTTTTTTTTTTTTTAATTTTATGGTGGTTTTTTTTGTTTGTTTTTTAATGAAAGTGAAATACCTCATCAGTTATTGCATCTGATCGCTAAATAGGATTGTGATGAAAAAGGTGCATTGAAATATATATATGTTACATTCATGTCTTAAGTTCTGCATTTTGTAATTCAAGTGCATAAGGATACTGCAAAAGGGAGTGATATAGTTTGCATATGTGTTTTTCCCACATTGTGAATGTTACCAATTTGTACTACTCCCATAAAAGTTTCTTGCCAGTGTTTATAACTTTTCCAAATGACACTGTTTTCCCACATTTTTTGTATCCTTAGTCATGAGAAAACCCCCCATTTAAGTGTTAGCACTGAAAACTTGGAAGCACATGTGAGCTAAGGAGGGTGAAAGGAACGAAAATCTTCATCTACAAATTTTAACAACATCAGTCAGAATCAATGACAAAGATTCTGGGTTTTATTTCATTTTTTTGTGAGGTCTGTTGAATTAAATAAAAACTTTATGAGGGCTTCAAAAATGAGGGAAACGTGAAGTTCACCTGTCATTCTTTGGTTTTCTTTAGTTCTTTAAGTACCATAGTACCAGGAGAGCTTGGTATTCAGATATATTTTGATTCTAGCATAAAATGAATGAGCACGCATTTACCTCTGGATGACCTGGGAATATCTTTCAGTCCAGAACTGGAAGAAAGCTTGAATACTTGCCTCTGTACTGTACCCAAATTCCTGGAAACATTCTGCAAGTGAAATCCTAAATACAAAATATGTTATGCTTTAAAAACAATGCAGAAGAAAATATGTATATTTAACAGATGAATATGCTTTATTAGTTAAGTTATAAATTGCTAAGTAAGATCAAGCTACATGTTCCTTAATGATAAATTAATATCGTCTTATATAAAGTATGGACAGTTACTCCATTTAAAAAATAGGCAATTCAGAATATCAAATTTACATTAAAATTGTGGTGCATATAATACACACTCATTGTGTAAGTTACCTAAAATTTCTCCCAAGAAAATGAAAAATAAATAAATACAATTAAAGAAAACTAGTTATATCTGTTTCTTTGAAAAGAAGGACTTAGAAATACTAATTGTGGCAAAGAGACATCTTTAAACCAGAAACTGTCTGAAAATATTCAGGGCTGTGGGACTACAGCAGTGCCAGTAAAACAGGAGTCATTCTAGGGAGCAGATGGAATAAATAAAAGAGTTTTATTTTTCCTCTGAAAACCAATGGACAGCTGCAGTTGATTCTCCATGTAAATTCATCTTTCTGCACAGAATTTGTAGTTTCATCTTTCCTGTTCTATTATAAAGGTTTGCTTTTCTATTGGAAAGGTTTATCTTTAATGAGGAATAACTTTTTAATTATCCTCAGTGATTGCATGAGGAAAGCTTCTAACTATGAAATATATCTGTTCAACCAAGATATGGCAGTTGATATTGAAATAAATTAAGAGTAAAAATTCCCAACTTTTACCATTAACTAGGCATTTGGAGTACTTTATAAAAAATAGTACCTGAAACTAGGGAAATTATAGAAAATTCTGATGTGACAAGTCATTAAAGAGACTATATTTATATAGATGGCATACTAAAATTGGGGAAACAAAAATATGTGCGTGTATTCCATGTCTTGAAATCATGTGTTGGACAGGACTTTGGATATGCTGTTTATTCTAGAAATTCAGCTTGCTTTCAATATTCATAAGAGAAGATCCAGGTAATTAATAGCAGTACCGAGATTCATGAAATTAATGTTCTGTTTCCCTCTGGGGAGGAAACAATTCTTGATATGTTGAAGTTTTTCTCCATTTCTCCAGTTTTAAAAATGTGATATTAATATTTAAAATCTAAATAGCCAAAATATTGGCTACTCACAAAACTTTGAGTAGATACACTTATTCAGAATTTAATTCACAGACTGGCGAGAAAGTACCTAGAGCACTAAATTACTTGTAATTAAATGGAAATTTCATTTAAGTAGTTGACAAGTTCATGTAAATAAATTAAAAAAAAACATCTTGAAGCTAATAATTCAGGAAAGCTTGAATGAAATAATTTCAGCTTGAACTTTGTGGTGACTATGTGCATAAAAGCTGCCAGAATGCCATGATAATGTTTACTTAATATCATCCATGTGCTAAGCAATTTTGATAAATGTTTCAAAAGACAAGTTAATGGTTCATATATTTTATTTGTTTGTTTCTGAACTGCATGCAAAGGGAAGTCTGACTTTCACATGGATGATCTGAAAAGTGTTTTGTTATTAACAAGGTTTCTTCACTTTGTAACAAATATCATGGAAAGTTCTTGCTGTACTCAAAATCTGGGTGTTCTGTGTGGTTGTGGGGTTTTTTTTTGTCTGGTTGGTTGGTTGGTTGGTTTTTTTTTTTCCCTTTTTGTTGCTGTTGTGTTTTTTTTTTTTTGTTTAGATCCTTTTTTTTTTTTTTTTTTTTTTTTTTTTTTTAATGTGGTTGTTGGAGAAAAATATTTTGCAGTTCCTGGAATATGTTAAGTAATACTTGCATTACAAGGGCCCTGTCCTACAAATGCTGCACTTAAATGATATACGGCCACTGGCCAGCAGCAGAAGTTTAAATTGGCAAAGAAGGAAGCTGACTTAACAAAACAGAAGTTTTGAGTATAATGTGGCAGAATTACGACTGTGACGCTTTGTTATCCATTTCAGCAAACATTTGAAATTAGCCACCTTGCAATTACCTGCATTGTTGTTGGTCCCTGAATCAAACTGATGACAAATATCTTTGACCTCAATGTTACCAGGATTTCATTCAATGAACTTAATGCCCTCTCATGCAAGTTTTAAACCGATCATGCCTGCTTTAAACCAATAAAAGTTAAATGAATAAGCAATTAATAGGTTGTTGTGGTTTAAGCCCAGCCTGTAACTCAGAACCATGCAGCTGCTTGCTCACTCTCCCCTCTTCTTCCGCCCACTCCCAGAGGGATGGGGAGGAAAATCAAAAGAATGTAACTCTTATGGGATGAGATAAGAACAGCCAAGTAACTAAGGTATAACACAAAACCACTGCTGCTACCACCAAGAATAATAGTGATAATGGAAATAACAAGGGAAGAGAATACAAGCGCTCACCACCCGCTGAGAGATACCCAGCCCAACCCGAGCAGTGATCTAACCTTTCTGGGGTTTACATACTGGGCATGATGTGCTGTGGTATGGAAAAGGCCTTTGGCTAGTTTGGGTCAGATGTCCTGTCTCTGCTTCCTCCTGGCTTCCCCTGCTCCCTGGCAGAGCATAAGACTCAGGAAGTCCTTGGTCAGAGTAAACATTACTGAGCAGCAACTAAAAACATCGGTGTTATCAGTGCTAATTCCAGGCTGAAAGTCAAAAGCACAGCACTGCACCAGCTAGTAAGAAGGAGAAAAATGGCTGCTACTGCTGAACCCGGGGTATAGGTGAACTAGCGTCTATATGTGAGAATGTGAATTTGACACTAGTGTGGTCACTGGCTTGATCTAATAATGTTTATCATAAATGGAATAGTTGGGGGGATTTTGTATTTGTCAGTCATCCATATGAAAAAGAAAGTAGACAATACTCATGACCCCATATAAGTGTAGTGGGAAATGGAATGCACAGACAAAAACAATTTTGCCATTTAGCTTATAAAGCTAGGTTGAGCATCATTAAGATGTTTACCAACGATATGCCAAATAGCAAAATGCATCACAACTGAATTCTGTCATATACATTGAGATATATGACCAGATTCGAAGATTCGAAGATGGAAGATTCTTATTCTAATTATTATTATATCTTATTCTAATTATTCTAATTATTCTAATTCTAATTATGGAAGATTCGAAGGAAAAAAGAGGATTATAAAAGGTGGAAGCAAGGACAGGCAGCCTGGGAAGCATAAAGGGATGTTGTCTGGGAAACTAGGGACCAGGTTAGGAAAGCTAAGGCCCACTTAGAATTCAACTTGGCTAGGGATGTTAAGGATAACAGGAAGGGATTCTACAGGTACACTGCAAATAAAAGACAGATTAGGGACAGCATGGGCACTCTCCAGAAGCTATTAGGAGAGCTGGTTACCCTGGATTTGGAGAAGGCTGAGGTTCTTAATGACTTCTTTGCCTCAGTCTTCACCGGCAAATGCTCTGACCACACCACCCAAGCCTTGGAAGGCAGACGCAGGGACAGTGAGAATGAAGACCCTAGGCCCACTGTAGGAGAGGATCAGGTTCAAGATCATCTTAAGAACCTGAATATGCACAAGTCCATGGGACCTGATGAAATCCATCCGCGGGTCCTGAAGGAGCTGGCAAATGAAGTTGCTAAGCCACTGTCCATCCTAGTTGAAAAATCATGGCAGTCAGGTGAAGTACCCGACAACTGGAAAAAGGGAAATATAACCCCCATTTTCAAGAAGGGGAAAATGGATGAGCTGGGGAACTACAGACCAATCAGTCTCACCTCTGTGCCTGCCAAAATCTTGGAGCGGATTCTTCTGGAAGGCATGCTGAGGCACATGAAAAACAACAAGGTGCTTGGTGACAGCCAGCATGGCTGCACTAAGGGCAAATCCTGCCTGACCAATCTGGGGGCCTTCTATGATGGGGCTATGGAACTGATGGACAGGGGTAGAGCAGTTGATGTCATCTACCTGGACTTGTGCAAAGTGTTTGACACTGCCCCACACGACATCCTTGTCTCTAAGTCGGGGAGAGACATCAATTTGATAGGTGGAGCACTGGGTGGATAAAGAACTGTTTGGACGGCCACATGCAAAGAGTAGTGCTCAATGGCTCAGTGTCCAGCTGGAGACCAGTAATGAGTGGTGTCCCTCAAGGATTGGTGCTGGGACTGGCCTTGCTCAACATCTTTGTTGGTGACATGGACAGAGGGATTGAGTGTGCCCTCAGCAGGTTTGCCGATGACACCAAGTTGTGTGGTTTGGTTGATATGTTGGAGGGAAGGAATGTCATCCAGAGGGACCTTGACACACTTGTGAGGTGGGCTGATGCCAACCTGATGAAGTTTAACCATGACAAGTGCAAGGTCCTACGCCTGGGTCAGAGCAATCCCAGGCACAGCTACAGGTTGGGCAGAGAAGAGATTGAGAGCAGCCCTGTGAAGAAGGACTTGGGGGTGTTAGTCGATGAGAAAATGAACATGAGCTGACTTCCGTGTGCACTTGCAGCCCAGAAAGCCAACCGTATGCTGGGCTGCATCAAAAGGAGCATGGCCAGCAGGTGGAGGGAGGTGATCCTGCCCCTCTGCTCTCGTGAGACCTCACTTGGAGTATTGTGTGCAGTTCTGGTGTCCTCAACACAAAAAGGACATGGAACTGTTGGAACAAGTCCAGAGGAGGGCCACGAGGATGATCAGGGGACTCAAGCACCTCCTGTGTGAAGATAGGATGAGAAAGTTGGGGATGTTCAGCCTGGAGAAGAGAAGGCTGCAGGGTAACCTCCTAGCAGCCTTCCAATATTTGAAGGGGGCCTATAGGGATGTTGGGGAGGGACACTTCATTAGGGACTGTAGTGATAGGACAAGGGGTGATGGGTTCAAACTTAAACAGGGGAAGTTTAGATTGGATATGAGGAAGATGCTCTTTACTGTAAGGGTGTTGAGGCACTGGAATGGGATGCCCCGGGAAGTTGTGAATGCTCCATTGCTGGCAGTGTTCAAGGCCGGGTTGGACATAGCCTTGGATGACATGGTTTAGTGTGAAGTGTCCCTGTCCATGGCAGGGGGGTTGGAACTAGATGATCTTAAGGTCCTTTCCACCCCTAACTATTCTATGATTCTATGATTCTATGTGTATCATTTGACTCGACATTCTTGCTGCCTAGTTTGGACATGTACAGTGTGAAGTATTAGGAACAGTTTCATTTTTAAACGTTCAAGACACTAGCAGGTATATCTCTAACTTTTCATAATTGTAGGCAGTATTGTCTTGCTGCCTTTCCTTCCACACCTCCCTAGATACAAATAATCAAAAGCGGATAGAGAATCAAGTTCAACCATTAACCTAATACTGCCAAACCCACCACTAAGTCATGTCTCTAAGCATCACATCTCTACATCTTCAAGGAAAGATGACTCAATTGATATCTGAGCAGCCTGTTCCAAAGCTTGACAACCCTTTTGGTGGGGAAATTTTTCCTAGTATCCAAACTAAACCTCCCCTTGTGCAACTTGAGGTCATTTCCTCTTGTCCTGTTGCTTGTAACTTGGGAGAAAAGACGTACAACCACCTTGCTACAGCCCCCTTCCAGGTAGTTATAGAGAGTGATGAAGTCTTCCCTGGGCCTCCTTTTCTCCAGGCTATACAACCCCTGTTCCTAAGACACACCTTATAAGCCTTGTGCTCCAGGTCCTTCACCAGCTTCATTGCTCTTCTTTGGACACAGTCCAGCACCTCCATGTCTTTCTTGTAGTGAGGGGCCCAAAACTTAACACTGTATTTTAGCTGTGACTTCACCAGTGGCCAGTACAAAGAGGAATCACTTCACTAGTTCTGCTCTCCACACTGTTTCTGCCATAAACCAGGATGTTATTTGCCACTTTGGCACTCTGAGTACACTGCTGGTTCATTCTTATCTAGTTATTTACAACACCCCCAGGTCCACAATACAAAAAATTCATTTATGCTTAGAGTTAACCATCTCCTGTAGAACCTGGTCCTGATTATACTTTATCCTGCTTACACTGCTTCAGTACTTGCTGTTTGTTATTTTCTGTAAGCTGCCAATGAATCTACTTTCATATTCCAGCGTTTGCACACTAACTCAAGATTATTGAAGGTGTATGTTAAAAGCAAGGAAAATCATTATTAGTTGTTTACTTATGACTAAACTACATGTTTAGGGATGAGTGTAACAAATGAAAAATACTATACAGTATGTGAATTAAACCATTTTGCCAAACAACTCTCTTTGGCTAACCCTAAACTAAATTAGTACCTTACTGCACTTCTGCAAGTGCTGCTTATATTTCTCTGCCAAGGGCTGCTGAACAGAAGACAATCCACCATTATAGACAGACGATCCATCTGATGCATAATAGTGAAAGGGCATTTCAGTAGGGAGCTCTGCTGTCTATAAATATGTCTTGTCTATAAATATGTCTTGTCTATAAATATGTCTATAAATATGTCTATAAATATGCCTTGAAATAATGATTTCAAGCAATGTTTTTTTTTTCACCTAAACTGAGAAGATGAAAGTTTTCCACTGCAAGTACAAAACACCTATTTATATAATTCTGCTGTTGAAGATGTTTGTCAACAAAAAAGATCTAGATAGAAGTCTTCCCAAAATGCAAGTGCATGACTGCATCCAAACATCTCTGTACATTTTGTGCATTCAGACAGGCACTAGTATATGCACAGACAGAACATAATTGCCAGTTCAAAAGCTGCCCTTCCAGCAGTTCATTCCAAAATATGTCTCCATGTCCTCCTGCCCTGCTTTCCTCAGTTGGTCTAGACTGTCATGCAGGAGCTCACGCTCACTTTTGTTTTACAGGCAGGTGGTTCAGGACATCACTGTGTTCCTTCATGCACAAGAACTGATAGAAGTGAGGACAGAAAGATTTCCTGATCAGGTTGCTGCTACCATAAGCACAGGATCATGTCATGGTTTTGTTTTGTTTTGTTTTGTTTTTTACTTGTCTTAATGTAAATTTTAATGAAGTTTATGTTCATTTAAATCAATCCATGCATAACTTTCTTATCTGTGGTGTCCCAAAGATCTGTAGATGCATGAGCAGCTATATTTCTATATAGTGCATACTTAGTGCTATAGTATGCACCATCACAATATACTTACAGCCAAATGGCTAGCGTCTACTTGTTTTAACAAATTGATCATAATTATTTGCTATACTCTGAGATGATTGATGCATACTGTGAGACTTTTAAGATTTGTTTCATTTAGTCACATTTGAGAAACAATAAAGATACTGGGATTTGGGTCCAATTGTGACCCTTTCAGTAACTGATGTTTGTCTTCCTTCATCAGCAGACTTCTGCATAATGGAAACATTGAAAGCAAGCTTCTGAAATTAGAAGAGCTGAGCTTAAAATTAACTTTGTTGCATTAAATACGTCTAAATCAATTTTCTTCTAATTATATCCCTTCCCTCCGCTACATATGGTAAGTTATTGCTACTCTATAAATTATATGGGTGGAATTTGTAAGATAAGATTAGGAGAGTTTGAGAGATTGCTCTTCATTTAATGGCATGTCTTTCTCACAAAGCCAATACCATTAACATTACTTTACATTGTTAGTTGTTTACAGTGTCATTTCCCCTTTCTTTAGCATCATTCCACTTTTAAACTCTACTTGCATTCTTAGGTACCCACTACTTTATTGAATACACAGACTGTTAAATCCTGGGAGAGAGAAAGGAACTTTCAATTTCAACAAGAAATTATGCAGTTGATATGGGAATTACTGGTTTATATCATAAAGGAAGGCAATTTTGGTGATTACAGTTGGGTCCCTTCCATTCTGAAAATATACTTATGAATCTCAAATTATTGTTCTGAACAGCATTTTACCCTCTGCATCCTTGTGACTATCATACTGAAGTTTATAATTAATATTTTAATAAACAGGGCTACCAAAATAGCCTTCTATCAGCAATTGTCTAGAGAGTTCCTTTGCTCCAAATCACACACCACATAAAAGGCAACAGGAGAAAAACTCACAAGAAGACTGGTGAGGAAAGGGAGATTAGTGACCGCGGTCTTCTGAGCCTGCTGAAAAATCCATTCCTGAGTGTGACTCAGGAAGGCTGATGCAATTTATGTTATTCTGTGTTTAAATTGAAATGTAAAAAGTGAAACTTCACATCTCTTTGAGAATTGATTTTAATTAGTTGTAGAAGATGTGATCATGAGAATAAGATTGCTAATGTAGAGTAAAGTTTACCTAATTATTTTTCATGTCTGCGCAGAATGCTTCAAGGGAGCAGATATACAGGAAAATAAAAAGTGACAGCTGTTGCGTTTTGTTTTATTAAAAAAAAAAAATCTTTAAACTTTTTTAAAAATTTATTTATTGGATGTTTACTTAGAGCAAAGAAGCATTATTTCTAGGACTTCTGCAGTAAAAATGATTTATTTAAAGCTTCAGAAATCATAACAGCTTTACACTGATGTAGGAAGTATGCTGTCTTGATTGTATCGTATTTGGCAGTTTAGAAACAGTGACAGGTAAAAGTCTTCCCTGATACCATGTGTCTTTATTTACAAGATAACGAGAAATTTGATACATTGGAAAAGTTCATGCATGTTTTGAATTTTGAAGGATAGGACTACAAGGGGTGAAGAATTAAAGAATACTCAAGACAGTATTTTAGGAAATACAAATGCACAGCATGTTGAACTTCTGATGGTAGATGAACTCCCCATCTGTACTATGAAGGAAAGATTCTTCACATGCCTGCAAGCTACATTTTTCATTTTGATGTTATTGCAAACAAACAGGGTGAGAGAAGTTTAGAAAAATCTCATTTTTATAATGCATAATTGGCACACTGCGTTTTCCTTTTATTAGGCAAAACTGCAGCTCTCTGCCAGACAGGAAAAAATTTCAAAGTCTCTGTGGTAGAGGGAACCTACTAGTCTGAAGAAGAAACTGATAGTGCAGATGCAGGAAAGGTTATGGTGACATCCTAACTTCTCTGTCACTCCACATAGGGTATGCCTCTGTCTATTTGGAGCATTTCTGCTCTCTTCTCCAACCCCTTCTTCCTGGGTCTGAGCTGCCAGATCTCTAGTAGCCTGATTAATTCTTTATTTTGTCATATCTTCTTTTCTAAAACATTTCAGATACTTCAGAAATGATGCAGTTCTAAAATTACACTTTCACCTCATGTTTTCAAGCAAAACTCCAGCCTTCCACTGCCTCCTCTCTGGATTTCAAAACAGATCAAAAAAGTTTTGGCTGAAACAGTGTAAAGAATCCCCTATTTCTCCTTCTGTGTGTTTTCCAAGCAAGTAGTCCAACTATAAATAGTCAAAGAATATTACTCAGTTTGGGAGGATGCTTCTATTATAGGTAAAAATAGTGTTTTGTTGGGTTTTTTTTTCCCCATGTAGGGGACATATTAGACAATAGAAACTGATGAGAAATGGAATACAAGGTTCTATTTAAGTATGTTTAATAAGGAAATAAAAGCAGTGGTGCATATCCTGATACATATGCGCTACATATTTAAAAAACAATACAGGAGAAGCAGTTACTTGATCCTGAACAAAATACACTAGGCAAGCTAAAAAACTGGTGAAAGGAGGGTAACCATTGTGCTATTTTAATTTCAAGGTAAAAAAAATACAAGAATCTTTGAAATAGGCCATGCTGGTTTTGAGGAATTTTCTGTGTCCATGGGATCTCCAGATCAAATCTGAAGAAACTGATCACTTCAGTGAGTAAGAGAGAATTACTGGAGAGTAAAGAACTTGGGCAGAGAGATGAGACTTTATCTTTAGTACTTATTTGATGATCAGGATTACAATACTAACTGACAAAAAAATTGAAAGTGACAATCATTCTGATCTTATAAAAACAAAAGAAACAAACAAACAGCAACAGAAAAAGAAAGCAGCTTGTTATAAAAAAAAAGTTAATACCTCAAACTCTTTAAGAAAACATGGGGGACACTTGAACCCACCTTATAGTAGCACCTCATAGCAGGTCTAGGCCTGAGGCATAGTGGTTATTAAAAAAATGTTTGAGAAAAGACAAAAGGAAGGTAGCATGGCTTCCCAGCAACACAAAGGGTGCTAAGTTGGATTAAGGAGACAGCCTGCAAAAATCTGAAGTTGTTTTCAAATAAGGAAGGAGCAAAAAGTTCATAAACATTGGCAGATTAAAAAAAAAATATAAAAAATGAAGAACAACTAACAAAATAAACTGATACTAAATCCTACTACAAACACAGAGGAAGTTGGAAGCCTGCCAGACAGTCTCTAGAGGCAATTGATTACCAGGGTAAAAAGGAAACACTCAGACAAGATAAGACCATTGCAATGAAACTTAATATATTCTTCACATTGGACTTATTTGTGGGAAAAGAAATCTCTTCATCAAGAACCGTTTTTTCAGTGGGACTCATCAAAGAACATATCTGTGAATTAAATGACAGTACACGCTAAAAAATAAATGACAAAATGAATAGCCAAAAAGTCTAATCAGAACCAGATGGTACTCAGCCTAGAGGTCTGTAGGAGTTCAAGGACAAAATAACTACTAACAGTGTAGGACAAAAAGTACAGAACTGCTTACATATGAGAAGTGAATAAATAAGCTGGGGTTCTTCACACAGAAAAAGGAGATAACCTGTGGATGGGTGGGGAGACGTGGCAGATGTTTGCAGAAATACAGAATGCCTGGAGAGATACCAGCTGCTCCGTGTGTCTTCCAGGGCAAGAAGAACCGTGAATTAAAGCTATTAGGAACCAGGTTCAAGACAAATGACAAAAAGAGATCTTTCATTTTGGGGGTGTTGAACATGGAAAGCTCATTGCCAGACACTGAAGCTTACAGAAGTTCAACTACTTGGAAAGAAAATACATTTGGGATCCTGAGATACACAGAAAAAAAAAAAAGAAGAAAACACAGGGTTTAAAATGGGTTGATAATTCAGACATCTAACAGTGTGTCCAATATCACTGCCAGATATGAAACAAATATATCCCTACCAAAAGTGGACCAAAGGATGAACGCATTTCAAAGCTACAGTCAAATCAGGAAAGGTGAATATAGAAATATTGCACTAGAAGGAAATGATAGTCACCCTATTTCTGCAGCAGACAGCAATGAAATGCATAATTTAAGAAAATTAGCAAGAGAAGATTCTGTGTACATTTTAGGAGCTCAGACAGAATCATTTATTTTCCAACAACAGCAAAACAGGATTGACATTTTTAAATAATATATTGTAGCTGAGATGAAGGGCCTTTCAAATATGCTTCAGTGCACACCAGCCTGGGCAGACTGCAACAAACTAAGTCAATAGCACTCTCAGTGAGGGAATCAATGTGATTTGCAGTGCTCCTAGTAGAAATGTCATTCAAAATTGATGACAGGATTTCTGACCGAATGCTATTTTAGAATGGTCTTTATCATTCTGTTTCTGACACTACATCTGGTGGCTTTTGACCCTCCCCAGAAATGTCCCATTTCCAGGTGAACGCTGGACTAATCTCATGCCACCGTGTAGAATTAACTTAATGAAACTGTAGGAAGATAAAAGATACTTTAGAAAACCCTCTGTAAAATAAATAACTGAGCTAACAATTAAAATCTTAGCACTTCGGCTGCTACTGAAATACAGGAGATAATAGCTTCTTTTTTCAATCTTTTCTTCCTCACAGATGGAAGAATCTTTAAACTTTATGTTCTAAATTACTTTGGAACCTTTATAAAAATAATCACAGATGCTACAAATACCATTTAGAATATAGTATTATTAAGCCTATTGGTTCTTGGCTGGAAAATTGCTCAGTCTGCTGTAAAAACCCACATTACTTTCCATGAAAAAGTTACTTTATCGCTACCACTGTGAGCATTTTGCACAAGAATATTATTTCTGCTACCTATAGTTGAAAGTGAAGCTGGTAGGAAACTGCTTTGCTGCACCCTGGAAATCTGAGTTTTCTGAACTTCTACTTGGCATTTGGAAAATCTTGATTTAAACTCTTTCTTCAGGTGATTTGGATGGGGTCTTGTACTGCAGTTCCCAAAGCAGCTGGCCAGACTCCCCAGTCACTGCACTAAACCCCAGGGAGGAAAGATACAGAAAGCAATATATGTGGATGATCACTGCCAGGGTTGTGAATACTTTACCCCTCATTTGCAAAAGAAAAACCCTTTTGGACTCCCAGGATTTGCATACACACATCTGCTGCCAATATACTGCAATAAAGGTCATCTGCACATAAGAGAGAAAAGACAATATTTAGGTGATTATATTAAAATGCATAGTTGGTTATGTGAAAACTTAGATCAGTAAGCTACTATTTTAGAGAGCACCTGCTTTTCCTCTGTGCATAAACTGCCTCTGTTCTGTATTAATTAAAAAAAGTGCTAAAACACGAATGACTAACCCCTTCCATTAGCCCCATTCAGTTTATGATTTTTACAAGAAACCTAATATACTTAACATGGAAATGTTGAAAAGAAGGTAGCTTAGATTCTTTATTCTCCTGCTAAAAACATGGAAAGTGGGAAAAGTATGTACATCCAAAATTAGTGCTTCATCATTTTGATAATAAAAAAAATATTTAGCAATTAATGCAATGCTAAGCATGAATAAATAAATAAAATGGGTTACTAGAGAAATCCTTGACTCAATGAACATATTTTCATTTTATTTTAAATGGCCTAGCCTCAAGCCTGCTTGGCAGCTTGGGTCAAGATGACAGTACTTTATGAATATAAATAAAAGAGTGAGAAAATGCAGCTGAGTTTTACTGAAAGAAGCTGAAGCTTTAAGTCAATAAAGTGCTCACTTCTGCAAAAGACAATTTAAAAATGTCCCCAAGACAAATCAGAAACAACTGTGTTTCTATATGACAAAATAATTACCTAGTACACCACTTGTAATGCTACAATACTATCAACACTTCAAGCTGAAACGAAGAAACAATGAAAGCAACCCTAATATTATGCCTCCATGTAGAAAATGCACCATGGGCCATATTGTGCCATCTGTTTTGAAAGCAGAACATGGGACTAATAGGGAGGTACCTTTAAAAGGCAGATGGCACAATGTGACCCTTTATTCTTGTCAAGTCTTAAAAGGTATTTCATCACAGCATAAAGAGCTTAGCTGTGACCCGTAAATCGATGTATATTTAATGTGGTTTTATCTTTGAGGCAGTTAAATATTTTCCTTAAAGGCTTACTGTTTTATGGGAAATAGCTACAAACATTGATCAGGCAGTAGTTGCTAATTACTTTTTGGGAAAATATAAGGTATATTTTTAAAGTTGATCTAAAGATGACTGGAGAGAAATGTGTAGAATAGCTGTAAAGGACCATAGTGAATTGTAGAACAGTGCTATTCATGATGAGACTCCCTTAGAGACCAGCACAGAGATTCTCTTATCACAAAGATTAAGAAATTTTAGGTTCAACAAAGTTTTATGGGCAAGTTGATGGGGTTTTAATTATATTTTTTCTTACATGAGGAATACATTCAATATTTGAAAATGTTTATTCTTGGCATATAAGCCAAGCTTTGTAGAAATAATTAAATATTTATTAGTTCTACAGTGTGCAAATAATAGCTGTGGTTTCCACTTGAACTGAAGCAGTTCTGCTACTTCTAACACAACAAAATTTTTGGGCAATGCAAATTCACACGCTGGCAGATAGCATACTTGCAAGCACCATCTAACTTTCAGTCATAAAGGAAAGAAGCATAAAATTCTTTAATATACAGTAGAATATGTTCTTCTAACACTTTTTTGCAACCAAACAGTATTTAGTCAATGGAGCTAGTTTCATATGGAATTTACTTAAGCTCCCCGTGAAGTTGCTTTTAAGGGGAAATTGCAAACTCTTCTATCAAGTGAACTTAGCATAAAATCAGACTTCATTCCCTAAAGATCTCCTAGATCATCTTGTTTGCATTGGGCATTTATTCTGTTGATTTTTACAATAGATTTAGATGCTTCTGAATTATATTTTTGGTTAGGAAGCTTTGCTGAGTTCATGCTGCTGAAGAAGAAATACAAAGATACCTCATCTGAAAAAAATGCCTTCCTTGAGGGAAGTGTTTATCCTGCATTGCTCAAGAACAGGGAGAATGGAGTGGAAGAAAACATAACACACAGCTACATGAATAAGTATATAATGGTTCATATAGCAAGCTCTACACTGTAAGAACTGAATGACTTTCAAAGGTTCAGCACTGGCAGTGCAGCACCCACTGTATCTTTTATTGACAGTTTGTGTTCAGGTGTTCTTAAAGTTAATGTATATCTGATACATAAACCAGCTTTGATGTGTGCCTTGAAGAAAAGCTGTCCTATGCTTTTATAGAGTGTTAACAATCCATCTTTCAGCAATGTTTCTTATCTCTCTGGTTTTGTTTTAATAAAAGTGGAAAGAAATAAACATGAATGAACAGGGAAACTCCTAGAAAAAGACACTGTGATTGGGCATGGCATAAACCAGACTTTTGAGGTTGATCTACCTAGATTTTCATCTCAGAGTGATATCTTCAGAGAAGATAAAAGTCTTTAACAGAAACAGTATAAGAAAAATATCTGTTTTAGTGATCTGTGTGTTGTTAACAGTGCCTTTTTGGCAAATTTTTTTTTATTGTAATCACTGGCTGGTGTCCTCTGATCCTCATGAAGTCTGTAGTTTCTGAGTTTTGGTTGATTGTCTGCTCATCTAAACAGTTTCTCTGCTTACCTTCGAGTTCAGTTCCCTGTCTCAGCTGCACAATTGTGTCAATGTCATAGAATCATAGAATAGTTAGGGTTGGAAAAGACCTTAAGATCACTTAGTTCCAACCCCTCTGCCATTGGCAAGGACATCTCACACTAAACTATGTAATTCAAGGCTCTGTCCAGCCTGGCCTTCAGCAACACTAGGGATGGAGCATTCACAACCTCCCTGGGCAACCCATTCCAGGGCCTCACCACCCTCACAGTAAAAAACTTCTCTTGTCCTTTAAAACTTTCTTTCCATGCACTGTCTCAGTTTTTCTCCTGGGGAAGAACAGTCTTTTCCCTCTCCAAAAGGTCTCAGATAACCCAGACACTATTTTTTTCATGTTT
This sequence comes from Myiopsitta monachus, assembly GCA_017639245.1. Taxonomy (NCBI): domain Eukaryota; kingdom Metazoa; phylum Chordata; class Aves; order Psittaciformes; family Psittacidae; genus Myiopsitta; species Myiopsitta monachus. The sequence goes on from CM029941.1 coordinate 59,593,636, forward strand.
ATAACAGAAATAGCATTCAAAATATAAACCAGTTATTACCTGTCACAGATACAAGCATGAAAAGCCGCTGCATCTTGGAAAAAGGGGCACTTTAAAATGTGTTTTTTTTTATTCTATTGATTCTGAGCAATTTTCTAGGGGAATCTATTCTATGATTTTCTCTGCAAGGAGAAGCTTTTTTTCCATCACCTCCAAGGCCTGTCTTTGACTTTGTTTCTTGTGACAAGAAAATTCTTCCCAGCTAAATCTTATTTTAACAAAATGTAAATGAGAATGAAACTGTATGTAAGTTTACTAAAGTCAGGAGCAAGTATTTATGTCAACAACTAACATTAATTTTTAGCAATTCTATCCATTATTTGGGCAGAATAATCTGATTATGCAGGTTTTTTTCTTAATAATTCTAAACAATCAACATAATATTGAATACCTGCACAAAGATGGAAACTCCACAGATATATTCCATCTGCTCCTCAGGGTTTATTCCAGCTTGCCTGCAAAAGACTTGTCATAAATGCCCTATTGTACTGAATTCATATGATATTCAAGAACATCTTGACTGTCTATGGCAGCGTATTACTTTTTCTTCATTCATTTAAAGCAATTGGGTTTTTATGAAGCAGCTAATAAAAGACATATTTTTCCACTAGTTTTTAAGATACTGTAAGTGGTATGAGGTAATGAAACTACCATTAGGTCTATTATAGATCAGGTTTATGTTTTAAAGAAAACTATTTTGAAACAAGCAGTTTTCTCATGACAACAAAGGGATTTGTGTGACCTTTAAAGGTACCTTCCAACCCAAACTATTCTATGATTCTATTATTTCAATTAAGGTAATACTCAAACACAGGATGAAGGTTACTGGCAAAGGATGCTTCTAAATAGTAACGAGAACCATTGTTTAGATTTTGTCATTTAAAAATTTAACTTGCTTTCAGAGACCTTGCTTTGGTAGCCTTGCAGACTACCTGCTGGTAAATACCTTAGCCACTTGCTGCACATGGGTCTTCAAGCAACAGTTTTCTTATAACCATATCTTATATTGTTGAAGTTTCAGAGGATGGAAAGTGTTATCTTGAATAAATGCAGTTAGCTCTTTGATAAAAACCTCAGAAATATTTATCCAGTTAAATACAAATAATAATAGACCTCAGCTGAATTAAAACCCACCATATGCAAACACTTTTCAGCCATATATGTATATATCACCACAGGAAAATATTGGAGGCATTCACATATCAGTTCAACTCCCAGGTAAACTGTGCACTCTTGAAGCTAACATGAGTGGACCTCTGGGTTTACGTTCATATGGGCAAGAAAACTTCAGCACTTTTTCTTGGACTGACATTTGATCTAGATTTAGATTGATAAGAGAGAAAAAAAGTAGTGGTTAAGTTAAAGTCACGTATCTTAAAGTCAGGAGTCATATATATTGAGGAGTTTAGGATTTGCCTCTTGGTTTCTTGTTTTCAGCAAGAAGAATAAAAGATCTGAAAGGCAATGTTTTGAACTTTACCAGGAGAAATACTGTTTCTGGGTTTGGAATTTGACACACACTTAGTTTCAAAGAAGCTATCTATAAGCAGCCATTCTGGAGAACCTCTTTTCTCCTTGACTTCATCAGAGATAAAACTGTGACTGGGAAAAAAACTAAGAAAGTCCTTTAAAAAATCAAAGGCACATCTGTGTAAGATGTTAAATTTGCAGTGCTTCACAGGGAAAACTCAGAGACTGAAAATATGAAAGTAAAGATATTTATGGCAGCCAAAAAAAAAAAAAAACCAAACAAAAAACCCCAAACCACCTCCAAATGAAAATTTGTTTCAGGAAAAATAGTTAAAAGCGTGAACCTCTTTCAGTTAGGTAGCTTTAAAGTGTGTTTAGTTTTCTACCAAATTCTTTTTGCCTCTAACAAGTGTAGTTTCAGCCACTTAATACCACTCCAGTAGGAAAACAACTTGAAAACTATTTTGGCATATAATTTGGTAAACTCTTCAACTTTAATAAGGGTAGAACAGACAATATTGACTTCTAAAAAAGCAATTCCTGGTATCAAAAGGAGAAGTGATGAAGGCATTAATCTGCTCTAATTAGTGTGGCCTATAGCTTCAGCAAGGTGATGAGTTTATACTCTAATATCTGAATATCTGACATAGCTCAGAAAAGTATTGAAGTACTAAGACATAGTCTTAACCTTCAAGATAAGTTCTTAGCATCTTTGTGAACCTTTGCACTAGGGGCTGTGAGGTACTGGAGAAAGAAATGATAGCAATCACTAATTATCAAATTAATACTTTAAATTCAGGTAGTTCTTTCTGGTGTATAGTCAAGCTGGCAGTTGTACAGGTAGGCAAGAGAAGAATGCTTTCGTTGCTGGTATAATATTTTTAATTGGTATACGAAAAAAAGCATTGAGCTGTGCTTGCTTCTCATCTCTGTAAGAAAAAAACCCAAATATTTTAGAAAAAAAGGTAATGTATTACACTTGCATGGATAAGTGTAAAATGTACTTGACCACTAATAACTGAAGCACAGCATTAGGTAGGTTTGAAAGGACATCTGCGGTTCATCAGGTCCAATCTGCTGCTCAAAATAAGGCTAGTTAAAGCATATTTTCCAGTGTCATAACCAGACGAATCTTGACGGATGGTTCTCTCAAATTCTTTCTGGGCCTGTTTTATCACAGTCATTGGTAAAGTGATAAAGGTTTTTGAGGCTGAATCTCACATCCTCTAGCTTGTGGCCATTGCTTTTCACCCTTACACCATGCATATCTGAGAGAGTGCAGCCACTCCACATACACCAAACTTGCCTACAACCTCCAACCATGTAATTACAGACAGCAGGGTGGTCTCTCCTTCCCATATTCTTTTCCAGCCTGAACCAGTCCAGTACCTTCTGCATCCCCTTGTGTATCCTGTGCTCTAATAATGACCCTCACAAGGACCATCTGCTGAACTCACCAGGGCCTGTCCTGTGCCAGGAGCCCATATCGTGGGGCAGTACACTAGGAGTAGTCTCACAGGTGTCAAGCAGTGGGTCAGGATCATTTAGCACTTTCTTGCTGGTCACTGTTCCTCATAAGGTCAAAAAGACAGTGCTATTATGTCTGCACTGTATATACTTGAGATATCTAAAGAGTAGGAAAATAATTGGTTTAAAAATGAGACAAACCCCTGGAATTATAGAAGTTGATTTTTTTTTTGTTTGTTTGTTTGTTTGCTTTCTTTAGTTTTGTAGCTGTACCCTTTATTTTTAAAAACATATTAAGCTTTTTTTTCCTGCAAAAAGAATGCCTGAGGATAGTCCTATTTAGAACTTCGCAAGCTTTTTCTTTACCCTTGATGCTGATTCATGAAGATCACAGACAGCACAGTTTTGTTCTCATTTATACTGAACTAAAATTGATATTTTAAAAACTTAAAATTGAAAAGTCAAAATAAATCCCAATTTGGTCACATAACTTCAAAAATTAAAACTTTATTAGGTAGTTGAGTGATGGATTGTTTCAGAATGATTAAAGTCTATTGGATTCCTACATCACCACTGCTACCTATTTCAGTGAAATTAGTCTCTTTTTGACTAATTCTGTGGCAATCTTGCTATAAAAATTTGGTAAGTTTCACTGCACATATTTTAACTCAAATGACATGCATGAAATGATATAAAAAGGTTATTCTTTTGAAAATGACTTACTTAGAATCAATATGATACTGCTTCTAGACTTTACGCATACCTAACTGTCCTGGGTTCAGCAGTAACTGTCATTTTTTTTTTCCTCCTTCTTGGTAGCTGGTGCAGTGCTGTGTTTTTGACTTTCGGACTGGGAACAGCGCTGATAACACCAGTGTTTTCAGTTACTGCTTGGTAATGTTTTGGTCTGACCAAGAACTTTCTGAGTCTCATGCTCTGCCAGGGAGGAGGGGAAGCCAGGAGGAAACGGAGACAGGGCACCCGGCCTGGGCTGGCCAAGGGCGTATTCCATGCCACAGCACGTCATGCCCAGAATGTAAAAAACTGGAGGCAGGAGCCCTGGAGGTTATCTCTCTCTCTCTGGGCTCGGTCGGGTGGTGAGCGGTTGTATCCTCTTCCCTTGTATTTCCCTGGTCATTATTATTATTGGTGGTAGCAGTAGTGATTTGTGTTATACCTTAGTTACTGCACTGTTCTTATCTCAACCCGTGGGAGTTACATTCTTTAGATTCTTCTCCCCATTTCCCCCCCCATCAGAGTGGGGGGAAGAAAGAGGGAGAAGTTAGTGAACGGGCTGCTTGATTTACAGCTTAAACCACAACACTAACAAATACCTGCTTAATATTTCATTTTATCAGCGCTAAAAGATTTTCACTGACTACAGGCCTAACCCATAGTATGCTGTCAAATCAGTTCAGCTTCTTTTCCAATTATGTCCTTCATGTTGGAAATGATTGACAAATAAGGGTCTGTAGGAGGAACATAATAGAACATCATAACATCACTAATAAATGATACTGATATGTAGATGTCAAAGCAGCAATTCTTGGATTAACAGATGTGGTGGCATCAGGACTATCAGCAGGAACAGATTGTTTTGGGTTGCAGAGGAGAAAACAATTCACAGATAATTATTTAATAAATGGCTTCAGCTCTTTCTTTCTGTTCATGAGACGTCCCCTGTCTCTGTAGTTACATTGCAAAGTCTTTCTTGCTACTAATCTGTATGCAGGGATGGAAGGGTTTGCATGACATGCAGAAAGGCTTTTTTTTTGATCACCCAAGGAGCAGCAACAGGTGAAAGTGGTAAGGTCACTCTGACTGTTTAAAACATGTGTTTTCCTCGGCCACAAAGACCTTGCTTGATTCAAATTTGAGATTGTATTTATTGTCCTTGCTGCAATTTTGTCACAGAAAGTGGGGGACTGTGTTTCAAAAGGGTCCAAGGTCTCATCAAGTTGTGCATCCCTCCTGGTGACAGAGACCGTTTCCATGTGTGCTCCAAATGCTTGCTTTCTGTCAAAATAGGCAATGGTAACAGAACAAGAGCAAAAAGGTTCATGAAGAAATTGCCATGAAAATATTTATAGGTAGGAAAGCAAGAGGACAACCTGACCTTGGGCTGTCAGTTTCCTTGAAACTGGTTATTCCCTCCATTTCCCCTCTTAAAGGATAGGACTCCAGCATCACAGACTTCTGCTAAGTAATGAGGGAGCTGTCACTGATCACAGATGCTGCAATATAAAGGGGAAGATATAACATTTTCTTTACATAAAAAGAAAGGGATTGTTTCTTCTCTGAGGACAGTATAGCAAAACAGATGCTGTGATTTAAATAGGAAGCAGAGGAATGATAAATAAATTTGGTCATTATTCCTATATATTTACAGAGAATATTAAGAAACACAACACTGTGTGTTATCACAAATAAGACATTCTCAGACCTTGGTTTCAATCGCAGTGAGATATAGTCTAGATATTTTTTAGTTATACTTCTCAAAAAAAGTCTGCAAGACAGCTAAATCCAGACCTACAAAGATCGTTGCAGATCTATTGACTCTTCCACATTGGCAGTTAACTTACAGTCATATCTTTCCAAAATTTTTATAAGATGGGCTTATCACCATAACACAAAGACAGAATACTGAGATAAACAAGACAGCATTTTTCTAGTCTTGTTTAAAATTGGAGCTGTCCATAAGTATTCAGGAATAAATGCAGCATACTATTATAGATGTGCATGAAGTTTATTGTCAGAGTGACTCAGTGATTAAAACTTGTAACTCAGTTAAATCAAATTAGTTGGAATGTTCAAGCTGTGATATCCTAGCAACATCAGAGTCACACTGGAATAAAACGATATGTTTCAGTTCTTCTAAGGTTTTTTATTAAATGGTAAATTAAGTATTTCAGAATTTATATTCCTGCTGTTCATTATTTCAAATTTGCAAGCTTACCTTTCCATTAAATATTATTAGCAGAAAATTTCTAAACAATTCTTGTAGTAAAATATTCTAAAACAATTTTCTGTAAAATGTATTTCCATAAATCATGGCTTATATAATTTTAATATGCTTTAAAGTAGGTTGATGCTTCCAGTACCCAAAGGGGGCCTAAAAGAAAGCTGGAGGAAGACTTTCTATGCAGGCATGGGGTGATGGGACAAGATTTTAATCTGAAACAGAATAGAATTAGATTAGATATTAGGAAGAAGTTCTTCCCTATGAGGCTGGTGAGGCACTGGAACAGGTATCACAGAAGAAATGTGGCTGCCCTATTATTGGTAGTGTTCAAGGCCAGGTTGGGTGGGTTTAGGGTTTTGAGCAACCTGATCTAGTGGGAAGTGCCCATGCAAGATCTTTAAGGCCTCTTTGAACCCAAGCCATTCCATGATCCTCTGATCAATACGGGCCATTTGAGTAGCTTGGTTGCAAAATATACATTAACGAAAACTTGTGCTATAGTTGGGATGATTTGCTTGAGAGATATGTTTGGTACTTGGGAATATAAATATTATGTATAAATTGATATTAAAAGTTGTATAAAATGCTTGTATGAGAATACTATATTTGGAAGACCTTCAAGGCAATAAAAATTCCCTTTTCCTTCTATCTGAAGTTCAAAGAAAAAAGGCTTGCATTGTTAGAGATAAAGATTTATGTAAGAAGCCTCTTGGAAAGGTCAGGTTCTGCAAATTTGAATACCAGCATAGCCAGTAGGGAATTTAAATTACAATATGCCCAACATTGTAGGCATGGATACTTAGCAGATAAAACACAGATGAAATAAAATCAAGCTCTCTTATCATAAAACATATGTCACTCTTAGTTAAGAAAGGAAAATAGAAATGAAAAAAATGTCAACCAAATCCAGGGGTGACCGCTCCCACTCACATCTCCTTTTCAGGCTTATTGTTTGCAATAATAAAATTTTGAATATTCTGGCAATGGTTTCATAAATATCTACAGAAAGCAAAATTTAAAATAATAATCTCAAACAGTCAGAGGAGGAGTGACATACAAATATTTACAAACCCTATGCCTCATTCCAGATTCTTGCTTGTTCAGAGACAAGCAAGGCAAGCAAAAGTACATCAGCCTTTGCAGACAGGATTTCATGGCAATTGCATTTTGCTGCTCTTGGAAACTGACCAATTAGCAGACCATCCTGATATATTTAATTTGGGTTGTATCTTTCTTTAATATAATGAGACAAACATGTCTTCACAGACTCACAGAATCATTCAGGACTGTAGCACTGCATGACAACTTGGGCCTCCATGGCCTCAGGTCTCTAGTCTGAACCCCTGCTCAGAGCAGGCTCAGCTGCATGGTCAGACCAAGTTGCTCGGTCTTTACCCTTTAGGTTGGAAACCTCAGTTCCATCTCCCAGGGCCTCACTCAGCTGACAGGCTGATCTTATAGGAAGAAATGCTTTGCAGTACCTGAGGTTATATCTATGCTGAGCATAACTGAAAATAGGTATTGCTTGATCAGCAGCAGCTCTTTGCAATGTTGTGTTATATTTTGCTCTGCCGTCATGCAGTGTTATGCATGATTTTCTCAGGATACACTCAGAGGCAGAGTTAGGCTTTATTCTGTGTTCATAAAGAATCGGAAAATTTTTAGGTCTTATCCTAACTTGTAAGTCCCATTTTACTGCAAGTGTTACAGATCAAACATTGGTACCTCATCGTTAGCCAACATAAATGCTGCACATTGTAGACATCCATGACTCTTAATGTTTTCACTTTGAGAGAATCCCAACAGTTATAGCAGACAAAGTCAAACTAGGAGATTTAATTATTTCAACTTTTCCAGCTGCCAGGCTGTGCTGAAATTGCTGTACCAGGTATGACCCCATTCCAGTTGAAATATGGAGGTCAGCCTTACACAGATGAATCTTTTTCAAGCAGAACTACCATTTCCCTGTTTACATCAAGGAGTAGACACATTCCCCTGGCTAACAATGTGGTTGAAACATACATTTAAGATGAGACTAAGTTCAAGGCAGCATGTCCTATCAAGAGGAAACGTATATTATGTCAGGCTCAGAAGCTACTGTGTGACTGTAGTCAGATCTCTCACTAGAAGCTGGTACCAACTTGAGGAATGGAATACGTGCATGAAGGAACAGACATTTTAGCAATGCAGCTCAACTCTATTCCCTTTTCCTTTTGAAATTAATGAACAAAGTCCATCTACACTAGGACAGCATAATGTCCATTTCACCATAAGAAATATAGGACAGAAGTTAAACTATGCCATACATATACGTCCTCCAACCTCTTTTATTCAGGTCTTCAGTTCAGAAGGAATGAAAGAATCCTAAGCACAAGTACCCTACCCACCAGCCTTCTTTCTCAGCACAATGTTTCTACTGTCTAGATCAGAAAGATCAAGAAATATCACTGTGAGCCTGCTGGACATGTTGCCAGGTCTCTTTGTCCCAGCTCCCTGCAAAATTTGGAGCTCAGATGTACATCTGGTCAGCATTCACTGATTTGAATACTGCTGGTGCAGCCTGAATGATGAGACTGAGTTCTGAGTTTAATGCATAGATTGGTTTTGCTGACAGAAGACGTGTCTAGCAATGACTTTATATTCTTCATGCCAAGCAGGCAAGAGAGCTGCTTGCTTTCCTCACCTCTTTCATAGACTGGTCACTGGTTACATATTTCGTATTTGAGATCTTTGATGGCAACAACTAACAATACTTGGCTTTACAGAAAAAAGAAAAATTAAACAAAAAACCCCAAACCAACCAAACAAACACAAAAAACCCAAACAAACAAACAAAACCCCCTAAATAAGAATTTGCTGTGTTATTTTTGGAAGCTTGGTGGAGTAACCCTGGTAGGCAGCTAAAGCTCCACACAGCACTCTTCACTCTCTGCAGGAAGTTCCAAAGACAAAACATAGCACTATATGAGCTACCATGAAGAAAATTAGCTCTAGCCTAACCAGAACCTGTACAGGACTATAAAAGCAAAATAACTGTTTATTTCTTCATGAAGTTACACTGATTTTTCATACATCGCCTAAGCCTTGATCTTGGTAGCTGAAATTACTGTTCACTTGTTGCTCTCTGTCGCTGTTGTACAGATGTATACTCTGACCTGCCCTTCCACATCTCTGTTCATTTTCTTTTTTTTACTGGGACCATGAAATAAATTGGTGCTGCATACATTTAAGATTAACAAGAGAAAAAGGGACATGCAACTAATAAAAAATATTAATTGAGATGTTTGCTCCCCACTTTGGTCTTTCTGTTTCAGTGAGATTTTTCTTTTCATTTTTCAAGGAAATAATACTAATTTTGCACTGAAACAAATGCATTATAAATGGGATGAAGACAATATGAAATCCATTAAAAAAGTAGTATATTCATCCTAATTATGCCATTCTGATACAGCACATATATATATACTCATATCTACTGAAATAAGGATCTTAATCAATGCCATGTTTACCAAGATGCTAAGCGTACGTCCTGAAGATTTGAGTCATACATTAGTGAAACAACAATAAGACAATCAAAAAGCATATAGGACACTAGAATTTTGACAGTAGTAAGTGTTTGTTTCTTCTCTTAATTTCCACTAAAACCTTATTAGCCTATGCAGTATTCTTTATATATGCCTGTACCATTTCAGAACTATTTCTTCTCTGAATTACTTTTAATGCCTTAACAATAACAAACCATCAGAAGCTTTTACAAACTTAATATTTCAGTGATCATGATTACAAAACTTTTGGAAATCAGAATTATTAACTTCCTATTAAATACATGCCTCTAAAAATTCTTTGTTATAAATGCCCAAAAATCTCACTGGTTTAAATTGCTATAAGGCAGGCAAGGTATATTAATTATTTTTTCTACTGTAGTACAGCTGACATTATGGCTTAAAAAGAAGATGTTCTTTCTTCAAAACCTAAACACAATATTGTTTTGCATTTCATCAAACGAGAGACAGATAATTTTTATGAAATCATTATGTTCTGAATGAATACTTCATTGACTTAAACAGAGCATGGATTTGCTCATTACTTTACACGCTTTCTTTTTTCTTTTTTGTATTTTCTATTGTTTATTCTGCATCATTTAAACAACTCAGATGGAATCTGCCATTTTCTTTGGAGGCTGCTCTCCATTCTACTTTGCTGTTAGTAGAAGAAGGAGCATGTCATTGTTTAAGCACAGTCGGCAAATCAGCCACACAGTTCTTAGCTCACTCCCTCCACTTAGCTCACTCTCCCCCTTATTCCCCCCCACTTATGGAGGGATGGGGAGGAGAATCGAAAGAATGTAACTCCCATGGACTGAGATAAGAGCAGTCCAGCAACTAAGGTATAACACAAACCACTGCTGCTACCACCAAGAATAATAAGGATAAGGGAAATAACAAGGGAAGAGAATACAACCGCTCACCACCAGCCAACTGATATGCAGCCCGACGAGAGCAGTGATCTAACCCTTCCGGGTAACTGCCCCCAGTTTATATTGTGGGCATGACATGCTGTGATATGGAATACCTCTTTGGTCAGTTTGGGTCAGGTGTCCTGTCTCTGCTTCCTTCTGGCTTCCTCTCCTCTCTGGCAGAGCATGAGACCCAAAAAGTCCTTGGTCAGAGTAAACATTACTGAGCAACATCTAAAAACATCGGTGTTATGAACACTGTTTGCAGGCTGAAAGCCGAAACCACAGCAGCTACTAAGAAAGAGAAAAATGACTGCTATTTCTGAACCCAGGACAGAGCACAATAAAGGTGATGAAGAAAATATACATAGACCAACACTTCTTGAATCCTGTGAGGTTTTCCAAGTGTTTTTTAAGCTAAAAGAGTGTAGCTTATGTTCTTTTATTTTCACTGTAGGATTTTTAACAAATTGACGACACAACCGATTTTCTTCTTTAAAAATCTCAACAGCCTTGATGGGTATGGTTATTTCCATTTAGTATAAATACAGGAGCTAAGCAGCATAACAAAACTGCTATGCTAAGTTAGTGGCAGAAATCTCTATCAAGCTTATCACTGCTGCAAAGCAACTTTACATTTACTTGTAGACTTATTTGAATGGACTCAAACAAACAGAAGTGCTACCAGTGGAAAATCTGTAGTCTTTCTCTGGATGTGCTTCCAATAAGAATAAGGGCAAAGTTTTGCACACTGCTGAATCTTTTCCTCATTCCTCTCTAGACCTGAGAATGCTGCTACTACCGTCCCAGCACCCCCCAGTGCGATGTATAGCTTCTTAGCTTGGGCTGTTTGCCTTCACTGAAGTTGGCCCCTAACTCAGGAGCTGGAAAACAGAACTCTAATGAATAGGCACTTGTAGAGAAGGAGAATGAAACACCAAAACTCCTGGTAACTAGCAGAAGATGTTCACTTTTTCTTTCAGAATTCTTTGTTTTGACCACCAGCTTAATATTTCGTACTTCTTTTTATGTCACAACTCAAAAAATAAGGTGAAATAAAAATGAATGGAAATAAAACTCCGAAGGAATTGCATTTCTACTGCCTCAACTGACTGTGATTTATGTTGTCTTTCTTGGAGGAAAAGGGGGTGCTCCAAGGTAAGAAAGAGAGGTTGGGTGTGGGAAAAATAGTTTTCTAATGTTATAAGCCCTGCAACTCAGGTTCTCAAAATCTTTATAGTAAAATAAATCTTGAAGTAGGTGAAGGCAACTAAGCCTATGAAGGAGTTAACTGCGATGAAAAGAAAACCTTAAAAAACTGCTGTGCAAGTCCTGACAGTGGAAATATACAATAGGTGGCCATTACCTACTTGTTTTGTGGATGTGGCCAAAGGATGAAAGAGGGTTAGCAGTCTCTCCCCCTCAACTTGAGAACACCTTTCTGCATGGATGTGTGGTACATATATACCATTTTCTTGCTTTCTCGGAAAGGGAAGCCTGCAAGTCAGGTGCCTACAGATACCACTGGTGGCTGCAAATAGAATTCCAAACTGCATTCTGCTTTTCAGATTCTGCACCTTCTATTGTATTTTGGAGGAACACATTTCAGACATTTAAACTCAAAGAGTATCAAACTTCATTTCTCTTGACAGCAAGAGTAATTTCTATGATGCACAATAAGACTGATACAGAAATTCAGATCTGTTTTTTTACCCCATTTTATAGCACAATCTTTCCTCCAGATCAATGTTTTGATGGATGAATAAAAAAAAAAGTACTTTTTTTTTTTTTTTTCCTGGAATAAACACATATGGAGAGATTTTATTTCAGTTAAATTAGTGTAGATCTACCCCAACTGCAATAAAATCAGTCCATTTACTTTTGGATTAGAGTGTAATCTCTTATGTGAGAAGATAAATAGTTCAGGGCTACTTACAAAATCATACTTGTTCTCACCTTTTCATAGCTTTCAAGAAATACAAATTTTCCTTTCTATGCTGAAAATATCTCTTAAATAAATATACATCCTTTCTTAAAGTACTCAGCAGCACACTCAGTTTACGTTTTAAGTAAATCTTCCATAGCGAATAATGAAAAGCAGATAACTCCTCATAATTGATGAGGCTTGCTCTTTTCCACTGATCATATGTCATTATTATAGATATTACCAGTTTATTTGGTGTGGAGGTTTAAAAAGTAGAAGATATATATTTCTATGCAAAAATAGAAAAACACGTCACAAAATCTAGTCAAAACGTGTCTGTTTGCGCCCATTCCCCACACACAAAAGGAGGGGTCTGGATTATCGTTAAAAGCAGGGGCCAGTACTGAGGAAGGCATTTTTCTTCTCATTCCTGTTCGCACCACAAGAGAAAAACAACTTCTGGGAAGACTGTTTTTGCAGAAAAGCAATAGTAATATCTGTGACTCCTGAATATTTAATATTTTTTTTCTTTATTTGTTGTTTTTGTTCAAATCTGAAAGTATGCAGTTTGTTCTGTTCGGCTGACACAATAATAATTGTGAGATGTTGTCATCAGTTCTTGGAAAATGATTCAAAAGCTAGTACAGTTCTTCTTTCAGTCCTTTGCCTGTTTCCTAGTTCTGTCTGTGATAGAGTTAATTTTCTTTCCAGTAGCTGGTGCAGTGCTGTGTTTTGGCTTTAGTCTAAGAAAAATGCTGGGAACTCATGGATGTTTAAGTTGTTGCTCAGTAACACTTACCCTGATCAAGGATTTTTCAATCTCTCATGCTCTGCCAGTGAGAAGGGATACAAGAAGCCAGGAAGAAGCAGAGACAGCACACCCGACCCAAACTATTCCATACCACAGTGTGTCATGCCCAGTATACAAGCTGGGGGGAGTTACCAGGAAGAGGCTGATCACTGCTTGAGTCAGGCTGGGTATAAGTCAGCATTCAGTGAGTAATTGCATTGTGCATTACTTGGGTTTATTGTTTGGATTTTTTCCTTCCTTTTCCTTTTTTAGTTTCATATTCCTTTTATATTCTCTCCCCTTCTCATTATTTTCATTATTATCATCATCATAATTATTATCATCATCATTATTTGTCATGGTTTAAGCCTCCCACCCACGCAGTTTTACTTACTCACTCACTTCCCCTCTTTCTTCCCCCAGTCCCGGGGGAATGGGGAGGAGAATCAAAAGAATTCAACTCGCACAGGTTGAGATGAGAACAGTTTAGTAACTAAGGTATAACACAAACTACTACTGCTACCACCAATAATAATACAAGAGAAATACAAGGAAAAAGAATACAACTGCTCACCAAGCCTGACCCAGCCAGTGCACCCCCCAGCAGCAAACCCCCCAATGCACCAAAAAACTGGCCATGCCGTGCACCCCCAGTCTACCATCACCACCCTTCCGGGTCTCTGCCCTCCGTGTTCACATCCTGGACATGACGTGCTGTGGTATGGAATAACCTCTTTGGTCAGTTTGGGTCAGGTGTCCTGTCTTTGCTTCCTCCTGGCTCCCCTCCTCCCTGTCATAGCATGAGGCTTAGAAAAGTCCTTGGTCAAACCAAAACATTGCCAAGCAGTAACTATAAACACTGGTGTTATCAGCACTGCTCCCAGGCCCCAAATCAAAAACACAGTGCTGCACCAGCTGCCAAGAAGGAGAAAAATGACTGCTACTGCTGAACCCATGACATTATTATTTTTATATTGTGCTTTATTTTAGTTATTGGAATGTTCTTATTTCAACCCCTGGGTTTTACATTTTTTTTTATTCTCCTCCACATCCCACCTGGGAAGGTTGTTGGGTGTGGCAGGGAGCAAGCATCTGGGTTTAAACCATGACACCCTGTTCATCTGAAAAGAATATGAAATATTTGATAATGTATGAAAAGTAAATTAGCAAAAATAACCAGACCACACTCAACATACAGAAACATACAGACAGCTCTAACTACAGAAATAACCGATCTGCAAAGGACCTTGCATATGAAAAATTATATTGCATGGCATTATCATGACATTTTTGTATGTGAAATGGAACATTAAACATTTAAGATAAAAGACAAAATACTACATTTAGGAGACCCCATATGTTTTTTCTTTGTATTATTTTTAGCAGGACTTGCACTACCATAAAGGATTTACACAAACCATAAGACTGACAAAAAAAAAAAAATGTTAGACACATAAAAACTTACAAATCCACATATCTGCAGAGTTCTGCCCTGAGAAATAATTAAAGACTGAGCTGATGTCATCAGACTTTACTGCTATCAATTACTATGCTCACCAGAGTGTTGAGAGGTTTTTGAAATAAAAAATTAGTGGTGAATGAACCTCTTAAGAAGATTGAATTTGCATAAACATACAGAGTTATCCTAACTATCTGAGCCTTAAGGTAATCAGAGTAGAAATTAAGAAAGCTGTTCCCTTCCCTCAATTTCCACTAAATAATCTCATCTGTGGCAAAGTCTCTCCTCCTCCTCTCCTCTCCTCTCCTCTCCTCTCCTCTCCTCTCCTCTCCTCTCCTCTCCTCTCCTCTCCTCTCCTCTCCTCTCCTCTCCTCTCCTCTCCTCTCCTCTCCTCTCCTCTCCTCTCCTCTCCTCTCCTCTCCTCTCCTCTCCTCTCCTCTCCTCTCCTCTCCTCTCCTCTCCTCTCCTCTCCTCTCCTCTCCTCTCCTCTCCTCTCCCCTCCCCTCCCCTCCCCTCCCCTCCCCTCCCCTCCCCTCCCCTCCCCTCCCCTCCCCTCCCCTCCCCTCCCCTCCCCTCCCCTCCCCTCCCCTCCCCTCCCCTCCCCTCCCCTCCCCTCTCCTCTCCTCTCCTCTCCTCTCCTCTCCTCTCCTCTCCTCTCCTCTCCTCTCCTCTCCTCTCCTCTCCTCTCCTCTCCTCTCCTCTCCTCTCTCCTCTCCTCTCCTCCCCTCCCCTCCCCTCCCCTCCCCTCCCCTCCCCTCCCCTCCCCTCCCCTCCCCTCCCCTCCCCTCCCCTCCCCTCCCCTCCCCTCCCCTCCCCTCCCCCTCTTCTTTCTCTTCTCGCCTTCTTCAGGTAATAATAGGCAGAAAAAGGTGATTTACAGATACTTTTATTTTAAACTATCACTTATCTCCCAGTTCGATTCCCTGCCAGGGACTGACTTTGTTGTGCATAGGTACAGGTAAAAGCAGGTACCCATAAAAGTGGAAGAAATCTATTCCTGCAGTTTCACAACTGAACTACTTTGAAGGGGTGGACTGTTCAATCTCTGGCTGTTTTGGACTCTTTGAAAGGCTGTTAGGAGAAGGAAAAACAAGAAGGTGAAGAAGAATGGTGTGCCTTCTCCTTAGCAAATAAATCTAGAAAAGCCCATAGGAATTGTTACCTTAAGTTTTGAGGGTTAGCAATGAAATAAGTGTTAGGAAAGGCACTTCAATGCCTGAAGCTTTACTTTGATTTCCCAATGGGTAAGAATAGCCCAGCTTCCACCACAGCATGCAGTCAGCTCTACAAATGAGCAGCCTGTTTTAGGTCCACTGCTGACACCCACAAAACAAAGAAAAGATGTTAAGACTTGTCTCATTTACTTATTTGTCTTGGAATGGATGTTTCAATAAAAAAACTGAATGGAACTTTGAACAAGTTCATGAAAGTTTTTTTCCCCTTTTTACCTCTTAATTTCGCCAACACATGTTCCATCTGAGTGCATATGATGGATATCATGGCTGAACATAGTACTTCAGTACCTGAACCTATGATATAAATAATGAATACCTACAGGATAACTTTATAATTTTGAATAATTCACAAATATCTAGAGGGGAAAGGGATGAAAGCTTATCCCCAAACTAATTTCTTTCTCAGTTGATATAATGTATTTTCAAAACACATAGATCATTCCACTAGTCAGCAAATTACCCTGAATTAAAAAGTTAATGTTAACACCAGCAAAAGGACACTTACCATTCTATGACCGAAAATGGATGTATTTTTCTTGCTGTTAAATTAGATGTGTAATTTTATTAAATTCTGAATTAATATATAAATTAACAGTTTCTTTTATGTAAGGAGAGATCAATCAATCAACACATTTTAAATCAGAAGTCTATCTGAATTGTTGCTTTACAGCACTTCCTTTGACTTAGATTCCATGAAACTTTCCAAATTTGTTTTCTAATTATACAATGCTTATTGTTTCTGGTAAGAATAATTATATTGTCTTTTATTGCATGTAAATCCCAACACCATAACTGCCAAAAAATCCTCCATTTTCAAGTTATTTTTTTGGGGGGTTGTTTTTTTTGTTTTTTTTTTTTTTTTTTTGTGGGGTGTGTGTTTTTTTGTTGTTTTTTTCTTCTGTTTCTGGTTTGTTAGGGTTTTTTCTTTCCATCAGAATAATTATTTTTAATTTAATAAAGGTTTGCAATTCTTTATGGCTGGAAATGGAAGGAAATTTATTTCATCCATACTCAGTGTAATCCAGATTTCATGTGTTGGCTGAGTCCTTCATCTGAACAAAATCTTTCGTGATTCAGCTTTCTAATTATATACCTGATGATATCATCAGGTAACAAGTCTGACCTGTTTTCTCTTCTGGAAAATGGTACCAGATACACAGATATTTAATTCACTTCTATTACTGATTCTAATACCCTAATAAAATGTTAATTTGGTGAATATTATTACATTATACCATGTTTACTGTTCTGGTTAGAAAACCTTTTTTTATTATTTTTTTTCAAAGCACATAAGAGTAAATATTTAATATTACATTTAGAAGAGTTTGATTTTGTGGACAAACCTCAGATCATTTTGCTCACAGACAGCTTGAAGGCATAGGCTATAACAAGGTTTAGGCACTCTGCTTCTCTTGTGGGAATACTGACATGGGGCACTCCAAGATGACTGTGTATGGCAAATCCAGATGGTATGGAATACATCAGACTGTGCTGGAATTGAACAACTTATTTACCCTTAAATTTATCAAAATTTCCCCAGAGGTTGGGGACATGGAAACCTATGGATCTGGGTCAGGCTCACTTTGTCTTTTCTCACTCCTGTTCCTTCTCTTTGTTCTATGGCTTCTGAAAAGCAGTTACTGTGTCTACAGGAGGGGAAAAAAAAGACATTTGTGCCTGAAAAATCAGCTAGCACATGCCCTTGCCTTTGACTTCAATCACTTCACCATGCAAATGTAAAAAAAATCACAATAGATCTGAATGCATGCACAATAAT
The DNA here is from genome assembly GCA_017639245.1 of Myiopsitta monachus. NCBI lineage: Eukaryota > Metazoa > Chordata > Aves > Psittaciformes > Psittacidae > Myiopsitta > Myiopsitta monachus. Next base: position 59,611,215 of record CM029941.1, read on the forward strand.
GAAAGACCTGTGAGCTAATAAAAGTAATCATGTACACAAACTGTCTAAGCAAAGCTTATGGTTTAGAACTCAAAAATAAAATTGGGGTTTTCAAAGCCATCTTAGGAAGTTAAATACCCAAATGCTGTTTTGAAGATTTGGGAATGTAACATAATTAAATAATCTTTAAAACCATGGCATTATAAAACAACATTTATAAGACAGTGGAAAGATTCAGGAAAAAAAAAAGGGGGGGGGGGGAGGGTTGGAAAATTTAGCAAATATAAAAACAAATATAAAAAATCCATGAAGCAGTACCAGCAATACACACAGATACCTACAGTTCTAGCCTAGTACATACTAAAATTAGATGTTGTCATTATCTCAACCCCTCATGCCCCATGCTGGAGGCCAAAAAGAACTGTCATAGTTTAAGCCCAGCCTTAACTCAGAACCACGCAGTCGCTATCACACTCCCCCCTTATTCCCCCCCACTCCTGGAGGGATGGGGATGAGAATCAAAAGAATGTAACTCCCACGGGTTGAGATAAGAACAGTCCAATAACTAAGGTATAACACAAAACACTGCTGCTACCACCAATAATAATAACGATAAGGGAAATAACAAGGGAAGAGAATACAACCGCTCACCACCGGCCAACTGCTACCCAGCCCGACCAAGCATGGAACTAACTCTTCTGGGTAACTGCCCCCAGTTTTTTATATCCTGGGCACGACTTGCTGTGGTATGGAATACCTCTTTGGTTAGTTTGGGTCAGGTGTCCTGTTTCTGCTTCTTCCTGGCTTCCCCTCCTCCCTGTCAGAGCATGAGGCTCAAAAAGTCCTTGGTCAGAGTAAATATTACTGAGCAACAACTAAAAACATCGATGTTATCAGTGCTGTTCCCAGGCCGAAAGTCAAAAACACAGCACTGCCCCAGCTACTAAGAAGGAGAAAAATGACTGCTACTGCTGAACCCAGCACAGCCTCAAATCAAAAACCTTACAAAAAAACTATGAGATCTTCCTGAGCTTCAGGCTCCTAAACAAATGAAACATGTAACAGATGAAAAAATTCTGCTTTAAATCTGCAGAATATTACTTCCTACTCCTTTCTTCCCCCCCTCACATATCTTATAAATTCAATGCCCTCATTATTCCTTTAAAAATACAAATTCCAGAAGTATTTGAATAAATGTTACTGTAAAGAACTGGAAGGGTCTTTATAAGTATGAAATCTTTAATTTCTCTATAGCCAAGACTTTCTACATCAGCTGCATTTCTGCTATTCCCTTTTTGAGATATGGACCAAATGATGAGTGTGAAGCTTTTTGGAGTGGAAAACAGACTCCATTAAGATTTTTCACTGTTACAGAATTGCTAAACCCACCATCAGTACAGGGCAGAATGACAGACTTATGTCTTTCTCAGGAGAATCATAAAATAGCACCATAAATTTTTCTTAATGGGTAAACCTTCTCCAGGTGAAAGGAAACAGGAGGCATTTCTGTTTAATGAAATAATTTTATTCTCTCCATAATACATAAGGAAAAGACAAGGTTCCAAAATAGTTTCATCTCAATATGATTAGATTAATGCTGATTTAGGTTAACTTATACTAGACGAACATAATGCTTTCACAACATTTGAAGGAGAATGTGCGTATTGGTGCAGATATTCCTGAATTTCTTGTGAAGAAGTTATATCTCTTTCCATTCCAGTACGGATTTCAAGTTGTCATTTTCATCTTAACTACAAGAAACATGTCATAGTGCACTGTACTCAAAAAAAAAAAAAAACAATAGCCCTCCTGATCCAGTCTGTATTGGTGGTTACCGTTTAGCATATGCTTTGTGTCCTGAGACTGCAAATAACCAAAGGACTTACCTTTCAACAGGCTACTCTAAAGAAGATGAGGAAAGATCAGTGTAATTTCTAGGACTAAACCAGTAAACATCACAGCACGTCATTTTCCTGATCTAGCTGTACTATCTGACAACAGTACCACCTTAACAGGCTTATGTACCATCTTAATGGGCTTACGTTTTTGCACTGGCTGGTAAACACCAAAATCTCAGTTTTAATATGTGCTTCTCAATCTACTTCAAGCAAAGTTAATTGTTCAACTTACCTTCACTAACTTTTAAAACATAACACTGTTTCTCTCTCCAAAGTAGTTCAGAAATGACATATATTTACAATTGGCAGTAGTTAGGATAAACAATCTCTGCAGATACTCAGTAATAAGTAGTTGATATGGGTAATATTTTTAGCTGTTGCAATTATTTCCAAAGCCAGGTATGACAGTTGCTTCAGAGAAATCTAAAAGCTACTCAAAAATTGCAGTTGTAGATCATCCTAAAAGATGTTCCAAGAGCAGACAAAGTCAGAGTCAACTCATTTCTCTAAAAAGAAAAGTTTATAATATGACGATGCATAATATTCTACAGGTGACAGGACAAATGTAACATGGCAAACGGTGACAAAGGGGAAGAATGGCCTATTTTCCAAGGTTCTACACCTGGGCTGTCACAGAATTAGTTACAAAACTTGCATATCTTGCTTCTTTCCAGCTGCCAGGCTTGATCTATTGTGCGTGGGAAAGGAAAGGCTGATAATGAAAATTAGAAATTCCTCAATCCTAACTTGCTGTTTGTAGTTCAAGCTAATATTAAAGGCAGAATTGGTATATCTCACTCTTTATAGATAATGCCACAGCTTAATAAGGTGAGTTCCTTCTTTTAGCTGAATATTTGGCATCACATTTGCATGTCTGGATGTGAAACAACAGTGCCATTATTGTTATTACTATTCTTTATCTGCTGAAGGACATTTCAACTAAAGCAGTGCAAAAATTGCATGACAAATTCCAAAACTATAGTTATGTCACCTACCTTCAGATCTTACTATAAGAAAGAAAAGGCTCTACTGCTCCTGTTTGAGAGTTTTTCTGAAGCTTAATCTTATAAATGCTTTCTAGATATATTAGAATCATAGAATGGTTTGGGTTGGAAAGGACCTTAAGATCACCTAATTCCAACCCCCTGCCATGGACAGCGACTTCTCACACTATGCCATGTCACCTAAGACTCCATCCAACCTGGTCTTGAACACTGCCAGCGATGGAGCATTCACAAGATCTTTGGGCAATCTGTTCCAGTGCCTTACCACCCTCACAGTAAAGAACTTTTTCCTTAATATCTAACCTGTACTTCCCCTATTTAAGTCTCAGCCCATTACACCTTGTCCTATCACTACAGTCCCTCATGAAGAGTCCCTCCCCAGCATCCTTATAGGCCCCCTAAGATACCGGAAGGCTGCTATGAGGTCTCCACGCAGCCTTCTATTCTCCAGGCTGAACAGCCCCCTCTTCTCCAGGCTGAACAGCCCCAACTTTCTCAGCCTATCGTCATATGGGAGGTGCTCCAGTCCCCTGATCATCCTCCTGGCCCTCCTCTGGACTTGGTCCGACAGTTCCATGGCCTTTTTATGTTGAGGACACCAGAACTGCACACAATACTCCAAGTGAGGTCTCACAAGAGCAGAGTAGAGGGGTAGGATCACCTCCCTCCACCTGCTGGTCATGCTCCTTTTGATGCAGCCCAGGATACCGTTGGTGTTCTGGGCTGCAAGCGTACACTGCCGGCTCATGTTCATTTTTTTATCAACCAACACCCCCAAGTCCTTCTCCACAGAGCTGCTCTGAATCTCTTCTCTGCCCAACCTGTAGCTGTGCCTGGGATTGCTCTGACACAGCTGTAGGACCTTGCACTTGGCATGGTTAAACGTCATCAGGTTGGCATCAGCCCACCTCACAAGTGCGCCAAGGTCCCTCTGCATGGCATTCCTTCCCTCCAATGTATCAACCGAACCACACAGCTTTGTGTCATTGGCAAACTTGCTGAGAGTGCACTCAATCCCACTGTCCATGTCACCGACAAAGATGTTAAACAAGACCGGTCCCAATACTGATCCCTGATGGACACCACTTGTTACTGATCTCCAACTGGATGCTGAGCTGTTGACCACAACTCTTTGCATGCAGTCACCCAGCCAATTCTTTATCCATTGAGTAGTCCATCCATCAAATTGATCTCCTTGTCTCTCCAATTTAGAGACTGTTCTGCAGACCCTAAAAGCTGTCATGCAGAGCAGTGTCAAACACTTTGCACAAGTCCAGGTAGATGACATCAACTGCTCTACCCCTGTCCATTAGTTCCATAGCCGCATCATAGAAGACCACCAAATTGATCAGAAAGGATTTCCCCTTAGTAAAGCCATGCTGGCTGTCACCAAGCACCTCGTTGCTTTTCATGTGCCTTAGCATGCTTTCCAGAAGAATCTGGGCCAGGACTTTGCCAGGCACAGAGGTGAGACTGACTGGTCTGTTGTTCCCTGGGTCTTCCAGGGAACTTCCCTTACCAAGTTTAGTTCTAACTGGCCCTTAGCTTTCCTGACCTGGTCCCTAGCTTCCTGGCCAGTATCCTTGTATTCTTACCAGGCAGCCTGTCCCTGCTTCCACCTTTTATAACTTTTTTTTTTTCTCTCTAATTTTCCTCCTTATCCATCCATGGAGATGTCCTGGCCCTCCTGCTGCATTTCCTTCTACTCGGGATGCTGAATTTCTTCTAATTGTATTTTTCTCCTAACAGTAGTATTTCACTGGATGTCATGGTTTAAGCTGTAAATCTCACACAGCCTATTAACTCACTTCTCCCTCTCTCTTCCCCCCCCACTCCGATGGGGGGGGGGGGGAATGGGGAGAAGAATTGAAATAATGTAACTCCCATGGGTTGAGATAAGAACAGTCCAGTAACTGAGGTATAACACAAACCACTGCTGCCACCACCAATAATAATAATGACAAGGCAAATACAAAGGAAGAGGATACAACCGCTCACCACCCGACTGAGCTGAGAGAGAGAGACTTCCGGGTTCCTGCCCCCAGTATTTTACATCCTGGGCATGACGTGCTGTGGCATGGAATAGCTCTTTGGTCAGTTTGGGTCAGGTGTCCTGTCTCTGCTTCATCCCGGCTTCCCCTCCTCCCCGGCAGAGCATGAGACTCAGAAAGTCCTTGATCAGACCAAAACATTACCAAGCAGTAACTGAAAACACTGGTGTTAGCAGTGCTGTTCCCTAGAGGAAAGGAGAAAAAATGTCTGCTGCTGCTGAACCCATGACAGTATCCACCCCTTATTCCATACCATTCACGTCATGCTCAGATCCCACATTTTCAATATACCATCATATGTGCATATATGCATCCACACACACACACAGAGGGAGGGAAATCATCCCTCAGCACATGGATCAATCCCTATAGAGCTGCTGAGTCCATCCAGTCCATGATATCGGGCTCCATCTCCTGTAACATTCCTTCAGAGCAGGGGAGGCTGTGTGCAGGGTTCACACTCATGAATAACCTTGGCAATAGTGCCCATTGCTAAGTCCACCCCTCGATCATGAGTCCATCTGTATGTTGCATCTCTGCCCTTATGGCCTGAAGTGTCATTGGCCCACCAGACTCAAAATAATTCACCTTTCCCTCCAGCAGTTTCTGCAGCTTGTTACTGGGGACTCCATACAGCTGCCTTCCATCTCCGATGCTTCCAAAGCACAGGAGGGGCCCAGTGGACTAGATACTTGCCCATACTGTGCCACACACCCTGCCACTCATGACTGTCCAGCCTTGGGGAAAATCTCTTGGTCATCTTACATTGTAGCTCAACCCCAGACAAGGCCCACACCCCGCACTGCTTAACTCTGGGGACCAGACAGAATGATTGTGGGTAAAACACACTCTGAATGCATGCCAACATGCTGATCCCCATCACAATCACCAGGCAGGTCTCAAGGGTGCTTCAAAGCCATTCAAAGCCATGGGAACTCTCAAATGTTGCTGCTGTACTTGTCCCTGGGGCTGGTGTAGCTGCTGTGCTTGCCGGCTCTCTCACCACCAGCTGCTCTTTTTGAGTCCAGATCTTCCTCCTCTGCCTTGCTGGGAAGTGCTGCGTGGTCTCCTGCATCCTCCTGGGGCTTGGGCTCGTGGGGCTCTGCGGGCGGCTGCTGGGGAATACTCTCGGTCTCCGAGGGGCTGGGCTCGGCTGCCGCCTGCCCCCCCCACCCCCGGCTCGGCGGGGCTCGGCTCGGCCTCCGGGCTCGGCTTCTCTGCCGCCACTCCCCGCCCGGCGGCGGGGCTCACCCTCTCTGCTACCTCCTTCGTGGCGTCCTGCTCCGGGGGGCAGCTTCTTGTGATCTCTTATCACTGTTTTCTGAAACACAGACAAAATACAAAATCCTTTGCCCTATTGCAAGACAACTTTTTCCCCCTTCACTGGACTAACTTGCCCCAGTTCCATACTCTTAGCTGATCTAATGCTTTTAACTTGATCCCAGTTAACTTTGAATAACCCTTATTCTTTCTACCTCATTTAATCTGCCTTTGCTCCCTTGACCAGATTCCCTCTGTGAATTACCCTTCTTCAACTCTTCAGCTACCACCATTATCTTCCCATTTAGTTCATATTCATTCACAGGAATGTATTGAATTCATGGCTACACATCAGTTAACTTAAAGCTATGATTTACTGTTTCTTGTCATCAAATCCCCAACTTTCTCCATAAAAAATCATCAGAGTTCAAAGAAAACAAAAGTATATTAAAAAGTTGTCAATTGCAGTTTTCTGCTTTAGGAAGAAAATAGGTTATCGAGGTGGTCTTGAAAAATTATCTTTGTAAGCAACAGTTTTGTTTAGATTTCTAGCAGGAATGTACTTGTTCCATGTTCAGAAGCACATAACACAAATGGTCTCTTATTATATATAGCAGACCACTCTAGCTTTAACTCTCTTTAAAATAATCCAAAAAAGAATGCATTTCAAAATCTTCTTTAGAATGATGATAATAATGGGCTTGCTTTCATCTTACAGTTTTTTTGTTGTTTTTTTTTTTTTTTTTGTGAGCATTTGGACAAAAGCTATTGGGTCTTCAAAACCATTCTGAGAACAGTCTAGCATGATGCAATTCTTATTCAGATATGTCAGTGCAGATGCTTAAAACCAGTATCTCCAAAGTTATCATAATATCTCTTTGATCTTGCTTCTACAGTTGAAACAAAATTGAGTTCTCCACTGCAAAACGAGAAATAATAACCTCTGATTTGTAATGCAAAAGAAGCACGTGGTCTGTGATGTTAATATGTGTAATGGAGTTTTGAAGAATAGTGTAAATAGTAAGAACCGGTGTAGTATTCTGTAGTTCAGATTACACAAAGGAGATAGTATTATAAATCAGTGTCCTTTTCTATCCTTCTCCATGACTCTTAGTCATAGAATCATAGAATGGTTTGGGTTGGAAGGGACCTTAAAGATCACCTACTTTCAAAACTCCTGCCATGGGTTGGGAAGAACCCAGAAGCCCAGGTTGCTCAAAGCCCCATTCAACCTGATCTTGAACACTTCCAGGGATGGAGCAGCCTCAGCTTCTCTGGGAAATCTGTTCTCATGTCTCACCACCCTCATAATGAAGAATTTTTTACTAATATCTAATCAAAATCTATCCTCTTTCAGTTTAAAACCATTCCCGCTTATTTTGTCACAATCTACCTTTGTAAAAAATCTCACTCCAGATTTCTTGTAGGTACGGGAAAATAAGGTCTCCTGGAGCCTTCTCATCTCCAGGCTGAACAAACTCTCTCAGACTGTCTTCATAAGAGAGGTGCTAAAGCCCTCTGAGCTTCTTCATGACCTTCCTCTGGACTCACTTGGGCATGTCCTTGTCCCTTTTGTGTTGTACTCCATGTGGGGTCTCATGAGAGCAGAGTAGAGGGGGAGAATCACCTTCCCCAACCATGCTGGTCATGATCCTTTTGATGCAGCCCAGCATATGATTGGCTTTCTGGGCTGCAAGCACACTGCCAGCTCATGTTAAGCTTTTTGTCAAGCAACACCTCCAAGTCCTCCTCCTCAGGACTGCTTTCAAGTCAGCCTCTGCCCAGCCTGTAGCTGTGCCTGGGGTTTCTCCAACCCAGGTGCAGAACCTTGTACTTGGCCTTGTTGAATTTCGAGAAATTTTCAGTGGCCCAGCTTCCCAGCCCATCAAAGTCCCTCTGGACGGCATCTCTTGCCTCCAGCATGTCAACCGCACCACACAGCTTGGTGTTCTTGGCAAACTTGCTAAGACTGTATTCAATCCTACTGTCCATGTTGCCAGCTAAGATGTTGAACAATAATGACCACTGAGTACCACCACTTGTCACTAATCTTCACTTGGACATTGAGCTTGGACATTTGAGTGCCACCTACTTGGATATTTGAGTGCCACCATCCATCCAATTCCTTGTCCACAAGTGGTCTGTGTGTCGAATACATGCCTCTCCAATTTAGAGGCAAAAATGTCATTCAGGACAGTGTGGCTGCAGCTCTTTCTGGCGAAGACTGAGGAAACAAAGTTGTTGAGTACCTCAGCCTTCTCCAAGTCCTGGGTGACCAGGTTTTCCACTTCCTTTCACAGAGGGCCCACATTTTCCCTCATCTTCCTTTTATCCCCAAAGAAGTTTTTCTTGTTGCCCTTAGTATCCTTATCCAGAGAGAGCTCTGTAGAGGGTTTAACTTTCCTAACCTGATCCCTGGCTGCTTTGACTATTTCTCTCCATTCTTCACAGGATTTCTGCTTCCATCCTCTGTAGGCCTCCTTTTTATGCTGGAATTTGTCCTTGAGCTCCTTCTTCATCCACACAGGCCTCCTAGTGATCTTGCCCAACATTTTTTGTTAGATTGCATTGCTCCTGAGCTTGGAGGAGGCGATCCTTGAACATTAACCAGCTTTCTCGGGCCCTTCTTCTTTCCAGGGGTACCAAGTAGATCCCTTGAGAGGCCAAACTGCTCCCCTGAAGTTCAAGGTAGCAAGCTTGCTGAGCATGCTTCTCACTGCCATAGGGATCTCAGTCTTCACCATATCATGGTAACTCCCGATAAGGCAGCTCCAGCATTAAAAACTGACTCCTTTCTCCACATACAGGAGGAAATTATATTTCATGAAATATCTGTTGCTTCCATAAGTATTTCAAAGATGATCACAGGTGTCAGCAGTCTTCCTTGAGAAAGATCACAGGATATCATAGTCTTCTTAATTATGCAGGTATCCAAAACCAGAAGAAAGTTTCCTTCCAGCTCTTCTAAAACAGCAGATACTTCAGAAATCATGAGATGACTTCTCATATTTATAAGTGCAACATCCTCCTTAAGGATGAAACCAAACCATGATTTTGAAATGACAAAGTTAACTAAAATCTTGTTTACAGTAAATTTTACTATGGTGTGATATACACACCGATGCACAACTGTGCTGAATTTTCCAGACAGCCATTATCACAAACAGACCTGGCCACGTGACTTGCAATTGAAATCTTTTTATCTTACTGAAAACTACTCTTTTTTTCCAGTCTCAAAACCTTAGCATCTCTGTATTAATTAATTTTTCATTCATTTTTAAGACTACCGAAATAGAGATATTTGTTCTGGGAAAACTTCCCGGCGTGCGAATGTGTCTATGAATATGCTGTTTACTTTCCACAGAAAACAGAAACTGATCAGATTTTGTTCTTATTTCATTGTTTTGAACTGTGAAATTAAAGTACATGTATAAAGAAATTAAATCATTTTGAAATAATCTACAAAAAATAAAAGAAACTATGCTGGAAAAATCATGACCCAATTGCATAAAAAGAAATTACACCAGCTGCTGCTCAAAATATAATAATTTTCTAAATTAAGGGGGTTATGTTTCTTCTTTATTGTTGTTTGTTGTATTCTTGGTTTTTTGTGTGTGTGTGTACGTCTGTGGCTTGTCTAGTTTTGTTTTTTTGTTGTTTTTTTTTTTTTTTTTCTGTGTGTGTGTATTTTTTTAATTTTTGGTTGGTTGGGTTTTGTTGTTTTTGTTTTTGTTTTTTTTTTTATCTTGCAAGTAGCAGTGTAGAAATAAGTAGTTCTCAGAAGTAAAGCATGCAAAACTGACTCTATTTTGAGAAAAATCTGTTTCTTTCAAATTTCAAATTGTCCAGATCATAATGGTCGTTATTATTCTCTAGGGTGCCCCTCCCTTATATATTTATCTTAAACCTATTTGAAAAGATACATGTGAAACCTACCAACTGTGACATCCTGGTAAAATATTTTTATCCTCTTTTCTACACTTCACAGAATCACAAGATCAACAAGATTGGCAGGCACCCCTTGAGTTCTCTAGTCCAACCCCAGTGCTCTAGCAAAGCCTCTTTACAGCAGATTGCTGAGAGCTGTGTCCCATGAGGTGTTGAATATTTCAAGGAAGGAGACTTCACAGCCTTCTCAACTGACAGGTTCTTTATCTTTAAATACCTTTTAAGAATTATTCTTAGAAGGCAGAATCACTTTTATATATAAATTATATTCTACATATAAAGCTAAAAAAATACAATTGTTCATGTTAAGAAAAAAAAATTAGAAAATAATGACTGGCACAGGTCACATGCCAAATTTGAGTGGGGTTTTTTTGCCCTAAAGGAATACTTTGATATCCATAAGATGCCCTCTGCTTTTTCTCTCCTAGAAAATGGCTTTCATCTTTATAAATGTGAATAAGCAGAACTGCTTTCACTACAGGAATTTCTGTTACAAAATTGTGCACAAATAGTATATTTAATGGAATATCTATTTCTAGTTCATTCAGGCCATAAATACATCTTTTTCCTTTTCTTTTTATTCTTAAACCTATATGCTCTTGTGAGACCTCACTTGCAGTATTGCGTGCAGTTCTGGTGTCCTCAACAGAAAAAGGACATGGAACTGTTAGAACAAGTCCAGAGGAGGGCCAGGAGGATGATCAGGGGACTGGAACATCTCCCATATGAAGATAGGATGAGAAAGTCGGGGCTGTTCAGCCTGGATAAGAGGAGGCTGCATGGAGACCTCCTAGCAGCCTTCCGGTATCTGAAGGTGGCCTATAGGGATGCTGGGGAGGGACTCTTCATGAGGGACTGTGGTGAGAGGACAAGGGGTAATGGGTTCAAACTTAAACAGGGGAAGTTTAGATTGGATATGAGGAAGAAATTCTTTACTGTAAGGGTGGTGAGGCACTGGAATGGGATGCCCAGGGAAGTTGTACATGCTCCGTTGCTGGCAGTGTTCAAGGCCAGGTTGAACATAGCCTTGGGTTGCATGGTTTAGTGGGAAGTGTCACATGGCAGGGCGGTTGGAAGTGGATGATCTTAAGGTCCTTTCCAACCCTAACTATTCTATGACTCTATGATTCTATATTCATTCATTCATTTTCTTGCTTTACATGCAAGCTTCTCTATCATTTTCAAAGCTCTCCATAGCAACACACTACCTTCATTTTGATGCTTATCATTTAGTCTCCTGTCTACACGAGTTTTTTTCTCAATTTCAGGGTTTTCTTCATAGTCCAACATGCTCAAACCAGCTTCCCAGCTAATCTTTGCTATTCTCCCACTCATTCATTCTTGTAAACACTTTCAGAAACTTACTTATTTTGGAAAAAAAGCTACAGTTATACCGGTTAAATATTATAGCATAGTTAATGCTTCAGAATAGTATTTGTCGATGTTGACAATGTTCATCAGAGCAATTGAATGAATTTGCATAAACTATTAGATACTCCTTTTGTAGTTATGATGCACAAGTATTCTCTTTAAAAGAATCAGCAAAAGACTATTTTCTGAATCAGTGAATTTAAAGAACATATGCTCTGAATTTTAGAAGCCTTAATTCTTATATATAGAAGGATGCTCCAATATTTTTGAAATATTTCATGATTTTAAATAGACATATCTACACATAAAGACTCTGAGGTCAGGAAGTGTTATCTTTTTATTATACTTGGGAAACTGGACCACGTTAATTAAATCTACCTTCCTAAGTAGGGCAGTATCAAGGACTGCATTCTGTCTGTGAAGCAGCATGGTGGGAATACCATGTCTTTACTACAATTAATCTAGTCTTGTGTGTGTAATAGGCCTTGGTGACATTAAGAGCATAAGATGTAACGACTGGTTTTGTGCGTTTTTTCAAAGGTTCTTGTCCTGGGTTCAGCAGTAGCAGTCATTTTTCTCCTCCTTGGTAGCTGGTTCAGTGCTGAGTTTTTGACTTTCAGCCTGGGAACAGTGCTGATAACATCGATGTTTTTAGTTGCTGCTCAGTAATGTTTACTCTGACCAAGGACTTTTTGAGCCTCATGCTCTGCCAAGGAGGAGGGGAAGCCAGGAGGAAGCAGAGACAGGACACCTGACCCAAACTAGCCAAAGGGGTATTCCATACCACAGTATGTCACGCCCAGAAGACAAACTGGTAGGAGTTACCTGGAAGGGCTAGCACTCTGCTTGGGTTGGGCTAGGTATCGGTCATTGGGTGGTGAGCGGTTGTATTCTCTTCCCTTGTTATTTCCCTTATCGTTATTATTATTGGTGGTAGCAGTAGTGGTTTCGTATTATACCTTAGTTACCGGACTGCTTTTATCTCAACCCATGGGAGCTGCATTCTTTCAATTCTCCTCCCCATCCCTCCGGGGGTGGGGGGGAGCTGGGGGGAGTAAGAAGTTGGGGGTGTTGAGTGAGCTCCTGTGTGGTGTTGAGTTATTATGTGGGCTTAAACCAGGACAGTTCTGAAACAGTAGAAGGCTACACAGTAGCCCTTCACAGTAGTATAAAATGGGTATGCAGTGCATTGATGAAGGCACTGAGACAAGGAGGCACCAAATGTAATCAGTTCTAAGTAATGTAAAGTCTGGTGGCTTTGTAATGGAAAACAACTGAAGTGTTTGAAGGTAGTTGACGTAGTTTTAGGTCCTTAGGACCTTAGTACAAAAATATAAGAAAAACAATAGAAAAACAGGACCTGGGGATGGGGAGTATCCAGGACTAGCAGAGGTTTAATGAATCCATTAAGCTGGTGTAAACGTCTACAGGGGAGCATCCAGGACCAGCAGATGTAAAGGATGGGAACAGTGAAACTAGCTGCTCAGTAGGACAGGATGATTGCTATGTCTTTAATGCTAATTAAGCTGGTGCTTCAAAGACTGCCAGCAGTCATGAAGATTGTTGGAAGAAGTAAACAACCCTCAAAGACCACCATCACATTTTTGTATGTATGCAGGAAAAAGAAATGTGGAAAATGATGTAATTCATGTGTAGCCTCATGAATATGTGTTTATGCCCAGTGACTGTACAAGGATGGTCTGTGTTGCAGTACGGGGACACACATTAGGTGGAGCTATCCCCCGTGTCTCCCGATGCTGCAATAAAGAATACCTGCTTGACAACTTGAAAATTTTGTTGGCGAGTTTGTTCCTGGAGTTTTCTCCGAATCAGTATGAAGAGACACTCAAATCCTCTTAGATTAGTATTGTAGGACTGCACATGGTGGAAAAAAAAAATGGATTTGGTATAATCCATTTTGCTTATTATTTGTATAAATATTATTTAATATTATACTGTATTTTATCTTTTGCTTTATTATTTATGTGGTTGTACCCATAAACATATGGTTAGCCAAAAATTGCCAAGGATCTTCTTTAAAATTATATGGAGAATTTGAAAACTAGTGAATAAAGTTGTTCTTATTCTGCCTGTATTAAAGAAACAGCAGAAGTCTGTTGGTAGGTTCATAGGAAATCTGTGAAATCTGCTTTCCAAACCTTAAAGAAAAGTGTTGAGGGTGTCCTCCAAATCTTACCTCAGGCTTAAATGCAGGCTTCTGATTGTGAGATGTCATGGAAGAAACTCAAGTACAAATGACTTTATACTCAGCTTGGGAGTCCAAGCAGAAATGCTTCAAGATCTATATTCAAAGGTTCTAGCAGCACAGTTACTTTAGTTCATGGCACAAATCAAAATCACACCACATGCATGTTGTTCCTCTTGGACAATTGATGTAATCTGGGCAAAGTAATGGAACTTAGCTGGAGCTGAAATTTTATTGGAAAGTCTTGCATGAACAACTCTTATTTGCAAATCCTAGCAAAACATGTTAGTTACATCTGGCAGTGAAAGGAGGAGGTCTTAGTATGTTACTGAAACTAAAACTTGCTTTTCAGTGCAAGTGGCTTATCCAGGTCCAAACAGCTCAATACATTTATTCTGCTTTGCACACCACTACCTTCACTGTGCTGTTGCTGGTTTTCCACCACTCTTTCTGGTCCCTATAGTAACTACTGTGTTTGTGGTACAATAAATTTTATGACCCTGGATGTTCAATCGATGTGTGTGGTATTAGTTCAGAGTATGAAGTTCTGGAGATGGACTACGAGTTTTTTTTTTTTGTTTTTTTTTTTTTAATGTACATGTAAGAGGGGCTTCTTTTCAATAAATTATTTTGGTACTTTTCTGTGTCTACTTTTGGTCTGACAATATGTCAAGTAGTTGTTGAGTGAGAGATCAGAGGCTCTCTGAGAGATGAAAAAGTAAAGAGAAGGTGTGTAAGTAGGGATGTCAAAGTAAATTGTCATTTTTGTGTGAGATTCTGTAAGTGATTAATAGAGTAGAGCAAGTTCTTTCTGTATAATAGCTTCTGAATGATTAGCTGGTATGTAATAATCACAAATACATTGAAGATTCACTTGGCAAGAGCAACAACATATATTCCTTTTGTGATCTTTACAGTACAGAAGTCTGGTTATACACGCAAGAAATAAGACAAACTAAAAAGCCTTTGACAGATATTAACAAATAACTGTCATGTTAAGCGCTCATGCTATGATTTCACTTTATACTGTGTTGCAATATTGAAGCTCTCTGGTTCCTACAGATATTTTATGAGATCTCCTAAACAAAGTAATGTCAAGAATGGCGTTAATTTTATGCTATGTTTTGCCAGTTAAAATAAATTTTCAGAGAAATAAAAAAATCTCCCTTCTTTTTTCTACAAAGCCAGAAGTGTAAATATTAGCAGTTTACTTCAAATTACCTGAGTTCAGTTAAACTTTAGTTAATGTTAACTTCCATTATGAGGATTTATCCCAGACTTTGCTTCTCAGTTGTGCTCAGTATCTAGTTACATCTATTTTACTACAAAACAAAAATTCATATTGTAGACATAGTTTGAAATATAGTTCAGAGATCACTGTGTATCAGCGTAGCTATGGAGTTGTTCCAGGCTTCTTACAAATAATAACAACTCATCTCCAAAAATGCAGAATCTCCACAAATGGGGAAAATTACTTTCCACATTTTTTCTGGTATTTCCCACAATTAAACATGGACCGTAAATTAAGGTAATAGGTGTATCACTGAAATGGTAGAAATGAGGCTAAAATGCCCTCAATTATTTGCAGGTTCTCATTACTTCTTGCTACTGTTTGATTCCAGACAGTATGATGTGATTACAGAGTGAAACCATTTTTCTTTAAACTCTTTACTAATTCTGGGGAAAATGGATACAGTGGTGAAAATTCTGGAAGGATATGAAGACCAGCTTTTCCTAGAGACTTAATTTACTCCACGTGCTACAAAGGAAGCATCAAGGAAGCCTAAGCTCTGTGCTCAGAAAGTAAAATCCCATCCGTCGTTGTTCCAACACAATCGTAGCAGGAACCTGTCCCTTGAGCAAAGACCACTTGCAAAGACCACTTCAGGGTTGGGGATTTTTTTTTTTTTTTTTTTTTTTTTGTGGATTTTTTTTTGTGAGGGTTGTGTGTGTGATTTTGTTTTTGGTTTTGTTTTTTTTGTGTGTGTGTGTATCTTATTTTGTTTTGATTATTTAGGGATATGAATGGTTGCTTGTTTTGTTTTTGGTTTTTTGGTTTTTTTTTTTTTTATGCCTGTGATTTAGCATTCACTACAGATGACAAATGCAGGTTGTACATTTTACATTTGCTGTGGTGCTGTGGTTACTTCTGTATACTGGAACGTACATTTGCGTTTTTATTTCTTTGTGAACGTCCTTGTCATTCAGGCAGTAGACAGTTATTTGTGTGCTGTGCAGTCTCAAGATGCATAAAGGTAGTGTAAAGATGCTGGGCTTCTTTCACTTACTGAGTGACGCAGTCCGCTGCTACACAACAGGCAGCTTCAGTCAGAAAGCTTCAGTGATGCCCCCTTGCTGAAGCAATTTCCTTGTCACAAATCCAGGTTGTGGATTTATCGTGAGCTATGACTGACACGTAGTTATATGCTGCTGCTTTAGTCACCTTTGATGTGTGGCAGTGTCCATTTCTTTAGGAAGCTAACAAAAGGAGGAATCAAGCAGGCAGAGGGGAAAGCTTATACTTTGGAGGTGTTGCTTATGGAAGAGAGCTGCAATCTATTTTGTGTGAAGAAAATGATAGAAAGGAGAAAACATTTCTTGTCAAATACAGTAAGAATCTATCTTTCTGGGGTCCTTGAAGAAAGTTTTTTTTAGAAAAAAATATCTATGGGCATCATACACTGCACAGCTTTAATGCCTTATCTGCCTTTTGCCCAAGCCCAGATGAAGGACTCTTTCTCTCTAAGTAGAAGGTCACAGGTATTGTCCAACACAGCTAATTATACTGAGAACCTGGGAATTTTGGAGACTCTACTGTCTATATGCTTAGCGTCTTCTCCATGTACAATAACGTTAGCAACATGAAGTGTACAATAGCTAAACTTTCACAAAAAATATAATGTAAGCAGCTGTTGTTACCTCTTTTGTGTAAGGAAGCTGAAGTACATTCTTCCTAAGAACACTTTAAAGGCATAAGGAAACATTAAATCTTGAAAGGATTTTTAAAAGAGCTCACCGTTCCAAAACCATGTAATATCTTCATGCAAGTTATGGGTGGTTCTTAACAGGTTTAGAGGGCTACAGATTCTTTCCCATGTTTTTGCAAATAACATTTGCTTACGAATAAAGCATAAAGTACTTTCAATGTTGCCAAACAGTTCTCATGCAATATTTGCTTTGAAACATATGGCAGTCAGATCCCTGAAACACCTACTCGATTTCATTATGTGGATTTTCTATACCACACTTTAGCTACCTTGATATCAATCTATCTGCTGTGCCACAGCATTTCTGACCTTTTAATCTGAAACACTGATATAGCTGAACCCAGGACAGGCATTCTGAAGATTGGTCTGCCTACAAGCATTTTTTGTGTCTGATCTTGACTCAGAATCACTTATTTAGGCTTGCTGCATTACCTGTAACTTGACAAGGGGCCATGGTAGAAGTTGGGCTTTTGATATGCTCTAGTTTCTTTTAGTACAGCATAGCAATGGTAAGAAACAATAAAAGATGAAAGATGTATGTGGAATACATCCAATTTTGAACTAGAATTAACAAAGTGGATTTATTTGTGCTACCACTAATAATATTTTGCAGGTTTGGAATGGCTTTTTTTGATTTTAAAACAAATGATTACATTGCATTTTGTCCAGAACTCCTAGAAAATTCAGTGATTCTATGAAAATACTTTCAGCAAAAGGCTGTTTCAAGTTACAGGAATCCCCCAAGACAAATAATGTAGGGTATTTTCAGAAGATAATGCAGACCAGAACATAAAACATGGTTAGTGCAATCAAAACACTTATGCACTGATAGAGGATAGGTGTCTTTAGGTAAGTACTCTACAAAATGGAGTATCAAGGGTTTTGCAGACAGGAAGTAAAACTGCCCTGAATGATGTGTTACTGCACTGGAACAATTTTTAGGAGACTTTTGAAATAACAGCAACAACAAAGACCAAGCAATACATAATTTAGGCTGGGCATTAATATTCTAATATTTGCTTATATTTTGTTGATAGCTGAACTTTATTTTGATGACTCTGAAGTCAGCATAAATGCTTAAGGTGTGTCTGTGGGGGCAACTTCAGAGACACTGTATTGGACATCAGGACAACATACAATTCTTTGGACCCCAAAGTATGACTTCAAAGTGGTCTTTCAAAAAAGCATTACAGAATTATGCAAGATGAAATTTAAGATTTCTGACAAACAGAAAAATAGTTAGGAGGCATTTGAGAAGGTAATAGTTCAGTTTGCTGATTATTCAGTTCTCTGTACCTTACTGCCTTCATTGTCTACACCTTGGGCACTTCTACTTCTTGTGGAGGTGTCTGCATACCTCAATTGTGCAAGACTGAAGAGAAATCCCTGTTGTCAAAGAGCTGTCAATGGCATCACTTTACTTTTCTAGCTACTGCTGGAGTTCTTTTTGATGAATGTGGTACAAAAAAGAAAAAAAATAGCATTGTACTGAGAGAAAGATGAGATTTAAATGTCACAACTTTTTAAGGCAAATTAAAAACATACAAATTGGCTTTCTCCGCCTTTTGCAAAAGAAACAGAAGATGAAAACATAAAATGAGTATTTTACACATTCACACAGAGAGCTCTTTTTCAGCTCAGAGAACATGGATTTACCCTCTTCTAGCATTAGAGCTGTGGCAACACCACCTGTAGCAGTGACTAATACACTGTCTTCTACAGGTGACAACTGAGTGAGGGGGAAGAAAGAGAAAAAGAAGAAGTAGTACAGAAACATTTTTTGTAAGATGAGTTTAGAAAGGTTAAGAATTACATGGGCTTCCTTCTTATCTTAGCTGTAGGAATAAGTGGGCTGGTTCATCACCCAGATGTACAGGTGGTTGGCAAACAATGGAAAGAGTGATAAAGATACAAAGAAGCCATACGTTAAGTCACATACATAAGTTTTGAGACTCTACAAGAAGGTCAGCTCTATCAACCACTGCATACCACAGAGCAGTTTCCTTTTTAAGAAACAAAGAATAAAATGTAGAAGACAAGGAGGTAGAAGAAAAGGTAAAAGAAAAAATTATATTGTTCAAAGTCTGATGAATCTGCCAAAGAAAAAAGATCTTTTTTAGTATCTTTGCTCAGCAACTTTTTTAATTGCTTGGGTTTTGGTTTGGTTTTGTTTTTTTCAAATAATGTGTGAGTCTCAATGCTTACTCTTCACAAGGCTTTACCAATGTAACTAATATATTTCCAGATGACTTTGCCTAATTTGTCTCTAGTAGATTCTACTGCCCTTTCTCTTGGAATAGAACAGCATAGTTTAGTGGAAGTGATTTACAAGGATCATCTAGTCCAATTGTCCTAGTGTTGCTTTTTGTCGAAGCGGGAATCTCCCACAAGCCACACATCTGAGGGTGGAGTATCTGGCATTTGCAGGAGCACCACTTGTTGGAAGAAAAGCAAAACTGAACAAAACAGATGTGTGGTACCCCATTCCTTGTTCTACTCCAGAAGTATCTAAAGTTTATTTGTCTCTCTTAATCAATACAGCTTAATCTGACTATATCATCAGTGTTATTTAGCACATCAAAGGAAGCTACTTGCCTCACTCAAGGGTAGGTGTTGCAAGTCAGAAGGCCTAAATATGCCTTGGAAACTTCTCAACAGATTTTCAACATCTTTCCAACATCCCAGGCAAGGTGACAAGCATTCTTTTCCTTGGAAGCAATGTAGAACAGGTAATTGCTTGTGGTAGCTAATAACACAGCTTAAAACATGTTTTTGGCAGTTTTGTGGGATTTTGTTTTGTTTGTTTGTTTGTTTTTTTAATTGTATTTTGTTTTGTTTTGTGGTTTCTTGGTGGGGCTTTTTTTCTGAAAATATCAGTTCACTTCAAGCTTAGGACTCAGTTTTTATAGAGGGAACAGGAGGCCATGAGGAATAAATTCTATATACCCACTTTCAACTTCCTCCTAAACAGTCAATAGGTCTATTTCTACAGTGTTGATGAGGGAAACAGTAGAGGTAACAAGTCTTTGCCAGGCTCAGACTCTTCCTTGAAGTAAGATATGGCAGTATTCCTAGGGCTAAAAGGCTTAGAGGAAGAATTAGTATGGAGTCATATTTTTCCCGTACAAAGCAAAAGTGATTTCTGCCCACTGAAGGGAAAAACGAGTTGTGAAAGAAAGCAAATATGACTGCATAGAAATGCCTGAGAAAACAGGATGTTCTCACGTTGAACTTTCCCTGCTCTCTAAGGGACTTTACTTTTCCTAGTGTTTGCTACTGCAGGGAAGACCCATGTTAGAGAAATTCTCCTTGTCAGTGAGGATGGTCACCACTGTCATCTCTGCTGCTAACCCAGACAGTGCTTTATTTACTTTTCTAAATACATATCCATAAACCAAACCCTGAAAATGAGTAATCTGTGCAACAAAACAAGGTTGGTAGAGATAAGGCTGCATGCTTGTCCCCTGGCATCATGGTAACAAACCTGAAAATTCATTTACAGTTTGTCCTGATTGCCTCTCAAGACTGGCTCAAGGCAAAAATGGGGAATGCTTTCCAGACAGGTATCTGGCCAGGAGAGGACATTCATTCCTGTTCCAAGGCCCAGTTACTGTCAGTTTTGTCAGTTACTGGAAGAATATGCAATTTCTGTAGTTTGCAAAAACAAATACATTGTCAAGGATGAAGTCATGCACTTCCATCTTTTATATCACTTTGCTAATATTTCAAAGTTCAGCAAGCTATTAATCATCCAGAATCTGTTGTGGCAAGGAAACTCAACCTTGAGGAGTAACCTTGAGAAGTGTCCCTGCTCAAGGGCAGATCCTGGCATGGAGCCTACTGCCATCTAGGAGAGCTCAAAAGACCCTGGCTGTTCACTATTTATAGAGTAAGATGATTGACTTACAATCATGTGAATGCTCCTTCCTTGGCAGTGTTCAAGGCCAGGCTGGATGGAACTTTGCGCAGCCTGGTCTGGTGGAAGGTGTCCCTGCCTGTGACAGAGGGGCTGGAACCAGACGATCTTTAAGGTTCTTTCCTACCTAAGCCATTCTATGATTCTGTGTTTGCATACCAGCTAGACTTCTGGGCCACTGTTCTGAACAGCCCTTGGCTACTGTGTTGTCACCTCTTGACCAAAGTCCAGTGCAAGCTGTATGCAGCCATCACAGCCCTCATTGGTGATCAAGTGGGTGAGGTGAGGGGGGTGATACATAATTTTCACATATATACCTTAACGTACACAAAATTCAAGTGAGAACAAATGCATGCCAACTCTGTCAACAGAGATGTGCTCTCAAAAGAGAGATAAGTAAAATATTATCAGATTGAGCAGGTAGAAATTCTCATAAAACTATATTTTTGCGTTATTGAAAAAGGAAATTTCAACTATGTCTTCAAAGTATATTAAGCAAAGCTTGTCTTTGCACTGTTTATGTAAGACTGTTAGCACTATTGAATATGGCAATAGTAACGTATGCTGTTTTGCATGTGAAACGAGCTGCATTTCAGCATTTCATACTTAGGCTAGAAAGCACTGATTTACCACCCTTCTTATTGTCTTACAAATTAGAGTGGGAAACACTGAAGTTTCATGCAAGGAATAATTTAGGACAAATCTAGCTTCATTTGAAAAGAAATTCCAGGACAGAGTTGTGTCATAGGTTCAGCAGTAGCAGCCATTTTTCATCTCCTTAGTAGCTGGTACAGTGCTGTGTTTTTCACTTTCGGCCTGACAACAGTGCTGATAACACCAGTGTTTTCAGTTACTGCTTAGAATGTTTTGGTCTGACCAAGGACTTTTTGAGTCTCATGCTCTGTCAGGGAGGAGGGGGAGCTGGAAGAAAGCAGAGACAGGACACCTGACCCAAACTAACCAAAGAGGTATTCCATACCACAGCACATCATGCCCAGGATGTAAAAACGAGGGGCAGAGACCCGGAAGGGTGGGGGTTCGCAGCTGGGTCAGGCTTGGTATCGGGTGGTGAGCAGTTGTATTCTCTTTCCTTGTATTTCCCTTGTCATTATTAGTATTGGTTGTAGCAGTAGTGGTTTGTATTATACCTTAGTTACTAAACTGTTCTTATCTCAACCTGTGGGAGTTGCATTCTTTCGATTCTCCTCCCCATCCCTCTGGGACTGAGGGAAGAAAGACGGGGGAGTGAGTGAGCGAACTGCTTGAGGGGCTTAAACCACAACAAGTTGTCACACAGAAAAACTAAAGGTTCATTTTAAAGATTTGATGCGTTATGCCAAATAAATATGGGTTTGGGGAACCTAAGTTACCTCATTATCTTAGAAAATTAATTATAGGTGTTGTCACTATGGCTTCCAGACTACATCTGTGAAAAACCTGGTGACTTAATTATGACAGCCTATAATTTTTTTTGCCACATGTGAGGCTTCTCCAAAATGCACACTAATGTTTTGTTGGAGAGTTTTTTACAATTTTGTGGATAATTTAAAATATATTTTATGAATTCAAACCTGGACCAAATCACTGAGTTAGGAAAGTAAATACCAGACATATTTTTTTCTGAAAATTTCAGTTAAATGGATTTATATTAATGGAGATGCCCAAGTCCTGAATAAATTTTCCTTGTGTTGCATTTCTAACCTAATTTTAATGCATACTTTTATCTTGTTACTCCTTCTTAAATTTTTTCCTCGCCTTTTGTTCCTTTCCCACAGTACCATTTGAGTAAAGCACTGGCTTTGTTAACAATGTGGGTTGAACATCACAGGAAATGGATTAGAATAATGGTATAAATTGTTCTTTAGTTTTTATTTTCCTTTGGGTTTTTTTGTTTGTTTGCTTGTTTTTTTTTTCTGAAAACAGAAGTTAAGTCCAGAATATCAGATATCCACATTAATAATTTAGCCAAAAAAAAAATAATTGGAGAGGCATCAATTTGATCGGTGGACCACTCGGTGGATGAAGAACTGGTTGATGGTCGCATGCAAAGAGTTGTGTTAAATGGCTCAGTCTCCAGCTGGAGATCAGTAACGAGTGGTGTCCATCAGGGATCAGTATTGGGACCGGTCTTGTTCAACATCTTTGTCAGTGACATGGACAGTGGGATTGAGTGCGCCCTCAGCAAGTTTGATGATGACACCAAGCTGTGTGGCTCGGTTGATACACTGGAGGGAAGGAATGCCATGCAGAGGGACCTTGACACACTTAAGAGGTGGGCTGATGCCCACACATGAATTTTAACTGTGCTAAGGGCAAGGTCCTCCACCTGGGTGTGAGCAATCTCAGGCGCAGCTACAGGTTCGGCAGAGAAGAGATTCAGAGCAACCCTGTGGAGAAGGACTTGGGGATGCTGGTCAATGAGAAACTTGACATGAACCAGCTTCAGTGTGCACTTGCAGCCCAAAAAGCCAACCATATCCTGGGCTGCATCAGCAGGAGCATGACCAACAGGTCGAGGGAGGTGATCCTGCCCCTCTACTCTGCTCTTGTGAGACCTCGCTTGGAGTATTGCGTGCAGTTCTGGTGTCCTCGACATCAAAAGGACATGGAAACGTTGGAACAATTCCAAAGGAGGGCCACAAGGATGATCAGGGGACTGGATCACCTCCCGTACGAAGAGAGGCTGAGCAAGTTGTGGCTGCTCAGCCTGGAGAAGAGAAGGCTGCATGGAGACCTCATAGCAGCCTTCTAGCATCTCAAGAGGGCCTATAGGGATGCTGGGGAGGGACTCTTCATTAGGGACTGTGGTGAGAGGACAAGGGGTAATGGGTTCAAACTTAAACAGGGGAAGTTTAAATTGGATATAAGGAGGTAGGTTTTTTACTGTAAGGGTGGTGAGGCACTAGAATGTGTTGTCAGAGAAGTTATGAATGCTCCATCCCCAGTGTTATTCAAGGCCAGGTTGGACATAGCCTTGGGTGACATGGTTTAGTGGGAAGTGTCCCTGCCCATGTCAGGGGGCTTGAAACTAGATGATCTTCGGGTCCTTTCCAATCCTAACTATTCTATGATACTATGATTCTATGATTCTATGTCCACCTGTCTTAAATAATGTCCATCTTAAATAATTCTTAACTGTCAAATAGCCTATGAAGACGAAATCTTGTTGTTTCTGAAGTTCTCAACTCATTTTAGTTCTTATGGTTCCCAGGAAAATAAATGAACTTCGGATGCTAAATTTTTTGCTGCACCCTAGCCAGGAATTTAAAAAGACAGATGGGAAATGTACATGTTTTCAAGAGTTAATATCTGGTGTTACTTACATTTGAAATTCAATGTTTTGGGATTTAGACACTTGCAAAACGAATCATGCTTTAAAGGACAAAGATACTGTGATAACCACGATAACTGCCACTTCTGATTCATTAGCAATGTGAGAAAGAGTTACCAAAAATTCTAACTCAGCCTCACTCTCATGAAACTACTAAGTATGCCATGCATATTTTCCAAATGAACAATTTATCTCATGTTTTCATCAGCAAGAATAATTCACAGAAAGAAAAAAGATGAAGTGACTTATAGCATATAACAGAAATTGTGTCTATATCTGTTATCAGAGTTACACTCTAATGAAATGTAGGTGTTTGAGTAGTCTAGCTTATTTATTTTAAAAAGAGAGTTCGTGGGTTTTTTTTTTTTTCTTTTTTTTTTTTTCTCCTTGATGACAAATGTAAACTGTTTTCCTCAAGCAAGCCTGTTAGTTAAAATAAAGCACTGGCAAAATATAAAATATGGTATAAGTAGGAAGGGAGGTGGGGAGAGGGACACTAGGACCTAGAGTATTCTAGTGTAAACAGCAGAACATAAGAGAAATGTAGTTCATAACATTTATAAGTTCTGTTATCATAGCTGTGGACTGTGACCAGGTTTGCTAATCTCTGCTATTAGTCCATGGGAAAACTGTGTTTCACAGTGAAGAGATTTTCTGCTTGAATGCAGTGGACATACTATCTGAGTAATGATGGGTACAGTAAGTATATTATAGGAGTCAAATTCAATTCTGACTACTAGATTATTTGTGACAAGCAACTTCACTTGCTTATAGTGATGAGTTAGCTATTTTTGCTGAGAAACATTTTTTTGTTGAATGGGTTTGAACTGATAATTTTGATTTTTAATATCTATTGATTTTTAATATACTGCTCTTGTAATTTTTTTATTTTTTTTTTCCTAAGCAGAAGTGCAATCCAAAAGAAAGCAAAAAATCCCAAACTAACCAGCACTATTATGATGAAGCTGAAGTTCCAGCTGCAACTCCAAGAGTAGCTGTAAACAGGCGGCCACAAGTAATTGTGTTTCTATATTAAAAGAATGTTGTAACTGCAAGAATATAGCAACTACCAAAGTTGTTTAGGAGGAATGTGGAGGTGGAAAAGCTATTCTAGTCTTCTGAGAAGGACACCTGACACTCCTTGGGCTGTCTTCATCCAAACTGCAGGTTACATATGATTACAGTTACAGAAGACAAGGTAAGTGGTGGTGAGAAAACAGCATGACTGATTCATACTGTCCTAGAAAATAAAAAAAAAAATAAAATAAAAAAAATTAAAAAAAAAAGCTTTAGCTAGAATTTCTGATTTTCCCCCACTTGTTTCCCCCCTTTTTACCAACAGGCAGGATCAAAAGTGTGTGACTTGAAATTCCCATGCCACCTCAAGTCCTCCATGAAGAACTTGCAGACTACGCAGCAATCTGATTTCACTCTCCATGCTTTCCTGCGTTTTCACAGCTCAAATATAACAAAGTTCTCAGACCCCTCCTACTCACTGACCCCCAGAAACTTGACACAGCCAGTAAAGAGAAGGTTGCTGTTAGAGAAAAGCAGAAGATGGAAAAAATATCTTGTTGCACCTAGAGAAAAGCAGAAGATGGAAATAATATCTTGTTGCACAGATAATTCTAATTTTTAGTGAAAAATTGGTAGGAAGGAATAAAATAGACAAGATACACAGCTGCAGAAAAAAAATTGCATTACCATTACTTATCTATTTATCCTCCTGCTCAGACTACTTACCTGAATAAGCTTTCATAAGATTGAATATTTTAGGACCGTTATGACAGAATATTATTAGGATCTCTATAATTCTAGTGGAGAACTAGGTCATTTCTTATTTACATGCTGAAGGAGCAACAGCAGAACAGGAGAAAGATAAGACCTACCAATCAGTAAATTAATCAGAATCTGAGATTTCCATTTAATGGGAAATTCTGCCACTTCATCAGACAAAAAACTTAATTTGTAAATTTTTCCTTCTGCTAGGAAAAAATCCCACATATGTATAACATGATGGTTACTTTAATGAACAGTAGAGGTTTTTCTGTGCAACAGAAAAATACTTTATGTCCTTGGTATTCACAGACAGCATTCTTCTAAAGAATTCTAAAGAACTGGAGCAGTTCTTTAGTCTTCAGATAAAGTTACACATTCAGTTAGGCTGCAGTTAAACAGCAGAATATTTTTATTTGTTTATTTTTTACCTACCTATTTGTTTATTTATTTATTTATATTTCAGGCTGGTATATAAACTTCCATAATGCATACTGCTGAATGAGAGTATAGGGGCAGTATATATGGATTTGCACGCGACTAAGCTGGCTGTCATTCTCTGAGATACCACTTCTGGCAGTGCAATGACACTAGTGAGCCCAAGGCAAGTAGTTTTCTTATTTATTTATTTATTAGAATGCATAAACAGTACAAAAAATACCAAAGCATAAATTGTTGCATTTTATACTTCAGATCAGTACCTGTCCTTAACTAATATTGTTGCCAGCGTAGGTGATGTCTGATGTAGTTCAGTAGTTTCACATAACTTGGTGCTTAGATTTGGCACAGGCATCCTGTTTCTTCAATTGCCTTTAAAAATATTGTTTTCTTTCTTTCATGATCAATACATAATAAAAGTTAGTTTTGGGAGCTCTCATTTGAGGAAGAATGGAGGTAAAGGCAGAATGATTAAATGGCCAGGTCAAAGCTCTGACCACTGAAAGGGGTGTCTTCTGTTGTAGTCTATCTATTGTACTGCAGTAGATGCCTTTTTCAACAGTGTCCATTGAAACACAGTGTGTTTCATATTTAAATAGTGCCCATTTACCAACAAAAGGAGAAAAATCTTAAATGCTTAATATAAAGACCCAAGAGACTATTGCAAATACCTGAAGTAGAAGAAGCATTACTCCTTTCTGATCACCTTTATTTCTTCATGGACTGCTGAACTCCCAATGTCCAACATTTATCTTCATTTCTAAGTTTCTCTGTGTGGACTAAATAATTTAGGTTTATGTTTTATGAACAGACTCTTTAATGTATTTTCTTTATGTTTAATTTTCATCAGAGCTGGCTGGGAAATTATTTTTCTGTAAACATATTTTAGAGGGAAAAAATAAAAGGAAAAGTGTTGACTAAAAAATGTTATTAGTACCTGTGGTTATTTAAAAAACAATGAAAAGGAGTTAAAAGTTGAAATTTATTTAAAATCTGATCCTGACTCTACTTGAGATCATTTGAATATACTTACTTAAGTGATAAATAAAAATGACTCTTTATAAAGTGATTCAAGAAGTACATGTGAAGAAGGGAAGACTCATTATTTCCATTATACAAATCAGATATATGAAAGAGATGATGTACTTTATACTGTCCAAAGTTACTCAATAGGTCACAGATAAAACTTGACTTTTGCTGTTCCAGATCTTTCTTCTATTTGTACTCTACACTGGCCTAAAGTTTCTCCTAGGTATCGTGTCATTGTAACATTAGTGTTACAAAACAAAAAAGAAAAAAAGAAAAAAAAATTAGATTTCTCAGATTTCTAACCTACAATGGTTTTCATTTTAGCTAATGACTAAAGACATATTCATTACATTACTTAACCAAGCAATATATTCAGAATCTGAACTTTAAAAATGAAACCAAAGCAAGGTAACTGGTTTAATTTTACCCATACTTGTGTGGATGTCCTGTGCTACATAACTGCTATAAAACTGAAATAATGTCTGCATCCTGGGGCTGTGTGGCATAACAGCATATTACACATTTGATGAGCAAACATTCAGTTTAGACATGGAAATCACATGTTGGACTCATCATGGCACAAGCTGCTATCTGTACGGATTTTTTTAAAGAACCTGTGAAAGTTGCTGTGTCAAATTTTGCTTTCTTAGGAAAATCAGCCTTGGTAGAGAACTGGGCTCAAATGATATTGTTTTATCAGGCACTCAAGGAAACAGACCTGCCAAACAGCTCATTCTTCTTTAGCACTGCACTTCTGTGACTCACAAAGAACACAGATTTCTACACTCAGCAAGGGGTTTGGCATTTTTTTGTTTGTTTTCTTTTTCTTTTTCTGTGTAAGTTGCTCTTCACATAGAATTTTCAGGAGTGTGGGGTACATGGATTTCTATTTAGGTTAAACCTGTCTTTTTTTCTGGCATTGAAGAAACAGTATGCATTTTCTGCTGGAGATCTCCTTTGTTTTCACTGTTCTCCAAGTTTCTGTTAATGAAAATGCAAAGAAAGTTTTTGCCTTTTTTTTTTTTTTGAAAGTGCCAGTGTTTCTATAAAGGTAACATATACCTTGTCCTGTTCTCTGGGTTTCAGATGAACGAATTCATGTGTTAATGCAATTTTCAACTTGTGTGAGAAAGCACATCATCCAATTACACTGATTATCAGAGGGGTTATAAATCCAATCATCCTTCACTTTCACTTTCCTTTTTAATAGCTGCGCTTCTTAAGATGTGAACATCGTGACCTGTTTTCCAGGTCTTCGATATGATTATCAAAATGGTGTAATCTTTTCTGAATCACTGCAAAATCTTGCTCCAAAGACATTACAAAATTTTTCACGAAGCCGGCTCCTTTTCAGGTTTTACAATTTCCTGTAGTTATGTTTTCTGGTTTCAAGAGTAAAATGTTAGTAATCTATAGTGACTTGTGGCACATACGTGTGTTTTAGGGAGACATTTTAAGACTGCTAGATTCTAAGGGAAGGCAAGAGAAGAAGAAGTTTTTATCCTGATCTAGGCTGAACTTCTGTAAAACATAAGCCAAAGAAGAGTAAATCTTGCAGTAAGGCAATATTTTTTTTGTCTTGTGCTCCAGCAAGACCCATCATTTGTATCTTGAATTCAAATGTGAGAAAAGAGGAATTTGCTTTAGGGTTTAGTTTCAAGTCTCAGGACTTAAATATTGGTGATCTAAAGTGACTGATGAAGCTACAGAAAAAATTTCATTACTTTATTCACAGGGTAAAAAAATCAACAATCCTGATGTCTACCATAAACGTACAATAAAGAGCAGTTATTATTGCAACAAGAATAGTGAGTTTCTTTGTTTTCTGTGGGTTTGAACTTCTGT
Organism: Myiopsitta monachus; assembly: GCA_017639245.1. Classification (NCBI taxonomy): domain Eukaryota; kingdom Metazoa; phylum Chordata; class Aves; order Psittaciformes; family Psittacidae; genus Myiopsitta; species Myiopsitta monachus. The sequence continues at coordinate 59,640,254 of CM029941.1, forward strand.
TATTTGACTTTTAATCTGGCTAAGTTTTTTAAAAAGCTCTGAATGTTTTTTACAAGGTCATGTCAACACATCTGAAAGCATAATCAAAACTTTACAGGCTGTTTTCTGATTCATTTGCAAGGTTAGCATCATGTCCTTTTTCATACTGGCTGTAGGAAGAACAATACACACAATACAACAAGATGGGAAGGACATACTAGGTCAAAAGGAAATGTATGGGTAAGTGCCATACTTTAGAGAATAAACATGTGTGCTATTATCTCAGTTTAGCTCTGTCTATTGTGTTTCCATATTTCTAATTCTTGAAGCTTTCTGAACACTGACTGATGTACTTTTGCCATGGAGTAACAACTTGTAAAGAAAAAGTATGTAGGGCTTAGCCACATTGTGAAGGCAGTTATTCTTGAGTCTTTTTTGCATACAGGGAGGAGACCATTCAGGCATTACAAGACAGCAAGATACCAGCTAAAGAGCTGACACCCCAGTCACAAAGTCGAAGGCCATGCAGATTCAAGGTTTGACGCTTTACATTTAGATTCACACATTTTTTTTAAGTTTTCAAATACACGTTGTTGCTGATATATGGTTCTTATCCGCTCTCTTGCTGACAATTGCTGATGAACACCTACCTCAGAAAGCCTGAGAAACCCTTGTCATGGGTTCAGCAGCAGCAGTCATTTTTCTCCTTCTTGGTAGCTGGTGCTTGGTAGCTGATTTTGGGCCTTGGAACTGTGCTGATAACACCAGTGTTTTCAGTTACTGCTTGGCAATGTTTTGTCTGGCCAAGGACTTTCTGAGTCTCATGCTCTGCCAGGGAGGAGGGGGAGCCAGCAGGAAGCAAAGACAGGACACCTGACCCAAACTGACCAAAGAGGTTATTCCATACCACAGCACGTCATGTCCAGGATGTGAAAACGGAGAGCAGAGACCCGGAAGAGTGTGGGGGTGGACTAGGGGTGCGCGGCATGGTCAGTTTTTTGGTACTGGAGGGTTCACTGCTGGGGGGTGCACTGGCTGGGTCGGGCTTGGTGAGCAGTTGTATTCTTTTTCCTTGTATTTCTCTTGTATTATTATTGATGGTAGCAGTAGTGATTTGTGTTATACTTTAGTTGCTAAACTGTTCCTATCTCAACCTGTGCGAGTTGCATTTTTTTTTTCGATTCTCCTCCCCATCCCCCTGGGACTGGGGGAAGAAAGAGAGAGGAGTGAGTGAGTGAGGAAAACTGCGTGGGGGGTTAGAGGCTTAAACCACGGCACTCCTGCAAATTACATTGCAACAAAAGCTAGGCAAATGTTGTGAGCCTGTCTTTTCTGCATATTAAGGTGGTATCAGTAGCCATAGTTTGGTATGTGCCAGGTCTTCAGAAAATAGTGTTTAGTGAGTTCTGTCTGGCTAATCACCTACTTGATAGAGAGGGAGGATATAAAATCTATCCTTTGTTCCTCTCTTTACATCCTCAACTGCTTGTTTGTATAACAACAGGTAGGTAGCATTTCAAAAAGCTTAAAAACAGGCTGAAAAGATGCCATAAACACAGTTTAAAAAAGGAAATTCAACATAAAAAGATAAGTTCACTTCTGAGGACATTTTTAATTTATCAAAAGTTTCGATCTCCAGTGGAATCAAACAGACACAATACAGCATGCAGAAGTGGAAAAAAACATTTGTTAGGATGCCCTTAAAAACAGCAGACTATATTCCAGTGAAACTAAGCCTACCAATGTAACTTTTGATATTATCAGATTCTTTGTAATCTCCAGAGAACTGTTGGAGCTTATCTCTGAATGGGAAACTTCTTTAAAAATGCATTTCAGGCTTTTCTTCTTCTAGAGGCACTGAAAGAGATTATGGGCAGCATTCCAGAAACATAAAATGAAATAGATTGCAATGATTTTAGTGGGCACACAGAGCTATTTACTCGTCTGTGGTTAAATAGTGATCATATTGTATGAGAACATATACAGATATTGGTATCTGGAAAAATTCTGTAAATTACAGCTGAAACCAAGACAATTGAATGGTTTAAGAAAATCTGTGGGTTCATTTATCTGACTAATAGGTCTAACTAATCCCACTACGTCTGCATCATTGCATAAGATAATAAACCAGTAAGAATGCCCTAGTTCTGATGATTCTACTGAAGAAGGTGCACAAGGGATAAGGGAAAGAGTTGTGATGACTCTAAGAGTAAAAAGAATGCAAATGGACAGCAAGAGAGATTTTCTGGGTTTTGTAGATCTGCAAGTATGCAAAAAAAAAAAAAAAAGCAAAGACAACTATAAAATACCTGTCATACTCCTCAAAACTGTTTTTATAATTAAAATTTTAATATATTTCTTACTGGGAAAAAAAAATCACTCTGTAAGTCAAGCTAAAGGAATGATAAAGTTTAGAATATCAATTAAAAATCAAATTAAAAAAGTCAAACTTTTATTTGCACAGTAATATATTAGAAACACATTCTACTTCAAGCAGGTTTTTTTGCATAACCAAATCAAATTCTTTTCTTCTGACAAGTTTATGTTTTTATGAAAGTCCCTTTATATATTCATAAAATGGTAGTGACTACAGAAAAAAGCATGCTTGCTACAGAAACTGATCTAACAAACTGAAGTTCAAATGCAAATTGGCCTAAAAGAGAGTCGTGTTTGTTGTTTCACAATGGCAATTGCTTTTCACTCAGGTCATGAAATTTGTATTTGTTTTCGAAAAAGCCCAGATCTCCCTCCAGCTCACAAAGAATTAATACATTGTTGTGTTCATATCTGCATTTCTTTGCCACAGGAATATCAGGAAAAATTAAGAGCAAAACTGATGTTAGATGCGATTAATTGTCAGAACTTTGTTCTTGATTTATTCATCAATTATTTTTTGTTGTTGTTATTTTCTCTTTTGAGACTGAAATAAAGAAGGCTTAAATCTTTTTACTGTCAAAATAATTATCAGTTGATCTTAATGTTTACAATCCTGATGATAAGGCTGGTCACAGACTATCTTGTCACTGCAAAGAGGTTCAGATAAAAGTGGAAGCTCCATTGACACGAGACACAAGCATCTGCAATGAGCCAAAAAACAAACTAGGCTCCAGGGGTGAGGGCATGGCCTAGAGACGCATAAATCATTTGGAACAGAGCGCACATTTCTAATGGAGTTCATACTGCTTCTCTATACTCCTGTCCACTATTCTTCCTCATGAAGCAGAATGCAACAGAAAATTTCTTTCTTGAGCTTCAGAGCCTTTTTTAGATATGACTATGCCAACATTTCAGCATTGTCAGTCCTAAGTGTAGCTGGTATTAAAAGTCAAAATCTATGTGGTTTCAAGTAGCTAATTCAGAAAGGAAATATGATTTCTCTTTTTAATTTCTTATGTGAAAAAGGATCAAGTTCAGGCATGAGCCCTAACCCTAAATATTCTTTGCAGTCTGTGACAGAAAACAAAAATTGAATGGCTAGAGTGAAAACATCAAGGCTAACCTGAAAAAGATATCATTCCGGATTTCAGAGTAGAGTAGAAAGATGAAAAGGTGCAATATTCAGGCCACTATTAAACCAAGGTTTGTTTTACATTTACTCACCTTTAAACAAACCAAGCTGAAGGTCAAGCAAATGAATGACCAATGTTATCATGTCCTCCAGACTGCTGTGGGTATTTCTGTTTCCACATCAAAGCATAATTAGACCATTCTCCCAGCAAAGCTCTAATTCTACACTGCAGTATAGCAACAGTAGAGAGCTTCTTCTTCCTATCACTTACTGTGTGTAATTCTGTAAATGGAGACACCTGCAACCTCAGTGTCATTTGTCAAATTATTCTGGGGTTAGGGACAGATCTCTGATTCTGAAACCCGTGCTGTACTGCTTGATAAGATTCTTATAATTTTATTTTATCAATTTCTGTTTTCAGAGACAATTATGCAGATGGAAGCATTTACAGCTTCAAGATTTTAGATAATATAAATTTTGCTTATTTTAAAAATATTTATAAAAGTTTATAATAAAATGTATTTCTAAAGCCTACAGAGTTTTGTAAACTATCTGAAGATGGTTCTGTAGAGATATACGCTGTGTATCTGTATATACATACAGAATCTGTAAACAGAAGAGCAACTTGCCTACACAGCAGGGAATAAAAAAGTTTGCATGAGAATAAAGTTGTTCTTTGGCAGGTTCTGTGTGCAGGAGAGCTTTGACACTGTAATCTTCCAGTAGCCTTCAACAGATCAAAAAGCACACATATATTTTAAAAGATTTCTCTCTGATGATTACCAAAACATCTCTTAAAAAAACCTTAATAATGCCATTTAGAACAGGATGACTTATTAGGCTTCCAGTCTCCCATTACTTATAAAAATTATACTCTTTCATAAAACCTATTCCTAGTGTCTTTTACCCACAACCGAAACATGGTTATTGACTGCCATTGTGAAATTTTAAATTGACAGCTGTTAAAATCTTTACACTTCCAGAAAGTTTTCAGAGATTTTTTCCTGTCACCTCTGAAGAATTATTAATCTAATCTCACTGCTATTTCTACTTTCCTCTGTCTTAAACCTGGAAATTATAGTTATCAGAGACCACCAACACCATGTAGAAAGGAAAGTAGTGAGGCAAACCAAAAATCATACCAATGAAACATAGCAGAACTCAGCTTCAGATATGAACAGGCACCTCCCTAGATTTTTATTCAGCCCCTTTCCCGCTTTCCCCCAGCCCAAAGCTTAAAGTTTGCAGCTGGAAACAAAACAGAGGAAGCACGTGTATGTGAAGGTGATGGAAGTGGATGCACTGCTGTGGCTTGCTGAGAGATGAGTGGGCTGGGAACTTGCATAACTACTCTGTGCCTTGATCCCATGGACATGGAAAATGCTCGAGCTAAACACTTCTTGGGAGGCGACTTCTCTGTTTCTCCATCAAAAAATCAAACGCTGAACTACCATGAGCCTAATAAGCATGTCATGCATGTTAGCATGGGAGTGCTAGCAGTGACGGAACAATTCATGTCAGTACTGAAGTGCTTGGTTATTTGCCTGATAAGGCAAGTTTTTTTAACTGGTTTAGTAAGAATGCAAGACATTATCACAATGAAAGCCTACATTTACATCAGCTTCTTTCATAGACTGATAAACTTGACTACTCTTACCCAAGCTGGCATTTTCTGTAAGGTTATAATTTCAATTAATCCATTTCCTTGCATTTAGTATGAAGAAGAGCCTGCAAATTTTCATATTTAATTACTTCTAAATCCTGAGTGAAATATGAAATACCTTGAGACTTGTTCTTCTTTCAGTGTTTTTCCCTTGCAATTGCTCAATAAACAAAAGTGTCTGGTCACGTAGGAACAATATCATAAAAACAATCATAGCAGCTAACTAAAATTTCTTATTAAATTTCATTAAAATTTCAATCTCTTACATGTGTTCCTGGAAAAGTTTTGCAGCCCAGCGTAGATAAAATCATACAGATACCTCCTCCGTGTTTTTATAAATTAAGTATATTATTTCATGCTTCTTAAAAAAACCCCACAGATTAAATTTAAAAAAAAAAAAAAAACACAACAGTTCTATGCTATCCACTATCAAGTGGATCTTTGCCTTTTGTCTTGAAAAATAAAAAGTCCTATGAGGTGCACAAATAATTTACAAGATTTGCAATGTTGTTCTCTGATACTGCTCATGGCACCTGAGAACACAGGTCTGTGACTAGAAATTGAGAGCAGATTTATTTGGAAAGGAAGCAGTTTACAAAATGTTAAGAATTAATAAAAAAAATATGTTGCTCATTATTTTTAAGAGGTTGAAGTTTCAGTTTCTTAAGCTCAGTTGCTTCAAATCACCCATGCTTACAGACACCTAAAATATTCATGGTCTATAGATCTCTGATGGGATAATATGCTTCAGGAATCTGGCATAAATACATGTGTGAATTTTATTTATTTAGTTAGTTGAAAAAATATGATTCAATGTTTTCTAAGGTGTGGATCGTGAATTAATACTGCCAGAAGTGATCACACCCATATTAGAATGAGTAAGAACTACATATCCTTGTAATATGGAAAACATTGCAACCATGGTAAGTAAGTCAATCTAGCCAATTCATTACATGTTAGGACTAGAAATATTTTTCACTGGTTTAGAGAATGATATTTTCAGCCTACTTTTTTTTGGTTTTATGAGGCAGCAAATAATATCTACCTGTTAGAAAAAAGTGGCCTTTTACAGCTATTCTACATACAATCAATACAAAAAGAGAGTGAGATATTCAGCTGTTATTTACAATCTTATTCCGCAGAGGCTATGGTGATTTATATGTGTGGAGAAACTTCCCACATATAAACCTTCCCTTCAATACTACTTTTTCGAAAAGTAATTATGTTTTAGAGTCATAGTAATATGATAATATGATGCAGAAACTTTATCAAAGCCATATGAATTCTAACACTGGTCACTGATCATTAGTTCATGCACTGTAACAATCAGTTCCAGAATCAACAAATTCTATGTTCTCAGTTAATTTCCTTGTTCTTAAAAGGGAGCCACCCCTAACATTTTCTTAATAAAATGTATATGAATCCCTGATATTTGGTGGATTAGAAAATTGCAATCACTTTAGACTTTATTAAGAAAGCTTGAAAAAAAACCCTTTAATTCCTATTATATTGTTATCAGAGTCTGGCAAAGGTTTTTATTATATCCCAGATTCTTTTATCTGTAGCCATTTTTAATTGTAGCCATTCTTAACTAGATAAGAGTGGATCTGTATCTTTTTTTTTTTTTTTTTTTTTTTTTTAAGCATATAACTAACCTTTTTTTTTTTAATTCATGGCAGAATTTAGGTCAGCATTTCTAATTATTTATTATACAATTCTTTAATTTTATGTTGCCTGAGCATAAATGACATAATAAATGTTAGAGTATCTTATAGCACCATTTTGCACATTTATTTTAAAGCATATACCTTACTTAAAGTACTTATTTTTTTCCATTAAAGTTCAAGAGTGGCCTATCTCCATAGTCTGTTCCTCTGAAGCCTGGGATTGTGATCCTGGTTTTTTGTCCTGCTTCTTCCTCTTAGGATCCTGTACTCCACCATCTCATGGTCACTACAGCTAAAGGCTACCACCGGCCTCCACTGACTAGTCCTTCCTGCTTTATAAAGAAGATGCAGATCAGCCTTCTGATGGCTCCTTGATCATTACTGTGTTAGACAGTTATCATGAATGCACTCCAGAACACTCCTTGATTGCTTGTGCCCTCTTGTTCTGTCCCTCTAGCTGACATGGGGGACTAGAACCACCCCAGTGATGACCAGGACCAGGATCCACTTCTCAGGAGAGCCTGAGAAGTGGATGCTTCTTCTAGTTGTTTGAAGAGGGCCTCATCTACTTCTTAATTAAGAGTTTCATGGCAAACCTTTACAACTCATCACCACTCATGCTGGTCTGCCCTCTTAACAGTGACCCATATGTCCTCAGATGTTTTCTTTCCCATTACCAGCTCACCTAAAAGAACCTGAAACTCCTGCACAAAATCCTGCTTCTGTTGGCTCCCTCTACTAGGTGTGCTTCCAAATTTTATACAAATAAAAATGCAAAATTTAACAAGCCAGACACTTAATGATCCAAATATATTCTTAGAAACACAAAGATAATTATCCACTTTCATAAATAAAAAAAAAAATAAAAAAAGATTTTATAGTAGTTCTCTCAAATGGAAGTTTAATTAGAGAAAGAAGGGTACATTGGATCTATATGGTAGACGAAATAAGGTCACCCTTCTTAATAAAACAGTTCATCACCTGTTGTCACCTCTCAAGCTCACGTAGAGCACTACAACCAACTTTTCTGACTGAAAGCAGAAAAAAAGAAAACTTCCTTATCCACTTCTAATCAGAGCTGCTGAAATAACTTCATGAATGAAATAATTCATTTGGAAAATCCAAGTCTTGCTCAGGTAACTTGGGAAGAAGTAGTATTGATGAGTTATTTTTTCTGGAATCTTCTCAGTAAGAGTTAATTTCTTCAAACTGGGATTAGTCACGAAGTTACTAATTTGATCAATAATGCTTGACTTGTTAGTTACCCTTTTTATGAAAATATTTTTCATACATATTTCTCAGATATGATATTTTAACACTTCATAATATTTCAGAAATACATTTTTCACAGCAGGTTCACATGTAGGTTATGCCTGAAGTTATTTCAATTTCCAGCATGTAAAATATACATGGATTTAAAGCTATTGATTAAATGCAAGATAGTAATTAAATGCTGAGCAGTTACATTAAGGCTGCAGCTACTTGTCACTACTACTTAGATGGATAATGTCTAGAAACAGGGGGAAAAAACGCAAGAACAGAAGAAAGAGAAGAGTTTACAATTTTTAATTTCTATATTTACTTATAAATTGAAAATTACTATTATTTCTTAAAGCAAAGATAAGACAGAAGTTAGGTAAGGGAAGCGTATATGATATATTTTTAAATCAAGATTATTCCTGGCTTGAGACAAAATAGATAAGCATCAATCATTCCTCTGTTGCAATGCATACAGTGACCTAATATAGCATGGAAAGATTGTGGTACTGTTGTTCTACGAGCAGGAAACATTAAGCAATTGCTCTAGTGAAAAAGAAACAGAGTTGATATTTATTCCTAATTTGAAGTAGGTACCCATTGAAAAAAATCGATTCTGTTTTCTACGCTCTTCATTTGGAAGTAATTCATCAGAAGCAAACAGTATAGGTACCTCCAGAAAACTTTTGTGCAGCCCTAGTTCTTAATTCTGGGTTCTCAATGGAGGTTTATGAAATGAAGTATTTAGAGTTAAAGGGATTTTTTTCCCATCATTATTATTCATCATTCAAATTAATGGCACTAAAATGTTCTGTAATATTCACCTTAAATTAACTATTAAACAAGCAAATGGATTTTTTTTTTTCATTCTTGTCTCTCTACTATAATTCTCATCAATCCTTGTAGCATAAACATAATGTTTACTGGAGAATGTGAACAACTCATGGGCAATTCATAGTCTTGTGATAATATCTTTTTTTTTATATGAAAATGCTTAGTTATTTTATAATAGAGTATGACAGCTTTTTTCCTGCTTGGCTTTCTCTTTTGTGCTACTCTTTTTATTACCACAGTTATACAAATGCTACCACAGCTAACCACTTCTGGAAGGCCATTATTCTACTACAAAACTGGGACACTATTTCCTATTACTGTGCACTGCAACTGCTGCTGCTACCAATTTAGTGGAAGTAGCATTTACCACAACCTCACAGCTTCCTTTAAAAGAAGCAGAAACTTTTTTAAAGCAGAAACTGTTTTGTTTGACAAGACTGGAAGTCAACTATGTTATTATCACTGGAAGAAAAGTCTCATGAAAAGTCATGCAGTTACTTTAAGTGAAAAATTCATAATATAGTTATAAATGTGCCTTCTGAACTCTGTAAATACACCCTATATCATAAGAGATGACATAAAGATACAGTAGCCAAAATTATCTATTTCAGAGAAGGAGTGATGCCAAAAATGATCCGATTGTGAACACTAGGATTGATGCAATTTTGAAGAAAACCAAGCTGATAAGTTACTCAGCTGATCAGTTACTGCCACTGACCCATCTGAAATTTGTTGGCAATTTTTTAATTTAAACAAGCTTTACCTCACTGGTAGCTGTCTATAAATTCAACAAATCAAGATTTCACACAGGGAGCCTTTGTGAGCCTTAACTGCAATGCATTGTGACCAAAGCTGTAATCCACTGTGGGACAATCTTTGAAGACCTATGGATTTCTATTTTTCATTGTTAAAGCAGACCTAACCCAGACATTTCAGATCAAGAAAAAACATACTAAAAGGATGCTGTATGGATGTAAAAGGACGTATGTGCTGTATGTGTAAAAGGATGCTATATCTTTGTATGTGTAAAAGGATGCTATATCTTTGCCTCAGTCTTCACTGCCAAATGCTCTGACCACACCACCCAAGCCTTGGAAGGCAGACGCAGGGACAGTGAGAATGAAGACCTTAGACCCACTGAAGGAGAGGATCAGGTTTGAGACCATCTTAGGAACCTGAATGTACACAAGTCCATGGGACCTGGTGAAATCCATCAGTGGGTCCTGAAGGAGCTGGCAAATGAAGTTGCTAAGCCACTGTCCAACATAGTTGAAAAATCATGGCAGTCAGGTGAAGTTCCCGACAACTGGAAAAAGGGAAATATAACCCCCATTTTCAAGAAGGGGAAAATGGATGACCAGAGAACTACAGACCAGTCAGCCTCACCTCTGTGCCTGGCAAAATCTTGGAGCAGATTCTCCTGGAAGACATACTAAGGCACATGAAAAACAACAAGGTGGTTGGTGACAGCCAGCATGGCTTCACTAAGGGGAAATCCTGCCTGAGCAATCTGGTGGCCTTCTATGATGGGGCTATGGAACTGATGGACAGGGGCAGAGCAGTTGATATCATCTACCTGGACTTGTGCTAAGCACTATCCCGCATGGCATCCTTGTCTCTAAATTGGAGAGACATCAGTTTGATAGATGGACCACTGGGTGGATAAAGAACTGGCTGGATGGCAACATGCAGGGAAATGTGATCAATGGCTCAATGTCCAGCTGGGGACCAGTAACGAGTGGTGTCCCTTAGGGATCAGTGTTGAGACCGATCTTGTTCAACATCTATGTCTTTGACATGGACAGTGGGATTGAGTGCACCCTCAGCACAGCAGGTTGAAGGAGGTGATCCTGGCCTGCTACTCTGCTCTCTTGAGACCTCACTTGAAATACTGTGTGCAATTCTGGTGTCCTCAACATAAAAAAGACAAGGAAGTGTTGGAACAAGTCCAAAGGAGGGCCATGAGGATGACTGGAGTACCTTCTGTACGAAGATAGGCTGAGAAAATTGGGGCTGTTCAGCCTGGAGAAGAGAAGGCTGTGTGGAGACCTCATGGCAGCCTTCCAGTATCTGAAGGGGGCCTATAAGGATGCTGGGGAGGGACTCTTCATTAGGAACTGCAGTGAGAGGACAAGGAGTAATGGGATCAAACTTCAACATGGGATGTTTAGATTGGATATACAGAAGAAGTTCTTTACTGTGAGGGTTGTGAGGCACTGGAATGGGTTTCCCAGGGAAGTTGTGAATGCTTCATCGCTGTCAGTGTTCAAGGCGAGGTTGGACAGAGCCTTGGGTGACATGATTTAGTGTGAGGTGTCCCTGCCCATGGCAGGGGGGTTGGAATTAGATGATCTTCAGGTCCTTTCTAACCTTAATTGTTCTATGATTCTGTAATTCTATGATGCTGCTTCCCTAAGCAAAGCTGAAATAAGGAGACACAGGAAGAGTATGTTACACTTAAGTTTTCTGGAAAGATACGGAAACATAGAAAGTCTACTCACTACTTAGCGCTTAATTTAAGCAGCAAGCAAAATCTTTAATACAGGTGGAGGTAACAGCTCTGTGTCCCGAGGTGGCTCAACAAGCTGCATTCTCCAAATACAACTGACTGGAGTGTTAAATCTCATCTGTCATGTACGCTTGGACCTACTGTGTACGTATTCTTAAATCACAGGCTAGTAGAGAGAGGGCCAGATAGTAAGGCCTGGAGAAAATAATAATAAGAAAATGGACATTTCTACTCGTTCAGATACTTCCAAGTCCAGCTGCCATCTCATAAAATAGTAGGTGAGACAAAAGCCTTTATGTTCACTGCTAAGGTCATTCATGCAACAAGAAGAAGATGAAGGCTGAAAACATTCAAGCTTTTTAGAAAAGTAGATTGTACCAATAGGATACGTTAATGCTTCTAGTCTGCATGTGGTGTTGAACAGTGAGGATGCTCTGTGAGTCACATCAGAACACTTCCAAGCCCCTCCATTCCATCCAGGAGCTCCCTGACTGCAGAAGTAATTCAGACTAAGGCATGGTCACATGAACAGGAGTATTGTCCTCTTCTAAAGAACTGATCAGGAATAAGATAGCTTCAGAGGAACCCAAAACCTTGTTATCCCTTTATTCCCACTTCTTTCCCTCTTCCAACTTCTTTCCAATCACCACAGTGGCTTCTCTCAAACATCTCCCTCCCGTTTATTCTTTCACTGTAGATCCTCATTTTACTGATTTATACCCTTACTACCTGTGATAGTGTTGCTCTGGTTATTACTGTCTTGATCAGCAATTCACGTTAATTTCTGCTTCTCTTTTATTTTATGTTTATGTTAACTGCTGAATGATTTTTATATTGTTCTTTTAAACAAATGAATCATCATCAGCATCAATGCTTACATCTGTTAAACAACAGATGGCATTTATCTTCTTGGGTCCAATTGCCTACGTATTCCTTGGAAGAAGTTACTGTTGTGTGTGGAGGAAAGACGAGCTGTTCTGAGATGGTCTGTCCTTGGCATATGCCTTCATTACCATTTTCTGTCTTTTTATGTGTTAGTATATTTTTCTTCTGAGAAAGGCCTTCTTTCTTGAAACTGCTGAATTCATTGTTGTAATTTTGTTTTTCCAATTCTCCTTCTCATCTCCTCCCTGGATGTTACGAAACAGATAATTATGCAGGGCTTAGCACTCAGAGAATTCTGGCCTGCAAAATGAAATTAAAATACTTTTCAGGAGAGCTAGAATTACCAGCCTGCACCATGTGTGCTGTCACTGAGTAATGAAAATGTCCTAGGCCTCAGATTTTCTTGCGTGTAAGTGCAGCCTATCAGGCAGGAAACTCTGTTCACAAAATAAAATTATTACAGTACTTTCACTCAGAAAGAGAACTAGTATTCAAGAGAGACAATGATTAATAAACACTGCTCAGGGCTCTGCAGCAAAGTCTGCACAACTTGGAGCCCAAAATACAGATGGAGAACAAAGGTTGTTTTAATTAAATAATGCAGGAATCACTAATTCACAGCTGCTAACCACTTTAGCAGCCTTTCCCACAAGGACAAGAAGAGTGAAAAGCACCACCAGTAAAGAGTGGAAATATTTGGATCCCATTTACAGCTGCCTTTTCTCATTCCGAACTATAATGGGACAGATATAATCTTCCATTTAAACATGTGGAGTCAGCTCTCTAGTACTAATTGGTGAAGATTCATTGAATTAATGGTATTCTGTGTTTAAAAACACACATTAAGAGCCTGGACCACAAGTTTAAATTCTGAAATTTTCACTCTTCTCATAGCTATAGGATGATTTTGCCTTTATTTCAGCCACATGTTTGATTATAGACTGTATAATCACTTGTAAACAATCAGTCTTAACCCAATTTTTTCATGTAGTTTATTCATATTTCCAAACTCTAAGCTAATAGATCACAAAAATCAACAAAGTCAGATAGAAAATATCCCCACTGGATGAGAGGATTTTTCCTGATATTTTCAGCTTCAAATTTTTGCATATACTTTGCTAATCAATCTTACTCTAGAACTTTGTTTTTGAGGTTCATTGGAGACCTGTGAATCTCTCAGAGGAGCTCAATCAAGCCTTGACCTTTTAAAAAATACTGAATCCAGATTGGTATAATCGGCTTATCTGGGCCAAACTATATTCTTTTTCTGAAACTTGGTGTAATGCTGCTGGTCCGACATATCACTGAATTAGACCTCTCTTTTGCCTACAGTGAATGTGGTTGTGATTCTTGAGGTAATATGTGATCAGAGTTGTCTTCAAAGAAGGGTTGTCTCATGTGGATATAATTAAGGTAGGACAAGAGAGGACAGGACAGCAGAGAACAGACCGAAACAGACCAGATCAGACCAGACTAGACCAGACTAGATTAGACTAGATTAGACTAGACTAGGACAGGATAGGATAATGTAGTGTAGCATAGCTTTTAAGGAAATACTGGTTTTCACAGAATATCTAAAAAAAAAAATTTGTCTTTGTTTTTTTCTTTTTTGTTTGTTTGTTTGTTTTTTCTTGTTGTTTGCTCTTTTTCTGAAAGGATGCCTAATGTTCATCACTAATACTATGGAAATTCCACACCCATTCAGCAGACCTCACTTATGGGTATCAATATTTTCCACCAGGGACATGCAGAGTAGTAAGATCAGAGGTCACTATATGTAGCAGAATCTTTTCTGCAGACAGCTGTTCAGAAGTGAAAAGTTTCTTCCAGAAAAGGGGACATTTACAGAAAAGTAAAATAATACTTTAATAGGTAAAACATCCACGGACTGTTTAAAACCTTTTAAACCACAAAAGAAAGTAAAGAAAATAAATAAGTTTAGTCTTGTAAAATTATTCTGAAAACTGAATGTCCAAGCCCATAAAAATTACTTTAAATGAAATCTTTGTTTCTACTCTGTTACAAAAAATTAATATGACACCAGTTGCCTCTCCCATTTCAGTTGTACAGTTGTTGTATAATATTAATTTTTATTCTATTTTCTCCTATAGGCATGAAATTAATTGTGACTGAAAGGAGAAAAAAAAAATTTCAACTTATATAATGCTTGGTATTTATATTGTAATATCCAAAGCATAATCAAGGTTTTATGCTCTGGTGAGTGCAAAAGACTAATGGGTACTCAAGAATGGCCCAGCCTTAGGATAGTTCTGCGCTGTTAAATATTCCATGAGATTTACAAAAGGTAAGGGGCAGATACTTTTTCTTACTCAGCTGCTGAAGTCTTTAAACATAATATGTTCAGTTAATCATCCTATTGATGCACTGAGACCATACCCTAGCTCTGACTTTCTCAAATATCTATGTGAAGTATGATTATTATGTCAATTTTTCTAAATGAACAGACTTAAGGAGACTTGAAGTCTGTTACCAGATTTTAATTCTCATTGTGCTTGCTGGAACTAACAAAATCTGGCTAGAAACTTGACTGATAAAAATAATAATCTACATATATATATATACACACATCTGAATATTTGCTAGCACTTTGTGACAGTTCTCTCATATTTTTTTTTCTAGTGATAGTTACTAAGAAAACCCATTTTATTATTTTAATACTACCTATTAACAATGAAGATATGAAAAGTTAAAAAGTTTTTGAAAAACACTGAGGGTGCCAGGTGCACACTGCCAGTAAAATAATTCCAGTGCAGCTTGCCTTTTGTTTTGTGAGAGAACGAGATTGAATTATTCTCTCCCTCCTTTGGTTATTACCACTTCCTAGACATAAATGAACAAATTCCTAAAGGACTTGAACAGAGAAGATTTATAGCGTATACTAAAGGACAGAGTAATTGCTTCATTGGGCTTGACCGGAGAGGACATTCAGTAGTACACTGTACAGAATTTCAGCTACGAGAAAGATAAATTAAATTACTGGTGAAGTAATGGTTTGTGGTTAACAAATAGTTTTCAGAAGAAAAGTTTAGTGAGGGAAGTGGGAGACAGCAAGAGAAATTGCATCTTCTGACAGTAAGAAAACAATTCCAAATTCTCTGGCAGAAGATAGCTGACCAACAGGGTGAACCTTAGTGCAGTAGCTGTTTACATGGAAACTTGCCAACAAGACAATCAGTAAAAAGGGATCAGATAAACCGAAAGTACACAGATCTCAATCAAGCAGCAGCAAACATCTCAATCTCTCTTTCTATGAGAATCGGTTGGCAAGAGCTGCTCTTCCTCAACTCCCCTGGAAGGTACTTGAAACTGGCCATATGCATCCATACACTGCTGCGCCAGTTACACCATCTGAGACTTTCATTTTTCATTTTGCAGGCCTTTTTTTTCCCTTCCTTCTTTACCAACAAAGACTACCAAGGATGACGGAAAATAAATCACATATGGTGTTACTATTCCTCTGATTTTATCTGCTTTTGAGAGTAAGGTCAGGACCTCTGGAATAAGATGTATCCTCCAGAATGAACACAGACTTATGCTACAGGGTGCTTCTCTGCTAGCTGCATGAATTACATATTGCAATAGACCAGAGCAATAGATTGTCACGTTTTTCATTATTTATTCATTACATTTTTATAGTAAAAAACTTCCAAAGCTCATCAGCAAAGATCCAGCCTTCCACGTCATCCATCTCCTGGTGGGTCTGGTTAATCTACTTCAGGAGCAGGCTTTTAAAATCAGAACAAACCAGTGTATTGTATTTCTATAAGAACCACCAGTCCTTTTCCAAAAATCACTTCCGATAGAGGAACCAAAAATATAATTCTTTTATCTCAGCTTTTCATTGTACAGGACAGAACAACTGAAGATGTTTTAAATGAACGTATAACATAGGTAATGGGAAAAATCAAGGCTGAGATTTTGAAGGGTTTAATTATAATAACTTCTAATGATAGTTTTCTGTCCCAGGAGTAGAAACCTCTCTCTGTAAAAGCTCTGTTCCTTGAGTGTTTAATTTTTAGGTTTACTGAGTGCATATACAAATGCAAACGTAGAAAAATGTTATATTTCACGATAATTTGCATATCCTTAGGCAAAACATTAACAAGATTTAAACATGGAAAACACAACACCTCAGGGACAATCAATGGAACAGAAAAGTTATTTGACTTTTGTGGTTAATCTCCTGTTCTCTTTTAGCCTTATCAGGATTTCAGTGCCTGAAGATGATGAACCCAAGCACAGCTTCTGTTCATGCAGGAGCCTTATCTCCTTCAGCTCTGATACAAAATTTTTAGGTCACAGCTCTCTTGCTTCATTCTTTGATGTTCCCTGAAAGCAGCCTGAATCTGCTCTGAAAGAGGATGAGGATTTTTAGGGGAACAGTAGCAGCAGGCACTAAACTAGAGGGAACAAAGATATTTTTTCAAGGATATAATTCTCATCTCCATCTTGTTGTGGTTTGAACCCTGCTGGTAACTAAGTACCACTTGCTCATCCTCCCCATCCCCCTTCCCTGGGTGGGATGGGGAAGAGAATTGAAAGAATGTAAAACCCATAGGTTGGAATAAGAACAACTTAATAACTAAACTACAATATTATACTAATACGGGAAATAATAAAATAGATATAAAACTAAAAAAGGAAAAGGAAGAAAAAAAAAACCAATAAAAAACAGTGGTGAGCACTACAATAGCTCATCACCTGCTGACTGATGCCCAGCATATCCCACACCAGTGATCGGTCCCTTCAGGGTGACCCCCACCAGTTCATACACTGGGCATGACATGCTGTAGTATGAAATACCTCTTTGGCTAGTTTGGGTCAGGGGTCCTGTCTCTGCTCCCTTCTGGCCTTTTGTTCCCCTTCTCACTGTCAGATCATGAGAGACTGAAAAGTTCTTTTTCAGGGTAATGCTGCTGAACAACAGCTAAAAAAATCGGTGTGTTATCAGCATTGTTCTAAGACTAAAGCCAAAACACAACACTGCACACCCTGCTATGAAGAAAATTCACTCCATCCCAGGAGTGAAAACCTGGGATGAGTTCATCCCATCCATGAAACCAGGACACTAGTAAAAGATGGTACTTTATCACATTTCTTCATTTAGAAAAAGAAAACTAAAATAGAAACTGCATGGGCTCCCTTAAAAATAAGTATTAGTCTTAACTTAAATGTCTGCTGTATCAAGAATTAATAGCAATAACAGCAAAACCAATAATAAAAATGACAATAACTACAACAATAAACGCATGCTCTGTGTCCTATCTTATGAACAATTAGAGTGATTACAAATAACTGTGAAAAAAGGGCTGATAGGAGATGTGAAGGCTGGGGACAGTGATCATGAGATGGTTAAGATCAGAATACTGAGAGGAGAGAGCAGGGCAAAAAAACAAAATCACAACCTCAGATTTCAGGGCAGCAGACTTTGGCCTTTTCAGGGATTCTGCTTGATAGAGTCCCATGGGATATGGCCCTCATGGAAAGACATGTTCACGAAGGCTGTTTGATATTCAGGGATCACCTCTGACAAACCCAGGAAGACCACATCTCAAACACAGATAAACAAGGAAAGGTGCCAGTAGGCCTGAAAGGATGAAAATATGCTACTGATAAAACTCAGACACAAAATAAGGTAAAAAATCCCAGGCCTTGGAGACCAGAGGGAATGTCTGGATAAAGGGAAGCTTATCTATGGTGGAAGAGGAACAGATTAGTTATACTGGGGCAAACTGGACATACAGAAGTCCTGATCTGATGCACCCATGACTGCTGAGGGAGTTGACTGAATTGCAAGATGGCTCTCAATAAACTGTGGGCGATCATAGAGGCTGGAAGAGGTGCCTGAGAATTAGAGGAAAACAAATGTTGCTCTTGTCTTCAGGAAAGGCAGAAAGGAAGATCCAGGGAACTATGGGCCAGTCAGCTTCACCTCAGTCACTGGGAAGAATCAACTAATGCTTGAAACCCTTTCCTGGTACATGAAGTACAGGAGTAGTCATGGCTTCACCAAAGGGAAGACATGTTCAACCAACAATGACAAGACTGTCTTTGTAGCTGAAGGGGAAAAGTGGCTATTGTATATCTTGGCTTTAGTAAGACCTTCAACACAGTCTCCCATAGCATCTTAAAAGTCTTTTACTGTGAGTTTGACTAAGCACAGCAATGGGCTGCCCAGAGAAGTTGTGGAGTCACTGTCCTTGAAGATACAAAAAAACTCACTAGACATGGTCCACAGCAACCTTTTCTAGGTGATCCTACCTTAGCAGGGGGCTTAAGCAAGATGATGTCCAGAGGTCACTTCCAAACTTAGCTATCCTGTGATTCTGTAACACTTGCAGAAGCAGTGAATAATGAAGGAGTCTCCCTAAATGGGAGAATGTGAAAAGCAATTTGCAGCATCCAGACTCAAATCAAAGTAATCTGTATACCCATGGAATGAAAGCAGAAAAAAGACTGAAATCTTGGAAGTATTTTAAGGATTCCTGTAGCTCTCAGACAGCAAATGTACAAGAATCAGTGTTCTAAAGCATAAAGAAAATCTTGTTATTAAAGAACTAAAATTGACAGCAGCAATAACAGTGAGAAAACAGAAGCAGCACAAGGCTTAAAGTGCCATTGTAGTGGCATTGAAGCTGAGGATGAGCTGATGGATGACAGGATCGAACATAAAACAAAGCAGAGGACATGAATCCCTGCAACACTCATTTGAGATGGGATCTAAGATCTCACTGAGAGCCTCATTTACACAGGTTTACCTTTTTGGGTGAAGACCAGTTTTGTTAGTTCATGTCTGGACTGCATTTCAAAAGGCAACTGCTCTTCTCTGCCATTAAGATTTAAGAATCATTTATTTAAAAAAGTAATTCTTATTTCAGGGATGAGGCATAAAAAGCAGAATAATTTATTGTTATTAAAATATTTAGAATTAAATGCATAGCACTTGAAAATAATTTTAATTAAAAATTAATGCCTCAAAATCTACAATGTAAGTGCTCATGACCCTTTACATTTATTTTAAAACACTTTTATTGAAATTATGTTAAACGTAAACCAGTATCATTCAGGTTGGTGCTATGTGACAGCAAAATTTTAGTTGTTAGGTCATTTTAAAAATGTGAAGGCCATCCAGAGTTTTCAACATATTTTCTAATGTATCCACCATGGCTTTTCCAAGGCAATTGGAATATCTGTCATATGTGTGCTCAAGTTGAGGAAAAAGTCTCTAAGAAGGAACTCATCTGTTTTGGTCCTAGTTCTTCTTTAGGACAGGCAGGATTTAAACCAGGATACTCCAGAAGTAACTGATAATTGTCTATGGTGTTCAGCAGTCAATGGATGTGGCATGTTAGCATAAAATAGATTGTGATAATCTCTTTGAATGCTGGATAGTTACTACCAATTTTATGGTTGCATTACCAATATTATGGTTGCTAAATTGGCTTAGACTAAACCTGAAAGTTATTGTACATGCACAGATCCCAAACATTTAATCTGACTATAATTTTGTGCAATTTCAATTTACAAGAAATATTTCCTTTTCAAAATTTGTTATAATTATGGATAACTATGGGTTGTGCTGGTTTCTTTTTCTTTTTTTTTTTTTTTTTTTTTTTTTGGTTAAGATTTGAGGACAAGCCTGGTTTTTGTTTATTATGACTTCCAGTCTGAGAATTTATACATTTTGCTAAATCTTAGACAACAAAAAGTCCTTGCTGTGAAAAGGAGCTTAACACAGAATACTGATCATGAAATACAATGTATGTAAACACTGAGATCTCTGAAAATGCTTTGGGGTCTCTACCTACTTATCTTCAATCATGTTTACATGGCTTTGATGGACGATATTAAGAAAATTTTATTTTCCCATCAACATTGTCAAAGTTATTGGCTAATTAGTTAAACTAATGGAAATTGTAATGAGGCTTTCAAAGCTACTGCTCACTTAGTTTCCATGTGAAGAGTGTGATTCAATTACCATCTTTTTGGTCTTCAATACTCCACATGTATTAGTAAGGACCATACTGGAATAACAGATATTTGCCTTAATTTGAATTGAAACACTGAATTTTAAAATAGCCACGTAACTTGCAGGACAGCTGAGGTCTTGGCAGTATATCTGCACAGCACTGATCAGTTCTGTGTGCAGGTCTGAAATACTGAAGACCTGCTTCATATATATATGCTGTATGTTTGTAGACATTCAGTTTCATCTTTTCATGCAAATACACATAAATGTATAAATTTTTGTATGCGTGTGTTTGTGTACAGACAGAAGCTCTTATGTATCTGAAATAAATCAAGCATATAATTGCAAAGATTTTATACAGAATGTATAAGTCAAAACCTAATTTGCAAATTAAACTGCCTGACAGCAGGAACTAAGCATAAAAATACAGACTGCCTTACTGAAGAGTTTGAAAATCCTTTTCTACCTAAAATCATATAAAATACATATTGCTGCTTGTGACAAGTATTCCAATTTGACTTTATTTTACCACAAAGCCTAATCGGTTTGGCTAAACTTAAATGTTGGTGATATTTTTTGCCAGAAGGTTGGTTTTATGTCCAAGAACAAAGCTATGGAATTTAGAAGTTTAGAGCTCCTTGGAACATGTTGTTATGGCAAAACAGTGGGAAAAGACATTTTCAATATGATTCTGAAAAGGATAATTAGGACAGGACAGGACAGGACAGGATAGGATAGGATAGGATAGGATAGGATAGGATAGGATAGGACCATTGAAAGGCACCGATCAACAACCATCCAGTCCAACTGCCCGACCACTTCAGGGCTGACCAAAAGTTAAAGTACGTTATTGAAGACATTGTCCAAACACCTCAAACACTGACGGGCATGAAACATCAACCAGCTCTCTAGGAAGCTCACTCCAGTGTTTGACCATCCTCTTGGTAAAGAGATGATTCCTAAAGTCCAGACTAAACTTCCCCTGAAGCAGTTTTGAGACCTTCTCATGTGTCCTATCCCTGGGTCCCGGGAAAGAAGCTCAGCACCTCCCTCTCCACTTCCCCTCCTCAGGAAGCTGTTAGAGAGCAATAAGATTGACAATCAACCTCTTCTGCTCCAAACCAGAGACAAGAAAAGACTAGATTTTAAAGCCTATATCAAGAGCCATGCGCTTCCTGGAATTGAATCTCACTGCAAGTTAAGTTCAGGATATCTGAAGAAGAGATTTACATTATCTTTGTTCACTCTTACAGCATTCAGTGAACGTGATCACTTAGGAAGGTTTTGGAAAATGAGGAGGTTAAATGCATCAAGAATGTTGTAGTCTCGCATTAACGACTTCTCATCTGAATAGAGCTATTTGAGTTAAAAGGTCGATGTCATTAAGCTCCTGCTTGCCTTTCTGGGAAAGACAAAAACTTAGTAGCATATAAGTCACAAGCATAACATTTCATCTCTAAAATGAAATTGAACTGTGGCCTGCAGCACTAACAGATTAAAAAAAAATTTTTTTTTAATTGAATGGCATGTTTTGTAAGTAATGCTAGACTGGCTTTATCTGCTTTATGCTCCTAAACTGTGAGAAAACTGACGAATGAGTTTCTAGCAAAGAAACCATGTATGTATTACAGCTTGTGCCTACCATTATCACAAATAGAGCTCATAACACAGTTTGCTTGCAACACTGAGCATGTTTACAGCATTTAGGACACAGGCCTTTGGAAACTTCCCTGTGACAGAGAAAGGCTTATTATTCTATAGTACACTCCTAAGTCATGTAGCTTTTCTAATGACATCTCCCCACAACAGATATCTAACTATCCATTAAATTATTCAAGGCACAAATGAGTCATAGAAAGCCCTTAAATTTTTTTTCTGCCTATATATGAAAATTAAATCTTTTCTTTCAGTGTCCAGGAAGCAGTTTTAATACTAATCAATACTTATTGTCAGCATATAAAGAAAAGTCCTTAAGCATATTTAGAAAAACTTAATGACAACATTCCAGTACTTGGTCCACTTTTACAAAGAGGTTTTGTGCATTCAGGCAAACTCTTGTCCCTTTCTTGCTCCTTTGGCTTATCAGAACCAACATAAAAAGATGCATTAAATTCATGAATTATTTTCCTGGTAGATAATGCTTTGGAATAAAAGCATAGACCAAAGTCTACATTGAAGAAACAGCAGAAACAGAAAAAAAAACAGAGCTGATTATTAAGCAAAAAATTTAGATGTAGTTTGGGCTCTTGATTTCTGCATTTTGTCCCATAGTCCTGGTCAGGGAACTTAAAAGAAAGAGCAGCCTGAAAAAACTGCAGGATTTAACACAAGTTCATTCAACCCAGTTCACAGTGAACTCTCCATAGTCACAGCATTTGGTGGCTAAACAATACTCAATAAATAAATTTGTTGTTTCATACCTCTACTGTAATCTGATAGCACCCAGAATGCTATATATGCTAACTATGTATGCTAGATATGCTACCTGCTTCTGACAGATATCTAGCAGAACCTACACCGCCATGCTGGGACTGAAAGTCTGAATGAAAAAAAGTAGAGAGATTTTGCATGAAGTTATACACAGAGGCACTGTGAGGGCTAAATGAAACTCCGCTTCCTTCACTGCTCCTCTGGGCTGGTAGAAGAATGCATCTGGGGAGACCCATGGGCAAATTTTAGCCCATAACAAATATATGAAAGTGTTGCAATAATAAAACAGATACTGAAGGTAGCTAAAACACCTTAAACTGTCCTTGTCATGTTTTCAACTGAGCATTTCACCTTTATGTGGCAGACGGCGCTATGGTCCTGTACCCAAACTGGTGAAGAGCAAGACTACCCTGCGCTAGCTGAAAGCCCACGCAAGTGCAGTGTCATCTGGAGGTCTGGGGTGTGTAGGACAAGTAACGGTTGCGCTATTGCAGCATAGTTTTAAAAATTTCCCTTTGGGGCAAGCCGAACAGTGACCTTTCAACCTTTCTCAAGACTGTTATTGGTTGTGTTACAGGAACTGTAGATCTCCCAAGTTCTGTGGTCCATAAGGGAACTCCAAATGGAAGACAGATTATTTACTCTGTTAGTTGCATTTCTTCTTTTCAGTGTCTCACAGTAAGTTGCCATGGTACTTTCAATCGTGCTAAATTGAGAGGGAGGACATGGATTAAACATACCTGAAAGGAGGCAGTGTTTCCAGTACATTTCTTCTTGCCAGCTTCTGTCAGAGAAGACTACTTGGTCAAGTCCAGGAGAGTTCCAGTAGAGTCTGGAAGTTCCCAGAAAAGCTTTACTCAGGTTTACTCAGGTTTTTTATGTATCACCAGTATGTACTCACTTCCAGCTTTTAAGGATTTTCATTTTTGAATGCCACATTGTACTACTGGAATTGTCATGTTCATCTAACACCCTCTTTTCCATGCTTCATGCTTTGTCTAATATCTTTGTTTTGTGACTTAATATTATCCTTTTTCACCGTAACTAATGCCTACCCTACTTCACTGAAATGTGGTATGTTATGTATATGAATAAACAGCCCGGAGTCTGAGAATCTGCATCCTTTATTTTGAAAGCCTTATTCATCCTGAATAAAAATCCAGGAAGATGTAAGTGAAACTCAGTGAAAAGATAACATTTTTCCCATTAGAAATAGAATTAAATCCATCATTGCATTCAGACCTGCAACAACAGTAGAGACATTATTTCAGACCCCAAGAACTCTCTCAGGGTATTTGGGCAGGATTTTCTGCACCTATTGCTACCCTTTTTACTATCCAGTATCTATAACTATGACATCTGTGATCATCAGATGCATCTGACAGGACAAACTACTGAGGGTAGTAAATACATATTTCCACTTACCATAAAGAAGGATGAAAATTTACAGTGTTATATATGCATTTCTTATAAATCTGCTTTTTAAAAATGTCAACATCGCATATATACAGTTTGGGTTTGATTTTCAAACAAAAGAAACAATTTTACCTTATTGCTTCACTCACTTGAGTTGAACTTCATCTTGTTAAACTGACAGAATGTAACAGTATAATCTGCTTTTGGGAATATTTCACATTTAGAAAATAATAATTTGACAGCATTATGAAGCTTCACGAAGGGAGAATATAGAAGAAAAAAAAAGAGGAAAAAATGGCTATCTATATATGTACATATATATGCATATGAATATGCACAAAATGTACCTACACATTCTTTTTTCTTTTTTTTTTTTTCTCTTAAATAGCTCAGAATACCTGTCAGGTAGCTAAATTTGATCCAGTTCTAAAATAATAAGCTAGGTCTGACTGCTAACAGAAGCCTGTTCAAGACTTAGCATAGCATTGCACTGCAAAAAGAAACATCAGCACTCTTGAGATTGTAATTCCCAGCTGGAAGGGGCCAGAAGAAAGAGCTTAGAAGAATTCAAGAGCATTCTTTAAATAAAAATATACAGTAGTCAATCAGTGTTAAAGATGCAATTGTTACATGAATGTAGCTATAGGTCTCCTCAAATCTGTATTTAATCATATTCCAAGACACAAGGATAAGCAAAGCAAAAAAAAATAGGCATATATATGTACAAAGGCAATGCCAATAAGTAGTACTCTCTCTACCGCTCATAAGTACTATTTATGATAATCCTATACACATTTAGTATTGCTCTGTTTGTGGGTTTGTTTGCAATTTTTTATTCTTTTGCCTCTATTTATATACATTGATGAGATCCCCCTGAGCCTTCTGTTCACTAGGCAAAATAGCTCTTTCAGCCTTTCCTCATAAGAGAGATGCTCCAGTCCTTTAATCATCCCTGTGGCTCTTCACTGAACTCTCTCCAGTATCTTCATGTGTGTCTTGGCATTCCAGGTGTGGCCTCATCATCCAAAGAGTAAGGATCACCTCCCTCAGACCTGCTGGCAGTACCTTGTCTTCTGTAACTGAGGATACCATTTGCCTCCTTTGCATCAAGAGCACAATGCTGGCTCACACTGCTTCATGGATTGTTAATAAAGGTATTATACAGGACTGGACTTGGTATTGATCCACTGAGGCACACTGCTAACAAGTGGCCTCCAACTTTGTGCCGCTAATCACCACACTCTGGGCCTGGTCATTCAGTTTTCGCTGCCTGCTCATCCAGCCTCTACATCAGCAGCTTCTTTATAAGGATCTTATGGGAGGCAGAGTCACAAGCCATACTCAGGCCCAGGTAGAAAGTATCCACTGGTCTCCCCTTGTCTACTAGGCCAGTCTCTTCATCATAGTTGTTTATTAAGTAGATCAAGAATGACTTCCACTTGGTTAAGCCATGCTGAGTAATTCCTATGTCCATTTTGTACCTGAAAATGATTTTAAGGACTAGCTGGTCTGAAGTCTGAGGTGAGGTTGATTGGCCTTTAGTTCCCTGGATCCTCCTTGTCTTTCTTGAAGGCAGAAGTGTTTTTTTTTCTTTCCTGCAGTGTTTTGGTTCTTCTCCTAGTCGCTATAAGCAGTAAAAGATTATTGAGGGTGGCTTCACAATGACATCCGCCAGCCACTGTGAGTACATCCTATTGGGGCCCATAAACATAAATGTCCAGTTTGCGTAAGTGCTATCTGATGTTATCCTTTACTCCATGGAAACATTTTCTTCCTCTAGCTTTTCTCCCTTGGTATCTAGGTAGCTATGTTTTGGGTTTTAGAGGTTTTTTTTTTTTTGGTGTTTTTTTTTTTTTTTTTTTTTTTTTCTACTGCTTTTGTTTGGTTTTTACTTGCTTTGATTTTTTTGTGTGTAGAAGAAGGGGATTGGCACAAAATTTCAGCTTGATAATTTGAAGCTGTGTCTCTATAGGAATGCAGAAACATGCAGCTTTTTGTGATTTAACAATATATCATGAGGTGGATTTTGGAAATACAGGCCAAAGATACCCACTGTACCTTCCATGATACTCAACCCAGTCCCATGAAAAACACTAACAATTCTATGGTCTCTGTCATATATAAATGGATAATATGTCACCTAGATCCAGATTTCTGTACTCTATGGATTTACAGTTGCAGTTCAGTAGTAAATTGTCAATCTCTGCACTGTCCTTCATCTCATGGTAGAGACATGCCCTTAGGCAGCAAAAGGCAAGAAAGTCCATATTTGAGTGACACAAAGTCTGTCAGCCAAATATTTTGTCTTCTAGCTGAGGGTGCGCTCACTGCAAAACACTGCTTAGCCATGGGGCTAAGCGCAAAATAAGATATGAGCCAAGAAATTAAAGGAATAAAACCCTCCCACCCTTATAACTTTCTGCTTTTTTCCTTCTCCAGATATAAATGTTTTGTGCTGTAAGCTATTGAAATTATTAAATAGAGGCATGGTGCACCAGTTCAAAAATCTGAGAAGCTACTACTTTTCAACATTCATCAATACATTTGAATAAAAAAAAAAAAAAAGTAGAAAGCTAAGCAGCAGTGTTTGCCAAGAATTGCATAATTAAGCCTTAAAATTCTCGAATGGCTTTCAGAAAGGAAGAAAGGAAGAAATAAGTTGATGTAAAGACACTCTGCTTCTCTGCTTCATAGAGACGTTTTGCTCGTTATGTAGCTGTGACTTGCCTCAGGGTCATGGCTGAATTATTTGGGGCAAAAGTAAAGATGACTCCTTCCTGACCCACCTTTTAGTTGTTTTTATTATTTTCCGAGCCAGCAACCAAGCACTCATGGCCATTTGCTCATTCCCCTCAGTGGGATGGGGGGTGAGAATCAGAAGGGTAATTTAAGAGAACTTCTGGGTACAGATAAAGATAGCTTAAGTAGTAAAGCAAAAGCCACACATGCAAGAAAGCAGAGCAAGGAACTCATTCATGACTTCCCATTGTTAGAGAGGTGATTAAGCCGCCTCCAGGAAAGCAGGGTTTCATCACACGAAACAGTTATTTACTTACAGATGGCCCCTTCTTCCTTCTCCCCCCACCCTTAATATGCTGAGCATGGAGTTATATGGTAGTGAATACCCTTTGAGTCAGCTGGGGTCAGATCTCCTGGCTGGGTCCTCTCCCAGCTTCTTGTGCTCCCCCAGCCTGCTCACTGGTGGGGTGGGGTTAGAAGCAGAAGAGGTCTTGGCTCTGAGTAACTGCTGCTCAGCAATAATAAAACATCCCAGTGATATCTATGTTATTCCCAGCATAAATCCAAGATATAGCTCCATACCAGCTACTGTGAATAAAATTAACTCTATCTTAGCCAAGATCAGCACAAGCACACGACAATTCTTTAACAATTATACCAAATGACCTAACAACTATTGTGCATATTTTTAAAAAAAAAACCATACAAATTACTAAATACTCATTTTGTCACCATTTAGATAATAAACTTATAAAATTTAAAGATACACAAGAATATAGGAAGAAAAAAGATCATCTTAAACCATTCTTTTTTTTTTTTTACCCAACACCTTGCACTAGTAGATAAAGGAATATATCTGGTATACTTTGTGAAATAGTTGTTTATGTCACTTGTCAGTGTTAACTAGAAAAATATGGAAGTAGACAAGCACAGTAAAGCTGGGTGTAAAACTAAGAGTTATAAAATATCTGTAAGTAATTCAATTGCTGATATACTAGGAAGAAATCCTTAGTATATAATGGATAGTTTTGGTTAGCGATTTGGATGATGAAAAAGAATATGTGCCTGTAATAGAATCATAGAATCATAGAATAGTTAGGGTTGGAAAGGACCTTAAGATCATCTAGTTCCAACCCCCCTGCCATGGGCAGGGACACCTCACACTAAACCATGGCATCCAAGGCTCTGTCCAACCTGGCCTTGAACACCGCCAGGGATGGAGCATTCACAACTTCCCTGGGCAACCCATTCCAGTGCCTCACCACCCGCACAGTAAAGAATTTCTTCCTCATATCCAACCTAAACTTGCCCTGTTTAAGTTTGAACCCATCACCCCTTGTTCTATCACTATAGTCCCTCTTGAAGTGTCACTTCCCAGCATTCCTATAGCTCCTTTTCAGATACTGGAAGGCTGCTAGGAAGTCTCCATGCAACCTTCTCTTCTCCAGGCTGAACAGCCCCAACTTCCTCAGCCTATCTTCATACAGGAGGTGCTCCAGTCCCCTGATCATCCTCCTGGCCCTCCTCTGGACTTGTTCCAACACTTCCATGTCTTTTTTATGTTGAAACACCAGAACTGCACACAATATTTCAAGTGTGGTCTCACAAGAGCAGAGAGGGGCAGGATCGCCTCCTTTGACCTGCTGGTCATGCTCCTTTTGATGCAGCCCAGGACACGGTTGGCTTTATGGGCTGTGAACACAGACTGAAGCCTGGTCATGTTCATTTTCTCATTGACCAACACCCCCAATTCCTTCTCTGCAGGACTGCTCTGAATCTCTTCTCTGCCCAACCTGTAGCTGTGCCTGGGATTGCTCCCACCCAGGTGTAGGACCTTGCACTCTTTCATTCTTTCTCTTTTTCTCTTTCTTTCTCTTTCTCTTTCTCTTTATCTTTCTTTCTCTTTCTCTTCCTCTTCCTCTTCCTCCTCCTTCTCTTTCTCCTTTCTGTAAGAAATATATAAGTAGGTTAAATGAAATGTTTCCTAAAAATCTAATGAAATTGACTTCCAAAATTTCCACATGAGCAGCTTTATGTCACAAAAAAAGTTAATCAAATTTCTAAAAAATATACTCATTAACACAGGCTGAAGGTATAATTACAACAGAATATTTTCTAATAGGGAAAACAAAGAGCTAATTTTAATATGTCAATATGACAAAAAGAAATAATAAAATCTAGCAGTTAAATTGTGTTTGTGCTAGGATATGCCAAACTTCCCATGATTTATAAATGTATTTTCACTAAGAAAATATATGTTAAGAAAAAAGAAAAGGTCAGACCATAATAATGATAACTTAAACTGCTGTGTAACACAGTCAGTAGAACTTAAAAGAAAAAAATGAATCTTTCCTTCCACCTACCCCTAAAGGCATCCAGTATAAATGTCCACTTACTTTAATTACACT
Source organism: Myiopsitta monachus (assembly GCA_017639245.1). Classification (NCBI taxonomy): domain Eukaryota; kingdom Metazoa; phylum Chordata; class Aves; order Psittaciformes; family Psittacidae; genus Myiopsitta; species Myiopsitta monachus. The sequence continues at coordinate 59,669,539 of CM029941.1, forward strand.
GTTACTTTGCCCTTTCCCTGTTGCTATTTTTCTTTTTTTTTCTTTACATTTGTAACATGCCTTCAATGTGTACCATCTACTGTGTAAATAGCTCTTCTAATTAGGTGTACAATTTGTTAACTATAAAAAAACCCAAACAAATGCTCTCTATAAGAGGTACTAAGTTTGAATGACAATTTCTTAGGAAAACTTAAATAAAAATGAAAGTAGATCTCACAAACAGTATACTCAATGTTTCTTTTCAAGGTGATGTTCTATAGCTTTAAGTAGTTGTATATGTTTGAGTCTAAGCCAGAGGCATTAAATGAAGAACTCACACCCATGTGTGCAGCTCATTTAGCTCATTTGAATTTAATTCAAAAAGTACAACAAACAAAACACATTATTTCACCAAGGTATGCAACAAAATCACTGAAGGAATTGGAGTAAGAAGAAAATTATGTGATTTAATCAAAATACATCAAATCATTTTCTTCATTGCCAAGTCAGTATTTTAATCAGTCACCAAATAAAGATTACTTTTATATTGTAACTGCTGGCACATATTTTTAAGGTATTATTTTAAATGCTATAATGCTTTTCACATGGACCATTCCATCTCGTTAATTTCTTTTGAAAAAGAATAAAATATGAGTTTTGAAAAGTAATTAAACAGTAATATATAGTAACAATAAAATATTTCTAATGAAAGAAAAAAGTCCTGTGACTAGGAATATATTTCAATATTCTATGGTTGAAATAAAAAAAGAAAAAGATAGCTGCTAATAAAATACATGCAAGGATTTGCCGCATTGACAGTTTCTGGATACTCTGGGCAAAATTGCATTTTTTCCCTGTCAAACCCAAAGACATGAACTCAGTGCTCTAAATTTGTTTTTATGGCATTCCAAAACCAAACAAGCTTATACATTCTACAACAGCTGAAAAATGCTTAACTCTTGTAATTCTGGGTTTGAATTTTTAAAGCTAGTACTTAAACAGTACAACTTACAATTCATAGTTTTAACTATGCAAATGAAAGATTCCCTACCCTCTTTTGGTTCTGATAACGCCAGGATGAGGCTAGTTATGGAAAAAATACTGTCACTGCTGAGTCCTGGCAAGTTATAACCCCATACTGTGAAGATTCTGATACTGATGCATGGTATAGAGAGATATGGACTAGTCCGAGAATTACTATTTCTTAAATTGACCCTTGGATTCATACCAGGGGCAATTCTAGGTTTGATATAAACATTAATATCTTCTACAGAAAACCCAAACAGGGACATGCATTACAAAGATTCAGTCTGTTTACGAAATGTCTCCACATCCTGCCTTCATCTTTCAGAAATAAATAAAAAACAAACAGGAAAACACTACAGTAAAAGCCTGGTACTCTTTGTTACAGAGTAATCTATAACAGTTGCATTGTCAAATTGCCTTTTTTAAAAAAAAACAAAAAACAAAAAAAAAAAACCAAAAAACAAGCAACCAAATTAAAAAACAAATGTCTCTTTGACCAAATGTATAAGTTTTATATACTTTATATGTGCTTGCATAAAACTATTTATTCCTTACAGTGTGTGTTTTTTGTACATAAGCAGAGTAAACAAAAAGCAACAATTGAATTAGACACACCACTCGGTGACCTGAGTCACTGAATATGAACTTAAATGACATTTGGAAAGACATTTAAGCAGAAAGTCTTCTCTTGCATTGTTTAATTCATACTATTGAACGAGAGCTAAGAATTTAAACAGAAGTTCTTAGATCTATTATCAGTTTTAAGTACTCTTTCCTTTTAGTGCATCATGCAAATTCCAACCTTCAAATCCAGCTTGAAGAAACAAACACATTCTACATTTTTGTATCTTCACAGTTAATTATAATAAAAATATAAATTAAATTAAATTAAATTAAATTAAACAAAAATTAAATTAAATTAAATTAAATCCCCATAAACTCAAAACTGTAACTGTGAACAGGTCGTTCTAGTACAATTCACAGAAGGAAGATAACAGGTTTTTTCCCTTCTAGTAAAAATACTTTCACACACGATGTGAAATAGTAAAAGAGAGTATCATTCAGCCTAAGAATGCAAACTGTGATTATTCTTACTGTTTGGGATAGAGTGATAGCTAAATTAAAATAATGGCTAATGAGGACATACAATCATCTTAGAACAGAGATTTCAAATAGTTGATCATCCAAGAATTAAGTCAGCTTTTGAATTTTATTAAGCCTGTAAGACCAAAATAAATGCTTTGTCAAAAGAGGGTCTCTTAAAATTCTTGGTTCTGTTATTTCTAATGGAAGTCTACACTGACAGTTACAGTTTGGCAACAAAAAGAAATGATCTGGAAAAACTATTCCAGTCATATTTCATGAACAAATTAATTTCTAGCTATGCACAAAGATGGTTATTTTGAAGGATTGATAAAAGGAAGACAACAGCTGGAAAAAAACCTGCTGTTTGTGTTTGGTTGTTGTTTTGTTTCTATTCTTCAGAAAAGGCAGACTACATAATAAAAGGACTTTTCCTTACATGACATAAAAGAAACAGACTTTCTGCTATGCAAAACCCAATTAGTGCTTCTAGGAATTATCAGCTTTGCTGGGTGGGTAACAGTGGGTTTGTCAATATCAATGGCTTAGTTTGCTACCAGTCTTACAAAGCATAAATCCTGTTCTGTCATCCTGCGCAGTCTGGCATAGTACAATAATGCATGTGAATTTCATCATGATGCATGCAAATTATTTTGGTTTTCATTGCCAGCCAGTTGTATTTCAGGACACCGGCTTCTCTACATCCCCATTTCCATTTTACCATTTCTTTATTTTTATTTTTTTTTCAGTATGTATGATTGAGAATGAACTTTCAATGCGAGTTTGATAGAGACCCCCAAAACTTAATCTAAAAGTATATGAATCATTTATAGATTATAACAGCTTTGTTGAATAATGATATCTGTATTTAAAACCAACGTCATGTTGACTGTTTTCCTGTACTGTTTATTTTTAAAAAATTTTTATTTTCTTTTTTTTTTAACTTCTAATGTAATTTCTTCCAACTTAATACATTTTGCACTTCCTCAGGTTTTATTATACTTCACCAGAAGATTAAAAAAAAAAAGATAAATTTGAAACCATCATATTTTGAAATAGATCACAAATATTGTAGAAACCTGTAATTGTAGCTCAGTGATTTGATTACATTGTGTTTATTCAATTACTTTATCTTACTGCTATACTCCCACTCCAGCTGATAAGCTGCATAATGTTACAGCAGGCGAACCATGCCACTCTTGGTTAATGGTCCTCTAGCATTACAATTACATTTATAAAATTTTGCCTAGCTGAGGCTTCTATTAAACACTTATCTGAATGAAAAAATTTCCCTTTAGATTGAAACTTGCCATAAATGATAATCTCAGTGTATGAAGCATTTTTTTGCTACATTTTTAAATCATAGGCTAAAGACGCATTTAAGTCAAAAAAAGTTCTGAATAGCTTCACTGAGATATACATTACTTACTGCCCAAACAAAACTCACAGCCTAAGATGATATTAGGTCATGTCACAAAAGTCCCATCTCCACACCTAGAGGCCCACACAGGCAAGGGTACCCCAACAATCAGGTTAGGGGAATGAGCTCCTCCAGTCCCCTAGACTGTCCCTGGAGACTCCCAGCCCCATGAGCAGGGAAACACTCATGCTGGGAGTCACCAGCAGCAGTTTTGGGGGATAGTTCCCATAACTGGGGGGCTACAACCAGGGGGAGGGAACACACTGTGGGGTACAGGAGGAGAGGGTTTTGTAGTTGTACAGGGCTTATTATCAGATGTTTTGGGTAAGAGCCAGAGGTGGGGGAAGGGGGGGATCTAGATCATGTAGGGAGAAATAAGCACAGGAAAGTAAAAGGATGGATGCATAAAAGGTCTAATTTAAATGTTGAAAGGATCTGCCTAGTATATATGTATCTATACATATAAATGACACCCACTTACAGACATCTATCCCTCCTGCTCAGCAAGATGGGGAAACAGGATGAAGCCATTGATCCTGTTTGTGTCTGTATGAGTGCTATGTGTTATCTATGCGCACAGCCATCTGTATATGAGCATTTATGTAAATATATGTGTATATGTCTATCATATATGTGTGTCTATTTGGAATGCATGCTCAGCCTCACTGACATTTGGACTGAGATGTGGAACTTATGTCAGACTGCTGGATATGGCAACTCTTTAGCCAAAAGGAGGTGTGAAAAAAGATGGAGACAGAGCTACCCTCTTTTCCTATGCCTACCACAGGTTAGGGATTTCAGTGACAGGAATGGGGGGACCTGAAGAGACTTCCAGTCACTCTGGCATTGGGAGTCCAGGACAGTTCCAAATGCAGTGCATGACAGCTGCAAGAGAATTGTTCTGCAGCAACTCTGTGATCTGGTGAGGAGGCCAGCATGACAGCCAATTATAAGCAATAAAGCTGTAAGAAAAATGAGCAGAAAGTGAAGCAATGACAGCAGAAGAGACTCTTCTTGGAGGACAGAGTAGCTATACAGCTATTGGAAGCTGGATTTATTTACGTATGTCCTTCTCTATTTATCTTTCCAGTAAGAGAGAAGCTAGACATGAGCAAAATCTCTGCATATGTGGAAGCAGCTAAGCACTGCAATCGGTTACTAGGGAGTCTGTGGACTTTCATCGGTAGAGAATATGAAGAAGTTAGATGAAACCCTGTGGGATTGTTACAGATGAAAGGACCCTAAGTTTGGAAACAAAATCAGCTGTATGGATTCTCAAATTGCCCTTTGTGAAGGAAGGCAACTGCAACTTTCCTCAAAGCATAAAAAGTTTTGTCTGTACTTTTTCAAGGTGTAGTCTTAACATTCTGACCTTTAGTAATATAATAGTAATATTAACAGTGTTGGTTATTATGGCTAATCTGTGTCTCTGCAGAGTATCTTATTTTGTCACATCCAATGTCACATACCTGTTGTAAAATTCAGTATTTTTGTAATTTATAATTTCATTCCCTGATTTCCTTTTACATATTAAAACTTGAATTTCATTTGAATATTTGATCCTTATTTTTCATAAGTCAAAGCACTTAAGATTTTATGTGGTGCCATAGAATAAAATGAGATGGGCAGAATACTAGTCACATAAGTAACTTTGACTGCTGAATGAGTATGGTGAATTCCTTTCGGATCTTTAAATATCCAGTGATACAAAGTGTGTGATCACTACATCTGCAGCTGTCACTGGAAATGCAATTATTTAACTACACAGTTATTAAACAGTAATAATTATCAGGACAGATTGCAATGAATGGTGGAGTCAAGAAAATTTAGATATGAGCCTTTTTTAAGAGGTCTAAAGATTATTGTGCTCCAGGCTAGGAATGTTTCCAATAGTTTGTCTGCATATCAGTATTATAGGAATAGCACCTGGTGTATATGAACTCCAAAACCACTTGCATTTCTTTCCATTTTAGGGCATCATTCCATACAGGGTCCTCTTATTGTTGCTTGAGTTACTACTGCATATCCATTCCTCATTTCACTTGAAAATAATAGTGAAACAGAAATGTTGAACTGATATAAAAGAAATCTTTGAGACTGCAACAGCCAATACTGCTTAGGATGTATGGAAGTCATACTATCATAAAAAAAGTATTAATGTAATTGAACTATTACTCGAGCCACAAAACATGGTTGTTATGTCATGTACTTTATGTCACAGACAAAATTGAGCAAGGTATACAGTCTCAGTAAAAGTGCTAGAAAGCTGGCACAAAACTGATTGTTGTCAGAGGGTAGGTATACATAATTCAACAGCACACATTGAAGGAATATCAAGGGAGTCCTTTAGACCTTTGTCTAGTATCTGACAAATGTCATGTACCACTTAATATTTTCATTATAACTTGGATGGCTGAATAGAGTACGTGCTAATAAAATTTGCAGGTGGCACCAAGAAAGGTTGAACTGGAAGAACATTGGTGCAATAGCAGGCAGGGACAGAACTGAAAATTGGTTTCATACTGAAAACACACATTATAAAGAAATTTAAGACATTTTTCTTGGGAAGAGACACTAACATGGGAAAGATGGAAAGGATTTTATCTGGAAGGGGTCAATATGGCAGAAATGGATCTTGATCTTACTGTGAAGTAGAAATTTAATAGTGATGGCATACTGCTGACAACGTAGCTGAAGCTGGGGCCAGGCCAGGATGCACCTGAGGAGCAGGAGGGTGATGTACATCTCAGGGCAGTCTTCCTTTAAAGAAAAATTGTCTCAGCTGTTCTGGAGGGAAATTGTAATGCAATAGATACTGCACTAAAGATGACACATTTATATACTTAAACAAACCCATAGTTTTAGCAAGTAAAGATCTGTTAATGAAAGATTTAATGATTTCCTGTTAATGAAGATTAAAATGAACACCAGAATAATCTCCTTTATTATTACTACTGAACCCAACTCTGTCCATTTATATATTGCATTCTGTGAAATAAATGCATTCCCATTCTGTAATGATTTTCTTGTGATTTTTTTTTTTTTTTAATGCTTAACACTAACTGAAAGAGATGTTCATCTTATGGGATCTACAGACTAAATGTTGCTTTTAAGCATGAGGTCAGTCTCTTAATTACCAAATCCACTTTTCCAGGAAAAGGTATGTTCTGTGTTATTAGCAAGCTGAAAGGATTTCAAAGCAGATTTATATACTGATAAAAGTCCCACACTTTCTTTCTTTGCAATGCAGCAGACAGAATGTCTGCAAAAGAGCAAAATACAATAGATATGAATCTAGAACACCTTAATTTCTATACAAAACCTTAATACATAAAAATATGCTCAGACAAATTAATAAACAGAGATGGACTTTAATGAATTAACACTGGCCTTAATTACATTGAATCGCTCAGAAAAATGCATAGTGGATTACTTTCCTGCTAGAGAAAACTTGTATTTGACTCTGAAATGATAAAAAACAGTTATTGGGTCTTATCAACATAAGCTTATATTTTACTCAGATTAGCATTATATCATTTTAATTGATTTCCAAAGAATTCAGCCCACTTGACTTCTGTGGTTAAATGAGTATTTTATCTGACACTATTTTAATATTTCTGTTGAAAAAGGATGACAGATTGCATTAAAAAAGTTATTAATTAAAGAAGAATAAACTAATAAGCCTTTCTGCTTTGCCTTATGACATTCTTATTTTGGAAAGATTTAGAAATCTGATATCCCACTGTAGGCTAAAAACAATGTTGTTTTATATGTCTGGTTTAAATTATGTTCGTTCTTATATCTAGAAGTTTCAAAGATGTTTAAGGGACTGCAAGGGTTTTAATTGGTCTGTTAAATCTAATTAGGAGGATACCAGCAGATCCAGTGATTTCTCACAGTGTTCCTGTGAAAGCTAACGTGAATGTTATTGGTATCCTTACTTATTTCTTCTAGAAAAATAACTGCATAGACTATGCCTGCAAAAAAACCCAAACAAAAAAATAACAGTGGGGGGGAGGGACAAAGGAAGGAATCGTGTGAGAAAGGAAAAATAATAAAAGCTCAAGCAATATGCACATTTACTAAGACTGAATTAAATATTTATGATGGGAGCAGCACAGTTGGGGAAAAAAAAAAAAGTGATAACCTGAATCGGATGACATAGCTTTCCTGGCACCAACCATGTTTGATCTGGCTTCAGGCAATTTTAATAGTAATTTAAAAGTACTCAGTACTCATCATTTTATGGCAGACACTTATTTGAAGACATTACATACAACGATATGAAGCTTTTATATCATCTCAAAATACATTAGTGATTTCTGCTTAAGCATTTATAGTGACAGACTTCTCCAATTTGTAAAATACAGAGCTGAGATGAAAACAACTTATCCAAAGTCTTTTTACTTCTATGGGTTACTTTTCTATTTACCCTCTGGATACAGATATATATTCTTCCATTTAATAAATGGGTTAATCATTACCATTTACTTCCTTTCAACTACCAGGTAAATTGCTATAATGTAGAGTGATATGTGGAGATAATGTATCAAAATAGTTTAAAAAATAGTGGACAAAGTGGTTATAAAATGTCTTTTTAGATTTTTTAATCAAATAAATTAACATATCACATTTTATCGAGAGTGACTACCATCTGCTTTAAGTTAGCAGAGTCCCAGAATTAAAAAGTAAACCCATCTATAACCAGCACTGAGAGCTGAACCATAATGGTCAATATTACATTAAAAGGAGTTTAGAAGAAATCAGTCTCATCTCTTCCAGCATCTGCTTCACACAGTCATACTGCAGGACTCACAGGACCTCTAGCAACTATTTAATTTTTATTTTCTGTAATGATGTACTCTGGCTGTGACTGTGCTTGTTCTGGTTTCCTGATCTGAAGTAAGGTTTATTAAGAAAGCAAAGCAATATTTGATTATGCATAGAAACAGTTAGGTCATTGCAGTGTGGTTATTTTGTCCTCTAATTTTTATTTTTTTTTTCCTTAGGTGCTTTTGCGATTAATGGGGTTGCAATGTTTTAATCACAGCAGATAATCAAGGCTATCTTTGAATCCACATCCAATTCAGTCTGCCATACTTCTTTTGCATATGCTTGTCTCTTTTGTTCCTTATTCCATTCTTTTTCTGTTTCTGATTAGTCTCATAAACCGCCCGATTAAACCAATCAAAAATACATTATATATAAAATAATCTTAAGAAAGACAGTTATTGGAATGGAAATTAAAAGGACCAGAAGATGAGATGTGGGTTACTAGAGAGAAGCTATAAAGATAGGAATTTTTGTATGTATTTAACTTTATTGAAGTAGGGGATTTTTTTTTTTTTTCCTTATGGAAAGCGTTTCAACACCACCACCTATTCTTTTTTCTTTTCTACTCCTGTAAATGCTTTTAAGATGTTTTTTGAAAAGCCTTCATTTTCAAAGTACCCATAAGAGAATGTAATACTGTATAATTTTTAAAAAAATTGCTCTTTTCTAAAATCATGGCAATTTTCCAGATAACTAGTTTACACAATAAGGAAATGCTTCAGACTCACTTCGAAAAAGGTAATACAATAGAGATGGATGGTTTACTCACTCCATTGGAGGGACTATATTAGCAGCAAAAAGTGAAATACTGGCGTGAATGTGCATTAGTGCGCAATCAATACTCTTATTAGGAAAAAAAAAAAAAAAAAAAAAGAGAGAGAAAGCTTCCTAGTATCAGATCTCTGAATGTTGCTGGGAGAAAAGGGCATCACTGTATTTCAAGGCTTTCCAAGATCTCCCAAATTGTTAGGCATGAGGGAAACCTAACACTTCTGGTAGTGCTGAAAGGAACAAAATTTTGAGGGAATCAGAAAGACAACTGTTTCCTGATCTTTTTAAGCCAGAGGCTGAGCTTGCATAGTGTATGGAAAACAAACCATGTCTTATAATAAGATAGATGTCATGGCTTTATAGTAGCTCCATTTTATCTTTCTATTGATGTGTGTCATGGCATTTACACATGTAGTCTCTTCTATCTAGCCATCATTTCTTGATGTAGGAGTTGAAGGTACCATTAGCAACTTTGCCAACAATCGCAAACTGAGAGGCGCTATCAATTCTCTCAAGGGAAGAGACCTTGAAGAGAGATCAAGATAGACTGGAGTATTGGGCAATCATCAGTTGTATGAAATTTACAAAGAAAATGCTGGATTCTGCACCTGGGACAGAGTAACACCAAGCACAAGTATAAACTGGGAGAGGAGAGTCTGGAGATCAGCCCTGCAGAAAGGAATCTGATTGGCAGCAGGCTCAGTACAAGTGAGCTGTGTGCCCTGTCAAACAGAAGAGCAAACCACATCCTGGGGTGTATCAAACACATTATAACCAGTCAGTCAAATGAGATTATTATATCTTTGTATTCAGTGTTGGTGTAGCCTCACATTGAATATTGTGTTCAGTTCTGGGACGACAGTTTAAGAATATGAAGGTACTTGATGCATCCAGAGAAGAGCTGCAAAGCTGGTGAAAGAGCTTGAAGCCATGTCCTGTGAGGAGCTATTGAGAACTCTGTGTTTATTTAGTTTGGATAAAAGAAGGCTAAAGGGTGATCTCACTGATTCCTGCAACTTCCTGAGGTGGGGAAGTGGAAAAGGGAGGTGCTGAGCTCTTCTCCCTAGGACCCAGAGGTGGGACACATGGGAATGGCTCAAAGCTGCTCCAGGGAAATTTAGGTTGGACATTAGGAAACTTTTCTCTGCTGAGAGGGTGGTCAAACACAGTAACAGGCTTCTTAGAGAGGTGGTTGATATCCCACACCTGTCAGGGTTTAAGAGGCATTTGGACAATGCCCTTAAATAACATGTTTTAGCTTTTGGTCAACCCCGAAGTCAGGGCTTGTCTGGCAGCTGGAGTACATGAAAGTTGTAGATGCTTTCCAACCATCCCAGCTATCCTATCCTATCCTATCCTATCCTATCCTATCCTATCCTATCCTATCCTATCCTATCCTATCCTATCCTATCCTATCCTATCCTATCCTATCCTATCCTATCCCATCCAGTCTGGTCTAAAACTAAACCTAAGACTAAACCTAAGACTAATCCTAGCCCTAAACCTAAGACAAAACCCAAAACTAAACGTAAATGCAAACCTAAACCTATACTTAAACCTATATCTATACTTATACCTGTAGCTACACCTATACCCACACCTATATGTATACCTAGAATTTGTGATTATGAAATTAACATGGTTTTGCTATGGAAAAGGAAAAAACTTGTTAAAAGTGAGCAAGAACCTCCCAGGTTAAAGGTAGAAATATTAAAGAAGAATGAAATAGATGTCTTTGATATTAGAGAAATACTGGGGTTTTAAAAATTTGGTTATGAAGAGAACTGGTACAATGTATTTGCTCATTAGAAACATGGATCATAGATTAGTAGAAACAAAATTTCAGAACCTTATGTTTTCAATTCACTCAAACTATTTAATCTTATTTTCTACTTAAAGTATGAAATACATATTATATAATACATATGCATGCAAATTGAAGATTGCTTTGAGAAAGCTATTTTAAAAAGCCAAAGTGTAATGCATAACCATCTGGCCAGATGTCAGATTATTTTTCCTTTTTGTCTTTAATAAAACTTCTCTAGAACAGCTTTGAAAGAGTAACGTAAAATTCAAATTCAGAATATGAAGAATACTGTCCTCATCATGGCAAAATTAAATTGTTTGCTTCAGAGAGACGAAGCTTCATTAAAGGAAAATGTAGAAAATTTGCAATCTTGTTAATATTTTCTTTAAAATCTATATGTTTTTAAGACTGGGAGTTCCCTCCAGTTAATTTTCACATGAACTGAAAAACAAAGAGCTTTTATCATTTTGCAAGAGTATGTGAAGAAAAAGTTCTTGTAATGAATACTTACCAGTGATGTTTAAAATAACTATCAGATGAGAAAACAAGCACCTTTCCCCAGCAGTCTCAAAAACACTTGAAACTTTTCTGCTTTTCAAATGGCTTTTAGCTGTTTCTCCTGTTATTATTGTTATTGCCAAGTATTTTGGAGGAAATCTTTTAGCAAATGCATTTGCGCAATTATTGTCTTTTCTAAGCACACCATGTGAAACAGAATTAATGTTTATACACCACACGGAAAAATCTGCAAAGCAGCCTTACACGGTAATCATAGCTAGTAATGCAAATACTGAGAAAGAAAAAAAAAACCTAGGAAAAACTAGTATCTTTATCCTTTTCTCCTATGCATGTCATCCAAGATAAAATAAAAGAAGCTGAGATAATACCTTTCTTTTCATCCTTTACTATATTAAAAGGTGTCTTTTCTACATAAGTTAACAAAATAAGTAATTTTACATGTCTTCAGGTTAGCTTTGATTTCAGTTCTAGCCTTAGAATCATAGAATATCTGAAGTTGGAAAGAATATAACAATCATCAAGTCTAGTCTATTCACATCTCTTTGAAAGGCCTTTCTAACCTTGAGGGAGTCCAGAACTGGTCCTAATTTATTATTGTTGGCAAACTTACTTAATGTACATTTGATTCCTGCATCCAGACCATTTATAAAAACATTGCAGAGAACTAGTCTTAAATTGATTTCAGGGGTCTCTACTGATAACTGGCTGCCAGATTATTTTCAAAAATTCCTTGATCCCAACCCATCAGTCAACTGTTCACCCATGTATTATGGGGTTGTCCAGGTGTGAGCTGCATATTTTGTCCAGAAAGATACTGTGTGAGACAGTGTCAAACTCTTTGCTAAAATTCCCAAAACATCACATCGACTGGATTCCTTGTCCAACTAGATGGGGTTTTATGACCTAGTCATAAAACAAAACTAATTTAGTTAAGCAGGAATTTCCCCTAGTGAACAAAGCAGCATGGCCGATGACTGTGTTATGTCTCAAGTGTTCTTCAGTAATTCCCAGAATAACCATCTCAATAATTTTACCAGGCACTTAAGTGAGACTAACAGGCCTCTAATTACCAGGGTATTCCTTCTTACCCTTTTTTTCCTGTCTGTGGCAGGGAGTTGGAACAGATGGCCTTTAAGGTCCCTGCCAGCTCTAACCATTCTAAGATTCTTGAAAACTGGGACAACTTTTGCTAGGTTTCAGTCAATTGGGACCTCTCCAGACTCCCAAGACTGCTGAAAAATAATGGAAAGAGGTCTCGTGATGACGTTGTCTGGCTTTTTCAGCATCCTGTGATGAATTCCATCAGGCTCTATAGACTAATACGCATCCAACTGGAGCAGCAATTCTCAAAGAATTTGGGTCAGCTGGGAGGTTATCATTCCCTCAGTCACCTATTTGTGAGGTGAATAAACCAAGTAATGGACCAATGCTTGCCCTGATTCTGCTTTTGCTATTAACATATTTTAGGCCCTTTTTTATTTCCCATTACAGCTATTTGAGCTTTGGCAGCACAAATTTTCTCCCTACAATGGCGAACAGCATCCCTGTAGTCCTCCTAGGCCACCTGTCCATACACTTTTTTTCCACTTAAGTTCTAGAAGAAGGTCCCTCCTCATCCAAGGCAGCTTTTTGATCTGCTTGCTTGACTTCTCACACTTTGGAATTGCATGCTCCTGCGTTAAGAGACGGCTCTTGAAAAATTACCAACATTCGTGAACCCAATACCTTCAAAAGCAGATTCCCAGGGGATCTTACTAATTTTCTCCAGTAGTCCAAAGCCTTCTTTCCCCATGTCCATGGTTGAAGTTTTGAATGTATTTTTTATCCTGTTACCATAGGGTTTTTTTCTGAAACTCAGCTACTTCATGATAGCTGTGACCAAGACAGCCACCAACCACCACTTCACTCATGAGTCCCACCCTGTCTACAAACTACACATTAGGAAAGGAGAGCACCTTTCCTAATCAGCTCCCTTAGTACCCACACCAAGAAGTACTGCAGCATATTTCATAAATTTCTTGGACTTGTGTCGTGGTTTAAGCCCAGCTGGCAACCCAGAACCATGCAGATACTTGCTCACTCCCCACCTTCCTCCCCCCACTCCCGGAGGAATAGGGAGGAGAACTGAAAGAATGTAACTCCCAAGGGTTGAGATAAGAACAGTCCAGTAACTAAGGTATAACACAGACCACTGCTGCTACCACCAAGAATAATAATGACAAGAGAAATAACAAGGGAAGAGAATACAACCGCTCAGCACCCACCGACCGATACCCAGCCCCACCCAAGCAGCGATCTAGCCCTTCCAGGTAACTCTCACCAGTTTATATAGTGAGCATGGTGTGCTGTGGTATGGAATACCCCTTTTGCTAGTTTGGGTCAGGTGTCCTGTCTCTGCTTCCTCCTGGCTTCCCCTCATCCCTGGCAGAACATGAGACTCTTAATGTCCTTGGTCAGAGTTGACATTACTGAGCAGCAACTAAAAACACTGGTGTTATCAGCATTGTTCCCAGGTTGAAAGTCAAAAGTACAGCACTGCACCAGCTACTAAGAAGGAGAAAAATGACTGCTACTTCTGAACCCAGGACACTTGTTTGTGTTCAGTACATGATGTTCCCTGTTAATGTCTGGGAAGTTAAAATAACCCTGACAGTGCAGCTGATCTACAGATGTCCTTTAATTTCTTGCAGAATAATTGATGTCATCATCCTGGTTGAGTGACTCCCACTAAAACATCCATTTTATTTACACACAGTGACACCACCTCACCTCATTTGCCTTGCCTAACCCTCCTGAACAACCCATAACCATCAATCATGGCACATCAGTTGCAGGACTCATCTCACCAGGTTTTGCTTATGCCAATAACATCTTAGCTTAGGACTGGGCAGAATATTCTAGCTCCTGTTGCTTACTCTTCATGCTGTGTGCATTAGTATAAAGGCATTACAAATATGCTCCAATGTACTCAGCACATTGTGGAGCAGACCAAAGGACCTCACTAGCACACCATCCCTCACACACTGGTGTGCCCCCAGGCTTATCCCTAGCTTCCAAGTTTATCTCTAGAAAGCCTGATTTTATTCATTTCCCCTTTAAATCTAGTCTAATTTTTTTTTTCCAATGAGCCCTGCTACCTCCTTCACAAGTATCCATTTCTAGCTTTGAGGCAGGTCTATCATCTCTGGTGCCAGCAGGCCTGCTATTGTGTAGACTGATCCATGATTCAGTCAAACCCAAAATTCTGCTAGTGACAACATTCCCAGAAACAGGTTTTGGTCTGCTGGCTCTTTCTGATTCTTCCCTCATCATTCCCTGCAACTGGAAGGATAGAAGAGAACACTGTGCTCCTGATCCCTTAACCAGTCATCCCTAGGCTCTGAAGTCTCTCCAATTGCCCTCAGATGTCTTGTTGCAGTTTAAGAGCTGCCTACATGAAAAATCAGGAATGGATAATCTGAGGACTGTACCACGGTAGGAAGTCCTTTCATCACATCCTTAACCCAGGCCCCAGGAAGGCAGTAGACTTTCATAAGAAGTGGGTCAAGCCTTGCTCTTTGGCAAGTTGGAAATTTGAACTGCAGATGAAGAAATTTTAATGCAAGCAACTATAACAGTCCATTTCTTAACACCTATCTTTCTGGATGTTTCTCACTTACCAGGACTACCAGCAAGGTGTGAAGGCTGCTATCTTGAGGGATGCCACTGTTCCACTGTTCCTTCCTACATATTACCAGGAAATTAAGGACTCCACTGAAGATGCTTTTCTTCATGTACCTCCTCCATAGTTTCCTTTATTTGTTCTTTCTTTTTTTCTCTTCTTTTAAAGACTCATGTTAATCTTTTCAGAAATAAGCACAAAGGATATCTCTTAACATCTGAGCAGCAATTTGTGACACAAATATCACATGCATCCGCATATACATGTGGGGAATGATATTCTTTTTGTTTAGAGGTCACCTATAAAGAAAAGTGGCTTATAGACATTAGCATATTTTAGCATTGGAAGATAACATGACGCTATCAACACATGTGATTATTTCCATGGAGATGAATGGATTCAAGAAAAACAGTCCTCGTCAGGAGCTCATTGAAAATTGCATGAGATCTTGAGATGGGTATGAAATTGACGCAGGTCAATACAATTTAATTTGCAAGGTCACAAACACATTTCCCACATTCCGTGTTATTAGAAAAAGTAATAGGTTTTCTATAATTCTTCCTTAGCATCCATTTTAAAATCACAGCTCTACAATACTTATTAAAGTTTATTCATTTAATTTGTTCACTTCAGAAGATTCTGTACAACTTTGTTTTGAACTATGTTAATGTCTGTTTGTCTGAAACAGGAATCTTCCCTTCCCTTCCCTTCCCTCCCCTTCCCTTCCCTTCCCTTCCCTTCCCTTCCCTTCCCTTCCCTTCCCTTCCCTTCCCTTCCCTTCCCTTCCCTGCCCTGCCCTCCCCTCCCCTTCCCTTCCTTTCCCTTATCCTTTTCTTTCCCACTATGGGACCTGAAGATGTCTTGCATAACCCAGACTTGTTCTATTTCATATATGTTAAAAAAATGAGGGGGACTGGGAAAAATTCAGTGCAGTAGTGAAAGTCCTCACACTCCCCTGTACATGCTATAAATTGACATATTGCGAGCTTTATTTTTTATTGCCATTGGTCTTGGCTTAGGAATTATTTAAAATTTATATTTTCTGTTATTTTTATGATAACTCAGCAAACTGTTCACATTCCAAAATTTATTGCTAAAGATGTTAAATAAGCTTCAATAACTGGACATGTTAAATAAATTTTGATAACATGGGCAAAATGATGCACTGATAATAATTTTAAAGGGTTCTAATGTGACTGTTTTCTTCTCTAATGTCTCATTCATCCCATTTTGGTTACACAGTAAACAAGCTGCTCTAACAGAAAGGAAAAAAATAAAATGTCATCAATTCAAGAGTGAGCAGCTGCTGGTAGACTTCATATGACAAAAAGAAAAAAAGCTTTGAGATCCAAGGATCTGTTCCTGAAGGATTCAGCTCAGAGACTCTTACTGCCACCAAACATTTGGGTGGGAATTTGATTTCCTGGTGGGAGTTGAGAGATGTAACCCATCTGGCTTCATGATGCTGTGTAGGTGCACACTGACTCCTGCCCCATCATGGGGACCTGTCTTACATCTGCTGAAATATGCTGGTTGAGTCTTCAAACAGTGCTGAGTCAGCTTTTGAATTGAGGGGATGGTGCTCAGATACAGGAATTTCTTATTGACAGGCAGTAGGTAATGTGTTCTATTGTCACTTTGATGCGCTTGTTGTGATAGGCTGAAAATTGACCTACACTTCAGACTTTTATCTGGTTATACTTTTTGTTAATGCTTGCAGCTGTGGCAATGTTGTGAGACAAAGTCAGTGAGCAAAAGTAGTATCTTTTAATATAAATATTGATAAAAATTATTCAGTAGAAGGAAATAAAACCCACAAAAAATTTCTATGATAAATCATAGCTAAGAACAATACCAATTTCAACTTCTATTTTGTCTTGATTACTGCTAGGTGGTTTTGTACATAGACAAAGATTCTGTATTCCCAAGACTGGGCTACTTTTTTTAATCTATATTTTATGGTGTAATAGGAAATGTTACAAGCACTACCTTTGCTTGTAACAGAAATGTCTGATGCATGCCGTTGCCTACAAAATACCAGCTAACAGAAATCTTCAGGTGCAACAACACACATATCAGGTGTAGACATTTGTCTTTGAAATGCTTGCTAGACACAGAATGAAATACTCCAGATATTGCATACGCATATGTTAAGAACTGAAGGACACAGACATACCAGGAAGAAAATAAAAAGGAAAAAAGCATTGGAAGAATACAGATCATTAAAAACAATACCCCTGAACAGGGGAGGAAGTATGACATCTTATGCAGTCAGATCATCTTTTTCTGGTTTCCGAAGAACAAGTCTACCTTAAAAACCAGCCGCACCCTTTGTTATAATTTGTAACTTGAAAAAAGATTCTCTTAGGTAAATGATTACCCCAGCTGATGAGGCAGGGAATATGGAACTTTCTGGACAAAGCAGCACAAGCATGAACATATATGCTGAGTACAGTGGCCAGCAAAAGTTTCTTTTAAAATCTTTGATCTTGGATTATCATATATCAAATAATAATGATAAAGCAGTTATTGCAGAGAAGTAATTTCATAGCTGTAAAATATGACTGCCTTTGTATTGTATTTAAAACCAAAATAGAAGTAGGCATTGTGTCCTCTTCATTGGCAAAAATACTAGGCCATGTTTTGATCCTATTTACTTATCTACAAGTACCAAAGCAGGTTGTGCCATGCTTCCTTATCTTCATTAAACTGATGTTGGAAGCAGATTGAAGCTAGTTCAAGAGTTATTAAATCAGCATTCAAGATTCTTCTAATTAAATCATAATCGTTTTGGTTAAGGAAAATCAAACCTGAAAGTTTTTATCCATCACAACATGTGATAGCTGTGATTTAGAGAGGAACAATAGTTTTCACCTGTTTGTTGTTTTGGTTGTTTGCAATTTTATTTTTTTTTTAGCAGAATGAAAAACACCCTTTTTTTTTTTTTCCCAGTAGATAGAGGGATTCATTAAACTTCATTACAGTTTTTCACTTTAAAGCAACTCTGTTATAAGTTTACAGTTGTGTGATATAATTGGAATTTATTAAGCTTGGAACTACCCATGCTTCCACTGAGTTCTATGAGCCTCACGTAAAGATTTTGACAGTTCAAATGCTGTACTGGCAAACTGTAAAAAAATTACAAAATTTAGATTGTTGATCCCCTTTCTCTCTCTCCCTGAGATTGTGCATTTTCTCCAACAGCACCTATCAAGACTGTGGTGTGGGTCACACTACTGTGCCCTGTAATCTCCTCTTTGTTTGTTTTTCACAATCATGAAAAAGTCTACCATGTTAGCTAGAAATAGTCATAAGCCTAATGTCAGCATGTTGTCATCAACTAAGGTACCACAGGGGATGATGACTGGCCAATGAGAAGTGTTGTGTTCCGTGTGGTGTAGCAGCTAATGAAGAAGAGTGATAATAAACACTTTCAGAAAAAATTTCAAATACAATTTCATAGATTAGGACATCAGGCAGATAACATCCATCAACAGGAAAGTGAATGAAGCAGGTGAAGATATAAACTGCTTCAACTGGAACCAAATGACCTTGGAACCTTTAGGACATATTATCTGAACAAGGAGACAAAAGCAGGAATTTCCTGAATGTGCGATTTCAAAACAGTCCTGAAATTCAATCACATTGAAAGATAGTTATATTCTAGAAAGTCAAATGTTTCTGTTTTCTTTTCTGAACTGGCAGTTCTTAATTGCTGAAAAGTAAATTAGTTCAAAATCCATTGCAACATTCTTTTCTTTTTTTTTTTTTTTAATTTCTCTGATTTATGCTGATACCCATGTTTTTTTCCAACCATTTTCTACTGACCACCTATAGAGATGTTGAGTTAGATAGCCTTTCCATTTCACCAAAAATGATTTTATCTGCATTTTCACACACAAAAGCATATATAAATTACATTTAAATAATCTCTTTAATGTTCCTGGACACATAGTGTCTGTCTTACCAAAACATGCAATTCTCACAAATAAACCTGCGTTAAGGATAGATACAGGCAGTTTTTCAGAGATTCCGGAAATTGCTACATAATTGAAAACTTGAACTTTTGTCAAGATAATTCAAATTAAATACAATGTGGATATAAAATCGAATATTTAATAAAGTTTCATTAACCTATAATTAGTGTATATTTAAATATTGTCGGCCTTGTGGAAACAATTTTTAAATTTTAGCAACAAATATTGTCCAACATGAAATCGAAGAAATCAATTATTTGCTTGATGGAATATTTTACTTTAAATAAAACTAGAGCTACTTCATAAGTATCTACTGCATGGCAGATGCATTTCCACCTCCCAAGCACTTAGCTGAAACCTTAATACATTTAGCAAGATTAACAACAGTTCGACAATATTTAACCAACTCCATTTTCCTTTTGAGAATGAACAACTAGAAGGTGGCTTGCAGGAAAATTTAAAGGAGCTTTTGTTTATGTGCTTAGTATTTTAGAGAAGTTCACAAGCTACCAGGAAACAGAAGTACTGCTGTATTATATAAAATGTAGTTTAACAGTGGTGGGGCTCTAATAAGAAATTATTTATCAATTCAGAAAATCACAAGGGAACTTTATAGTTTCATCAGTATGCATTTGAATTAAATCAAAGCTTTGAAAATCGCAATTCCTGGAAAATAAAAAATCCTGAAAATGTTGTGATATTTTCACAATTTAATATATTTTTCTAATTGCAGGAAAAAATCTGAAGGAATCTGTAGTGGCTGTTAGGTTATCACTGGGTAATGGTATTTAGAAAATTACAACTTTTGAAAGAGATTCCTCTATTAATCATATTGTCCTGGGTTCAGCAGTAGCAGTCATTTTTCTTCTTGGTAGCTGGTGCAGTGCTGTGGTTTTGACTTTCAGCCTGGAAACAGCACTAACACCAATGTTTTTACTTACTGCTTAGTAATGTTCTGGTCTGACCAATGACCTTCTGAGTCTCATGTTCTGCCAGGGGAGGGGAAGCCAGGAGGAAGCAGGGACAGGACACCTGACCCAAACTAGCCAAAGAGGTATTCCATACCACAGTATGTCATTCCCAGGATGTAAAAACAAGGGGAAGGGACCTGGAAGGGTTGGCTTCACTGCTTGGGTAGGGCTTGGTATCGGGTGGTAAGTAGTTGTATTCTCTTTCCTGGTATTTCCCTTGCCATTATTATTATTGGTGGTAGCAGCAGTAGTCTGTGTGGTACCTTAGTTGCTGAACGGTTCTTATCTCAACCTGTGGAAGTTACATTCTTTCAATGCTCCTCCCCATCCCCCCAGGAGCTGGGGGGAAGAAAGAGTGGGGAGTGAGTGAACAAACTGTGTGAGTTACGGCTTAAGCCACAGCACATATATGCAATAATCATATACACAGTAAATTATTAACTGAACAACAACAGGTAGGGCAGCATCTGAGTTTGATTAACTGTTATTTAAAATATATTAATAAATATGATGCAGTTTATCCCTGTTCAAAACAAAAGGAAAAATATGTTGCAGTTGAAGAACAAGGAGCTAAAAATTTGCAAAATTATACACCATAACAACTTATGACATATTATAATTTAACTCATCAATTTCTTTGCACACACCTATTTGGTCATTACAATATATTTTCAAGTACTTTACTCAGTTTAATTTTAGATAAAACAAATCAATATAAACCATATAAATATAAACTAGACTTGTGGTTTAAGGGATGGTCTTCCTGGTTTTGTTTCATATAGAAGGAAATTTGTTTCTTAGTATATATTTCAGTAAACTGTTATATCAATAGAGGAAAAAAAATATCTACAATATCAAATTTGTTAGGCCCTTTAGTTTCATAAGCAGAAGTCCCCCTCCCTTCAACTCTCACACAGCATCAGGTGGGCCATCTAGTTCCCTCTAAGTACAAATTCAAGCGCAACAAGACAGCTCATTTTAGAGCTTTCTTCTTACACAGTTTGAATCCTACTGCCTGCAGCAGTACTTCGAACATTTCAGCATTTCTACATGCCACACAAGGATATGCAACTTTTTTTCTACTGTCTAGCTGTACCAGTCTGGCGACGTAAGACATGTCACTGATTATTTCAGGACCTTTGAGATCAGTTGCTCTAAAGAAATGTGTTAATAATGTAAAGGCATAATTTGACCCAAAGAAGACCAAGGACACTTTAGGCATGTGAATGTGACCTTTTTTCTTGTCCTAGAGAACACCCTTTATCATCACAGTTAATAGGAGCCTATCTACTAGCTCAATTTTCATGTAGAAAACAAAATAAGATAGATAATTTTTAGCTTTTTATATTCAGTATTTACAATTAGTACTTGTCTTCCATATCACATGGTGTCATTTCTGATCCTTAGCTGGGTAAAAGACTTTAATCAACGAAATCAGAAGAAAAATCAAAGTATAAGACTGTGGAAAATAACAAGTACAGCTGAAAAAAACTAGCACTTTTGTTAAGCCCAGATTCCATTCTTGATTTATTCATTTTATACATTTCCTCTCACACACACATGTAGTTCAGCTTCACAGTAAATTCTGTGTCATATATCTTTAAAACAGGCATTTAAGAGAATCCAAATGATCATATAAGTGTAGATGTGCCATTTCTTACTGTGTGTCATACACAGTGGCATAGAAAAATACAGAAAATAACAACTATAAAGAGTGAAAATTATTAAAACCTCCTTCTATATTGAAGGGTTTTTTTTTCTTTTTCACTCTTTTTCTTCAGGAAATCTATCTTTTCTCCCATCTGATAAGAAACAAAACCAGCTATCAAAATTTTTTAAAATCTCTTCAGAATTCTTTTGAAGGTGAAACTATTCTGGAAATTTCTGTGTGAAAATGGAACTCTCAGATTTAGCAAGAGCTTTTGTAAACAGTACCTGCTTCTTTTGACACATTAATAAAATTCAAATACTAGCAAAGGAAACTTGTCTTTTCCTTTACATGTGTCTGCATACATTCTTTTCTGAGTCATCCAACACCTAGATAACCTGTCCTGGCAAGCAATTTTTATACTTTTTAAATCTTATCTTTTATATTACAGAGGTGCATGATATTTTCAGCCCACACAGGTACAGAAACTTTGCAAATATTTATGAAAAATGATACTTCCTATTTACAGTGGAAAAAAAACATGGCATCAAATGAATCAAGAGTCTCAAGTTTCCTCTAGAAAAGTTAAGTGTCCATGTACAACAATCTGAAATGGAAGAAAAGGTCAAGATTTTTTGTTTGTTTGATTGTTTCAACTTCTAACGCACTTATGTTCTACTACTCATTACAGGAGGAAAAGATCCCAAAGTGCTTATGTTTAGCAGCTAGGAAAATGCTATCAAAGTCAAGCACTGTGCAATTAGGTTTTTAGATCCCATGTTTGTACCAAAATAAAAATATATCATATCGAGTCCCTGCAGTGATTGGTAACAAGAAAGTTGCATTAGTTCTAAGGCATTTGATGATTTGGAGAGTTAACAGGCTGCTCCTTTTCTTTCCTTAACCAGATGCTGTCCTGTTCTTCTGGCTCTCTTTTCCATTTGCTGCACTTGTGGCATAATCCTTTCTTAAATTTCCATTAATGGAGTCTCAGCTTGAATTTAGAAAGCCTTGTATCTGCTGTTAAAACAAAATAATGTGCCATCTCATGGCTTATTCAAAATGCTGACATTTTCATTGATGACATTAATTTTTGACAAACTTACATTCCATTTTTTAATTTTATTTCATGTCTGTCTTAAAAACTGCATGCTAGCAAGTGGTGTTAGATAAACTTTGCACACACATTAGATTTTCTCCTTATTACTGCCAACATCTCCCTTTTTATTGCTTTACTAAGCATCTGGTATGAGACAAGAACTCTCCTTACTTACAGGCCCAGTGATTAATATATCTTTGACTAATATATGCAAAAGACAGATGAAGGAATATAAGACCTGATGCAGCTTCTAGGAGCTGCTGTGCATAAAGGAGCAGAACATCATAAGCATGTAGCTCAGAGAAAGCAGTCCATATGCCCTGATGATAAAGGCATCCATTCCTATTTTTATAGGGGCCAGCCATAAACAGTGGCTTATGCATGTGAAGGAGTGGTCAACCTCTTTTACAATCCATGCTCAAAGGCACTTTCCTTTGCTTGCATTCTGCTCCTCACTTAGTCTGTAAATGCAGCAATCTCCCCCCTCCCCCCAATGAAATCTCTTTGTGCCGTGTGGGTGGACAATAACATGCTCAAAGCTAGTGCCAACTAAGATAAAATTTACTCTTCACGCTTTCTGAGTATTTACAAATGCAACTGCAACGTGGATAGAAAGTTTTATTCCTTTATGATTCTGATTAACCCCTGGTAGGAAAATCTGAGTGTCTGGAGGTTCATTTTGGGAAAATACGCACAGCTGGAATCCCTGTCCTTTAATCTGTGCAATATTCAAAGAGAAGCTGGCAAAGTAAAGATGCCATTATTGGGAACCGGCTCTCCTGTGACATTTACATTGCCATAATAGAAACCCAGTTCACAGAAAAACCTTTAATGAAAATAATTGTTATCTACAAAATAAATAAATAATAAATACATTACATTCCTTTTTTTTTTTTTTTTATTTTTTCTTTGGGTTTATAAGATATCTGCTTTAAATCACATTGCCATGCATTAGACCTACCACACTCAACAACCCAGTGCATTTATGTGGCTCCTGTTAACACATTTCAAAAGGAATTTCACTATCAAATGTATCTTTATTATTTTTCTTCTTTTGAGAATGAGGGCTGGATCCTCTATTTCTGTGGCAATGTAGTCAGGATTTGTGTTCTGTAAGCACAGAGCTTCCTATAGTAAATGACAACCATTATCATACCCTCTTGTAGTTAAAAGTGATGACTTTGACCTTATTTAATAATGAAACCGTGGCACCTTCAATAGAGAAACTGTATCTGATTATGTGTTTGCACAGCTCTGGAGAAAACAAGCCCTTGACCTTCTGGGGCCATCAGAATCATACTGTAATCCAAATGCTCAATTATTAATATTATTGTGGGCAATAACATTCTGGAATGCTGCTACAAATTGACTTGTAATTGACTGCTACTTAATTTCTGAGGTGAATATCAGGAGCAAATTTGAGTCACTTCCTAAAAGGTTGCTTAAAACTCAAAAAAACAATGAAAACCAGTAACAAAACAAACAAACAAAACCAAACAACAAAACAACAACAAAAAATCCCAAACAAACCAAAAACCAAGCAAACAAAAAACCCTAAAAAACAACTACAACAACAAAAAAAAGCAGCCTGTATCTGCACTAGTAAATCAAGCCATGCTAGGAAACATTCCATGTATCATAATTGCATGTGTTTTTTGGTTGGTAGTATGCTCGCTGGCAGGTACTCAGCCTAGTCAACCATCAACCTCTCAAACAATCTGTTGGCACCATTATGGAGTTTGAGACCATCCTCTCATTAAGTGAGACCCTCTTTTGGAGGCTAGGGGTATTTAATGATCTGAGCCTAGCCTTTCTGCACCGGTTGGGCTTAATGCCAGCAAACACTCCCTAGCACTGTTTCACTTGTTATTTCAGATATCGCCACAAGGGCCAGATATCACAACATTGGTTTTTATAATATTATCAACAACAAAGTCATCTATCACAGCTCTGGAATGTGCTTATCATTTTGTTCAACCGATTTATATTTCAGTGTAAAGTGCTCGGTGTCTTCAACTGTTTCTGGTTTTGTACATGGCCAGATTGCAAACAGCAGGGAAAAAACCCTATAATCCGTAAGCAAGAATTTCATTTCTTGGCTGAAAATTTCACACAGGAGACAGATCTATAGTTTGTATGCCAGTAAATGTATTTACAGTTGACACACCATCACAAAATAGAGTGTCAGTTGTGAAAATAAATTTGCACATGACTGAACAAATCCAACTCACTTGCATCCAAATTAAAATGAATTGTCCAATTTCTGTTATCTTTCAATCTGCATTTCTCATTCTATGCATAGAGATTCAGACCACTGTAAGTTTGTGTCAGCTGTTTTATTATATAAACAGTTTTTTTCAGGATTTTCACCAATCACAAATATTTTTTTTCAAAACAAAAACCTAGGAACTGTTTCCTGATTATTAACTATGGAAGAAAAATTAATAAGCAATAATGATGGATGAGTCTTGAGAGCCATAAGATTTGGATCACAGCACCCTTCTCTTCTCTCTCCAAATAATTTGGAAGTGTCTGGCTAGAAGTCAAGAATATCTATTTAGAACTCCTCAGAAGCATCATTTGGAACTCCTCATAAGCAGGGAAGGGATTCTAGGCAATAGGATTTTTCTGTTGCATACTTCGACAGGGAGGGTAGAGAGCCTCAAGAGCTTCTGAAAGAAGTCAAAGTGAAAGTAAACTCGAGGGTTTGCTTTGCAATTACAGTATTGGTTGAATTTTGAGGGGATCTCTTTATGCCAGACCACTTCCACAAAATCTGAGAAAATTTTAACTCTGTGCCTCAGACATGTAAACTGGAATTTCTTTCCCACACTATCTGTACAGGTCCTTTGAATACTTCAGTGGAAAGCTCCTCCAGGCAAAACCTGAGCCTTAACACAGCATGTACAACTCCCAGTACACCTGACTGACCTACACTATCAGATATTATGTGATCTGACATTGAGGTTAAAGCCCATGCATTACTTTTTTAAACTGAGTAGCTCATGCTTGGCAGAGGAAAACTGTGGTTTAAGAACAAAATCTAAATCACAATTGAAAGTGGTAACTCACTTTTTGTGCTTGTGCTTAATTTTTTTTTAACCAAGATTTTAAGACTTCTTTTTCAAAGGATGATTAAGTATGACTTTGCTCCAGAGGTTCAATAAGTATAATAATGCTAATGGTGGCCATTAACCATTTCTGTAACGTAGGCTGCAAGAGTAAGTGGGAGTAATCCCTTTCTCTTGCATGGATTAATAAATGAATGGTAAATGAAATCCGTCGTCAGTCACCAGATGGTGCAATTATCAACAGTCCTACAGGTTTTGTTTTGTATATATATATATACATATAGTTTAAACTCTGGGAAAATGTACTTTGTTGGTCACATATTTTTTCACCATGGAAGATACTGCATTTTATAAACAATGACTGTAATTGGCATAATTTCCTAAGTGCAGAGATGACACCCATATGTTATTGTAATAAAAAAAAGAAAATACATTGCTTGAAGCTAGAGTTTCTTAAATGCAACTTAACAAAAGTGATTGTTGTTTTGAAGCTGGGGCTTGTATCTATAGCTTCATAATTCATGCATTTCAAATTCATCTAGTAATGCTATTCTACATAGTAATTTGTACAATTTAATACATTCAACAGGAATACTTTATTCAATATCTTTATGTGCAGAAAAGGAAAGTTCAGCAAGAAAGTAGCATCACTTTATCTTTTTGTTACTGGAAATTAAATTATTACACTCCTTGTATATGCACTAACAAATTTAGGAATATATGTTTAATATTATCAAATGTGGTAAAATATTTGGGAAGGAAGATAACAAAAACCCAGACTCTGACATAATATTTTTTTAACGTGTTAACCATGACTACACTTGAAACAGAAATTACTTTGAAACTTGATTCAGTAAATTCAGTTAGATTTTCAAATTCCAATTCAGAATATTTAGCCCTTACAAGAATAGGTCCATATATGAACAAAAACCAGTGGTGCAGTGCAGAAGCATGTGCTAAACCCCAATCTTCCTAGAAGGGAAGACCAACAATTTTTTTTTACATTCACTGGGTCTGATCACAAATAGTCCACTTGTAATATACACTTCTAAAGCAAAAGATAATTTATCTTATTATAATGCTCTTGTACACAAATGGGGCAAAATACTGAATGCCAAAGTAGACTTTGAGATACAATGTTTTATCATTAGTAAAGAAATATGTATATAAGTGTGTATGGACAGCCAAATATACTTGAACGCAGATTCCTAGCCACAGAAAAGAAATTACAGCTCTTCCTGAAATGAACAGCAGTCATGTATAAGTATTCAACAATAGAACTATAACTGCAGTAAGTAAAATGACTTGTGTCCTAATTTGAAAGAAGACATAGTGTGTGACTTCTGACTTTTGAAGGCCCCATAACTTTGAGAGATTATACTTCTTCCTTCAAAGTAAAAAGGCAGAACCAATAGTGTGGCTGAATAAAATTTACACTACCATGAAGAAAACAGGGGAAAAAAAATTAATTCTTCCGGACCTGAATTCCATCTAGCTTGGTTTTTCTCCCTTTTCTGTGAACTCCAGCAGTCAGACATTTCTCAAACAAATTTATTTCTATAGGTTAGGAAATTTCTAAATTTGTGGCTACAAAAGTCAGTGGAAGAAGAGAAAGAAAGGAGATACTCTGACAAATGTAGGTCGCTCAAGGAGCTTGCTATACTGTATTTGGACTAATTTAACTTTAAAATTGCTTCACAGTGCTGAAGACTGTAAAGCAGTCAACAGTGGACAGGAGCTAATTTTAAGTCAGTAAATACGTTACCTTGAAACAGTGGAAGGATTATACATGGGTAAGAAAACAATCAATTATTACTTGTCTAAAAGTTAATCAACAAAAAAATTGGCTTTCTGGTTTTCTCTCAGGAACATTAGTCAATGACACAGTCAACTTTAAAAGGAAAAGTACTTGTCGTAGCACACGAAATGCATATCCCTGCCCCCACACAGGAACAAGAAAACACAAAAATACTGGTTGAGAACTACTATCTGCTTGTCCTGGGTTTAGCTGTACCTTTTAGTTTTCTCCTTCTTAGTAGCTGGTGCAGTGTTGTGTTTTGGCTTTAGTCTGAGAACAACGTTGATAACACACTGAGATATAGATTAGATGTTGGGAAGTAGTTCTTTACTGCAAGGGTGGTGAGGCATTGGCACAGGTTGCCCAGAGAAGCTGTGGCTGCCCCATCCCTGGCAGTGTTCAAGGCCAGGTTGGATGGGGCTTGGAGTAACCTGGTCTAGTGGAAAGTGTCCCTGCTCATGCAGGGGGTTGGAACAGGTCTCTTCCAACCCAAACCATTCTATGATTCTATGTTTTACTTGTTGTGAAGTAATGCTTACCCTGGTCAAAGACTTTTCAGTCTCTCATGCTCTACCAGTGAGGAAGGGCACAAGAAGCCAGGAGAAAGGAGAGACAGGACCCCTGACCCAAACTAGCCAAAGGGGTATTCCATACCACAGCATGTCATGCCCAGTATATAAATTGGGGAGTCTCACACAGAAGGGCAGATACCTGCTTGGGCTGGGCTGTGTACACAGGGGGTGGTGAGCAATTGCATTGTGCATCACTGCTGTTTATTGCTTGTTTGGGATATTTTTTCCTTTTTTAGGTTTACATTCTGGCTATTTTCTCCCCTTGTTATTTCCCTTATCATTAATAGTACAGTAGTAGTTTTATATTATACTTTAGTTATTGGACTGCTCTTATCTCAGCCTGTAGGGTTTGCATTCTTTAGATTCTCCTCCAGATCCCACCCAGAGTGTGGGGGAGAAAAGGAGGAAGTGAACAAGTGGCTGCATGGTTCTGAGTTACTGGCTGGGCTTAAACCATAACACTGTTATAGATATCCAAATTAAGTCTGTGACACTGCCTGAAAATGGGCATGCGATTGCGACTTATTTTGGACAGAAATGTTTGAGCTTAAACTGAAGATAACTATAGCTAGAGAAGAAAAAGGAAATAAAGAGAACAAATAAATGTAGTAGAAACAGGACCAAAAATGTTATAAAAATTTGATTATTTTTTTGTTTCTTCTTGTAATTTATACAGTAGCCAAAATTGACTGCTGCCTTAATTATGTGTGTGCAGGAATTTCTGATTATGCTGTATTTGTCTACTGAGAAGAAAAACCATATAAAAAATCATTTCACCTCATGTAAGAGTGTGAATACTAATGAAAAACAAGTGCTGAATTCCACAATTAAAAATAATGTCATTTTCCAATATTAATACTACCTTTTCTTTAGTAATACTCCAATTCTCTGAACCTATCTATTTCTAGCAAATCAGGAAAGCCTAACTGACTGACCTAAAAGGTCACATTTTACCATTGTTTTCCTTTAGATGTGTTTACATCAAGATATCACCATTCATCACATAATATTTTTTATAATAATTTTTGGCACTCATGCCATTGATTATAAGCTGGACTTTAGAGGGAGCAGAGAACACTGACACAAGATGATCCAACATGAAAATGCAAGTTCTGACCCCGCAAAGTTTTGTGAACCTGATGACTCCATGCCCTGCAAGGAAGCCCTGCTGACATAAGCGGAGCTGTTCTCAATAGGCTGACCTACATGTGATTTCAAATACTTGCAGGCTCAGGAGCAGTTAGGAGAGAAAATACTTGGTACCTTGTGCGTCTAGAGCCTTAAATGCAACTTAAAACAATCAGTTTCAGTTTTAGAAGTAATCTCCAGGGTTACACATGGTCTGCACATTTTCATGGCACAGTTCAATATAACTTTTGATTTTAGACTACTGGACATCAGAGCATCAATTTTGCTTTCATGACTTGCTTTCAGTTGTTTGTTTTGTGTAAGGAGTGTTTTCAGCTAAATTCCTCCTGAGTAACAAGCCAAGTTAAGTGTTTTCCTCCTTAGCCAGCAGTCCATGCTGGGCTTCATGGTGCAGCGGGATGACACAGACTAATCTCCCTTTTTGGTTATGCCTGCATCTGACCCCATGCAACATGGTTTGGATTGCTGTTACTCTACCTGGGGTGTCTTGCTGAATC
Source organism: Myiopsitta monachus (assembly GCA_017639245.1). NCBI lineage: Eukaryota > Metazoa > Chordata > Aves > Psittaciformes > Psittacidae > Myiopsitta > Myiopsitta monachus. The sequence continues at coordinate 59,699,420 of CM029941.1, forward strand.
AAGAAGGAAGAGTACCTTCATTTTAGACTGTGATTTTTGTAGTGATGAGTAAAAATCTCCAAAGAAAAGGCGAAACATGTGGTCTCTTCCATGAACTGTTTTCATCCTTTGTCCAGTGAGCAAGAGCTTGCTTTTCCACTTCTGTCAAAAAAGTATCAACACAGTGATCGATGAATCTATGGGCAGTCTCTAGTGGATTTGCTATCTGTTTTTCACATGCAGTGTGGAGCAGTGAACTTCAAGCCTCCAAAAAGTCAGTCTGTAATTTAAAGATGCTCTCTGAAACATGCAAAGTTCGAGGAAGAAAATAATGCATATAAGTCAAAAAAACTTGTGGGGCATCTTCTAGGTCACTGGATCCTGGACACATGAACAAGGAGAAAATGTTTACCAATAGATAAAACTGGAGCTACTGCTTAAACAAAGTGGCCATGCTTTGAAATATCTGATACTTGTATTTAAAGTTTAAACATGAGATTAAATCTCTTCTTGTTTCCTTTACATTGGATTATTTTTGGTTTGTTTTTTTTTTTGGGGGTGTGTTCTTACGTCATCTGAAAGAACAGTGTAACTTTGGTTAATTAGATGATTGTCTAAGACAAGAAAGTGAGCATTTCCTCACCTCTGCTGCAAGCTAAGAGCACATACATGAACTGGTACCACAGTCCGGCTAATGCTCAATGACTTTTGAAGCAATGACAACTTCATCAAGTGAGACTGCGCTCTCAAGTTTTGTGTTTGGTTGGTTTGTTTGTTTGTTTTTAAATAGATATTCCATCCTCTGTGATACAATGGAACTGATGAGAAAATATTTATCTAAAAGTCTAGTAATTTTCTGGGTTCAAGTGTTACAAGTGCCTTCATTTCTTTTATTTTGGATTTATTATTTTTACTGTTTGTTGCTGCAGTGACTGTAGATCAATAATAATTTGATGTAAAAACTTAGTGACATGTATAACTGTGCCATGCCATGGCACAGCCTAATAAGCAGTATACCATCTTCTGTTAAAAGGAGAGTGTCCCACAGCACCTGGGTAAACAAGAACATATCTGGGTTACTAACTCTGCATCTAACAGAGTGAGACTGAGCAATCTGGAGGGAGGGATTAATTAACTCTTCTCCTAGATTAACAAAAATGGTCAGATTGAAGGGCCTCCCAGAGTGTGAAGTGAACATGTGAGGATGACAGCAAGGAAGTCCACAGCTCACAGAAGAAAGAAGGAAGAGCAGAAGATTTTAAAAATCTGCCTGCAGCAGAGAACAAACTCACAGGGAAGTACCAGAGAGGGGTGTGAAACGGAAGCCTTCCTGTTTTTCACATGGAGAGCAATTCAGGGCACTATAGAGAGATGCTCAGCTGTGAAGGCAGAGTGGAGAAAGGGCTATCTTTTTTTCCTTATCTTTTTCATCTGTGCAGTGAGACTGAAGGCTTTTATCTACTTTAATTCACCCAGAAGACTTACATTCTGTGTTACAATTTCCCAATTTCCCTCATCCAAACGTATTACTTTGTTGTTCTAATGAAGCCTTATTCCTTTTTTTTTTTTTTTGTCTATTGGTGTTCTTGCTTCAAATTAAAACTTGGAATAGCTCCATCTCAAGGTTCTGAGATCTTTTCACAAAAATCTGTTAAAACCATTTTTTGGCAAAAGATGTGTGTTCTCTCCAATAGGTAACAGTGGTATTGGCAATTATATTTGACTGATAAACATGCTCCAAAGAGATGTCATTAATTGTGGATGCCATGGTTCAACATATTTATAAAAGTATTGCTGTAATTGTACAATTACTGTACTAGTCTAGGCAGAAGGATTTCTTTGTGCTTATAAATTACAAACAGGAGATTGGCAGTCAAGAAGCAGACACTATTAGGAAAGAAAAAAAAACCACCAGAAATTACTGCATCACTGATACAATTAACTTGTATTAGAAGGGAACATGTAAAAAAGCATTAATAACTATGAAATGTAAATAACTATGCCCTTTTGAAAATCTTATTCTCAGAGATGGCAGCAGGTTGACCAGCTGTGGCTGAGATCTTCCTCAGCCAGTGTTTTATAAGCATTCAGGTGAGGCATGAAGAGTTTGCATGTGTCATGGGTTCAGCAGCAGCAGTCGTATTTTCTCCTTCTTGGCAGCTGGTGCAGCACCGTGTTTTTGATTTTTGGGCCTGGGAGCAGCGCTGATAACACCAGTGTTTTCAGTTACTGCTTGGTAATGTTTTGGTCTGGCCAAGGACTTTCTGAGTCTCATGCTATGCCAGGGAGGAGGGGGAGCCCCAGGAGGAAGCAGAGACAGGACACCTGGCCCAAACTGACAAAACAGGTTATTCCATACCATAGCATGTCATGTCCAGGATGTGAACACGGAGGGCAGAGACCCGGAAGGGTGTGGTGGTGGACTGGGGGTGCACGGCATGGTCAGGTTTTTGGTAGTGGGGGGGTTCGCTGCTGGGGGGTGCACTGGCTGGGTCGGGCTTGGTGAGCAGTTGTATTCTCTTTCCTTGTATTTTCTTGCATTATTATTGATGGTAGCAGTAGTGATTTGTGTTATACTTTAGTTACTAAACAGTTCTTATCTCAACCTGTGCGAGTTGAATTCTTTTGATTCTCCTCCCCATCCCCCCGGGACTGGGGGAAGAAAGAGGGAAGTGAGTGAGAAAGCTGCGGGGGGGGGGGGGGGGGGGGGGACGGGGACACGACTTAAACCACAACAGCAGGAGAACTAAAGAAACTTCTGAATTTTGGTCTGGGGAAAAAGGGTCTGGATACAGTGTACAGGAACATAAGCTACTGAAAAAGATCCCTGCCTTTCAGGGCTTTCTAATCTAAAATCCAAGTGTTGCCATGATGGTAAAATTCAATGTGATAAATATATTCTCACATTTACTTTGTTCTTAAGTAACACTAATGGGAGATAAATGTTTCATACAGGAGATATAAGTACTTATAATTGTAGGAATTCTAGAAGAAAGTTCTCTAACATTACAGACCACTGTTCTATTCTGGTGTTGATGTAATCTGTGACCCAAAATATCTTCAGGTAACCATTTGGCAATTTTAACTTTCCTTGTTAAATTAGCAGTTGCTGAAAGTTTGGAAGCTTTCAGTTTCTGAACTCCCTCACTCTTAAAAAAAAAAACCCAACTGATCAAACAAAAAAATATCTAAGTCCACTCAAAAGAAACCCCAAAGTGTATCCATTTCACTGAACTTTCATAACTCAAAAGAGGGATGTACTTGTAAGAACATTATTTATTTATTTTCTGGAATAAAAATAGGAGGAGTTCACAAATTGTAACTACAAGAAACTGAACTGCATAAAATACTATTCTTAAACTGTAATTCCAGAAGTGAAACAGGTGGATCACTTTCAGTTGCATAAAGGTCTTTGTTCACTTTAATGTTAGTCTCATTTTTCAGAAATTTAATTTCAGTTATGAGCTCCAATTCACAGTTTGCAGTTGCCATTATTGCATCAATACTACATTGTAACATAAGAAGGAGTATTTATTACTAGTCTTGATCTGTTTATTCCAAAAATCCTTAGAGCTAAATGATCCTGGAGCTTTTTTCTTCATCACACTACTATTCTTAGTCTGCATTTTAGGAGTTGAATTTTGGTGATGACATGAGAAGTCAATGTATTGGCCTAACAGAACAAGCAGTTCCTATACTTTTATGTGATCAATACAGGACTTTTCTAGGTCTGACTTATGCAAAGTGTTAGATCTTACTTCCAATAATAAGGCAACAAAAAACTTGTCTCAAATTTGGGGCTCAGAAGTGGAGATGTCTATCATTAGTCATCAGCTGTCCACAAACACAGGTAATTTTCTTTATAAATAGTCATTTGTAATAACTACTTTTTGTGGCCCAAGACTGATTGGAGAAGTAGAAAGAGAAAAATACCTTTAATTGCTTCAGTTTAGCTGAGCAAAAAAAGAAAATTTAATCTCCTAAATGAGAAATTATAATTTATATTTCACAATCTGTACTCCCAGGCATACTCCAGCACATATACAAAGGCAAAGACACAAGGTGAAGAGGCAAGGATGAGTACAGGACTCTTGAAATTATATTTGTCAATTTTGACTGGGTCAAAACACTCTGTGTTCTCCTCCCTCAAAGAAAAAGAAAATTAAATGGCAGCCAGCTTTTCTACACAGCTTTATCAGTTTTGTTCAAAAATGACAAGTGTCATACCATCTGCACTTTAAGCTGGAAAAATTTTTGAACTCATACTCTCCACTTGGCAGGTTTTCAAATTTGCAATCACCCAGAATATAGAAATAATCTGTCAACAAAAGGCATTGCAAAGATTGGACAGTGCTCTGAGCTATAATCCTAGAAATGAGAGAGGCCAAACGTTGTCCTCACTGTTATTATCCGAAGAAATGCTGTCAGGTACCTGAGGCCAGAGGGCACAAAGGCAGATGTCACCCCATGCAGCTGGGAGACTTGTGTGGAGGGTGCTCTGAAGAGAGGTCAGGAAAAGTCACTCCATCAAAACGTGAAATCCTGCATCTTTTGTAGGCACTCCAAGCACAAGGTCTTGTGTTGTGCATGGCTGACTTCTTCTGACCTCCACCCATTATGGGGCTGACCATAACGATCCCTCACATTTAAGCAGGAAGAGGAAGAGTATACCAAACAGCTTTAAAACCCCTATATAAATATATATATAAATGTATATATTAAAAATCTATATAACCATATATAAGCATATAAATATATATCTATGTATAAAGAGCTATGCAATAATATTTTTTTTTCCAGAAGAATTTCTGAAATGATTAGCAGATATAACTGGTTTGGTAAATTGCCTATGAACTTTACCAAGACATATTTTCCACCCTTTACTCTGGTACTTCACCTGTGAAAGACATAATATGAACTTCAATAAAAGGTTGTTAAATTATTATTATTATTCCTAACAGCATTTTATTTCTGCCATTTACAATGTTGAAGTGCTTTAGTTAGTAATCATAGTTGTTTCACTCAGCGATGGCCTTGTTTTATACATTTTCTTCTTAGACAAAATAAGGAAACTTACAAAAAGAATATAACTGGAATTAACGTTGTCCTCCCTTCTCTGTTTCACACATTTCATTAAAATGGTAACAGAAAGTGGCCACTTGTGCTTAAGTCATCATATAAAGAAAGAAATAGGTGACACTGTTTCATAGAAAATACTCTGCCTAGCTATAAAGAGTGCAAATAATCTTCATTTCAGTCTGTTCCAAAAGCAATACATACCTAAGCAGGGCAACAATATAGCAGCTGGAAAGCTGAGTGTGAGAAGCAGGATGCAGTGCTTAGTTATTATCTGGATAAGTAACAAACTGCAATGAAAGCACACGTCAAGGTGATAACTTTGTTCCAAGCAAATTGTTTGTTTTAATGACAAATTGAAGTACTAAACTGCTTCTTTGGAAGAGTTTTGAAATTGAAATTGTATTGCGTAGTTATAAAATAAGAAATGACACAATTTAGTTACTGCACACTGCATTCCAATCTATATAAATAATTTGTTGAGTAATTTACATTTTCCCACGTAAAAATATGAAAATTGAAAAAAAAAAAAAAAAAAAAACACCAACACTCCCAAAACCATCCTCAAAATAAGCAACAAAAAATACCCACATGTCATGGGTTCAGCAGTAGCAGTCATTTTTTCTCCTTCTTGGTAGCTGGTGCAGCGCTTTGTTTTTGATTTTGGGCCTGGGAACAGCGCTGATAACACCAGTGTTGATAGTTTCTGCTTGACAATGTTTTGGCCTGGCCAAGGACTTTGAGTTTCATGCTATGCCAGGGAGGAGGGGAAGCCCCACTAGGAAGCAGAGACAAGACACCTGACCCAAACTGACCAAAGAGGTTATTCCATACCACAGCACGTCATGTCCAGGATGTGAACACGGAGGGCAGAGACCCGGAAGGGTGTGGTGATGATGACGGACTGGGGGTGCACGGCATGGTCAGGTTTTTGGTAGTGTGGGGTTCACTGCTGGGGGGTGCACTGGCTGGGTCGGGCTTGGTGGGTGGTTGCATTCTCTTTCTCTGTATTTCTTTTGTATTATTATTGATGGTAGCAGTAGTGATTTGTGTTATACCTTAGTTACTAAACTGTTCTTATCTCAACCTGTGCAAGTTTAATTCTTTTGATTCTCCTCCCCATCCCTCTGGGACTGGGGGAAGAAAGAGGGGGAGTGAGTGAGTGAGTAAAACTGCGTGGGTGGGGGGCTTAAACCACGACATCACTAAAGCAAGAAAATACAAACAAGAAAAAAAAAAATAAACAAAGGAAAATACCTATTGACTGTTCCTATTATGCTAGTGAGGTAACTGCTGTAATAAAGGAGTATAGTTTTTACATTTTATGTTTACATTTGCATTTTACATATTTGATAATGTGAACTACTATGTTGATTCTTTGTGTTTGTTTAGCTGAGTATTACAGACATATATGTGTTTAGTGTGTGCTACTGCTCTTACATAAGTGGATTTAAAGTCAGTGGAACTCAGGGTTCTGGAAAGCTGCCTCTTTAATTCTTCTCATCTAACTCATTACCAGAATGTAAGAGTACTTATGCTCTCAGATTTCCTGATTTGGAAAGACAAATTATTCAAGCACCTTCTTTCAGGAGATATCTCTAAACATAAATGAAGCTTAACTGTTCAACTTCTTTTATGAGTGGACTCATAAATCTTTTACATGTTATATATCTTTGCAGCTTGCTGTACAAAAAATTTGATCCTCCTTACTGTCTTGCAGTTTGTTCTTAAACAAATTCTTCTGAAACCCGTTACAAAACCATTAATGTTTCAGAATCTCTCACTTTTTCATTCTTTACAGCTATAATATTACACACCACTGTTGATTCTCACAGAGCATTCTTGAAAGGTAAATGTGGCTGTACTGTTTGGGAAGTCTGGAATTTGAAATGTGCTGTAAAGTTTTGTTGACTTGTTATCTACTGTGGACCTTCCAGAGTTCAGGCACCAAACATGAGCAGTCTTCTGTCAAAATCTGTGGCCTAAAGACCTTCCAGGTAAAGAAGTAATGAGTTTACAGAAATCGTGCATACAAGTTTTAGTACAGTCAAGACATAAGAAAGCATGTTAGGACAGAAAGCTGCACAACTTCACAAAGACACTCTGTCACAAATTCCTGAACATTACCAGGATACAATCAATATACTTTCTGAAAGGTTACCTAATCAGGAATATAAGCCACTTCTTGACATCACGGCACCTGGAAGCAGCAATTTTCAGCAGCTTATAGAAGAAGCAATAAAAAGACCGTAGCTCAAACCCTCCCTGTGTTTTCTTTCAGTGACTTAAATACTTGTAGATGTATGCACTGAATTGAATTCTTTAACTTACAAGTAAAAAAGAAAATGCCAAATGAACTTTTAATTGGATCTTCCAGTTTCTCCAGAGCATCCTGGATCCTGGGCAAATAAGGAGAGGTGTTACAAGCAGGTACTATTTTATTTCTTCTTAGTGTTGCTACTTGAATTCGACTTGAACACAAAAACTCATTTTACAGGTGGAAATGTCAAAATAAATTGCAAACTGACCCTTAGTATTTTAGAAAAGATAATGAATGGGTTTTTTTTTAACTTGTTCAACAAGTTTCCCTTCCTTTCCCTTTCCCTTTCCCTTTCCCTTTCCCTTTCCCTTTCCCTTTCCCTTTCCCTTTCCCTTCCCTTTCTTTCCTTTCCCTTCAGCTTTCGTCTCCTTCCAACACTTTTTTACATGTAAACCTTCAAGGAACAGATTGATCTTTTGTAAATTTCAGATATGAAAAACATTTTAAAATGTTACCACAAATCATCAGTTACAATGAACGATCAAAAAAGTAAATTTCAAAATATAAGTTAGGCAAATTAAAAGTATTAGGAAACAAATAGTTTTGCAAGACTTTATGGCAAATAAAATTATATTTTTAAAAATCAACTAAAAAAAAAAATCAATGTTTCGTATTTCAAAACTCTTGTGGAAGTGTTATGGGCTTCCCATCAATGAAAAATATTTCGGTGTTTCCGAAATATTCTAATACTTCTAACACAAAAATAAATGAAAATGAGCACTCTTCAATGCTTTCATAGTTTATTATAAAGGTGGTTCAGAAAGGTAATCACCAGATTTGAAACATCTGTAGCCCCTGAAGACACAAGTCTAAATTTCAGAAAAAAGTATCCTTTGATGATCTCCAGAAATTTCCTGGATTGCTTGTTCTGAATTGCATTCAGAGAGGAGCAGGATATTTAAAGTTCTCATGGAAGCTAGCATCTGCAATACTGGAGCTTCCTCCACTACCTAAAAAAAGCTTTCTTTAAATCCTCTTCTTGCTTATAAGACCTGACTGAAATTCTGTCTATCTTCTGATATTTACTTATAATGTCTTGAGATGTATACACTCAAGCTGATTCCTTGTGCATCTCCTTATCCCTCCGCTCCATCATTCCTCCTCTGTTTTCTCTGAAGCCTGTACTCATCCTTTGCAGCAGTCCTGCCATGAGTGATTACACCACATCTCTGCATTTTCAACATTGTTCTGTCTGCGCACAGTGTTACATTTTCTCCAATTCATGTCATAGAATCATAGAATCATAGAATAGTTAGGGTTGGAAAGGACCTGAAGATCATCTAGTTCCAAACCCCTGCCATGGACAGGGACACCTTGCACTAAACCATGCCACCCAAGGCTCTGTCCAACCTGGCCTTGAACACCGCCAGCGATGGAGCATTCACAACTTCCCTGGGCAACCCATTCCAGTGTCTCACCACCCTTACAATAAAGAATTTCTTCCTCATATCCAATCTAAACTTCCCCTGTTTAAGTTTGAACCTGTTACCCCTTGTCCTCTCACTCCAGTCTCTCATGAAGAGTCCCTCCCCAGCATCCCTATAGGCCCCCTTCAGATATTGGAAGGCTGCTATGAGGTCTCCACGCAGCCTTCTCTTCTCCAGGCTGAACAGCCTCAACTTTCTTATCCTATCTTCATATGTCCACAGTTATGTGTTAAGGTAATGACCTCTGAGATGGGTTGTCCCATTTTTTTCTTGTCCCTGTTCTCGGGGAAGACTTAATATCACCCATGAAAGTGTCCCCTACATTTTGACTTCTGTCCCATTATGAATCTAGTTCTAAGCCTTCATTGGCAGGTCAAAAAGCCCTTTGGCAAAGATGCTTCTGCCTTTGTTAAGTGGGCAAACACACTCCCTAGCAATCCTGTATTTCGAAGAGGGTGATACAAACTAATGACGTGTCGCAACACCAGCCATGCAGTCCGGCACTGATCTACTAGAAGCCTCTACTCTAACCCAAGCTATTCCCGCTTACTGTTGAGAAAACACTACTTTGTTCCCTCCACTAAAGCTCCAGCAGACTATGCTACTCTAGGTCAGTTCAAAGTCTCCTTGAACAGCTTTGTTTTGAGCTTTTGAAATGGTGATGATGCACAATGGTCATTGTGTCAAAAAGCCTTGCCAGTCTTTCTACAGCATCAGTGCTCTGGTCCCTGAGCCTGTACCAACTCCCCCAGCAAATCTTCCAGTCTGCATATGGGTACTTCTGGGTCCTGCCAGAAGAGAATTTCTAGCTACTGCTGTTTTCTTCTTTGTGGAATTGGTCTGGATCCATCAGTTCAGGAGCAATAAAAATAGATGCTTCCTATGCCGAACCTTGCTGCTTCTTTCCTGTTTCCAGGGTCCTACATCTGTTTTCCAAATGAACATCCATGGGTAGAAAAAGAGCTTTCTTGATTCTAGTGATCAGATTCATGACACTTTCAATATAACACCTTTTCCTCCATGATTCCCTCTTCAGATGAAACTTCTGACCATCCTGCAATTTTCTGCAAGTCTGAACAAGTATCCTGTGCCAAGTAAAAAATACAGGCAAGTGACTCTCTATATGTGATAGTGCTTTTGCTTTTCAGCTACGTTAAGATTTTTCTCATTTTCAGTGTGAAAATATTTATACTAAGCTGACTGAAAAAAATGTATTTCGGGGTAGAGATAGCTGACTGATAAATAATTCAGAATTAAAAATGCGAAGCCATTAAGTAAATCAGACTTTTTTAAAAATTATATCAAGCGGAAATCTATATGATGCACAAAGTATTCTAAGTCTGCTTTTGACCTCAACAACAGAGTTAGGGTGGAGATTATAAGTGGAGTCCTGAGAAGAAATGAAACTTAAGCAGTTGTCGTGGTTTAAGCCCCTCAATAAATCATGCAGTAGGTCACTCACTCACTCCCCCTCTCTCTTCCCCCAGTCCCAGGGGAATGAGAGAAGAATCAAAAGAATGCAACTCCCACAGGTTACGATAAGAACAGTTTAGTAACTGAAGTACAATACAAATCACTACTGCTAACACCAATAATAATAATGACCAGGGAAGTACAAGGGAAGAGGATACAACCGCTCACCACCCGACTGAGCTGAGAGAGAGACAGATTTCCGGGTTCCGGTCCTCAATATTTTACATCCTGGGCATGACATGCTGTGGCATGGAATAGCTCTTTGATCAGTTTGGGTCAGGTGTCCTGTCTCTGCTTCATCCCAGCATCCCCTCCTCCCTGGCAGAGCATAAGACTCAGAAAGTCCTTGGTCAGATCAAAACATTACCAAGCAGTAACTGAAAACACTGGTGTTATCAGCGCTGTTCCCAGGCCAAAAGTCAAAACCACAGCACTGCACCAGCTACCAAGAAGGAGAAAAATGACTGCTACTGCTGAACCCAGGACAGCTGTATCACTTCATTCCTTCTTGGCTTTATATATTGAATATGGTCTGTGGTCAGCCCTGATTTACCCTAAGTACCTATCTCATCAGTGGAGAGTTCAAGACCAAATTAGTATAACTCAAAATGTTCAGTGCTGAATTTCCATCCTGCCTGAAGTAGAAACTCAATCTGTAGTGCAATGCTTAAAACCTTGAAAATAAATATGTTAGTAAAATAGAACAGCTAACAACAGTAAGTATTTTGTAACATGGTGATGATGTTGTCATACACCATGTAAAAGCATTCCACATAAGATTAAGAAGAATGTGATCACCAAAGAGGCAGATGAAGATTAGTGTACTTGCACTTGAAAGGCAACCAAGTAAAAAAGTTGCCAGATAGGGGTTAAGATAAGCAGAGGGGACTGAAACAGAGGGACATCCTGCTGCATACACCAGAAGAGTGACTAGCAAGATTAAACCAACCCAAGATAAGCAGCAGTGACTAACCTGACAGAGGACGCCTTCAGTGCCTGATCGGGGGAGGCCTGGCGACCAGGAGCTCCAACTAGCAGCAGCAACAGCCACCAAGGGAGCCTAAAGTCCTCGACAGGGCCCGCCTACGAGCTGGCAGCTCAGTGGATCCAAGAAGCTGAACTCAGAGGGGCGGTGCCAGGAGGAGCGGCACCACCCCTTACTGCCTAAAAACCTGCCCCGGGAAGCACAAGCAGCCAGGAGCTGGGTGAACCGGGTGGGCAGACTGGGCGGATTTGAGGCAATTTCCACAGCAGTTTGTGGAGGCAGGCAAGCGGGATGGTGAGCACCCGCCGTATGATCGCGGCCCCGTATGGGAGCTCTGCACTGACTGCCCCTGCAGTGGCCAGCGCAGGCACCCAGACAGAGCTGATGAGAGGGGGGGCTGCAGTGCAGAGTTTGGAGCGTAGAGAGCGCCTGCACTGGTCTCATGAGAGGGGGCTGCGCAATGGGCAAGGCTGCACTCGGGGCTCCCTGGTGTGGGATGTCTTCCTGCAGCATGTGGCTGAGCTGCGGGACACTGTCAATAGGCAGAAAGGTGTCAGGGTAGCTGAGAGGAAGCAGCACTGCTTGCTCCAGGACCAGACTGTGCAGGAGCCTCAAGCGTCCACTATCGCTCATTCAGCAACTGAGGCCGCTACCCCAGGAAGCTGGGAAAGAGTAACAGAAAAAAACAACAAAAAAAGGAGGAAGAGGACAATTAAAAGCAAGGGGCTTCCTCCCAAACCTCTTGTCCCCACCCAGAACCACTTTGCTGTCCTGCAGGGGGCTGATGAGGAAACGCATTCCCACCACGAACAACCGGCTGATGCACTGGTAAAGATCACAACTGGTGCCTCCAGGAAAAAGTGGAGGGCCGTAGTAGTAGGGGACTCTACTCTGAAAGGCACAGAGGCACCCATCTGTCGGCCTGACCCAGGCTCAAGGGAGGTGTGTTGCCTATCAGGGGATCAGATCAGGGATATTGCAGAGAAGCTGCCTGCTCTAATCGGTACCACTGACTATTACCCACTTCTAGTAATCCACGTGGGTGCTACTGATATAGATAGCAGTAGCCCGGTGAACATAAAGAAGGACTACAGAGCTCTGGGAGAGGTGGTCAGGGGCTCTGGAGCTCAGATTGTCTTTTCCTCAATTCCCCAGGATACAGGGCAGAACCTGAAAAAGGCTAGGAGGATTGGCCAGGTTAATAAATGGTTAGAAGGGTGGTGCTATAGTCAGGGGTTTGGGTACCTTGAGCATGGGACTCAATTTAGTAGGCCAGATCTGCTGGGGGCTGGTGGAGCTGGACTGATAAGGAAAGGGAAGAGCTGTTTTGGTAGGAGGCTTTCCAGACTGGTCAAGGATGTTTTAAACTAGAAATGCTGGGGGAGGGGGCATCATTCCATCCCAACACACCCAATCACTGACTAGCACCTCTAATAAACGTTCAGAGCAATGTAGAGATATTCCAGCTGCTCCAGCCAATGAGCCGGCTTCAATTGGAGCTCGGCTCAGATGCTTCTATACAAATGTCCCTAGCATAGGGAACAAACAAGAGGAGTTAGAGATGTGTGCACATCTATGGGGGTATGATATCATAGGCATCACAGAAACATGGTAGGATGGCTCCTATGGCTGGTGTCTTGGAATGGAAGGTTACAGGCTCCTTAGGAAAGACAGGCATGGTAGGCAGGGAGGGGGAGTTGCTGTTTATGTTAGGGATAGGCTGGAGAGTGTGGAACTCTGTCTGGGGACAGGTGAGCAGTCGACAGAGGGTTTGTGGGTCAGAGTTAAAGGGAGAACAGTGATGGGAGACATTATTGTGGGGATCTGTTACAGACCACCAGACCAAGAGGACTCTGTGGATGAAACTCTCTATAGACAGATAGGAACAGCCCCACGCTCACAGGCCCTTGTTCTCATGGGGGACTTCAAACACCCTGATATATGTTGGAGGGATGATATGGCCTGGCACAAGCAATCCAGGAAGTTACTTGATTGTGTGGAAGGCAACTTCCTTCTGCAAGTAATAGAGGAGCCAACAAGGAGAGGTGCCATGCTTGACCTCGTCCTCACTAACAGGTTCTTGGAAATGTGATGTTCCAGGGCAGCCTTGATTGCAGTGAAAATGAGATGGTTGAATTCGAGATCCTCAGGACAGTGAGAAGAGCGTGCAGCGAGCTCACTGCCCTGGACATCAAGAGAGCAGACTTTGGCCTGTTCAGGAACCTACTCAGTAAGGTTCCATGGGATATAGCCCGAGAGGGCAGGATTCTCAAGAGTGTTGGATTATATTCAAGGATGACCTGCTGCAAGCTCAGGAGCAACGCATCCCTACTAGAAGGAAGTGCAACAGGAGGACCAGGAGACCTCCTTGAATTCATAAGGAGCTGCAGAGGAAAATTCGAAGGAAAAAAGAGGCTTAAGAAAGGTGGAAGCAAGGACAGGCGGCCTGGGATGAATACAGGGATGTTGTCCAGGAAGTTGGGGATCTGGTTAGGAAAGCTAAGGCCCACTTAGAATTAAACTTGGCTCGGGATGTGAAAGAGAGCAGGAAGGGATTCTATAGGTACATTGCAAATAAAAGACAGACTAGGGACAGCGTGGGCCCTCTCCGGAAGCTATTGGGAGAACTGGCTACCCTGGATTTGGAGAAGGCTGAGCTTCTTAATGACTTCATTGTCTCGGTCTTCACTGCCAAATGCTCTGACCACACCACCCAAGCCTTGGAAGGCAGACGCAGGGACAGTGAGAATGAAGACCCTAGGCCCACTGAAGGAGAGGATCAGGTTCAAGACCATCTTAGGAACCTGAATGAACACAAGTCCATGGGACCTGATGAAATCCATCCGCGGGTCCTGAAGGAGCTGGCAAATGAAGTTGCTAAGCCACTCTCCGTCATAGTTGAAAAATCATGGCAGTCAGGTGAAGTTCCCAACAACTGGAAAAAGGGAAATATAACCCCCATTTTCAAGAAGGGGAAAATGGGTGACCCAAGGAATTACAGACCAGTCAGCCTCATCTCTGGGCCTGCCAAAATCTTGGAGCAGATTCTCCTGGAAGACATGCTGAGGCACATGAGAAACAACAAGGTGGTTGGTGACAGCCAGCATGGCTGCACTAAGGGCAAATCCTGCCTGAGCAATCTGGTGGCCTTCTATGATGGGGCTATGGAACTGGTGGACAGGGGTAGAGCAGTTGATGTCATCTACCTGGACTTGTGCAAAGTGTTTGACACTGCCCCACACGACATCCTTGTCTCTTAGTCGGGGAGAGACATCAATTTGATAGGTGGAGCACTGGGTGGATAAAGAGCTGTTTGGATGGCCGCATGCAAAGAGTAGTGCTCAATGGCTCAATGTCCAGCTGGGGACCAGTAACAAGCAGTGTCCCTCAGGGATTGGTGCTGGGACTGATCTTGTTCAACATCTTTGTCAGTGACATGAGCAGTGGGATTGAGTGTGCCCTCAGCAAATTTGCCAATGACACCAAGCTATGTGGTTCGGTTGATATGTTGGAGGGAAGGAATACCATGCAGAGGGACCTTGACATGCTTGTGAGGTGGGCTGATGCCAACCTGATGAAGTTTAACCATGCCAAGTGCAAGGTCCTCCACCTGGGTGGGAGCAATCCCAGGCACAGCTACAGGTGGGCAGAGAAGAGATTCAGAGCAGCCTTGTGGAGAAACACTTGGGGGTGTTGGTCAATGAGATAATGAACCTGAGCCAGCAGTGTGTGCTTGCAGCCCAGAAAGCCAACCATATGCTGGGCTGCATCAAAAGGAGCATGACCAGCAGGTCGAGGGAGGTGATCCTGCCCCACTACTCTGCTCTCATGAGACCTCACTTGGAGTATTGTGTGCAGTTCTGGTGTCCTCAAAATAAAAAGGACATGGAATTGTTGGAACAAGACCAAAGGAGGGCCAGGAGGATGATCAGGGGACTTGAGCACCTCCTGTAGGAAGATAGGGTGAAAAACTTGGGGCTGTTCAACCTGAAGAAGAGAAGGCTGCTTGGGGACCTCCTAGCAGCCTTCCAATATCTGAAGGGTGCCTATAGGGATGCTGGGGGGGGGCTCTTCATGAGGGACTGGAGTGAGAGGACAAGGGGTAACAGGTTCAAACTTAAACAGGGGAAGTTTAGATTGGATATGAGGAAGAAATTCTTTATTGTAAGGGTGGTGAGACTCTGGAACGGGTTGCCCAGGGAAGTTGTGAATGCTCCATCGCTGGCGGTGTTCAAGGCCAGGTTGGACAGAGCCTTGGGTGGCATGGTTTAGTGCAAGGTGTCCCTGTCCATGGCAGGGGGGTTGGAACTAGATGATCTTAAGTTCTTCTCCAACCCTAACTATTATTCTATGATTCTATGGAAGGAGAAACGACATAAATTCATCAGACCTCAGTGAAGAAAGCAAGAGAGAGAGAGGACAAACCTGTTTTGCTGCTGGTTTCTCCTACCCAGGAGCTCTCACGCGTGATCATCAGAACCTCCCTGACTAAAAACCACCAACCAGCCTAGTTATTAACCCTAACTCCACAGCACTAGACCTTGGGCATTGTGTCCTCATAGCCCATTAGGACATAAGAGTCAACAACTAACAGATTTCTATGTGTATTGATAGTGACTCATACTATGTAAGATTTAGCTCAAACTGCTTTTTTAATGAATCAATTTTAAAGTTTAAAATTGGGTAGGTTTGCATGTCTCCTAAACAGTAAGCTCTGATCCTCTGACATATAATGAACAAACATATCAGTATTCATATACATGTACACACACATAAAATATATTTGAGCATTTATTTAGTCACAACATTAGCACAATGGTGATTATATCTGTGATTTCTGTGAATGAGTTGTTCTTCATGTTCTTCATGTCTTGAATTGCCTATAGATATACTAATATTTCTTGCAACACAGAAATAAAATGTCTTGAGCAGCATAATTATGTGAAATTGTGAATATAATTTATTAAACATACCCATAATAACTTCTTTCAAAAAATTTAGTGAAAAATGAAATGTTATGACAGCTGTCGGTCTCAAGAGTGTCAAAACATTAGACTATCATCCTTAAAAATAGCTTCAAATACATAATAGTTCAATTTCTAAAGTATTTCACAAGAGAATGAAATTCAATTTTCTATTGTAGCCCATTTTCATGAGCCAATTATGTATAAAAAATTATTTATAGTAGCCCATAGAAGGCAACATCTGACCATTTTGATAGAAAAGATGATGTTTTCATCAGCTTGGATTGCTCTTTCTCCTAGTTAAAAAAGACACGAAGCCAAAAAGCATTATATGTAGTAAAAGATAATAAAGTATCTCTTCTGGGAAAGATCAAGAATAACATTTTAGGGAGGGCTTTAATGAGAAACAGGTTAAAGAAACATTAAGCCTTAGAAGATAATTAATATTTTCCAAAGAAAAAAAAATATTTTTTGAAGTATTGTAAAATAATACTTTTTTATTTTTTATTTCAAGTAACATGTAATCAGGCTGTGATCAGAAAAAGTAGTGCAATTATGTGTCCTTTCCCTTCTTCTCTCTTCACATTTTGAAACTTCTTCAGTTTTAATAGAAAATACTACCTTTTCCATTACTGTGTGCCGTATGGTAAAAAAGTCATACAGAGGAAATGTTATTAAAAACATCTTTAAACTGTAACAAGAACCAATGCCAGGAATTTTAGATTCATCTGAACTGAATAAAAATAAGGCAATGTAAAATTCTATGATTCTATGGTTCTGTAATACTTTTAATATTGAGAATTACTAACCATTTAGACGAAACACCATGAAAAGTATTGAGCTTTTCCATTGTAGAGCCCTTCAAATCAAATTAATTTCTACACAAGACTCAGTTGGAAGATATACATATACAACTGTATATGACTTGTATGGAGGATCATACCATAGGATTTGATGCTGCACATGATCTTACACTTTAGGAATCTTTGGGGACTTAAGGACAGTGCAGGTTTGGAGCATTATCTCCTGACCTGCAGAGGGGCTGTGCATAGTTTTGTTTTACATAGTTGTGCTCTTTCCACTGTGTGATATTTCACTGCTATTAGCTGATGTCAAGAGGCAGCAGTTAGGCCCAACCAGCCATCTCCAATTCAGTGAAATGACCAACATAAGACACACAGTAAGACTTCAGGTCAGCAACCCACCTCTGATTCCAGAGCTTCACCAAATCTTTTTTCCCTGAAAATCACTTCTTGTAAAAAAAGCAGTCAACTTAGCAAACTTTTAGCAGTGTGCTAATGAGAAAATGCTTCCTGGGAATGTACAGGCTGCTTCACAGTCTGGGACCTGTGAAAGAGGCATATTATCCTGTGAGCCAGACTTATCTGCAGCTCACCAGAAGAACTTGCAGCTCTGAAATATCACTGTCTAAAGGCAGAAAGCATTAAATTTGAGAAATTGCCTTGCATTGCAGCCCTCTGGAAGAGCTGTCTTGACAGCACTTTGCCAAATGACCAGGTAGACAATGCTCTTGAAAAAAAAACATTTGGAGGGTTATTCAGATGTGAGTTGGTCAGACAATGGAAATTTCCTGTTACAGGTGAATCCAGTATCTTAATCTTTCTTTTCACAAAACACCACCACCTCCACCACCACAACAACAAAAGGAAAAGAAAAAAATCAACAGAAGAGTTTCCAGACAACTTACATCTTATTTTTCACCCTGAGGAACCTGAGTATTCTGAGGAAGAGTACACTGGTGAGAAATCTAGGGTCATATATAACCACAGGATGGTTGATATTATGCCTCCTCCTGCTCAGGAAAAGAAGCAGTCCAGATGAATGATAGACTTAATTTTCCTTTTAGTCTTGGGAAAAAGAAACAAGCAATGGGTGGAAGTATCTGAAAGGATTTTTTTTTTTTTTTTTTTCTTCTTCCTAGTTAGCCATTTAAGCACTGGCTTATACTTACAAACAGCACAGGATTGCAATTGTAACTTCTTACACCAGGTACTTGTAAGCAGAAATTTCATAGACTACAATGAACTGTGGCGTCCATTTCTGTTTTAGTACTTCAAGTTATAAAAAGATGTCATGTTATGGTACATTTTGGGTACTGCAAGAACTCAGATTGTTCTATTCAGAACACACAAACGGAGTAAATTTTTGATTTTGCTTTCAAACTTATCTTTTCCACCTCCCGATTTTTAAGTTCCTTGGCATATAAAATAAATATGTTTGTGATAAAATCATTTTAATTAAATTAGTGTATAATCACTGTCAAATAGAAAACTAAAATTAAAAGATAAATAAAACCATAACATTTCCTCTTTTAGAAATTAGTAAAGAAATGCTTTTGTAGAAGAACAGGCTTGCAAATTCAGACAATATTTCATCAGAGAGCATATGAATTAATTTATAGAAGCACTAAATAGAAACTTCTCTCCCTGCAGCAAAAAAAAAAAAATAATCCCTAAACCAATAAACACCACAGGAGATACATAAAAATGAAGTCCTGAGGGAGAACTTGGCTTCAAGTTATTATTTCTGATGTTATCATTTGCCATTTTACTGTTGATATTGATATATCTTTTTGAGAATTTCAAATATCTATGTGGCTGTACTATATGAAAAATGAGCTGTCACATGGCGAGAGGCAGAGCCCAGAATAATTTGAGATTATCTGAATTAGAGTTTGACTTAATATTTAAGGTATTTCTATAAGATCTCCCAATAACTTTACTGTAATCATAAGAAGAATTTTCAAACATTGTGATGTTTTGATTAAAGTTGATCTACCTATTTCCAGAGTGACACTAGTTTAAACCCTGTCAATATTAACCATCTTAAAACTTGATATGAAAGAAGATAGGTTATACATGAAAATTACCCACAAGGCAGTACAGAGCAGAAAACTGTTAGCATACTTAGCAGACTTGGCAATAAGAAAACCAGTGCAAAATATTAATCAGTGCATCAGAGGAGAAATAATAACAATAGCCTAGGAGAAGATCTTACACATCAAAAAAAAAAAAAAAGGGAGGAAAAACCACAAGATTTTAAAAACTATTTTTTAATATATGTAGCATCTGTTCTTCCATAAATGCCTCTGATTTTGCACTTGGAGCGAAAAGAAAGCAGATTTTTCTGAGAATTGCATTGAATCAGGAAAGGGAAAGATAGGTTTGATTTTATTTCTTGGCATTCTATCCTGCCATATTGAAATTATTATGAAACATCAAATAAAAACCAATAAAAAAATGTAAACTCATTTTTTTTAACACTAATTTTGTATCTTGCATATCCTTTGTAAAGTTTGCATATTCCTTTTTTTCTGAAAATAAGACAAAAAATATCTTCTGACAAAATCCAAATGAAAAGCCGTGTTCTACTATGGTTTTTTTTTTTTTTTGGTTTTTTTTTTTTTTGGGGGGGGGGGTGTGTTTTTTTCTTTTTTTTTTTTTAACCGAGCACAAAAAAAAAAAAAAAGGAAACTTTTTATCAGAACCCAGGGTTTGCACAGAAAAAGATTCAGTTTCTGATTTTGATTGACTTGATTGACTGCAACAATTTTCTGTTAAACTTTATGGTTTTGACAAAGAGCTATTGTTTCTGCTATTAATACTAAATTTACAGGAACATATCAGCAGTTCCTTGATGCAACTTTACACTGAAGCTTCCTTGATCACCAGGACTGGAACAGTGAACACTGGAATAATACTGACATGAAGACTGATACTGTAATTTTCCAACCAGAAAGTGTGAAATTATAAACTCTAGGCAGCTCATGAGAAATCATCCCACCCTGTTATTTGTTAATTTTAGGAACCTGAACTTAAAAATGCAGTGACAAAATACAAGCCTTTTCCCTCTGATGTGCTGTGTTTTTTTATCACAGTATTCTGAAATTAAAAAAAAAAAAAAAAAAAAGGAAGAACGAAGAGCAACAACTAAAATTAAATGCTTTACAAACTCCAGCCTGTAGGGACTATTCTTATTTGACTGTTGACAGATTACAATTTCTTAACTAGGACTGTGGTGAAATGTGTGCTGCAAACCTGGGAATGTTACAATCCACCCTCATAACATCTTCTAAGACAAGGAACTCTGGAATTGCCACCGAGCTATGAAGTCTGACTGTTTGACCATCTTTAAGTATTACAACACTTCTGCTAGAAATGGATCCCTTGTTATAACAGTATCAAGTTGTTCACGAAAACTGTAATGGAATTTTATAACCAGTTATGATGTTAATAACATAGAGGACAATCCACCTATCTTCTGTTTATGCCCTCCACTGTACCTATACGGACTGCTAAGCATGAGCAGAAATTGCTCTGGCAATGATGTGTGGCTTTGTGACTCCCTAGCTTCACATTCAGGGTATGGGGAGCTGAGAATGTGAGATCAGAGCATGCATGCACAGGACAGGAGCAGGATGTTTCTTAGGAAGAGCAATGCCGTAGAGCATTTGTCAGCTGGGCTAATCAACAATCTTTTACCTCACATAATATAAGAGACAAGTGGGGAGAAGGGCCGAACAACCCTCCCAATGCTATGTTCAAATGACACTTCCCAGCAGTCAGGGCTTATTCTTTACATCAAACTGAGGGTGTAACATCACACTGTTGATGACTGTAAAAATTTAATATCGAAGCAAGGGCATAGAGCCTGCTGTTTTGGCAGAGTTTTGTGGTGATGTATGGAGAAGGAAAGAAGTCTTGTAAGCTTCTATTACTGAGTGCTCATGGACATTGCAGTCTTACAGGGCTCAGAAGGAAACCAAGTCGCTATTGCTAACTTCCTTTATGTTGTCCTGGATTTCATCGCTGTGATTTTAACAAGCCAGCATGACTGTAGATCTGAATTGCCTGTAGTGGCTCATAGTACCTATAGTTTCTAAGCTCCAAGGACAGCTACATCATTAACTTGAGTCCACACAGTAGAAATATTTCTATTAAAAAAATCAAACAATAAAGAAACAACAAAATAATTCTTTCTGTAATCTTAATATATCTTCTTAACATGTGTTGGTTCACTTTTCTAAAGTAGAATTTAGTGATTTTTGTTCAAGGGATTTGTCGCTTGGACATAATAACATACTACCATTATTCATCAAAATATAACATAAAATCTGTGCAATCTGAAGCTGTGCACCTTGATATATGACTATCCTGCAGTAATTTTTGTGGGAATGTTTCAACCTGTTAACTGGTCTTTTGATCAGTACCATCAGAGAATCAGAACCAGGTTGAAAAATTGAGCGTGGAAAGGACCTCCAGACATCTCTGCTCAAAGTAACTCTACTTAGACCAGGTTGCTCAGTTCATTTGAGTATTGAACACCTCCAACCACAGAGGCTCCACAGTATCTCTAGACATTCACTTCTATATTTGAACCCACTTGTGCTAAAAGAAAAAAATAAAAATCACAATTTCTTATATTTTAACTTCTACTTACTGACTCTTGTCCTACTGCCATATATGACCAAGGAGTTTTCTTTCATTTTCTCTGTATCTTACCTCTGTACTCACTACAGAAATTAGTGAGGTCTCCCTTTGCCCTCATTCTTCTCGGGCAAAGAGAGAAAAAATGGCATTGCCCAGTGCCCTCTGCCTCTCCCAGTACCTTCTGTGCTCCAGCCCCAACCATCATGGGAGCCTTTGACTCCACTCACTCCTGTATTTCAGGGTCCGTCTTGTGTCAGGAGCTCAGGGCTTACAGGGCAGTCTTACCAGTGCCAAGCAATTGGTCAGGATCCCTTCACCTTGGTGATTCAGCCCCAGGTGTAGGGGCTATTTTGCTACGTGGGCACACTGCTATCTCTTGGCAATTTGTTGGCCTCAGGTCCTTCAGGATATTTCTGCAGAGCTGGTCTCAGCCATGAGCCCCACCTGGTCCTGTTCCAGGGACAAGTTCAGTCCTGCTCAGGACCTTTGCCTCCAACAGTCAGTTTCCCGTGGAATCTTGCCAAGCAAGCCTTTGAGCAAGCAAAAAATCTTCCAAAATGCAGTGTGAATGCCAAAATGTTTTTGCAAAATCCTGCTGTTCATCCTGCTTGTTTATCTAAGGATCTAAATCTCCAGAGTCTCACAGTCACCATAGCCAAGATTGCCCTCAACATTCATGTCTTCAATTAGTTCTTCCTTACTTGTGAATATTAGCTTCAAAAAGCATCTTCCCTTGATGATTCACCAACCACCTGCATCAAGAATTTGTCCTCAGGTTACTAGCATCTGTGTGCCTTTGCATCACTGGTGCTGCTCTGTCCTCTGACTCTTACCCATAGGCTTATCTTCCCCAGGGTGAAGTTCATGACTCTGAGCTCCCCCTTTGCACAGATCAACCCTTTCCTGTCCCTCGTAACCCTGCTCTTCCTGAATCACCTGTACCACTGCACTGCAGTTCTGCAGTTGGGAGAGCTGTACCTCTGGTCACCGCAATCCCTCTGGGATCACAGCTCAGTTGCTGTGCTGCTGATGCCTCCTTTTTGTCCCCATGGACAACCTGCATTTGTACATGAGCATTTGCTATGGGTCCCTGTCGTGGTTTAAGTCTCTACCCCCCCCCCCCCCCCCCCCAGTTTTCTCACTCACTCACTTTGCTCTCTTTCTTCATCCCCCCCTGGGGAGATGGGGAGGAGAATTAAAAGAATTCAGCTCACACAGGTTGAGATAAGAACAGTTTAGTAACTAAGGTATAACACAAATCACTGCTGCTACCACCAGTAATGATACAAGAGAAATACAAGGAGAAAGAATACAACTGCTCACCAAGCCCGACCCAGCCAGTGCACCCCCCAGCAGCAAACTCCCCAGTGCACCAAAAACCTGATGATGCTGTTCACCCCCAGTCCACCATCACACCCTTCCCGGTCTCTGCTCCGTGTTCCCATCCTGGACATGACGTGCTGTGGTATGGAATAACCTCTTTTGTCAGTTTGGGTCAAGTGTCCTGTCTTTGCTTCCTCCCGGCTCCCCCTCCTCCCTGGCATAGCATGAGACTCAGAAAGTCCTTGGCCAGACAAAACACTGCCAAGCAGTAACTGAAAACACTGGTGTTATTAGCACTGTTCCCAGGCCCAAAATCAAAAGCACAGCACTGCACCAACTACCAAGAAGGAGAAAAATGACTGCTACTGCTGAACCCAAGACAGTCCCAAATTGTGCAGGTTTTGCAGGTGAAGTGTGAGAGCCTCTCTGGTCATGCTGTCCTCTGGACCTTAAAACCCTAGGGTCCTTGCTTCTCCTCTGCTTGTGGAAGCACTCTCTCACATGTTTCTAGCCCACTTCATTAGAATAGCAAGCTAGTTTGCAAATACCTCCCTGCCCCATGTTGTCAGACATTGCCTATCCATTTTCAGTTGTCCTTTGAGTGAGGAAAACTTTGCTAATTAGTAAAACAGAAGACTAAATATAAATCACAATTCTAGCCTTTTAAGCCATCACCCTCATCCTAACATGATGTGTGTGCTTCTACATGTACATTTTTACAAAGACTGAATCCTTCCTGCAAATAACCAAATTACTTAAGTGACGAGGATAAAACCTACTTATGCCTGGATTATTTTCAGAGCCTAAAATCCCTTTATAAATCTAATCCATGACATCTGCAGCTCTCTTTTCTACAAGCTATTTCCCTTTTGAAAAACTGGTAGTGAAAGGACCTCAGTGTCTCATAACACATTGCATTATTTGGTATTGTGATGCGATCACAATGGGAGAAGGATAATGGAAGCAAACTCAAGTATTTTGAATGCATTGACTAATGCTAGCTAACTAACTAACTCTAATTTATAGTAAATGCATATTTTCAATAAAACTTTAGTGCTGCCTTTTCAGAATTATTAGTTTGGCTAAACACCAGATGAACTGCTGCTACTGGGCTTTTAGCACTGACAAAGCAAATAAATCTGTTTCTGTCTAGAGCATTGCTAGACAGTCTACTAACAAACTCCAAGCACTTCCCTCCCTCCCCTCCCCCCCCAGCTTCAAAATTATTTTGTAGCTTTCCATTCTGATCTGCCTAATTTTCCACCACCATCCTTTTAAAGATGTGATGCCAGAACTGGGTGCTCATTTCCACTGCCAGACCTACTGTGTCACATTTATCTTTGTAATTCCACTCCCATTCTCCCTAATCAAACTTGCAAAGACCCTCTTGATCCTCTCTGCTGCTCCTTTGCTATATAGACTGTATTACATGATTAAGTTAAATATTTATGATTCTGTAAAATTTTGCATAATTATAAATAGTTTTAGTCTTATGTTTACTCCACACAAATAAACTAGACTACACCAAAAGTAAGCACTGATCCCTGCAGTGTTAATGTTCATAGCTAGAACAAGTCCACTCTACTGGCTTCTATGTATTTTACATTTCCTGTTTTAATTCATTTACAGTGTAAAATATTAATGTTTAAAAATATAGTGTTGTAAAATATTAAATTAAATGCTTTATAAAAGCCAAACCCTATTATTTTGTCTGTTCTTACACCCATCAGTAAAACTCAACACATACTTTGGTCATATGCTAAGGCAATAATATTTCTTTGACTACCTCCATTCTAGGCATGGATCTAAAGACATTACATAAATTACATACATTACATACATTAATAAACTATTTAGAACAGAGTAAGAACATAAAGGAGCAAGGTTTGCTGACTTCATCATGTTATTCAGATGAATGATATAAAGCTTTCTTATGAAGAATAACAGAAGGAACTTAGAAAACTGCGACAGTCCAGTAAAAAACATCTGAAATGTGGTGTAAATTAAACTGATTCACATAATTATGTCTTAACTATCTCATTTCAAATGGATAAAGTGCATTTGGAAAAAAAAAAAAAAACAAACCAGAAAAAGACAGAAAGAATCATCAAAGTATGAAAGAACGTCCAGGCAAAGAAACAATTAAACAGACTAAATTCCTTCAGACTTGAAAAAAAAAAAAAAAAGAAATTTACCATGGGGTAATATAAACTGATCTACAAAATCCAACAGTCGTTCAGAAGATAGGAAAGGTCTATTTTTTTATCTCTTTCTATGCAAGAACTAGACATGCACCTGGATCTCCTGAATTCAGAAAGCAGCCAGATGATCTTTTGGAGCAAAAGTCCCTGCAAGAAGTGACTTTGCCTTAGAAAGTCCTTGTAAACCTTTCACTGACAGCTTGGAAGGCCCTGTCACAAAGTATTATATATACTTCTGTTGACCTTATATTTCTCTTGATCTTATACTTTTCACTATGTACATTTATAAATGGAGAATATTAAGCTCAATAGTTTTTTTCTGACCTTGAATACCTGTTCTTATATATTTAGTATATAAAGGACTGCTGCATAACTTTACTATAGTCTGTCTTTAAACAGTAAAGAAAGAAGATAAATCTTTTCATAAACAGACAGTGAAGCTTGCATTTTTTCTGTTTTATGCACCTATTCCCTGCGGTTTTCATTCAAGCTATGAATGAAGTCGCTGCAAATGGTGAAAGGAATCAAACAAGACCTCCTCTCAAATGGAACTTAGACTAAACGGAAGGAATGATTGTACTAAAAGTTATTTATAATCTTTACCAGTTCAAGTTTTACTTTTTTTTACCCCTGACTTGCAAGTGATTATCCAAGTGGTTAATAAACTAAACAAGAAGTTAATTCTGGTCTTATTTCATCTTAGAATCTGCATTTCCCCACACTTAAGGAGCTCACTTCAGCTTTGCATAGTTGAAAATGAAATTATAAATTTTCACAAGAGAAGGCTTTGTATTGATCAGTTTCCTCTGTATAAAACCAAGTCTCACTGAGGCCATGGTATGGTATTTATGGTGTAAATAGTTCCAAAATTTGGTATGGCATGTTCTTTTTTATTCAGAACATCACTGTAAATTAATTAAAAGAAAAACAAAACCACCCACAAAGTCAAAACCAAATCAACTAAAAAAGAACCAAAATAACCAAAACCAGCAACAACAAATACCTCACCCAACCAAAAATAACAAATGGTTAAGTCTAAATGTCAGTTGTGTTTTCCAAAGATGGGAAAAAATATTAAACATTTTTCAAGTATTTTCCTTGTATGTTTTTTGCTATGAATAAGAATAGCACTCAAAGAAAGTTTATGTCACAATAATTTTAAGCTCACCAGTAATTTTCCTGCATTGTCACTGAATAAAACTACAATGAACCTCTCAAGGATTAATATGACCAGAAGTATTACAGTGATCAGAGGTAGAAATTGATGAAGCAAAATCATTACTTTGCGTGAGTTTTACTCAAGAGACTAAGAACATTTATTTCAGTCTCAAAAGTATTTCAAACCGTATTATGTGTATTCTGAGTTAATCTGGGAGCTAGAAGTATCTGGGGAAAAAGAGTATTTAACACCCTCCCTTTACAGGCAATCCTCATGGCAGAGGGCAGACTACTGAAGGGAGAAGTTACCTGATTTTTTCATTCTGTGAAAGGAACAGACATGCTTTTCTCCCTGCTCTTTTGAAGTTCTTACTGTGCAATCTGCTAAACCTGAGGAAATTAATCTGGTGTCCTACAACACTGCTAAGTTCCCCTGCTTTCATAGCACTGCTTGAATCATCTAGCATATGCATCCACCTTTAAACTCTGTAGAAACCTTGATGAAAACGTAGTGGGTTTATCACTTCTGCTGGGGAAAGTGCAGTGCACAGAGAGAAAAGAATGGATGGATTCAGCAAATTTTTGTCCTCATGCTATTTCATTCATCCTTTCAAGCACATGGGGTTCCTAAGAGTAGCATAAAAAAAAAAAAAAAAAAAAAAAAAAAAGTGAAAACTGAGAAGTCAAATGTTTTTCATAGAGAAAGAGAGCTGTCTATTCACAATATATGACTGGGATGTCTGTCTCTGCTTTAACTCTCGAGTAATGTTGGCAACAATGATATTATTAAAGTTACTTTACCTATTTAAAGTAACAGAATTCAGAAATAATAGCGTTCAAGTTAACTGATTTCCAGATTAATTCTAAAAAAAAAGGAAAAATTACACAGTTTAACCACTGATCTCAAACATCTCAGACAGAATGAAGAAAAGTCATCTTTTAATTACTCAATGTATGATTAGCCAGGATCTAGACTTCAAAGCAGACTGCCTGTAGTCAGATACAGTTTAGGTTCTGAAATGTACTTTGAGCCCTTTTTACTTAGACTCATTTTATCTTTAATAATTCATCACTTACACAGGGTTAAAATAATCGCTTAAATAATTTCTAGCAATAATGGCTTATTCCTAGAATAAGCCATTATTACTGTAATTTGTAGATGAAATAATGGAGACTAAGATGTATTTTTTTTTTCCTCACAATAGATTCCATAATTTAATTTTATACTTTCAGGTTTTTATTATCTCCTTCACAAAGTTTCTGAGGAAAGCAGGTTTTCTTTAATCCTATTGGCAAGTGTCTGAGCTCTCCAAGGATATTTTGTCAGCTGTCCAAATTTAATTTGTATCTAAGATAACCCAGCTAGCTAGAAAGTAGTTTTTCCCAGTTTGTTATAAATAGCAAAGGAAGTGTATTACATTAAAATTTTTATAAGAACATTAAATTTAGTTTCACTAAGTATGCTGTGGGAAAGAAAAAAAGGGTTGGCTTTGGGTTCAATGGAGACTGTGACAAGTTTAATGGAGAAAAGAGGTATATTAAAGATACATTTGTTTATTTGTTCTTTCAAAAAATATTCTTGATTATAGTTTTTGTTTTCATGGTCTTATGTGGGTTTAGGTCATATGCCATAATGTAAGACCACAGCAGAAAACAGGAGGCCCTGAATGCAGATGTTTGTCAATAAAAAAAAAAAAAAAAAAAGTAAAAAAACAAAGTACACATACAGAAAGGTAAATTCTGATACAGTTACTTTATAAAATTACTTGATAAAATTACTTGATAAATAAGTTACTTAATAAAATTATTATAAAATATAAACTTACGGTCATAATCAGCTCAATACATAGCCTTAGCAAAGCCCATTGGGATGGCAATAGAGCTTTTCAGAATGACAAACAAGCATTCCATGCAAAGATACATGTGTATGAAGACACACCACACTGA
The DNA here is from genome assembly GCA_017639245.1 of Myiopsitta monachus. Taxonomy (NCBI): domain Eukaryota; kingdom Metazoa; phylum Chordata; class Aves; order Psittaciformes; family Psittacidae; genus Myiopsitta; species Myiopsitta monachus. The sequence continues at coordinate 59,727,723 of CM029941.1, forward strand.
GACACCCAGTGGTTCAGCTGTCTGAAAGAGTCCTTTGGGTATTCTTTTTATGCTCTTACTATGCATAAGTATCCAAAGACAGTTAAAAAATTATTACCTACTATTTATTATGTAACATCAAATTTGCATTTTCCCAGGCTGTGGTCTGTCTTTTCTGAAAATGCACAAGGAGTTTCACCTTTAAATTAATTTACTGATATTTACCTCCTACTTGCCAGTAAGCAAGACATACCATTGTCGGTAACGGGACAGAAATAGTTAACAAAATGGATTCCGGTGTTATTGCCCTGGTTGTGCTTATGCCTTGGGAACTGTAAAGAGAACAATGAAGGGTCAAGATGGGTTAGCAAAACAAAGCAGGCGGCTTGCAAGGTGAAGCAGGATGTGCAACTCAAAACCAGACCAAACAAGGTAAATATTTATAGCCTTTGTAACTCTTAGTGGTTTTGCTGAATCAGGGTGACAAGGAAGCAAGACAAGTGGAAAATTACTGCTTAGCACTTAGTAGACTATAAAAGGGATGAGAGACGCGTAATAAAGGTCTTCAGATTTCACCAGAACTGAAGTCTATCTTTGATACACCACGTACCATAAAACTGTAACTTAAATTGTTCCACCACTCTTTTTCAGCAATTGGTCTTGTCATTTTCAACCCTATCACTAGAATCCCTGTTTTTATACATTTTTTTAAATATAAATTTTTATATAGATATGTATTTTTATAGTTTCCCTTTTTGCATTAATTCTTAAAAATGAATGGCAGGCATGGTCTGAAAAAAAAAAAAGTATATATCAAACAATGTAAATAATCTCACCATAGTTATTTGTAAAAATAAAGCTATTCCTGAACCCTGCTACAATTGAAACACCCTTTCAGACCTGCTATCTATTTAAATTTTCAGTAAAACTCATCTTCACATCTGAACAACAACATCAGCACATGGTATCTCAACACACAGTCACACATATTAAACCTGTTTTAAATACAGCTTTATACATCATATCTATTTATCCCACCTCTGCATGTCATTTATGTCTTCTTCCTTTAGAAAACTCCAAAAGTAATAGCTAAAATAATTCCTTTCACTCCTGTTCCCATGCACGTCCTTGTCAATAATGGCATCAAAGCGCCTGTTTATCCTCTTCTTCAAGTCTCTTTATGCTTATCTTCATCTCATCTCATAATCTGGTCCTCCATTTTATTTCTTAATACCCTTCTTCAAATACTTGTTAATTGCTACTTTCTTCAATTTCAGAGGTGACATGAGGTTTCATGTCACAGAATATGATAACTAACAAGGATCTTTCTAAAACTTATATATATATATATATATATATATATATTTCTTTTAGAAGTATTATTTTATACTTCTAGAAACAGGCCAAGTTCATCAGCTGCAAAGCATTTCTACCATACACCTCTCCTCAAAATCTTATAATAAATACAGAATTTGTTTCAGACTCAGGCAGTAACATGAAAATCTGCTAGGTCTGAGGCTCTCTCTGACTTCTCAGGTAAGAATGTCATGATTTATGAGAAAAGAAAAATCACCAAAGTAAAAAAGTGTTACACGTAGACTGATCTATTGAAATAGCTTCAGAGAAGGTAGAAGAAAGCATAAAATGAGCAGTCATGGAGTCCTAGACTGGACAACCTGATCTGGCTTCATGGCTGACCCTGCTTTAGGCAGGATAGACTAAATGGTACCCAGAAGTCTGGAATTATTTTGGGCTTCTGCTATTTATGAGTCTGTCCCTGGTGAAAGTTTCTTATCCAAGAAGGAAAATAGAATTATACCCTGAAACTTAAAAATATTAACACCCCCCCATATATGTATGTATATACACATGTATGCGTATATATATATGTATTTGTGTATATATATGTGTGCATATGTATATATATACACATATGTTGAATGCTTGTTCTTGAGCATGCACGTGTTCATAATAGTTTTTCTAACACTTATAAGGGACTTCTTAAATAAGGAAGAATATATCCATTATTTCACCAAAATAATATGTACAAAGTTCACACATAGGAAAATGCTTATGGTCACAAATTTGAAGGTTCTGCCAGTTCATATGAGATGTTGAATCTTGTTGAATGCTATTTAGGAGTTAAATAGTCTACTTAGTTTGTAAAATTCATAATCTTGTCTCTTTCACGTCCCCTTCAAACATTATGTCTTCTGAGTCTAAATGGGAATGTTTAATTATATTTAAGGCTCTGGAGATCACCATCTTAAGGAAAAACTGGGAATCTGTTTTCCTTTCATGCTTCAGAAATATTTAGTGTCATGAATGATGAAATGCAGAGCTTGCAAATTTGTAGTTACAAGCTATGCCCTTGTTAAGTACTTCTCTTCTCTTTAAAGAGACACACGGCCATGATGTGGGTTTGGACTTCATGGTAACAGGCAGGAAGTTTGTATCAGCATCCTCCTAAATTCAGTTCTTGCCCAAAACTATGCATAAGCAGATAATTTCCAGAAATTACTTGATTGCTGACTACTTTCTTTAACCTGTTTCATTTCTCCAATATCTGTCTTGACAACATATGTATAATCTAAGTCTCAGTAATTGAGACAAAAAAAAACCCACAAAACTTCAGGCTATATGTATATAAGGAAGATTTTTTGCCATACTGTCATAATAAAATACATGGCATAAATTTTTTTTTTCTAAACACTGAAAATTCAGACTTTAGTGTCCTTGTGCCCCAGCCATTGCAGAATGCTTTTATGCCTTAATAGATATATAGATGGTAGACTGTCAAAATATATTTATAGTAAATATATTATTTTATAACTACAGATAATTTGTGTATAAAATACGTGTGTATATAATGTACAACACATTTAATGTGCAAATATAAAAATGTCCAGTTCTATTACAATGAGGTTGCTTTATATTCACAATAAGGACTGCATTTGTCCCACTGATATTTGTGACTATATGTTGTATTATTATATAGGTTACACGATTATATGTTATATGATATAAACCGACAAAGCTGAGTGAAAGAAATAAAGATCTGAGGCAAAAAAAAATATTAAAGTAAAAATTCAGTGACAAATTAAAAAACAAGTATAAATGTCTTAAAAATATCCCAGTTCTTCAGAAGCACTGGTCAGAGGAGAAAATCTAGGCTTCTAAAATTCATAGTGTGTCTTGTCAGGGGAGCTGTAAATGCAACCAAAAATCTGAGAGCAGTGGGAATACTTTAAGATCACAGACGTAACATAAAAGTTATCACTTGTGAAGTATTTGTTTACTGTGTTGCCTCAAAACACAAAAGAGGCGTTGAATTTCTGTTCCCATTTGGAACCAAAATACTTAAAAATCCAAAAACCTCTAACAAGAATAAGAATTTCCATCCAGATATTATAAAGATGTCACTGTCGAAGGCTTTTAGTGACAGATCAACTATTTATATTCAACAAGATCTCTCGATCTTAACACTGATGATATTTAACACAATCTTGTTTGGCTGGCAGCCACCAGGGAGTCCCAGTATGTAACAGTAATTTTAACTCTTTCATGCTGCTTTAATTGGAGGTTCTCTGTCCAATTTTAGAGAACCTTTTACATCAGTTTTTATGCCACCCTTCTGTTTGCAAAAAAGCCTTCTGATGTATTTTTGGAGAATTGAAAAGTGTTGGTGTCTGAAAGAAAATTTCATTTCCACATACAATTTAAAAGATTCTCTTGCTTCCAAGATATACTCCAAAGGTAAAATACTAGAAGACTGTGCCATCTGCCTATACAAGGAATTAGTGGGTTTTGTGGGTTATTAAACACCAGAATAAAATGTAGAAAAAGCTAAAATGGCAGCAGCTCTTTATGTAGCAAATGCTAAAGCTGCAAATAAGCTTTTTTCACAAATGAGCTCTAAACTACCTGAAAGGACATTTAAAGGGAAAGTGTTAACACTAAGAATAGAACATAGACTTAGCCTACCAGAAGGTGACAAACTTAAATCTTTTTAGAGATCTAAAATATAACTCACTCCATGCAACCTTAGGTTAAAAAGGACACTTCAAAAGCAAAGAATGAATAAGCCACTTACATTATCAAAAACTTATTTTGAAATGGAAACCAAAATTATCATAAACCAAACAAGTTCATATACAGAAAATGTTCAAAGACAAAAATAATGCATTCTAGCAAAACTCAAAATAGAAAATACAAAGAAAAAAAAAAAAGGAGAAAGCTAGAGAAAAAGTACCTGAAAAACAAAATTGGAGAAAATTGGGTAAGAGAAGGACTCTGATATGTGTTACATAAAGCACATGTAGAGTTCTAAGATCAAAATAAGCATTTTGATGTTGGAAAGTCAAGAAAGAAGTTATGGATTCATCATATGAATGAAGTTACTATAAGAGTGGGAAAAAATGTCACCTGATGAGCAACATTATGAACAAACTCTTTAAGGCAGAGCAAAGAAATATGGAAGAAACAAGTTTAAAATAATTTAGTCAAATCTTGACTTGTAAAAGGATTATAATGCTGGGTATCATTGTGGAAAGGAAATGCTGGTGATTATTTGAGGGCAAAGTTTTAAATATGAAGGAAGTCATATAAAATAAAAGTACCAAAAATAATTATATGTACTTAAAAATGAGGAGGAAATATTCTATGTAGCTTTATTCAGGATGGCAGACAGGAGGCTAGAGAAGGAAAAAAATCTGAGATAGAACTGTAAAATAAGTTGCTATCAAATAAACAGAAGCAATGGCATGTACCCCAAATACATAACATCCTGTCCTAAGTTGACAATGCTTCTCTAGCAGACAATTGAAGTGAACAGAACAATTATTTTCATTCATCACTCCAGTAAGTGTTGAGATGACGAGGCATATAGCTCATCAAACCAGACTGATCATTGCCATTACTGATCATTTAGAGTAACATCAACTTTTCTTCAGCATAAAGTCATGCCCTTCTGAGAAAAAATATGTGTTTCTTTGAGCATCTAATTATATAAGTGAATGGCTTCATATTGAAAAAAATCTTTACTTTTTTTCAGGTACTATGGCCTGGAATGGGGTTTCTTTGGGGTTTCTGTCACTTTGTAAAACCCAGGGTAGAAACCAAAGTATTTGCCTTCAGATGAAAGAGGGCAAAATTCTCTCATGTTACTTCAAACATATTTAAAAGAGTAATTGATATCCATGTCCAGGCACTGACTAGGTGCACAGTGTGTCCAAGATAACAAGATATAAAGAGAGAAAATACTGACAGCTAATCTCCATAAATATTTAGTGAGGAAGAACATTAAGCAGGAAATAAAAAAAAATATGTTGCTCACAGAGTCTATAGGATCTCCATTCTCAGAGACACTAGGAATATGTCCGACCCCAAGCAACCTGATTTAAGGTGGCCTTGCAGAAAGTTATTTGAGGCACTACCAGTGGTTTATACCAGCTAAAATTATTCTGTGGCTATACAACAGTAATTTCTTATTGTGAAAATACTTACACAGTCCTGAATTCTTATACAAAAACACTCTTGATGAGAAAAAATTATGAATATGACAAATACATACCTGCAGAAGTTTTAAACTAGAAAGAATAATATTGGTGGCAACAAAGAATCTGGACAAAGATCTAAAACCAGATTAAAAAAACCTCTACAGTTGTTTACGTATTCTCCAGAGATGTTAGTGGACACCCAATAGGGTGGACTGGGTACAAAAGCTGCTAAGAGGAAGGTGAATACACAGACTTCCTCAGAACTCCTTATCCCAGTGATTAAATAGCAGCTTGTCCTGGATTCAGCAGTAGCAGTCATTTTTCTCAGCCTTAGTAGCTGGTGCAGTGCTGTTTTTGTCTTTCAACCTGGGAACAATGTTGATAACACTGATGGTTTTAGTTGCTCCTAAGTAATGTTTGCTCTGATCAAGGATTTTCTGAGTCTCATGCTCTGCCAGGGAGGAAAGGAAGCTGGGAGGAAGCAGAGACAGGACACCTGACCCAAGCTAGCCAAAGGGGTGTTCAATACCACAGCATATCATGCCCAGTGTGTAAACTGGGGGGAGTTACCCAGAAGGGCTAGATTGCTGCTCAGGTTGGGCTGGGTGTTGGTTGGCAGGTGGTGATTAGTTGCATTCTCTTCCCGTGTTATTTCATTTATCAGTGTTATACCTTAGTTACTGGACTGTTCTTATCTCAGCTCCTGAGAGTCACATTCTTTCAATTCTCCTCCCCATCCCTCCGGGAGAGGGGGGAGGAAGAACGGGGGGAATGAGCCAGCAGCTGCATGGTTCTGAGTTACTGGCTGGGCTTAAACCATGACAGTTCTATGATCAATTACTGTGATGTGGAAGGAAGTTCTACCATTCACTGACTTCTTGTGGGAATCCAGTGACTACGTCAAATCTTCATTCTAGAGCAACACTACTGCAAGGCTTTACTAGGAGAAGAGATTCTGCCTCCCTAGAATACTTAGTTTCCCTAAAGAACTGACTCCAAGCCAAATTATGGAACAGCACTGTATAATCAAACTCTGTGATGTTGCTGCTAACTTGTATTGTTAATATGGTAAAAATACAACTATTTTTATTAATTCATCTTTTTCAGAGTTGTTTTTCTAAACAGATAATACAAATTTTGAAATATAACAGTAATAATTTAGTTCCCTGGAACATGCTAATTTATAAAAGGCTTTCTTGATATGCAAGTGTGAAACAAAACTAAACAGTGTGACCCATCTGAAATTGTTCAGCTGAAAACCTAATCAGTCATTTTAAGTCATAACACATAGAGATCATGAAATCTGGAATTTTGGAATATTCTGTGCCATACTGAACTTTGCAACTAAAGGACAGTTTTCTATTATGAAGAATGCCAGCATGTTTCAGAAGAAAATGATATATTGACACAAAAAATATTTGCAGTGTTTTACCTTATTGCACTTTCCATGAATCATAACAAATACATCTATATTTGGAGGGCTATACCACATTACATAGAATATGAATGCTTTAGCAAAATTTTGTGCAAATGAGACAGAAATCCAAATGTGTGAATCCATACTTCCAATTTTTCACATATAATTTAAAGTTCATGTGTTCCTGCACTCATGTATTCATTTCCTTAGATCCTATTGTCTGTTCTTTTTTAGTTTTCTCTCCTGCATGCAAAACTAATTCAAAGATAAGGAAATCACTTAGAAAAATGCACATTTGATACAGTGTTGTGGTTTAAGGCCAGCCATATATCAGCCACACAGTTCGTTAGATCGCACACACACACACACACCCCACTTCAGTAAGGATGGGGAGGAGAATTGAAAGAATGTAACTCCCACGGGCTGAGATAAGAACAGTCCAGTAACTGAGGTATAATACAAACCACTGCTGCCACCACCAAGAAAAATAATAAGGGAAACAACAAGGGAAGAGAATACAACCGATCACCATCTGCCGAACGATACCTAGCCTGGCCAAGCACTGAACTAACTCTTCTGGGTAACTGCCCCCCATTTTAACATCCTGGGCATGACATGATGTGGTATGGAATACCTCTTTGGCAAGTTTGGATCAGGGGTCCTGTCTCTGCTTCCTCCTGGCTTCCCCTCCTCCCTGGCAAAGCATGAGACTCAGAAAGTCCTTGGTCACACTAAACATTTGAGCTGTAATTAAAAACATTGGTGTTATCAGCACTGTGCCCCGGCCAAAAATCAAAGACACAGCACTGCACCAGCTACTGAGGAGAAAAATGACTGTTACTGCTGAGCCCAGGACAGTATCCATCCTTTATTCCATACCATTCAAATTATGCTCAGATCCCACATTTTCAATATACCAGCACTCTTTCTTTTTTTTACAGATAGATAGATAGATAGATAGATAGATAGACAGACAGACAGACAGACAGACAGATAGATAGATAGATAGATAGATAGATAGATAGATAGATAGATAGACAGACATCCACATACACACAGAGAGGGAGAGAGATTATTCCTTAGTGCATGGACCAATTCATATAGAGCTGCTGAGTTCATCCGGAGTATGATGTCAGGTTCCATCTCTTGTAACAGTCTTTCAGAGCAGGAGAGACTGTGTGCAGTGTTGGATCGTTGCTTTTACTGCAGAACTGGTCTGGTTTCACCAAAGTTCGTTCTTTGTTGTCATGATGGTTGGAAGGTAATCAGGGCCAGTCACTAGTGACCTGAAGACATCTAGTTGGTGGGCTATAAAAGTGCTACGTAGCAGGCCACAGCATACAATTGAGTTCATTGGCTGTTTTCCCCTAAAATGAAATCTCCCTGAGGTACACATTGGACTTTCCCATCTTCCTGCATTACCCACCAAGTGTATCCAGATTCCTGAAGCAAAGCAATCCCACGAGTGGGTTTGCCTTTACCTGAAGCAGGAATAACCCAGACTGTCTTCCCCAGCAAATTCTTTATGTGCACCACAGGAACGTTGTCCCCCTCTACAGTATGTAGAAGTTCTGACTGGGCTGGACCAGCTCTGTTGGCAGATCCTCTGGTGCTGACCAAACAGGTGGCCTTCGGTTAATGTGTATCCCAATGTTTGAAAGTCCCACCACCCCTTGCTCTCAGTGTAGGTTTTAATAGCCCATTGTACCGTTCGATTTTCCCAGAGGCTGTTTCATGGTAGGGGATGTGATATACCCATTCAATGCCATGCTCTTTGGCCCAAGGATCTATCAGGCTGTTCCGGAAATGAGTCCCATTGTCTGACTCAGTTCTCTCTGGTGTGCCGTGTCGCCACAAAATCTGTTTCTCAAGACACAGGATAGTGTTCCAGGCAGAGGTGTGGGGCACAGCATATGTTTCCAGCCATCTGGTGGTTGCTAACACCATGGTAAGCACATGACGCTTGCCTTGGTGGGTTGGTGGGAGTGATATATAATCAATCTGACAGGCCTCCCTATATTTGTACATAAGCCATCATACTACATACCAAAGAAGCTTTAACCGCTTGGCTTGCTTAATTGCAGCACGTTTCACAGTCATGAATAACCTGGGCAATAGTGTCTATTGTTAAGTCCACTCCTCAATCATGAGCCCATCTGTATGTTGCATCTCTGCCCTGATGCCCTGAAGTGTCATGGGCCCACCGGGCCAAAAGTAATTCACCTTTATGTTGCCAATCTAAGTCCATCTGAGCCACTTCAATCCTAGCAGCTTCATCCACTTGTTGGTTGTTGTGGTGTTCCTTAGTGGCTCGACTCTTGGGCACATGAGCATCTATGTGGCGTACCTTGACCACCAGGTTTTGCACTCGGGCAGTGACATCTTGCCACAGTGCAGCAGCCCAGATGGGTTTACCTCTGCGTTGCCAGTTGCTCTGCTTCCATTGCTGCAACCACCCCCACAGGGCATTCGCCACCATCCAGGAGTCAGTATAGAGATAAAGTAGTGGCCACTTTTCTCGTTCAGCAATGTCCAAGGCCAGCTGGATGGCTTTCACTTCTGCAAACTGACTCGATTCACCCTCCCCTTCAGCAGTTTCTGCAACTTGTCATTGAGGACTCTATACAGCTGCCTTCCATCTACGACGCTTTCCCACAATACGGCAGGACCCATCAGTAAACAAGACATATTGCTTTTCACTTTCTGACAGTTTATTACATGGTGGAGCCTCTGCAGCATGTATCACCTCCTCCTCTGGTCACATTCTAAAATCTTTGCCCTCTGGCCAGTCCATAATGACTTCAAGGATTACCGGGTGACTGGGATTTCCTATTTGAGCTCGTTGTGGAATTAATGCAGCCCACCTACTCCATGTAGCATCAGTTGCATGATGTGTAGAGGAGACCCTGCCTTTGAACATCCAGCCCAGCACGGGCAACCGGGGTGCCAGGAGGAGCTGTGCTTCAGTGCCAATCACTTCCGAAGCAGCTCAAACCCCTTCATAGGCTGCCAATATCTCTTTTTCAGTTGGGGTGTAGCTGGCCTCAGATCCTTTGTATCCCCAGCTCCAAAAGCCGAGGGGTCGACCTCGAGTTTCCCCTGGAGCTTTCTGCCAGAGGCTCCAGGTAGGACCAGTGTCCCCGGCTGCTGTGTACAGTACATTTTTCACACCTCGGCTGGTCCAGACTGGTCGAAGTGCTACTGCATAAACTATCGTTTAATTTGCTCAAAGGCTTGTTGTTGCTCAGGGCCCCATTTAAAATCATTCTTCTTCCGGGTCACATGATAGAGAGGGCTTACAATCAAACTGTAATGTGCATTCTCCAGAACTCCACAGCGCCCAAGAAAGCTTGTGTTCCTTTCTTATTAGTTGGTGGCGACATTGCTGTTATCTTGTTGATCACATCTGTGGGGATCTGGCGACATCCATCTTGCCATTTCATTCCCAAAAATTCAATCTCCTGTGCAGGTCCTTTGGCCTTACTCCGTTTTATGGCAAAACCGGCTGTCATCAGGATTTGGATTATTTTCTTCCCTTTCTCAAAGACTTCTGCTGCTGTATCACCCCACACAATAATGTCATCAATGTAATGCAGGTGTTCTGGAGCTTGCCCTGGTTCCAGTGCAGTCTGGATCAGTCCATGGCAGATGGTAAGTTTGTGTTTCCACCCCTGAGGCAGACGGTTACATTGCATGCCCCTCCAAGTAAAAGCGAACTGTGGCCTGCACTCTGCTGCCAGAGAAATTGAGAAAAAGGCACTGGCACTATCAATAGTGGCATACCACTTGGCTGCCTTTGACTCAGTTCATACTGAAGTTCTATCATGCCTGGTACAGCAGCAATCAGTGGTGGTGTGACTTCGTTCAGGCCATGATAGTCTACTGTTAGTCTCCACTCTCTGTTAGAGTCTCTCATTGGCCATATGGGGCTATTAAAGGGTGAGTGGGGCCTCCTGATCACTCCTTGACTCTCCAATCTACGGATCAGCTTATGGATGGGAATCAGGGAGTCTCGGTTGGTGCGATATTGCCCCCGGTGCACTGTTGCAGTCGCGACTGGCACTTGTTGTTCTTCGACCTTCAGCAACCCCACAGCAGAAGGATCCTCTGAGAGATCAGGCAAGGTGGACAGCTGCTCCACTTCCTCTGTCTCCAAAGCAGCAATACCGAAAGCCCATTGGTACCCTTTTGGGTCTTTGAAGTACCCTCTCCTGAGGTAATCTATGCCAAAGATGCATGGAGCCTCTGGACCAGCCACAGTGGGGTGCTTTTGCCATTTTGTCCCAGTCAGGCTGATTTCAGCCTCCAGTACAGTCAACTCTTGGGATCCTCCTGTCACTCCAGAAATAGAAATAGGTTCCACCCCTTGACAGCTTGATGGCATTAGAGTGCACTGTGCACCAGTATCTACTGGAGCCTTATATTTCTGTAGGACTGATGTGCTAGGCCATCTGATCCACACAGTCCATTAAATCCGATTGTCCCCTACCTCTACCTGGCTGGAGGCAGGGCCCCTCTAATAGTCATCACATTTGTCACTTACGTCATGTTTACATGGATTAGTCTTTACCACAGGAGCTGAGGTAAAATTAGCTCTTCCACCCCATCTGGGAACCTGCTCACCAGAGACTGAAGCCGTAGCTTTCATGGGATGATCCTCCTTGACCTTTGTTCTCTTCTTCAATTCACGCACCCATTCCTGTAAAGCTGAGGTAGATTTTCCATCCCGTTCCCTCATGTCTTCTCCGTGATCCTTCAGGTAAAACCATAGGGTGGTCCATGGTATATACCTTCTATATCTCCTCTCTTGAGCAATAGGACACCTTTTGTTAATAGCTGAGACATGGGTTGATACATATGAGGAACTTGATAGATCAGATAGATCATCTTTCGATTGTTTGAGGTCCTGGGACATTTTTTCCACAATTGAAATGATGGTAGGGGTGAGACTGCCTTAGAACTCTCGAAGTTCATGAATCATTTCATCCACTGTTAGTGGTACTATGTTATACAAGGTTACTGTTGCCAATGAATGGGCATATGATGAAGGTGCATTCCATGTAAATTTCTGCCACATGGGTCATGTACATTCGACTTCATCTGGATCAATGGGTACATCCTTGTTATTCATCTTGATATGATGGATCATCTCTACAATGGCTGATTCCCTCAGAGACTGGATACCTTTCTCTAGAGTAGTCCGCTTGGCCAAAAGACTCATAACATTGTCCTTGTATGGAAATCTCTCTTTCATAGCTGCCAAGAGCCACCACCAGAGGCTGAGGGACCGTTTCTCTCTTGCAATTGTTTTGTCAGTTCCCCTTTCTCTAGCAAGTGATCCCAGCTGCTTGGATTCCCTACCTTTTAGTTCATGACTGTCGGCCCCATTGTCCCAGCATCGGAGCAGCCAGGTGATGATGTGCTCCCCTGGCTGACGGGTAAAGTCTTTTCGCATATTCCGTAGCTCGGCTGAGGTCTGAGGTCGAGAAGTCACTTCTTCTTCTTCGTCATGTGATGATGACTCCTGATCAGTTGCTGTCCCGGGTGGTGGGTATGTTGTTTCTTCATCTTGCTCTATCCTTTTTGCCTCTTTTTTACTTTTCCTCTTGCGTGCAGGAGTAACCAATATTGGTACAAGTTGATCCTCTGGTTTATCTGCAGTGATTATCACTGTGGTTTGAGTAGCTGCTGTACTTGTCACTGGGGTTTGAGTAGCTGCTATACTTGTCGCTAGGGTTGGTGTAGCTGCTATGCTTGGAGCTGGAGTAGCTGTGCTGCTTGTGGCGGTGGAAATTTGAGTAGCTGCTATACTTGTCGCTGGGGGTGTCACTGTGCTTAGAGCTGGAGCAGCCGTGCCGTCCACCTCCCTGCCCTCAGATCCAGGGACAGTTGTTTCCTTTTGAAGGTGCTTGATAGTGTTGAACAGGGCTCTGTAAGCATAGGCCAAGCCCCAGTACGTTGCCATGATTTGTTCGTCTCTGGTATGACCAGAATGACAACGCACCTCCTTCAAGTGTTTTACTAATTTTTCTGGATTTTGCACTTGGTCAGTGGTGAAGTTCGAAAGCACTGGAGGGGCCCACTGGCCTAGATACTTGCCCATACTATCCCACACACACTGCCACTCATGACTATCCAGTCTCGGGGAAAATCCCTTGGTCCTCTTACATGGTCGTCTAACCCCGGAAAAGGCCCAAACCAGACTCTGTTTAACTCCTGGGACCAGATGAAATGGTCGTGGGTAAAACACTCTGTATGCGCACCAACATGGTAATCCCCATCACAATCAGCAGGCAGGTCTCAAGGGTACTTAAAGGTCATTCAAAACCTTCAAAACTCTCAAATGATGCTGTAAATGGTCTGGTGGGGGGTTGGGAGTGTAAGGGAATGTCTCCTTCACAGGTTGACCACCTGAGAAGGAGAAAAAAGATGTGTAATTGCTAAGCACTTTTATTATATACTTCCCAAAGTATAGAGGTGGTGACCACACCGGGAAGGCAAGCCAGATCAATTTCATGATTAATAATTCTATTGTATTACAAGTTGTTACCATAAAGTGCAATGAGACAAGAACCTTAGCCCAAGCCCCCCATCTGATTAACACTAAGACAGCAAATATCGCCTGTAAGTCAGGTACAAAATGCTGAAACTGTGAGATTAAAAGCAACAACTTTGAGAGCCAATAAATCAGCATTATGATGAGCGACTATTAATCCAAAACAATGCATGCTTATCACAAATACAATTAGACACACTCGGGTCAGATCTGTGGTTATCTCAACCCTTCGGGCCCCATGTTGAGCACTAAAAAGAACTGTTGTCATTTAAGCCCAGCCATAAATCAGCCACACAATTCATTAGCTCTCTCCACCACCCCACCACCCCCCTGCTTCCTCCCCCCACCCCCCGGGAAGGGGAGGAGGATTGAAAGAATGTAACTCCCATGGGCTGAGATAAGAACAGTCCAGGAAATAAGGTATAACACAAACCACTGCTGTTACCACCAAGAAAACCCCTTTACCTCAGATACGTATTTATATTTTTACAGCAATATTTTTAAGCATATGCAGAGTAGAAAATTTTATATAATACCACGATACTTCTAGAAAAGTGAATTTTTTCTCCACTAGGTTTGTCTCATAGCTAGGCCACTGATGCAAATAATTCTTGATTTCCTAAAATTTATACATATGCCAAGTAAATTATTTTGGAAACAAGGTGTTTATTTATGCACTAAAGAAGAATTCTACTTTTTATTTAAAAATTATTTAAGTTCAATTTAATCAGAAACACTTGTCATCACTGTATTTAAGATCTAAGTCATGCTGTGTCCACCCCAAGAAGCTGTCACACTATTTAGATGACAGAGTCCCCTGCAGATTCTGCTGGTGGCATTGTGTTGCCTGTGTGAAGCAGTGGTCATGAAAGTGCCGCCTCATCCAAGTGGACAGTAGCAAGCATTAAAAAAATCATGGCAAAGACTCACAAACACTCACCAGAGAGATAAGCCCAGAGGAGATACGATAATAATCAGCAGGTTGAGGGAGGTGATTCTGCACCTCTACTCCACTATCAAGAGACCCCATCTGGAGTTCTCCTTTCATCGGTACTGTTATATAATATGCAGGTACCTCAGAAGCAACTGAGTTGTGCTCCAGTGCAATAGAATGTAGGATTGGTATTGCCATCAGTCTTCTACTGCACCTCAGATAGAAGCTTGTTTTCAACTAGAACAAAATATAGAATCACAGAATCATAGAATAGTTAGGGTTAGAAAGGACCTTAAAATCATCTAGTTCCAACTCCCCTGCCACCGTCAGGGACACCTCAAACTAAATCACGTCACCCAAGGCTATGTCCAACCCGGCCTTGAACACCACCAGGGATGGAGCATTCACAACTTTCCTGGGTAGCCCATTCCAGTGCCTCACTACCCTCACAGGAAAGAATTTCTTCCGTATATCTAAACTTCTCCTGTTTAAATTTTAACCTGCTACCCCTTGTCCTACCAATGCAGTCCCTAGCGTAGAGACCCTCCCCAGCAACTTTTTAGACCCCCTTCAGATCCTGGAAGGCTGCTATGAGGTCTCCACGCAGCCTTCTCTTCTCCAGGCTCAACAGCCCCAACTTTCTCATCCTTTCTTCATACGGGAGGTGCTCCAGTCCCCTCATCATCCTTGTTGCCTTCCTCTGGACTTATTCCAACACTTCCATGTCTTTTTTATGTTGAAACACCAGAACTGTACACAATACTCCAAGTGAGATCTCACGAGAGCAGAGTAGGGGGGTAGGATTACCTCCCTCGACCTGCTGGTCATGCTCCTTTTGATGCAGCCCAGCATACGGTTGGCTTTCTGGGCTGCGAACACAGACTTAAGCCTGGTCATATTCATTTTCTCATTGACCAACACCCCCAATTCCTTCTCTGCAGGGCTGCTCTGAATCTCTTCTCTGCCCAACCTGTAGCTGTGCCTGGGACTGCTCCCACCCAGGTGGAGGACCTTCACTTGTCATGGTTAAACTTCATCTGGTTGGCATCAGCCCACCTCACAAGCGTGTCAAGGTCCCTCTGCATGATATTCTTTCCCTCCAGCGTATCAACCGAACCACACAGCTTGGTGTCATCGACAAACTTGCTGAGGGCACACTCAATCCCACTGTCCATGTTACTGACAAAGATGTTGAACAAGACTGGTTCCAGCAGCGATCCCTGAGGGACACTGCTTGTTACTGTCTTCGAAGTAGACATTAAACCATTGACCACAACTCTTTGCAGCCATCCAGACAGTTCTTTATCCACTGAGTGGTCCATCCACCAAACTGATGTCTCTCCAATTTAGAGACAAGGATGTCCTTTGGGACCTTTTTCACTTCGGTCAATTTATCTGCCACCATCAATAGCAGTCATTTGGAAGTGCAAATTGTGGACCAGATCCAGTGTCCACTGTATTCAGTAGAACTAACTCGAATTCATTTCCCCAAGATCTTTGATAAGCATGTTTAAAGTTTTCCACACAACATTAATTTATCAGCTAAATAGAATGCTCTATTTCTTAGCATGTCTATATCAGCTGTTACGCACAATTTGTGTTAAGAGATAATTTAATTTCATTCAAAAAAAAAACCAGAGCAGTTATCTCTGCATGATTTTTTATGCTATCTCTTAAATCATGTTAGGGAAATACGAAGTAGAATAAACTTTACTAGCTCAGAAATTATTGTCTTGTAGGATTGCCTGCAGAATTAAAATTGAGTGTATTTCAAAGCAGGCATCATTTTTAATACAACTTCAGTAAGTCAAAGCAGGAAAAGACAGGAAATATTACAAATAACAGGATTCTATACAACAAATATCTTAATACTTGCATAATAGGAAATTCAGGCTCTTAAATTGTTATGCAAGGATTTTTTTTTATTTTTTTTTTTATTTTTTTTAAGAAAACATATGTCTCACTGTCTCAAGAATGCTCTATTCTTGGCAATGGCTAACAATCCAGACTAATCTTCATGCTCTGAATTTGTTTGCCAAACCCATTTGGTGTTTATGCAGTATCAAATTTCTTGTAGTATATCACATTTCAGTCCTCTTGAAAAAACCTCCATAAAAGAGATACTATGATCTGGAAATAAACTCTGTTTGAATAATTTAGCAGCTATATATAGGCCTATGAAATATTAAAGGGACAATAACAGACTATAGGGAATTTCACACAGATGACAGTTTGACATCAGTCTCACACCTGCACAGTATTCTGTTTGTCAGCAGTAACAGAGGATGTAGTCACAGACTGATGGAAGAATGAAGGCAGTGAAAAAGAAGAAAGGTGCCACAGTGAACTGGGGTACAGGAAATGCAGCTTTTCCTCTTCCATGCTCTACAAAACAATCAGCTTCTCATAACGTGATGCCTGAACACATGAAGTCCAACCCAGAATTCTGTATTTTTTCTTTCATTCTTAGTACTTTTACTTCATGATAGCAAATTCAGTTGCAAATAAGAAAGTCACAAAGAAATATATCTCTTGTCTCTTTTTACTGACGTGGAGGAAAATTAGAGAATTTCTTCTTGTTCCTCCGAAACCACAGTTCTGATCCTATTAATAGGGAAAAAAAACCCCGAAAACAAGAGACAAAACTAATTTTGCTGGTAGTATGAGAGGTCAAGTGAACGAATAGGTTGTAGATAAAAAAAAAGAAAAAAACTAAAGGAACACTTAATGTTTTTTAATTCACCAAAAAAAAAATTACTTAAGGAAGAAAGAAAAGCAACTCTTCATGTGATTACAAGACATTGATTAAGTATAATGTAAAATCTGTTGGATCATTAATTCTGTTGAAGTTCAAAGGGTATGTATGTGTCTTGGGATTCTTCCCTTCCCTTCCACTTTCCTTGCCTTCCACTTTCCTTCCCTTTGCCTTCCCTTCCCTTTAACTTCAGCGTCCCTTCCCTTCCCTTTAGATTTCTTTCCCTTCCCTTTAGCTTTCCTTCCCTTCCCTTTAACTTCAGCATCCCTTCCCTTCCCTTCAGCTTTCTTTCCCTTCCTTTCCCTTCAGCTTCCCTTCCCTTCCTTTCCCTTCAACTTCGGCTTCCCTTCCCTTCTGCTTCCCTTCATCTTCTCTTCCCTTTCCTCACACAAAGAAATGTAGAATTAATTAATCACAGCACACCTGAGGATGAAGGCACCATTGGAGATCCTTAAGTCCATCCCCCACCTGCTCAAAGGGGTGTCCCAAAATGTCCCTATTAGTACCAGTGCTATTTAATATCTTCATCAATGAGATAGACTGTGAGATTGAGTGCTCCATCACCAAGCCTGCAGATGACACCAAGCTGACTAGTACGTCTTATTTACTAGAGGGAGCAGATATCATCCAGAAGCACCTTGAAAGGCTTGGGCAGTGTGCCTGTGTGAACCCCATGAAGTTCAGCAAGGCCAAGTGAAAGGCCCTGCACCTTGGTTCATGCAATCTCCAATACCAGTACAGGTTGGAGAATGTTCATTGAGAGCAATCCTGACAAGCAGGATTTGGGGATGCTGCAGGATGAAAATCAGCATGAGCTAGCAAAGTCTGCTTTAAGCCCAGAAATTCAAATGTATCCTGGGCTGCATGAGAAGAAGCATGGCCAGCAGATTGAGGGGGGTGATAGTCCCACTCTCCTCAATTTTCTGTGCAGAGCTCTAGAGTCCTCACCATAGGAAACACATGGACCAGTTGGAGTGGATCCAGAGGAAAGCTATAAAAATGGTGTTTAGAGGTCTTGAACATGTCCCTTATACAGAAAGACTGGGAGAGTTCAGTCTTTGCAACTTGGGAAGAGAAGGTTCCAGTGTGACCTTACTGAAGCCTTTCAATACTAAAAGGTGGCTTATAAGAAAGAGACTTTGACTGAGATGCTCTTCCAAGGACCCTTCCAGCCCAAACCATTCTATAATTATATGAGTCTAAAGTAGCATCACCTGGAGGAAGTTACAGTAGAAAAATCCCCATTGAAAACAAAAATCTTAAATTAAAACACCTTCCCTCTACCCTTCCTTTCTTCCCAAGCAAAACTTCATTCCCAATTTTCTCTACCTCCTCTCCCCAGGTGGTGCAGGGAGATGGTGAATAGGGGTTATGCCAAAGCTTAGTGCATATCAACTGGATTTTAGGTCTTACAATTCAAATAGCTGCCCTAGGCAGCCTGGAAAGGTCTTTATCCTCAAACTCTGAAAGGTAATGAAACATGTATTTTTGTTAATTTAGCAGTAACTTTATTCCCGTTGTACTTAGAAGATCAAGAAAAGAGTTGTTATTCCCCTTTCCTGCTTGCTTTTTATATTAGGGTTTTCATATCTCTGAGCTAATTCACAGCACAGACCACTACCCAATATAGCTGAGAGAATGCAGTTGGTTTTTTTTTTTTTCTGAATGTTTATTTTCAACAGGTTATTTTTCTGCTTCTCTATCTTCCACCTCCTGAAACAAGTGAGAAACAAGTCTGCCTTGTCATCTGAAGTCATAAAGACTTACAAACAGAATGTGAAGTTGTAGTTTAAAGGGCTATTCTTTTTTTTTTCTGTCATTCATCCTGTCAAAATTGTGAGTTCTGAGTGAGAAGGGCTCTTCGCTGTTAAATCCCAGGAAAAAGGTGTAAAAATCAGAGACAGAATATTTTGGTAATGCTTTAAGCCTCTGAATTTCCCACCGGAAGTGTATCTGAGCACAAACCATAAATGGAATATACTGTGGCACACACTGCTCCCTACAGCTTTATCCTAACACCCATTCATCAGACCTTCTAGGAAGGTGATATAAGTGCGCAATTTTCAACATAGAACTTCGCAATATAAATTGTCTTTTTGAGAGAGATTCCTCAGTTTCCCCCTGGAAGCGTACCTGAGCATGAACCAGAAATCGAATATATTGTGGCACACATTGTTCTTTACAACTTCATCCTAACACCATTTGTTAGACCTGTTAGGAAGGTGGTCTACGTGTGCAATCCCCAACATAGAAGTCTGCAATATAAATTTTCTTTTTAAGGATATACTGTCATATTATCAGAACCTAGACATTAGCTGTTTATTTTGTGAGTGGAGGCTCTTAAAATAGAAAAGTTTTTTAAAACTGGGTTGGTGAACTCCTTAAACCCATATACAAAGTTTAAACTGAGAGCAACCTCATTTTGAAAACTTTAGGATTTATCTTCCTAAATAACAATTTATTCCTAATAAATTTCAAAATTATTTTTCTCTTCATGTGAATGAAGGCATAACTTTAATAAGATAACAAATAGAAATAAAAATTAAAAAATTATTTAATATTAAAAATATAAATTCAAATTAATAAAAATAATAAAATAAAAATATAAATTTAAATTAATATTTAAATATAAAAAATTAAAAAATATTTAATATTTAAAAATTATATAAAATTTCCAACAACTGGCTTGAAAGTAGGAAAAAAAAATCAAAAATGTCTAATAGGCTGGGAAATTTCAACTATGGAAAAAAAAAAAACCAAAACAACAGAACAAACCTGGAACACAAATCTGTTAGAAGAAATTCATTCATGCTGGAACAAATTTGTAGTACATTTTTAGTGTGGGGTGAAATATTCCCCTGCGCAAAGACATTTGACTACATGTTTTGTAGTGGCATATATGGTATGAGAACATATGCATTTAAGAGGAAAGAAAATGCCAGAGACAGATGAAAGCTGAGGTCATTGGCCTGAACCAGAAGATAGTCTAATATATGTTGCCAATGAGAAGGCAGAAAAATAGATCTGCAGCATAATTATGCTTGCTCTTCTGTAGTTACACAAAGGGATGATTTTTCTGGCAGAGCTCTCTTAGCATACAATTAATAATCATATGCAGACTTTTGTTTATTATTATAATTTTTAACTTTTCTTAATTAATCTTGTGGTTATTATGGGTATATAAGATGAAAGCATTTAGCTAAGGCAACCCCTCAGGAAGCTAATGCCAGATTCTACCTGAAGTCAGTAAAGCCAGAGGAAAACCAAGCAATCATAGGCAAAAAAAGAAGAGAAAAAATTTTGCTTAAAAACATTCTTGAATATATTTTCTTACAAGAATACACCATCCAAGATAAATGCAACATCCTATTGGCTCTGCCACAGTTTTTGCTGTATTCTATATAATGAAATTTCTAGAGAATTATTAATATAATTTATAATCCTCCTTAGATTTATATAGAAATATATGAAGCTGATATCAGTTCCCATCTCAGTTGTATTTCAAACTGTTGCAGTAGATAATGCAATACACAATTTACTGGTAATGAGTAAATGAATGTAAAACTATTCAGAACTTAATCCTGGCATGGATTAAACATTTCCTTTTCACGAAAAATTGATATCAAAGCCCCTTTTTTCTTTACTGCCTCTCAAGGATTGTGTTGCTTTGTTTGTTTAGTTGTTTGTTTTTTTTTTCCTTTCTTTCATAAATTAGGAGTTTAACTCAGGTTCTGGACTGAAAATACAAGCCCTGTATATAAGTGTTCCATTTATTGTGCTGTGTCTATTGTTAGTGTAAAATGAACTACTAGCTTTTTTAGTAAAACACTAGCTGTTTTTCAGACTGATTTAGTTTTTTGCACAGATGACAGGTGTTTTTGTTTAAGTGCTAAAGAACACTATTAAATAAATCCCTTTAGCACTAAAGAAATTTCAGTCTGAAATTCCAAGCTATCCTTTGTAGCCTGAAGAATGGATGAAGTCCACACTTATGCATAAATCCCCTGCTCTAAATTCTCATCTTAAATCTAAACAAGTAATTCCCTCTGAATGTATTCTTAAAATAAAAATCTTAAAATTTATTTCTGACATTTATTTCTGACATTATTAAATATTTTGATGAACTGATGGATAAAAAAATTCCTTATTTCACCGGCTCTTGAGGAGTGTGACACTTAGAAGTTCAGGGTAGGATGGCTGTAGTTAACATACTTTAGGAAAAAATATACAGAAAATCAACTTTTGAGTAAGTAAGCATGAACCTATCTCAAACAAGACATTTTCCATAATTCAAATGAAGTCCTTCTAACCAGAGTCACTTCCAAAGTCACTTCTTAAAGTTGATTCGTATATGTTCAGAATCCTATTAAATAGACATAAAGAGAATAAAAAACTGGTTTATGTTCTAGGTTCTTTAGATCCTTTCTAACAATAATGCTTCCACTCCCAAAAATTCTGTATAGGAACAATAAAATTAATTTTATCTGCCTGACTTTGCTGTTACTATCTTCTCTTTGTCTTTTCTCTCTGTGGTATTTTACTACCTTTGAAAGTGATGAATACAGGCAACATGAATTTCTTGTCCTATCAAAACAGCTGTAAGGATGACAGTCTGACATTTTAAACAGAAATAATATTTTTTTATTTATAATTTCTTGTTTTCAATATCAATAGTTCTTAATTTTGCATTTTATTCTTTTTTCCTCTCAGAAAATAAATTAAAATATTATAATGGGATTATATTAAAAAGACTTATTGGGGAAAATCTCTTTTCCTCCTGCCTCTTGGTAGATTATTACATCTGATTGAACACTGTATGAAGATATATGCAAGAGTTCCTTTCTTAAATGAGATATGCAGGCAAGCTAGATTTTCATGATTTGAGTTACATGAGGTAAATTAGTGCCAAGGCAGGTCAATGAACTCATACTTGGCTCAAATTAACACTAGTACTAGCTGTGAAATTCTTTATTGGCAACAGAGTGATACTCACAAGAGAGCAAATTTCTTCTTTATATTTGAAAACATCAAAGCAGAAGAAAATGATGATTTCCAATCTAACCAGGTATGAGCTGAGCTGCAAACTATAAACAAGGAATAAAACCAACCACCACATGGGCAACTGGATTATGCAAACCAAGCGTAGTTTCATAGACACACAGATGATTCAATTAAAATGGCATTCCCATTTTTCAACAGGAAACAGACCATAATTATTGGCCTGGTAAGCACTGATGACTGTACTTTCAGTGTTCCTTGAGTTTTCTAGGCGTCAAATGAATGTGCATTTAAGAGGATATTCTCTAAAAGCATATGTATACCATTACCTAATACTACATAAGCAGTCTTTATAACTATCACAGAAGAGCTTGAAATGTTATATAGATATAATCTGGACCTCATTATAAATGTAAAGACATTGAAATGTGCACCAGAGAATTTATCAAAACTGGAGCAAAGGTGACAACTGACAATTCCCAGTTTCCAAAAATTCTGACACCTTATCCCATAGAAAAATATTCCATTGTTATTATGAGTTGATAAAGAGTGAGAATATAGAAACTCAGTATCTATTGCCAGTTCAGTAACATACTGTTATTAACCATTTTGTTTCATATTACAGAGCTCTGAAATGTTATGACTAAACAGCATGTTGAAGCATTTCCACACTTTTTCCTTCTTCCAATGCTTCTTTTCCTTTTTAGCTATTTGTTTTTGTATAATGTGCTTTATTCCACAGCTGAAACCCAGAAAGCTTCCATTTTATCAATTCTAATAGCTTATTTGTGTGTAAGATATTTAACAATTTAACAAAGTGTTAATGCTTCTGTTGGTATGTTAGTGTATAATATGTTGTTTCATGCTATAGCCAACTCTATCAACTTTTTTCCTATGGAGAAAATCCTCCACCACACAAATTAAATTATGAATTAAAATGTGTCAAGTGTCTAAATTAATTTTATTTATTCGCTGGCCAGTATATGTTTATATGATTTGCAAAGTGTTTAAAAATGTTCATATTTTAATTAAGAGATTTTGCATTTTTCAAGATGTAATAGCCAAGTATGAAGTAGAAAAGTAAAAGTAAATAATGGAAGAAAAAGAAGAGAAGGATATTATTTTATGGCTTTCCAATAATAAAAGTATTTTACTGAAGTGTGTCACACTTAGAATGGTTCTAAGGTAAGATTCAGGTTGTACAAACAATGACATCAAATGAAAAAGAAAGAAAAGTTAATGAGAAACAACTGAATAATTCCTAATTCAATGGAATGGTCACACTGTATTTCTCAAGATAAAGGCACTAATCACTGTGTCTTTAACACATGATGCCTATTATATTACCTTCATTGACATACAATGCACCTCATTAGAAATAATCAAACATACCCACAAGACATTTTGTATTGTGCAGAAGAAAAAGTTGATTAGAAAAGAGAAACTCTCACAAGAAATTTCCTATTGAATTTACAGGAGATACAAGCTCAGGGAAAGAAATTAAAAGCTTGGAACTACACATCTAAAAACTGTCCTCTGAAAAAGGTACCAGATAGCTTAATTAGTTTTGTTTTTCTCTTTATTGATCACTAAATTTTGCTGTAATTAATCCCCTCCTCTAAAAAAAAGCCAGAAGTGCCACACCCCTCAAAACCCCCCCAAAAAACCTAGCCAACCAGAAAAAAAAAAAAAATAAAAAAATCCAAAACCAACCCAATCCAGCCAACCAACAAAAAAACCCAACAACCCAACTCTATAACAAACAGAAACCTCCACACATGAACACAAAGCATCAGAGGGTGAATTGATTCCTTGTGCTCAGTACATATTCACAAATTGCTCAAACTACATCCAATATAAGATTATGGATTTGGGTTCTAGCAAGGTAAAGAAAACAGCGTGGGCTATTGATGCTTATCACCAGGAGAGAGGGCACAAATTGTCTAGACACTGAAAATAGAAAGACTAGTCATCTGAAATGTTTGCTATCTTCAGCTTTTATCATCAAAGAAAGCTTCCAGAAACAAAACAAAGCCAGTTGCCAAAGTTAATTGTGTTGAGTGTTTGTGCAGTGTAGACTCCAATCTGTAGAAACTGAAGGGAAAAAATGCAATTCCCAAAAATAGATGTAAACCTGTAATTTTGACTGACAAGTTTTTCATTTACCAGGAGTTTCATTCTTGCTGAAATGAACACACAGGTAAATGCATAATAATAGAGAAGAACAAAAAGCTTTACACTGATTTGTGAACTGCTACACACGTTTGAACAGTTTCAGTCAACTGTGTATCTAGTATGCTGAAAATATGTATACTTGCAAGACTGGAACTCGGGTTTCACCTTTAAAATATGTATTTCTATAATACATTTCCTAAGCATTCATAATGAAGAAGTCAGCTTGGTAACAAATCCCAACTATATTTAGTAAAACTCTCTCTATATATGTATATATAGATAAGGTATTTCCAGCATTGGACAATATCTTTGCATTGTAGAATAATTTTTTACATTTTACTTTTTGTTTGTTTTTGCAAGAAAGTAACTTGGTTGCATGTAATTAATGTAAAATTTAAAAAAATGAAGTGTTAACTTTACTAGAAAGAATAATTTATTGAGCTCCATTAACTTTGTCTAAGAATTCAGTCAGCTTTTCTGAAGAACAACAGATTTTCTGACTGTGTGCCAACTTGATTTACAAGAAATTTAATTTTTGGTTTAACCCTGTTAAACATACAGACATGAATACACTGGGAAGAGATTGTAAATAAAATCTTTTTCCAAAGCAAGAAATAAAATAATTTGTACCATCTTTAGCTCTGCAAAATACATTTGAATCTGGTTCCATCATCTGTAAAGAAGCAAACAGCAGTGGCTGCTGAAGAAGAAAAACACCTGCACCACTTCCAGGTCCAGGAGCGTTCAGAGGGAAAGGTAGTGACTAGTCAGGACAGCTTAGAAAGCAAGATGGACAACTGATTTATTCATTCTGAATACCCTTGGAGTTTTATATAGTCAACAAACAAATAGACTGTCAGGTGGACAGATGTCGTGGTTTAAGTCCCCCACCCACGCAGCTTTACTCACTCACTCACTCCCCCTCTTTCTTCCCCCAGTCCCGGGGGGTATGGCGAGGAGAATCAAAAGAATTCAACTCCCACAGGTTGAGATAAGAACAGTTTAGTAACTAAGGTATAACACAAATCACTACTGCTACCACCAGTAATAATAATGACAGGAGAAGTACAAAGAAAGAGAATACAACTGCTCACCAAGCCCGACCGAGCCAGTGCACCCCCCAGCAGCAAACCCCCCACTACCAAAAACCTGACCATGCCGTGCACCCCCAGTCCACCACCACACCCTTCCTGGTCTCTGCCCTCCGTCTTCACATCCTGGACATGACGTGCTGTGGTATGGAATAACCTCTTTGAGCAGTTTGGGTCAGGTGTCCTGTCTCTGCTTCCTGCCAGCTTCCCCTCCTCCCTGGCATAGCATGAGGCTTAGAAAGTCCTTGATCAAACCAAAACATTGCCAAGCAGTAACTATAATCACTGGTGTTATCAGCGCTGCTCCCAGGCCCAAAATCGAAAACACAGCTACCAAGAGGGAGAAAAATGACTGCTACTGCTGAACCCATGACAACAGATAAACAAATACATCTCAAATAAAGTTATTACTCAGGAGATCATCAGTTCTGTCTGGACATGAAGCTGAAGTTCTGATGTGCAATATCATGGCTGAATTTCTGATGTGCAATATCATGGCCAAGCCAGGCTCTGTCAGATGGTCACATGATCAGAGAAACCAACCACTGTTCCAATAAAGCAAGGCTAATTTTACATTTGTAATCAATGAGGCAGACTGGAGTTTCACTAGGTGTTCACAGGAGATTCACAATGAGGCAGACTAGGGGATTCATTTTAAAAAGCACTCCTGATATAAACTGGGTATTAGGCTAATGCTTAGATTACATAAAGGATGCTGATTCTATTTATCTGCCCAAAAGATACTTTTCAGATGGATGCTTCAGCAGAACTATGATTACATCTGCATTTTTATAAGCTTAAGACATACATTATATTATCTTTTCATCGAGTACTTAGTGTCAGATCTCAAATGCCACATTAAGGAGTTACATATCTAAAGTAGGACTGTAATACTGAAAAGCTACATTATAAGATACTATGTCCATAAATAAAGGGAATATAATCTCCCAGTTTGTATATCCAAGACATATTTACAGTCTTTGCTGTCAGATGCCATTACATGATTCATCCATTCCCACTGTAGCTTGTCATAATACAAAGAAGCTTATTCACATCAGATGCTGATAACCATATGACTTTGACTGGATTAGTACTAAACACTCATAAGGCACATTATTTGGTCTTAGAAGCCGAGAAATAAAGGAAAAGATGGCTACTAATATGACTATAAGAAAACTAGCATTTGCTTATCCAAGTATCACATCTTCATGAATAATGCCTCTTATTTCACACAATTATTTAATTTAATTAAAAATACAAGCTTAAAGTTCCCAAGTTTTATTTCTGCTCCAGGGCCTATTTATCTGCTTTTTCTTTAAGGAACTTGAATTTCATGTTAAATCTTCCAGTTTGACGAAATTCTCTTAAAAACCTCAAAAGAGGGGGAATAAGTATCAAAAGAGGAGGAACAAAGTATTATGGAGGGAAAAGAGATTCTTTAAAGAACAAAGTAAGAATGCAATACTATTTCATTCAACTTTCTTTTCTATTTGTAATCTTCTATAAGAGTTGTGAAATTACAGGTTTGGTTAATTTTTTTAGAATGGGGATTACAGACAATAGCTTGGTGAAGAGACACCATTTATTTTTTTCATTAAAAAGTGTTAGAAGTCTATACTTAACACTAATTGAGAGAAGTGTATTTTGGAGTATTTGAAAATTATGAGAACCATGAGGAAAGAAAACTGTGCCATTTCTCTCTTTTGGCTATTTTATGAGAAATATATTATTTATTATACAGTGAAATTCTTCTACATTATTGAATAAAGCTACTCTGTATAATTAATTTTTTTCCCCAATAGAAAAAAATGACCATGGCTATTTTTTAATTGATAATACACTAACTGCAGTTATAGAAACATCTTTACAATGATAAAGAAACCATAACTGACTTATTAAATTATTGCGAAATTAAGTATAGGGGTAAATGAAAAGGAGGAGGCTTTTGCATTTAATTTATGACACACACTTCTTCTGGGAGCTATGAGTAGTCACACAACAATGTAAATCAGAGAAATATGATAAAAAGTATCGGTACCCAGCCGGAAACCTATGTGTGTGGGTTCCATTTTCAAATCACATGTATTTGCTTAAAGCAAGTTTCACTTAACATGGCTCCTTATATCAAACTCCTTCAAGTAACAATGATTTAGTGTCTCTAATTACACAGTTTCATTAAAAGATATATTTGAAACAGGCAGCTGTTTACAACTTGTATTGTTTCAATTCCCAATGAGGAAAATAAGTTTAATTTCTTTTCTCTAATGACTCTCTCCTCTAACGGCTGCCAATTCAGTCTGTGTTTACCAAGATATCAATTTTAAATACTACAAGCAGTTATAAAAAGAAGTTGTCACTCACCATACACTTCCCAATATCTCTGTACTGTCCAATTCCCACTATTAAAGGTTTCTTTTATACCTGCAAGGTTATGTTCAGATAGATGAAAATAAGCAGCATGTTTTCCTCTCACTTAGTCACAGGTAGAATCAATATTGATTTCTAAGTTCTTTTACAAGGTGTCAAGGATCAGAGGAAAGCTTTTAAAACAGAAATCTGGCCTTGCCAAAAGAATAAGTGTACCTCAAATGTGGGTTTTTTTACATTTATAACAGGTATTGGTAAACATCTACTGTTTAAAGGTTTTTTTCTTGTATATTTTCATGGCCACCATCATCCTGTTGTAATGATTATGTCATTACTAAGGTAAGTAAATTATTGAAAAAGGAAAATTATTTTACAATAAAAAATTCAGTAGTTTGTAGAAGTAAGTATCTTCTTTTCCCTCAATTGCAGAAGGAGCAAAGCATCCAAGGAGAAATAAAAAAAAAAATGTGATGAAAAGATATAACTATCAAAAAATTAATTATTAATCTGTTTCTTAATGATTGAATTCTGATTTTTATAACTTATTACTGCATTACTTTGTGTATGAAGGCTGTTGCTGATCTAAATCCTGATGATTTTGTCTCATTAAGGAAAATGAATAGATTACATTTTACTTAAAATGTTCAATAGTCTTCACCTTACAGTGATTTCATGATGATTTATTCCATGCAGAACTTTTTGCTTTTGGAAGCCTAATTTGAAAAATATTTCCGTTCAAATATCTGTAGACAGCAAATTATGTTAAGTAAGGTGTTCCTTGCAACTCAAGAACCTCAGTAGCTGGAAAATACAAATCACAAAAAGAAACAAATATCCACAGATTTTTTGTAAAGCAGAAGAATAAGTAAAAAATAAAAAATAAAACCAACCAACCAAACAAACAAAAACCCAACCTGAAGGGTCCATGCATTATTTTCTCCAACTGATTCTGTAGATAGGTCTCACAATTTCTCTGTCATGCCATGTGAAATTAAATGTCTGAATAGATAGAAACAGAGAATGAAAAAGAAAAAAAGAAAAAGGAAAATAAAGATATTTGTGTCAGTGTTTGTTCTACTTAATAACAATCTAGCCTTTATGTACAGCCAGTTTGCTATGATGCCTGACAATGCTAGTTAGTGAGAAAAAAGAGAGGTAGATCTCAGTGGGCTTTCCACTGAAATGACTTCAAGTTAGCTTGGCAAGTGTTTTGTCATGAATCACAACAAGTAGTAGATGTCAAGGCATGCTAAATATTCTTCTATATCTAGCCTCTGAATTTTATATTTCTTTATAAGTACTAAATGCTTAGGATGAAAGATGCATGAGTCACATTAACAAAATACTAAGGATTTTAGTTTGTGTGAAGGCAGGTGTGCTTCTGTTGACGGAGGCATCTGCTAAAAAGGGGTCAGATGTGATATGACTATAGCTAATAAGACTCCATATCACTTTTAGCTGACAATATATTAAGCATCAGTAGATCTTTTTCTGTAGTAAAATCACTGTATCTTCCTGGAGTAGCTGCAGATATGGTATTCTGCTGGCAGAACTGTTGTAGCCATCGGAAATGGGTAGGTTTACCTGGAGACTCTGCATAAGGATGAGAAAGGGTCCCCTCCCTTTGATGACAGAATCATTACTTTTTCAAAAGAAACAATTGCATGACTGCATTTCAATATTTTTGGACAGTGCTTTTATCCAGTGAACTAAAAGAGGGGCCGTGTTCATAGAATCATAGAATAGAATCAAGAACAGTTAGAGCTGGAAAGGACCTTAAGATCATGTAGTTCCAATCCCCCTGCCATGGGCAGGGACACTTCACACTCAACCATGCCACCCAAGGCTGTGTCCAACCCGACCTTGAGCCCCACCAGCGATGGAACATTCACAACTTCCCTGGGCAACCCATTCCAGTTCCTCACCACCCGAACAGTAAAGAATTTTGTTCTCATATCCAATCTAAAATTCCCCTGTTTAAGTTTGAACCCATTACCCCTTGTCCTCTCATGGCAGTCCCTCATGAAGAGTCCCTCCCCAGCATCCTTATAGGCCCCCTTCAGATACAGAAAGGCTGCTAGGAGGTCTCCACAAAGCCTTCTCTTCTCCAGGCTGAACAGCCCCAACTTTCTCAGCCTGTCTTCATAGGGGAGATGCTCCAGTCCCCTGATCATCCTCGTGGCCCTCCTTTGGACTTGTTCCAACAGTTCCATGTCCTTTTTATTTTGAGGACACCAGAACTGCACACAATACTCCAAGTGAGGTCTCACAAGAGCAGAATAGAGGGGCAGGGTCACCTCCTTTGACGTGCTCATAAGAAGGCAAAAGAAGAAATAGAATGCAGTCTGTGAAGCTATCAAGTAGAAAAAAAAACACTGAAAGGTATATTTTCCCATAGTTCATAAATGCCCTGCAAAACTAATTGTCATACCGTGCCATGGAAACCTAAATTATATAAGGATTTCAGAAAAGAGATTAGCCTGGTTAATGAAGGATAGAATCATCAGACACAACAGTCTGGATGAAGCTAGGGGGAGTGAGTGACTAAATCTTAAGTTGCCAAAGAAGAGTAAGGAATGGCAAAGGCAAAATCACCCTATACACTCCTCAGGTTTTATAATTCTTCTCTAAATATTCGTGGCCATCTACTATCAGAAACAGACCAGTTGAACATATGAACTCATTCAATATGGCTTCTATTTATACTCTCAGACATTTTCACCCAAGTAATCCTAACGCATTACAGCTCACTGATGATCCCTTTCTCCACACATCCCTGAAAAAAAGCCTTTCCTGCTAACATTTCCAAGCATCTTTTAACAAAAATATTTGGAAGCTTTCTGTTTCTGCAAAACCAAACAGAGAACATGCTATTATTATAGAGATTATAACAGTGGATTCTGTCAGTGAATTAAATGCTAGATTTTAATGGTAAAGTTAACACTGAAATACTGGATCATTACTCCTTACATCTATATGCTGTTGATGAGTGTCATTTTCTCTTTTTGTGTTAACAGACAGAAAGGTTAATGATCAGAGGCACCACTTAAGATCAAGAGGATAATCTTACTAATGTCAACTATGAAAAGCAGTAGATGTTTCCAAAAGTTCAAGATTCACACATACAGATGAGAACAAATTTTCAGGAAATAGAACATACTGAAAAGCAGAGATGTCAGTTGCAATCTTACAGTGAAGTAAGAAGTCAGAGATTATTTATTTTATGAATATTTAATGAGTCAATATATTTTGCCATATTTTTTTAGAGTTTATCTGCAAAGTAATGCCCAGGTACAACATATATTCTTATTCTGTCTTATTTCACCTGTGACATCAATTGCCCTTTCTGTTCTAGGATGCTCAACCAATCTCATATTATATTGTCATAAAGAGTTTCGATATTTTACCTTAAGAGCAAGCCTATTCACACAAAATTTCATGACTTGCAGAAGAAAAAAGTGTACATGTCAGATAAATATTTAACAAATTTTATTTATATTGCAACATTGAGTTTAAAGAGCCGTGTCCAGTAATATTTAATACATGATACATAGACCTCTTTCTCATCTTACATTGGAAAGCTAGGTATTTCAAGGATTTGCAAGCATATTATTGAAAAAGTCCAGGATACTGATAATAGACCAAAGAGGTGTGAAATTTTTTCTTTTATCATGCTTTTTTTTTATGCAGAGAGAAATTTTTTATATGCTTTGAAAAACAGCAGCTTTTGCTGGAAATTCTTGCTCTGGAGAGATGTAGCTGGTCAGTTCCTATGGGAACAAACCGTGTTGTTCTCTTAGATGAGCAGCTATAAGACAAAAAAAAAAAAGGGGGGGGGGGGGAGGGGAGAAAATAGGAAGAAGGAAGATGAGTGGTGAACAAAGCTCTAATTCCTTTGCATAAATATCTTATGAGAATCAGAGATAAATGATCAGAAAGTGAATTAGAGAGAAAATATCTGTCATACAGGTTAATAATTCATTTTCAATTCTTTTTGTTTTCTTGTGAAGACAGACCAGAGCATCTTCTTAACTGGCTGGAAGCTAAGAGGTACAGGCAAACACTGGTAAATTCTGCACTTGCTTTTGAACAGAAAAACTGATTTTCTCAAAAGTTTGCACGAACACACAGTGGTTTAGAATATCGAGATCTGTTCTTGTAAAGTTTGTTTAAGGCTGCTGTATATTTTAATATAACACAAAGAAAAATCTAGACTCACATGTATGACCTCCTCTGAAGCATATTTTTAACCTCCTATATTTTCCTGTAGGACATCTAACAAGATCATAAGAAAGTCTTTGAAACAATTCTTGCTATAACTTTAAAAGTATGTTTAAGATTAACTCACTATTTAAAGACATTCCCACTGGCTTTCCCACTGAATACCAGGCAATTGAAGAAATCCTCTTTTTGAAATTCTGTTTATGTATAGTCCCCAGACTCTTCCAGTCCAAGTTGGTGTCTACCTGCAATACAGCTTGGCACTCAGATTCATCTCTACAGACCTTTGGTTCCATTCCTATGTCTATAAAATAGTTACAAAGACAATGCAGCTAAAACGTTCTACTAGTTCCAGACAAGACAACATGAAGCAACAGCAAAAAGTTGCATCTTGGGAAATTCAGCTTAAACCCTAGAAATATTTTCATTATGAAAGTTGTAAAGTGCAATAAGTTTGCCAAAGAGGTTATGAAACCCTTGAGAAGTTTTCAAGTGTCAATTGCATAAATTCCTGGCAGACTTAAAACAATATTGGGAGTAGCAGCTTGGAGTGGAGGCTGGGACTTCTGGAGTCCTTTTCAACCAAAATAGCTGTGATTCATTAATTCTGTGTGTAAGCTATTTTTATTTTCATAAGTTTTACTTGGTATATCTTAGCCTTTTGCAGACAGTTGATGTGGAAATTAAAACAAAACCCCTTCACTTTTTAGAAATTGATAGTAAATTGTCACTTATGTAGCTTTTTTTTTTTACATAAAATAATACATTTATATGTACACTAATATAACATAATACTAAGGATTACAAAATGAAGGGTATTACATCAAAGACCAGCAATCTTAACACCATGCTTAGAATGACACTGAGACAGAAATCACTCTCAAATTTGCAGAACATGGAACTATAACAGAGACAATTAAATTGCTACAAAGAAATTAAGAACAAACTCATGATTGCATTCCTACCTCAACATTTAAAGCACTGGCCTCACCATCTTGCGTCTGGGTAATGGTTTAGGTGTGCTGTTTTTTTTTTTTTTTTAGGGGGGTTGGTGGTGGTTTGGTTTTTTTTTGTTTGTTTTTGTTGTTGTTTTTTTGGTTGTTTTTGTTTTGTTTTGTTCTTTTTGGTTTTTTGACATATAATTGCAATTTAAACTAGAAGTCATACATAATTCCTGAATTTCCTGTCTGATCTCAAAGTTAAAGACATTATTTCAACCACATTTTTTTAAACTTTACACAGTCTTCATTTAGAAGGTATGTATGATTGTTATGGAGATAGAATATACATGACCAAAGGACCGCGCTGCATGAATCTTTCAGTCTGAAGTTTAATTGTACCGCCACAATATATTGTGTTTGATATTTCTTTCCTCTCCCCTGCTGCTACCTGGTCTTTTCTGACAGCAACTTCAGTTTTCTTTATGGGTACCTCTACCTCTCAGCATAATGATTTAAACATCAGTAATTTCAAAACTGAACTTATTTTATTGTTAAAAAGTAATCTCAGTAGATACACATGGCTGAGTATGTTAAGTAAAATAACATGTTTTGAACATTTCAGAAAGGTATTTGTGGGTTTTGTGCACATAAATGACCTTTCTAGCTGCTCCTGGAAGAATGAAACAAGAAAAGATATGAGCCGTCCAATTTTCCTGAAAGACAACAGCTTTTGAAAAATGAGACTGTAGATTGTAGGGAAAAAATATAACCAAGTTACTACTTCACTGCTTGGGTGGGAGGGGGAAGAAAAAGAAATAAAATGTTTACTTGTATTCATTAAAGAATAAATAGGTTACACACTGAAGGGAAAAATTCAAACTGGAAGATATCATTTCCCATGGTTGCAAACCTACAGTCACCTCAACATGAAACGACAGTCACCTGAATCACATGAGTAAGTGACCCAAATAACATCTCAGAGTTTCAGTACAACCAAAGACAGCAGAGACAGAGACAGTTGACAAGATTTCTTTAAGGTCAGTCAGATGAAAATATTTTTATTTTCTAACATTTTCTAGTATTTCTAACTTTGGCAGTGACAGCAAAGCAAAATCTTACTGAGTAACGCATTTGAAAAAGCTTGACTCTTTAAACAGCATTCACAGCTTGGATGATTATCAAGTTTCTTGATCTTTTTTTTTTTTATATTTTATCATTAGATACATCAATGTGACATAATACAGACAGTTCAGTAAGCAGCACAGTTTTGAAAGCAAATCATGTGCCTCCTTATTCACTCAGAAGAGCTTTTGTGAGTCCTACCTTTTTAATCTTTGTACACTTTTTGTTTGATCTTCTAATCATTATCACCAGCTATGGAAAGTGATCTCTGCTCCTCTTCAAAATGTGCTAAGTATGCATGTAAAAATAACGTGTAACAAATACAGAAGGAAAAATACAAAGCCAAATGAATGAGAAGGAACACAATGTACATCTCTAACAAAGACTTTAGAAGGATCATAGTTATCCCTTAATACGTGGCCAGGTACCCCCATAGGTATTATTATGTTGATTTCAACATATTAGAATAGGACTTTTATATCTGTCATTACCAACTATCAGTTTTATGGTTAGAATTATTCCTAGTTAACAG
This sequence comes from Myiopsitta monachus, assembly GCA_017639245.1. Classification (NCBI taxonomy): domain Eukaryota; kingdom Metazoa; phylum Chordata; class Aves; order Psittaciformes; family Psittacidae; genus Myiopsitta; species Myiopsitta monachus. The sequence goes on from CM029941.1 coordinate 59,762,309, forward strand.
TATTTGCACAATATTATTTGTCTGGCTAGCTGCAAATCTTATCAAAACCCTAGTGCAGCTGACCCTGATTTGAGGGGACATCAACACAGATCCACTGTTAAATTCAAAGTTTTTGAATTTTTTCACAGGCTCTGAAGCTTCACTCTGGTCTTCTTAGTTGGAAAGTGCCTCTCATTTTATACTTTATAATTCTGTTCCTAATATCATGTGCAAGTCAGATACAAAAGAAACACTCTTTCCAAAACCAGACAGCTTCAAGTTCATTTTTTATATGGGAGACAGTATATGAACTGTGGGCTGCCAACTGACTTTCCAAATGCAGTAAATAAATATAAGTTCCTATCAGAGTATCTACTGAGTATCTTCGTCAATAAGTGTAATACAAAGAAAAGCATGAGTTCACTGACCTGAGAAGAACATCTTGTTTTCCAGGAATAACCCAACTTATTTGCATTTGGCTCCAGAATTGCCTGATTAAGAGGTAGAACAATCAGTAGAGCAGGAAGGGGGAAGAGCAAAGGGAAAAAAGATGCAATGGGTTATTAAGGAAGGGGAAAAAAAATCCTCCATTAAATATCAGAAATATAGTTAAAATACAATTTTCTAGATGTATCTGTACCAAACTGACACAGACTGGTAACGGTCCCTGCAGGTCATGACTTTTTTATATTACCAGTGCTACAAGCTCATCCGCAGAAACATGGAAGTCAGTGATAAAGCTGAAAAACAATAGACTAAAAACTCTTTTGATATTCTTTATTACCTGTTGACCATAAAAGCATGAGCAAATAACCTCTAGCAAACATATATGTGTGATATACATATGTGATTGTTCAATCTCTATTAAGGTTACAGTTTCAGGTAGCTTATTAGGATCCATCTGTCCTGATATTTATTTCCTTACCTAAAGTCTTTTGCAGCACAGGGCGAGTTTAATTCACTTTCAAATAATATTTGAAATGAAATGAGAGTGCTACAAAATGACATCTGGAAGAAAAGTGGTTAATGTGTCATGGGTCTTTGCAGGCCTTCTTGATTAAGAAACATTTACAGCTTATGGTCTTAGCAGCTAGCATGATTTAATTAACAAAGCAATGAATCACTATTTATAAAGAATGGAGTATTATTAATAAAGCAAAGGAGTTTGAAGCCTTCTTATCTGAAGGATTTCAATCACTGTTGTTATTTATTATATCTTGCTTATTCAACAGGGTTTGGTAAAGAACAGATTGTGAATCCTAAAGGTATATAAATCCTGTAACTGCCTCATCTGTGCAGAGGTCACATTAGCAGAAGTTTTTCCATGTTGCTGCTTTGTGATGTCTCGTACAGCTAATGGAATAAACTGCTCCTCATCTCATCTAAGTTATATTCTCGTATTCTGGACTATGGTATATGATCTCATGATCCCAACACACACAGCTTAGGTATCATCATTTTTCTGTATCAGAGCACCTATCCTGAAAACTGCAGCTGACTTATTATCATAGTCCTGGCTGACACATTCTTACTGCTACCAGGTACATTTACATCTGGATCAGATAACCACCTTTTTGCTGGTGCTCATGAAGTGTAAGTGCAAGGAATGCTTGCGTTATGTTCACTGTAATATTTTACTCACTCCTTGCAAGTATTCACATAACCACAGGAAATAAATGCTGGCAAAAATGTAACTGCTGATAATCAGTCCAGAAGAAGAAGTGACTTTTCTTTCCAGATTATGGTAGATAATTACTTAAAGTAATCTTTTCTGAGCATGGAAATACCCAGTCTATTTGTCAAATCTATTTGAATGTAATGACCATCATCTGAAAAACCTTACATCAACAAAATATCAGATGTTATAGCCAAAGGGAATTTTGATAGGCTATACCATGGACAGATTGATACAATATATTTTCTTCAAATAATTTGAAATACATACAATCCACAGTGCATTTTTTTTTTAAATAAAAAATTCTAAAAATTATTAACTAAGGAGAAAAGCACTTTTCCCCTACTATTATGTTTTTCCACACTAAAGGATATCTTCTCATATACACAGTCTGCAATGTGTGCTCTCTCCTACTACATCTTCCTGGGACACTCTCTGTTATTCACAGTAAAATACAATTTCATCAGAAATTTTAAATAGTTGTAGTACAGTATGAGTACTCATAAAACTAAAGATGCTATTAAAGAATGTCCTCAGGATTACACTCTGTATTATGCAGCCATGAACTCCTGTATTGATGTGTTTTAACCTATGGCAGTATTAGTCTGGAGAGGAATATTAACATTTGACATTAGGGATGGTATACCGACTTTTAGAAAAGATGGACTGCGATATTTGTTATTAGTTCTGCTGCAACTGGTCTTGGCTCAGGCACAGACTATTGTCTTCTACATCTGTAAGTCTTCCTAAAATGTACTGCAGCAGAAGTTTGCAAGTGCTTTTACATTATAAATAGCTCCTTAAGAAGGATTTCCTTTCAGGAGTTATAATTTCTTCTTCACAATTCTCTGAATTTCAGTTCTGACTTCAGCTTCCCTCACTACTGGAATAGGTTCCAAATAATTTCAATTTAAAATTTAAATCAATGTTTTAAAAAATAAGATATTAATTTATTTTCAAGAAGCAGTCTGAAAAAGTACTAAAAGATGTCATATGTTCTGTCTGCTAGTTATGGGAATTTTGATCACTTGAAATCTCCGGGAAGGGCATAGTGTTAACTGCAATCAGTCCAGGAAATCTGTAGATGTGGCGAAAATAGCTTATTGACATAAGTGATCAAAAAGCCAGCTACCTTGTTGCTTCACAGAGAAGGAAGAAGTGGCTGATGATGTGAATGTCTAGGGTAGCTTTGGCAGCAGTGGCCATGAGACTGCAGAGTTCGAGTTCCTGTGGGAAAAGAGCAATGCAAACAGCAATATCTCAGTCCAGGATGCCGGATGAGCAGATTTCTTGTTGTTGAGGGGCACTGTTTGCAGCTTCTCTTGGAAGACTGACCTGGATGACAATATGGCACAGGTTAGCTGGTCATCTTCATGGACATGCTCCTCAAGCCACACTTACAGAAATTTGAACACTCATGGCAGGGGCTGTCATGATAGAACTGTGCTGTGAAAAGATTTACATAAGGGTGCAAACAATAATGAGCAAATTTGAATTTGCAGGGCTGGAGTTAGAAAAGACGCAGAACAGCTGTACATAAAACTGGAGAGGAATGTGAAGGACTTCTATAACTACAGTAGAAGGAAAAGAAAGGCTGAGGAAAAGGGAAGACGCTACTCAGTGGGGCAGGAGACCTTGTATCCAAGCACATGGAAAATGCTAAAGTAATTTGTGGTTTTACCCTCATTTCTCTTGGTGAAGATTTCCTTCAGGCCTGCCAGGTCCCTGAGCTCAGAGGCAGGTTTTACAGTAATGTCATGACTGAGACAAAGCCTGTGGTATTCTTGATGCTGGAGTCTATTAAAGCATCAATTAGAACTGATCTTGTTTTTCAGCTGATGATTTCTCCACCCACTTGCTCACCACCCCCAGCACTCCAGTTTCAAGGCCCTGACTGCCTGTATCCTCAGGAACAACATTCCTGGCACAAGGAGGCTTGGCAGAAAGCCATGGAGTTGGTGCTGTGCAGCTGCTCAATAGGCACAGCTTATGGGTCACTGGCCATTGTTGCAGAACATCACTCAGCGCTTATCCCCATGCAGATCTCTAGTTTCTGAGATCTTCCCCACTGCCAGCATCTTTCCTCCAACCAGGGTGTTAACCTTCCTCTTTCTGAGACTCCTTCTTCTCTCTCAGATAACTTTTTCTTTCCAGACTTTAGTCTTTTTCTTGGAACCCTTATTTGCAACCCCCAGGGTTCCCCAGTCTAAATACTCAGTGTGAAGAAGCACAAATCATGATCAGATTCCCAACCACTGGTTCTGTCTTTTGTCTCTTAATCACCTGGGACATACAGAATGCACAATTTTAGCTCAGTCCAGGTGTTATCAAAATTTACCATCAGTTCATATTGCTGGTAGCTAGCAAGCAGTAGGCTCCAGCTTTGAGAGTTTAAGCTTTCAATTTCAGATATTCAGTGCCCATCCTCCTCACCCTCAATTACATGCCATGCCTCAGTCTTCACAGTTTAAAGCTATTTCTCAACTCTGACAGCTAGCAAAGCATTATCCAGAGTACAGAGAGGCTGAGATAAGGACCACATAATTAAATTAGACATATACAAGCAGAAAGGCTGGAAATGTGCCCAGGGAAATGACTGATAATATTGCAAGGCCAATTTCTATCATTTTTATAGTAGAACAGAAACAAGAAAGGGATCCCAGTGACCATCTGAGGAACCTGAACGTATACCAGTCCATGGGACCAGATGAAATACATCCGTGGGTCCTGAAGGAGCTGGCAAATGAAGTTGCTAAGCCACTGTCCATCATACTTGAAAAATCATGGCAGTCAGGTGAAGTTCCCAACAACTGGAAAAAGGGAAATATAACCCCCATTTTCAAGAAGGGGAAAATGGATGAGCTGGGGAACTACAGAGCAGTTAGCCTCACCTCTCTGCCTGCCAAACTCTTGGAGCAAATTCTCCTGGAAGACATGCTAAGGCACGTGAAAAACAACAAGGTGGTTGGTGACGATGAGCATGGCTTCACTAAGGGGAAATCCTGCCTGACCAGTCTTTTGACCTTCTATGATGGGGCTACGGAACGGATGGACAGGGGTACAGCAGTTGATGTCATCTACCTGGACTTGTGCAAAGCGTTTGATGCTATCCCACACGACATCCTTGTCTTTAAGTTGGAGAGACATCAATTTGATAGGTGGACCACTGGGTGGATAAAGAACTGGTTGGATGGCCGCATGCAAAGAGTAGTGGTCAATGGCTCAATGTCCAGCTGGAGACCAGTAACGAGTGGTGTCCCTCAGGGATTGGTGCTGGGATGGGTCTTGTTCAACATGTTTATGGGTAGCCTGAAGAGTGGGATTGTCAGCAACTTTGCCAGTGACACCAAGCTGTGTGGTTCTGTTGATACACTGGAGGGAAGGAATGCCATCCAGAGGGACCTTGACACACTTGTGAGGTGGGCTGATGCCAACCTGATGAAGTTTAACCATGCCAAGTGCAAGGTCCTGCACCTGGGTGGGAGCAATCCCAGGCACAGCTACAGGTGGGCAGAGAAGAGATTCAGAGCTGCCTTGCGGAGAAGGAATTGGGGATGTTGGTTGATGAAAAAATGAACATGAGCTGGCTTCAGTGTGTGCCCGCAGCCCAGAAAGACAACCGTATAATGGGCTGCATCAAAAGGAGCATGACCAGCAGGTCGAGGGGGGTGATCCTACCCCTCTACTCTGCTCTTGTGAGACCTCACTTGAAGTATTGTGTGCAGTTCTGGTGTCCTCAAAATAAAAAGGACACAGAAGTGTTGGACCAAGTCCAGAGGAGGGCCACGAGGACAACCAGGGGACTGGAGCACCTCCCATATGAAGACAGGCTGAGAAAGTTGGGGCTGTTCAGCCTGGAGAAGAGGAGGCTGCGTGGATATCTTAGAGCAGCCTTCCAGTATCGGAAGGGGGCCTATGGGGATGCTGGAGAGGGACTCTTCATTAGGGACTGTAGTGATAGGACAAGGCGTAATGGGTTCAAACTTAAACAGGGGAATTTTAGATTGGATATGAGGACAAAATTCTTTACTGTTCGGGTGGTGAGGAACTGGAATGGGTTGCCCAGGGAAGTTGTGAATGCTCTATCGCTGGTCGTGTTCAAGGCCAGGTTGGACATAGGCTTGGGTGGCATTTTTTAGTGTGAGGTGTCCCTGCTCATGGCAGGGGGGTTGGAACTAGATGATGTTCAGGTCCTTTCCAACCCTAACTATCCTATGATTCTATGATTCTATGACTGGAAAACGCAAATGTAATGCTTGTCTTCAAGAAAAAGGAGCTGGGGAACTGCTGACCAGTCAGCTTCATCTTAATATCTGGGATGATCACTGTGCAAAACCTCTTGGAAGTCACATTCAGGCTTTTTAAGGACAAGAGATTGGTATGGAAGAGGTAACATTAATTTATAAATGGAAATAGTACCTGAGGAAGCTAACATCATTCCATGATGAAATGACATGCTCAATGGATAAGAGGAAGAGAGTGTATGTTGCTTACCTTGACAAGGCATATAGGATGTTTTCCATAGCATTCCAATAGCCCAGAAGCAGGAACAGGTATCCTGGAAAGAATATAGGTACACTGCGCAGTCCAGAGATTGTAAGGCAAGCCAAGGCATAACTGGAGCTGAACTTGGCAAAGGATACAAAGAATAACAACAAAGGCTTGTACATCACTGGCGGTGTTCAAGGCCAGGTTGGGCAGAGCCTTGGGTGGCATGGTTTAGTGGGAGGTATCCCTGCCCATGTCAGGGGGGTTGGAACTAGATGATCTTCAGGTCCTTTCCAATCCTAATGATTCTATGATTCTAGGTATGTCAACCAGAAGAGGAAAGTCAAAGAAAGTTTGTCCCCCAGTAAGCAACACTGGTGAACTGGTAACAGTGGACAAGAAGGCTGAGGAATGCTGTTGCATCCATTCTGACAGTGCTGGGATGAAGCCTGCCACATTGGGCAGAGGGCCTGGAAGTGCAGAGGGTCCCAGCCTGCTGTATTCAGGCTGCTGGTGCTGGTGTCCCTTTCTGCTGGAAAGATTTGGAGAGATCAAGGCTCCCTGGTGCCACTGGGGGCTTTGGGTCCTTTCCAGGGTGCTGAAAGGATCAAATGACTTGTGGATTTCAATGGACTGGAAAGGAGAACTAAGCAGATGGTCACACAGGACAGAAAACCAAAATAGAAAAAAGCCTGCTGCCTCAGAACTGTAAAGTAAGTTTGAGTCTGAAGCAAGGTGTTGTAGAGCCTGAAGAAGGCAGTTTTCCATCAGAGAACGATGTTCTTTCCAGAGAAATACAGGTTTCCAGCCCACACAGGTTCAGAGCCTTCTCTTCTCCAGGCTGAACAACTCCAGCTTTCAGAGCTGGATGCATTACTGCAGGCAGGGTTTCACCAGAGTGCAGTAGAGTAGGAAAATCACATCTCATGACCTGCTGGCCACACTTCTTTGATGCAGTCAAGGATATGATTTGCTTTCTGGGCTGCAAATGCACATAACCAGTTCCTGCTCAGTTTTTCATCCACCAAATCCTCATAAAAAAGCATAGTGTTCATTCTGAAATCTTTTTGCCCATTTTTGTATGTACATTATGTCTAATAAGTTATTTCAAATGAAAATTGAAATAGAAGATTAAATGGAAAGTTTCAGGGTTTTCCTTTTTCTTTTTTCTTTCTTTTTTTTTTTTCTGAAGCATTGTAAGCAAATATCAATCTTCAAGCTTAATTCCACCCCCCCCCTTCAAAAAAGGCTGATTAAGGATTAGCCATAAAAATTTCTGCTCTGCTTGTTAAGATATTTATATTTTGACTTATATAAAAGTTACCAAATAGGTTATCTCTCTTTGGATAACTTTTTGGAGTTGGTTGTTTTCCTATTTCTCTATAATTTCACATATTATTCCAGGATGAATACAAGAAGGAAAAGAAAAAGAAAATCACAAAAAAAAAAATCTCAAACAAACCAAACAACAATCATATTTCCTCTGAGAATATACTGCAACCTGAAAAAAAAAAAAAAAAAAAAAAAAAAAAGTTTTTGTGTATTATTTTAGCAAGGTCTAAATTAATATAATCAAGAAGGCATGAGAAAGTAGTTGGTATGGTAATGAAGATGCCTCTTGACTCAATTCATAAATGTATAGAACGTAATCCATGTCCAAAACCAAATGAAAATTAAAAGAACTGCTTCATTTCACAGTCTGTCTGAATATATACTTATTTATAGTAGGCCCATGTTCTTATCACAAACCTAGCTGTTGTCTAGATATCTGGTTGGAGAAATACCATCAAAGAGAAACTTAAGAGCAGATACATGTTTCTGACAGTTTTTGAAGAAAAATTTTTTTCTTTTTACTCACCAAATTTACAGAAGATTGAAATCTGAATTTAGCTGCAATTTTCACACACACAAAAAAAAGAGGGAAATCTTGGAAGTCTCCCTGCCATTTGTCCTTCTTGACCCAAAGATTGGTAAGGCAAAGTATGTCTCAAACTGGGTCACACAAAACATGAGAACACCTGGAACAGGATTTTGGGAAGGATGTTGTTTTGTCTCTTAAGTAAATAGTGGCAATGGCAAAGAAATAGGGTTTAAACAGATTATTAATCCTTTCATGTAACTACAACTTTCAACTGACCTTTATATTTTCTGCTTGTACAATGTCACCCAAAGAGCCAGACATACAGATTTTGTATCATACTAGGGATGATTGTTTCCTTCACACAGCTTTACTTCATGCACATAGGTTAGGATGCTTGCCATTCAGAATGGCTGGAACATATTTTTTCCCACTAGAAAATGGTTATGAATCAAAACTGCACAGAATTAACAGATCTCTAAACATCTTTAAAAAGCTACTGAATTTCTGTGGAATGAAACGTTGTCAATGCTCCCTTATCATTCCTTCCAACTTAAATTCAGTCAGAGTAAAGTTCCTATTGACAGAAATTATAGAAAATAAATCATTCCTAGTTCATTTTTCTTTGGTGAAAATTTAAAAATACCCATATCATTTAATGATATTTATTTTAGCAATAGCAATTTCTCCTCCAAACTGAAAAGCTAGTTAGTTCTCAAATAACTCATGTTTAAGCAACGTGGTTCTTCCATTTCAGTGAATAAGCTTTACAAAGGTTTAACTGCTGCTTAGTACTTTATTTCTTGCATCATCTATGTGAGCTGCTAGAAAGGTACTTGCACTTTTACAGCTCAAATACCAGCCTACAATGGTCTGCTTCTTTGCAGCCATCCGTAATGTATTTGACAATTTTTCTGTCATCACCAGAATTCAGTAAGCTCTGTTTGAACCTTTCAGTATTCCCGCTTGAACCCCTACAACTATTTAGCATCCCTCTTGTATTGCAAAAGCCCAAAACTTGATGCAAGACTTCAACTTAAACCACAGCAATAGTAAAGGGTGAAAAAATAACTTCTTATGTCTTAGGATAGTTTTATTCCTATAAACCCCAAAGTGCAACCAGCTGCTCTGCAACAATGTATCAACTCTGATTCAAGTTAAGACTACATTTTGTTTTAATCCCTCAAATACCCTCTGTGAAACACCCATCACGAAATTGTTCCCCATCCTATGTCTTTGTTCCCTTGAGTAGCCAAGATTTCATAATTTGGTAATGACTGGAACATGAAACTTTGGCTTGTAAGCTCCCCCAGTGTAGTTTGATTTGTGAATTTAATAAACTGTTTACATTCCATCGTTCACAACACTAACGAAAAATACTGAATATCAGTGCCTGCAACACACTTCTGATTATGAACCACCAATAATTAATCTCTGTCAACAGGTTTCTAGCCAGTGCTATCCATAATATATTCTGCTCTCCAAGGTCATCTGTCAGAATGTAAAGTCTCAAACCATTAAGAACCTGACACAAGATATCGCAACTATTGCTTCTCCGCTATCCACAAAGCATGCTACCTTGTGAAGAAAGAAATCAGACTTATATAATAAGCTCTTTGTATCACCTTGTCATTCTGTTTTCCCACACCTTCTGGATGCATTTCAGCATGTTTTTATTTGTAGCTGTTAGCAAGTAAGTTCCAGCAACATTCTGGGACCAGAATCCGGAAGACAGGTTTTCTTGTTTTCAGAGACACATTTGTATTTCACCATTTGTTGACGTTCACTTTTCTAGCCATGACTTTCAATAATGACCACTGATGTTTTTGAAGCGCGTATTTGGCTGGCTATGTATGAGTTATGACAACTCACATACAGATTTACCTACAGATTATCTATGATAAAGGGAAATACAGAAATTGTTTGAAGCCATATAATAACTCTTTCTTCATCTGACAAAATTCAGGCTAACACTGTAGATGTGCTGCATTCCCTCCAATTTTTTCCATTATTGGAGAATGAAGGTGGCAAATTGAAAAAAAAAAAGTGATTTGCAGAGAAAAAAAAAAAAGGCAAAGTGTGCATTTTCATTACATTTTCACTACAAACACACTGAGAATTTCTATAACAATATTTTATGAAAATATTTCTCTGAACGGAAAGAAATATTGTTTGTCTTGGTAAGATCAATGAATTAAAATTACAGCCACAAAAAGACAGGGAAACAATGAGTAAAATGAAACATCATCAAGCATCTCTCTTATACTTACTGAACTGAAAAGGAGAGAAGACCACTGACTTGCCCAAGGTTGCTGTCAGACTGTACTGCTAATGGATCATGCTGCCTGTTAGGGGGATAGGTATGATTTCTAGTGCTCAGTTACATTACACAAAGCACACCAACCGAAAACAAAAAAATCCTTACACACAAATATAAGTATTTTTAAAAATTTTCTATGTAAGATTTCTTTAAAACTTTGAAAAAAGGACTTAAAAATTAAACGTAAATGTCCTGAGAAACTCCAATCTGCTTCCAAAACCTGTTATTTTTTTTTTTTTTGATTTCCAACTGTTGCTGAGTAGATAGTAAGAAAGGATTTCTCTACTGCTGCTATGAAATAGCACAATAGTCTTCATTCACTTTTACCAGACCAGCAGGATGAATGACTTGCTACGCTTCTCATCTTAAGGCACGAAATTAAGTCTAAACAATGAAAAGAAGAACTCTTTCTTAATAAAGAATACTTACAGAAAACATTCGTCATGATTCATATTTAATTCCCTGTCTAGTTACAGAAGGTACTGCAATTAAAAGTGCATTAATGGCAAGATTTTTAATCCATGGATTGAGCCCAGCAGAACACAGCAACTGGTAGAATAGATAGACAATTGTTAACTGTCAGAAGATAACATTCTCTTCAAGTGAGATAAGCTATGCAATATTAATACCAAAGTTAGATGAATGTGAAACAGCTTCCAAGTATTACTGAATAAACTAAACTTCTATGACTTCAATTCTGGGGCATATAATTGCAAAATTATACAAAGAAAACCCATGAGTTAGACATGACATACAAAATTTTGTCAGTTATGGGTTATTTTTTGCAATGGCAAACTGATAAATTACATTTCCAAATATTTTAGATAACGGATATAGTTCTCCCTTCTTGAAATGCAAAAGTTATCCTGCAAAAAAGAAAAAAAAATAAAGAAAAATTAAACATAGTGAACTACCCTATAACTGGTGGAAGTTGAAATGTATAAAGTAGGCAAAGCTTGCTTCTGGGAACACACCTACAGAGGGTCTGTGGAGGGAGACATTCAAACAATACAATGAACTTGTATAGGAGTATAGCAGAAAGGTGAAGTTGAGGAGCAAAGATACTTAAGCTGAAAGACTATAGTGGCATAAGAGAAAGGTAGACATCTAATTCATATGTATTTGCTTTCCAAAACCAAAGAAGTAGCACAGTAGTCTTCTAAACAGAAGTTACAAAGGAAAAACAAAATACTAGTAGTATTACCATAAGGTCTGATAAACTCACAAAAATGCAAGTATCACATTGCTGTCTGTATATAGACTTTCTTACTCCTATAATAAAACTCCCAAAGGGACAACTCTTCAAACTAGCTGTAAACAATGTTATTATTATTATTATTATTACTCTGTGTCAATGAACACATGGCCTTGAGGTACAGAAAGTAAGCGATTGAAGAAAGCAAAGGAGGTGAGGTAGACTGGAAGAACACACTTGGTTTCATGTCTCCTGCATTCCAAATTGATCAATATATCCCTCACACTTCACATGTGTTGCCTGTGAGAGGGATATATAGCAATTTGAAAGCAAATGTTCCATACTGTCTGGAACAGAAGGATTAGTTCAACAGATATTTCAAAAAGAAACCCATATTTTAAGAATTCTATTGCAGATCTCAAAACTAGTGAGTCAAGTCATTAATTATCATGAAATACTTTTGGAATGAAAAGGGGTTCCAAGAAAACGCAAGTGTTGTTTTGTTTTACAGGTTTTAATCATGGGACCTGGTGCAAACCATGATCCTCAGAGAAGACATGCACAGGGCAAGTGCTCCTGTCCATCACTGCTGTATAGTATAGACACATCCTCTTGAGCTCATAACAGCAGGAATATTAATATTTACATTCACTGCCTCTAGGTACTGTCCAAATCCTTCCTTGTCTGCACTGGAGAGAAAAAAATTGATAGTCATAAGAATGACGCTCGGTTTCACATTCAAAGCTGCTCCAGTTATCTGGTGTTGGAAGGGTTTGTGGACCAGCCAACAGCCTGATTAGAAGATCTGAGCCTACAACTGAGATGAAGGCTCATCTGCCTTCATTGATCTTACTTATAACCAACTATGTATGTTAATTACATATGAATTTATAAAGAGGAATCTTCACAATATTTAATGAATATTTATGTTAACATTTACAAAAACTGCATTTAGCAAACAACTAAAAAGTTGCTTGTGAATTTCTTAATTTTATTGATACAACATACATTTAAATAGTTGTAGAAGAAGGTCATTAGGAAAATTATGAAAATATTCACTGTAAGGGACATTTTGAGATGCAGCTCCTTCCTCACTTCTGTATCTTTGTTTTTTCCTTTTCTTTTTCCCCCCTATTTGCGCATACACACATTAGTCACCCCTACTTAATTAAGCAAGCCAGTAAGTACAGCTAATGCTACAGCCAATAATTTTTAAAGAAAGCAATAACTGGACAGACTTTTGGAATGTTACAGAAAAAAAATATTTTTAAAAATACACTAACTTTATTATAATGCGTAAAAAGCAATAATAAAAATGAAGAAGGTAAATCAAAGAAACCAGCTTGTAAAAAAAAATCACAAATGCCTTCATTTACGGTTGTTTCAGCAAAGCTGCTGACTAGCAGTGCTCCAACTGAGACCAGAATCAGATCCTGACTGCTGTAAAGAGGGCAACTTCAAAAGGACAGTGCAGCATTTTTTCCAAGCTAGTCCTTCAAAGCAAAAGAGAACAATGGCTGAGAGTCAATTAGGAGATCACACTTGCATCATTTACATTCAGGAATGTTTCTCATCTCACACCTCTTCTGCCACTTTACCTCTAAGGCTTTGGTTTGGGAAGAGGACCCAAATCTGGGAGATTAAAACACATTGTCCCAAAGGGGGCAAATTGCTACAGAAATATAACAGAAAACCCCTCCTAGTTGCAAAAGCTTTTCCTCTCTCTCTCTCATAGACAAATGAAATACAAATAAAGAATAACAGAAATTGTATTTTAGATCCTGGTATGGTAATTTTAAAAGCCATACTTATACTATCTCCCTAAAATGGAAGGATTTATACAAGCTTTAACCTTTATGCAATGATCTTATTAAATATACCATCTACTCAAGGCTGCTGTGCCAATAAGAATTAATACTGTATTTGGCTGCTCTGTTGATACACAGATGAAAGCTAGGAATGATCTGAGTAAGAGATTAGTATAGAGTCATCTTGCAAGCGATATTCTTAATTTGGAAAACTGTCAAGATATCACACAACACATACGTTTCTGTGGACAAGATTCTGAAAAGTGCCTCACACATTTAAGTAAGCACCCTATGTACTCAGACTTTGTGATTTAAAAATCAGATAGAGTAATAAAAAAGAAACACATTAGCAGCATTTCATAACCAGTACTGCATCACTATTACTGATGTGGTGTTCTGCCAACTAAACATATTCTATAGAAACAATGTTGGCAATACAGAACTTTAACAGCTAATGACTTTCAGGCATAGGTATAAACTTTCGGAAAATAATAAACAACACTCAGTAAGAGAGAGACCTCATTTTTAAATACTGTGGCACTAACCCATGAAAAATCCAAAACTAATCATATTATTAATAAGTAAAAACAAGGAGTTTATTCTCATCCAGGAGGAAGTAGACCCAGGCATCTGCTTGGTGAAGTATGTTCAGGATGCAAAATGTTCATGCATTCAAAAAGAAACTGAGCAAAAATATGCTTAGACATAACTATTAACCCATCCAGCAGAACTCTACTTATTCTACAGCACCCAGTAACTGCTCTTAACTCTACTTAAACTCACATTATAACATGCATTACAAACTCTGACTGATCATGTATTATCCCAAATCACAGTACAGCAGCATGCAAAAAAAAAGAAAAAAAAAAATCCACATCAGAAGTTAAATGATCTGTCAGAAAGCTCTATTAAAAAAATGTATTCCCTTATGATATTGGCTTTGCCTTTAAACATCATCCTTCTCCTACATTTATCTCCCTGCAAATATTAAATTTCGTGATAGTACTTCTATTCTCTTGATGAAATAGAGAGCTGAAAAGCAGGGTTAGTACAAATCTGACAAAAAATATCCACAGAAAGTAATTTTTGTCAAAAAAGAAACATTAGAAAATTACTTTGAGGAAGTAACTGACTTGCTGAGCTGGACATGGACAAATTTTAAACAGGTAAAGAAATGCTTCCACTTAGGCAGAGAAAATTATGTAGCCAGTATTGAAACAATATATGAATTGATGCTTTTCATACGAACACAACTTCCTTTGATTTCACTTTGGAAAGCCTGAACTAGATCTGCAAAAAGAGAGAACAAGAGACATGGCTACAAAGGCACAAACAGACAGCTATACTCAAATTATCACACTAACAGTAGCACTGCAGGGGGAAGAAATGCTGCAATACTTTGTAGATAATTAGTCATTGAAATATATATAGAATCATAGAATCAAAGAGGTTGGAAAAGACCTTTAACATCATCAAGTCCAAACATTATCCCAGGACTGCCAAGACCACCACTAAATCATATCACTGAGGGCCTCATCTATATGGTTTTTGAACACTTCCAGGGATGGTGACTCCACCATTGCCCTGGGTGGCCTGTTCCAATGCCTGGTCACCCTCTCTGTGAAGAAATGTTTCCTAATATCCAGGGTAAACCTCCCCTGGTGCAGCTTAAGGCCATTACATCGTTCTATCACTTGTTACTTGGGAGAAGAGACCAATACCCATCTCACTACAACCTCCCTAGAGGCAGTTGTAGAGAGTAATAAGGTCCTTCCTGAGCCTTCTCTTCTCCAGACTAAACACCCCAGTTGCCTCAGCTGTTCCTCATAAGCCTTGTGCTCCAGACCCTTCACCAGCTTTGTTGCCCTACTCTGGACCCGCTCCAGCACCTCAATGTCTCTCTTGTAGTGAGGGGTCCAGAATTTAAGACAGGATTTGAGGCACAGCCTCACCAGTGCCGAGTACAAGCTGACGATCACTGCTCTGGCCCTGCTGGCCAGGCTATTTCTGATATTTTCTTGGCTGCCTGGGCACAAGCTGACTCATGTTCAGCTCCATCAATAAGTATCCCCAAGTCCTTTTCCATGAGCAGTTTTCAGCCACTTTTCCCCAAGCCTGCAGCGTTGCATGGGGTTGTTGCAGCCCAAGTACAGGACCTGGCACTACACATGATTGAACCTCATACCATTGGCCACAGTCCATTGATCCAGCCCATCCAGACAATAGAATCATAGAACGGTTACAGTTGGAAAGTACCTGAAGATCATATAGTTCAAATCCCTCTGCCATGGGCAGGGACACCTTCCACAAAAACATGCCACTCAAGGCTCTGTCCAACCTGGCCTTGAACACTGCCAAGAATGGAGCATTCGCAGCTTCCCTGGTATGGCGGTTTAAGCCGTAATTTTCCCTTCTCCCTCCTTTTCTGCCCCACCCCCACCCCCCCCCCCCGACTGGGGGAAATGGGGAGAGGAACCAAAGAAAATGTAACTCCCATGGGTTGAGATAAGAACAGTCCAGTAACTAAGATACAATACAAATCACTACTGCCACCACCACCACCAATAATAATGACAAAGTAAATACAAAGGGAGAGGATACAACCGCTTCGCCGCCCGACCGAGCCAAGAGACCACACGCTGCTCCAGGGACTGCGTGGCGCGAGAGAGAGACCACGTGCCGCTCCCCCCACCGCGTGCAGCGAGAGGCCCCACCCACCCACCCCTCCCCCGAATCCTACCTCCTGGGCATGACGTGCTGTGGTATGGAATAACCTCATTGGTCAGCCCGGGTCAGGCGCCGTGTCTCCCCTCCCCCAGCTTTTTCTCTCTTTCCCGGCGTAACATGAGACCCTGGGGGGGCGGGGGGGGGTGAAAGCCGAACCCGTAACAATCCACCCCTTATTCCATACCATTCCCATCATGCTCAGATCCCACATTTTCAAAATATCATCCCATACATACATATATATGTACATATACATCCACACACACACACAGATGGAGAGATATAATCCCGTAGTGCCTGGGCCAATCCCTATAAAGCTGCTGAGTCCATCCAGTCCATGATGTCAGGCTCCAACTTTTGTAACAGTCTCTCAGAGCAGGGGAGGCTGTGTGCAGTGTTGGATCGCTGCCTGTTGATGCTGATTGTTCCTTTACTGCAGAACTTGTCTGGTTTCATCAAAGTTCGTTCTTTGTTGGGATGATGGTCTGAGGGTCAGTCGCGGATGACTTGAAGACATCTAGTTGATGGGCTATAAAAAAACACATTACATAACAAGCAACAGCATGCAATTGAGTTCATTGGCTGTTTTCTCCTAAAATCAAATCTCCTTGAGGTACACATCGGACTTCCCCATCTTCCCACATTACCCACCAAGTATATCTGGGTCCCTGAGCAAAAGCAATCCCACTAGTGGGTTTGCCTTTACTTGAAGCAGGAATGACCCAGACTGTCTTCCCCAGCAAATTCTTTATGTGCACCACAGGAACGTTGTCCTCCTCTACAGTATGTAGAAGTTCTGACTGGGCTGGACCAGCTCTGTTGGCAGATCCTCTGGTGTTGACCAACCAGGTGACCTTTGGTTAATGTGTATCCCAAGGCTTGAAAGTCCCACCACCCATTGCTCTCATTGTAGGTTTTAATAGCCCTTACTCCGTTTTATGGCAAAACTGGCTGTCATCAGGATTTCGATTCTTTTCTTCCCTTTCTCAAAGAGTTCTGCTGCTGTATCACCCCACACAATGATGTCATCAATGTATTGCAGGTGTTCTGGAGCTTGCCCCAGTTCCAGTGCAGTCTGGATCAGTCCATGGCAGATGGTAGGGCTGTGTTTCCACCTTGGGGGCAGTCGGTTCCAAGTGTACTGGATGCCCCTCCAAGTAAAAGCGAACTGTGGCCTGCACTCTGCTGCCAGAGAAATTGAGAAAAAAGCATTGGCAATGTCAATCGTGGCATACCACTTGGCTGCCTTTGACTCCAGTTCATACTGAAGCTCTAGCATGTCCGGTATGGCAGCACTCAAGGAAGGGGTAACTTCGTTCAGGCCACGATAGTCTACTGTTAGTCTCCACTCTCTGTTAGAGTCTCTCATTGGCCATATGGGGCTATTAAAGGGTGAGTGGGTCCTACTGATCACTCCTTGACTCTCCAATCTACAGATCAGCTTATGGATGGGAATCAGGGAGTCTCGGTTGGTGCGATATTGCCCCCGGTGCACTGTTGCAGTCGCGACTGGCACTTGTTGTTCTTCGACCTTCAGCAACCCCACAGCAGAAGGATCCTCTGAGAGATCAGGCAAGGTGGACAGCTGCTCCACTTCCTCTGTCTCCAAAGCAGCAATACCGAAAGCCCATCGGTACCCTTTTGGGTCTTTGAAGTACCCTCTCCTGAGGTAGTCTATGCCAAGGATGCATGGAGCCTCTGGACCAGTCACAATGGGGTGTTTCTGCCATTCCCTCCCAGTCAGGCTGATTTCAGCCTCCAGTATAGTCAACTCTTGGGATCCTCCTGTCACTCCAGAAATAGAAATAGCTTCCACCCCTTGACAGCATGATGGCATCACTGTACACTGTGCACCGGTATCTACTAGAGCCTTATACTTCTGTGGGGCTGATGTGCCAGGCCATCTGATCCATACAGTCCAATAAGTTCGATTGTCCCCTACCTCCACCTGGCTGGAGGCGGGGCCCCTCTAGTAGTCATCACATTGGTCACTCACGTCTTGTAGAGATGGATTATTCTTCTTCATCACAGGAGCTGAGGTAAAATCTGCTCTTCCACTCCATCTGGAAACCTGCTCACCAGAGACTGAAGCCGCAGCCTTCGTGGGGTGATCAGACTTGACCTTTGCTCTCCTTCACAGTTCTCGCACCCGCTCCTCCAAAACTGAAGTAGGCTTTCCATCCCACTCCATCATATCTTCTCCATGATCCTGCAGGTAAAACCGTAGGGTGGCCCGTGGTGTATACCTTCTATATCTTCTCTCTCAAACAGTGGGACGCCTTCTCTTAATAGCTGAGACGTGTGTTGGTACATGTGAGGAGCTGGATAGATCGTCTCTCAATCGCTGGAGGTTCTGGGACAGTTTTTCCACAGCTGAGATGATGGAAGGGGTGAGATTATCTTCAAACTCTCGGAGTTTATAAATCATTTCATCCACTGTTGGTGGTCTTATGTCACTCCAGGTTATTGTTGCCAATGAACGGGCATATGATTGGGGTGCATTTCGTGTAAATGTCCGCCACATGGGTCATGTACTTTTGACTTCATCTGGATCTATGGGTATATCCCCAACATTCGGCTTGGTGATATAGATCATCTCTACAATGGCTGATTCTCTCAGAGACTGGATGCCTTTCTCTAGAGTAGTCCACTTGGCCAAAAGACTCATAACATCATCCTTGTATGGAAACCTATCTTTCACAGCTGCCACAAGCCACTTCCAAAGGCTGAGGGACTTTTTCTCTCTTGCAATTGCTTTGTCAATTCCCCCTTCCCTGGCAAGTGATCCCAGCTATTTGGCTTCTCTACCTTCTAGTTCATGACTGTCGGCCCCATTGTCCCAGCATCGGAGCAGCCAGGTGATGATGTGCTCCCCTGGCTGACGGGTAAAGTCTTTTCGCATATTCCGTAGCTCGGTTGAGGTCCGAGATCGAGAAGTCACCTCTTCCTTTTCTTCTTCTTCTTCATCATGTGGTAATAACTGCTGGTCAGATGCTGTCCCAGGTGGTGACGTTTCTTTGTCTTGTTTCATCTTTCCTGCCTCTTCTTTCTTTTCCTCTTGCGTACAGGGGCAACCGATATTGGTATGAGTTGGTCCTCTGGTTTAGCTGCAGTGATTATTACTGTGGTTTGGGTAGCTGCCGTACTTGTCACTGGGGTTTGAGTCGTGGCTGTACCTGTCACTGGTGGTGATGTAGCTGCTGTACTTGGAGCTGGATTAACTGCGCTGTCCATTACTCCGCCCTCAGATCCAGAGACCTTTTTTTCCTTTTGAAGATGCTGGGCAGTGTTAAACAAGGCTCTGTAAGTATAAGCCAAGCCCCAGCATGTTGCCATGATTTGTCCATCTCTGGTGTGACCAGAATGATCACACATCTCCTTTAAATGTTTTACTAATTTTTCTGGGTTTTGCATTTGTTCATTGGTGAAGTTCCAAAGTACTGGAGGGGCCCACTGGCCTAGATACTTGCCCATACTATCCCACACACCCTGCCACTCATGATTGTCCAGCCTTGGGGAAAATCTCTTGGCCATCCTGGATTGTGGTCTAACCCCAGACATGGCCCACACCCCACTCTGCTTAACTCTCCAGACCAGACTAAATAGTTGTGAGTACAGCATATTCAGTATGTGTGCCAACATGATAATTCCCGTCACCACCAGCAGGCGGATCTCAAAGGTATCTAAAGGCCACTCAAAACCTTCAGAATTCTCAAACAGTGTTGTAAACGGCCTGGTGGGGGCGCTGGGAGCACAAAAGAATGTCTCCTTCACAGGCTGACCACCCCAGGAGGTGAAAAAAAAAACATGGAATTGCTAAAAACTTCCATTATAAAACTTCCATCCTTCCCAAAGGATAGGGTTGGTGGCCACACTGGAAACACACACCGGGTCAGTTTCATGATCACTAAGTCCATTGTATTAACAATCCATGCAATACTGTATAATGTCACAAGAACCTTAACCCAAAACCCAGATCTGAAAAACGTTAAGATAAGAAGAACCGGCTGTAAGTAAAGTATCATACACTGAACCTGTGAGAACCAGAGCAGCAACTTTGAGAGCCAGTAAATCAGCATTGTGACGAGTGGCTGTTTTGTCTTTATCTCAACCCTTAAGTGCCCCATGTTGGGCGCCAAAAATGTGGCGGTTTAAACCATAAATTTCCCTTCTCCCTCCTTTTCTGCCCCACCCCCACCCCCCCCCTCCGACTGGGGGGAAATGGGGAGAGGAACCAAAGAAAATGTAACTCCCATGGGTTGAGATAAGAACAGTCCAGTAACTAAGATACAATACAAATCTACTGCCACCACCACCACCAATAATAATGACAACGTAAATACAAAGGGAGAGGATACAACCTTTTTGCCGCCTGACGGAGCCGAGAGAACGCGCGCTGCTCCAGGGACCGCTCCACTCCAGAGACCGCGTGGCGCGAGAGAGAGACCACATGCCGCTCCCCCCACTGCGTGCTGCGAGAGCCCTCCCCCCCCCCCCCCCCCCATCCCCCCGAATCCTACCTCCTGGTCATGACGTGCTGTGGTATGGAATAACCTCATTGTTCAGCCCGGGTCAGGCGCCCTGCCTCCCCTCCCCCAGCTTTTCTCTCTTTCCCGGCGTAACATGAGACTCCGCGGGCGAGGGGGGGGGGGGTGAAAGCCGAACCCATAACACCTGGGCAACCCATCCCAGTGCCTCACCACCCTTACAGTAAAGAACTTCCTCCTTATATCCAATCTAAACTTCCCCTGTTGAAGTTTGAACCCATTACCCCTTGTCATAGAATCACAGAACCATAGAATAGTTAGGGTTGGAAAGGATCTTAAGGTCATCTAGTTCCAACCACCCTGCCATCGTCGTGGAGACCTCACACTAAACCATGTCACCCAAGGCTCTGCCCAACCCAGCCTTGAACACCACCAGCAATGGAGCATTCACAACTTCCCTCGGCAACACATTCCAGTTCCTCACCACCCGCACAGTAAAGAATTTCTTCCTCATATCCAGTCTAAATTGCCCCTGTTTAAGTTTGAGACCATTACCCCTTGTCCTCTCATGACAGTCCCTCATGAAGAGTCCCTCCCCAGCATCCCTATCGGCCCCCTTCAGATACTAGAAGGCTGCTATGAGGTCTCCACACAGCCTCCTCTTCTCCAGGCTGAGCAGCCCATGTTTTTCAACCTATCTTCATATGGGAGGTGCTACAGTACCCTGATCATCCTCATGGCCCTCCTTTGGACTTTTTCCAACAGTTCCATGTCCTTTTTATGTTGAGGACACCAGAACTTCACTCAATGCTCCAAGTGAGATCTCCCAAGAGCAGAGTAGAGGGCAGGATCAGCAGAGTAGAGGGGCAGATCCCTCTGCAGAGTCTTTCTATCCTGCAGCAGATCAACTCTCACAGCCCACTTGGTGTCGTCCACAAATTCACCAAGGGTGCACTCAATCGCCTCATTCATATCTTCACTGACGATATTAAACAACAGTTTCCAGCCCAGTGAAGAATCCACGTATTCAGGCCATGAGCAGCCAATTTCTGCATGAGAATGCTGTGGGACACAATGTCAAATGCTTCACTTAAGCCCAAATAGACAAGGATGAGCGTTGCCAACGCCTTATCACAGGAGATAAGGCGTCTCTCATCAACGTCCTTATCACAGGAGATCAGGTTGGTCAAACATGACCTGCTCTTCCTGAATCCATGCTGTCTGGGCCTTGTCCCTACACTTTCTCACACACGTTTTATAATCTCACTTAAGATATCTGCTCTGTGACCTTCCCCACTAACGGGCTTAGGCTGACAGACCTGTAGTTCCCGTGGTCTTCCTTCCTGCCCTTTTTACAGACACATGTCACGCTGGCAAACCTCCAGTCCTCTAGGACCTTACCACTAGACCAGGACTGCTGATAAATGGTGGAGAGTGGCTTAGCAAGCTGCTTTGCCAGCTCCTTCAGCACACTTAGGGATAACCCATCCAGCCCCATAGACTTGTATACATCTAAGTGGAGCAGGAGATCTGTAACCATTTATTCCTGGATTATGGGGACTTCAATCAGCTCCTCATCTTTGCCATCCAGCTAAGGGGACTGAATACCCTGGGGATGGCTGGTGTGACTATTAAAGACTGGGGCAAAAGAAGCATTGAGTTCCTTAGCCTTTTCCTCATCTTCAGTCACTAGGTTTCCCCTAGCACTCAGTAGAGGATGGAGGTTCTCCTTTTATTACTAATATGTTTGTAAAAGTACTTTTTATTATATTTTTTGGAAGTGGCCAGATTCAGTTTCATCTGTGCCTTTGCCTTTCTAACTTTCTCTCTACATAATCTAACAACATCCTTATACTTTTCATGGGGTAACTGTCCCTTCTTCCAAAGATGACAAATTCTCTTTTTCCTCCTGAGTTCAAGCAGTATCTCCTTGTTGAGCCAGGCTGGTATCCTTCACCACAGGTTTAATTTTCAGGACATAGGGACTGCCCACTCTTTCACCTTAAGGATTTCATTTTTGGAGAGTGTCCAGCCTTCCTGGACCACTTTGTCCTTCAATAATGTTTCCCAAAGAATTCTGCCAACCTGTGTCCTCAGCAAGCCAAAGTCAGCCCTTCAGAAGTCAAAGTTGGAGGTTTTGCTGACTTTCTTCCTGACTTCTCAAAGGACTGAAAATTCAGTCATTTCATGATAGCTTTGCACAATACAGCCTCCAACCATCAACACTAGTCCTTCTCTGTTTGTGAGCAGCATATCTAACCTGGCATTTTTCCCAAGCTGGTTCACTAACCAGCTGGGAATTTATCTTCTACAACCCTCGAAGAACCTTCTGGATTGTTTCTTCTCTGTTGTGTTGTACTTCCAGCAGATAACATAGACAGCAACAGCAAAGAAAGCAAGAGCAATTTGTTTTCAAAGACAAAATAATGAAGCATAAGAAAAACTTCTTAGATTTGGTTTCAATACATGTTTTTACAGACTTCCTGCAGAATGCAAAAGGCACAGAAAGGGGACATCACTCCAGACCCATAATGAATTTTCTTATTGGTGTGCCCACAGTTAACTGAAAACTAGCAAAGTACCAGGATTCTGTAAAAGCCTCCAACACCCCTCCTTGTCTCTTTCCAGTGTGGAAAGTTTATTTCACAATAAGAAAATCAGGTCTCTAAAGATAAACATAACTTTACAGTTCCTTTTTAAAATTATAAGCTATGAATCAATCTCTGAATTCTAAACCTCATAATCCTTTTATTCATCAGTTTCTTGCTGATACAACTTAAAATTAAATCCGAGCTCCTTGTAAGTTCCATGAGCTTCTCTAGTAACATAGTGACACTGAAGGGGATCAAGCAGGACAGCACTCATTCTCTGAACATGGAAAGAGATCCAGCAGATCATGCTTTGAGCATGGAAAGGTCTCACAGCTGTGTTGGTTCAAGCCTGCAGAATCAAGGAGGAGCATGCCCAGGTTTCAACTATTCCACAGGCACCACATGTGCTTTGGAGAAGAACTGCTAATTGTTGCACAGATACCAAACTGACGGAAGTTGGCATCAGAGAATGGCAGAGGTGCAAGAAGCTCCCCCACAGGTCACTTTTCTGCTTTTTTTCTGTCTACAGGCTGTCTCTCAGCAAAGCACTCTCGGCAATAGCACTTCATGAAGAGCTGTGTATTTCCAAAGTTCCTCAGTTTTAGCAATCAATGTCAGGAAGGGAAGAAAATGAGTACATTAGGACACCACCAGGTCTTGTTAATACACTGAAAACAAAGTAGCCCAGAAGTTGAAGTATTTACTTCTGACTTAAAACACCCCTCTTTTTCTACCCTCTTATACCCTTTATACATGTGATCTTAGTCTGGTCGCTCTTTACAGGTCAGGTTTCTACACTAAAGGCAGCATATGCTTTGCTCATGGAAGTATTTACTTTCAGGTTTCCTGCTGCAATAGGGGCCATTCAGTACAGTATGAAGGTCAAAATAAAATTAAAAGTAAGCTAGAATTTCAAAAGTAACAGAAGCTTTACAGTGACTGATACTGCGAACTAAGTAAACACCAGCATAAAGACAATAAAAGTCTTGTTTCAGTAAATGCAATCAAGTTGTAACTATTTAGTACACCACTGAATGTAAAATTTTGTGCCTAATTAGGATCATCTTTGCCAGCTTTAGGTTGAATCAAATATATTTTCACAAACATGTCTGTAGCACAGAAGCTATTTTGTACTTTAAGTATATTCCTCATCTTAGTCCAGAGCAACCTTCCAGTGTAACAGGCCCGTAACATTTTCTCACTTACTTGTTGCATTACTCTATCATATGGAACAGGGAAAGAGAGGCATACAACTATTTCTCATGCAAATGCAGTTGTTAGAGTTGTGAATAAGACACTTGATGAAAGAAAAGAAGTTTTTCCTTGTAGTTTATTAGATTTTGTGCTGTTTTGTGAAAAGGAAGCAATAAGACAGTTGAACAATGAAATTATGCTGATTTGCCCATGTAACAATGACCTTCTATAGACATGTATAGCCATGTCTTTCTTTTCTGTATTGACTCTCATTTTTCATCTACTGTTCATTTGGCAGACATCAGAAAACACCCACCTGTACTGCCCATCACACATCCTGGTTTTCGGTCTGAAACTGATGAAATCATTCTATATCAAATTTCAACCTAAGTGGTCATTTTTAACAAAATTCAAGTTGTGTGTACCTGCCTGGGTTTGGTTTTATTTTTTTTTCCCAAATTGTTACAGATAGTTTCACTCTACTATAAGGTTTATATCAGATTTAAATTTAAATCAGATTTATATAATTTGATTTATTGTCAACATATCCAATCCCATGTTGATGTCATCTGAAAATATTTTCTTTTCCTGACTTGCCCAAGCTGGAAATAATGAGCAATTCACATCATCCTCAGGGCACTTTTTGACCTGAAGTAGATTACAATAATATTTAGGTGGACAACTTACAATATTGAACTCTGTTGCTAGGGATTCCCTTTGTAATAAGCATCCCCTATGACCTATTTCTGAAGAGAAAAACGAGCCATTTCATTACTCACAGACAAGAGCTGGCAGTGTGCGTTTGCAGCCCAGAAAGACAACCGTATCCTGGGCTGCGTCAAAAGGAGCATGACCAGCAGGTCGAGGGAGGTGATCCTACCCCTCTACTCTGCTCTCGTGAGACCTCACTTGGAGTATTGTGTGCAGTTCTGGCATCCTCAACATAAAAAGGACATGGAAGTGTTGGACCAAATCCAGAGGAGGGCCACGAGGATGATCAGGGGACTGGAGCACCTCCCATATGAGGATTGGATGAGAAAGTTGGGTCTGTTCAGCCTGGAGAAGAGAAGGCTGTGTGGAGATTGAAGGGGGCCTATAAGGATGCTGGGGAGTGACTCTTCATGAGGAACTGTATTGATAGGACAAGGGATAATGGGTTCAAACTTAAACAGGGGAAGTTTAGACTGGACATGAAGAAGAAATTCTTTATTGTAAGGGTGGTGAGGCACTGGAATGTGTTGCCGAGGGAAGTTGTGAATGCTCCATCGCTGGTGGTGTTCAAGGCTGGGTTGGACATAGGCTCGGGTGGCATGGTTTAGTGTGAGGTGTCCCTGCTGATGGCAGGGTATTTGGAACTAGATGATCTTAAGGTCCTTTCTAACCCTAACTACTCTATGATGCTATGATTCTTAGACAGCTTTAGGTCCATTTCTTATCTGCCTATCTTAGCCAATATGGCTAATATGACATGCCAAAATATTTTGACTCCCTTTTTTAATTTGCATAAATAAAATCATTTAGAAGTTCAAAACAAGTCCAAAAAAACCCCTTGAAATTTATGCTGAAACTGCCTGAAGTCCTCAAGTATTTCCAGAGGCTTAAAATTATAAAAGCAAATCAAGACCCAAACACGAGCTCACTTAGGAAGATTTTATTGTTATGGTTAAGTGAGTGTGATTATAGCTGAAAAGTTGTGGAAGCAAATATTTAGGTTCAATGGTTAATACTACTTAAGAATTCCAGTGCTGCATTTATTCAGCCTTTAATTGGACTGCACTGACACACTGACAGTTAAAAAACAAAACAAAACAAAACAAAACAAAACATTTTTTTCTCTTCTTCTATCCTTCACTTCTATTGCTCCATCTTGCTCATCCACCCGAGCCAGAAAATTTGCAAAAGTATTTGCAAAAGATGAAAAATGAATAGCTCTCTGTAGATTCTTACCAAGCTGTAGCAAATTTCTAGTTTTTGTCAAAACTTTAGAATGCTAAGAGCCTATTTTACAAATATACTTAACATAAAATTTATGAGTACCTAAAAACCTTTTGAACAAGTGACATTAAGCTACCTTTGAAAAGACATGTTCAACAATAATGTGAATAAATCTTAAAAGAAAGGCTATGCTTTTCCCATTAATTTGCTGCTTTTATGATTGAGGTGGTGCTAGAAATTAAGGATATTAAATTTGACAATTTTGAAAATAATGGGAGCATTCATATAAGCATAACTTTTACATGGGTAACTTAGTGTATTATAAATGCTTTAAAAACCATAATATACGGCTGCACAGATGTGTGCAATCATTTAATGTTGTTTACATAGCATAAACTAAAGTCTTTGAAAAATAATTGGGGAAGATTCAATTGCTGAGATGAGTAGCTCGAGAGAGGATGCCTTCAACACCTGATCAGGAGGAAGCTCAGTGTCCAGGAGCTTCAACTCAGAGCAGCAACATCACCGAGGGAGCCTCAAGTCCTCGGCAGGACCGGCCCAGGAACCAGCAGCTCAGCGGATTCACAGGGAGCGGCGCCAGGAGGAGCGGCACCACCCCTGACTACGTAAAAACCTGCCCAGGGAGCGCGGCGAGCAGGGCGGGTTCGAGGCAGTTTGCGAGGCCGTTCGCGCAGGCAAGCGACCTGAGTGGTGAGTGCTCTCCATATGACCAGAGTCTGGTCTGGAAGCTCTGCTCTGGCTGCCCCAGCGGTGGCCAGTGTAGGCACCCAGACAGAGCCGATGAGAAGGGAGGATGCAGCGCAGAGCTCAGGGCGTAGAGAGCGCCTGCA
The DNA here is from genome assembly GCA_017639245.1 of Myiopsitta monachus. Classification (NCBI taxonomy): domain Eukaryota; kingdom Metazoa; phylum Chordata; class Aves; order Psittaciformes; family Psittacidae; genus Myiopsitta; species Myiopsitta monachus. Next base: position 59,789,417 of record CM029941.1, read on the forward strand.
CTGCTCTCCTGAGGGGAGGCTGCGCAATGGGCAGGGCTGCACTCGGGGCTCCCTGGTGGAGGTCCTTCTGCAGTAGGTGGCTGAGCTGCAGTATGCTGTTACTAGGCTGAAATATGTCAGGGAAGCTTGAGAGGAAGCAGCACTGCTTGCTCCAGGACCAGACTGTGCAGGGGCCTCAAGCGTCCACTGTCACTCATGCAGCAACTGAGGCCGCTAACCCAGGAAGCTGGAAAAGAGTAACAAAAAAAAAAAAACCAAAAAAAAAAAAAAAAAAAAAAGGAGGAAGAGGACAATTAAAAGCAAGGGGCTTCCTCCTAAACCTCTTGTCCCCACCCAGAACTGCTTTGCTGTCCTGCAGGGGGCTGATGAGGAAACACACTCGCACCAGGAACAACCGGCTGATGCACTGATAAAAAAGATCACTACTGGTGCTGCCAGGAAGAAGTGGCAGGTCGTAGTGGTGGGGGAATCTGTTCTGAAAGGCACAGAGGCACCCATCTGTCGGCCTATCCCAGTCTCAAGGGAGGTGTATTGCCTACCAGGGGCTTGGATCAGCGATGTTGCAGAGAGGCTGCCTTTTCTAGTCGGTACCACTGACTATTACCCACTTTTAATGATCCATGTGGGTGCTACTGATATAGATAGCAGTAGCCTGGAGAACATAAGGAAGAACTACAGAGCTCTGGGAGAGGTGGTTAGAGGCTCTGGAGCTCAGACTGTCTTTTCCTCAATTCTCCAGGATACAGGGCAGGACCTTAAAAAGGCTAGGAGGATTGCCCAGGTTAATAAATGGTTAGAAGGGTGGTGCCATAGTCAGGGGTTTGGGTACCTTGAACATGGGACTCAATTTAGTAGGCCAGATCTGCTGAGGGCTGGTGGAGCTGGTTAGATAAGGAAAGAGAAGAGCTGTTTTGGTAGGAGGCTTTCCAGACTGGTCAAGGATGTTTTAAACTAGAAATGCTGGGGGAGGGGGGCATCATTCCATCCCAACACACCCAGTCACTTGCCAACACCTATAATCATAGAATCATAGCATTATAGAATAGTTAGAGTTGGAAAGGACCTTAAGATCACCTACTTTCAACCCCCCTGCATGGGCAGGGACACCTCCCACTAAACCATGTCACCCAAGGCTATGTCCAACCCAGCCTTGAACACTGCCAGCAATGGAGCATTCACAAATTCCCTGGAAAACCCATTCCAGTGTCTCATCACCCTTACAATAAAGATTTTCTTCCTCATATCCAATCTAAAATTCCCCTGCTTAAGTTTGAACCCATTACCCCTTGTCCTCTCACAACAGTCCCTCATGAAGAGTCCCTCCCCAGCATCCCTATAGGCACCCTTCAGATACTGGAAGGCTGCTAGGAGGCCTCCACGCAGCCTTCTCTTCTCCAGGCTCAACACCCCCAACTTCCTCAGCCTATCTTCATATGGGAGGTGCTCCAGTCCCCTAATCATCCTCGTGGCCCTGCTCTGGACTTGGTCCAACACTTCCATGTCCTTTTTATGTTGAGGACACCAGAACTGCACACAATACTCCAAGTGAGGTCTCACGAGAACAGAGTAGAGGGGTAGGATCACCTCCCTCGACCTGCTGGTCACGCTCCTTTTGATGCAGCCCAGCATATGGTTGTCTTTCTGGGCTGCAAGCGTTCAGAGCAACATAGAGATATTCCAGCTGCTCCAGCCAATGAGCCGGCTTCCACTGGACCTCGGCTCAGATGCCTCTATACAAAAGCCTGTAGCATAGGTAACAAACAAGAGGCATTAAGAGGCGTGTGCATGTCAACAGGGGTATGATATCATAGGCATCACAGAAACATGGTGGGATGGCTCCTATGACTGGTGTGTTGGAATGGAAGGTTACAGGCTCTTTAGAAAAGACAGGCTCTGCAGGCAGGGAGAGGGAGTTGCTATTTATGTTAGGGATAGGCTGGAGAGTATGGAACTCTGTCTGGGGACAGGTGAGCAGTTGACAGAGAGTTTGTGGGTCAGGGTTAAAGGGAGAACAGTGATGGGAGACATTATTGTGGGGATCTGTTACAGACCATCTGACCAAGAGGACTCTGTGGATGAAGCACTCTATAGACAGATAGGAACAGCCTCACACTCGCAGGCCCTTGTTCTCATGGGGGACTTCAACCACCCTGATATCTGTTGGAGGGATGGTACGGCCTGGCACAAGCAATCCAGGAAGTTACTTGATTGTGTGGAAGACAACTTCCTTCTGCAAGTAATAGAGAGGCTGACAAGGAGAGGTGCCATGCTTGACCTCGTGCTCACCAACAGGTTGTTTGGAAATGTGATGCTCCAGGGCAGCCTTGATTGCAGTGAAAATGAGATGGTTGAATTCAAGATCCTCAGGAGAGTGAGAAGAGCGTGCAGCAAGTTCACTGCCCTGGACTTCAAGAGAGCAGACTTCGGCCTTTTCAGGAACCTGCTCAGTAAGGTTCCATGGGATATAGCCCGAGAGGGCAGGGGGCTCAAGACTGTTGATTGGTATTCAAGGACCACCTGCTGCAAGCTCAGGAGCGATGTATCCCTACTAGAAGGAAGTGCAGCAGAAGGGCCAGGAGGTCTCTATGGATGGACAAGGAGCTGATGAAGAAACTCAGTGGAAAAAAAGAGGCTTAAGAAAGGTGGAAGCAAGGACAGGCGGCGTGGGAAGAATACAGGGATGTTGTCCAGGAAGTTGGGGAGCAGGTTAGGAAAGCTAAGGCCCACTTAAAATTAAACTTGGCTAGGGATGTGAAAGAGAGCAGGAAGGGATTCTATAAGTACATTGCAAATAAAAGACAGACTAGGGACAGCGTGGGCACTCTCCAGAAGCTATTGGGAGAATTTGCTACTCTGGATTTGGAGAAGGCTGAGGTTCTTAATGACTTCATTGCCTCAGTCTTCACTGCCAAATGCTCTGACCACACCACCCAAGTCTTGGAAGGCAGACGCAGGGACAGTGAGAATGAAGACCCTAGGCCCACTGTAGGAGAGGATCTGGTTCGAGACCATCTTAGGAACCTGAATGAACACAAGTCCATGGGACCTGATGAAATCCATCCGCGGGTCCTGAAGGAGCTGGCAAATGAAGTTGCTAAGCCACTGTCCATCATAGTTGAAAAATCATGACAGTCAGGTGAAGTTCCCAACAACTGGAAAAAGGGAAATATAACCCCCATTTTCAAGAAGGGGAAAATGGATGACCAGAGAACTACAGACCAGTCAGCTTCACCTCTGTGCCTGCCAAAATCTTGGAGCAGATTCTCCTGGAAGACATACTAAGGCACATGAAAAACAACAAGGTGGTTGGTGACAGCCAGCATGGCTGGCTGTAGAGCTGGTAGAGCAGTTGATGTCATCTACCTGGATTTGTGCAAAGCGTTTAACACTGTCCCACATGATATCCTTATCTCTAAGTTGGGGAGACGTCAATTTGATAGGTGGACCGCTATGGGTGGATAAAGAACAGTCTGGATGGCCGCACGCAAAGAGTAGTGCTCAATGGCTCAATGTCCAGCTTGAGACCAGTAACGAGTGGTGTCCCTCAGGGACTGGTGCTGGAACAAGTCTTGTTCAACATCTTTGTCAGTGACATGGACAGTGGAATTGAGTGCGCACTCAACAACTTTGCCAGTGACACCAAGCTATGTGGTTTGGTTGATATGTTGGAGGGAAGGAATGCCATCCAGAGGGACCTTGAAACACTTGTGAGGTGGGCTGATGCCAACCTGATGAAGTTTAACCATGCCAAGTGCAAGGTCCTCCACCTGGGTGGGAGCAATCCCAGGCACAGCTTCAGGTGGGCAGAGAAGAGATTCAGAGCAGCCTTGTGGAGAAACACTTGGGGGTGTTGGTCGCTCTAAAAATGAGCATGAGTTGGCAGTGTACGCTTGCAATGCAGAAAGACAACCGTATGCTGGGCTGCATCAAAAGGAGCGTGACCAGCAGGTCGAGGGAGGTGATCCTGCCCCTCTACTCTGTTCTCGTGAGACCTCACTTGGAGTATTGTGTGCAGTTCTGGTGTACTCAACATAAAAAGGACATGGAAGTGTTGGACCAAGTCCAGAGCAGGGCCACGAGGATGATTAGGGGACTGGAGCACCTCCCATTTGAAGATAGGCTGAGGAAGTTGGGGGTGTTGAACCTGGAGAAGAGAAGGCTGCGTGGAGGCCTCCTAGCAGCCTTCCAGTATCTGAAGGGTGCCTATAGGGATGCTGGGGAGGGACTCTTCATGAGGGACTGTTGTGAGAGGACAAGGGGTAATGGGTTTCAAACTTAAGCAGGGGAATTTTAGATTGGATATGAGGAAGAAAATCTTTATTGTAAGGGTGATGAGACACTGGAATGGGTTTTCCAGGCAATTTGTGAATGCTCCATTGCTGGCAGTGTTCAAGGCTGGTTGGACATAACCTTGGGTGACATGGTTTTGTTGGAGATGTACCTGCCGATGGCAGCGGGGTTGGAACTAGATGATCTTAAGTTACTTTCTAACCTTAACTATTCTATGATTATTATTCTATGATTCTATGATACTAAGAGAGAATTAGGTGAGTTCCAGTTGATTACTTCAAGACGAGTCCTAAATTCTCTGTCTTTCTTATACTAAAATAGTAAGGAAAGCTTTCTTTTGTCCCCTTCCCTTTTGCCTTTCTTTCCTTTTTGTTTTTCCTGTTCATTTCCTTTTTCTTTTTTCCGTTCATTTCCTTTTCTTTCTCCTCTCAATTCTGTTGTGGTCAGAATTGCCAAAGCTTGAGAATTTAGAGAGTCATTAACCAGAGTTTCAATATTCTCAAAATGGAAGAAGCCCAGAAAAACCTTGTGAAACTTGTAGTAATTGTGTTTTCCTTTCAATAATTCTGAATGGGGATGAGGAATTAAGAAGGACTATATTGTAACTGAAATATTTCTGTTTCTTCATATTAACTTTCATAGCACTGTTTGATCATAAAACATAAATCATCTGGAGAAAATCGGAAACTTGATTTTTTCAGTGAATCATATGGAGATATCAAGGCTGATTTTTTTTTTTTTTAGAATTCAAATAGTATTCTGGAGCTGGGAATGTTTGAAACCAGAAATATCTTTGCTAATCAGGACAAGCAAGATGAACGCATATGTTTGATGCTTGCATAGCTCTAGTCCTTTATGGTGTCTCAGATGCACTGCCTCAAAACGAGAAGCATAGGAGAAGCAACAGTGACCTTTAACTCCCCTACCAAATAACAATACGTTATTCAACATTTATCCTTCTTGTTTAAGCCCAATGATTCTGACTGCTGAGAGTTCAAGGCAATTATGTATTAGAGACAACATCAAAAAGCAGCAGATACAGCTTACCAAAGTTACCTTACTGTTATAATGAGCCTAATTAGAAGATTAGGTTTAACAAAAAGCATCCAAGGTGTAAGCACAAAAGCTTCAGCTCTGTGTGAAATTGCTTTTCCTGGCACAGGTAATTCTCTAAGCACAGAGCTGGTAACACAGAAATCCAGCAGGTAGCTGCAGAGGTACTTTTTTCCAATGGCAGACAAAAGATGTGTCCTGTACCTGCAGTTCTTTTGCTTGATAATATTGCAATTTAATTATATTTTTACATTGATGACTAAATTTAAACACTCCAAAAATAATGAGGAAAATTTAGAGGAATGAAGAAGTTAGACCTTGTAGGTTTTCCACAGTGAGACTGTCTTCCTGAAAGAGAGTACAAAGGAAGAAGTTCCCATTGCCAGTGTTAATACTGCATTTTACTTTTAAGTAGCCAGGAGAAAGGCACGTTAGTCATCTATTAGAAACTACAGACTTGGGTCACCCTGTGCCTGTATGAAAAACACTGGAGGAAAATTTGATGAGCATGGATGGCTCACAGTGTTTACTATGCACTGTAACTGGAGATGATTTTCACTATAGAAAAAAAGATTATTTTAAATCAAAGAATTAAATCAATGTATACACCTAGTGATTTGGAGGATGTGCTATGGAAAAAATGCTATTGATGTTTTGTGCACTCCCATTCTATTCTTAAGGGTAGGACTCCTGCTGAAGTTTGTATACCCTGTTATGTCCTCTAAAGGGGGATTCAGTTGCTTTTTGGAAGAAGAATGCACACAGAAGCATTTTTCAATAGAAAGCAGCTAAGCCAGAAGCATTTAGCATTTCAGTGACTAGATTAAAACACCAAAAAGCATCAGTGTATGTTCAAATGTGATGATTTTTCAGTAAGATATGAACAATATGCATCTTTGATGTGTCACAAAAACATTTTTTATACAGTTTTTCTTCAACACTGGAGGTATGCCAGAGAAAACAAGTAGCTAACTGTCCCAGGTTCAGCAGTAGCAGTCATTTTTCTGTTTCTTAGTAGCTGGTGCAGTGCTGTGCTTTTGAATTTGGCTTTGGAATAGCGCTGATCACACTGATGTTTTTATCAGCTACTTAGAATGTTTAGTCTGACCAAGGACTTCCTGAGCCTCACACTCTGTCAGAGAGGAAGGGAAGCCGGGAGGAAGCAGAGACAGGGCACCTGACCCAAACTAACCAAAGAGGTATTCCATACTACAGCACATCATGCTTAGTACATGCTGTGTTAAAGGGGAAAAGATAAACCCCTTGCTTTATTAGAGGGGGCCAGGAACAGCCCTAATATGCAACTGTCAGTCCGGGCACGTCTGATTCCGGATTCACTGACAGTGTACAATCAACTACAACTATCAGTCTGGACGTGTACTGATTCCAGATTCACTGATAATGCACTACACTGCAGGTTCAATTGTACCCAGGAACCCCCACGGCCACACAGAGAGATGAGGTCATGTTAAGTGAGGAAATTACAATTGGCTACTGAGATAGTGTAATTTATTGATGCAACATGTACAGGTTCTTATGGATTCCCGGTGATAAATACTGTCTGCAAAGCATATGCAAATAATTGTTACATAAATACAAGCGCTTGATATAGTTAACACAGCCTGGCTCTAAAATATATAGGTGACAATAAAGGTAACTCTATAGAGATTCTAAGTTTTCCCAGGGAAGCACTGAATATTGTGCAAGTCTTACCCACAGGTGTCCCTATGGGGGAGGAAAGAGAGGTCCAGCCCATCAACCGCTCCCAGGAGTCTGTTGATGTTATCTTCCTTAACTCATTTGCCATGGTATCTTCCCTAACATTCCTCTTTCTTTTGGGTCATTTTATACTATTTTCACCTTTAAGGTGGAGCTTGAGTGACTCTAGTCATACATACCTTAGAGAGAAGTATATTTTAGCATGCAATGAAGCAAAGTTCACACTAAGGACGGCAGTCAGTCACAAGATGTCTTGCACTACCTAGTTCCCTTTCTTTTTTGCTGAAGTTAGTATGCAACTTCCCCTTTTTTGTGCTGAAGTTAGGACAGAGCGTAACCGCGAGATCTCCACCCTGCTCTACCCTCCGTCTGTGTATGCATGGGGATTGCCGAGGAGTGCACATTGCGGTGGTGGCTGCATCCTGTTTTGAGAGGTCCTGAAAGCCTGGGGCTTTTTTTATGCGTGAACAATGCTGCATTTAAAATATAAGTAGTTATTCCATAGTACATAAACTGGGGGCAGTCTCCCAGAAGAATTAGATCACTGCTCAGTCAGGCTGGGAATCGGTCGGCGGGTGGTGAGCGGTTGAATTCTCCTCCCTTGTTATTTCCCTTATCATTCTTATTATTGGTGGTATCAGTAGTGGTTTGTGTTATACCTTAGTTACTGGACTGTTCTTATCTTAACTTGTGGGAGTTGCATTCTTTCGATTCTCCTCCCCATCCCACTGGGAGCAGGGGGAGGAAGGAGAGGGGTGAGCTAATGACATCGTGGCAGATTTACAGCTGGGCTTAAACCACAACACTAGCAATTGCCTGAACAGTGGTAGTAGCATGCCTAATTCACGTATGGGCTGGAATATGCAACCAAACAGTTATGAGTAAGACTGTTTTCCCTGGAAGTAGTTGTGTATTGTCATGTCTGAAGCAGCCAAAATGTGCGTGGTTTACCATAAAGAGTTTTGTCACTGCAGCTCCAGACAACAGTTCCAGAGAGAACGAAGTGCATATAAAAGATAATATCTTGCAATGTGTGAGTATAGAAGAGAAAGTAGTGGTGGGAAAGAGGAGATAATAAGGTTTGGTGGAAGAGTAGATAGATTATTATTGATAAGAAATCTATAAGCAAGTGTTGTACTTGGCTGGTTTGAAACTGGTATAAACAAAACGAAAGCAACTATTCAGAATATGAAAGTTAACCTTCAGAAAATATTACCTCTTTGCTGCCAGGTGTTTGATAGTATTTCAGACTAATCAAATATAACAGCGTAAATTAAGGACACAAAGAAGTTTCACAGAGTTACTTGTAAAAGGCAAAGGCTTCCCATCAATAAAGATCTTGGTACTCAAGATGGGAAAAAGTTATCACAAACGTTTGACAGTTGCAAAAGTCCTGGTAATACTGGCGTAAATGCACTTCAAAAGTTTTCAGCATTGACTATGAAAAACCCCTTTTTTTTCTCAATTTGATGGTGAGATTAGATTTATACTTCCTTTAAATGCAAGTTTCTAAATCTGAAAATGTCCAGTGTCATGGCTCTTTAATGTTTTTTCCTACCAAAGTCGAACCTATGCTAATAGGTCTTCTGTGATCTGTGTCACCATTTAACTCCACTGGAATTAGAAATAAAATAAAAATGTATTCTCTCAATCAGAATGTACAGCATACAGAACCAATGTTTTGAAACGTACATCTTCATAATGCAACTATTGTTATTATATGAAAAGATTTTTGGTTTAAATTGTAGGGATTGCGAACATTTCTAGGTGTGTTATTACCAGATTAACCTAATTAACATATCATTCTATTTAACTGAAGCAAAAAGTCCTTGCACAAATATTTTGTCTTGAAAATTTAAATTTACTATTACTAGCTATGAAGACAGTCGATGGTGTCATATACATTAATATGATAGAATTAAAGATTTTCATGCTTTGGAGAGCAGCACTTATATTGGTCAGTGAAGCCATTAGGAACTTCCTAATAAAATTTTGCTTGCAAATGTGAGCTAATGAAAATATGTACTTTAATAATTTATATTGTAAAGAGTAGAAATGCACCACAAAATTCACCAGCATATACACTTTGCAGGATTATACAAAATGAGATTCTGAAAACTCTTAGCATGGATCCAAATTCTTTTTCTGGAGTGTTCAAGCGAGACACCAGGTGACAAAGCTAGCCTGCGAAGTGCTTGTAAAAGGGTCCCAGTCTTCATGTTCAGCTGTATGTTGCAACCAGAAAAAATTAAAATACAAAACCAAACAAAAAAGCCTGTTAAAATACACGATTTTAAATAAAGGTCTCTTAAGCCAAGTGAATGTCCCCCTATGAAAAAAATGGTTTAAAAAGCATGGTTAAATTACTTTTTCAAGTAACCTGTATTACATTATAAAAGGAGAATAAATGAAGGGAAAATGTAAGAGATGGCCTATCAACCTGAACTTATTGAACTGAAAAACCTAGTTACACTAACCTAATTGTACTGAACAAAACAAGCAAGACCAAAAGGTTTTCAAATGGCTCTTTTTCCTAAGACAAACCATAGAGAGAAAACTCCTAATTTTAATTCTTCTCCTTCTTACCCTGAAGGTCTATGTGAATCTCACATTTGCAGTTGTAACTGAGAAAATGAAGTCAGTTCCAGGAGAAACACTTTGCTTTCCTATAAAGCATGAGGAGTATGTTAATATTTCTGAAACCTGGAGCTCAATTAGTCATTTGAGATTATGCCATTTTTACATAATGAGCAATTAATTAGTATAATTACAAAGGCAGAGCTTGGGAAAATAGAAATTGCCATCTCATATCATATTGATGGTATGTCTAATTCAGTATCGTAAATCTGGCAGCAGACAATGCTTCGTATGTGATTGAAGGAAGTGCAGGATAGTGCTTATGGGATTGTTTGCAGCTGCATTGATACCCCAGCTTTACTGGAAGTTATCCCCGTGAAGTAAAACAGTTCTGAACTACTCTGATCTTCTCCCTTACTCTTAAAAACTAATGCAACTGTTGATGTTTTAATCTTTGAAAAGAGTTTCAATCCTTGGTTTTGAATCAAATAAGCCCTTAGCCACAGTGCTCACTACTAGTGTTAATGAATTTGTTCCACAAGCAGATTTCATGCTCATGTAAAAGGATGTTCTGTTTTCCTGCTTTAAAGGTGTAGGCTTCACTTCCGCAGTGTACCCTTTTTTTTTTTTTTTTTTTTTTTTTGGTTGTTGCTTTGTTGTTTTTTTTTTGGTTTTTTGTTTTTTGTTTTTTTTTTGTCTTATTCAGAAGAATCAGCCAATTTTGTTCTTGTCTGGCTGACCACTCCCTATTTCCACAAGCATTTCAAGTGGACACTCCAAAAACAGAATCATAGAATCATAGAATATTTAGGGTTGGAAAGGACCTTAAATCATGTAGTTCCAACCCCCCTGCCATGGGCAGGGACACTTCCCACTAAACCATGCCATCCAAGGCTCTGTCCAACCTGGCCTTGAATACCGACAGGGATGGAGCATTCATAACTTCCCTGGGCAACCCATTCCAGTGCCTCACACCCTTACAGAAGACCCATCTGTGTCAGAGATTGGCTGAAAGTCACCCTTGTACACACATGCACTTGCCTCCTATTAAAGGAGTCAAATGAACATTTAGAATTCTTACACTTTAAATTAACAGAATTCTCTTCAACCAGAGAAACAAGGCAGCTAATATATCACCAGCAAGATTGTGACAGATATACATTTGATTTGGTCCAAACTTACCTGTTTACTTAACAGTACAAGTCAGATCCCTGCAAATACCATGGATGAGGTCCTGTGCCTTTGAGTGAAGAAATTATGTGAGTGAAAATTCTAAGCTTTATTTTTCTTTCTGGTTTTGCTCTCAAAATCAGACTGGAAGTGGAGAAACATCCCAGAAGTGGTCCTCTCCTGACAAATTGACATAGCACTTCAGTGATATATTCAAGAAGTCTATTTTGCTACTAATCTCCAGAGGATATCTTAATTTCTTTCTTCTTGTAATAGCTACTGTTTTCAAAACATTTTTTAACTTAAATCTACCAGGCAGCTGAAAGAGGTGAATTCATTATTTTTTTTTTAGCATTCTGATAGCAAATATTCCCAAGCAATGGTGCAGTAGGAACTTTTGAAAAGCAAGCAAGATATTTACAGGTTTTGTCTAGCACATACTGAACTCAAAGTCAAGTCATTTAAATCATTGTCCTGGTTTCAGCTGGAACAGAGTTTGTTGTGGGATTTTTTTTTTTCCTAGTAGCTGGTACAGTGCTGTGTTTGGCTTTAGTCTGAGAACAATGCTGACAGCACACTGATGTTTTAGTTGTTGCTGAGTAGTGCTTACCCTAGTCAAGGATTTTTCAGTCTCTCAGGCTATGCCAGAAAGGAGGGCCACAAGAAGCCAGGAGGGAGCAGAGACAGGACACCTGACCCAAACTAGCTAAAGGGGTATTCCATACCACAGCATGTCATGCCCAGTATATTAATTGTGAGTAGTTACCTGGAAAGGGCCAGCTACTACTTGGGTAAGGTTGAGTACTGATCAGCAGGTGGGGAGCATCACTTCTGTTTCCTGAATTTTAATTTCTCTTTTTTCTTTTTTCCCCTTCTCCCTAGTATTATTACATGTATTGTTATTGTTGTGTTATTTCTACTATCTCTATAATTTACTTTATTTCTCTTAAATGCTTCTGATCTCAACCTGCTGGTTTTTACATTCTTTTGATTCTCCTCCATATCCTGTCTGGGCCTGCAGGAAGGAGGGGTGTGAGTGAGCAGCTTCCTGGTGCAGAGTTACCGGCTGGGGTTAAAACATGATAATCACTTGACTGGGACTGAACTGGAGTTCAGATATTCAATATGAGGACAAATACTGAAATTGTGTTACCTGTGTTTTGAAAATTGTAAAGTTCAGGTTTGGTTTTTGTTGTTGGTTTTGGTTTTGTTTGGGTTTTTTTTGTAATATACACTAGCATTACTTCTTTGTAGTACTTGCATCTGAAAAAACAGGAATCAGTTCGAAAAAGATTTAATTCAATTCCCCTTCATTTCATCTCTGAACAGATTTATTAACTTGAAAAAAAAGGTATTTATTAGAATTAACAGTACTGATTAGGTGTAATCAGATGGTATTTCTAAAGTTTTTAAAAGGCAAAGTTGTACTAAAAACAGGCTAGAGAAAGTGTACAAATAGTGTGGACTATTAAAACAAACCTAATAACAATTTTTTTTGCCTAATTACATTCAGTTGTTCTCTGGCAACCTACAGTCTGATCTATTATAACTGTATAAACATTTATTTTCAGAACAGGAATTTACCATTAATTAGCATCTTATAATCCTTACAAAAATCCTAGAAACAGGTAAGCAAACATGCACTGCGGAAAACTTCTCAGTGTTTTCAGAATTTTTGGGAACAACATATTGTAAATTCAAAGCATTGCAAATTTCTTCATTTTGGCTAAAAATGAAAAAAAAAAAAAAAGATTAAGCTTCTTTGATGCACATATGAGATATTTGTAAATCAAGTAAAATAAATAAGTACGTAGGGTATGGAAACATAGTACATGCCTGCTTAATTTCCTAAAACCAAAACAATCGTCACTCACAGTGTGTTTCCTTTTCTGGTTGTTTTGTGTGTTTTGAGTGAGGCACATACTGAAGATTACCTGCACATTATATTCTTCTTTCAAATTAATTTAGTTTTGCAGCATTCCTGACATTTCTTGATCAATGCTTGCAAGCCACACCAAATTCTATATCCAAAATCACATATATTAATTCTTAAACTATTTATTACCTAGGTAGTTTTTCAGATCCTGCTTCATATACCTGAATGACTTTTAGAGTTTTCAAATTTAGCCTGAGAACAAAATTTTGAATGCAAATGAGTAAATAAACAAACAGGCTTATGAAGTTAATTGCTTTCTTTCACTCAGCAGTAGAGCATCAGTGTTGGGCATGAAATCCGTGGCAGCTATGCCCCAGGCTGGTGCATTAACTGTAAGACAAACCTGTGAAAATAAAAAAGAGCCCTGAGAAATGTTAGCTGTATTATAATACTCTTAAGTGAGTTAAATTGAGATTACATCATTAGAGGTTATAGGGAAATAAGTATACTTTATTTTAGAAAATAATGCAAGTATTTGTACTCAGGAGTAATAGGATTTATCGAATTTTAAAGCTCAGTAACTTAAACCCAAAAACCAATCCAAAGAAATTAAAAAAAAAAAAAGTCAGGAAAGAATAACATGTCTTAATATGTGGTACCCATGTAAACGATTCCCTAGACAGCTGGGCAGAAACTAATAAGAACTCATATATTTGTATGTGTGGCACAAATCCAGCAGTGAATGAATTGTTTTCAGGTTTGTTTCATGTTAAAACAAGTGTCAGATTTAAAAAGGAACAGAAAACTGGTCATGTTGTCAAAGTACCAGCTCATCAGGGTTACTACTGTCATGTATTTGAAATCATCCAACAGAAGAGCGCTCTGGAAAACAGAGCTTTTAACAATTCATCAGAAAATTCTTCCACCTTTCAACAACTTGAATTCCAAAAAATTCTCTGACATTGATTCAATCTATCAACACAAAGTTTGCTGTTTGTGCTATAAGAGTAGATCTGCTACCATATACACATGAAGTTTTTCTGATACAATAGATTGTGAATAACACAGTCTCTTGACACTTCTTCCACATCCAAATGAAGTAATTTTTTAAACTGGATATAAACCCACTCAAATAACTCAAGCAGTGTTTCTGGCATATGAAAGAAACTAGGATTAATGTAGAAGCCTGCTGTTTTCCTGTTCTCATGCTTTAGATGTGATATCTATAAACAACAAATGTCTAATGAAGAGATAGAAATATTTTAACAAGAAAAAATTGTTCATTTATATCCAACGGACTTTGCCTCAGCAAAATGAACATCTTCATAGGAAAAGATCAGTAAGCTTCTGTAGAGTATTTACGTTTTCCTACCTAGCCACAGCTTTCTCATTTTTTTTAGAACACGTCCTTTTTATTTGTCTGTCCTATAATGGCTCACTTAACACCACAAAAAGTAGATTTTCTATTTTTTTTTCTTTTAACACCCCCCCCCCCAAATTTAGATAATTTTGAAGGTATTACCTTTAACTAAACATTGAGTCATTAGTATTTACAAGAATAGGCAAGGACATAGTAAAATACCATCAAAATAACTCTGATGTACTGCAGAGTACTTCATTTATTGCAAATGTGAGTTTTATTTTCTTTCTATAGCACTGTAACCCTTAAGCAAAAGAAAGCAAAGAAAGAAACTAAATGGTTTTAGCAATAAATTATGTTTTCTTATTTTCTTGTTCTTTGGTAGAAGAATTTGGGATTAGGATTACTGACCGCTGCCACAGGGTTTGCCAGTGCCCATTCTATTATTCTCTGCATTCATGGTATTGCAGAAATCTGCTGTCGTGGTTTAAGCCTCACCCAGGCTAATAACTCACGAAGTTTTAGTCACTCACTCACTCCCCTGTTTTTCTTCCCCCAGTCCCGGGGGGATAGGGAGGAGAATTGAAAAAAAAAATGCAACTGGCGCAGGCTGAGATAAGAACAGCTTAGCAACTAGAACTGTTGTGGTTTAAGCTGTAAATTTCACTTCTCCCTCTTCCTCCCCCCCCCCCCCCCACTCCGATGGGGGGGGAATGGGGAGAAGAACCGAAAGAATGTGACTCCCATGGTTGAGATAAGAACATTTCAGTAACTGAGATATAATACAAATCACTACTGCTACCACCAATAATTACAATGACAAGGTAAATACAAGGGAAGAGGATACAACCGCTCACCACCCGACCGAGCCGAGAGAGAGAGACTTCTGGGTTCCTGCCCCCAGTATTTTACATCCTGGGCATGACGTGCTGTGGCATGGAATAGCTCTTTGGTCAGTTTGGTTCAGGCGCCCCGTCCCTGCTTCCTCCTGGCCCCCCCTCCTCCCCAGCAGAGCATGAGACTCAGAAAGTCCTTGTTCAGACCAAAACATTACCAAGCAGCAACTGAAAACAGTGGTGTTATCAGCGCTGCTCCCAGGCCCAAAATCAAAAACACAGCGCTGCACCAGCTACTAAGGAGAAAAATGACTGCTGCCACTGAACCCATGACATCTGCACAAGACTTCCTCAGGAACAAGAAATTAACCGAATCAGGCTGGTGTGAAAATAAAGGTTTCATCATGGTGAGTAACATGAGCTTGACAAACAGGTATGCTACCAAGTGCATGTCAGGAACGGAAAAGGGAAGAAAGGCTAGTTAGTCTGCAGGAAGCTCAGATCGATATGCCTTAGGCAAAGTCTGTTAGTCATTATATGCATATAATTAATTAATTGTGCACATTAATTAATTATATCTTAAAAAAAAAAAAAAGAAAAAAGCTATTTTGCTTGTCTCACAGAGAAGCAGAACAAAAGGCCTCTTTATTTACAGGAGACTTCCATCATAGCAATCTTCAGTTGTATGGGATGATCACTTCAAGACTCTCACATTTTTAACTTTCGAATGTTTTGAGTTTTTTCTTAATATAACTCAGGTCTAGAAGAGCTAAACAAAAAGGTGAAGAATGAAAAAAGTTCTACCACACACCAGAAATAAATAATTCCTATTTATTTCATTTAATATTAGCCTCTAACTGCTAGTCTTGGTCAGAAAGAGGACGGCGCAGAAATTGAATGATTACAGAAAATACAGTTCCAAGAGCTGGGCAGTTTTTATGGCTGTAGTGATTAAACGCATATATGCATTTATACTTAGAGAAAGGAATTTAGAATTTTTTTACATTCTCACTCTTGACATAATATCTTTTCTGTCTTTCCAAAATGGTATAATACAATCTCTTTTTTTTTTTTTTTTTAATTATTTTTTATTATCCTATTTAAGACAAGGAGATTCAGTCCATATTGTCATGATACTGTATATGCAAACCATACAATGCCTTTATTCTAGACATGTGTGGACAGAATTTATTCAGAAATCATGCCATGAAGGAGTACCATTAACTTCCTATGAATCTAGGATCAAAGAAAAGTGAACATCCAGGCAGGGCACTAATCATACCAGCTAAACAAATCATGAAACCTGAATAGTTTTAGAGAAGCATCGTGAGATATTGGAGTAACACCACCAGGTTTCTTTGCATTGTAGGAAGCGAGGGTGACAGACTAAGGCTATCTAAACACCACATTACTATGTATTGAGTCAGAAAGTCTGTGTGAAGTACAGAAATGGTGGTAAAGCACAGCAAAAAGAGTAAATGAAGGCAGAAGCAGAGAAAATAAAGCATTTACTGACACATATCTCACTATGATACTGCTTCCATTATGCTAACACCAACATTCATTGAAATCATCAAATAGCAAACTCTACTTTGAGTGACAGGCCAACACGCTACAACTATTTTACAATTTGCTGTAATTTCATTTTGCAACATAATGGGCTCTAAAAACTATGAATGTGAATAATTGACTAAACCTGATAATGCCAATGAGAAAGCCTTATTCCCATATATGCAAGGTTGCTGTTGAGTTCATTTCTTAAAACTTAACTCATTTGGCAAGAAGTACTAAAGCAAGAAAAAAAAAAAATCTGACAAAAAAAATGTTAAAAAATCAGCTTGTTTGTTTGTTTGTTTGTTTTATAACAAATAGTTAAAGGATTGTAGAAAGAATCATGCACAGGAAATTCCAATAATGGGGGAGATGAATTTATTTAAAACCTCAGTTAATTCTATAAAAAATCATTAGTTGAAGACAAGACAGGAATGAGCAGAGCAAGTCCACAAACTTTCTTGCAACTGGAAGAATTCTGATACCAAAATGGTAATTTAATGAATCTAAGATAATGTTATCAGTGAAAATAAAATGTGAAAGGCATGTAGGCAGGTGTAACAACAAAAAAAAAAAACCCTGTAGCACCCTGTTGAACAGAGCAGTTCAATAAGAAGTTACACATTGACCTTGCATAATAATCACCAGATATTATAACCAGACCCATGACAATGGTACACCACAATTCAGCAGTCCCTTAAGAAACTGACAGTACAGCAATTTATTCATGGTCCTGTGATGCTAGATGTCATCACTGGATTGAGCTGATACCATCATCAAAACCACACAGTGATTAGGATAGAAGTAATTGAGTGGCTGATTTGTTTATCCCATGGCTGGGTTTATCCCAATGGTAGAACAAACTGTTGGTCTGGTACACTTCTCACAGCTTACAATTGTAATCAGTAATTTCAAATACTTTCTTTCAAAAAGAGTTAGTCAAAGATGTGTAGTGGAACGAAAGTATTTACAGAATTTACGCAAATGAAAGAAAAAAATATGAAAAGTTGTAGCACAGGTCAGTTCTGGAAAAGTGGTGACTTGGTCTAGTTGAAATGAAATTGAACATGAGGTACTGAACACGAAGTAGCACTGGTTGAAATTCTGAAATGTTTTTGTAACAGCTGAGGAACCCAAAAATTATCAGCCCCATCATGTTTAATCCCTTTGACATTCTCAATTCAATCTAAAACCTGTAATCCAGTTACCTTTATATGGCAATTACTGCCATTCTTAGGGTAGATCTTGATGGTCAAACAATGCATGATCTCCAGAGGTCCTTTCCAACCCTAGTGATTCTGTGATTCTGCAATATGAATATTTCTTTCTATGACATAATTTTCTTTAAGGAGAAATGCAGGAGTGTAATTTATTTAATTCTTTAGATTTTCCATACAAAAATACACAGGACAGAAAATATTTCTATGAGCCAGGCATGGCCACATGGGCTAAGATTTGAGTAGAGAATTTTCTGCATGGCATTTGTAATTGCTTCAGCAGTAAGGCTTACGTAGAAATTGAAAAACAGCAAATTAGACATATCCAGAAGATACTTAGTCACTGTGTCAACCCCCTACTGGAGGATGAATTGTAAAACCATATTTCGTTAATTTTTCGCATACAATCAGCAATAATACATATTGTATGTGAAGCCTCTTCCTGTATTCTAGGCAAAGGATTTTTATGCTAAATCAGAGTGAAGTGTACTATGAGACTCTTCTATGCAACAAAATTTGAGACTTAGGAAATCTGGAGAACACTTAATGAATATATCATGTATTCTAGTCATTTGAAAACAATGCAATATGTACATCCCCTAAGGCAATCTGTCAGTACAGAATAGAAAGCAGTAAGATCTGAACTAAGTCCTCCATTTTAATCAACACCATTAAGTATCACATGTGTCATTTCTCCAAGTGTTATTCTGTTTTATCTGTTGAATACTTAATGCATGTATGATCCTCAATTAGGCAAAAATAGTCATATCTTATAGACAAGGCAAAGGACAGAAATCAAAGACATGAACTGTTATTTTAAATGTAAATAAAGCTAAGGAATGAGACTAAACCAAACATTTTTCACATAAATATACTTATTCACCAGAGTTTCCTAAAAAAGAAGGGAAAGGGTGCTTCGCTGTATACCCAGACTCAGAATGTCAACTTTTAAGGCCTTTTCATGTGACATAAGAGAGAATTTGTCATCAAATGAATTAACATATGTTGTATGAATACAATATCACCAGTTTGCTGTGTGGTTTAGCACTTGTTTTGACAAGATACATCTTTAATGAATCTACTATGCTCTTCTAACTGAAAGAAAGCAAGTGAGGAAACCAAACTGCCTTATTGAGGGTACTTAGGGAATCATAGAATAGTTAGGGTTTGAAAGGACCTTAAGATTATCTAGTTCCAACCCCCCTGCCATGGGCAAGGACACCTCACACTAAACCATGTCTCCCAAGGCTCTAACCAATGCAGCCTTGAACACCACCAGGGATGGAACATTCACAATTTCCTTGGACATCCTGTTCCAGTGCCTCAACACCCTTACAGTAAAGAACTTCTTCCTTATATTTAATCTAAACTTCTCCTGTTTAATTTTGAAACCATTACCACTTGTCCTACCACTACAGTCCCTAATGAGGAGCCCCTCGCCAGCAACCTTTTAGGCCCCCTTCAGAAACTGGAAGGCTGCTATGAGGTCTCCATGAAGTCTTCTCCAGGCTGAACAGCCCCAACTTTCTCAGCCTGTCTTCACACAGAAGGTGCTCCAAACACCTGATCAACCTCATGGCCCTTCTCTGGACTTGTTCAAAAAGTTCAACGTCCTTTTTATATTGAGGACACCAGAACTGTACACAATACTCCAAGTGAGGTCTGGTGAGAGCAGAGGGGCAGGATCACCCCTTCAACCTGTTGATCACACTTCTTCTGATGCAGCCCAGGATACGGTTGGCTTCTGGGCTGTAAGCTGACACTGAAGCAGGCTCATGTTCATTTTCTCATCAACCAACATCCCCAAGTCCGTCTTTACAGGGCTGCTCTGAATCTCCTCTCTGCCCAACCTGTAGCTGTGCCTGTGATTGCCCCAACCCAGGTGGAGGACCTTGCACATGGCTTGGTTAAACTTTAGGGAGTTTTGCAGTAGCTCTTACAAGTAGATGACGTCAACTGCTCTGCCCCTGTTGATCAGTTCCATAGCCCCACCAGAGAAGGCCACGAAATTGGTCAGGAAGGATTCCCCCTTAGTGAAGCAATGCTGGCTGTCACCAACCACCTTGTTGTTTTTTCATATGCCTTTGCATGCTTTCCAGGAGAATCTACTCCAAGATTTTGGCAGGCACAGAGGTGAGGATGACTGGTCTGTAATTCCCTGGGTTATCCATTTTCCCCTTCTTGAAGATGGGAGTTATATTTCCCTTTTTTGCAGTCATCAGGAACTTCACCTTACTGCCATGGCTTTTCAACTATGATGGACAGTGGCTTAGCAACTTCATTTGCCAGCTCCTTCAGGACCCGCAGATGGATTTCACCAGGTCCCATGGACTTGTGCACATTTAGGTTCTTAAGATGGTCCAGAACCTGATCCTCTCCTACAGCAGGCGTAAGGTCTTCATTCTCACAGTCACTGCATCTTCCTTCCAAGACTTGGGTGGTATGGTCAGAACATTTGCCAATGAAAACTGAGGTAAAGAACTCATTAAGAACCTCAGCCTTCTCCAAATCTGGAGTAGGCAGTTCTCCTGATTGCTACAGAGAGGGCCCACGCTGTCCCTAGTTTGCCTTTTATTTGCTACGTACGCATAGAATCCCTTCCTGTTACCTTTAACATCCTGAGCCAAGTTTAATTCTAAGTGGGCCTTAGCTTTCCTAACCTGGTCCCTAGCTTCCTGGACAACATCTCTGTATTCTTCCCAGGCTACCTGTCCTTGCTTCCGCCTTTCATAAGTCTCTTTTTTTCCATTGAGTTTTTTCAGCAGCTCCTTATCCATCCATGGAGACCTCCTGGCCCTCCTGCCGCACTTCCTTCTAGTTGGGACACAACACTTCTGAGCTTGTAGCAGGTTATCATTGAATATCAATCAACAGTCTTGAGCCCCCTGCCCTCTCGGGCTATATCCCATGGAACCTTACTGAGCAGGTTCCTGAAGAGACCAAAGTCTGCTCTCTTGAAGTCCAGGGCAGTGAACTTGCTGCACGCTCCTCTCACAGTCCTGAGGATCTCAAACTCGACCATCTCATGATCGCTACAACCAAGGCTGCCCTGGAGCACCACATTCCCAACCAGCCCCTCCCTGTTGGTGAACATGTTGGTCAAGCATTGCACCTCTCCTTGTCAGTTCCTTTATTATTTGCAGAAGGAAGTTGTCTTCCACAAATCAATGAATCTCCTGGATTGTTTGTGCCTGGCCATACCGTCCCTCCAACAGATATCAGGATGGTTGAAGTTCCCCATAAGGAAAAGAGCCTGCAAGTGTGAGGCTGTTCTTATCTGTCTATCTCACTTCATCCACAGAGTTCTTTTTTATCAGGCGGTCTGTAACAGATCCCCACAATAATGTCTCCCATCACTGTTCTCCCTTTAACCCTGACCCACAAACTCTCTGTTAACTGATTACCTGTCCCAGACAGAGTTCCATACTCTCCAGCCTATCCCTAACATAAATACCAACTCCCCCTCCTTGCCTACCGGGCCTGTCTTTTCTAAAGAGCCTGTAACCTTCCATTCCAACACTCCAGTCATAGGCGCCATCCCACCATGTTTCTGTGATACCAACTATATCATACCCTCACAGACGTGCACATCTATAATTCCTCTTGTTTATTCCCCATACTACGGGTATTTGTACAGAGGCATCTAGGCTGAGCTTCAAATGAAGCCGGCTCATTCGCTGGAGTGGCTGAAATGTCTGTGCATTGCTCCAAGCATTTATTACAGGTGCTGGCAACTGACTGGGTGTGTTGGGATAGAATGATGCTATGGTCTAGTTTAAAGCTTTCCTGAGCAGCCTGGGAAGCCTCCTACCAAAACAGCTCTTCCCCTTCTTCATCAGACCAGCTCCACCAGCCCCCAGTAGACCTGGCTTCCCAAATTGAGTCCCATGCTCTAAATACCCAAACCACTGACTATGGTACCACTGTTCTAACCACTTATTAACCACCCAAATCCACCTAGCCTTTTTAAGGTCCTCCCTTTTATCCTTCAAATTGATGAAAAAAAAATCTGAGCTCCAGAGCTCCTAACCACCTCTCCCAGGGCTCTGTAGTCCTTCTTAATGTTTTCCGGGCTACTGCTATCTATATCACTAGCACCCACATGGACCACTAGAAGCGGATAATAGTCAGGGGGACTTACTACACCAGGCAGCCTCTCTGCAACACCCCTGATCAGAACCCCTGGTAGGCAATGTACCTCCTTTGAGACTGGGTCAAGTTGAGAGATGGATGCCTCTGTGCATTTCAAAGTAGAATCCCCTACTACTATGACCCATCACTTTTTCCTGGTGGTACCAGTAGTTATCCTCTTTACTGGTGTATCAGTCAGTTGTTGAATGTGGCAAGGTGTGTGCTTCCTCACTTCCCTGCAGAACCGCAAGGCGGTTCTCAGTGAGGACATTAGATGTAGGAGGAAGCCCCTTGCTTCTAATTGTCCTCTTCCTCCTTGTTTGGTTTTGGTTTTGGTTGGTTGTTTGGTTGTTTTTTTGTTTTGTTTTGTTTGTTTTTTTTTTTTTTTTTTGTTGTTGTTATTGCTGCTGTTGTTGTTACTAGTTCCCAGCTTCCTGGGTTAATGTCCTTCTTCTTTCCTGTATGCACTACGAATGACACTTGTGGCCCCTCACACTTCGGGCCTGGGGCAAGCAGTGCTGCTTCCTCGCAGCTTCCATGAGATCTTTTAGCTTACTGAGTCTGCAGCACCTCAGCCATCTGCTGCAGGAGGACCTCCACCAGGGAGCACCAAGTGCAGCCCTGCCCATTGCGCACCCTCGCCTCCGGAGACCAGCACGGGCAGTTTGTACGCCCAACCTCTGAGCTGCAGCCTCCCCTTTCTTCAGCTCTGTCTGGGCCCCCACAGCCGGGGCAGCCAGAGCAGACCTCCCAGATCGGCCCCGATCCAGAGGCAAGCGCTGCCTCACCCGGCTCGCCTACCGGCTCTAAGTGCCACCCGCGTCTGTTGCACTCTCTGGGGCAGGTTTTTCCCACTCAGGGCGGAGCCGTACCTGCTGTCACCGCCCCCTGTGAATCACTGTTTGCCTTGGCTGAGCTGCCTGTTCCTGAGCAAGGTCTGTGGAGGACTTCAGGCTCCATTACTGGCTCATGCTTCTCTGAGCTCTGCGTAGCTCCGGCTCTTCCCGCTCTGAATTCAGCATAGTTCACAGAACAGATACTCCCATAAATCTGAGACTGAAAAGTTATGTTTCTCAATTTACCTTTTTAAAACTGAAAAAGTTGATATTTTATAAGAATATATACTGAGATAATTTTAGATTAAATGGGTCATCATGTCTCTTTTTAAGGTTCATCATGTTATTTATGAACTGTTTGTGTTTTTTCAATTCAGAATGAGCAATCAGACATGATGCATTAATTTAGGACTGCAGGAATGAAGCAAAATGGAAATGGAAGAAGAAAAGCCATCCGTGAAAGAGATCGTAGAAAGAAATTCTTCTGTAACGTTTCCTCCACTCTCTGACAAAGTTGCTCTGCTTATGCAGTCAGACCTCAGCACCTCAAAAACAGCACCTGTTCAGTGAAACATAAACCAGTTGGTTTTATATCATAGAGCTGTTGTTAGACTCTTCCTATACATCCAGGTGTTAAAATTTTTACAACCAGTGACAAAACACTTTCTGCAAATGAGACCAATACCTGCCATTTGCTGGTTATAGCAGAACATCAGAGCGGCAATCATCAGGAAATAATGAAATACTTGTTTTAGAATTGCCCCTAAAAGAAAGAAAATTTTAATCACTGAATATTTGTTCCCCGCTGGTTTTGAGCAGAAACTGAGGCCTAATTGCCTATTGTGTTTATATGGTATTTCTAAATTCTTAAATAAAAGAACAGTTATTCCATTCAGTTTTAACATGTGTTGCTTAGACTTAGCTACAAAACCTTTAATCTGAGTTATGAATCTTAACTCTGTACAAGTATCTTTCTTTGCCAGTTCTTCATTTTGCACACAGAGGTCTCTGGGAGGAACTTCCAGGAGATCAGTGTGCAAATTATATGTCTGGGAGCTGTGCATTTCTCATTTCAGAGGTTCAGAGATATTTTCAGGAAAAATTTGCGTTGTTCCTGGCTGTTTCTCACGTTAGTAGACATTGAAAGTATACCAACTACTAAACAGAGTCTAAAGACACTGTTCTTTCTTGGGAAACATATGGAATATTTCTCATTAAAACTATCTTTATGTTATGCTTTCATTAAAATGAGCCTTTAGGGCCATACTTCAGAAGAATACATATTTTAGTCTTTAAATCCTTAATAGCATTTTGCTAGACACCATATCATCACTCTGATATTACAAGATAAAGACCTAATTAATATTGCATGGCTGTTAGCAAACTAGGAACATTGGTCTCCTTCTGTATTTTAGCTCTCCAATAGTCTAGCACATGATCCACCAGAAACAAAAAGTTATTGTTCATTAAAGCTAAGCAAAAATGGAGAGCAATTTTAATAAGATTTACACTACGTATAAATACCAGAATTTTCTCTCACACTGCTATTTTTGATTGTAAAATACGTCTTCCATACAGCAGTTTTGCAGCCAAGGCTTTTAAAAATATTTCAAGAACACTAAAAATATGTATACAATTATTATATAATTCTTGGAAAGTACATAATAAGCAGAAATAAAATAATTTCTGCTTCATGCATGCTTTCAATTAAGCTTAGAAGATATACAGTTTTATTTTAAAACAAACAAACACAAACCAAAAAGGAAATGAGGGATAATTCAGGTTTCCCTTTCTTAGGTGAAAAATGATCAAAATGTGTCATTTAAATTCAAAGCACAATAACATGTGAGCACAGCAACTGGAAGGCATTTTTCAAGTTGTACAATTATGAACTCGCATTACAGTGGATATACTATCATTGCAACTGGAAAAGTGTCAGAGTATGTTTGTTATCTCCCTGAAATTAAATTGCAGTAGTTGGAAGATGAGCTGCATGTTACATAATGAAGATAAAGGCTGCAACTGAAGAGTAGGTTTTGGAATTCCAGCAATTTTATAATTGATTTTTAATGAATGTTTACAACTTGACCAAGTAAAAATAATGTTGAACAGGTGTTCACACAAGCCAATTAATCAACTTTTTCTACTTTGCTTTCTTTTGTACTTTCCTAGGCACAGCTTCTGGGGGGGGTGGGGGGTGGGGGGATGGGAAAAACATACTTGAGTAACCAGAGCATTCCCTTCCTTCCTCCCTTCCTCCCTTTCTTCCTCCCTTCCTTCCTTCCCTCCTTCCTCCCTTCCTTCCTCCCTTCTCTCTTCCTTGCTTTCTTCCTTCCTTCCTCCCTTCCTTCCTTCTCTTCTTCCTCCCTTCCTTCCTTCCTTCTCCCTTCCTCCTTTTCTTCCTCCCTCCCTCCCTTCTATCCTTCCTTCCTTCCTTCCTTCCTATGAGCATTTTCGTTTTGTCATTAATACTGAAAGGCTTTTCTGTACGCATTTTCAAAGACGCTTTTTAATTCTAACAGGTCGGGTTTTTTTTTTGTTTGTTTGTTTGTTTTTTTAATTATCCGTTCCCCAAATCATCTGATCTGTTTTCTTTCTGAAATTTTATGGTGGGTTGACCATAACTGGATGCCAAGTGCCTGGCAAGCCACTCTGTCATTCCCCATCCTCAGCTTAACAGGGGAGAGAAAAGTACAGCAGAAGTCTTTTAGGTTGAGCTAAGGACAATGAGAGACAACTCAGCAATTGCAGTTATGAGGAAAACAGACACAACTTGGGGAAATTAATTTATTACCAATTGAATCAGCGTAGAATAATAAGAAAGAATACCAAATCTTAGAAACACCTTCCCCTTAATTGCCTTCCTAATCATGTCAACTTTACTGATGGCTTTCTCTAACTTCTCCGCCTCCAGCAGTTCAGGGGGATGGCAAATTGGGGTTGTGGTCAGTTCATCACATGTTGTCTCTGCTGCTCCTTCCTCCTCAGGGGAGGACTCCCCACACTCCAGTGTGAGGACCCCAGGACTCCTGATCCAGTGTAGGATCTCTCCCACAGGAGACAGTCCTCCATGAATTTCTCCAGTGTGAGCCCTTCCCAGAGTGCAGTTCTTCACAAACTGCTCCAGCGTGGGTCCTTTTTGAGGGATGCATCCTTCAGGAGAAGGCTGCTTCAGTGTGAGGTCCCTCCCAAGGGGTGCATCGTACAGGAACAGACTGCTCCAGCATGGGTCCCCCATAGGGTAATGAGTCCTGCAGCAAACCTGTTCCAGCATGGGCTTCTTTGTCCATGGGGCCACAGCCTCTGCCAGGAGCCTGTTCCAGCTTGGGCTGCCCACAAGGTCACAGCTTCATTTTGACATATCCCTGCTCTGGTGTGGAGTCCTCCATGAGCTGCAGGTAGAATCTGCTCAACTGTGGACCTCCATGGGCTGCAGGGAAAATTCTGCTGTGGTGACTGGAGCTCCTCCTCCCCTCCTTCTGCACTGAATTTGGTGTCTGCAAGGCTGTTGCTCTCACAGATTCTTACCTTTCAGCTGCTGTTGTGCCTCCCCAGCTGTTTCCCTCTCCCTCCCCCTTCCTCAAAAGCATTTCACTAAAATGGGAGATCCTTATTGTTTGCTGTTGTAGCTTTTAAGGTTAAAAAATAATATTTCTAAAAGCCAGCAGGAAGTACCATAAGCAGCTTGCCAAATTACACTGACTTTTAAAATCATATAAACTGCAAAGGCAGCTGCATAATGTTCTAATTCCCTTAAGGTAAGAAATTCTTTTTGCATGTAACTTCCTAGATGCTGCTAATGATTAACGTGATGCCATTGCAAACTAACTCTATGGAGAAAGCTGGAAAATAAATTATACATCATAATGCATTAAAATTTTCTCCTATTTTTGGTTGGTCTTTCTTAGCCTGTTCCTGGTATCATTTTACAGTTAAGAAAACATAATCAGTAAAATCTGTACAACAGCACTAACTGAAAGCTCCCAAAGACACAAACAATTCCCTTAAAGATCGGCTAGAGGAGAAAAATCCACAGAAGATCATCAATAAATAAATATGTGACAAAACACCAGAAATGGAAAAAAACCCTACTAACAGCCAAGAAATCAAGGGTGGAAGAGATAAAGAAAAACAAAAAAGTGGAAATGGAAGAGAATAATATGTTTCCAAAAGAAATCATGAAAAATGATAAATAATCCATAGTAATTTATAAAAAATAAACCCTAACATGATGGAAAATCGTAGAGAGAAAAGAAAAAATATAAATAAAAAGAGAGAAAGGCATGAAAGCAAACTGGCAGGGGGCAACTTACAGGGACTTTGCTAAATGCCAAAGCCCCTGTAAGTTGCCTTTGCTCACCAGTAAGAGTAGGGTAAATAGGTGTTCCTCTAGCAGCTGAATGGGAGCCATCAGCAGAACATCTGCAGTTATGATCATTTGCAAACTGAAGAAAAGTAGCTGTTCATGTTTCTATTGCAAATATGGCACAAAAGAAAAAATTTGATTTTCATCAAGCAGCTTCATGCTTCAAGTGTACCATTTGCAAAAGAATGAAGAAGTAAGTGACTTTTTATATTTTGTCATTTTACTTCTTGCTTCAAGTCCAACTAGGTTACTGAAATTTTGAGCACAAGCATGTTTTTCCTCTGTAGGGAATATTTTGATAATCACAATTCTCCTGTGTCATATAACTGTGATACAGAATCAGATCCTGACTTTCATTTCCCTGGGTGTCAGATTGCCTATTATCTGCACAGGAGTTTGACTCATATGTCAGCTAATTCATGGACACCAAATCACAAAAATATCTGGAGACAAGGCAAACTGAATGGAAGAGCTGAAAATACAGTGGAATTAAACTGTCTTAGCAAATATATACATTGCAGCTGTTGTACTCCAGCTCAGAATTGATGGGGCTTTTTTTCCATGTCAGTTACAATCATTTCCCAATGCTTATTTTTAAGGTTTACTTTTAGATATGGAGCAATCTTGGAACTGCTCTTGCTGCACAAATTACTGTGGATTCCTTTCATTGGTGTCTATAGGAAAGTGCATTTGATGCCATCTCTCTGCTTCAACCTGAAATACTTCCCAGATATTGCAGATTGCTGCGGGTCAAGTTGCATGGACTCAAGCCACAGGTTTTTTTTACCTCCTCTTTTGGAAAAG
Organism: Myiopsitta monachus; assembly: GCA_017639245.1. Taxonomy (NCBI): domain Eukaryota; kingdom Metazoa; phylum Chordata; class Aves; order Psittaciformes; family Psittacidae; genus Myiopsitta; species Myiopsitta monachus. The sequence continues at coordinate 59,817,203 of CM029941.1, forward strand.
AATTTGACCCTGCATTTTCCATACCGAACCTTAATCTGATGGAGGAAGGAAAAGGACATCTTTGACCTAACAGAACACAAAGGAGGTAGACAGCTGACCCTTTTTATCCTATTTTTGTTTTCTTAACTTGGAAATCCAAGTACTAACACATGGCTATTTCTTTAAATTTAGAAAAATTTTGGTATTGAAGAATTTGGGTTGCAATATGGAATATAACAGAAATATACCTAATCTTGATGCATTCTAAATATGATGCATCAAGATTCACCCAGTTCAGATTTGAGCAGGATATGCAATGACAATTATATAATGCTATCTCATTTTGTAAAAACCTTTTTGTATTTATGGACTTTCCCACTAAAGGACATGCTAAAATGGGTCTTCCAATGTTCACATTATACTGATATTTTCACACCTTTTTTTTGCTTTCTGAACAGATAATAACCCCAGTTTTAATGGGTTTTAAGTATCACGTATCTGAATTTTCAGCAAGAGCACCATGAATTCTCAACAGCTTACTTTCAACCTATTACTTGCCAGTTTCTGTCTTACAACTGAATAGATTGATCAGATGCTGTAAAAGTCTTCTCATGGTTCATCTTTTATCAGCTACAGATCCAGGGCAGATATTACATGTAAATAGCATAAGCAGAAAAGATAAAAATAAAAAATTCTGTCATTGCTGTTCTGAAATATTGGTGCCAGCAAATAAAATTATGTTTCTGATTAGCTTGGGCAGTTTTAGAGGAGATGGGAGATAAGAACATATATATAGAAATGGTAGTATTTTTGATATTCATTAATGTTACTGCCTCAAAGTACTTATTCCAATGATCTGGCCTTGTTCAGTCAGGATTTGATTTTAATGCATCATATCCATGGTTTAAGAGCTTGTAAAACTCAGCTTGAAATGTCCACAGTGCTTCTGAATAATTTTATGTCATAAGTGATTAGAATAGTTATGGGGAAAAATACTTTCTTAATATATTTGCATTTCCAGATAAAGCACTTTCACCCTCATTTCTCTCTTATCCATCATTTTCTGCAAATGGAAGTAGGAATGTACAAACTGAACAGCAGTTCAGTAGTGAGGGAGGAACAGGATGCAGGACACATCTCTATTTGTGAGTTTTCATTAAAAATACCAAGGGAAATGGGATAATACTAAGTATGAATTTGCATATGCATTTTTCAACTAGCACTGTGTCATAAGTAAAGAAAATACTTTAGATTTAATGTGCTTCTTCAAGAACAGGTCACAGTATTTTTTTTCTGCTCTTCACAAGGAACTGAACTGAAAATGCTTGGTGCACATATAATATCAGTAACAAAAGATAAGAAATATAAGTGTTTATCTCTAGTGCAGACTTCTGCATTTCGTATTCTGTTTTCATAATGCAACGCACTAAAATTTATATGACAAGATGATGTGGAAATGTTGTATACCAGAATCATGTTTAGTAATGGATATCAGTAGCATTTGTTTAAATCATGCTTACCTGTATGTGTATATGAAAACATGATGAGAATGGTACCACCAAGTTACAGGAGCTAGATGATTGCTAAGTATATGCATGGTAGTGCTAGTCCATCTATTGCATAATTATTACCTTAGTAACACAATATATACTATATACCATCAAATAATATTAATATAACTAGAGCTGCATATACATATTTCCTCAGATCATATTATGTTCTTTTCAGCTGACTTTTCCCAGTGTAATTTCCTACTGCAATTTCCCCACTAAAAGGGGGAAAATCCTGGGTTACCTCATCTGTTGGTAGATTTTCATTTTCGATATATTTTTGTTTCCAAATTATCCTATTTCATAAGTGCAAACTACAGACTCTTAGCAGTGTAACAGATAGGAAATTGTCAGTGATAGAAAGTCAGCATTTCTGACTGATCTAGACAACTCCAACAAATAGGGTTCAGTAACTGTAATGATAGATGACATTTTCAAGCACAGAAATGTAACAAAATCATTTTACTTGGACAAAAAAGAAGTACAATAAAACCTAATTAGTATTGTTAAAAGATTTTTTTACAAAAAAACAAGCGAATGTTTGCATATTAGTGAATATAACAGTATCTTCATTATTAAGTTGAAGATTTAATCGACAGGTTCATATTTAAGATGTGTATTTTCAGAGTGCCTGTTTTACTCCACAGAAGGAGAAATCCCAATATGCAGTCATGAGGAAGCAGGAAGGTGCAAAGTGATAATATAACAGGATGAAGATTTTTTCAGAATAATGAGCAACAAAAACAACCACAGAAACAAAAAATGAAAGCTGTTATAGGTAAAGGAGTAAGGACCAACCCCACAGAATATTGATAAGTTAGATGAAAGAATGGCATATCCTTGCTGACAAAGAAAAATACTCACTTTTTCAGTTATTAACCTGACAGTTCTCAGGAAATTGATGCATGCATTGGTCTGGAATATAACCACCCCCAATATATACTTAAAAATATCCACACACCCTGTTTAAATAAACATATAAAATTGTGTCCTGGGTTCAGCAGCAGCAGTCATTTTTCTCCTTGGTAGCTGGAGCAGCGCTGATAACACCAGTGTTTTCAGTTACTGCTTGGTAATGTTTTGGTCTGACCAAGGACTTTTCGAGTCTCATGCTTTGCCGGGGAGGAGGGGAATCCGGGAGGAAGCAGGGACGGGGCGCCTGACCCAAACTGACCAAAGAGCTATTCCATGCCAAAGCACATCATGCCCAGGATGTAAAAAATTGGGGGCAGGAACCTGGAAGTCTCTCTCGGCTCGGTCGGGTGGCGAGAAGTAGTGTCCTCTTCCCTTGTATTTCTCTGGTCATTATTATTATTGGTGGTGACAGTAGTGATTTGTGTTATACCTTAGTTACTGGACTGTACTTATCTCAACCCATGGGAGTTACATTCTTTCGATTCTCCTCCGAGCAGGTCAAAGGAGGTGATCCTGTCCTTCTACTCTGCTCTCCTCATATCTCACTTGAAGTATTGTGTACAGTTCTGGTGTCCTCAACATAAAAAGGACATGGAAGTGTTGGACCAAGTCCAGAGCAGGGCCACGAGGATGATCAGGGGACTGGAGTGCCTCCCGTATGAAGATAGGCTGAGAAAGTTGGGGCTGTTCAGCCTGGAGAAAAGAAGGCTGTGTGGTGTAGCATGGTCATAACAGATACTCCCCAACAGAAGTTGAAAATAAGCACAAAAGCTCTTTTGGATGGGTCACAATTTAGAAACACCATTTTATTGAATAGTAAGAAGTAGCTGGAAAGAATGTTCCTGTAGGGAACATTGTAATTTTTGATACAAATAGATCCATGTGGTTCAGAGATAAAAGGAAAACGGGCTCTGGCTTTTTGTAAAGACTGCACTCCATCTTAAAAGAAACACAGCAGGTAAAGATGTTTGACACAAACTTTGGATGGTAAGACAAAAACTGGTGCACTGATTAGTTTTGAAAGCTTTGCTTCCTATAGGATGATTCACAAGGAGTGTTTGGCACAGGAAGTTGGTAGTGGGATATAGCACAATCTTATTTTAGATAATACCTGGTAGCATGATGCCCCTCCTGCTTCTTTTCCCCAGTCTTTAGGGAGTTTTGCAGTAGGTCTTACAGGAAAGTTAGGCATGTAAGCAGGTATGAATTGAGCGTCCTAAGATCTCTTTAAAGTCTTAAAATAACAATGGGGCAATTTTTCAATGAATTGTCAAAAATCTTACTAATTAGTTCATAAGTTAATTATAAGTTAAGTGGTTATAATGCAAAACTTACTAAGTTACTCCAAAACATTGTATCTCATTTGGATTTTATTTTTTAACAGACGATTGCAAGGTACTCAGGATTAAGTATAATAATTTCAGAAAAACAAATGTCTCTTTACCCCATTTAAAGCTCACAACTTGGAAAATCAGTTTATGTTATTTCAGAAAGCCACCTATTTTTGGTTATAAAACACAATAGGTAGTCTGTTAAGATGCCAAGATCTCAAGAATAAGAAAAGGCACATGGCATCCTGCACTTAACTTCCCAGCCAATGACCAGCACAGGTGGCTTTGAGCCAGCTTGAGCTGTAGATATCTTCACTAATGGGAAGGTCTTAACTAAAGATAGCAGCCCAGTGATTACCTGCTTCCTGAAAAACCTGTCACTGTGAACTCTGACAGTGCAGAACTCAGCATCTTCATTAAAGAAGTTGGTCAGAAATTCCACAGGCCTCTCTCTTTAATGCTTGCCCTAACCCCTCTATAAGATTACGCCTCATGGCTTTCATCTTCCCTCTGAGGAGCACAGGAATGGCAGATGAAAAGGAAAGGTAACAGGAGGCAATGCCAACAAACAGTAACAGACAACTGGAGATTCATCACTCTTGCTAGAAGGTGAGCTGAATTTTCAATTAATAGAAAAAAGTACTGGTAAAACATGGGTAGAATGAAAAAAATTATGAATTGGTGGTTTCTTCATAATTAATACAGTGCATGTGCTTTCTATATGATCAGTCTTATGAAAAATGTATGGCTAATAACTGAGCTTCAGAATTTGTGCTACATTGTTAGCTATACAAATTGTACCCTTACTACCTTCCCTCCAGTATATGCATTTGTTACAATTAAAAACTGCAGTCCACAGCTTGAACGGGACTCTACCGAAGTAGTCATTATACACACAAAATACTTCGAAGGCTTTACAAATTGCCTATATAATATGGCATGTCAAAAAGAAAAGAGAGCACACTAAAATAAAAGCTTTTGCTTAAAACTAAATGTCATGGGTTCAGCAGTAGCAGCAATTTTTCTCCTTCTTGGTAGCTGGTGCAGCACTGTGTTTTTGACTTTTGGCCTGGGAACAGCGCTGATAACATCTATGTTTTCAGTTGCTGCTTGGTAATGTTTTGGTCTGACCAAGGACTTTATGAGTCTCATGCTCTGCCAGGGAAGAAGGGAAGCCAGGAGGAAGCAAAGACAGGACACCTGACCCAAACTGACCAAATTGGTATTCCATACCACAGCACGTCATGCCCAGGATGTAAAAACTGGAGGGCAGTTACCCAGAAGGGTTGGCTTCACTGCTGGGTTAGGCTTGGTATCAGGTGGTGGTCAGTTGTATTCTCTTTCCTTGTATTTCTCTTGTCACTGTTATTATTGGTGGTAGCAGCAGTGGTTTGTGTTATACCTTAGTTACTGGACTGTTCTCATCTCACCCTGTGGGAGTTGCATTCTTCTGATAATCCTCCCCATCCCTCCAGGAGCAGGGGAAGAAAGACGGGGGAGTGAGTGAACAAACTGCGTGAGAGGCTTAAACCATGACACTAAACAATTTCTTCATTGGATTAACACAACACTCCCCCATACTGGCATCCTCTTACTGAAATAAGTTGCTTCTTTATCATAACAAGATTGACATACTATTAAAATTATTAAAATTTTGCTTCCAGCTTTTTTTGTCGGAGTAATCCCAGGCACAGTTACAGGTTGGGCAGAAAAAAGATTCAGAGCAGCCCTGCGGAGAAGGACTTGGGGGTGTTGGTTGACACGAAAATGAACATGAGCCGGCAGTGTGCACTTGCAGCCCAGAAAGCCAACCGTATCCTGGGCTGCATCAAAAGGAGCCTGACCAGCAGGTCAAAGGAGGTGATCCTGCCCTTCTACTCTGCTCTCCTCATATCTCACTTGAAGTATTGTGTACAGTTCTGATGTCCTCAACATAAAAAGGACATGGAAGTGTTGGACCAAGTCCAGAGCAGGGCCACGAGGATGATCAGGGGACTGGAGCACCTCCCGTATGAAGATAGGCTGAGAAAGTTGGGGCTGTTCAGCCTGGAGAAGAGAAGACTGCGTGGAGACCTCATAGCAGCCTTCCAGTATCTGAAAGGGGGTGATGGCGATGCTGGGGAGGGACTCTTCTTTAGGGACTGTAGTGATAGGACAATGGGTAATGGATTCAAACTTGAACAGGGGAAGTTTATATTGGATATGAGGAAGAAATTTTTTACTGTTGCGGTGTTGAGGCACTGGAATGGGTTGCCCAGGGAAGTTGTGAATGCTCCATCCCTGGTGATGGTCAGGTTGGACAGAGACTTGCGTGGCATTTTTTAGTGTGAGGTGTCCCTGCCCATGGCAGGTGGCTTGGAACAAGATGATCTTAAGGTCCTTTACAACCCTAACTATTCTATGATTCTATGATTCTATGATTCTATGATTCTTTTTAGCTTTTTTTCTCCCATTGAATATTAATGGATACTGCAACAAATATGATTATTGCTTTTAAGAAAACAAACATGGAGCAAGCATGAATTTGGCTAAATTTAAGCTTTGTTAGGACTTGGACAGAGTAATCAAAAGGACTTCTTGTTGATTTTCCACAAACACATCTTGTATGGGAAGAGTCAGACCTGGAACATACATAATAGACATCACAATGTTGAGGTGCATCTATTAAAATGTTGACCCAATATCTTTAAAGTTGGACCAAGATTTAAACCAAGATAAGTTATAGTGTCAGTATTTCTCTGTCAATGAATGGTAGCTATGCTGTTTAACCATCCTCATGGTTCCCTAGACATCAAAGCTGAAGATTTCTTAGACTACACATTTTCTGCTCCATCACCCTTGCTTGCTTTTCTCCACAAGGAAATCTGGTCATAGTTAGGTAGATGCCGGGATCCAGGAGCCAAGCCTGGTCTTCTCAGTATCTCCTCAGTATGTCTCTAAGTTTGTCTTGAGAAGGTACTAATTGTAAAAATATCACAATTGGACCCTAAATCTTGAAATAATACATAAAGTCTACATGATTTTCATCTCTTACTTTCTTCATGTTCATCAAGTATACACCTGCTATCTCTGCTCTTATTTTCAAACAGCCTAAACCAAAGGGAAGCCAACAGAAGCATAATTGTTGGGTATTATCAATTTTTTTCCCCGAATTTGCAGTTTTTTTCACTTTGTACTATATCAAACTGGGTTTTTCTGGTTTTTTTTTTTTGTTTTTTTTTTTTCTGTAAATTATCAGTTAACACTAACAGCTGGTATATCCACCTGTTTCTTGTTCCCTTGGTAACATCAATAATATTATACGACTCTATAACACAACTTATACTAAGGGATTGTTGCCATCAACCATCAATGCTTACAGGGCCAGAATACTGATGAGGTTTTACTATGGACACTAAAACACTCAATAGAATCTTTCAGTAATGGAGACAACCCGCTCAGAAAAAAAAAAAAAAAGAGAAAGACTCTACACTAAAGTGAGTATTTTATGCAGCTCTAATTCCTAGTGTCCTATAAGGGGAATTACAATATCTAGATCTATTTTAGCAGCCAGGTATGTTTCACTATAATTGTAAATCAGAGTCATTGGACAATAACGTATTCTCTGTTTGACTTTCTTGCTAGATTTTAATCTTAAATGTTTTCATGTTTATTTATTTTTATTATAGATACAGATTTATGTAGATAGTTGTGATGTGAGAATTATGCTGTTGGCCAGCTAAACACTAAGAAGTCAGTTTAACCTTTTTGATACATTATCATTCTTGAGTTATACTAGTTTGGCTCTTGATAAATTGTCTAGGGTCAGCACATTGTACAGTAAACCTTTCTGAGTTTCGCTGCAGTTAGTTTTCAAAACTGCAGTAGATTTTGGGGTAAGATTTATAATAGGTTCCTTCTGCATAAATAGATGAGTGTCTCAGTCATTTCATAACCTCTGCCTCAGTGCTCCTGCACTCTAGTCCCTGTCTTCCTTCAAGATAAGGCAGTTTCCCCACAGCTTTGTGCCAGTGGCCAACTTATTCTGTCCCACTGCCATATCATCATGTACCCTCTTGTCGTGGTTTGAGCCCCCCACCCACGCAGTTTTCTCACTCACTCACTGGCCCTCTTTCTTCCCCCAGTACCGGGGGGATGGGGAGGAGAATCAAAAGAATTCAACTCGCACAGATTGAGATAAGAACAGTTTAGTAACTAAAGTATAACACAAACCACTACTGCTACCACCAGTAATAATACAAGAGAAATACAAGGAAAGAGAATAGAACTGCTCACCAAGCCTGACCCAGCCAGTGCACCCCCCAGCAGCAAACCCCCCAATACCAAAAACCTGACCATCCCGTGCACCCCCAGTCCACCACCACACCCTTCCGTGTCTCTGCCCTCCATGTTCCCATCCTGGACATGACGTGCTGTGGTATGGAATAACCTGTTTTGTCAGTTTGGGTCAGGTGTCCTGTCTCTGCTTCCTCCCGGCTCCCCCTCCTCCCTGGCATAGCATGAGACTCAGAAAGTCCTTGGCCAGGCCAAAACATTGGTGTTATCAGCACAGCTCCAAGGCCCAAAAATCAAAAACACAGTGCTGCACCACCTACCAAGAAGGAGAAAAATGACTGCTGCTGCTGAACCCATGACACCTCTGCCAACACTTCCTCTTTCTCATCTTCCCAGAATGCAGATTCATAAACCACTAGGGTCTCCCTGGAGTGTGCTTCTGCTTTGCTGAACACCATGTAGGTTTCACAGAGCATCACAGCATTGAGCTACAAAACAGCCTTCAGAGATTTTTAGTTTGAATGCCACATGGCTGTGTGTTTTACTTAATTGATGACACTGCACTTCAGGGGTGGATGCACATGTCAGCTGCAGGAACCCCATTAGACCAAAGTAGCTGAGGAATATCAGAGTTTTTCTCATTTGTAGCAGCACTCTTGCTTCAAATTAGACCTCCTCTTTCATTTCAGAGTATTTATTCTAATCCTTCTGGCCACTCAACCTGCAGTGTTTAGTACAGTCCTTTTGGACTGACATTAACTACTTTTTTTTTTTCTTGTATCTACTTCAAAACTTAGGTGGCTACAACAGTAAACCACTAAATTAACTACACTATAGCTTGGAGTACACATGTGGAGTACTATGGACTTCAGAAAACAATGCCACACTCCCAAAGACTTCCTATAGAACGTGATTCAGTTATGATTTAGTTCACAAGATTTGTTTTAGAATAGTAGAATCATAGAATAGTTAGGGTTGTAAAGGACCTTAAGATCATCTTGTTCCAAGCCACCTGCCATGGGCAGGGACACCTCACACTAAAAAATGCCACGCAAGTCTCTGTCCAACCTGACCATCACCAGGGATGGAGCATTCACAACTTCCCTGGGCAACCCATTCCAGTGCCTCAACACCGCAACAGTAAAAAATTTCTTCCTCATATCCAATATAAACTTCCCCTGTTCAAGTTTGAATCCATTACCCATTGTCCTATCACTACAGTCCCTAAAGAAGAGTCCCTCCCCAGCATCGCCATCACCCCCTTTCAGATACTGGAAGGCTGCTATGAGGTCTCCACGCAGTCTTCTCTTCTCCAGGCTGAACAGCCCCAACTTTCTCAGCCTATCTTCATACGGGAGGTGCTCCAGTCCCCTGATCATCCTCGTGGCCCTGCTCTGGACTTGGTCCAACACTTCCATGTCCTTTTTATGTTGAGGACATCAGAACTGTACACAATACTTCAAGTGAGATATGAGGAGAGCAGAGTAGAAGGGCAGGATCACCTCCTTTGACCTGCTGGTCAGGCTCCTTTTGATGCAGCCCAGGATACGGTTGGCTTTCTGGGCTGCAAGTGCACACTGCCGGCTCATGTTCATTTTCTCGTCAACCAACACCCCCAAGTCCTTCTCCGCAGGGCTGCTCTGAATCTCTTTTCTGCCCAACCTGTAGCTGTGCCTGGGATTGTTCCAACCCAGCTGTAGGACCTTGCACTTGGCTTGGTTGAACTTCATAAGGCTGGCATCAGACCATCTTACAAGTGTGCCAAGGTCCCTCTGGATGGCATCCTTTCCCTCCAGCATATCAACAGAACCACACAGCTTGGTGTCACCAGCAAACTTGCTGAGGCCACACTCAGTCCCACTCTCCATGTGGCTGACAAAGATGTTGAACAGGATCAGTCCCAACACTGATTCCTGTGGGACGCCACTCATTACTGCTCTCCAACTGGACATCGTGCCATTGACCACAACTCTTTGCGTGCGGACATCCAGCCAATTCTTCATCCACCAAGTGGTCCATCTATCATACTGATGTCTCTCCAATTTAGAGACACGGATCTTGTTCAGGATAGTGCCAAACGATTTGCGCAAGTCCAGATAGATGATGTTAACTGCTTTGCCCCTATCCATTGGCTGTGCAGGCCCATCATAAAAGGCCACCAAAATGTCAGGTATGATTTGCCCTTAGTGCAGCCATGTTGGCTGTCACCAATCATCTCATTGTCTTTCATGTGCTTAGTTTAATTTTCTAGTATTCATATATTTATATTCATTTTCTGGCTTCATTTTTCTAGTAATTTTCATTTACTAGTATTAATGCAGAATTACAGCTTTTTAACATAAAAGGTAACAAATGCAGGAGCATGGAAGAAATTGTGCATTAAAGGAAGATTTTAGAAATAAAAAAAAATCCTCAAATAACTTATCTTTGACAGGCGTTTGTCAAACTGATTTTCAATTGGGAAAATTTGAGTTTATTAATTACTCTCCATCAGCACAGAGACTCTTAAGATGTTTCAAGGATAATTATTTCTCTTATTGCATCAAGCAACTGTAAGGAAAGGTTTATATAGCATGCGATTTCATAAGCACATTTATCTTTATTTTTCCAAAGGTTAATTGAAAAATAGTATTAAAAAAAAAATAGTCACCAAAAATAACAAAAATAGCCTTTATTACTCAAACATTGCAAGACATTTTCATAAGTTTAAATACAGTTTTCTTTCATTAATATTTCTATATTTCTAATTGGAGCATAGTTCTCATCAGTAAAGAGATGACAAGCAACAGAGGTTATAAGACTTACGAAAAAGGCATAATTTTTATCACCTTGCATCTGACTTATTTTTGGACAGAAGAATTCATGGGAGAATGACAGAAGCAAAGAAATTAGAGTAGGATTTCATCTTAATATCCATCTTTGCTCACAAATGATGATTTGCTCTTTAAATATATATATATATTTGCTTTAATGAAACTCAGCTGTCAGCTCCTGATCACAACATCAGTACAGCTACCTATTCATGACAATCTGTCACAATGTACTAGAGACTTACAATATTTATATTTAAAATAGCATGTTTATTACAGCTAGTAGGAATTTTACAGCCCTGTAGGAAGTATTAAGTTTTACCCTTTTCCTGAAAAAGTTCAGTTTATAATACTTTCAAACAACTCACTTTGATTTAAACTATTATTTCTTTTGAAATAGCTCACAGCTGAATGAAGATGTAGTGGTCTTTGGAACTTTATAATACAAATAGCCAGTAAACTGTTAGAAAATAAGGCTGAAAAAAGTTAATCTACCCTTTTGCAGTGAATGTTAGCTATATGCTTTATTTAGTATATTTTGGCCATATATAAAGTTGCTTTCATGTGCTTCGAGCAACTTACAGTTCATGTAAGTGTATTATGACACTAAACTGAACAAATAGTGCTTTTACAGGCACATGTTCCTGGGCTGAAGCCCTATCTTGACTACAGGGCCTTCAGTTATCTCAGAGCAGAGACAGGAGAATCCATGTATGCAAAGAATATATATGAAGAGATCATTACCTCTGCAAGACAGCAAGGACAGTCAAACCTGTTAGAAAGAGAAGTTTTATCCTTATCAGCCAGCATGCTTTAGGATAAAGAAAGACATGATAGGAATAAAAAAAAGTCAAAGATTTGTTCTTGTATAACTGAAATATTGACAATGGCCCTTGATAGCATAAAATGTTGTCATCTACCTGTAAACATAATGAAAAGTCTGGTCAGTGGTATAGTGTGGCTAACGGGAGATGACTAAAGAAAGAACATTTCTCCATGCCAAATTTCATCATTATGAAAGATAGTTTTCACACTGAGATATGTATTTTGTGGAGAAGAGAGTAATGATAAAAAGATTCTTCTCCATTTCCTCATTGCTAAGCCTTAAGCTTAATAGAAAAGGCTGAAGGAAAAGCAAACACTGCAAAATATTTGCCCTTTTTTTTGGCCTTACAACATTATTTACATACAACCACCTGTTCCATTAGCCCTAAGAATAAATAAAACTGGAATTTCAAAACCAATTAAGAAGATAATTAGCCAATATTTTTGTCTTGTATTTCAGAGATCCAGTAAATAGCTATATGTTGAAGAGTCACAATTAAAGCTGTTTTCATCTTTCCTCTTTTCAGTTTATTTAATATGATCAGTATGAAAATGTGTTTAGGGATGAGCATAGGATGAAGGTAAGAATTATTTTGTCTTCCCATATGTCTTGAAACCCATTGAAGCTATTTTTTCTTCTCACAAGGGGGAATACTAAGAGTCCAAAAAACATTACCAAAACTGAATATTTCACCGAAAGTCATCTTTCAGTTTTAAGGTAACTAAACTGCCAATGTGGACAAAATCAAGTTGTCTTTAAGGAGGGGTGTGGGTTAGGAAATGAAGGGATGGGGGGGTGGGATAAATAGAGGAATGGCTTTCATTTTTTCTTTGTTTTCCAAAAGAATTAAATGCTTCTACTCTTACTTATCTCATATAGTTTCAGATATTTTCCTCAAACCACATTTTAGTAACTCTCCAGAATGGAAAGTAGGAGCTGAAAGTTAAAGAATAAATAATGCTTGCAGTAAAATGAACTAGAATAAATGTTCCTGATGTGTTGTCATACATTTGTAAGGTTAAGAAAAGGCCATGAGTAATTTCTCAAAATCCTTCCAATTAGATCATTAATTTAATATTGTTGTGTTGACAGCTCAGTAAGCCAATGAACAGTAGGCAATTTTTCAAGCTTTTCAAGTTTGGTGGAGATTATTAAAATGCTAGTAAAAAAGTGTACTGTTTTTGTTGTTTGTTGGCTTTTTTTCTTTTTTTAGGAAAACTAAATAATTAAATTCATTTGCAAGAAAAAATATATGTAACAGAGATCGGAACATAGCTGAAAAATATGTGCAAAAGAGGCTTACCTGATCCCATGTCATTTGCTAGTGCAGCTGAAGAAGAGAAAAGAGATATACATAAGAAAAAAGTTGGCTAAAGTGAACACTACAGTGATAGAAAACTAGCGCATTTAACACAGTCTGTTTTTCAGCAGGTTTGCTTTTGGCTTCAGTATACCAGCTTTTTCTATTTGATATAGATTTTCATTCTTCATGCTTCATGTATCCAAGATCTTAATTGCCTTTTAGCTATCCCCAAGAATTGCTTGCTAGAAAAGAAAAAAACATTAATGTTCTGTTTGTTATGCTGTTCAGAAAATGGTTCACATCCCTTGTCCCATTTTGTGTTGTGTGTTCCCCTTTTCCACCTGCCCCACATCGAAAATATTAGTAGCTCTACAGCATCTCTCTTTTTCCAGTTCTCTTGCCAAGGAACTACAAGCTCCTGAATGCCAAAACAGAGATTACGTGGGATTCCCTTGGGAATGACTCCACCCACCATCCCTGGCACAGGATCCCAGGCTGTGCAGTGGTACCAAGTTGGCCACATGCCCACAGTGGTGGTGTGGGGACTTACCTTCTGCCTTCCTCCTGCTGGAAAGCTTCTGCTCTGCTCCACCAGTTGCTGGGATCAGTGTGGTCCACAGCAATTTAAATGATGTTTCTCACTCTATAGTTTCAGATAAAGGTTGGTATAAATCATCCTATATATCTGAGCATACAGTACACAAAAACTTCAAAATTATCCTTCAGGACCTGACATTTTCATAAGCAGAACTCTCAGGCTGGCAATGCTCTAAATATAATATGTCCTTAGAAGAGACTCCATAGTTAATGTGGAGCTTAACACCCAACAGAGAAGAAAAATATTGAACATCAGTTCTCTGGTTCTAATGCACTTGAAGTATTTTTCTATGTTAACTTCATGTGATACTTTCCAGAAAAAAAAAAAAACAAAAAAACAAAACAACAAAAACCCAACCCCCCCACAAAAAAAAAAACAACAAACAAACAAAAAACAACCCCAAAAACATATGCATATATGTGCTATTCAGTGCAATATTTGAGATTGGCATCATTAGGTATTTTTTAAATTTGGATTCTCTTCCAAATTCAAAGACATGTTCCATTCATGTGATTTCTTTAGGTGACATAAATGCTTTACAAAATGTCTGTTCTCCTGGATTTAAAGAGTCCATTTATGCCCCACAAAACTCAAAATACAAGATCTATAGACTTGCTGACTCTGTCAACCAGCACAGCTCTAGTCTTAGACTTTGTCTGTACTATTGCCTCCATCTCAATCTCTGAAGGCCAAAGAACACTGCGAAGTACAGCAAAGGAGATAGGTTTAATGTTTTGCCATAGTAAACATAGACCATTAGTCTAAGCATGTTCTGCTCCTCACACTTGTCTAGTTAGATGGAAGGGTTTGTCTTCTGGATGAGCTCACAACACTTGTTGGTTCTGCAATTCATTTGAATGATTTAAATATCCTATGATAGCGTAAGTCACAGTTTATAGCACTCAGTTCCCAGTCAATAAAAACAATATTTTGATATGTCACAGGATTTTTAGTCAAAAAAAACCCCAGTTCTTATTTGCAGGGACCTCAGTAGTTACAGGTGCAGTTGATAACCAGGAAAACAGATAACAGAATGCTGACTCCACCCACATGCATTTGAAATACTGCCACAGTTTGATACTTAAAATTCTGTTTAAACAACGAAATAAGAAATGGCAAGTGAAAAAATATGTGGCTTAACTGAACTGTGTTATATAGATTTTTATTGATGTTAAGGTCTATCTTATTTCCTCAGTTGAGTTCCGACAAACTGATTTAACAGAACTACAGCAATATGAACCTTACACTAGCTTTCAAACGAAAATCAATGCAAGACCAAACGATGCTGGCAGTACTTTTACCTGTTTAAACTTCTGTAATAGCTACTTTTAGTATTATTCCAACATAAAGTGACAGCAAGATGGATGCAGAGTATTATTAGATAAGTCTGTCTCCAGTACAAAACACCAGAAAGCTTTCGATAAAATAAATATTCCATTTTCCTTTCTGAAAGATTGGGTTAAAATAGAACAACATCAGCTATTTGGCCAGCTATGCATTTTTTTCTTATATAAAATATGACTGCAATAAATGGAAAAATAGGAAGATTGATGGACATCCCCGTGCACTGAAGGTAGATCATTTCCAGAGGAAAACAAAAGTCTTCAGCAACCATTAAAGTACAGAACTGATTGCTATGTAATATCATATTTTTTTTTCATAAATTTTTTGTGGGCATTCATTGCTTCATCATTGCAATAGAAGCAGATAAATGGTTATTTTGAGGGTCTCTGGCAGTGCAAGAAATGTGTCATGCACTACATTCTTCAGAATCCATTTAGAACTTCAAGTTAAAACCAGAAAAAGGCGCAAGAATGTGTGTGACAGCTGGCACAAGCTTCAGGAAAAATATTCCTGAGGTTTAAAAAGGTAATGGGGATATGAGGAAGAAATTCTTTACTGTAAGGGTGGTGAGGCACTGGAATGGGTTGCCCAGGAAGTTGTGAATGATCCGTTGCTGGTGGTGCTCAGGGCCGGGTTGGACAGAGCCTTGGATGGCATGGTTTAGTGTGAGGTGTCCGTGCCCATTGCAGGGGGCTGGAACTAGATAATCTTAAGGTCCTTTCCAACCCTAATTTTTCTATGATTCTAAGATTTCAATATGTTTTCTGGGTAACAGTAACAACAGAATAAATTTCAGCTCAAGTAAAAGGGAGGTTTTCTGCCCTTTATTAGCACAAAAATTAAGTAATTTTCTTAATTAATAATTAATAATTATTTCATTAATATTTAATAACTTAAATATTAATTACTTTACTAAAATATTAAGTTTTAAAATATTAGGGTTTTCTTTTCTTTCCTTACTGTCCTTCTTTTAAAAAAATACTTATTGCATATGTCAGTTTTATTCTGCAAGGCACTGAAAACCCCTGCTCCCACTGAACACCAGCAGACAAAAGGTTTATGACAGCTTTTAAGAGGTACGTTCCCATACTGCTGTGATATGCAGCACCTTGTAGTAGGAAGCCCAGTGATTTCTTTCTCAGAAATAAATCTCTCAGAAATAAAATGCTTCTTAACTTGAGGGTAGTATCTGTTCATTTTGGGGTTGAGGTAGAGCAGGCAAAATGCCAATCTGATTCCTTGTGTCCTGGCACTGCACATCTGTACTGAACTTATGCTTAAATAAACCTTTCAAAGACAGAAGAAGAAGAAAGGGGAAGAAAAGAAGAGCAGTACATTCACAGTCAGACAAGATATGTTTGGTGACCTGGGAGCAGAACTGGACCTGAAGATTAAATTTAGTGCACAAGTGATTAAACTAAGATGTTAAACAGTGCATGGCATAGAATTCATCCTTTAGGAAAAAAAAAAACCAACCCTGTATTTCTCCAATTAACAGGACTTAATAATCAGTGGAGCAGTCAAACTTGTCTGAGAATTTTTTTCCTCCTGATTTCATAATAGCATGTGGAGAAAAACAACAGGGAAGAAGTCGTGTAGTCATTCTTACCGCTTTGTACCGCAATATCTTTTACCCCAGGTTTTCAGGTCTTTTATGACGTGTGCTGCCCATGCCTACCTGATGAAACTCTCCTCTGTGATCGTCCTGATAAAACTGCCAAGATTGAAAAGGTTTGCTAAAACCTAGCAATTGTACCTCTGTCACACTCAACCATAGATGCAGATGTGCATATGAGCTGCCTTTTGAGTGTTCAGGCTCTGTCTTTCCTTGCATCACCTGGGTTTGAACTTGTCTAGGCAGGAGGACAAATTCCTGGAAATTGAAAAGACAAACAGGTATCCTCTATATCAAAAGTATTATTTACCAAGTTCTTTCTTGTTATGGGTTCGGCTCCCCCTCCCCCCCCCCCCCCCCCCCCCCCCGCAGAGACTCATGTTACGCCGGGAAAGAGAGAAAAGCTGGGGGAGGGGAGACAGGGCGCCTGACCCGGGCTGACCAATGAGGTTATTCCATACCACAGCATGTCATGCCCAGGAGGCAGGATTCGGGGGCGTAGCTGTCGTGGCACGCGGTGGGGGGAGCGGCGCACGGTCTCTCTCGTGCCACGCTGTCTCTGGAGCAGCGCACGGTCTGGGGAATGGCGCGCGGTCTCTTGGCTCTGTTGGGCGGCGAAACGGTTGTATCCTCTTCCTTTGTATTTACTTTGTCATTGTTATTGGTGGTAGTGGTGGCAGTAGTGATTTGTATTGTATCTTAGTTACTGGACTGTTCTTATCTCAACCCATGGGAGTTACATTTTCTTTGGTTCCCCTCCCCATTTCCCCCCCATCGGGGTGGGGGGTGGGGGGGGAGCGGAAAAGGAGGGAGAAGGGAAATTTACAGCTTAAACCACCATATTTTTTGGAGCCCAATGTGGGGCACTTAAGGGTTGAGATAAAGACAAAATAGCCACTCGTCACAATGCTGATTTACTGGCTCTCAAAGTTGTTGCTCTGGTTCTCACAGGTTCAGTGTATGATACTTTACTTACAGCCGGTTCTTCTTATCTTAACGTTTTTCAGATCTGGGTTTTGGGTTAAGGTTCTTGTGACATTATACAGTATTGCACGGATTGTTAATACAATAGACTCAGTGATCATGAAACTGACCCGGTGTGTGCTTCCTGTGTGGCCACCAATTCTATACTTTGGAAGGTATATAATGGAAGTTTTCAGCAATTGCACGTCTTTTTTCACCTCCTGGGGTGGTCAGCCTGTGAAGGAGACATTCTTTTGTGCTCCCAGCGCCCCCACCAGGCCGTTTACAACACTGTTTGAGAATTCTGAAGGTTCTGAATGGCCTTTAGATACCCTTGAGATCCGCCTGCTGGTGGTGACGGGAATTATCATGTTGGCACACATACTGAATATGTTGTACTCACAACTATTTAGTCTGGTCTGGAGAGTTAAGCATCGTGGGGTGTGGGCCATGTCTGGGGTTAGACCACAATCTAGGATGGCCAAGAGATTTTCCTCAAGGCTGGACAATCATGAGTGGCAGGGTGTGTGGGATAGTACGGGCAAGTATCTAGGCCAGTGGGCCCCTCCAGTACTTTGGAACTTCATCAAGGAACAAATGCAAAACCCAGAAAAATTAGTAAAACATTTAAAGGAGATGTGTGATCATTCTGGTCACACCAGAGATGGACAAATCATGGCAACGTGCTGGGGCTTGGCTTATGCTTACAGAGCCTTGTTTAACACTGCCCAGCATCTTCAAAAGGAAAAAAAGGTCTCTGGATCTGAGGGCAGAGTAATGGACAGCGCAGTTAATCCAGCTCCAAGTACAGCAGCTACATCACCACCAGCGACAGGTACAGCCACGACTCAAACCCCAGTGACAAGTATGGCGGCTACCCAAACCACAGTAATAATCACTGGAGCTAAACCAGAGGACCAACTCATACCAATATCGGCTGCCCCTCTATGCAAGAGGAAAAAGAAAGAAGAGGCAGGAAAGATGAACCAAGACAAAGAAACGTCACCACCTGGGACAGCATCTGACCAGCAGTTATTACCACATGATGATGAAGAAGAAGAAGAAAAGGAAGAGGTGACTTCTCGATCTCGGACCTCAACCGAGCTACGGAATATGCGAAAAGACTTTACCCGTCAGCCAGGGGAGCACATCATCACCTGGCTGCTCCGATGCTGGGACAATGGGGCCGACAGTCATGAACTAGAAGGTAGAGAAGCCAAATAGCTGGGATCACTTGCCAGGGAAGGGGGAATTGACAAAGCAATTGCAAGAGAGAAAAAGTCCCTCAGCCTTTGGAAGTGGCTTGTGGCAGCTGTGAAAGATAGGTTCCCATACAAGGATGATGTTATGAGTCTTTTGGCCAAGTGGACTACTCTAGAGAAAGGCATCCAGTCTCTGAGAGAATCAGCCATTGTAGAGATGATCTATATCACCAAGCCGAATGTTGGGGATATACCCATAGATCCAGATGAAGTCGAATGTACATGACCCATGTGGCAGAAATTTACACGAAATGCACCCCAATCATATGCCCATTCATTGGCAACAATAACCTGGAGTGACATAAGACCACCAACAGTGGATGAAATGATTCATAAACTCCGAGAGTTTGAAGATAATTTCACCCCTTCCATCATCTCAGCTGTGGAAAAACTGTCCCAGAACCTCCAACAATTGAGAGACGATTTATCCAGCTCCTCACGTGCACCAACACACATCTCAGCTATTAAGAGAAGGCGTCCCACTGTTTGAGAGAGAAGATATAGAAGGTATACACCACGGGCCACCCTATGGTTTTACCTGCAGGATCATGGAGAAGATATGATGGAGTGGGATGGAAAGCCTACTTCAGTTTTGGAGGAGACATGAGGGAACGAGAACTGTGAAGGAGAGCAAAGGTCAAGTCTGATCACCTCATGAAGGCTGCGGCTTCAGTCTCTGGTGAGCAGGTTCCCAGAAGGGGTGGAAGAGCAGATTTTACCTCAGCTCCTGTGATGAAGAAGAATAATCCATCTCTACAAGATGTGAGTGACCAATGTGATGACTACTAGAGGGGCCCCGCCTCCAGCCAGGTGGAGGTAGGGGACAACCGAATTTATTGGACTGTATAGATCAGATGGCCTGGCACATCAGTCCCACAGAAGTATAAGGCTCTAGTAGATACCGGTGCACAGTGTACTCTGATGCCATCAAGCTGTCAAGGGGTGGAGCCTATTTCTATTTCTGGAGTGACAGGAGGATCCCAAGAGTTGACTATACTGGAGGCTGAAATCAGCCTGACTGGGAGGGAATGGCAGAAACACCCCATTGTGACTGGTCCAGAGGCTCCATGCATCCTTGGCATAGACTACCTCAGGAGAGGATACTTCGAAGACCCAAAAGGGTACCGATGGGCTTTTGGTATTGATGCTTTGGAGACAGAGGAAGTGGAGCAGCTGTCCACCTTGCCTGATCTCTCAGAGGATCCTTCTGCTCTGCGGTTGCTGAAGGTCGAAGAACAACAAGTGCCAGTCGTGATCACAACAGTGCACCGCGGGCAATATCGCACCAACCGAGACTCCCTGATTCCCATCCATAAGCTGATCCGTAGATTGGAGAGTCAAGGAGTGATCAGGAGGACCCACTCACCCTTTAATAGCCCCATATGGCCAATGAGAGACTCTAACAGAGAGTGGAGACTAACAGTAGACTATCGTGGCCTGAACGAAGTTACCCCATCCTTGAGTGCTGCCATACCGGACATGCTAGAGCTTCAGTATGAACTGGAGTCAAAGGCAGCCAAGTGGTATGCCACGATTGACATTGCCAATGCTTTTTTCTCAATTTCTCTGGCAGCAGAGTGCAGGCCACAGTTCGCTTTTACTTGGAGGGGCATCCAGTACACTTGGAACCGACTGCCCCCAGGGTGGAAACACAGCCCTACCATCTGCCATGGACTGATCCAGACTGCACTGGAACAAGGGCAAGCTCCAGAACACCTGCAATACATTGATGACATCATTGTGTGGGGTGATACAGCAGCAGAAGTCTTTGAGAAAGGGAAGAAAATAATCCAAATCCTGCTGAAAGCCGGTTTTGCCATGAAACGGAGTAAGGTCAAGGGACCTGCACAGGAGATTCAATTTTTGGGAATAAAATGGCAAGATGGATGCCGCCAGATCCCCACAGATGTGATCAACAAGATAACAGCAATGTCGCCACCAACTAATAAGAAAGGAACACAAGCTTTCTTAGGTGCTGTGGGGTTCTGGAGAATGCACATCCCGAATTACAGTTTGATTGTAAGCCCTCTCTATTATGTGACCCGGAAGAAAAATGATTCTAAATTGGGCCCTGAGCAACAACAAGCCTTTGAGCAAATTAAACGTGAGATAGTTTGTGCAGTAGCCCTTGGACCAGTCCGGACTGGGCCAGATGTTAAAAATGTACTGTACACCACAGCTGGGGAGAACGGTCCTACCTGGAGCCTCTGGCAGAAAGCTGCATGGGAGACTCGAGGTCGACCCCTCGGCTTTTGGAGTTGGGGATACAAAGGATCTGAGGCCAGCTACACCCCAACTGAAAAAGAGATATTGGCAGCCTATGAAGGGGTTTGAGCTGCTTCGGAAGTGATTGGCACTGAAGCACAGCTCCTCCTGGCACCCCGGTTGCCCGTGCTGGGCTGGATGTTCAAAGGCAGGGTCTCCTCTACACATCATGCAACTGATGCTACATGGAGTAAGTGGGCCGCATTAATTACACAACGAGCTCGAATAGGAAATCCCAGTCACCCGGTAATCCTAGAAGTCATCATGGACTGGCCAGAGGGCAAAGTTTCTGGAAGGTCACTGGAGTAGGAAGGAGTGATGCGTGCTGAAGAGGCCCCACCATATAATGAACTGTCAGAAAGTGAAAAGCAATATGCCTTATTTACTGATGGGTCTTGTCGCATTGTGGGAAAGCACCGTAGATGGAAGGCAGCAGTATGGAGTCCTCAATGACAAGTTGCAGAAACTGCTGAAGAGGAGGGTGAATCGAGTCAGTTTGCAGAGGTGAAAGCCATCCAGCTGGCCTTGGACATTGCGGAACGAGAAACGTGGCCAGTACTTTATCTCTATACTGACTCCCGGATGGTGGCGAATGCCCTGTGGGGGTGGTTGCAGCAATGGAAGCAGAGCAACTGGCAACGCAGAGGTAAACCCATCTGGGCTGCTGCACTGTGGCAAGACGTCGCTGCCCGAGTGCAAAACCTGGTGGTCAAAGTACACCACATAGATGCTTATGTACCCATGAGTCAGGCTACTGAGGAACACCACAACAACCAACAAGTGGATCAAGCTGCTAGGATTGAAGTGACTCAGATGGACTTAGATTGGCAACGTAAGGGTGGACTATTTTTGGCCCGGTGGGCCCACGACACTTCAGGCCATCAGAGCAGAGACGCACATACAGATGGGCTAGTGATCGAGGGGTGGACTTAACAATGGATACTATTGCCCAGGTTATTCATGACTGTGAAACATGTGCTGCAATTAAGCAGGCTAAATGGTTAAAGCCTCTTTGGTATGGAGGACGATGGTTGAAGCACAAATATGGGGAGGCTTGGCAGATTGATTATATTACACTCCCACCAACCCGCCAAGGCAAGCGTCATGTGCTTACCATGGTGGAAGCAACCACCGGATGGTTAGAAGCATATGCTGTGCCCCACACCACTGCCCGAAACACTATCCTGGGCCTTGAGAAACAGATTTTGTGGCGACATGGCACCCCAGAGAGAATTGAGTCAGACAATGGGACTCATTTCCGGAACAGCCTGATAGATCCTTGGGCCAAAGAGCATGGCATTGAATGGGTATATCACATCCCCTACCATGCACCAGCCCCTGGGAAAATCGAACGGTACAATGGGCTATTAAAAACTACACTGAGAGCAATGGGTGGTGGGACTTTCAAACAGTGGGATATACATTTACCAAAGGCCACCTGGTTGGTCAACACCAGAGGATCTGCCAACAGAGCTGGTCCAGCCCAGTCAGAACTTCTACATACTGTAGAGGAGGACAACGTTCCTGTGGTGCACATAAAGAATTTGCTGGGGAAGACAGTCTGGGTCATTCCTGCTTCAGGTAAAGGCAAACCCATTTGTGGGATTGCTTTTGCTCAGGGACCAGGATATACTTGGTGGGTAATGCGGGAAGATGGGGAAGTCCGATGTGTACCTCAAGGAGATTTGATTTTAGGAGAAAACAGCCAATGAACTCAATTGCATGCTGTTGCTTGTTATGTAATGTGTTTTTTTATAGCCCATCAACTAGATGTCTTCGAGTCATCCGCGACTGACCCTCAGACCATCATCCCAACAAAGAACGAACTTTGATGAAACCAGACAAGTTCTGCAGTAAAGGAACAATCAGCATCAACAGGCAGCGATCCAACACTGCACACAGCCTCCCCTGCTCTGAGAGACTGTTACAAAAGTTGGAGCCTGACATCATGGACTGGATGGACTCGGCAGCTTTATAGGGATTGGCCCAGGCACTACGGGATTATATCTCTCCATCTGTGTGTGTGTGTGGATGTATATGTACATATATATATATATATATATGGGATGATATTTTGAAAATGTGGGATCTGAGTATGATGGGAATGGTATGGAATAAGGGGTGGATTGTTATGGGTTCGGCTTTCACCCTCCCCCCCCCCCCCCCCCCCCGCAGAGTCTCATGTTACGCCGGGAAAGAGAGAAAAAGCTGGGGGAGGGGAGACACGGCGCCTGACCCGGGCTGACCAATGAGGTTATTCCATACCACAGCACGTCATGCCCAGGAGGCAGGATTCGGGGGGAGGGTTCGCGTGGCACGTGTGGGGGGGAGGAGCGCGCGGGCTCTGGCTGGCCACGTGGTTTCAGAATCGGCGCGGTCTCTCTCGCACCACGCTGTCCCGGGAGCAGCACGCGGTCTCTCGGCTCGGTTGGGGGCGAAACGGTTGTATCCTCTCCCTTTGTATTTACGTTGTCATTATTATTGGTGGTGGTGGTGGCAGTAGTGATTTGTATTGTATCTTAGTTACTGGACTGTTCTTATCTCAACCCATGGGAGTTACATTTTCTTTGGTTCCTCTCCCCATTTCTCCCCCATCGAGGGGGGGAGGAGGGGGTGTGGGGCAGAAAAGGAGGGAGAAGGGAAATTTACGGCTTAAACCACCACACCCTGCGAAAGGTGGTTTATAGAAGTCATGAGTCAAAGAGCAAGGCATAAAACAGTTATCCACATGGCCAAGACGACATCTTTATGAGGGCTGTCTTTACCTCTGCTGGACTTTTAGTTAACTTAGCAGTGCTTAGGCACCCCTGAACACAAGGTGCCTTACAACACTGAACTCAAGAACAAAGGAAGTTTTTAGGCCAGGTGGGATCTAGACCAATCCCTTGCCTGGAGCAGGCTCAGCCATGGGGTCAGGCCAGGCAGCTCAGGGCTTCATCCTGTGGGGGCTGAAAACCCTCCAAGTACGAAGATGGCTTGACCTCCTCATGCCCCAGTCCTTTTCCTCAGTCAGTCTAGGAGGAGAAAAACTTTCCCTTATCTCCATCCTCTCCAGTCCTGCCTTTTGTTTTATTTTTCCTGTTTTTTTGATTTCTTTTTGTAATGGATTGATAGTGTGTCAATTGCAACTTCAGATGTTCTGTTGGATGTTCAGGAACATTTGGGCTAAGACGGACAGTCTCGAAAACCACTAATTTTACCAGGAGTCATGACTGCTGGGTAAACAGAGGAATGACACCTATTATGTGCTCTTATCAGTGACTCTAAGGTTAAACAGATAGTTCTGAGTTTATACTGGGTTTATGTCAGCTCCAGAGCATAAGGCCTGCCAGTAGAAATTTGACTCATTGAAACTATCGGACAAATTTGAACTGATCCTTACTTTAAGTCATGAAGCTGAAAAGCCCTGGACATCAATGTATCAATAAATCATAATTGCCATCATACAGAAACTGTAATCGTCTTTATTTTCACTCTGGTGTAAGACCATGGGGCAAGACACCAGGCAATGCAGTGCTGAGCTAAGACAGTGGGTTTTCCTACAGCCTCACTCAATGACCATAGCTCTATGCTGAAGATCATTACAGAAGATACAAGGATGCCGAGGAAGCCACAACAGCATCTTTCTGCATTCCCTTTCCTTGCTACACTCCATTATTTGTAAACCATGTAGGAATATCATGTGTATTTCAGATAACTGTCCCAGAGTTCATATTTTACCTCTTTTCTCCTTCCCTCAACTTTAACACACATTTCAAGCACATTAGTAATTAATTTCTGCCATTTAACTCTAATAGAATAATGAAATCCATGTCTTAAATTTCATTGAGGAAAGAGCACATGTTTGCATTACTATTATCATTAGCAGTGCAGCATTTCTGGTTGTCTTTGAACAGATTGAAGCTACTGTAGTCAAATGCTGAGTTTAAGATCCACAGCTCTACTATTATTGCTCTTAAATGCAATACAGAGAGGTGGTACAGGTAACTGTTACCTTAATCACATTTAAAATGCAGTTGGAAGTGATTACAACAGCCTGCTGTTGTCAATACACTGATCTGCCCAACGTCCTCAGATCCTTTCTGCATATAGGATGACTCATGCTCTGGTCTCCAGCATATGCCTTAAGTAAAAATTGGTGTTGCTCCATAGATAACTTCAGATGGTTAATAACTAATTTAATGATATTATCTTTTTGAAAAACTAGGAAGGAAGCTCTCATAAAGTATAAAATTCAGGCTTTTAGGCAGAGAAAGGTTTTGGAAAAAATAAATAAGTACTTTTCTTACACAATAAAAAAAAAATCAAACTTTTTACTGTTAGAATTATTCAAACCACACAGAGAATTAGAAGCCTTACTTGTCACAGCATAGGACTCCCTGTTCACAACTATAAGCAGTCAGTACCTATAGCCACAGCTGAGCAGTTTCCTGCCTTTAAGGAATAATATTTTTTTCTCAGCAAAGTGAAACTTAATGTAGAGAGGTTACATGGTTATATCACAACCACTGAGTTTTTTTGTAAATTATATAAATGAAAGTTAATCAGCATTAGTTCCTATAATTCTATGGTCTGAAAAGAAAAATAATTACAATGAATAATTAAAGATAATTTAATTGGATCTTGAGAATGCTTTTATATAAAACAAGCATATATGACTACAAAATTACATTCTCTCACATATTATTTACACAGAAATATAACTTGTGCTTTGTCACAATTAAAAGAACAGTAGCAGAAATATAACTGTAGGGAAAAAAAAAAAAAACAAACCAAGCCAAAACAACCTTTTATTTAAGACCTAAATCTACATTGAAATGTGGATGATCCAGAGAAAAAAAAAAATGAATGAAACTCTGAATTAGTAATTTTGGTTTTCCTTTATTTTAATGGAATAATTTTACTTAGATCTGCTGCTGAAACTTCTTATCATTCATCGTGACCAAGATGTTTGTGGGTTTTTTTAAGGAAATACTCTTTTGTGATATTTTCTTATGCATATATCTTTGTGGCCCTTTTTCCTCTCTCTTTTCCCACACTCCAGCCCCATGGGAAAACCAGAATTCCCCAGAGAGGGGAATCATGAGATTACTAAAGCAAATGAGACAGAGTTGCTCTCTTAGACAAGTTAACGCTCAACATGGGCACAGAGAAACTAGTCTACATTGAGGACATTAATTATTATAAATAATGTTGTGAATGACACAAACCTGGATCAGAAATGTTGGATGAACTTGGAGGTCAGAGAGCAGGACAGTGGTAAAGAGCTGGCTAAAAGAGAGAGTAGCAGAGTAACAGGGTGGTAAAAGTAGAAATACCGAATTAGAGGAAGATTGCTGGGCAAGATCCTTAAAAATTAGTTCAGATGCATCTTTTCAGCATTTGTGTTAATATCCATAGTGCCAGTTAGTAGTGAAATGTTCTGATCTTACAACACTGAGATTCACCACCACCAAAAATAAAATAGGAAGTTGAAGCAATAAACATGTAATAAAATTATCTTAAAATGAAAAGCCACTTTCTTAATAAATGCCTTATCAACAATGTCTCCTTTTTTAAAAAAGTGTTGACCACCGCGTTGTATTTTCTTACAAGTACTAGAGAAGCCAAATGCCATGACAGGAACAGATTTTAGTCATGGATGGTAACCAACAGAGCTGGCTCACAGTGCATATTGAAAGCAAGATGGACACTGCAGGTCCAGAACTTTCAATTCATGTTGATTAAGACTGAAAGTAGCATGGCACAGACAGTTTACTTGAAAGGACAGATGAGAAAAACTCTATACAAGGACCACAGCAGAGTACAGAATTTGGCAGCCTCAGAAACAAATAATTATTTTACTAAAATGAAGGCTGGGTGGAAGAATTAGCTGCAAGGATATTGTGTGAGGGTATGTCGTGGTTTAAGCTGTAAATTTCACTTCTCCCTCCTTTTCTGCCCCCCCCCCCCGATGGGGGGGAAATGGGGAGAAGAACCAAAGAAAATGTAACTCCCACGGGTTGAGATAAGAACAGTCCAGTAACTAAGACACAATACAAATCACTACTGCCATCACCAATAACAATAATAAAGATAAAGTAAATACAAAGGAAGAGGATACGACTGTTTCGCTGCCCGACCGACCTGAGAGACCGCGCCGGAAGAGCCCGTGAGAGCCCGCCAAAACCCCCCACTTCCCGTTTCCTCCCTCTCGTATTCTACATCCTGGGCACGACGTGCTGTGGAATAACCTCATTGATCAGCCCGGGTCAGGCGCCCTGTCTCTGCCTCCTCCCAGCTCTCCCCTCCTTCCCGGCGTAACATGAGACTCGAGGAAAAGCTGAACCCATGACAAGGTAGAGAGAAGCAAATAAACAACTCTGTTTTATTTCTTCACTTTGAGCTTTCTCTATTCAAAAAGATTAAATGATTTCTTCTAATTCCAAGAAAAGAGTGGTTTATTTAGTGTCCTGGGTTCAGCAGTAGCAGTCATTTTTCTCCTCCTTAGTAGCTGGGGCAGTTCTGTGTTTTTGACTTTTGGCTTGGGAACAGCACTGATAACACCAATATTTTTAGTTATGGCTCAGAATGTTTAGGCTGGCCAAGGACTTTCTGAGCCTCATGCTCTGCCAGGAAGGAGGGGAAGCTGGGAGTAAGCCAGGAGGAAGCAGAGACAGGACACCTGACCCAAACTAATCAAAGAGGTATTCCATACCACAGCACGTCATGCCCAGGATGTGAAAAAGGAGGGCAGAGACCCGGAAGGGTAGAGGTGCACTGCTTGGTCGGGCTGGGTATCGGTGGTGAGCGATTGTATTCTTTTCCCTTGTATTTCCCTTGTCATTATTATTATTGGTGGTAGCAGCAGTGGTTTGTGTTATACTTTAGTTGCTAAGCTGTTCTTATCTCAGCCTGTGGGAGTTGCATTCTTTTGATACTCCTTCCCATCCCTCTGGAAGCAGGGGGAAGAAGAGTGGGGAGTGAGTGAGCAAACAGCTTGAGGGGCTTAAACCATGACATTTAGTTTAGTTTAGTTCAAAACCACTTAAACCTGGGGAAAGGCCCAAGTGGTCAAAACATTTAGGTTGAGCCTCATTAGTCATCCAAAGCAGTAGTTGATAGTGGGTGAAGGGCAAGCTAAAGAGAGAGAGGGGAAAGAAGCCTAAAATTTATGCAACTGGTAAATCAATGATATTATACAAAAAAAGTGGGGTTTGTACCAACTAAAATATTCTTTCTGAAGGAACTACCATCCACACCCTGGAATCTGATAAAAGATAATTTTATGTACTGTAAGACAAATAAGCCTTCAGATATTTTCACACACATTCTGTACTCATTGGGCATACATAGTACCCACACTTCAATCTTTTATTACACCTACTTAGTCCAAGCTGTAGCTTGATATACCTTCAGGCTTTCCTACCTGTGTATTTATATTTTCTTCACTAAATACTTTAAAGGGAGAGAAGTAAATGATAGTAATTGTATTTATATACAAATCAAATTAAAATTTGAAATGTTTTTTTTAGTTAGGTCTATACGATGCCTGTGCTCATTGATTTCAGAATTTTTGTAAATATGAATAAAATGAAATAAAACAAAACAAAAAAAAAGTAAAATAAAATAAAATAAAATAAAATAAAATAAAATAAAATAAAATAAAATAAAATAAATAATACAAATCCTCATCTTTCCTTTTTATTCTTTCTCGTGCCCCGGTAAACAGCCACTGAGACCTTCAATGTATTGTGTTGCACATCACTTGATCTGATAAAAACAGATCCAGATATAACACAATTCTACTTTCCTCCTTGATATTTCATATCAAGTTCTACTTTACTGGGGATCACTGCATCTATCTGTCAGCAGAAAAATGACATTTTTGTTTGCTTCTTGCCTTGTAGATAATAGGTTTAATTTTTAAAGGTTTTACTGTCAAACATTCCCAAAATGAGAGTAATTTTCCAAGGATTCTGCTTATATTCCTGGATTAGCAAAGACTTATTGTTAGAAATAGCTGAGAAGATACATTAATTTGTTTGTTTGATTAGTTTTTTCTAATAATTCCAAGCTACTGACACTTCACAA
Source organism: Myiopsitta monachus (assembly GCA_017639245.1). NCBI lineage: Eukaryota > Metazoa > Chordata > Aves > Psittaciformes > Psittacidae > Myiopsitta > Myiopsitta monachus. The sequence goes on from CM029941.1 coordinate 59,846,312, forward strand.
TAGTTGGGGAAAATATCCAATTTATTAACATTAGCTACTTAAAAAACAGCTCCTTTACTTAATGTCTGTTAACTTTAATGATTTTCAAGATACTTAGATAGAGCGACCAGTCTGTAAACAGATTTATGAATATATGGTGCTCCAAACACATATCTGTACGAGTAGGCTGTTGTGACAGATTTGAGATAAAGGAAATCGAGCAGCACTGACAGCAAGCTAAATGAAGTATGGCTTCCTCTCCATAGTTCGTCCCAGAGAAATGTTAAAGATATTTGTTTATTCTTAATTATTTGAGTACTACTTTCAAAAACTCAGTAAAAATAAATATTAACCCTTACCAAGATATTTTTAAGCCAATGAATAGACATTGCCCCAGCTTAACACAAGTTTATTTTGCCTGACAGTGACTTTTAAAAGAAAATCAAAGTGTATATGGATCTTAGATTATCACAGGTCACTATTCACACAGCAAAACCTTGTTCTCTTTAAGGAAACATATTATCAGGCAAAAAAAACCCTCGAGTGATACACTGGTTTTGGCTGGAAGAAAGTTAATTTTCTTCATAGTAGCTGGAGTTGGATGAGGATTTGGATCTGTGCTGGAAACAGTGTTGATAATTCAGGAATGTTTTCATTATTCCAGAGCAGCAGTTACACAGAGCCAAGTCCTTTCTGCCTCTCACTGCACTCCACCAGCAAGGAGGCTGGGGATGCAGAAGAAGCTGGGAGGGGACACAGCCGGAGCAGCTGACCCCAAATGACCCAAACGCTGTCCCATCCCATATGGCATTACGCTCAGCATATAAAGGCGAGAGAATAAGAAGAAGGTGTGTTTGGGGGGACATTCAGAGTAGAGATGTTTATCTTCCCAAGTCACCATTATTTGTGATGGAGCCCTGCTTTCCTGGAGATGGCTGAACAGCTGCCTGACCATGGGAAGTGGTGAATGAATTCCTTGTGCTTTACTTGCACATACAACTTTTGCTTTACTTGTTAGAGTGCCTTTACCTCAGCCCTTGAGTTTTTCCACTTCTGCCTTCTGACACTGTCCTCCATTCCATTATGGGGGCGGTGGAGTAAGAGAGCAGCTATGTGGGGCTGTATGGGGTTAAACCACAACATAATGTAATCATGAAGGGCAAGTTAAAAACATTTAAAAAATAAAGAGTCAAATAGTGAAGCAGGATTTGCTCTTCGGAAACTCAGCTGCCCAGGACCTGGCACTGAGTCACAAAGAAGTGCATTTGTAATCGGAATCCTAGAGCTATGGAGCATATATAAGAAATAGCACAATATTTGCATCCTGGCTGTAGTGGAGGTAGGTATTGGTTAAACAGTGGGAGAGATAACTTTGTTGCTAACATTAGATACTATTAAAATAACATAAAATAAGCTTTGAGAGGTAAAACACAATGACTCATACAATTTTGAAAGTTTTTCACAGTATTAATATTTCCACTAAAGTTCTTATCTATAAAACCTGCTGCATACTCTGTTGCAGATGCATAAAACAGAGACTTCTTTGAGTAAAGAACTTCACCAAGTTCTTTCTTACGATTGTGTTCAGGATACACATCAGCTTTTTTCACGTGTATCCTTCAAATACAAAAATATGCTATTTGGTAAAGGGGAATCTTTCTTACTCTTCAGTTTTGTCTCAACTGTAGTATTCAATGCAATCAGAAGATATGAGAAGAAGGCCAAATCTGGTAGCCCAAGAGTGACAAGGTTGCCACAGCTATATGGTCACAGGTCCAAGTAGCAACAAGGCTAGGCATGCATTTGCCAGGAAGCACATCCGCAGAAATCATAGACTCATAGAATAGTTAGGGTTGGAAAGGATCTTATGATCATCTAATTACAACCCCCTGCCATGGGCAGGGACACCTCACAATAAACCATGTCACCCAAGGCTCTGTCCAATGCGGCTTTGAACTCCACCAAGGATGGAGCATTCACAACTTCCTTAGGCAACCCATTCCAGTGCCTCACCACCTTCACAGTAAAGAACTTCTTCCTTATATCTAAACAAATATATCTAAACTTATAATCTAAACTAATCTTCCTTAATCTAAACTTCCCTGTTTAAGTTTTAACTCATTACCCCTTGTCCTCTCACTAGAGTCCCTAATGAAGAGACCCTCCCCAGCATCCTTATCATCCTTATCCTATCATCCTTATCCTTCAGATACTGGAAGACTGCTATGAGGTCTCCATGCAGGCTGAACAGCTCCTTCTCAGCCTATCTTCATACAGGAGGTGCTCCAGTCCCCTGATCATCCTTTTGGCACTCCTCTGAACTTGCTCCTGCAGTTTCATGATGTTTTCATGCTGAGGACACCAGAACTGCACACAATACGTCAAGCGAGGTCTCACGAGAGCAGAGTAGAGGGGCAGGATCACCTCCCTCGACCTGCTGGTCACACTTCTTTTGATGCAGCCCAGGATATGGTTGGGTTTCTGGGCTCCCAGCGCACACTGCCGGCTCATGTTCATTTTCTCATCCACCAATACCCCCAAGTCCTTCTCCGCAGGGCTGCTCTGGATTTTCTCTTCTCTGCCCAACCTGTAGCTGTGCCTGGGATTGCTCCCACCCAGGTGGAGGACCTTGCGCTTGGTATGGTTAAACTTCGTAAGGTTGGCATCAGCCCACCTCACAAGCACAGGATCCCTCTGGATGGCATCCCTTCCCTCCAGCGTATCAACCCAACCACATAGCTTGGTGTCATAAGCAAACTTGCTGAGGGTGCACTCAATCCCACTGTCCACATCACCGACAAAGATGTTGAACAAGAGCAGTCCCAACACCGATCCCTGAGGGACACCACTTGTTACTGCTTTCAAGCTGGACATTGAGCCATTGAGCACTACTCTTTGTGTGCGGCCATCCAGTCAGTTCTTTATCCACTGAGTGGTCCACCTATCATACTGATGTCTCTCCAACTTAGAGACATGCATGTTGTGCAGGATAGTGCCAAATGATTTGCGCAAGTCCAGATAGATGATGTCAACTGCTCTACCCCTGTCCGTCAGTTCTGTAGCCTCATCATAGAAGGCCATCAAATTGGTCAGGCAGGATTTGCCATTAGTGCAGCCTTGCTGGCTGTCACCAACCACCTTGTTGTTATTCATGTGCCTTAGCATGCCTTTTAGGAGAATCTGCTCCAAGCTTTTGGCTTCTGTGATGCCTGATAGCAGCCGGGTAAAGCATTACTTGGGCTCCTCCACCTGCCATTGTCTCACTGTATTCGTCTGTGGGGTGTAGATGTGTTTTTTGTCACCGAACTTAAAATGAGTTAGTGGGATACTAGCAAGATTACAAAGCACACAACCTTATGGCTAGAATTTGGTGATTGGTTTCCAGTACATTGCTATCTGGAATACAAACAAGAGCTCTACTGACCTATTTGAATATTTTATTCTGAATTCCAACAAGTAAGTGATGCCTTTAACAAGAAAAGCCAATGTCAAGTCAAATAAAAGTAATTCTAAAAGCTTTTCAATGAAGCAAAATATTTCTCCAATGTTTCTTGCTTCTATTATGATTATTTTCTTAAGTGATGTGCCAATTGTAAGATACATACAATGTGGTAAAAAATAGAATAAGCTACAAATATCTTCATGACTTCAGCAGCAAGTAGTCTCCTGTAAACATTCTGGGGTTTACTCCATTTACCTTGATTTTTGGGTAACCTCAAACACTCATATCTCTCAAAACAACAGTCTGCATATACAAACATACAGCACTTCATGGTACTATGTTTAAATGATGTTTCTTAACTGCTGATTCTGTCTTTATAGCCATCAAAATCAAAGTCAAAGTCAAATTCAGCAACAAGCACTTTAACAAACTGATTATCAATTTCTCTTATTAGCCAGATTATCTCATCAATAAATCTAGAAAGCTAGGCATGGCAACAAACTGTAAATAAATGAAATTCTAACAGAAAGCTCATTGATGACAGCAGAAAGATTTACTTGGGCTTCGTGAGCTGTGTACTATAACTCAAAGACCTATTAATGAAAACTATCCACCATTAGGAACAAAACATCTATCCTGATCTCTACACAAATTGACCAAACTTGTAACAAGAGTCTACATTAAGAGACTACTGTGAAAGTTCATTATTCTTGGCTTCTTGAAAGTTCCATTCTTTATTTTCAAACCAATTTCTATATGATGGTCTTTGCAGAATCTTAAAGCCAATGATCTCATCACTCCAACTTCTGCAGGCATTATATGGAAGTGTCTGGCAGCTACATAAGCAAGCACTGAACAGATTGGTATGATACAAGTGATTTTTAGCATTTACATTGCTTCAGTTCCACAGTATTTACTCATAACAAGTTCTGAAGTGTGTTCAATGTGGTTTATTTGCACTATTACTTCAACAGACTTACATCATCCGTCTTTAGAGACAAAGTGTGGGACAGTATACCTATTTCCATGTTCTGAAAATCAGATTATTCATTTGTACTGAAGTATATTAAGCTTTCCCAGAACTATATGTTAGGTGTACTTGGAACTCACTCTACAAATAAATAGTAGCCTTAATCTAAATCATTCAACATGGTGCCAAAAACTACAGGAAGCAGAGAAAAAGCACAAAACTGAGGAAGAAGTGATAAAATGCACGGAAATACTAATGCTAAGGAGATTAACTTGACACCAGACACTTGTGTTTTACATATACTTATGCTATCGTGGGAAAAATCCAAGAGTTGCACACTCTCACCTGAGACATATATTTGCAAAATTGTCCTAGAACTTGAACAGTCACTTTTCTCTGGACCTCAGTTTTCATATCTGTGACTTAGTTACTACTTGAATTCCACATCCCATTAGGCTGTTAGAGGATGAAATAAACCAAAAAATCTCTTCAGTAGAGCAAACTGCGCACAGAAGAGACGGAAGTTAAACAGCTAAGGGATGGGTGTTCTCCCACCTGCTCCTAACTCAAAACAATTTCTTAACTGAAGGGCCAGGCCCCAAGGGCAGAAGCCTGAGTACTGTTCAAATGATAAAGGGGGATGTGCTGGAACTCCTGGGTTACAGGCCTTGGGAGAAGAAACAAGGAAATGTGAAACCACAGACCCTTGAGCCACGTGGTTGTTATGGAAACCAGACTGGGCGTGTCTGAGACAGGGGAGCGGGCAGTGCTGGGTGGAGACTTACAGGCCGCATGGATGGAAATCCCCTGATTGCACAACAGGGACCACTGGTTGTGGAAAGTCCCAGAAGGCTTTTTGTATTAGCTAGGAGCCAATCAGAAACCATTGTATCAGTAGCACGCGTTTTGAAATATCCAATCAGTGTGTTAAAAGGAACATATATAAGTGCATGAAGACTGTTAATAAACAGACACGTTGCTTGCATCAAGCTATGTCCCGTCTCTCAATCGCAGCATTTAACACCAAACCTAGGATGTCTATCTTAATTATTTTTGTTCACCTTCTCATTCATCTTCTCCTTCGGACTTTTGCAAGGGTCAATGAATCGAGCAACTCCTTCTTCCTTTCATAGACTGCCAGGAGAGGAGAAGATACTGAGAACAAAAGAAAGGGTTGAGGAGCTTGTTGGACTTCGAGAAATAGGGTGCCTTTCTTTTTTTTATTACCTGTTCTGTCCCTGCTTCCATTACTTTTGGAAATGTGAGCCACACACAGAGCTGGCTAACCCTGGCAGAAAATAATACAGAATAAATTTTCTCTGTCCTGGTTTCAGCTTAGAGCTAAAGAGCAATGTCATATGACAAAGAAGTTAGTCCACTTAAAGTTTCCCCAGAATTTTCTTCTGCTACTTCATGAAAAACTGTAGAATTTTGTAACTAGTTTTTATATGTAGTATCCAAATGAGCAACCAAACACAAGAAAATTACATGATCATGATTGACAGTTGTATTTAATAATCAACTCTGCAAAAAACATTGAAAATTTGGGGGTAGGGTGGGGTTGATGTTTTATTTACCTCTTCCAGGATACATAAAAATTTTATTTCTTTACATTCAGAACATACTCTTCTCCTATACAAGATTACAGAGCATGCTATACTTCATAATCTGAAGAAAGTTACAGTGTCACTCATCCTGTCCTTTTTATCTGAGTGTCTAATACAGAGGAATTAACTCTGCTTTAGCCGTACTATTGACATAAATTGAAATTGCAAAAGTATAACATAAAAAAAAAAAATTACTCCACTGTACATGGAAACTTGCAGCTTCACTCCTTACACAAAAGCACTAAACAGAAACCACTGCTGCAGAACAAGTCCTTCCAGGACTATATACTACAGAAAGAAATCTACTTCGCTTAGCTTATAGCAAGAACTGTTCAGTAAGGCTAATGTCTTCTTTTTCTCTTGTCATACAACATTTGCTTCTTCATATCTATTCCTATAAGCTGAGCTTCAAAGAAGGTATCACAGATCACTGTACCTGCTTTGGGGAAGAGACTACACTTTAATGAATCAAAGTATACTTTTTTTTTGCAGCTGTGGGTGTAGTGTTCCTGTTGTGATTTCATAAATTTCTGAAATGAGCTACATTAGGAACTGACAAGAATGAAGACACAAAAGCTGTGGTAGGTTCTGGTAAGTCCTTTGGGTTCTACTAAGTGAAATATAGAAGGAGTTTTCCGTGTTATAAATTGTTGTAATAAAGACAATATTAGCTAAAGTTTTGTGGCTATATGCTTATGCTTTCTCCTTCCCCAGTCTGAAAAGATTTCTGAAAAAATATTATTAAAATAGTGGGTTTATGAAAAACGTGCAGTGGGACCCTGACTTTCTTAAACAGAGAAAATTCAAGTGGTTCAAACAACAGGAATAGATTATTTACAGAAGACAATTTTTTTCCTCACTGCCTGTTATGTGAAGCTGTCTGCTGTTTTCTCACTAGATTTCATTATTTCCTCAGCAGCTGCAAGCTCAAAGAGGTTAATTCCTCTTTGCTCTCATCTTTTCTCTGTCCTCCGTGGCTTCTGGGTCCTTCTCTGTGTAGGCCCAGATGCATCCCACAAAACCTCCATTCTTCCACACCTTCCAACATATCTGCGTGCTTTCAGCTGGAAAAGGGACAACTTACATAATGTTTCTGGCTTCCCTTAACAATATCTGACTGAAAGCCCACTTCTGCTAGGAAGGAACCTCACCCAGTTAGCATTGTAATTTCTATAACATTACTTTCTTGGCTTTGCAAAGAAGATATCACACAATTAAAAAGCCTTTTCCCAGATAGGGATTCACTGCTCATGCATGAAACAGCAACAAAAGTTTTGTTGCTGTTTACCAAAACTAGATCTTTATTAGAAACATTCATATCAATCACTAGACACCCAAGTCATTTTACCTTTCTCAGTAAAAAAAAAGAAAATATCTTTGTTTACAATATATGAGTCTGATTAAAAAACGGGTGGTAGTCTGACTCTAGCTGGACACCAGTGTCCATCAAAGCTGCTCTATCACTCTCCTCTCCTTCAGCTAGACAGGAAAGAAAATATAATAAAAGGCTTGTGGATTGAGATAATGAGAGGGAGAGATAACTCACCAATATCTATCGTGGATAAAAAAGACTTGACTCAGGGATACTTGTTTAATTTATTGTCAATCAAATCAGATTAGGATAAGAAGAAATAAACACAGATCTTAAAACACCTTTCCCGCCACTCCTCCCTTCTTCCTAGACTTCACTCCCAAATTCTCTCTCTCCTCTCCCACAGCTATACAGGGGGATGGGGAACAGAAGTTGCGGTTAGTCCATCACACATCTTTACAGCTTCTTCCTCCTCAGATTCTTTCCTAGTCTGGTGTGGGGTCCCTCCCATCTAAGACAGTTCTTCACAAACTTCTCCAATGTGAGTACTTCCAACAGGCTGCAGTTCTTCTCGATCTACTCAGTGTGATCCACACCTTCCATGGAGTGCATCCTTCAGGACCAGACTGCTCCAGTGTGAGGTCGCAAGTCCGCAGCAAACCTGCTCCAGTGTGGTCTCCTCTCTCCATGGGGCCACAGCTTCTGCCAGGAGCCTGCTCCAGTGTGGACTTCCTGCAGGGTCACAGCCTCCTTCAGGCATCCCACTGCTCTGGTGTGGGGTTCTGCATGGCCTACAGGTGCAATCTTCACTGTGCGTCTCCATGGGCTGCAGGTGAAATCTGCTCTAGTGCAGACCTCCACAGGCTACAGAGGGATATCTGCTCCAGCATGGACCTCCATGGGCTGCAGGGGCACAGCTGCCTCACCAAGGTCTGCATCACATGCTGCAGGGGAATCTCTGCTTTGGCAGTTGAAGCACCTCCTCTCCTCCTTCACTGACCTTGGGGTCTGTGAGACTTTCTCTCAAAAAATCTCACTCCTCTTTCAGGTTACTATTGCACAGGATTTTTTTTCCCCTCCTTAACTGTATTATCCCAAACGTGCTCACACCATTGCTGATGGGCTTGCCCTGGGCCAGCAGCAGGTCCATTTTGGAGCCAGATGTCATTGACTCTGCTGGACATGGGGGAAGCTTCTAGCAGCTTCTCACAGAAGCCACTGTACCTTGCTGCTACCAAAACCTTGCTACACAAATCCAACAAAAAATAATAGAGGATAAGTGCCATTAGTATATGGACAATTCATATAATTCTACAAAGCCTAATTATAAAATATATATGCTCTTGGAATCCCATTTATAGAATAATAGATAGCTAATGGGTTTTATTACCTAGAAGAATAGAATTTCAACTTAGACAAAGGTTGTGACAGCAGGAAAGATCTCCTATAAGATGCATACGATGTTGTTTTCTTAAACGTGTCTTGTAATATTTCTTGAGGATTTATTTTTGCATTTCTATTACTGCTGCAAGTCCTCAACTGCACAGCCATAGAGAAATAATGCAAGAGTCACTCCAGTTTGTATCATCTGAGAATCCAGTCTATTTTTTTCAGCATCACTCCATGAAATTGTAAGACTGGGAAGCCATGATGCTTGTAGACAAAGAAAGAATATTTAGCAGAAATATAAAAAATTCCATGCAGTGGTTTCAATTCTGCTGCATTGTAACATGGACAGTGAGTTAAAGATTTAGATGTATTCAAGTTCTTAGAAAGAATAAACCACTAGCTTCTGTTTTAGTTCCCAAGCCTGACCATACTACCTATCAAAAGGTTGAGTAAATTACTTTTCAAGATATCATTAAATACTGCTACCAGTACTTCTGCTCCCAATTATAAGTAATGAATTCATAAATTGACAAAACACATTACCCAATAAAGAGTAAAGATTATATTGGAGAATAAAGTGAGTGTTACTGACAAATAATAAGGTAACATATTCAAATTTTACTAATCATTATTGTGGAACAAAGGAATAGTTTTCCAAAGGCAAAGATATATTATAAAATAGGTATACTATGTGAAGATCCATTGTTAAGGTTACTGGTAGTTAAAAAAATTTTGCGTAAAATTCCATTGCTCTTGAGTTGCAAGAATGGCACATTTTTTCTTCTCCACTTTTCTCCCCAACATATAAATCTAGCCCAGTGGAAGATAAGTCACGGCAGTGCTGCTTTACAGAGATAATATTTTGTCCTTTTTTCTTTCTTCTCTTTTTTCTCCTCCTTAAATGATGTGTCTTTGATGATAAAGAAAATAGTAAGTTCAATGAGAAACAGAGAAAAAACAAAACCCAAAAGTTCTTGCTTCTGTCATTGCTGATCCATGCATATGCAGATTTTATAAACACTGTGAATGTAGGGATCTTTTCTCCTAATTCCCAAAACTTTCTAGAAATGTAAAGCTACTTGAAATGTCTTCAGGAATAGAAAGAAAAAAACAAAACAAACCAAAAACAAAACCGAAAACCCAACAAACCAGAAAGAAACAGTGCCCTTGGAATCAAATACGTCCCAGGAAATTTCAGACAAAAGAGTAAGTTCTACTTGGTTAGTAAAGCTTTAACAAGCTTTATCCAAAAGCAAAAAGAATTAAAAAAGTCTAAAAAAAAAAAAAGCCAAAAAACTGAACATCTCCCCCCCCCTCCAAAAAAAAAAACACAAACAAACAAACCCCCCCTCCCATCAACTGAAATATCTTGAGCTCTCCTAGAATTTTGATCTTCAGCTTTTCCTTCACTGAATTATTTGTAACTGGTTTTGGTTGCTGATGTAAGCTGTTGTTCTTAACAGCTGGTGTGTGTGCTTTCCACACGGTATGGCATTTTCTTTAGATGTTCCTTAGAGAGTTCCATAGAGTTCCTTAACAATGACATTTTATTTCTTATCTTTTGTCTTCCTTGGAAGAAATTCATCCAAGCATGGAAGAAATTCATCCAAGCATAGAAGAAATTCATAAACGCTGCTGTAGTATGCACATTCACATATAGGCTCTGTAAAGAATGCCAGCACAGCCCAAAATATTCAAAAATCTATGCATCAACTCCATATTCTGCATATCTGCAAAGGAATATCGAAAGTGGGATGGTGCAAGTCACTGTATTTCAGTGAGTGCTTACCTATTACAGGGAATGACCCAGACTGCAACGGCAGAGTAGATCCTTTTAACCAATACAGCAGACACTTGAGACCCAGCCACACAGTCTTCATGAAGGTTGAAGGCGCAAAAGACACTTACAGATACAGTAAACTCTTCAGCTTTTCTAGGGAAGTGGAGTTCATTCTTCCGTCTGAAACTTTCTAATATGCACTAGATCACAAAAAAAAAAAAAAAAAAAAAAAAAAAAAACAGAAAAAATTGTTTGGTTCTCTTTCTTTCTGAATATACAAGATACTCAGTATACAAGACACTTCACCTGCAGAACCAAGGCATTCAGTGAATGTACTGATACAGTGAAAGTTTGTGCTGCAGAAGCGTAATCAGAAATTTACACAACCTACAAAATAGCTAGAAGTTTACTAGCACTAGCAACGTAAATAACATATAAGTTTCAGGAGCGAGGCTGCAAAGATGAATCCCAACAGAGTAACTTAAAGAAAGACCAAACAGGTTTTGGGTAAAGACTTTATACTATTGTCTCACAGATCATCATGGCAAGGAGACAAAGAGAACAGAAGAAAGTTGCTCTCTTCCCTCTATACTCCTTTGTTCCTTTCATTGAACCAGATAAATAGTATTTTTCTTTTTTTTTTTAATGCAATTTTCATTTATGTATGTGCAAATCAACATTTGTTGCTACCAACTATGAAGCCCTGAACGCCATTTATAGTTTTAACAACTTCACTGGAGTTATACAAGCAAAAAATCTGTTTCAAAACTATTTTATCCAATTTGATCAAGGAATTACCATAAATGAATAAATGAAATTTTATCACAAATCCAGCTTGCAAATCTCATTAAAGTTGTGCACATTTGTGTCTACTTCTGGTTTTAAACAGAATAGCTGATTGTTACAGACACATAACCAAAAATCTGAACAGGATTTATTTTCCCCAAAATAAAAGAAACTTGTGAAAAATCTCACTCAGCACACTGATGCCTATGCTCATGGGTAGTGATGGCCAGTAAGTAAAAAAGAATACTCACCAAAAAACGGCCTTCTAAAACCCTGTAAAAATCTGGCCATTAATATTTGATTACAGCAATGCAGGTTATGACCTCAGTATCAATACATATCAGTTTCTTTTTCCCCAGCTTCAGGAAGACAGTGGTCCCTTGCAGATTTAAAGTTCATAGTTGAACTATTACACATCCCACTGGACACCCTTCGCATGACTGGCCGTATTGATACTTCCATACTATATATTATAATGTTACCTGTATCATCCAAAGATTTTCAATCTTTCTGTACATCAGGACATAAAGTAATAAGAAAAGGCTCCAACCCCAAATTTTTAAGCATTTAGTTTCTCACTGAAACAGCCCAATTTTTCACCCTTTATTAAAATGAATGTTCCATTTGGTTCAATGAAAAATCGATCACAGAAAGATAATGATCAAAATTCCTAAGCACAAGACAAGTATAGCAGTGTTTTTCTAACAAATAGGGTCAAAGTATGTAATTAATTTTTGTTCCCTGCTCTCATTTGACTACTAAATACTAGTCAATAATTTGTGAAGCTGTAGGTTTTACACTCTGAGACCTAGTAGGATTGTGATCTCCAGCTGTGGAACATCAGAAAGCAGCTTGAAACAGAAGGGAAAAGAAAAACCCAAACCCAAATCATAATATTTTCCTTAATTTTTTTGGAGATCAGATTATAATGAAAAAAAGCCTTAAGAAATAACCCATAGAAAACCAATCACTTTTTAGATTATTTTGTAGATGTGTGTTATTTTAAAGACTTTTGTGGAACATATTTTAAAGCTGTTCACTCAGAACTAATATTTTAGAGAGGTATGGACTATAAGGTAAAATTCTGTTCTATTTCAATTGTATAGTACTCAGTTTTTCCTGTTACATAGTGGTGATTTGTAGTGCTGCTGTAAGTGCTCAAAGATCCAAACTTCTTCTAAATAAATTAATTTCTTATATTGGTTTAAAACATAGTCAATATTGTTATGCTATTCCCAAGCAGTATTAATATTTTTTATTGGTCTTGACTACTAATTTCAGCAGAACTCAGAATCATAAAAAAAAACCCTTTCAATATATTTAATCATTCTAGTTTTGGTTGATGAAATGTAGTTGTCAGATTTTATATATGCAATTAGGTAGGTCAGAATCTTCAGTGTCTTGTTTTTTGTTGTTTTTTTTTTTTCTTTTTTTCTTAATTTAAAAAAAAATATTTTTATCATCTACTAGATGATAAAACTCTTCTAGAGAAGTCCAGAAAAGACTAGACAAACGTGTTATTTGTCTTCAAAATCCATTTCCACCAGAAAAGCTTGAAGAATATATGGAGATAATTTTAGCTGTGCCATACCAGTCTTTAAAACATTCATAAAACCAAAAATCACACAACAAAAAAAACCCAACAAAATAATTTTTTGACATATAATCACTTGCCCAGTTCTTCTGGTACAGTCCAGTGTTTGATATCTAACACAATAGGAGTACACCTGGATTGAAGAGCTTATTATTCATTCCATGTATAATTAATAATGTGCTCTTATTGCTACAGCTTTATGTTGCTCAGCACAGTATCTCATAAAGATATAATTGTTTAGTAATCAGAGTTAATGTGCATAAAAATTTCAGTATTTTTTTTGTCACTGTATACTGTAGGTTTTCTTTTATTGCCAATGTTTCTCAGCTAATTATCTTCTACAAACATATTGGAGGAAGACAGCTTTAGGCAGTTTTAAAGAATATAAGCAGGCAGATAAAAAGTATTTTGCACATGTAGAAGAAGAAGCCTTATGGAAATGATGTTTAATTATAAGAAGTGTAACTAGCAGTTTAAGTTGGAGGATATGCACACACTTAGCTGAGGCATAGGTGCACGTAGGTTTTACTATTCCATCTTGGCCTATGAACCATACCTTTGTTAATATGGCTGCCACAACACATATGACACTACAAGATTGCTGAAAATATTTAACTGCTGATCTACAACTTATTATGCCTATCACATAAGCCAAAGTAAGTTAGGCAAAAGCATTACATAGATAAAATAGCCAAGACACGCAGTTATAACTCAAAAGCCACAAACCTGGGCAAAACCAAAGTAGCTCCCTGGTACTGGTAGATACAATGAAGAATGGCTACTGTTACTTTTGGCCACTGTGGCCAAAAGAAGAATCAAGAGACTCACTGCAGAAATTTTTGATAAACAGGAACTACAGGTGCAATGGATTAAATATATCAATATTTTTATTAGCAAGCAATGAACTAGCTTGATCTCAATATTATTAGGGAAAATACCTCCTTCCCAGTACTTTAAAACAAATATTTTTTAAAGAATCAAATTCAGAAAACTGATATTTTCTTTGTGCATAAAGTACTTGAAAGGCTGTGATGGGGATAAAAAAAAAAAAAAAAAAAAGTAAAAAAAAAAAAAAACCTGGGACAGAAACAACAATAATAATAATTAATAAAAATATCTGTCCTGACAGTTTCCACAGTTGATCTGTGGAAGTAGGTTTGTGTGGTCACACTGCTCAAGTATTTCACAACATTCAGTGTTTCTCCCGTGAAGACTCCTGAAGTTTAAATAACTGTGATAGGTGAAGGGCTTTTCTTCTGAACTTCTTCAGTTTTCCAAAATTTGCAAGATTTATGTAGCTGTTTTGGGGAAATATGAAATTGTTAAATGGCAACATTTATATCTCTGCATTCTGTACTGAGCCTTTGTGTAGGAGTATTCTGCCTAAGATTGTCTTAAGTCAAAGATCTCCAGCTCCACAGTGCCCACCCCAAAGAAAGTTTGATCCTTTCAGAAAAAGCCATGTTAAAAAAATTATGTTACACAATACAGAAGTAAGATTTAAAAAAAACAAAACAAAAAAAAAATCTACTGGTGGTTCCTTTGTGTTAAAAAGTTGGGATATAGTAAGACTTGTAAGACTTTAGACCCTGGGCATTCTCAGAGAGGTATTCTGAGCTTTTCTCTTTTAGAAAGCAATTTTATCTTGCAAAGAAATAAAGATTTGATTCACATGTTGCATCAGGTGATTATCTTTCTGAACAAGTATTTCGCATCAGAACAGCAATTACAAGAGTCACTCTAGAACTGCCTGATAAACTGTCTATTCAAATTACACACAAATTGATTTATTTCTCATATTTTTTTGGAGTATAACAGAATGAATAATTCTGAACAGCTACGGCTGCTGTTTCATGCTTATCTCATGATTCTTCTAATTTCTTGAAGCATTCGTATGAGGAAAATGTTCAAGCAGCACATAGCTGCATAAAAAGAGTCACTTCGGGTTTAATATATAAGTTATGAATTTGCCCACTTATTCTTTCAACATCTGGTGTAAAACCAATAACTGATCTCTATTCAATTCAGACAATGTAAAACCTTTGAAACAGATGCTGATCACGTGTAATTGAGGATAATTCCATTGATTTACTCCCCACTGAGTTATACTTGCTTAGACAAAAACAATCTGATCAACCTAATTTAAAATGTCATAGTTTTGGGCTTAATATGTCATCTTGGTTATTCATGCAATAGCGTGTACAGATTCAAAACTTGCAACAACTCTTCTGAAAACATTTTTTAACCCATTTTCAGCATCACTATTTAAGTACAGTCTAAACCATTTTGAATAGGATGGCAGTAAGTTAAGCAGAAGACAGTTCACTAAAACATGGTTAATTTTAAGATGAAATTTTGAAAGTTATTTAAGGTCCGTTTGAAATGAAAAGCTATTCCATTCTTCTTCTATCAATTTTAATCTAAATACAGTGGTTTAACATTATTGCTACACATCCTGTCCTGACTTCTGTTCTTTTTTCTTGCAGAAAGCTTCTCTCATCATATATTTCTTGCTGGGGGAAAAAAAAAAAAAAAATAAATGATGGCTCTGGTTAAAATGGCATAATGAAATAAATTATTTTACATTTCTTAAAATTTCTTAAAATGTAAAATAATTCTTCTACGTGCAGAAAGTGCAGTGTCAATAATAGCTCTCAAGCTAACTAACAGAAAATATGAAAGCAGAAGTAGTGTTTAATTGAAGAGTTACAATCACTTTAAATTGTGTATTTTCAAAGGGGGAAGCAGGCTTTCGGATATTGTCCATACAAACAAACACACTAAGTCTTTTTTCTACAACACATTTGGACCACAGTTTAGGTTATTAACAACTGCTTGTTTGACTTCTGTTTTGGGAATCTTCAGGGAGTGGAAGCATTCAACTGTTATATCACCTGTGCCTCTCAGCTAGTGTGTAAACGAAACCAGCTAGGCAACAAGGATCACCCTTGGACTTCAGTAACCTCCCAGGGAGGAACAGATAAAATCTTTACCCCAAAGACGTGTTAGCTGAAGAGAATAGTTTGAGTCCCTGTATTCAACCTGACAGTTCATTAGCTTAGTCTAAATGATTTCTTCTTTTTTTGGTGTGTTTTTTATTTATTTGTTTGTTTGTTTCTTGAGCCACTGGAACAGAAGATATGGATTGCAGTACATAGGAGTTGCCTTGATGGCTTTCTAACATAAAATACATTCTGGACACTCTGGCACTGGATTTGGCACTGCTAGTTCTTATTCCTTACTACTATTACCCAGGCTACATGCCAGCCCACCCTTATACTGTGCAGAAGGCATAAATAACCTTTCCATGGAAAGCTGCCAGTTTATGGACCACACACCTGGTTGTAGACACTCACAACCCCGTGGAAAGAGGAGACTGTCATGGAAGTGAGGAGTTCATCTTGTCACAGCTCCACAAACGGCATGAAATTGTCCTTTTTCAATGCTTAGCTCTCACATGCTGGATTAGAGATCCTCCCACCAGCTGAAGAGTGAAGCAGAGTTTAGAATATCAAACCTCATTCCTGCAACTTTATTCAATTGCTCCCCTTGGGGATGCAACACAGACAGATCTTTTAATAGGGATCAACACATTGAAGCAGGGAGTAGCACTATTAATTAAATATGGATTTAAGCCATAAAATTTGAATAGAGGTTTTGAATATTGCAAATGCCAGGGTTGCTTTAATTGGAAGCCTCTATTCAGACACACTTGGGCTTTTATACGTTTCCTCAAACATGGGCAATGCTGTGTCTGCTGGCCTCTAAGGTAAAGTATAAACCAACTTCCCTTTCTCATATTTTTGCATATATGTTAGCCAACCTTCCTTCTAATGAAAATAGTTATCAAAAGTTAGTACTATCCCTCAACTCAAGTGTATTAAAATTAAGCTTATATTGCTTTGATTATAAAATAAGTAGCAAACTAAGAGACAAAGTCTTCAACAGTTGTTTTCTGCCTCACAACATAAAACACAAAATACAGTGTAAGTATGTTGCATTTTAGTCAACACAGAAGCTTCAGTTGTCTGACTCTATAAAGCAAAATACAGAGAGTGTTGGGAACAGTGTGACTGGAAACCAAGACCCAGGAGAACAGAAAAAGAAAAGATCCCTCCCAGGCCAGAAAGATCAATGCGCATTACAGGCAGCAACAATGTATAATCCTAAGCAATCTAAACCCAAAACCAGAAATAGCCGCATTCCTTGGTTCAGTTAGAATACCATGCAATCGAAATTAAAATTTTCCGTTCCTTTTAAGTGAATGGTTTGGGGTTTTTTTTTATTTTTTTTTTTTCCTCTTTAAGATTTCCGTCTTATGCTGCTTTTCTCAATCAGATCTTATTGTCTAAAATGCTATACCAGATAAACTTTTCTTCAGTATCCATACTGACAAGTCTTACCTTGGTTATAGCCAGACAGTTTGGTATCAGCTGTCATTGATATTTACATTTAAGAAACAGTGGTATTTACATTTAAGAAACTATAAAACCATGCTTGAAAGGAAAAAAGGCTTTGATGTGCTATAGTTGGCAGCATTTTAGTACCTGTTGGATTACCATACCTACCAATGTCTTTACACAGAGAAAAAAAATATGCTGTTTTATATTCCCACCTATTTGTTTTCTCTCAATTGCACATTCATGCATCTTGCTATGTTTTATGCAAATATGAATCTTAGATTAAAAGATTTACTTGGTAAGTGGGGTGACTGAAAAGCTCCCATAAGCTCAGTGTTGCTTTCCTATGACTTTCACCTTTTGGTATCCCTTTATACAACATTTCATAAGCAAGACCAAAGTTCTCGCAGTTTTGAGGCATGCTGAGCTGCACCTACTCTTGTCAGGGAAGAAGGAATTTGCCAGTTTTAAAACTGCCCTGTGACTGGAGTGTCTGGAAATGGAACCACCTTCTGCTTTGCCTTCAGAGTTAATTGCAGCTGGGGAAAGAAAGCAAAAAAAAATTTCCTTTGCAATATGCAGATTGTTACAGTGCAGCAGAGTCTATGGAAACGGGAAAGGGTAGTGTATATTGCCAACCTAAATAAGCCACATCAATTACCATGTTTCTATGTGTGGTTTAATACAATATTATGCTACAGTAAATTCTAAGAAGCTCCTAACAGTACTTTAATTAACATATCCTAGCTAACACTTTTTTCCTGACCTTCAAAAAAACCCTAATCTTAAGACAGAGCTCAATAAATTAATTCTATATTTTCAGCTGATGAATCTTACACTTTTCCTGGTCCATCTATAAGAGCAAAGCTGCATGAATGGTTTTTGTAAATTTGAAAGGGTAAAAATCACCATAAATTCCATGCATTTATAAGAGGTGAAATTGGGCTGGTTACAGGAAATCAACTCCTTCATAAGAAATACTGTGGATGATGTCTTTATTCTGACATTATAATGCATAAACTGCATGTTGTGTTAGCATAACTATAGTGATAAAAACCATAGCCCCAAACCAACAGATGAACAATCTACTGAAAACTAATGCTATCATTCTACCATCAAAGGAAGCATAGTTCAACCTTCGTTCACATGGATCTTGGGCTTAGGCAGTGAAGAGACTCAGAAATTTCTCTCAAAGTGTTTCCTCATTCCTAACTCTGAACAAGTCTAAAACACATAATATTTGTCTTCAGACTCTTGCATCAATGTACTCAGGAATGTATTGTTGTATTTCTGACTTGAGATAGAACTTGTTAAAAAGGAAAATTTCCTTTCCAAATGAAATCCTACTTTTTTAGATCTTAAAAGGTGAGTTATATGAGGGTCTGCAAACTAAATCATCTTTCTTTGTATTGAACACGATGTAGATTCTGCTTCCATTTCAAAGGTTTCTTAAAAAGAAGGAAACACCTATATTCTTTATGGATGACACAGATAAAAGAAAAGTGCTAAAGTTGCAAGAAAGATACAGGTCAAATAGGTTATCATAGTTTAAGCCCAGCCGGTTACTCAGAACCATGCAGCCACTCACTCACTTCCTCCCCTTCCTCCCCCAACTCCCGGAGGGACGGGGAGGGGAATGGAAAGAATGTAACTCCCACTGGTTGAGATGAGAATAGTCCAGTAACTAAGGTATAACACAAAACCACTACTGCTACCATCGCTAATAATAATAATAATAATAATAATAATAATAATAATAATAATGGAAATAACAAGGGAAGAGAATACAACTGCTCACCACCCACCGACCAGTACCCAGCCCAAGCTGAGCTCTTCCAGATAACTGCCCCCAGTTTATACTGAAAATTTAGGATCTGAGCATGACGTGAATGGTATGGAATAAGGGGTGGATACTGTCCTGGGTTCAGCAGTTGCAGTCATATTTCTCCTTCTTCGTAGCTGGTGCAGTGTTGCGTTTTTGACTTTCAGCCTGTGAAAAGAGAAAACAAATCCTCAACCCCCCTCCCTATTGTTCTTTCCCCCAGATCAGTTCTCTGACTGGTTCCCTACCAGTCTGTAACTGCCTGTACTGGCTCATAGTGGAGGCCTCTGGAGCAGAATCAGCCCTTGAGGCTGGGCTGGCAGGAGAGGTACTGCCCAAAAGACAGCACCCCTATCCTCACCTAAAAAGCTTGGTATAAAATACTGGCTGTAACTAAGGTTTGACATGTTGAAACTCTGAGATAAAGAGAAACAACTTCGAGAGCCAATAAATCAGCATTGTGAGGAGTGACTATTAACCCAAAACAATGAATGCTTATCACAGATATGATTAGGCACACTCTGGTCAGATCTGTTGTTATCTCAACCCTTCGTGCCCCACTTTGGGTGCCAAAAAGAACTGCCTTAGTTTAAGCCCAGCCAGTAACTCAGAACCATGCAGCAGTTCACTCACTCCCCCCTCCTTCTTCCCCCTGCTCCCAGAGGGATAGGGAGGAAAATCGAAAGAATGTAACTCCCACGGGTTGAGATAAGAACAGTCCAGTAACTAAGGTATAACGCAAAATTACTGCTGCTACCATTAATAATAATAATAATAAGGGAAATAACAAGGGAAGAGAATACAACAGACCACCACCCACCGACCGATACCTAGCCCGATCCTAGCAGTGATCTAGCCCTTCTTGGTAACTGCCCCCAGTTTATGCAGTGGGCATGATGTTCTGTGGTATGGAATACCTCTTTGGTCAGTTTGGGTCAGGTGTCCTGTCTCTGCTTCCTCCCAGCTTCCCCTTCTCCCTGGCAGAGCATGAGACTCAGAAAGTACTTGGTCAGAGCAAAGATTACTTATCAGCAACTAAAACCATCGGTGTTATCAGCGCTGTTCCCAGACTGAAAGTCAAAATCACAGCACTGCACCAACTACTAAGAAGGAGAAAAATGACTGCTACTGCTGAACCCAGGGCATAGGTGAACACTGTTAAAAACTTATGAATCTAACCAAGAAAAAAAATAAAAGAATGGAAATTATTGAAAACAAATGAGGGAAAAAAATAAAAAGAAACCATAATCCCCCCCCAAAACAACCGAACCCAAACCAAATCAAAGCAAACCAACAAAAACCCCAACAAACCAACAAACACAAAACCCAAATCACTGTATAAAAAAAGTTATTTCTTCATGTCTTGTTGCTGACTTTTCCAGGTATATAAATGTAAGACATATTTGTTAACAACCTGACTTTCATTTTATTGACCAGCACGTTAGGATTCTGCTGGTTACTGAAATTATGTAAAAAAACCACCACACCTCCTCTCTCAATGGGATGATTAGTTTTGTTTTTAAAAAGGGAGACTCCTAACAGGCATTTGGGTTTCACTGGGCTGTAATGTCCAGGAAAAGAAGGTTACACACTGTCTCTACTCAGTAAATTTTCCATTTCCATAGATCTAGATGAATATTTCAAGGCAAAGAATAGAAAACAACCTAACAGAAATCACATGTGTGATGAAACTCATTTATGGCCAACAGCTATCGTTGTCAAAAGTGCTTAATATCTTAGCTACTGACAAAGAAAGTCATGGTTTTTATGGGTTTTAAGTGAACATTGGAGACATTCCTGAGCTACTACTAGCCTTCTAATTTCTATCAGAACTTATGATTTGCAAAATGCTCTAGACATAGAATGTTTGAGGTTGGAAGAGACTTCTAGAGATCAACTTATCTAACTCCCCCTCTCAGCTGGAAAATGCTCAGATGGCTATCAGATATCTTCAAGGAGGGAGACTCCAGAAGCTCTTTCTGCAACCTGTTCTAGTAGGGGAAGATTCTGAGAACAGACTAAACTTTATTTTTTCCTCAAATGTTTCTTATGCATATTATTTAATTTGAAGAAATAGTTCAGAAAGATAAATACATAATTTTTAGTTTATAAACAAATTCCAAAATTGAAATTAAAAAAAAAAAATATTTTTTTTTAATGCAAGAAGTACTGTGTTGTGTTGCAGTTTAAGCCCAGGATATGTATATACGGATCTCCATTAAAATATTGTAGGCCAGCATATGGTTAACTCATACACTGATTATAAATCTTCAGTTGCTTGGGGATTTTTTTTTTTCTGATATGGCAAACAATTTTCAAAGTATTTCTTCCCCTTATTTAAATATCACTATCCTTTTGGTCCTTTCCTGTACCACTTGTGATTAGAGATTATAAGGTGCAAACATCTTGCAGAGCACCTGTGCAGCAAACCTTCAGGAAGGGCTAAACTGAGAACTGCTGCTAATTTATGGCGCAAACTGCATATGCAGTCCAAGTAGAAAACACGGTGGTAGAAATTGAAATGAAACAGCATTCACCAATCCAGCCTTGGATTTTTCTTACTGGGAAATGCAAAAGATATTGCTTTTTTAAGCCATTCAGAGGAATATAGAGACATTTCCCATATTCACTTCCACCCCTGTACTCTGTTTTTTTTCTGGATCCATGGCCTTCTTCCACTTTTTACTGATTTTTTTCCCCAATGGAATCGATTTTCCTTATGTTGTGATGGGTGGCCTCTTTTGCCTGCTGTGGCAGTTTCCACGGGATCCTGCCAAATAGATTTCTGCACAAGATGAGGCCCCTCTGTCCTTTTCCATGTGCCCCTCTTCCTACTCCAAACTTCTTGTGGGTTGGTGGAATTCCTGCTGTAGAGGTAAAGGGTTTCAGGACTGTCATTAAAAGAAATCTCCAAGGTGAATTATTAATAATTCTGACAATGAGACACGCTCGGGTTTTTACTTTAAGCTATAAAACTTCAAAACTCTAAAACCACCTGCACTTTTTACTTCTAACTTTAAACTCATGTACTTGTAGAAAATTTAACAACATAAAAAAACCTTTGGTTAATGGAAGTTACTCCTGATACAGCTGACAAAAGTGAAACCTTATTGCTGGAGATTAAGCTACAATACTTTCTAAATGTAAATGATGTGGATGTTTCGCTTCAGATTTTAGAAATAACAAGATATCATGAGAATGATTTTCAAACATTAGCTGTTCAAAAGGGCAGTTCCAGCACAAAGGCCAGCCTCATTAATTAGAAACCAAATGAACAATAAATGAAGGTTTGTCCCTACAATTTTAATGAGAGGTCGATTGAGGGCCAACTTAATTTCCTAGACCCCTGCACAACGGCATTAGGTAGTGAAATCAACCTGTGTTTAAGCTTGGATTCAGTTATTTTAAGCATTAATGTTTTTCTGATATCAATGGGATGCAAGTATTTTTATCTCACTTTCCTGGGTTCAGCAGTAACAGTCATTTCTTTTTCCTTCTTGGTGGCTGGTGTAGCGCTGTGTTTTTGACTTTTGGCCTGGGAACAGCGCTGATGACACCAATGTTTCCAGTTGCTGCTTGGTGGTGTTTTGGTCTGACCAATGACTGCTACTGCTTTATAATAATAAATAATTTTTATAATTTATTAATTTTATAATTCAGAGACCTACCAAATTCCCAAGTTACATAGCTCCAAATTCACAGTATTTGAATTGATAGTGAAATATTTGCTTTGGTGTTTTCAACCTTCAGCAGTGTAAGATAATAAAATTTTCTGATAATTTTCATGGTTCCTTGTATATGACATAAAAAGATCTAAGTGACCAAGTGGAATGTGCCTCTGGGAATTAAGACATATCAATCCCAGTTGTGTAGTCTGAATTTCTAGACTGAAATCCAAACCAAATGATCCACTTCATTGCATTGTCAGCAATGCAGCATTTTTTCTCTTAATGTTTTCAAATTAGATGCTGCATTGTCTGTGTCCTGTGCAAGTCAAATTCTAGTGAACTGTTTCACTTGAAGAAGTCAAATCTGGCAGTGAACTCCCAGCTTAATATTTTTAAGCAATGGCTTTCTAAGTTGCCTAATCAAGGGCATCAAGACATGAAAAACAAATTGCTGAAGGAGGCTGTCAAGTCAAAGCCTGTCTACTAACACACTACATTAAACTGTTAATCTTTCTCAGAAGAAGGAATGGTCTTTGAAGCTGCCGCACACCATAGATCTCAAAATTACAAAACTGTATTTTTGATCTGAAGTCTACAAAGCATTAACAATATTATTTTTAAACTATGTTATGCTGCATTCTCATCCTTAAAGAAATACATGCATTTTGTTTCTTTCTACCTGAAAAATGAAAGGAAATCTGACATTAAAATACATGGTATTCAAGTCTTTTCAGAGAAATCAGAAGAATTAGAAGGGATGTCTTCTCTATATTCACCTCATTCAGTTTGTCAAAGAGGTCTTCTCACACTTGTCACCATTTTGTAGCCAGGCAGCAAGAAAACTGTGTAGAGGGTAAAAGGAGAGACAGAAAAAGGAAAGAAGTGATATTTGAACAGATAAGAGGAAAAGAAAGATTTCAGCTAAGAAGAAAAAAAATAATGGTAAAAAGATCAAGAAATAGAATCAAGATCTGAAACAAAGAAGAAATGAGAAAAGAGAATAGATTAACACTACTTGTTATTACCTAGCACTAAACACAAAATATATTGTCTCTGCAACAGAAGAGCAAAAGAATATAGTAGTAAGGAAATAAGCCAGAGGGACTATGCTGATAAAGAGAATCACTAAATGTAAGTACAGTAGAATAAGCCACACTAACATAATTCCTAGTTAAATCCAACATTTTGGTGAATAACAAGTTCATTTTTCATAAAATATTCATAACGTAATTCCTCTCCTTTACCTTTCTAGTGGGCAAAATTTCTAGCTTTCCAAAAATGTCAGCTAGAAGAAGAAAAGATATCTGCAGTAAAACAGCTAAAACCCTTTAACACACAAATGATCCCAAAGCTCTTGAATCACAGAGGGCTTACAATAATAGCTCAAAAGATTTCGTAGCTTTCTGCACTTACGAATATTTCCGTTGGCACTGATTTTACAGTTACTAGGTGCCAAAAAAGCAGAGGGAAGCAAACAGAGGCAGAAAAAAGTTCTCTTTGTGTTGTCTGCTCAGAAGCACTTCAGGAACAGGGGGGAAAAGGCCATGTTTTCCTAGAGGCAACACTGGAAACTGACGCCAGTGAATGACTGGTGGTGCTGGCTCTTGGAGAACACCTTTGGAGTGTCTTTCTAATGACAGGTCTCAAGTACTGCTATTGTAGAATCATAGAATCATATCCTCAGGATTCAAAATAAATCAGTATTTCCTTGGGTGTTTTCAAATTAAAGTTGTTAGTCTGGGATTCCAGAAGCCTGAATTTGGTCGCTCTTAATCAGCATAAATAATTTACTTAAACTTTCTAGTCCTCAATTCCTAAAAGTTAAATCTGTAAATGGTACTTGGCTCTCTCCTCTCTCCACCTTTTTGCCTTCCTCTGCTCCCCCCACCCTTTTCTCCCTACCCTTCTCTTTACTAGCCTTTTTTTATTACCCTCCTTTGGGGTTTCCTTTTCTGAATCTGAGATGTATGCTGTTCTGTGCCTTTAACCCCCCAGCAGAGGCCTCAACTGTGTAACTGAACAAATAATAATAATGACATGGCCCCATTTTCCTACCTACCTGAAAATAAACAGTGGCAGGTACATCTGCCTGTCTTAAAGTGTGTCTTGTCTGAGCTGCAAGGGTCAACACTTTATCAGCTTGGGGTCATCAGCCCATTATACCTGATTAATGGAGCACTCACCAGAATAAGGACATTGTGAATGCTATGTTAGAGTAGTTACATTAACTTTCTGAAAACCTTCCAAGCTGTGCATTAAAAGTAGATTAATAAACAACATATGACAACCTTACAGGAAAAACACCTTTCCTCCATTAGGCCAGAATGAAGAACAGGTATCTAAAAGGAAGAATGAAACATTACACTGCCTTATTATACCTTTTCTCCATTAGGCCAGAATGAAGAACAGGTATCTAAAAGAAAGAATGAAAAATTGCACTGCCTTATTATACCTTTTAGAGTGTACCAATTTCACAGTGCCTGAAGTTTGGCAAGCAGGTAAGATAGATATTCAAAGTCATAAGGGAAAGCAAGAAGGAATATGCCTGCAACACCTTTCATTAATCCATTTCCTTTAAATCAAGGCACAAGTATTTAAAGGAAACTGAGACAAAGACTAACAGGAAAAGCAATGGTGTACTAAGAGCTATATTCCTCTTCTGATATCCAGAGTTACTATCTCCCTGCTTTGCATAGACAGGAAAGAAAAAAATAGTTGGTTCTTGTTGCATTTTTAGTAGACTATCATCTTAGTGTCAACTATAAGCCAAGTCACCGGAATATGTGCTTTTATAGTGTAACCAAGCTCATTTAGGGGACTCCTGTTCCTTAACCTGCATCCTCCCATCATCTCTTTACCATCTCAACCACCATAATCCTTTTCATTGACTTACTTCTGCAAGACTGATCAAGGTTGCCTGAATTTCAGAAAACCTGCACTAAAGGCTGCACCAGCAGGTCTGGGAAAGATGAAATCCTAGTGGTCACCTATGATAAAATCTTTCCTGGCTCAGGACCACTGGCCCTGCTGTTGGATGCGAGTTACTTAACCACAGTTCCTCTTGTTTCCTCTTTGTTCTCAGAAAGGCAAATGCAAGATTACAGTTTTGACAGCCACAAAGAATGCTCTTCTAATCTGCTCAATTAAGATAGCCAACAAGCAGGGAGATAATGTGTCAAAGTCTCTCCCCCTGCACCACTTTTTCTTAAAGGCTCCCAGAACAACTTTGTTCTAGATATAACCTCTAGGTATCCACCAAGTCAAAATTGTAGGCACATTATTTAAAAAAAAAATACCAAACAAAAAAACCAAAATCACACACAAAATATAAAAGCTATAACAGATTTTTAGCCCTTAAATAAATATCAGTTTTATTTATCTTACTTGCAAGTCACTTCAGGAAGTTTCTTTAATGCTCTTCTCTGAAAAATCGGAGAGAGTATGTTCTTCATGTCCCTAATCTGTCATAGTACAGAGTGATCTTGATACCCTGTTCCCTGCCTAATCTTATCAACATGTTATATGAAGTCTTCATACTGCCTGTTTTAGAGCTGCTCAGCATTTTATATCCAGTAGATTTTTTTAGAGTAAATAAAATAATTAAAAAAAAAGTAATAATAAAAAAAGAGAGAGGTCCTCAGTGCTTACAGTTACTCATCCTGGCAACATTCACTGATAGTTTACATCAACTGTCTGGGATTTGAGTCTATGAAGTCAATTCAAACTTCACAGCAAACTGTATGTGAGTATTAACTTCTGGATGTCCCAAAGCAGATCAAGAACCAACACTCACCTAAGAGTCACCATGTCTACACCTTTGCAGCTGTACTATGATAAGTGAGAAATTGGTGATATACAGTTCTGCAGACCTACGCAAAATAGGGAATTTCAATTAAGTGCATGCAATAACACACCAGGAAGAATATGATCTGAGCTTGGGGATTCCAACCTGAGGTTATCTTGATTAAATGTCTAAATAGTTGATACGTGCACAGAATCAGGATTTTCCTGTTATCATGCTTCCCTGTTGATTTTCAGGTTAATAGTGCCATCTTCCCTATTTTGAAAAAACATTTGTTGGTCTGTGTAGTAGATTTGAATATAATTGAAAAAGATATCCTGCAGTCACACATAGGTCAGAGAACTTGGGAAACACAGATAGGTTATTTTATCCTTCATCACTTGCATGTGATTTTTTTCTCTCTTTTGGGAAAATTCATTAAATATTGAATACTGTCTTTTTCCGTTTGCTACTCACTAATGACAGAGGACTGTGTAGCTCTCTTTTTTCTGTACCATGTATTTTTTTATTTTTTCTTGTTCATTTTGTTTTGTCAAGCTGCTATGATTTTCTGGAAGTTGTTAAAAAAAAAAAAAAAGATTTAATTATATAACCTATAATGGTCATTCATCTCACAGTAGTGATTTCTGTGGCATGTATATGTTGTATTTGCCCTTAAGGTCATCCCATCATGAAGGAGTCTAGCTCATTTTTCAAAATACAAAATAGAGTAGTTATATTCGTTCTTCTTACAATACACATTTACTGGCTGTGTCTGAGGTCACCCCAAGGTGTCTTAAAGCTTGTAGAGTGTCTGAAACACCTTTATATCTGCAGAACACAAGGATCATTTTTAATAAAACTCATGAGCATTTAATTCCAACATATGGAAAATCTACTGATGCACAGCTAAGATGAGACATACATAAGCCCACCAGAGTTCTAGAAAGAGCAGAGGCAGTGTTTCAGATGGTAATGAATATAAGTTTCAGACTTTTTTTATTCATATGTTTTGACCATCTGTATCTCTTACTAGTATTCTAGTTCTGCTAGAATCCCTCAAAATTCAAAAGAAGGCTTGTTTATGATAGGGTGTAAGCAGAAGGAGCTTTGGCTCAATCATCACTCTTGTCTCCTAAGAAAAAAGAGGAAATAATAGGAAAAAAAAATGGAAAGACAGAATAGCTCTACAGGAGCTTTCATTTCTTAAAAGTCCTTAGCTACTTCTTAAGATATACAATCTGTGGGATGGGAAGTTATCGATGGATAATAACCTCCAGCTGTTCTTTTAAAAATGTTAAATGACTTAGCATTTTAATACTTTCTGTACCAATGCAACGTGCTAAAAATCTTCGTGGAACAAAATCTGGCAAATTTCTCCCTAAAACTAGTTAATTTCTAACACTTCCTTCAGAAACAAATAGGATCTATCCATTGAGAGTAACTCTCAGAATGTATATGCCTTATTCCTTATTTACTCAAATGCCCTATCTGTCTTAAATATACTACAGTCTGAAAGTGTCTGGTAAACGATGACCAAAGCTAGAAGATTAAAGCTACCCTTTCAAGAACTGGTCAGGAAAGTAGGGAGGGTGGAGAAATCTTGTTAACATCTTGCTAAACAACAACAATTGTGTTACGATGTGAAAAATATCTTATGGAACCCGTTCCTCTAGAATATTATGAATGTCAAATATCTAGGATGTTATGAATGTCCTTTCTGCAGCCAGTGCAACCCTAAACCAACTGCTGCTTAGATGAAAGTATGCAATAATGGCATGATCTGTTTTTGATGGCTGAGGGGTAAGTAAGAAATCTGATCTTTGGCATGATAAATTTTACTTCAAGAGGTTCTCTTTTCTATTAAGAAAATCTCTGTGAAACAGAAGGTAATGAATTGCTTAAATGATTCATCATTGAAGTCCCAATTTATCAGTATGCTTCAGATAAAATCATATTTTAATTCTTATGACAGTAGAAGGTGTTATCCGTGTTCTTCTAAGATTTCAGTTCTGGTCCTTTGTACCAGTTTTTCCAGTTTCTTCACAGGTTTTTTTTTTTTTTTTTTTCATTTATCACTGTCTTTAAAGTAAGTCCATGGTAATATGATTTTTTCCTTACTATTTACCTGTAATTTCTTCATACTTGAAACTTCTTTGAACCAATATACTATAACATATTATTTTCTTTCCGGAGCCTTTTCCATTCACTTGTGTATTTGGAACTTCAGGAACCATTCAACCTGTTAGTTTGTCTTCTGTTCTGTGAACAACGGAAACACATCTCTCCAAAAGGCTTCAAAAGCTTACCAGTCAATGTCCTTGTGTCTTAGCTTTTTGGAAAACAATTTAACACAATGAAGATTAAGAATTTTTTGCCTACTTGTATGCAAAAATAAGTATCCCAGAAATATGTATCACAAAAATATGTACGAAAATATATGATAATGTGACATTTCAGTACTTGAAATGTTGTCAAATACTGGATCCTCTTTACATGGAAATTCCATATATATATTCTAAAAACACACAGAATGAGCACACTAGACTAAAACCTAGGTCCATCCCTAATATCACCCTGCAACCACATGCTCAAATTGTAAACACTTGATCTCATGTGCACTTTAAGTTGCAAAGGCATTTGCATGCTGTACCATTATCAGCCTCACTGTTTTCTGAATAAGTAAAGATTATGTTTTCCAAGTTACACTTAGGTGGTTTAGGGCCAGCTAGAGATAAATAGTTTGAATGAATAATTTACCTTTAAAAATATCACCTCTTTTTCCAAATTTTTTCTTTGCACATGAGCTACTACTCTCAAATGTTCATTATGCAAAATTATTCACATGATTTCTACTAATGACTGACTCTTCAACTTTTCAGGGAAAAATTAATTTAAAATCTGTAAAATATTTAATGTATTGCCTACTTCTGACTGGACAGAGAAATTCTGCAAGATTATACATATTTCTTGAAATTTCTGTAAGTTTTTGATACAGAACTTGTCATGTTTGCACTGAAAGCTCTTATCTGTCAACTCTGCCACTTGTATGATCTGCCACATCTTTTCCAGTTTCATTGTTCACTAATTCATAAAAATCCTCAGCTGTATTAATTCTGTGGTATTTAAAATTGCTCTGTACACACCTATTGATGTAATTAATGTACTAAACATAGCCTCAGATAAAACTGTAGCAGCTTTTTACTGCTGGGCTTTTAAGGTATTCCTAGGGAGAGCATGGAATCTGTGTTTTTATTACCAACATTCATAGAAAAATAACCTACAGGCTGATCAGCCTGATCTATTTCTGCCTGAATGTACCTCTTAGCTGGAATGTGTCATCTTCTAGCTCATCTGGGAAGCTTTGCTGAATTCTTAAGTGTGAGGCCCCACTTCACATATTGTGCAGCCCATCTCTTTCCACAGTAGTTCAGGGACTCACCCACTTGCAGTAGACCTTGGCACATTAAGTCAGCGAGGTGTACAATTCTCCACTTAACATGGCACAGAGAATTCATTTTCTTTAGGGTTGCAAGTAGTTCAGATGTAGAAAAGTGGGGTTTCTTTAAGTATGCCTGAGTGAAAACAACTGTTTGTAAAAAAAAAAACATTTTCCTGTCATTGTTCAAAACCTACTTCAATAATATCAGAGAAGAAGGAATAAATTGCATAGCTGCTAGAATTAAAGAATCAAATAAAAGCTGTAATTTTTTCCATTCAGTCAGGGAAGACATGATAAACTAGGTAAGTCTAGTCTTACAATTGGTGGAGGCCTGATGGATCAAGAAAGGGCAAAGCTCTCAAACAGGAGCATGTATCAGGGTTCTGGAAATAAAGACAGCTGTCAGACCATCAGTTTCAGAAGCAAAGCTACTTCCAGGATATAAGAAAAATTGCAAACATCCAGACAAGAAGCACGGTTTGGCACAAAAGCTGTTTATCACAGTCAATAACTACTCAAAGAATGCCTGTTGCTGCTGATGATACTAATCAGCAGTCACCCCAAACACTAGTGCATGTGGTTACTGCAGCTCAGCTTTAGTAAAAATAACTGCTAGCAAGACTTAGGTGAAGGGCGATTAAGGACAATCCTACACGTTTTGGCTAGTCCAAATTCAAGCCAATTTGGTATAGTCCTGGGTCTGAGAGTGGCAGAGCTGTTTATTTGGATATATAGATCCAATTTCACCACAAATAATTGGGCAAGTATCAGGAATGCTGTCAGATAGAGGCTGAGCTAAAATACCAGGCTAAAGTAGTGAATGACATTGACAAATACAAACCACAGGCTTGCAGTTTTAATTGCAAAAGCTTATAAACTGCAGTAATTTCATACAAAGGTAAGGCAGGCAAAAATGTGTACCTTTTTTGTAAAATGAAATAAGCTTCATAGCAATTATATCCTGAATGTCGAAAAACAGTGATTTAGGATCTTTAGAAACCTGTTACCAAGCTTGTTCCTTACTCTATTTTCCAGCCTGATGAATAACATCAGTATGATCTTGTTCTTATGCAAAACTACTTGAACGATGATTTCAATTCTAACAGATAACTGGGTAGAAAAAAAGTATTAAGAAGTTAGAGAATCTCTATTTACAGCATCAAGAAAAAGCAACTGTCAAGACGGAAAATTGGACTTGTCATGTCACTGAAATATTTCTTGAAGTCTAAATAGGGAGTAGAGAGAACTCGGAAGGAAAAATAAGTAAAAATGTTGGTGCACTAGCTTCCTTCAACAGAAGTGAAATTAAAACTAGAATCTGGAGGATTCCTATTCCAGTCCTATTTACTGATCAACAGGCAGGAAGGAAGACCTTCAATGAAACAAAATCCCTGGAAGTTGCAAGACAAGAGCAACATATCACCTGACATTTTAGAAACAAATATGAATGAAACATACAAAGTACAGCAACAAAGTAAACTGTAAGGGGGGAAAAAAAACCTGAAGGTCTCATTAGCATGGGAAAAATGAGACATCTAAATAATTGCAAAGAATTAGGAGAACAAATTAAATGTGAATTAGTCATAAATAGTAACAGCAAATAAATCACTGCGGGCAAAAATAGTTTATAAAAGCAGAAAAAAAAAAGAGAAAAAAATACTAAGAAATTAGCAAAATTATTACAGTTCTCTCACTTACCATCTCCCAAGTTCAATAGTTATTTCAAAGCAAACCCATCTAAAAAAATTGTGCTGTGTGGTGAAAACTTGGCGGTAAAATTTGATTTTAAGATGACCCCTGAGGAGAAAATAATAAGACAGGAGATAAAGATAAGAACAGTTGTCATAATACCGTTTTTAGAAGAATCGTGACAATGTTTTTATTTTTCTTTTTAAGAAAAAGTAATTGAAGTTCTGAATACATACACTTTTAAAAAGGAACATGTTGTGAGTTTGGTTTTAGTATATAATCTTTTTCTTTGTATTTTTTTTTTCCCATCCCCCAAGGCAGCTCAAATAGTAATTAATCTTTAGCTTTGCAAGAAGCAAAAATGTTGGGGAAAAAGGAATAAGACTGCTTACACATTTTGTAATTTGATATGTAACTGCCCAGTGGGGCATTTATTACAATGCATGCTATAGATAAAATTAATCCCTACAAGTACACTGTGTTATTTGTTCAAGTTACGAAAATTGATCTCAGCCCTCTGGAGGCAAACCAGAATTACTGTACTGAAAGCTCATTCTGTAGTGAAGACATCCTGACAATACCCTTCTCCCTTTCTGTTAGTTGTGCCTCTGGTTACAAGGCTCCTGATCTGTCTTTCTTTCTTCCACACAAGTTTTGGTTATAACTGAATTGCAAACTGCTCACATACCTCCTCGCACTGTTTCTCTCTTTTCCCCGATGGGATGAGAAGCCTTCAGTGGCTTGCAAACTGTGACTGTAGACAGCTTCCTGTTAATTTTTCTTGATGATCTTATTCTCCTCTCCTGCATAACTACTTCATATCTTTCTCTTCTGCAGCAGAACAGAGCTCTTTTCTATGCATTTACAAAGGTGGAGACACAGTTGAGGAAAATAAGGATTCACTGTAATTTGTGACATTTGTTCTGAAGCTCTCAAATCTCAGCACGAGAACAGTCCATTCAAAGCCTACATTGCTCACAGTATCTTTATAGGGACATTTTCCCAATCTGAGATTACATAAATGCTGTGTAATATTTTCACACAGTTCTTTGAGCTGTGGTCTCTCTCTGAAAACATCAAATACTTAAGGCAGTATGCACTGGTAAAGGTAAAATCTAGATTCCTGCTGCCTCTTTACAAGACTGATTTTACCATAGGTGAGTCTATGTTCAAGCGTAAGCTGTGAAAAAAAGAAAAAAAAGAAAAATTAAACCTCTCCTCCTGGCACAGGTTCTACCAAATACAACAGACAGCAAGGACAAAGCAGACATCTGGATTTGCACCACGCCTTAACCTGCTAGCATCAAAAGTACAATATTAGATTCATTGCTGTAATTTTGCAATTAAACTTGGTATATGATCCATAGAAGGCACACAATTAGCTATTGCCACCCTTTAATGCAGGAGCCAGCTTCCCTCAAGCAGCCTGTGCCTTCACTGAGCAAAAAAACCCAAGCATAAAAAATAGATGAGCTTTGTAAAATGTTAATTATTAATGAAACTTTGTGTCACAGAAGAACTAATATGACATGCCTTCAATTGTAATGTGTGTCATTTGTGTCAGTCCCCAATATTAACTGTTAAGGATCTTACGTTCCCCTCTGTATTTATGGAAGTCTGTCTTTCCCACTCAATGCTTCCTGAGCATTTGAAGGAAACTCCACGTAATTTGCCTGTAATTTAGGGGAGGGACCTAGAAGTTACTGACTCTTGGTCTTCCCTTCTTGCTGCATTCAAAGGATAGTAGAACAGCAGTTTCACATGATACCACAATTTAAAAAAATACCATGGCAAGAATTCAATGCAGCTTCAGAATTCAGGACATCCAAAGGCTAAGGAGAAAAGTGAAAACATTAATTCAATTTCACTCCTTTGTCACCTTCCTCCATCTAAGCTCTCAAAGGCATTTTTAACAATCTGAATGAGTAAAACCTGCATATCTCTCTCCTGCAGAGAAAGTACTGCTGTAAGGGAGGTTAGGTCCCCAGATTACAGAAAGATAGCCTGAAAATTACACTGAAGGATGAGGAAATTATTTTGGATCATGAGCATCCTTCTCTTATAGTGTTCCATTAACTCCAAATTGTTTCATTATCTCTGTGTCATTTTTTAAATCTCTGAACATTATGGTATTGTTTAAGTTAGTTTCCTGGCAATCAGATGAAATCTCAAGCTCTTATTTTCAATATTTATTGGTCTGGGTGGGCTGTAAATTTTTACATTAAATGCTACCTATACCTGATTTTCTACATTTCAATACTCCAAATAAAGGACCACGAGCTCATCAGTTTTCTATGTACACATTGAAATAAACGATTGAGATCATTTTGGAGAGATCTTGACAATCAATAGCATATTATAAAAGCCTAATTTACCTGGTTAAAGCAAACAGAATTCAAATATTTATCATTATAAATATCAATGTATGATGTGGATTTGATTTTAGAGCAAATTTACCATTTATGAAAATCAATCCTGCATTTCTCTCCCTTATCAGCATTGTACAAAAAGAAGCACATAAAACTAGGGGTGATTTTTTTTTTTTTTTTTTTTGTCTTAATACATGCCATTGTAAATGCAGGGCCACAAGGGTTTTTCAGATTTTTCAAAAGTGGTACAGTAATTTAGGAGGTATGGCTGCAGAATATTACATAGGAACATGCGATTAATCTGAGATTTAATAAAAAACGGTTTTCAATATTTTATATATTTACCCATCTTTAAAAGCCTATTTTTCTGTAGGTCACATAACACCAGTGCCCCAAGGATGAACCAAGTATAAATGGAATAAAAATAGAGCCTCACCTGTTGTCATGGATTCCTTCAGCCAAATACAGATAAAACAGCTTCTTTAGATCTTTATATTTTCCATATGGGTGTTCATTTGTCATAGTTCCATTTGACCATGAGTGCACACAGAAATGTGCATATTAATCTACATATTGAATGTGGTTTGCTATTTTAAACATATTTGATCATTTATATAACATGGATGTTTCTTTGATTGATGCACTAAACGCATATAACAATGAAGCAGCTGTAAAAATATAGACATAGAAAAAATAAACGTTAACTCTTATGAGCACTGCTTTATTTATATACTCCTTTAAAAGGCATTGATAAGAGAAATCTTTACCAACATGACCAAATTTGAAAGTACTTCATACTGCTTAGTTACATGTCTAGTAGATTTACGTACATTAATTTTTATGTATATGCTTTAAAGTTTTTATAACTAGCCAGTATTATATCATCCCATACATGTACTTTTTGGATAGCTAGCTTAGTGCACACTTTAAGATATCATAAATGACTTCAGAATGTTTTAAAAAATATTTGAGCTTACATTTTTCACAAGTTTGAATCAAATACATAACATTTACTGTATTTTGCCATTGTATATTACCTGTGATAATTCAATCATTTGAGATCATGTAAAATAGTGGTGGCTATGGTAATAATATTGGATACAACCACTATGACTATTTGAAGAAATTAAATCAAGGAATTAAACTAGTCCCATCTATAAGTAGAATAGATCACAATGACTCTGTACCTTCTCTAAAGTATTGCATGTATATAAAATAATCATGCCAGAAAGCCTCCTTATTTCCTATTAAGAAGTTCTTCATGTCAGCAATCTACATCATATGGAATAAATCCAAATGGAATATACTGGGAAAGGCATAGAAATAGCCATTTTTATATTTGCAGTCACACTTGCAGCATACTTCAATGTGGGCTTTTCATAAAATACAAGATTTTAAATAAGGAATAATGCAGCAGCTTGATTATGTCTGATACACACTTCACAGGCAAAATAATAAGGAAAAACGTTGCAGAGAAATAAAAGTCTCACTTTCTTTTTTTCCCTTAAATCTTGAAAAATTCCCATGAGAAAAGCAATATCTAGTGGAAGACCTTGCACTTTTTGGTGGTGTTTGTTATGTTAGACACAAACAGTCTACAGTGAAATGAACAGCATACTACAGAGAAGAATTTCATTTGAGAACCATGTTTATATACATATGTACATATCTCCCAAGTCATTGGGAAATATATGTTTCAAAATGAAAATGCATTTTAGAAAAATGCAAATCCACTGTGTGCTATTTCTGTATTTCTCTTTATGTTGTTTTGCAGTCCTGAAATTTCATAAAATATTGCTCAAGATTTATGTCATAACTAAATATTTATAGGCTTAATTTTAACCTCATTATGTTACTTAAATATCATTGATTTTATAATTTAGATGTTTTTCATTACAAAATCAGATTATATTTTGTATTTCTGAGCTACAGTCACTAGAAATCTGGACAAAGCAACTAAAGTAATTGTCATAGTGATCAACTAGTATCAATAAAGGAAATAAAAATTTAAACTTCCATATTTTGCTCTGCAAACCCCCAGGCTACTCTGAAAACTAAATGAATGCAAAAGAGTATCCTTATTCTGTTCCACCAAGACCTGCTACCTTTCCTAGGTCAAAAAATCAATTGCATTTTCACTTTCAGGATTTGTTCAAAAAGCATTTAGCTGTGACATCTCAAAACAGATATATTTATATTATTACTGATAAAATTAACACTAACACTTCCTAGCATTGATTCCATTAAGAAAAGTTAAAACTGTGGTGTTTACAAGGTTGAGGCACTTTTTTTTTCTTTTTTTATACCACAAAAAAATACATGCACATTTCCTAGTGCTAAATGCATCCACTTATGAAAACAGCTTTAAACATGCATAAGCACTATAAAACATAATATTAAATGCTTTTATAACAGCTATTTTTCTGAAGACTGTGGTTGCTTTCAGATGTAAAATATATTGAATTTGACCCCAGGCAAGTTTCTCATGTAAGTTTGTCTCTAGCTGTTCACAGTATACATTTTGCTTCTGCAATAGTTTCTTTGGGGTATTATGGAAGTAACAAGGACACCGTAACTTTGCATCTAAGTAGCTTTCCTTTCATCATGTATTAAAATGTGGTATAAATTGCAGACATAATTTGTGACAGAAATGAAAGTCATCTGTTTGTGGATTTGACATTAATTATTATAAATAACAGGTCTGTCAACTCCAGTTGTCAGCAGTGGAAGAACTGTGCTGTAAATGCACATATACACACTTTCAACCATATTTATTAGCAGAAATGCACCTGCACTACTTCAAGGTTTTTTATGCCAGCTGTTTCTCTGTCGTATGGTTGTGCTGGCATAATGTTAGTTTTCTTCACAGTAGCTGGTAAGGGGCTGTATTTTGCATCTGTGCTGGAAACAGTGTTGATAATTAAGGGATGTTCTAGCTACCCCTGAGCCCTGCTTACATACAGCCAAGGCCTTTTCTGCCTCTCACTACACCAGCAAGTAGGCTGGGAGTGCCCAAGAAGTTGGGAGCGAACACAGCTGACCCAAACTGTCCCAGGGGATATGCCATACCACATGACATCATGTTCAGCATATAAAGCTGGGGAAAGAAGAAGGAAGGGAGGAAATTTGGAGAAATGGTCTTCTCAAGTAACTGTTATGCGTGATGGACCCTTGCTTTTCTGGAGATAGCCGAACCCCTGCCTGACCACGGGGGGTGGTGAATGAATTCCTTGGGTTTTTTTTTTGCTTGTGCATGCACACCTGTTTTGCTTACCTGTTACTTGTTATCTCAAACCACTTGCTTTCACACTTTTACTTTTCTGATTCTCTCCCTCATCACACTGGTGTGGGAGTGAGCAAGTATCTCTCCAGATTTCCTGTATGTTTTAAAAGACTGCTATAAGGTCTCCCCAAAGTCTTCTCTTCTCTAGGCTGAGCAAGCCCAACTCCCTCAGCCACTCTTCACTGGAGAGGTACTCCAGGGCTCTGATCATCTTTGTGCCCCTCCTCTGGACTCAATCCAACAGATACACATCCCTCTTGTGTTCAGGCATCCAGAGCTGAATGCAATACTACAGATGAGGTCTCGTGAGAGTGGAGTAGAGGGGCAGGAACACTTCCTCGACCTGCTGGCCATGCTCCTCTTGACACAGCCCAGCATACGGTTGGCTTTCTGGGCTACGAGCATGCACTGCTGGCTCATGTTGAACTTCTTGTCAATAAACACCCCAAGTTCTTCTCTTCAGGGCTGCTCTTAATCCTGATTCTTCCCAGTCTGTAGTTGTGTTTTGGATTGCTGCAACCCAGCTGCAGAACCTTGCACTCAGCCTTCTTGATCTTCATGCAGTTTGCACTGGCTCACCCCTTGAGCCTGAACAGAAAACTGGAAGAGTGCACAAAAAATAAACAGATAGAAGAAATCCATCTAGTCTGGGTAAAAAAAAAAAAAAAAAAAAAAAAAGCTGTATTGATATTATAAAGTGTTTGTACTGAAATATTATCTTGTTGCATTAACAGTCCTCAAATTATTTTCTGTGTCAGTAAATCTATAATTAAGCTTTTTTTTCTGTAAAAATGTCTCTGTTTCTCAGCTTGTTTAGGAAAAATAAAAATATATCTTATTGACTTTATTATATTAGCATATAGTTCTCTTCTAAAAAGAAACTATAACCTTTAGATTAAGAAATATATCCTTTTTCCAAACAGCTATACATAAGAAAACATTGTGTCCTCCTTCCTTAGTTTCTTATCCTCCCTTTGCAGGGGAAAAACAGAACAAGGGTTTTCCAATTTTTGTTTTTAACATATAAACACAGCTGTTAATTTCTGGTACATTTTTTTTCCTCCTTTGTTTGATAGTTTACTGAATTGCAGCATGGTAACATTAATCTCCAGGCTCACAATAAAACAAACTACTAATCTGACAACATCATCATGCCTGAACACACTTAGGAAAAAATAATATAGTAATGTACAAACATATAGTAACATAGAATCATAGAATGATTTGAGTTGTAACTGATACACAAATATACAATAACATAAGGCAGGCTCTACTTCTAGTAACAGATCTAACAAGAATGCTGGAGTGAGGAGTCCCCCTGTAGTAAAAAGGGTTCTCTGTACTTTAGAGAATTTTATGTCACTATGGAAATAATTTTGCATTTATTTTTTTCATAGCAGTACTTGTTTATGGAGGCAACCCTCTCCCTGGCAGTCAGAATGCCTCATTCCCTACTTCTGTGTGAATCAGATGAGGGACTGAGTTTGAGTTTTAACAAACAAGGACTATTGTCACAATCAAAACACCTTCTAGGGATGTTTTTGCTGGGTCTCCCCAGACTCGAGTGTTATTTCAGAATGCTGAGATTCATTTCCTCCCCCCTACACTATCAGAATATTTTTTTCTCTTCTTATGGCAGAGGTTTCTGCATGATTTTTCTTGATTTCAAGAAATATTTTGATGAGTTATACCACATCCAGACTGGGCCAGATCATAGCATGTCTGTGTAAGTCATGAGAAGGTTACACAAATAAATGTGCCAGAGATGTTCTGGTAGTTATTGTGGTGTCTGCAGAGGAGGTATGTTTGAGGTGTCTTTTCAGTGCCTTCTCTACCAGACCTCCACCCCTTCTTTGTATTAAGAAACGTTCCTTATAATGAGCCTGTATTGACCCAGTGGTCTTCTGGCTCATATATAGACACACACTTTCTCATGTGAATTCTGGAGCAGCTGTGAAAGTAAAGCATACACATCTTAATCTGCAACTTTGCCCTTTTTAAAGTCCATTTAAAAATAAACATTCCATCCTACCCCTACACAGAAAACAACAAAAAAAACAAACAAACAAACAAACAAACAAAAAAACAAAAAAAAAAAAAAAAACCACATAAACTGTTCTTAGAAAACTGTTCTCAGAAAGTCAGTGTCCTGTCAAATCTGGTTCAGATTTTGCTGAGGTAATTGGGGTGGGTTTTTTTTGGTTGTTTTTCTCCATTTCATCACTGAATGATATGCAGAGTTTACTATAAAAGTTGAGGCAAGGAGGCATTTTCTGTGATGCAATATATTAACTACAAGATTTAGAAAATCTGTTGCAATTGAATTGTCATAACAGCTATTATTTTTATGTTCTGCTGCAAGCTGCCCTTCTGATAGATGTACATTCAGTAAGTGAAATTCTATACTAAAATAAATGTTTAAAATTGAGATGAATCAAATTGGTTTTACCCAAAGCACATATTATTAACACAGAACCACTGATCCCCTGAGCTTTGAAGACTATTCTGAGAACAGGAAAGAAACAATAAAATATGTTAGCTATTTGCACAGACAAAATAGGCTCTATAAATGTTATTCCCCTTTTAAAATCTTTTCAGATTTCAGTTCAAAATCTGTTTTGGAAAATTAATGAAGTAATCTAACTCAGCTTTGTTTCTTTTTTCTGCATACTATATAAACTAGCAAGATTTTTACTAAGATTGTCCTAAAAAATGGAAATTTGCTAGATAAACAAACGTAGATTTGTTTCCGATTTTTGTTCAGTTTATGAAATTACATCTTCTAGCTGGAAGAAGTTTTTATAATACATAAGATTCTCTTTAGCTGATATTTTTTTCTTTTCTTTTTTTCTTTTGTACCTATTTAGATTATTACTTGGAGGAAATAATACTATGTAGCGCTATCTGCCTCTGAGAACACCCTGAACAACCAGAGTAACAGTTATATTTCCCAAAATCACTTTTAGAGCATGTTCCAGAGTTCGAGGATTCCAGCTGAGAGAAAACAAGAGACAAATAGAGAACTCACAACTAGTTTATTGATATAGGAAAATACAGAGATAGTAAAGGATGCAGTTAAGGACACGTCTGATGTTTGGTTATCTTACCAACCCCAAGGACCCTGTGAAGATGATCAGGAAAGCAGCTCTGACAATCATCATTGCAGTGCAAGGCAACAGGCTCAACCTTAGAGGATGTCCCCTCAGAGGTAACGTTGACCTGGGTGATAAGAGGTTCTGCCTCTCCCGCATCATGTGGGACTCGGGCTTTTATACTGACAAAAATGCACACTCATTCTGACGCAGGAGGCCAGCCTAAGTCAGAAGAAGATCTGGAAAAATCTCCAAGGGTCTAGACTTTTGTGGGGAGTTCTCAAATGGAACTTTCCAGGTAGGAACCAAAGCTGGACTTTCCAGGAGAAACCAAAGTGGACAAACAGTACTTTTCTAACTTTATGAGTTTCACCACTGACCATTATCTATTGTCCCTGACACAAAGCCGTATTTAAGAAGTTTCTTCTAATTAAGTAGCATACCAGAACAAATCAAATAGAGCTGCTCTTGTAAATATTTCAGTGGGTAGATGGGAAACAAGGTAGCCAGGAATGATTTTGGAAAAGTTCTCCAGACTAGGAAGTCCTTTGCAAGATGTTTTTGACTGCCAAGAAGCACATCCATAATCATTCTGTGGATGACTATAGTAAGAACAAATCCATTAACTCAACATAACCAGGGGGACAAAATCAATATCAAAATGGTTTTTTTCCTCACTATTTTCCAACCCTGCTTGCCACTTGGTGCATTAAATTTGGGCAAGCTTTCATTTAGTTGAATTCATTACTCTGCTCTTTATATGAGGAGAGCTTCCAGGAATTTACCACAGAGGAATCTCTTTTCAGCACCTTTTGTTGCCAGGGTGTTCATGTATAATTTAATCTTATCATCTTCTGCTTCTCCCTCAACCTTGTCTTTGTCATCTTCAGGTATGACATAAATAGTATCTGGACTATCTGTAATCAGTGAAATAAACTGGTTCACTCTGCATCTTATTTTCATGTGACCAGCTTGCTTTAGGAACTCACAGACCTCACTGAGTACTTTTAGGCCATATTTTGCTATATGCAAACACAACTTGAATTAGAAATCACTATTTGTGGCATAATTTTGGGGGCAAAAATTTTTAGTGCATGTCTGCAGTATGTGCAAATGATACAAGCCAGCTACTTACTCCTTGCCTCAGGATACTGCTAGCATAGCAGCAAGGTGATCAGCGTAGATAACACCCACATTCAGATTTTGCAGTGCATGCTGAGCCTTGTATTATCACAGCTCTAATACTATCCCACGAGCCTGCTTCTTCAAAGGTAATTTCATCATGTCTTGACAAGAAATAATCAATGACTGAAATGTAAGCTTCACCATCAATAATGAAGACACCACAACTGGGGATTTGTGTTGAGGTGCAAAGAGTTTTAGGCATATCAGAGAGAATAGCAGATGTCAGAGAGAACAGCTGCTCCTACAGGCCAAGAGAGGTGTAGAGAGGAATTTTAAAAAGGCTATTGTGAAATAAATACAGGAAAAATAACAATAATAAAAAATTGTCTTTTCATTTCTTTGACACCAGGGTCACACTCTTGGAGCTTGAAGGGCTTTAACAAGCAAGTGAGTAACCAGAAGACAGAATACTTAAATAGAGTAGAGGCTGTTTCATATGGTTATCTTATTTTGGGGGTTGATGTTACCTTCTTCTCAGTTCAACTCCAGCTCTGAGCTTTTAGGACTTCCAAGAGAGGAGAAATAGAAACAAGGGAGCAGGGAAGTGGCTTTGTTGCAGCTCAAGGTACTTTTATCCCATTGCAATGTCTAGGGAGGGGAAAAAAACAGAGGAGGAGGAGATGAAGTTTGATGAAAACCTGAGCAGATATATATAGTATTTTCTTTGAAGACACTCTGGAAAATATGCTTCTGACTCCTCTACCTCACTTAAGCCCTATAAGTAGGTTAATATCCTGTAAATTTAATGAAATTTCACACAAAATCATGTAAGCTATTCCTCATGCAAAATTTAAATGTGAGAAAATGCAATTTAAGGTCAAGATTTTGCATGCTAGAGTGTAGCGAAGTATTTATTAGATCACACAGTTATAAACCACTCTAACCCATCATTTGCTACACTAGCCGTTCTTCTACTGGTGTTGCATTAATATTTAGATGCTCATTAAACCATTAAGGGATTAGCAACAAAATGTTTACCTGTTCCAAATCTCATTTTCCCAGACACTTGTAAAATTCAGTTGTGAGAAACATAATAAATCCTGAAAACCTGGACCAATCCGCAGTTTTGCCCCTGAAGCAGATTTCATAAATCTACAAGGAATCTTCTTTTTCTTTCTCCTTCCATGGACTTATCTTTCTCTGTAACAAGGTGGTTGTTCTCTGAAAAAAAAAAAAAAAAAACAAACAACACAACACATCAGCTTTTGATGAAACACTGAATGCATTTGTAGCACTTTATTATAGATGACAAGGATTTTTTTGTTTTCTATGCCTTTTGAGCTTTCTTTTGTCCCCTTCCCAAACCCTCACAAATCTGAATAAAGCTGGGATTATTTCTTTACCCTTGCAAGCTAGTGTTAGCATGCTGATGAGACCACATTGCTTGCAAGACCTTGTACTCAGTAAGCTTTTTATTAAATTATTCTAATTTCATTAGATATGTGAAGAAAAATCAGTTTATAGATATGCCTTCAGATAAGAAAAGAGCTGAAAGAGTGCCTGTTTCTCTGATATATTTAAAATCTAATCTTATTCTTGATGGCCTTGAATGGAAACACCTCAGTGACTTTAAAGAAAGTGTACTACTTTACTCCTCTTCTCACTCCCTAAGAAAAGCTTTTTTGGTTTCCTGACAACTACAGGTCCCAGATCATCACAAAACCAATATAACTTCTCTATCCTTGGATTTCCTGATTTTTGAAATTCAGTGTAACCATTTTACATTGCATCAAAATTAGAAGTGAAGCAAAAAAATATCTGGAGAGGTACGATCTCACCCCATCTCTTACAGAAAGCAATCAGGGCTCCACAACAGTCATGAGGGACATTGCCTGCATCAGCAGAAATACAAGCCCAGGATTGAGAAAGATGTTAGTGAATATGTATGGACATAAAGCTGCAGCACAGTGTCTGTAAGGACTTCATTACCTCACCATCTTAGCGACTTAGAGATTGTAAGAGTTTTATCTTCACAGTGTGGTGCTGGAATATGAACTAACTACTCCTTATCTTTTTCAAATAAAAGATAGAAATACTAAGAGATTAAATACATTATTTGATACCAACTAAGATCAAGCCTGTGCAGGAAAACAGATGATGTTAAAGAATCTGTTGAAGAGCTGTTGTGTATTTCATGTGAATTTGCCGTGATATTATTCATTTCAGAACAGATCTAATCTTGTCTCATGGGCTAAATGTGCAAATATTAACTGGAGCACAGCATGTGCTTTCTACTATGTGTTTCAGTCTCATTACAAGTAGATCCAGCTTGTGTGCTGTAATAAGACAGAAATCATATCTGACTGAGTAGGGAAGATCAGAATATTTACTTCCAAACTCTCTTTCTAATCCAAACTTAAAAGCTATTGTAGCCACATTTTAACCCAGATCCCTTTCATCATAATTTTTCATCATTACTACTACTTTTAAGAAAATAAAAGGTAGATTTAGATTACATAGGAAAAAGAAGTTTTTTATTGTGAGTGTGGTGAGACACTGGCACAGATTGCCCAGAGAAGTTGTGGCTGATCCACCCCTGGAAGTGTTCAAGACCACATTAGTTGAGGCTTTGAGAAACCTGGTCTAGTGGAAGGTGTTCCTGTGTGTGGTAGGGGTTTAGAGCTAGATAATCTTTAAGGTCACTTCAAACCCTAATCATTATGATTGTATGATTCTGAGATTCTATGATTCTAGCTGTCATTATGTTATGTAGGAAGAACGGATAAACTGGTTTCAATAGAACAAAATCATATTGAATTATACTAGAATTTGCAAAACTCTGTGGCATTAAAATTTTTATCTGAGAAAAGTTTCTGAAAAAATATTAAAAACATTTCTAGAGATTTTCAGCTCCATCTCAAAAACTGCCATCAGTAGGAAAAATCCTGGTCAGTTTTATAAAAGCTGAAGTACAAAACCATGTGCTAACTCCTAGCTAAACAACCAGTTCAACTCAGCCATTTTTCTTGCATAAAACTGAAGATCAATTTCCCAAGTCTATACATTACCGCTAAAATTACATTGCATTATACTTATAGATCTCTGTTTTTAAATGCAAAGAA
This sequence comes from Myiopsitta monachus, assembly GCA_017639245.1. Lineage (NCBI taxonomy): Eukaryota > Metazoa > Chordata > Aves > Psittaciformes > Psittacidae > Myiopsitta > Myiopsitta monachus. Next base: position 59,890,964 of record CM029941.1, read on the forward strand.
AAGCACAAAATAGAACTTTTAAATCTAACTTTAATCAGTGTAAATTATTTTAAGCACAGCCTCAGAAAAATAACTTTATGTATCCTTTATAATTCTACTTAGTATAATATCAAATAAAATAGCCTTGCAAAGAGATTTAAGATGTGCAGCAAATGACGATGAAAACTTTGCAATTATGTGGTGAAATTATATTGTTAGGAACCTGGTGTTACTTACAGTGTACACAGAAGGACTTTCAGTCTGGTGCAGATTTCTTTTACTATTAAAAAAGTTTTCTTGCTAACACAGACCTTAATTTCTGCACAGATTTCTGTAGGCCTACTAGTGAACTTAGTTAAATGGACCTTGAGCCGTCTAAAAGTCTAAGAAAAGATTAATTTTTTTCCAACTCTGAAAGAAGCACTCTTTTCTTTCTACAAAGCAAGAATGGAAAAAAGCTGCAGATCTTGACTGTAACTGAAGAAAATGCTAGTCAGAGGCTTCCTTGTGCATCCAATACTAAGACTTTTTTCTTTATCTCATACAGTGAGCTGGGTAAAAAGTTGGGGTTAAGAAGAAATCCAGCAGGTTTATATGTCATTATTTCTTTTTTCCTCACCCAAAGGCGTATCATACACTTCCTCTGGGGCAATGCAAAGGATGAAAGGGGTAGGCATTCATTGCTATCATTCATGACATCAGATCATGGCCAACAGGTTATTCTGCAGAAGGACAGATGTTATTTGCTTACAGGAGGAAACCTCTGAATTTCAAAATCAATGCTGGTAATCTGGCTGCTGTACTCAGGACAAACCACTGAAGAACAGACGCTCAGCCATGCCCATACTGAGATCTGGAATCCAGTTTTAGTGGACTGAGGTACCTTTCAGCACCTCCACTGATTTCAGTTTAAAAAAAACACTATAACACAAGAACCAAATCCACAAATTATATAATCAAGGCCTATAGGGATTAGAGGAAACACACCTGTATTGGCAAACTGTTAGCAGATACATAAGAATTTGTTTTATAACTGATTCAGCAAAGCAAAGTTTTTTGTTATCTAACTGCTACCTACAATAGAAAGGAAGGATACTGGGAAAAAAAATAAGGATTACAGTTAGAGTTTTGATACTCTGCTGTGTGCAGATTCAAGCCTACTAGCCCCTTTTTAGCATAGCCACAAGAAGGTTTTCTGTTAAGTATAGTGAATTGTTTATATATGGTCCTGAAGAATAGTTTTGCACATAGGAAGATATATGGACTTACATAAAATATCTGGGAAGTTTAATGAGAATTTTCCCTTAAATTCTGAGTTGAAAAAGTAGATAACATTTCTCCTTCTATATATGTTTCTGTCATTCCAAAGTGTTTCAAATACCATCAATGTAGTGGAGAGGGTTTTTTTTTGGTTTTTTTTTTTTTTTTTTGTTTGTTTGTTTTGTTTGTTTTGTTGGGTTTTTTTTTTGTTGTTTTTTTTTTTTTTTTTTCAGGTGGAAAATGGGGTGGGAAAGCTGTAGTTTAATTCGGGTTTATTTTCAGTGGTGCAGCAGGTTCTGGTCCACAGACTGTGATCACCAATAACTTTTTGATCAGGTAGAGAATTCATGTCCATTGTACAGAAAGTAAACAGCACACTTGAAAATAGTTACTGTAATAGGAATAGTAGCATAAATTACAACAAATCAATACCAAAGAAATATCTGATCACAAAACAATAAAAAAGACTCCATGACTGTTTATGACCTTTTCATTAGTTCTTGATCTTCTAATAAACAAATTTATGCAGGGGTAAAGTTCATCTATGTTCTGGCTGATGGGATCTACAACACTGTGAAAAAGTGTTGCAAAATAAAAAGTAAGATGCATTTGTAGCAAGCACAGATCCTTTCCCTGTTCCTTGAACATTGCCCGAATCACCTGCCTCTCTGCTAACTGCTGAGACAAGGTAACAGGATCTAGCCAACGAAGAGCAACAAACATGTGAAACATTGTTTTTTTCCGTTACACTCAATACACCCACTATTCAAACAGGGAATGACTTGATGAATTTGATGAAAACCAAGAGAAGAAAGATTTCCTGGAAAAAAAGCCTCGAGCAAGGTTTATCAAGATAAAGCCAGGAGAATGTTTTAGGCCCAAAGAAAAATATTTTACAAGTAAGTCAGTGCCTTTTGTTTGAAGAAACACAAAATTACAGAAAACAAACAAACAAACAAATAAAAAAAAAAAAAAAAAAACACCAAAACCAACCAACTAAAAAAAAAAAAAAAAAAAACAACCAAACAAAAAAACCCAACCAAACCTAGAAGAAAAAAAAATGTTGTAGTATTCTTATTTTTAAAAAAGTAATAAAGTTTAAAAGAAAACTGAATTACACAAGACAGCAGAAGTGATGAGTGAATATTGGAAATTTCAAGGAAGGTGATAAAACACAGGGAATGAGAAAAGCCAGTTATTAAAGAGTGATAATTGATGGCTCAGACCCGAAAGGTGTCTCTGACAGTGTTAATCAGTGCTGCTTCAAATAAGAGACAAAGAAGAAGAAGCTTAAAATGCAGACTTATCCAGAAACTAAAAAAAAAAAAAAAAAAAAAAAAAAAAAAAAAAAAAAAAATTGGAGAAGGTAGGTGAGCCTAGTGAAAAAGGAGTAGATAGCAGCAAGGCTAATAACAATAGACTCCAAGCATATCAATACAAAATATTAAAAAAGCCATAAATGAAATTACTGAGAAAAGCAAATTAAAAGTATAAAGTTGCAAAGAAGCCAAAGGCTCACTAAAGGATAAAAGATTATTTTACTGGAATTAAAGTGAGGAGGAGAAATTTGTTTTATGGTAAAACATAGAGAAAAATGGAAAAGAAAGGCTGAAAATCATATTGAAACTATGGACACAAAAAAGCTGCTTCTATGAAAACAGCATCTTTTATACAAGGCTCTTGACACTCTCAGCAGTTGTTGTATCAACAGCTGTTGAGGACCGGTATCACCACAAGTGCATAGTGGAGGGTAGTTAGTGTGGTGGTTTGGATATTATTTCACCCTGACCCCTGACAGAATTTTCTGTCTACTGTATCAGCCTTATTTTGAATCTCATTCATTGAAGCTACCTTCTCTGAAATTCTGAGGAACAGAATTTGTTACCCAACATTGTTAGCAGCATTAATCTGAGGAAAAAATATGCCTCTTCCATCTGTGCTGTTATCTTCTTGCACTATGCTTTGCTGTTGCTATTAGGGGCTATATCAACAATATTTGCAGTGAAGTAATGGGTATAAACCAGAGAATTCTCTGGTTTTCTTACTCGTTATCCTCCAAGGTTTAATCTTTTCTTTTCAAATTTCCCCTTTCTTACCTTGCATCATGCTTCCATCTCATATAAGCAGTTTGAGAAGTCATGACAACACTTTCATTCTTCTTTGCTTAAACAAGAAGGCGCAGGAGACCTCACCATTTTCAATGGAGTAAAGATAAAGCATAGTTAGAAAAAGAGCCAATGGAAAATATTTTAAAGGTTTTTTTAAAAAAAAAAAAAACAAAAAACCAGAAAAAAAAAAAAAAAAGAAACAGGACTGCTATAGATTTTGATAGGACAGTGTGGAGACATTTTGCTTTGGATAATCATTAAGTATTTCATTTTTTATATGCTTTTTATGTATAATCTTTGTTATTTTAGCAACCAATGCCAAAAGCAGATAAAATGCCAAAGCAGATAAATCAACATGTCATAAAATTTATTCTTAGACTATGGATCAGAATTTTGTGTTTTCATTCCAAATAACGTTTTCAAATTTTACTGTTTCTACCAAATGGAGATACTACTTCTGTGACCTTATATAGTCAATAATTATTTTGCTAGGCAAATACCTTTTAGCAGTTGTATATTAGATGAAGAATTGTCTTTCCTCAGAGCATTATGCCTGAATAATGCATCCATTGCTGCTTCTTGCCAGTTTTGCAGGATATCCACTTTACTTTTTAAATCATACAGCAACTAATGTTTTGCATTTTTCTTCTTATTAAAAAAGATTACGTACTGCTCAGGAGCATGAAGTTGTCCTAAGCACATGACGTATGAGTTTTGTAAACCAAAGCTTACAGCAACAACTCAGATAATTCTGCAAACCAATATTATCAAGTTTCAAATACAGCTTTTGCTCCCATGCATTACCAATTGGGCAGACTACATCCAACTGCAGATTCCACATCATTCAGATCTGGTTTGCTTGTTCATGTCTTGCAAAAGTAGATTCTCCAGGATAACAAGGTCACAGTTTTATTTATTTATTTATTTATTTATTTATAAGGAAAAGTGCAATAATTTATTTGTCAAGAAGGAATAAAAAATAAGTGAACCTCTAAAGGTTATAAACCAAACACCCTAAATTGAAATACATCCCCAACTGAAAAATGCAGCTAAAGGAATCAAGTCCTGCTTACAAGTCCTGCTCAACTTTCTTGAGAATGTGTGGTTGTTTGTGTTTCCTAGGGAGCTAATGAGTTGGAGAGTGCTAATAAAACTTTACCACTGAGGTATAAACATAAACATTTCTCAAAAATTTCCAATATGGAAAAAATGATGTGTGAATAGTCATCCTTGTAGGGGAGCATGTAACTAAGAGACTAATGATGGTAATATTGGGGCACAAAAACAAGTGGAGGTTTAATACTGTATTATTTCTGTATTTATGGTTTTGAAGTAACTATGCAAATTGATTGCTTCAGCAAGAGTAGAGTGAAACCTAGGGCTTTTATAATGAGTTAAACAGCCTATCCGATCCCTGTCTAATTTTCTTCTCCTGCCCTCACTTTTTGCTGTCCTCTTCTGTAGTTGCTTCCAATGGACCCACAGACAACTGGTGGTGCATAAAACATGGTTTGGTAATGAATTCTCCAAGCAAGTGGACAGCATGCTGTTGTTTTATCTCTAACAGAGGGATAACATGCAGCTTCAGAGGGCTTTCAGCATTCTGCTGGGAAGCAAGGAATGACAACAAAAGCAAGAGCTAACTTCTGACCCTCCCTTTCCTATGTCCCATCACCATCTTCCACAGGGACCAGCACATGATACATGAACATTCTTCTACAAAAAAAAAAAAAAAAATTTACCTCAACGTTTCTGTGACACTCAGGCAAATGATACTATTTAGGGAATGATTCAGTATCTAAACAATCTTCTGCACTTCTCACCTAACTGAATTTTATTAGGACAAAGATGACCTTCATTAAATACAAAAGATTGCATAGGCCAACAAAGGACTTTTACAGCATCCTAAATTTGTGTGTTGCATTAAGTCATTGTCCACTGTATGCTTCCATCCTCTTCTGCTGCATTGGCTTCATACGTTTCAAATGTTATGAAGACAATGCTGAGGACATGATTATTATAATTCATTAGTGCACCGTGATGTAGCTGCTTGCAGTCACTTTTAAACAGTAGCTTTGGGAAGTATGAACTGCTCCATTCATCTCAATATCTATGACTGAATTCAGAATATGACTGGTTTAACTACCAGCATTGTTAACTCTTCCACTAAGGACTACTACAAATCCTTTCTCCAGTCTCCTCTCCAAGTGAAAAAAAATACAGCTGCCTTTATCAAGCTGCCAGTCCTTTGAGTTGTATTAATACAAAAGAGCGTGCGTGCGTGCGCGCACGCGTGTGTGTGTGTGTGTGTGTGTGTGTGTGTGTGTGTGTGTGTTAAAAATTTGCTTTCTGTAAATGCTTACTGGAAAGAGCTGATAATTTAAAAAGAGAACAGAAACAGTACAAATAAATTCTGAGTCATAATAATCAGATAATTCAAGAAGAGACTGACCTACTTTCAGATTTCCAATGAAGTAAAATGGAAAATTTAATTAACGGTAGTATAACAATTTATACTGCTTTTGCTGTCACTAGGGAACCTAAACAATACCAGAGTCTGTTTTTCCTTTTTGGAACCTAAAAAATATTGGAGTCTCATTTTATTTCTTGTTTGTACATATAAAAACTAAAGCAACAAATCTTCAAAGAGCTTTGTTCTAGTAGAACACGAATAGCATCAGAAGGTGACATTTTCTATTCTATGAGAGTCTGGTGTTGAAAAAGGAAACTAGGTTATTGCTAAATATGATTTTTGTGAGTATAAGATAGGAGTGTGGGGGAGAATGAAATACCTTTTGCTGCTGTGGAATAAAGTGCTGATAGGTTTGTTTCTGCTATGTTAACAAGATTGGTACAGTATCTGAGGCTTTTTATGAAGAAGAGATAAATGTTCCCAGTAGGGCTAACACCTGCCTGGTCCCAGAAAAAAAAAAAAAAAAATAAATCTGTCTCTTACATGTCAACACACCAATATTGTTCCTTAGCTTTGCTGCACACAAAGTAACCAGGGATTATCAGCATTATCAGTCTACTTTTTATGACTGTCTTTATTGCTCAAAAATGAAAGCTGAATCAGATGTTTACCTAATATATTTTTCATAGCCAGCCAAATAATTTTCGGTGGCTTTTTTCCTTTTATTTTAAATTTAACATGTTTTTAGGTGTAAATGCAAAAGTAACACAATGAAAAATAATTTAGAAAAAAAAAACTTTCATGAGTGAATGTTATTTGCCAAGGTATTGATTAGTTTCAAAACTGTATACATATCTGTATACGTTTAAGTTTATTTACTGAAAGTATTACTAATAGTGAAATGAGAGGGAATTGTCAAAAGAAGGAAAGCTAGAACCATCTACACTGTAGGATTTTCTGAGTTGGCACACTTTTTCCAGAGGCCAGAGTTACTGCTTCAGTATTCTCATTTTCTTCCTTTCTGAATTTAATGTATGCCTGCTTTTTTTTCCTCTTTTGTCTTTTTTTTCCTTTTTTTTTTGTGTGTTTTGTTTTTTGTTTTGCTTTGTTTTGTGTGCTGTTTCAGTTCTCATAGTGATTTCTGTAAAATGTGTGCAAGAATAAAGGAACAATCACAATATTAGAATATTCAAGCCTATTATGGCAATTCATTTACATTTATTTAAGCCATTTCCTTTTCTTGTTCTTTTCCCTTTAGTCTTTTCATGCCTCCACTTTTCAATCTTATCACTCTCTTAGCTTTCTTTTTTTCTTGTCCCTTCTTCCTTTCTCCAATTGTTAAGCTTGACTCTATTTATTAAAATCTGTCATCCATGCCTAAATATGATTTTTATTCCTCTCCTAACCTATCATGTTTTTTGAATGTCTTTAGACCAAGAGAAAAGTCATTAAAGTGTTTGAGATATAAATCAAATATGAAGTGACTACCAAGGTCTTAATTACCCTTGATCAGATGTCAGACACATGCACTAGATCAAAGAAAATAACGGTTTCAACATCTCCCCATAGTTGCACAATGCAGTTTGTAATGTATGGGAACCTAGCTGGGAGCTGATTCCTTCTCATGACTGAGAATCATAACAAAGGATGTTGTATGCCACAGTGTATGTGGCATAGTATATATGTTTGTGGTCATCGTGACTGTTGGAATAAGGCAGGAAAACATAGGTGTGCAACTGTTCTATGACCTTCATACTTGGCCACGCTGGGGCACCTGACCAATGCTTTCAGAGTGGATAACAGTGAGATCATGAGAAACTGCATGGTCCCACAAGTAACCAATTAGAGATCTGGCATAAAATTAGTTGTTTTGATAAGGGTATAAAAGCGGGACCCTATTGTGGCCATGGGAGAAGCCTTATCTATGGGTAGACACACCACATAGGAATTTTTGCAATTATCTGAGACTGCTGGCATTACTTGCAATGGGGCTTCCCAGCTGGAAGAGTGGGCCTGGATTATGATTCATTGGTAATTGGTGTTGCGTTTCTTTTTAATCTGTTCTCTCTATATGTAATGATCTAATGCATTGCTAACTTTCTTTGGTACTTATATACCTATATCTCTGATTTGCCTTATTGTACTTATTTACTATATATATAGAGAGATATTTACCTAATTCACATTAGTGTGTTTGCTTTTAGTGTGCTTATTAGCTTTAGTGCACTTGTTTAATAAACTCTGCATATTACACAGCTAGATTGTGGTCACTTTGTGGCATACCCTGTCTGCCAGCAAAACAAGTTGAATCCCTTTTTACAGGTCCTCTGATTATCTACAACAGTTTCTGTTGCCATCACCATCATATTCACAGTCTCTAACTTAATGTTTAAAGGCTTAGTGGTAAAAATGATCATTTTAAGAGATAAAGTAATTAACATTTTTGCCACTGCATAGAATAAAACACACTGTTCTTATAACATATTCTGCTATTCCCTGGGAAACAAGAATGAACAATTCCTAAAGACAATTTGTTTACCATGAGTTGACATATATATATATGTCACATAGATTGCTGTTTTGTCTGATTTGTCTGCCTCTTTCTACAAAGGCAAAAACTTTTCACAGATCCAACCAACTTCTCAGAACACCATCTCATGAACACAGGAATCTTATTATTGCTCCTGTGCTTTAAACCCAAACTTTGCTGTTAAGCCTGTGTATTGTTGTTTCATTCTTTTTCATTTTATTATGCCATTTATCAATTTATAGAAAAGGGCTTCTACAGGTACGTCAGACAGAAAAGTCTGTGCACCTCCCCGATGAGCAAGACTGGTGAACTGGTAACCATGGACAAGGAAAAGTCTGAGGTACTCAACAAATTTTTTTTGCCTCAGTCTTCACTGACAGGCTCTCATGCTTCTTGAGTGGATGAAATGCAAGGCAGGAAGGGGGGAGCAAAGGTCTTCCAACTATAAGAGAAGATCGGTTTTGTGACCATCTGGGGAATCTGAACATACAGAAGTCTGTGTGAGCTGATGAGATCCATCCCAGAGTCCTGAGGTAACAGGCTGATGTAGTTGCCAAGCCAGAGCTACAGACCTGTCAGCTTCATCTCTGTGTCTGGGAAGATCATGAAACAAATCCTTCTAGGAGCCATATTGAGGCACATGGAGAATAGGGACACCCAGAACAAGTTCTGCCTGCTCAATCTAATGGCCTTCTATGACGGAGTTACTGCATCAGTAGACGAGACAAAGGAAGGGCTACAGATGTTTTCTATCTGGACATCTGTAAAGCCTTTGACACAGTCCCCCACATTATCCTTCTCTCTAAGCTGGAGAGATATGGGTTTGATGGGGGGGGGGGGGGGGGGAGAGTGCGGTGGATGAGGAATTGGCTGGATGATCCCATCCAGAAGGTAGAGGTCCATGGCTCAATGTCTGGATGAACACCTGCTACAAGTGATGCCCCTCAGGGGTCCATACTGGGACCGGTACTTGTTAGTATCTTCATCAATGACTCAATGGCACTGAGGGCGCCATCAGCAAGTTTGCAGATGACATGAAGCTAAATGGTGAAATTGACATGCCAGAGGGATAGGAAGCTATCCAGGGGGACTTGGGTAGTCTTGAGGGGTGGGCCCATCCAAATCTCATGAGGTTCAATGGGGCTAAGTGCAGGGTCCTGCACCTGGGTCAGGGAAATGCTCAGTCCCAATGCAAGCTGGGGGATGAAGGAATTGAGAGTACCTCTGAGAAGAAGAACTTGGGGGTACTGGTGGATGAAAGATTGTATATAAGATGCCAACGTGCACTTGCAGCCCAGAAGGCCACTTATATCTTGAGCTGCATCCAAAGGAGTGTGGCCAGCAGGTCGAGGGAGACAATTCTGCTCTTCTACACTGCTCTGGTGAAACCCCATCTGCAGTCCTGCATTCAGCTCTGGAGTCCTCAGTGTATGAAAGATGTGGACCTGCTGGAGAGGGTCCAGAAGAGGGCTACAAAACAAATAAGAGGAATGGAATACTTCTCCTATGAGGAAAACTTGAGAGGTTTGGGCTTATTCAGCCTGGAGAAAGCTCCAGGGAGACCTTATTGCAGGCCTATAAGAAAGATGGGCAGAGAGACTTTTTAGCCGGGCTTGTTGTGATAGGATGAGGGTTAATGGTTTTAAACTAAAAGAAGGGAGATTCAGGGTGGAGAAAAAAATCTCTAGAATGAGGGTGGTAAAATACTGGAACAGGATGTCCAGAGAGGTGATGGCTGTGCCATCCCTGGAGACATTCAAGGCCAGGCTGGATGTGATTCTGGGCAACCTGATCTAGCTGAAGATGTCCCTGCTCCTTGCAGGGTTGTTGGACTAAATCATCTTTGAAGGTCCTTTGCAAATCCAAACTATTTTACAGTTCTATTGCAGGATTATTTCTGCTTTTGTGTAGCCTAGGCCTGCAATAGCATACTGCAAATTACTCTAAATGGGTTTTCTGAAGATATACACCTCAGTGCAGGAATTAACTGCAGAATTATGACCATTTCTTTTTTTTTCGTAGCACCATTTTCCTATGAGCTTAGGTAGACTATATAGATTTTCTGTCCTGTTTACCTTATTTGTTAGATGCTGTCACACTACACAGAATACATAGCCTCTAAAAAGAGACTATTTTTCCTAGTTATTAACAGCCAGGGACCTCATGTGTTTGACATTATCTGAAGTTACAAAGTTGCAGCATTTAAAAAAGTCTAGGTACTCAAACTCCTGGTGTATCTGTCTGAGGTAATTCAAGCTTACGGTGATTTCCTTCTTATAGCATGTATATTTTTCTTTCAGCTTTCCAATATTTTAGAAACATAACATTTTTATTTAAATAAAATGCTATTGTCATTGCGGCACTCAAGATTTGTCAAAATATTTAATTGGTTTACAGAAATATTAAATGAGTGTAATTTCTCTGAAAACAAGAAAGCTGCTGTAAGAAACATAGATATGAATGATACAACTCATTAGAAAAACAGGGTTTCATGTAAAGACATGTCAACTAAATTCAAAGTGAGGCATCATTATTATTAAAAAGAACAAAAAACAAAGAAGAAACTGCCTCTGCTCATTTGATTTTGTACTATAACTTACTATAACTGTCTGAAGTGCTATTTCCATAGTGCTTCCACCAGTGCTTGCAGAAATATTTATAGAAAGCAATTAACTAGATAACTGTGCTTTAGCAGATTTGAGGGTGGGACTATTAGAGATACAATGTAAGTTGCTAGAAACTGGACTATTATTCTTCAGTGAACACTGGTACTGGATTCTCTTAGGTGTTTTTGAAAGCCACAAGTTCATTTACAACTGTGCACTGATTGCTTTTTTTGCTCTGTTGGGTTTCTCATGTAAAGGATTTTTATCCTTTCTCTTGCCTCTTATCTCTGTTTCTATAATATTTTCATTAGCAGTTATTGTCACTCCCTTTAATTGACATGGTATTATTTTCATTTTCTAACAGGATAACTGATACCATGCAAGAAAGAAAGATGATGTGATGAAACATTCTAAAGATGGACAAGTTATGTGAAATATATATTGCATACAGCACAGATACTCTTGCTTCTTGAAATATATAAATAGATAAATAAATGGATAAATAGATGAACCATAAAAGTTCTGTACAAAACAAGTTAATTTTAGCTACATTTTACTACTACAATAACCATTACTGTTAGACTGTTGCAGTCCATCTTCACAGTTTAATTACATTTCTTTGATCTTCCAAATTACCTCGATTTGCTGCATAATAATCTCTATGCTATGATGAATAACAAAAAAAAAGTTAAACTGACAAGGATAAACGAACATATAGGACCATGAACTGTCTTCTTAATCTTTCTAGTCAAGGATACTGTGTAAGACTTCCTTAAGATAAATCAGCTCATAAAAAGGATCAATTAAACTGTCATATCTAAAATTCCAGTTCCCTCTATAACAGTAAAAAAACCCATATTTATAATAATTCAGATGTAGTAAAGATGTAGGAAATATATATTACACCACCAGCACTAAATAATAGGTTTTTGCATTGGCATGGGGTTTTCTGTTCTTTATTAGGCCAATGCTCATGAAAACTGAGTTTATGAATGCAGAAATGGCAAAAAATAATTATTGGATTCACATGAAGTTTTCTGTTTGTCAGTATGCAGATACTCAAAAAAGATTCACCTACTTCTACCAGCTGAGGTAGGCAGCACTGGGAGTCTCCAGGGATTCTTGGATACATAAGAGTGTATTGGGCATGATAGGACTAGGAGAAGCATTTTGCCAGCTGTAGGATTTCAGAACATCTTTGTGGTGACTACTCCTGGTGGTAAGCTGTGCTTCACCAGACATCATGAAGACATAATAGCAGAAAGAATAGAATTCAGGACATACATTGGTCTTACAGTCATGTTTACTTTGTCTTTCAGTAAGTCTAAATCACATTAGTTTACCAAAAAAAAAACCAAACCAAACCAAAACAAACAAACAAAAAAAAAAAACCAACAAAAAAAAACCAACAACTTAAACCATTAGTGGATACTGGAGCAATAAAATACAACCCAGGAAGCCCTTCAGCTTTTCAAACCAGATTGAGAATACAGGCTTTTCTGTGAGGCCTGCCATATAGGAAGCATTTTTTTTCTAAACCAGCGAGCATTACCTGCATTATAAGAAAAAACTGAATAAAAAACTCAAGAGACAGACCAATTCTTACTTCTCAGATAGGGGTATTATAAAGTGAAAATCATCATAGAATCATTTAGGTTGGAAAAGACCTTTAACATCAAGTCCAAACATTAACCTAACACTGCCAAGTCTACTATTAAACCATATACAGAAACACCACATCTACACATCTTTTTAATACCTCCGGGGAAGATGACTCAACCACTTCCCTGGCCAGCCACTGTAATGCTTGACAACCTTTTTGGAGAAGTAATTTTTCTCAAAATCCAATCTAAACCTCTGCTAAAGGTTGTTTTCCCCATCCTAGACCCTTTACCAGCTTTGTTGCCATTCTCTGTACATGTTCCAGCACCACAGTGTCTTTCTTGTCGTGAGGGGCCCAAAACTGAACACAATATTCAGGTGTGGTCTCACCAATGACAAGTACAGGGGGAAAATCTCTTCCCAAATCCTGCTGGTCTCACTATTTCTGATACAAGTCAGGATGCTGTTGGCCTTCTTGGCCACCCAGGCACGCAGCAGCTCATATTCAGCTGATTGTTGATCAATACCTTCAAGTAGTTTTCCACCACACAGCTTCCACAAGCCGCTCTTCCCCAAGACTGTACTGTTGCATGTGGCGGTTGTGACCAAAGGAAAGGACAAGCACTTAGCTTTGCTGGACCTCATAAATTGTCCTTGGCCCATTGTCCTGGGTTCAGCAGTAGCAGTCATTTTTCTCCTTCTCAGTAGCTGGTGCAATGCTGTGATTTTGACTTTCAGCCTGGGAACAGCGCTGATAACACCGATGGTTTTAGTTGCTGATAAGTAATGTTTACTCTGACCAAGGACTTTATGAGTCTCATGCTCTGCCAGGGAGGAGAGGAAGCCGGGAGGAAGCAGAGACAGGACACCTGACGCAAACTAGCCAAAGAGGTATTCCACACCACAGCATGTCATGCCCAGTATATAAACTGGGGGCAGTTACTTGGAAGAGGCTAGTTCACTGCTCAGGTCGGGCTTGGTATCTATCAGCAGATGGTGATTGGTTGTATTCTCTTCCCATGTTATTTCCCTTATCATTATTATTCTTGGTGGCAGCAGCAGTGGTTTGTGTTACACCTTAGTTATTGGACTGTTCTTACCTCAACCTGTGGGAATTGTATTCTTTCGGTTCTCCTCCCCATCCCTCCAGAAGTGGGGGGAGGAGATGGGGGGAGTGAGTGAACCTCTGCATGGTTCTGGATTGCTGGTTGGGTTTAAGCCATGACACCCATCCAACTAGCTTGTTCATACCCCTTTATAGAGCCTTCTTTTTCTCAAGCAGATCAACACTCCTACTCATGCTGAAGTACAGAACTGAAGAATGCAGCAATTTATGTGGAAATAAAGCAAGCATGTAAGTCTGCTGCATAATGATGATTACATAAGCTGTTAGATTTCAGGGGTGTAAAGAATTCAGAAAAAGAAAAACAAATCCCTTCTCAAAAACTGTAGTCCATGGAAGAAATACCTGTGGTTTTGCATCACCATTAACTTGCTTGCTTTGCCACTTTGTGTTTTAAAATGCTATCTCATTCTTTATCAGTGAAGAAAATTAAGTATCTTTTTTACAGTATTTTCTATCTTTTCTTCTTTCTTTGGAAAGACTGACTTTGAAACACCTCTAAAATGAGGGCATATTAAACTTCCTGTGTTTTTTCTCTGTAATTCAGTTGAACATCTATTCCTTTGAAGTCGATTCCTAAATTTTAACTTCAAGACAACTGCTAGATGTCTTACATACATACATTTACATATTAAAGCAGCCCAAATAGAGTTTAATTTCTTTTCAAAGGATAATAGCACATTACAAAGCAATCTGGCGCATAAATTGCTAAGGTTGATAACACTTGTCCTGGGTTTAGCAGTAGCAGTCATTTTTCTCCTTCTTACTAGCTGGAGCAGCTGATAACACCAGTATTTGCTGTTACTGCTTGGTAATGTTTTGGTCTGGCCGAGGACTTTCTGAGTCTCATGCTATGCCAGGGAGGAGGGGGAGCCGGGGGGAAGTGGAGACAGGACACCTGACACAGACTGACCAAAGAGATTATTGCATACCACAGCATGTCATGCCCAGGATGTGAAAACGGAGAGCAGAGACACAGAAGGGTTTGGTGGTGCAGTAGGGGGTTCACTGCTTGGGGGTGCACTGGCTGGGTTGGGCTTGGTGAGCAGTTGTATTCTCTTTCCTTGTATTTCTCTTGTATTATTACTGGTGGTAGCAGTAGTGATTTGTGTTATACCTTAGTTACTAAACTGTTCTTACCTCAACCTGTGGAAGTTGCATTCTTTTGATTCTCCTCCCCATCCCCCCAGGACTGGGGGAAGAACAAGAGGGAAATCAGTGAGTGAAAAAAACTGCGTGGCTTGGAGGCTTAAACCACAGCACACTACAGCCACTAAAGAGGGAATTTCAGAATTATCTTGCCAGTAACAAGCTTGTGCAAATAGGCATTGCATTTATGGTGATGTCATGAATCACAATTACTATTCTGGCTCTCTTGGCTGGATCAGCAGGTAAAGAAGCAATTCTGAGTTTCTTATGTGTATTGATTTACTGACTTTACAGTAATATCATTTGATGCTATGCAGCTGTTTCAGGTAATTTGTGAAGATCACTGATGAATTCAGGCCATTTAACTATGGACTTAGTCATTACATCAGTGATGGATTTCTGTGTTATGATAAAGTTGTGATCACAGTTGATCACAGTAACGTCTATGATCTTACATGTGAATGTACATAAGCTGTTGGAAACAGAACTGAGGGTCATGGTGAAAATATCAACTCTATTGCAACAACCATGAGGAAAGCAACCCCAATATTTAGCTTCATAAGATAGAAACAATTTTGCAATCTGCTTAATTCTAAAGAATTAAAGAAAAAAAAAAAAGGTGAGAAATTGCTATGTTGTTTCTTTTTTTCCAGCTATAATCTTAAAGTATGTAGGAGTATTACAAAGTGTGTAGGTCAAAAGTCAGAAAGAAATGGTGTCACCAGTAAAAAAGGCAGAGATATATCCTTTTGTTTTCTGAAATGACTTAAAGGAAGTTCTAAAGAGTTTATTTCAAGCCTGCTATGTTATTTCACAATAATAGCATGATCTGCCACATGCCATGGAGATCAAAGATCCTTACTTTTGTCCCAGATGAGCTATAACATCCATAGGACAACATCCACCACCAAACACCAGAGACCGCAAAACCCAGAGACTTTCACACATATTAGCAAACACTTGACCAACAGTGAATTCATATCTGCTTGAGTTTCTTGAAATATAGGTTTAGTCAAAAAGCAAAATGAAACTCCTAACAGTTCAGGCATTCAAGAGCTTTGCTGAAACAAATTCGTAGTATTAATTTAACTAATGTGCACAGTACTTCTTTTTTGTGCTATTCAGCCAGAGCAGATAATGAAAGACATGACATGAACTTTGCATTTTGCAAAAGCAAATGTGCAGGATGACTCTTATTTTTAAGAATAAATAAAAATTCACCTTCATCAGTCTTATATCTGAGCAGATGTGAGTGGAGAATTAAAGAATAAAGTGCACAGTGAGGTATTACTGCCACAAAAATCTCCCCACATGATAAAATAGGTGAATTTTCATTTAAACCAGAAAGATTAAATATAAGAAAATAACAATTAATTCATTCTTCCTGGACTAGTATGAACATCATACTGAATATTTTATTCAATAACATAATTATATTTCATAAAAAAATCTTGCATCCTTGAAACATATTCTGTAATCAGATTTGTATATACATTGAAATAATTATATGCTTGATATACTATAAATAATTATGAATTCTGATCTTAACAATGCTACAAATTAAGAATTCTGTTTGATGTTGCTACTAGTAACCATTTTAAGGCATATATGCCACAGCAAATTAACATTTGTTGCATGCTGGGTCCTTGTTTAGATATAGTTTCACTTAGTATAACTAACTGCTATACTAAGATAGGGATAATCAAGACATTCATTAGAGAGAGAATGAAATCTTCACCACCCAGATATTAGGTGATGTCTGCTAGTCTCCAAGACAGTCCCTATTATTGCTCTTTGATCCAACGAATAAGCAGTCATTTTTATGCCTAAAGACAAACAGATAGCAATTTACCCCTAAACACACTGTAATCTTGTTATTTTTTTATATTGTCTAAGTGAGATATATTGGATGGAGGAACTTCAATATAGGATTCCCATATCTAAGGTAAGTTTTCTGCTGTTACAAGAATATGCTCAGAAATATTTCACATTTTCCTGCATGTTGAAAAGAATTCCATTAAAATACCAGGAAACTTTTGCTGATGAAAGCTATGTCAAAATTATCAGAAGCAGACAGGTAAATGCTATTCTTGATACATATAGATTTCTCAGGATTTTTTCTCTCTGCTATTTCATTTACTGCTGTAAACTGAAGAAGTTAAAGAATACAACTGAAAAAGTCCAGAAGGACACAACTCTCATAGAAAGAATATGAGAGAATCATCCTAATTTGTGAAAACACATTTCTCCATTAGCATCAGAAATTGAGGTTCAAGCAGTCTGGATTCTCAAAAAAAAATCAAAGAGTGTACGGCTCTTAGTACCTTGGGAGCATCTACTGCTTATACGGAATGCCAACAAGCAAAAATAAAAGAAAAATGTCACCTTAGAAATCTGATCCCAACCTGCATAAATTCATATTAAATAAAGTAGGTCGTGTTTCAGATCACTGATTTAAGCTAGCAGCAAGAATAAGGGCACATTTTAGGAGTAAATGTTTGCAGACTAAAGCTCCATAACATCTGCGTCTCCGCAACCTAATTGTTAACATTCAAAAAAATCCTGAGCCTTACTGCAGACCTCAAATTTCTACTAGCTAATGTAGACCCTTTGTGACTATGATGCTGGAATTATACATTTTTAAGCAAAAGATACATCCTTCTTAAATCTCTCTGTAATCAGTAATGAATAATATGGGCATAATATGGTAAACACTGCATTACTGTGATTCTAAAAGGGTTTTTTGGGAAGAAGAGCAGTTTGGTGAAGACACTGTTTGTTAAAAGCACACAGAAGGAAACGTAAAGACATTTGTGGAAGACAAGACAGGGTCTCTGATTAAACAAAGACCACATTTTTGCAACAGATTGTTGCTGTTTATTACTTTCTATGTGACGTCTAGAAAGCTACACAGATGTTGTGTATTTTTTATTTCATATGACACTCATTTGTTCAGAACAATTATTTCTGTATATTCTAAACAGTAGATACTAACAGAGCAAGGTGTCTAATTAATTTTTAAAGATAAAAAACTGTTTATGTACTTATAAAGGACTCAGGAGCTCTAAATTCCATCCTTTATGAATACTAAATCACACTATAAAAAGCAAAAAAGAAAGAAAACCTCACAGTTAAGCAGTGTTTTGCTTCCAGATTTCTACTGAAAATTCCAGTTATATTTTCCTGTTTAAATGTCTGAAATGCCCTGCCTTTCAAAGGAGATAGATAAAACCATTTAGACATCGTAACTTGGGTGTTTAATGGCATTTGAAGATTGAAGGATCAGACTGAAGAAGGGCTGCCTATTAACTTCCAGATATATTCCCCTAAAAATACATGTCCTAAAGAAAAAATTTCGTACACCTAGAACTTCACAAATGACACGGATTTTGAACAGCTAGCTTCTTTCTAGACAGTAGGACACATCTGAATTACCTTCATACCAAGGGAATCAGTGCTCAAGGGAAATAAATAAATATGTCTTCTCAACATTTAATTCACTGCCACTGCTATCCGTAGTTCAACACTCAAAACTCAAGTCATCTAAAACCATTAGTGAGTTCAGGAAATGCAGGTGTGTAGAATATTCACTGGCTAACCTTCATTTCTGGCAGCTTCATATGGAAAAAAGGACAGTAGTATAAGCACAACTCTGACTATATTTGGGTGAAGGCTAACACTCAGTAAATTAATAAAAAAGCTGTGTGACACTATTTGGGAGGGTTTGCACATGTTTTGTTTCTTTATCTTGTATTTAAAGCACTGAGGTTCTCAAGGGAGACAATTTCTCATATTTTCCCTCCATTTCTTTCAGGAGTTTTAAGAACATCTCAGGACAGAGATGTTAATTTTTGTTGTTGCAGTTACATATAGGCAATCAACATGAAAGTATTTGGGGCTTGTTTTGTTTTTTGGGGGGGGGTATTTTGTTTTATTTTTTTCTTTAAGCAATTGACATTGGTATCCTTTTTCTCATTACTTGGAGCCTGCTAAGGACAAAAATGCTATAAAATGTTCTCATAAATCAAATTTAAGTGCACTATGGATGTAAGAGTGATAACAAAAATGTCATGCTTTGACAGAGGGTTAGTGGAGAATGACCCATTTTCATATTAAAGTGATAAAATCTGTATGATAAAACACATAAAAATTGTAACATTTTTGCTGCTGAGGATGCAGGAAGATTTAGATCAAACTTGTATCACCAATTCATTCTGAATAAGTTGAAATGCACTGTATTAAAAAAAAAAGGTTAAGAAAAAAATGAGTGTATTTCTTTTCCTTTGAGACCTGGATACTAAATTCAATTGAGATGGAAAGGGTTCTGATATGATGAAAAAAATGGGTTATATACAAAAGAGATTTCTCTTTTCTTTTTTTTTCCGTCTTGCTTTTTTCTTTGAAAAGCACACAGAGTAAAATATTATCATTCAAAACAAGTAGTCTTAAAAGCATGCCAATAATTAAGCTTACCAATCATGGTCAGACACCCTCAACTCTAGTAGAGGGCATTTCCTAGTTAAATTAGATGGTACACTTAAAATTTTAGTTATTATGACAGAAGAGAGTGAAAATAAAACCACAACTTTATAACAGTCTCAAAGACTAGTTTCTATACAATGCACTGCAGTATTCCTCACTATCCAATTTGGCTACCAAAATGGCAGCAGCTACACTGTTGATCCCATGAGGATGTGCAAAGTAGCAATCCTCTTGAGAGGAGATAATTGCAGTGCACACTTGTGTTCATTTTTCAAATCCATAGTAAATTACAGTATGCAGAGGCAAAGACAAGAAGATATGTCTCAAATAGCTGTCAGACATCTTATGGGTTACAAATGGTGGCTTATAGCTAATAGAGTGAAAACTATAACTAAAAGAAAGAAAGCACACAATCGCACTGTATCAATGGTCAGATTTTTTTTCTCTAATAGGTCTCTTCACAGATACTTATATGATGAAACCTCCATTCTTTTCAAATGAACGTTTTTATGACAGTTTCTGAGATAAACAGCTAGAGCATCATTTATTTCAATCCATGTCCATCTATGTAAATCAAAGATTAAGCCTAATTTATGCATCTTCCACAATTAGTTTTGAATAATCAGCAAGTTTTTTACTTGTAACAGCATGAAATATATAGTATAAGGCATTAAAAGTGTACATATGTGATACAGATCTGCACTTTAATGTACGTGAATATGTATGCACATATATTTACAAACTGCATTCTACCTGTACGTCTGTATATACAAAATTATAGCGGTGTCCATATTCTTAAATTTTGCTGCTAGAGTGTTTACTTGAGGCTTCTAGATGGAAACTAGTTGATAAATACATAAACATGCCTAAAAGAGGTATTGTACAGTCCTGCTTCCTTACAGAACTGAGCATATAGCACTCCTGTTATGGACACATGCTAGACAGTGACAACTTTCAAAACTATTTCAAAGAAAAATAATAAGATAGGAGGATTTTCTTCCTTATAAGAAACCTGCAGGTGACTGATGAAAATTTAGATTTAAAAAGGCAAAAAAAGAGGTTCTGCCTTTTCTGTGTTTTACCTATGGCTCTGTCTGGTTCTGCTCTCCAGAGATCTCACACTTCTTACAAGGTAAATATGCATAACATTTTTTACAGGGTCTTCATAATGTCCTCCATAACATAGAAACAAAGCTCAACAAACAATATTCATTCTGGGTTTTTTTCTTTTTTTTTTTTTTTTAATTAGTAAGTACCTTTAAAGTTGCTGTGAGGACGAAAGAAATTGCATTATGCGAGAGAAAAAAACAACATATGAACATAGATTCTGTTAATATCAAACGAGTTTAAGCTGTCCATTTTTATTTCCTCCTACCAAAGCAGCATCAAGATCAAGCCAGGCATCAAGTAGACCATGTTACAGACAAACTAAGCACTATGCTTTTATACTGTGGCTTTGATCAAAGTTTTTTTCTCCTGTTGTCAATAGTAAACATTCCTTCTCTTATTTCTCAAAAACAAGAGCCTCTGCAGTTTATTGCAGAGCTGAAACTGTTTCACACTCTTTGCTATTAAGGTGTCAAAGGAATGTATGCACCAAAATATGGCTGAAAACATGGTGACCTTGATTCAAAACAGCCTACTGGCTTGAGATATCTTGGTTCTATCAACCAACAGGCTGGACTTTAATTTTCAGAATACCACAAAGAAAGTTTATGATGAAATTAGAATGCTTTTATATTTCTGAAGTGCAAACAATAAACCATTAAGACAATCAACACAGAAATAAATGTCTATTCTCTTTGGAGAGATGTGAATAAAAAATGTAGGAAATCTGGTTCAGATTGCACAGCAGAGTGCTTCATTGCTACTATAAAATTCTTCTTTTATTGTGAAGCATACAGGAGCACCAGATTTACCTACTCCACATCTTATTTTCTAGAACAGCACTGTTCCTTTGCATTTGCTCTTCTTGTCACTTATTACGAGACCTAGAGGAAGTTGTATATCGCACGAAAGAAGTCTAATTTCTTGATGAATGAAAACATTAATTGCAACAAATCCATTAGATCCATATAGCTTCTCCACAAACTTTGTATTTGAAAACAGTAATATGAATATTGTTTAGCTGTCCCTGCCAGACATACCTACAAAACAGTCTGAGTGCAATAAAGCATCATAGAAAGCCCATAGTAACTCAGCGTGATGTGATAAGTCTCTGTTTAGAATGAAAAGGTCAGTTTCTCCTTCACTAAATGAAAATGTCATAATTCTGGAAAGCTTTACAAAATTACTTCTTTTTCCACAGCCTTTACAAGAATGTACCAGCCTAATGCATACTTCAGAGTGTGAGAAAATGGGCAAGTAAAAGCATTATGTTGTAACATAAAATCAACATTTGAGCAAGGATAGCCAAAAAGTAAAAGACTAGTGAAGCCACCACTGTATTTTACATGACAATATTAAGAAAAGAAATATTCTTGCCCAAAATTTTTGAGAGAGGAGAGAGAAATATTCTAATCTGTAACACAATCTGGAAACAAGAAGATGAAAACTATTGAGACCCATACATTTATACATTAACAAAATTCCCAGAACAGCATGCTGGATTTATTTTCAAGATGTTAGCTTCTAGTCAAAAAAAATCACTTTTTTTCATCATTAACCCCTTATCCACTATTTAAAATATGATAAATTTTAAGGGTGGGAGTTTGTGTCAGCAAGAAACGCTGCCTGATAAGATTGCACTTTTCATAGCTAAGGGAAATCTTTCCTACAATAATATGGCTTCCACCAACTGCAAAGATCTGTTTTGATTTGGATTTAGCTGAATTTTGTGGAGGCCCTGGAATGGGTTGCACAGGAAAGTTGTGAATGCTCCATCCCTGGCAGCATTTAAGGCCAGGTTGGACAGAGCCTTGGGAGGTATGGTTTAGTGGGAGGTGCCCCTGCCCATGGCAAGGTGATTGTAATTAGATGATCTTAAGGTCCTTTCCAAGCCTAACTATCCTATGATTCTATGATTCTATCAATTTGGATTAATTTGCAGTAAAGATATCACATCTTAGCATCTGCTACAAATAATGTTCTGATTCTAATTAAAAGGCACTGATATGTCACATTTTGTTTTGTCTCATAAAATGTGGCATGGTCTAAGATATTTCTTCATCAGGTTCCTCTCAAGCTGAAGCTCTGGAATCGTGATCCAAGGCAGGACAAAATGCCAGAAGAGTTACCACTGTTCTCATGTATATCTTTCTCTCTTCATCAGTTTGAGTTATATTTGCCCACTGATCCACGCAGAGGTTTTCTGCCCTACAAGACTGTAACTTGCAACCAACTGCCAAAGTCTAGTACGAAAGTGGCAAAAATCACAACTGCAAAGGTCAAGTACAAGAAATATTTGTGTTTAGTCTGAGAACAGTGCTGGTAACACACCAATGTTTTTAGTTGTTGCTAAGTAATGTTTACTCTGACCAAGGACTTACTCAGTCTCAGGCTATGCCTGTGAGGAGGGGCAGGGAAAGTCAGGAGGAAACAGAGACAGGACCCCTGGCCTAAACTATCCAAAGGGGTATTCCATACCGCAGCATGTCATGCCCAGTATACAAACTGGAGGGAGTTATTTGGAAGGCCCAGATTGGTGCTCAGGTCAGGCTGGCTATCGGTTGGCGGATGGTGAGCAACTGCATTTTCTTCCTTTCTTATTCCCCATATCATTATTATTCTTGGTGGTAGCAGCAGTGGTTTGTGTTATACCTTAGTTACTGGACTGTTCTTATCTCAACGCATGGGATTTACATTCTTTTGGTTCTCCTCCACATCACTCTGGGAGCAGGTGGGGAAGAAGGAGGGGAGTGAGCTAGAGGCTGCATGGTGTTGAGTTACTAGCTGGGCTTATACCATGACACCCTTCCTCATTAGGCCAAGAATGTAAAAAAAAAAAAAAAAACCTAAACAAAAACTAAACCTGGATTGTATGAGAACACATATGGATACTTCAGGAACCAGAAATGATGTGGGAAGACTGAAAAAAAAAACCAAAATACCTTCACAGAGACTACATCTCCAATGGAAGAGATGAACACTGTTGCTGGTCTCTAAAAGGGCCGTCAGAGTTCCTACAGCCACCAGTAGTTTTACCTTAGCCATTCATTGGTATGTGCTAAAGAAATTTTGCCAACTTCAATGGAGTCCTTAAAGTGTACAGCCGCTGAAAGAGGCAGTGAAGGAAAACAATGCCTCAAATTCTGAAAGAAATTCTATACTACCATATTTCAATATGGTGTGACACATGCTGAAACATAGAGTAAATACATAATGGCTTAGGAACAATACTGAGTAGAGTAGTAAAAGGGCTTACAATAAGCAGCATTAGATACATTCAAGATTCCAGCTGTGTTCTACAAACAGAATGTGATAACAAATTTAGACTTTTTGTAAGTGCAAAACCAGAGTAAGTGCCAATATACCATATTTTATACTTAATGAAAAGAGGTGACCAAAATATAAAACAAATTGTAAGTATGGACATATACCCTTGCAAGATCTAAAAACTTTGTTTAGGATATTTTCCTTTGTTTTTATTTTTAAATAATTCCTGAATTCTTGCTTATACCTGACGGTGCAGCATTAACGCACATAACGTTTTACAGAATTTTTTAAGCAAAGAAGATTATTTGGTTTTGATCACTTTTTGTCTTCCTAGTATGTTTAATTTTCAGTGGAGATATTTACTTCTTTTTTCAAGTAATGAAGAATTTTCAAGTCCTATTCAGTAAAGTATGTGAATTCTAATTTTCACTGTAAACCAGGTACACTGATTTCTCATAAGGAATCAACTTGTCTGCCTCAAATTGCCTATGGAAAATGAACATATATCTCTTCACTCATATCAAAAGTCCCCAAATTACAAATTTTCATGTTTTTAAAAATGTTGCGTTAAATGGCATTAGACTGGGTTTTGTGAAGTTTGTTATCTTTGTAATTTGATTTCAGTAAAAAAAAATTAAAAAAAAACCCCAAACAAACAAAAACCTTTTTCTGCAGTCTGAGAAAAGAAAAATTAAAATCAGATAACAATTTTATAATCAACAAATCCCCATCCCTAGCAGCATTCAAGTCCAGACTGGGTGCTGTTTTGAGCAACCTGGTCTAGTGGAAGGTGTCCCTGCCCATGGCAGGGATTGGAGCTAGATAATCTTTAAGGTCCCTTTCAACCCAAACCATTCTATGATTAATGAAGCCATTTAAGAATACTCGCACTGTATAAAATGTAATGGTTTGCATAGTCAAGCATCCTCTAGTAAAATCTCTGACATAATATTCTATACTATCAAAACTTGTGAATATTTTTCTTATAAAAAAAAAAAAAAGAAAGAAAAATTTGAGATACAGAGAAAAAATAAAACTACTGAGTAAAATGAAAGAATTTCACATTCTTTTGATTGTAGGTCTTAAGGTCATCTTAACTAGGCTACTTTTGCAGATGTTTGTTGTTGTAAAATATTACAATATAATTTACAAAGCAGAACTACATAAAAAAGATACAACTGCAATACTTATTAATCCTCACCTTCATGCATTTACTCTATTTTGGATATATTTAATAGCAATTGAACAGTTGTACAGTATAAAACAACTCAAATGTTTAAAAGTTCTTCTTATTTTGTCAATTCTTTTTTTAGCTAACCTTTTTTATTTCTTTGCTATTTAAGAAGTGTCTCAGGAGGGTAAATATTCCTTTTTTTGCCTAATATTTACATGCATCAGCTACATATACACTTTGTTATTTTTTAATCTTCTTGCCACTGAATTAAGCTTGAAACCCTGGCTCTTTCCAGACCCCCTGCCCTATCTTTGCTTCTCTTCTCCTAAGTGCCTCCAGCCAATAGTCTTCTGACAAAAAGGAACCCAGAAATGAGCTGTAAATTCACAAATGAAGTAATATGATATTTCACCTTGTTCTAGATTTATATTATGCTTTTTTTCACTGTATGCAGCCAACATTTTTATATTTGGGGAAGATTCACCTTACTGAAAACTAATGACACATCTGCTGTTCACCTTCATTTTGTATCATTCAGCAATGCTTAATTTCTGTTGCAAATATTTCAGATTATTTTCACTAAATTCTTTCTTTGTCTTGAGATATATTAAGTAATGTCTTCTCCAAGATAATCCCATTTTTCCACCCATAAATTCTGTTCTAACAAAAGAACTCAGGATAAATCTAAGGAGTTCAGAAGCACTCCTTTTGACATTAATCTACCTTTCCATGTGTTACTTCTCTTTTTCTTTGATGTTTTACAATTGAAAGGAGTTGAGAATGTTCCCCACTAGAACTGAATATTGCAATATTAAAGTTATATGGGTTTTGCAAGATAGGGAACTATGGGGAAAAAAAGAGTCTGGAGGATTCAAAGACTTCTGCAACTAGAGGGTAGATGTAAGCTGCAGGCCATTTATAGGCTTCATTCCCTTTTATCTCCACAGTTTCCTAAACTTTAATTCTGAGAAATACAAACTGAAGAAATACCACAATCTCACTATCTTTCTAAGTTAATGGGTTTTTCTTTTCTTTTTCCTTTTCACATAATGCTATGATCCTTAATAAAATATTTTTTATCAATCTTATTGTCATCAGAAATGTCTTATGGGCAATTAAAACAAGAAGGATGCGACAATGATAAGTTTATTTATAAAACTACATCTCTTCTGGAAGCAACTTAGCAGGACAAAGACAATACTTTCTTGCATGCAAAAGAATACTCATTTTGCAAGAGATGCGATGCAGCTTTTCCCCAGTATTCTTCCTATTTAAATGTCTTCTGCAAGAAGCCTTCTTTTTTCAGATAATCCATACTGACACTTTTCTCAGTCAACAAATAGGAAGATATGGACCTACTGTAGATCTGATGCCAGCAGACAATGTTAGCCATTTATTGGATGAATGTTTCCGCACAGAGTATTATGGCCCATGAGTTGCCTATAAGGAAGATGGGGTGAGACTTTTAGCAGGGCTTGTTGTGATAGAATGAGGGGTATTGGTTTTAAACTAGAAGAGGCAAGATTCAGCCTATGAGTAGTAAAATACTGGAACAGGTTGCCCAGAGAGGTAGTGGATGCCCTTTTCCTGGAGTCATTCAAGGCCAGGTTGGTTATGGTTCTGGGCAACCCGACCTAGCTGAAGATGAATCTGCTCATTGCAAGAGTGTTGGACTTTGAAGGTCTCTTCCAACACAAACTATTCTATGATTCTATGATTCTATGACTGCGCACAGATGATTATGCATACTTCTCACATGCCACATAAAGAAAATAAACTACATATACACAAAATCATAATCAGGACTTATCCTCTATATAAGAACTACAGTT
This sequence comes from Myiopsitta monachus, assembly GCA_017639245.1. Lineage (NCBI taxonomy): Eukaryota > Metazoa > Chordata > Aves > Psittaciformes > Psittacidae > Myiopsitta > Myiopsitta monachus. The sequence goes on from CM029941.1 coordinate 59,917,596, forward strand.
ACTCTGAATTGTTTTGCATACTTGGTCATCACAGGTAGGATAAAAGGAATTTGGATGCATCAAGCTGTTTTCTTTCCTGTGACGTGTTACAGTCCTAACAGTTCTTTGGAATTATTTTGAATTTTAAGTGATAATGCTGCCAAAAAAGCTTTTTGTTCTCAGGAGAGAAGACTAGCTGTTTTGAAGTATGGAGGAAGGAACTGAGGTGATAAAACTCAAAAAGTCAGGCAATTTGTGGTGTTGGGGATATTTGTGCGTGTGTGTGTGTTGAGTTCACTGATGAGTTTATGTCTAAAAGCCTTGCATGTGGTCTCTACAGAAAGATGTTACAGAATCGAAGAATTCATGCAATTTACAAAATATAAGCAACTTACACTGTATAGCAACTGACATTAGCAAAATATTATTTCCTCAGAGTTTACAAATTCTGAGTAACATGAGCTGAGACCTTTAGCCAGTAGTCAAACAACGGGTAGGAACTGTAGTGGTTAAGGATGGAGCTTCAGAACTGGCACAATGTGATGCAAGGCTACAGCTGTGCATTTCTTAATCCTGTTTTGAACAATACCTAATGACCAAGAAAATATCATTCATTCATATTACTACAGGAATTTCAAGGCAGTTCCTCCTAATCTGTTTTAAGAAAACAGAATAACTGTGGTTAACATAGAAAGCAGAAGACTTACTGCGAATTCTAAAATTCTAGCATTCAAGCCATAAACTTAGATGTGCCTTGGGAATCCTAGGAAAAGGAGTGCAAACCATGAGAAGAGGGTAGGCTGCTGATCATTTTAATTTAGAGATCACATTTTGAAATTACTTGTAAACTTTTTATTGCAATCTACATCTAAATGCTTGACCAAACTGCGCTGCTTTACTGTTAAGCTTCTGTAATGTTAGGAGCAAAGTAGGTCTGGGTAACACTGAAGAGTTTAGGGCCATCTGTCATCATAAAGACATCAAATTTGAATAGATATGTAGAAGTTCCTGTAGAGAATCTGACTCAGATAAGTTTGAACCACTCAGGCTGAACTGTATTATCCACCAAGCTACAGGAAGCTAACCATGGGTTTGGTTTTGCAAAATATTACATTATGGGGAGAAAGTCCCTTTGAGAGAGACAGGTCAGTGTTTTTCCAACAAATAGCAGATACCTGAAATGCACCTAATTTCCCTTCCTACCTGACTGAGCAAACTTTACAGTTTCCACATGAGCATTCTTATACAGGACTACTGCTGAGTTAGGGCCCATCTACTTAGACTACTATCATAATTAATTTTACTGTGATTTTAGATATCGTGTGTGTATGCATATATATATATATATATGCATACACACACAAAGCTTTTCAGTGACTTACATATCACATTTGTGCATGAACCCCCGCTTTAACATTAACATTATATTTATAGTTCTGGAGTAGAATGCAATAAAATGTGGAAGTGTTTGCCCATTGCAGGTTGCGAGTCGTGAGTCTGTACTAAATGCCTGCAGAGCAGAACAAATGACAAATGTAAAATATTAGATAGAATAGATATCTAAACAATTTAATATTTTATTAGTCATTTCAGAGTTCCTTTGTTTCTTTATTCAAAAGATGATGACTGTTGAGCTCTTGAGAAAGTAAAAATACAAATGAGTTTTCAGTGTTTCTTGGTCAACAAAATTCTTAATCAGAAGTATGTTATTAAAATGCTATGTCCATGAAGATGTACATTTCAGTTCTTCACTGCTTCATTGTCAATAATTTTAGTGAAATTTCATGAAAGAAGACTTTGATCTCTGGCATTTTTCTGTTTGTTGACAAACATACCTCTATTCTACAGCTCCATTATTGAAATCAGGTTTCTTGAAATAAATACTGATGTGTTCCATATAGCATGAGTTGGCATTTGGATGTAGAAACGCAAAAAGAAAATAGCAGGCAGAGTGCTTTCATTCTTTAAAAAGAAATAGTAGATGTGCTAGGGGGGGGGGGGGGGGGAAAAATAATGATTTTTTTCAAAGGAGAAGAATATCTTCCATATCATACTCAGCCCATTTAAAAAGCTGAAAGAGTAAAGAACTTTAGCTTTCTTTTGAATAATCTCATCAAAAGTTCTTGCAGTTAACAGGTAGCTTCAGGATAATTCTAAACTGGTTTGTATAGAATTTTCCACAAGTTCTAACAGACTGCTTCAGTTTGGCATGAGTAAAAAATAAAGATATAGAAACAGAATAGGCATAGCTTAGGCAAAACTAAAATGTTTTCTGGGGCGTGTTTTGCATCATCACCATAAAAAAAAAAAAACAAAACAAAAAAAAAATCACAGCAATTGAAGGTATGACTTTCACACCTACAGTCATGTTATGCCTCAAAAATGTGGCTGAATTGCTGCATAATTTAGGAAAAAAAAAAAAAGATCTTGTATTTCTTTCCTGTATTTATCTGCATCTCTGATATTATTTTTACATGAATTACACATCTTCAACTTTGGTCTTTCACAATGCTCTACAATATTGTGATGAATCTGGCCTACTCTTAAATCAACTGTCATCATCCTTTTTTATCCAAAATTTTCGAAAACTCAATTAACTCTGCACTTACTTAACACCTAAATCAATTGACTATGTCCACTATTACAACTTTATTATATTGTTAAAAAAAAAAATAGGTATTTTAAAATCAGGATGAGTGAAATTTTAGTGCAAGTTGAAAGAGAGATTTAAATTTAGCTGTAATTATATTTTATACCATCAAGAAAAGAAAGAAAAATAATTAAAAGCAAATCTTGAAAACAAGTAATTTATTAAAAAAAAAAAAAAAAGAAAAACAACAAAATTAAATTAAATAATTAACCAGAAGAACCAGATCTAATATCTGTAAAATCTTTCTAGATACATAAACTGATGAAAAATTACAAATCTTCTACTATGTTAGGTCAGTGATACCTGTAATGCAGCATTAGGCTATCAAAAGTGGGAGATGCTATCTAGGGAGGGCAAAATTGCATGGGTCAGTTCCACTCAGATTCCCAAGAACAGGAAAGGTAGAAGAGCAGGTCTCTGCCCATGCCACCTGTTTGCGAATTCACAGGGCAAGAAGTTGTGAACATACTGATACTTTGTTTCAATAGTGCCTTTCACAACAGTTTCAAGATCTTTTTCATTGTATAAAAAAAAGCATTTTCTTTTGCTTGTTTTGAGCAGATATCCTTACAACTTCCCCGTTTCGAGTACTGAGAGGTTTGGTGGGTAGAAGGTCTGTGCTCATCTTAATCTTCATGATCCTGTAAATTTTGATCAAATCCCAGTGCTGCTGACCTTCTTTTCTCCAAACTGAAGAGTATCAGACATTTCAGTTGTTCCTCTTAGTCAACAACTGTTGTATGCTAGCTATTTTGAGACTTGTGATATAGCTTTTCATCTGAATCTGCTTCAGGTGTGTTTTAACTGGTTCTCCTTTCGAAAAATAGGACATCACCAGCACAAAATTCAAAACTTTGTAAAAAAGACAAATATGTTACATATATCCAATTATAAATTGCATTTGTATTTGCATACAAAATAACGGGAAATTTTAACGGAATTAATAGCCTTTGACAAGAACTGACTTCCAGCAAATACTGGCTGGCAATACTTCTCTTTCCTTTAATTCTCCACTGATCAAATTCCCTCCCCATTTCTCCATTTTCCAGGACCTTGAGATCTGTAAAACCTGGGAGTAGTTCCTGGGTGCATAAGCTGCCCTTCTCTCTCTTCTGTTTTTTGTTTGTTTGATTGTTTTTCTTTCTCTTTTTTTTTTTTTTTTTTTTTTAATATATGTAATTTCAAATTCTTCAACACAATCAGAATGGCAGAATGAGAAAAGAGCAATTTATACATGTTGATGGTCAGTAGGGGACACTGACATTTTTGTTTGTTTCTTAATTAGTGTTTATAACCTTGTAGGAGCACAAGAAATATTTTTACCTGGGAAGCCCAGTAGTAGTCCTGAGATGTGGCAGAAGTGAACATACCCCAGAGACAGAGTCTGGACAGGATGCTTTCCCACCTGCAGACACCCTAATTGTCTCTTAGGGGAAGCCTTGAGGTGCCCCTCATTTAGTGACCGCCAGTACACTCAGGCAGATCTCTGCCTCTGACAGTGTGGGACACACTGGGGAGAGTACCTGCCTTCAAGCACAAACCCAGTGGCCAAGAAAATACCAATGCCAGCCATATGCACACATCTGTCAGGTTACGCTGCTTATACATTGGTTAAACATACCCTAGTGTGTACTTTAGGAATCAAGCTTGAAAGCTTGTTTTCTACTAGTGCTCCCAAACTTGTTAGTAATTGAAATGATTCCTGAAAGTGCCTGCAGGGGAACAGAATCAGTCATTCAAGAGTAGCGAAGAATGAGATGCAACTTTTGTCTGTTTTGCTACGTCCTCCATGTATGCACTTTGAACTGCCAGAAATATTACGTATATCTTTACTTTGAATTTTGGGTGGCACATTCTGTATTTTTTCTCTTTCTCCATACCACCATACAAGCCTTTAATTAAAGGAAGTGCAATTATTACATGGGCTTTTTTCAGTCTTTAATCCTTGCTTAAGGTTACAATTAACAATGGAGTAAAGGCATAGTTTTATTGCAAAATTATATGAAAGAGGCTTAAGATAGAAAATGGGAAAGGTGGACTTGGACCACAGTAAAAGCAAGGAAAGGGATTTTCATGTGATTGTTTTATTACGATAGAAGCCACATAAATTTGAATTTTGAGTAGTTATCAAGGAGAGTAGAAAAATATTTTTAAAATAATTTTAAAATTGTGTATAAATTATTTTTAATATTTTATTAAAATCTATGTTAAATCAAATACATTTGAAGTATTAGAACAAAGCCTGTTTGATTGCATCTATTCAAAAATAAGCCTCAAAAATACTGTAATGACACAAATACGCAGTACACTTGCTGTTAAGAAATAGAGCTCTCATGGCTCAAACAAGAACAAGTATATATCCACAGTACACCAAAAATACAATTTCTCCTTAGCTTTTGTTTATATTTTCTTCACTAATACTTTTTGATAAGTATATTACTTTATATTTAATTACTAATGAAAATATTTGTCCATGAATGACCCTTCTGCCACACCAGTAGCTTGCTATCGCACGTCTGTAATAAAATTTTTAAATGAACCTCTTTAAATGTAGTCCTTACCTTTTGTGCTTGTCTCAGTCTGTTAGGGTTCTGTCCCCCACCAAATGGTAATCTTTCCTCAAAAAAACCAAAACCAAAAACAAACAAATAAACAAACAAAAACAAACAAGCAAACAACAACAACAAAAAAAAACCCACAAGTGCTGCTCAAAAGATGAATGGTGCATGCTAAGTTTTCTGGACCTTCTGTCTATTCGAAGCTAAAAGGATTAAAGGCCTCAAGCATGAGGGAAGTTTCTGTGGGTAGGTACTTTCGGGAGAAGATTAGAGTAGAACAGAAAGCTTAGCAGTGTTTTGCATCTAATCTGAGAAGCTTTTTAAACATACAAGCATGTATCTGATCACCATAAAACACTGAAAAGCACAATATGGCAGCTGTAAGAAATACAAGAACAAAAAGGAACCTAAAGAGCCAACTGTAACTAAATTCTCTGGAATGCATAGGTTATTTCCCTTAACTACATTTACTTTTAGCAGAGAAAATTAAAAAAAAATAATGGACAGAAGAAAAGCATGAAGATAAAATGTAAATGTGATTTTATTCTTGAAGTGTGCCACCCGTCTTCATCTTAATTTCATAAATACACTTTAATGGGGTTGCAGCTAGTGCCTGGTGAAAGTGGAACACACAGGAAGGACTCTTTTCATAACGAACCAAAGTCACATGTGCCATAGTCATGCAAGGTGCAGGTGCCATGTGAGCAAGAGGAGCCCTTTTAATAGAGAAAGAGATTCTGGAAACACCACAAATACCAAAATGTCGCACTCTAAATTTAGTCATAAACACACCCACAGACTAGGAAGCAGTGCAACTAAAATTCATTCTGAGTAACTCCATTTTCCACCTGTAGCACTTATTAGTGCTTCCTCCATTGGGTAGAGAAGCCTAATCTGTTTAATCTGATTGAGTTCTAGAAAAATATTCATGTGGACAAACAGTTGAAATTTAACTGGCTTGGAGGAAAAAACGTATGTTTCACTACTTATCTTTGGCATTGTCGTGGTTTAAGCCTCTAACCCTCCCCATGCAGTTTTCTCACTCACTCACTCACTCACTCACTCACTCACTCACTCACTCACCTCTCTTTCTTCCCACAGTCCTGGGGGACGGGGAGAAGAATCAAAAGAATGCAGCTTCCACAGGTTGAGATAAGAACAGTTTAGTAACTAAGGTACAACACAAACCACTACTGCTACCACCAGTAATAATACAAGAGAAATACAAGGAAAGAGAATACAACTGCTCACCAAGCCTGACCCAGCCAGTGCACCCCCCAGCAGCTAACCCCCCACTGCACCACCACACCCTTCTGTGTCTCTGCTCTCCGTTTTCATATCCTGGGCATGACATGTTGTGGTATGGAATAACCTCTTTGATCAGTTTGGGTCAAGTCTGCTTCTGCTGGCTTCCCCTCCTCCCTGGCATAGCATGAGACTCAGAAAGTCCTTGGTCAGACCACAACATTACCAAGCAGTAACTGAAAACACTGGTGTTATCAGCGCTGCTCCCAGGCCCAAAATCAAAACCACAGCACTGCACCAGCTACCAAGAAGGAGAAAAAGGATTGCTACTGCTGAACCCATGACAGGCATTTAATCTCTTCTGGCTTACCCTGAATGATACAATAAAGATTGCCCAATGCTTACAAAGTTTGTGCACATTTAGTGAATATATATTTTCGAAAAAGTATATGTAATGTCTTTATCTCTCTAAGTATCACATTTATGGATCGACTTGTGTATATATATATATGTATGCATTGATACTATGTGCTTGAATGCCAACTTACTGAAACACATTTTGTGATTTCAATAGAGTTTCAATTCATATTTATATTATTTAAAACCATAGATACAGTGGTAAATATTCATTAACTTAGACCTCAGTGTCCGATACTTCTTACTGGGGAGGAAATGAAACCCATGAAAAGAGAAGAGAGTGTAATTCAGTGTGCAGTATTACATTTTTAACATAGGTGACTGGGATACAGGTGTGCACAGATAGAAAGTACAACTCTAGATATTTTTCCCCGGCACATGTATGAAATTCCCATTGGCATTGACAAAGAGGAGAATTTAATCTACCATGTACAGAACAATGCATTAAGAAGTCATCACTTTAAATGAAATCACACATGGCTATTTAGCTGTGACAGTTTAGAGAAAGAATCTGTTCTATTTCAGCATCTCTGAAGAGGGAAAACATGTCCTATCTTAGCAAGCTGATCTGAGCACAGAGAGTGTGACAACATTGGCAGCAGATGTCTTTGTATTCCCTTCCAAACTATAATCTCCACAATAAATTATTAAAAGGCTTATCTGTTCTGAGAACACTGCAAAATAAGAATAGAATGTTCTTTTTTTCAATTCTGTCTGACTCAGGATTTTTTGATAATTTTAGACATGCTTAAAAGCTGTAACATTTGCACAGCTATTTTTACTGTATCAGTAGCATCCTAGCAGAATCCCGTCATGATCTTCAGTAATGACTCTTGAAAATATTAAGCTCTTCTAGTTAATTTTTGTAAACTTTTCTCAGCTAACAGAAATTTATTTTGTTAAATAAAATTTAAATTACTTAGCATTGCTACATTTTTTTCTACACTATTTATTGAAGCAGAACCCACCTACTGTACCAGATATAAGAAAAACAGCAATCACTCAACTGTGCAATGAGCTAATAGATGTAATCAGAATTACCACCCAGAGAAAACCAGTGAAATAAAATACGAGCAAGAAAAAAAGTGGAATTTGCCTAGAATTAGGAGTCTAAGGTCTTTGCAAAGAATGTAAAAGGGTTTCACTATAATATGAATACTCAGATTTTATATTTTATTAGAGTGACAGCACAACAGAGAGCTCACAAATAAGTACAGGAGTACTGATTTAGCACTGATTTAAAGGTAAGAACACGAGTTAGCAAACAAACCCACTATTTTTTCAATGGTAATCTCTGTCTCGGAACAGCTACTGCAAAAGGATAGAAGAGGAAGAACATTATTACACACTGTAATATCCCTATTTTCAATTAAATGATGTTTGGAAAGAAAGTACTTAATAATCTAACAAGGTTAATTTGAAAAATTACAGAAGATTCTGTCAACATAACTTCAAAAGTATGATTCATAAAAAGGCAGAGTAAAGCTTGTTATGAGCAAATAACCTAAAACATTGAGGAAGTAGAAGGAAAAATATTATGTAATTTTGCTGTGGAACCACATATTAACCAATGGCTGGACAAGACTGTAACTCTCCTGTTAGCTCAAATCTGTAAAAATTAAATATAAATGAATCATCAATTTGACTGCTAGGCAAGGAGGCCTGTCTCCCCTCAGTTAATCTCACTGTGTGCATCTCCTATTGAATTACGAAATCATAATTCTCTGGAAAGCCTCTCTGAAATATTCACAGGGTATCTAGTAATTCCCATGACTTATTATGACAGATGCCTCCTCTGTTTTAAAGGTATGATGGTGAAACTGCTGAGTGGTTGGGAAGCAAATGGTTTTGAACACAAGCATTCCTGCTTTTCAGAATGAAATGATTTTTGGCTTTCATCAAAGCTTGATGGAAAGACAGGCAGTAAAGACAGGCAGTAAAGAAAGACAGCAAAAGTAATTGTAAGCCCAAATAAACATCTATAGCCTTCCTCCTTTTAGCTGAGATTTCTTATTTTAGGTGTTTGGATAGAATTAAAAAATCTGGCCAGACATATACAATAACAGGAGAGCAAGAATAGATAAAGAAATCTGTTCTTTCAAAATGTTTGAGAAAATGGGGTTTCTCAGCCTGGAGAAGAGAAGGCTGCGTGGCAACCTCATACCAGCCTTCCTGTATCTGAAAAGGGCCTATAAGAATGCTGGGAAGGGGCTATTCAGGGTCTGTAGTGATGGGACAAGGGGTAATGAGTTCAAACTTAAACAGGGGAAGTTTAGATTAGATATAAGGAAGACGTTCTTGACGGTGAGGGTGGTGAGGCACTGGAATGGGCTGCCCAAGGAAGTTGTGAATGTTCCATCCCTGGCAGTGTTCAAGGCAGAGCCTTGAGTGACACGGTTTAGTGTGAGGTGTTCCTGCCCATGGCAGGAGGGCTGGAACTAGATGATCTTAAGGTCCTTTCCAACCCTAACTATTCTATGATTCTATGATTCTATGTTTATTTGCATGTTTTATTACTGCCATCTTTAAAAATCAGAACTTTAAAATCTATCAAGGTAGGAAAATACTTCAATGAAGGAAAATCTTTAATCTAGAAGGTTTTATTAGTTATTATTAATTTAATGGATTCATAATATCTGTTGGGTTATGTGAAAAAGGCCTGTCTTCACATCCACAGAGGAGCTCAGAGGTATCACAGCAGGTGAGGGTACCTCAGTCAAGAGAACAAGCATGTGCCCCAGCTCTTCCAGGTTAGGAGATACATTGTGAGTTGTGGCGTGCATATGTTTATATGTGTATACGTGCATATGTGCATTGTACAGGTGTGCTTACTAGGAACACATCTCAGACTCATTGCTAGCTGGACCTGGAGGATGGAGTTGTGACAGCCTCGTTTCTTTTAGGATGCAGGATTCATCATCTTCCTAACTGCATCACTGTGCAATTCTGCCTATGCTACTTAATGAATTACCGACATGCTATATAGCTCTAAATCTAAAACTTGAAAGGATTTGGCAGTCTTGACTATTAACCCTTGCAAAACTCCAGTGCAACTATGTTTGAATTTAGCAATTATAATCATATATACAAATGGAGCAATGGCACATGGTAGTGAGCCTACAGTGCATATATAGTTCCTTTCAGTAGTTTTTTTAGCAAATGTTGTAAAATCATATAAAACATTTACAGGTGAGAAATAAAATGCCTGCCATTTTGAATGCTGGGTTTTCATCTTGTCATCAAAAAATTTCACCTTAGGGTGCTTCTCGTTTAGATAGGGATAAGAAGTGGAAGAAAATACTAGTGCACTGAAGCTTGATAAAGTATTTATAGCGCCAAACAGCATAATGTAAAAAACCCCAAACTTTTCACAGTGAAGCTGAGACGTGACTTACAAAAACATTGTACATAATAACAGAAATCCCTTTGAAAGAAGTGGTCAATGCTCAGGAACATAGAAGTTCAAATTAACATAGTTTGGAACATCCAGAGCCTCTGCCTAGACATTCATAATATTTGAGTGAAATATTGATAACTACATAGTAAAGACACAGTAAAACTCTTTTATTCCTGAAAAAAAGAAGAATGGACACACAAAGCAGGCTCTCACCTGTGCGGTGGAGTTTGTTTGCCTTTCTCTTCATCTTAAGAAGGGAAGCTGCAGTGGATGAAATACTAACCTAATCCATCATGAAAATTTTTATCTTCCCAACCATTTACAAATATACCAGGCTGTACATGGCATGCATCCAAAATTCTAATGTAATTTTATTATGCATCCACTATATTTTCTTATTAGAAAATCAGAAAGTCTTTGTAAGGAAAAATGGTAGCTGGCATTGTGATTTTAGAGGATACAGAAAATGAAATTGTACTTACATTTGTCTGGAAGCAAACCCCACTGCTTCACTGCTATACTTGTCTAGATTCTCTTTATGAAAGATAATGCAAAGAGTTTTGATACTTTAATGACAGCTGATGTTGCTCAGTTTGAAACAGAATTAAAATCTGATTATATTTCAGTTTCTCTGAAACAAATCCTAGATTTGGCAATAGAGAGTCTTTGACAGCGCAAACTGTTGGGCAAGGTCATTTAAGCTGGAAAAAAATTGTCACTCCACAGAAAAAGAAATTAATACACAGTGGAAAATATCTTTCATTGTTGGAGCTCTTCTTCTGTCTTCATGCTTCACTATGTCTAGGCAGAGCATAAAGCTATATAACCTACGGAAGGATAGAAAAACTAAAGAAATTTGAAAACAGATCAATCACACCTTTTGATATTCACTTTTTAAATTCTGTTTGAAGTGGATGGCTTAAGTCAGATCTTTTTTTTTTTTTTATGAAAGTCTTACATAGCCAATAAAAAAATTAAAAAAGATGCACAAGGAGAAATATCAATAAGAAACTAAGCAAAACAATTTAGGATCTTTTTTTCTTTGAGTAAACATCAAATTATCATTGAACATGAATTACAGAATATGAAAATCAGCTTCAATTGAGGATTTCAAGTACTTTAAAAGTGGTTTATTCACCAAACTAGGATAAAATTCTAACCTGGCTTACTTATGCAACACATTCTTTTAATACTCTCAAGTAAGGTAATAAGGTAGGGTATACTAATTTACGAAACTATACATGATTCTGAAACCTGGGAAAATTTAACAGAACTTCCATTTTTTGGACTACTTGGAATTACAGGTATTTTTACTTTATCAAAGTAATTTTACTTTATCAAAGTAATTGATACTTTGTTGGTAGATGTAAGGATTCTGCGGCTCACAGTAAGTCAGTAACTATCCCAATAATGTTGTTCTATGCTGATAATTCCAGGGCACAGCTAAAAATAAAAAAATAAAATAAAATTAAATTAAAAAGGTATATCCCTAACTACTTCATCAGAAAGATCTGAAGCCTTTGGGTATTCCCATAATTAAAAGGGTTATTGAATAAAATAAAAAGTCACTGCACCGTATCTTTTGTTCTAGTCTTAGATGTCTATCCTAATGCCCTATCATCAGATGAGTATTAACTTCAATTTTGAAAGCAGCTGGGTTAGGGAGAAAATATGTTACAAAACCTTAGAAATCATAAGGCCTAAAAATGATGAAGACCCATTTTTAGCAGAACTATGAACTTTGTTTAGATTTTTAAATTTCCCTTGAAGTTCTCCATCATTTTCATGCATTCTGAATCAAATCAAAATTGCTTCTTGTTGCACTCAACCATTTGTCTGAATGTTACCACTATGACATCAAAGAGGCTTTGAAGTTCAGAAGAAGTCTCAGTTCTGTACATCTATTTGGTATATATGTGATAGCCCTAACTTAAGTTTGCTTAAGGTTTTAGGGTTTTTTTAATTTTGCAGGACTTGGGTGAGGAAGAAATTTCTTTTCCCAAGGTTCTTATTTCATGTTTACCATTAGAACAAGAACTAGAATTTGATTAATATAAAACAATGATACAGAAATTTAAAGAACAATTTTAATAATAATAGATTTGTAAAGGCTCAATAAATCATCATAGCATGGAAATGAAGAGGAAGATTTCAACTGCAAATGCCTTAAAATTGCAACAACAGCCAAGGTTTTATTTAAATGAGATCACTCCTATTTCTTTTTCCTATATAGAGAGAAGTTCAATGACTGCTATCAGAGGTATTTCTGAAATTTTTCTTAATAATAGCAGAGTAAGGCTTCTGGGGTTAAATAGCAAAATATCCAAGGATCTGAGAGAATGGAATGGTTTAGGTGTTCTTTCACTCTGTTTTCTGTCAACACAGAGTCTCATTCAAATAATTTATTTGAAAAGTCATGGAGTGTGCTCACTTATCCATTTCTCAAAAGAGTAAGAATACAAAATAAACTTCAAAACACCCTTCATAAGGATAATATATTTTGCAAGAAAATATGCAGAATCTAGCATCCATAGGGTTGCATTCTCCTCCTTTCTACATACAGTCCAACTGGAACACCCAAAAAGGCATTTCGGTTTGAATTTTCTGGTATTAAGTATTTAAAGAGATCCTGCTTTTCTTTACCCTAAATAAAAGATATTCTTCTGTTATTGTAACAACTGGTTTTAGAACAGCTGTCTAGACAGATAGAATAACCTAGTATTTATTTATTACCCTGATTCTGGTTGCTTGTGTTTTCCCCTAACTTCCCACATGCTGTATCTTCAACAGTTTCAAAGTTAAGTTTGGTTTTCTTTTTGTTTGTTTGTTTGTTTGTTTTTTTTTCTTCCTTCCAGTGACTTTTTTCTTCAGTGACTGTTTCCAGGAAATACTTCCTCGAATAAAGAAGTCTTGTCTAATATTAGTAATATTCAAACATTTACATTATACAGTGACTAACAGAAATCTCAGATATCATTTGTGAGCAAGCATGTACTCCATGTTACTCAACATGTACATATATTACTCTGCAAACTGGAAAAGCTGCTAGCAATCCAACTAGGACTAGAACAAAGCTATATAATTCCTCATTGCTGTAGACAACAGCCTGACCTACCATGTGTGGCTTTTTGGTGATTTCAGTTGGATGTAGCTCTGAGAGCACAAAAAATATCTGCAAGGGCAGGTAAGCTGTGACAAACAAAAGGTGTAAAATTACCTTTTCACTGACAAAGGATAAATAGGAATGAATGGCTGTGGAGTAGTGGAAGAAATTAGCAACACAGATTTAAAAAACACCTTACATGAAGTGCAAAGCCTCCTTTTCATTTGCTCTCCGCTTATATACCACCTCCAAACAGTCTAGTAGGCAAGGCAGCCTTCCCATCTGCCATTCCCTTCTATGTAAATGCACACTACCTCCTGAACACCTCCTTTCCTTTCTCTCCTGACTTTCTGCTCATTTTTACTTCATGCCTTTCTTTTCTTAAGCTTCTGCCTCACATGCACTGCTTTTAAATCAACCTTGACGTTTCTGCTTGTCCCATCAGTTTCTGTCCTTTAATGTCTTCTCTACTCTAATTCAGCATTTTGTCTATGGGCACATGCTACTGGAGGATTTAGCACATATTCTTGAAATAAGTTTAGATGGCCTCCATTTCTTTCCACAGTTTTATCTCCACAAAATCTGTTAATCTCTTCAACACCATCCACTCGTCCTGCTATGGCGTTTAGAGTCAGGACACTGAAATTGCCAACCTGTAGCTAGTGCTTGTGGTTTTAAAGAAATAAAAGAGTATTACAGAAGATTTGGGGGTCCTACATGAGTACAGTGTATTTATTTTTTTTTTTTTTTGCCAGACTGAAAAAGCCACTGTACCAGCAGGGGGCACATAGAGACTCCTGAGAGGAGCTGTTGGCCATTTCTTCCAGGGGAAAGGAACTTGTGTCATTACCTGTAAGCCACTTTCCTAAAGAAACAGAATCCCATGGTCATTCCTTATGGCTACCTCTGGACAGTTGCCAAATTTGCAAACTGGCAGACTCCTGGGGGTTGCCACTTCAGGACAGTAAGTGGTGGAGGTATCCACAGTGGTGCTCAGCAGGAGGATGGGTCTGGTGCAGGGGCAAGCAGCCACATGTTCATGATGCAGGCAGCTCCCACTAAGGTTAAACTCTCCTGCTACAAAAAAAAAAGTTGTGCATCAGTTTTATCCTTCTTTTGCAGAGGCTGGTGAAGTATATTATACATAGAAGCAGATATGTTTCTTAGACAAGCAGATAGAAAGGTTCAAATGTAGTGAAATTGCCACATCTTTTTGACTGTATGAGTACTTTCTTGGTTACTCTGATATTTTATCTTGTGTTAAATAGAAAAACATTGAAAACAAGAAAACTCTGAATTTCTTTTATAAGAGAAGAGGAACATAATCAACAGAGCAGCGTGTTAGATGGAACAATGATTGCAGACAATGGGACATCTGCCCTCAGAGTCGTAATGCAAACAACAGCAAAGCTTATAGTTTTAACCTTAACTTAGTAATTACATGTACACTTAGAGCTTCATTTAGTAAATGAAGACTTTGAACTCTTTTGAGGTGTTTCAGTCAGACTCACACAAAACCCTTCTTTTCTCTCTTTTCTTTGTATGAAAAAAAAAATCTCAGAAAATTGGGAATTCTTCAACTTAGAAAATCAGCTAAGAGTGAGAAAAAGGGGGGCACAAAACCACAAAATTAAATATATGAACCTTTAGAATCAATTTTAAGTAATGTTAAGTTTTATGGCTCTGTAACAGTAGCAATGGATAATTACTGAGGTGCATGATTCACAGAAAAAAAAAGAGTACAGCTAGAGAACATACTGAGAATTCTTGTATAAGACAAATCGTTGTAGTTTTAGGCCTTTATGACCTTAGTACAAAATGAGTGTCAGAAAAACAGGCTAGAAGAACAGGACGTAAGGATAAGGAGTATCTGGAATGGCAGGTGTCCAGGATGGGCTGCAGCTTAACTAACAGATAAGTAAAAGGACAGGATGATTGTTATGTCTGTGGTGTTAACGAACCAATTAAGCTGGTATAAGCATCTACTGCACATGCTTCAAAGGCTGCCAGCAGTGATGAAGACTGTTGGAAGGAGTAAATGACCCTCAGAGACCACCCCCACATTTTTGTACACATGCGGGGAATTTTCTGGAAAATGATGTAAACCATAAGTAGCCTCATGTACGCCCAGCGGCTATATAAGGACAGCTTGTGCAACAATACGGGGACACACATTAGGAGGAGCTATCCCCTGTGTCTCCTGGTGCCGCAATAAAGAATACCTGCTTGTCAACTTAAAACTTTGTTGATAAGTTTGTTCCTGGATTTTCCTACAAATCAAGAGATAAAAACAAAGGCTGACAAATATCAGAACTGTGTGGAAAGGAAAAAGGAGGTAGTTTAATTCACTATTTCTCAGTGAAAGAAAAAAACAATCACAAATCATCACAAGACAGCAAATATAGACCAAACCTACAGAAATTTTTCTCTGCTTCCAAACCCAGCATCTACAAAAGCAATTGAAGACTTTGCTGCAGGTGCTGCAGTGGCAAGAAATGTAAACAAATTCAGACAGTAAGTTGACAAATTCTTGGAGATCTGGTGAATGCTATTACAGATAATAGTCCAGATATAGCCTGTGGATCAGAAAGTCTCAAAACTTGTCTCTGCAAAAAGTATGATAACCTTCCCTCCTCATTCACTAACTCCTGTCAGCAGGAATGTAACACAGACTAATTTCTATTTCCTTTGATCCAGTATTTTAACACTTATGCACTTTTCAGAGATACTGATCACCTCTTGGCTTCCCTAGTTTCTATGGGAGAGAAAAGAAAAAACGGAAAAAGTGTCCTGCATTTTAGAAAAAGACGTTTCCAAAACCATATAAATTCTCAGGTTTTGTTTGTTTCACTTAGAAAGTGAGGTATAATTATTTACAAAATCAGTACTGACAGAATCGAAGCAATCACCACATGTTTTTCTGTTTGCTTTCTTGGAGGTTTTTTTTTAATTACTAATAGTTTCCAGCAAGTATACTTGAGAATGGGTATTTATAGACATGTAGTCAAAATAATCAAACATGCTGAGAATCTGATAACTTGAGGGAGGACTCTTAAAAACAAATAAACACTATTTCAGAAAATAGTTAATTAGTGAATTAATTAGTGAAATCACAGCTTGATGAACCAGAAAACTGTATTCACCAACGACATTAATGAAGAAGAAATATTCATTCTTGGCTGATAGTGCAATTTTAAATTTGCAAAAATCTGAAGTGAACTTGAGTCACTGAAATTCACCAGTTCCCCTGGTTATCACATATGTTTAATCTTTCTTTGTTATAGCCACTAGGGGAAAGAGAAACCACTCATGTGCAGTAACAGCAGAACAGGTTTAACTGAAATAAAACAAAACAAACCTTTCCATTTCTCCTCAGGAAATGTTCTTACTTTGAGCTACTTGCATCCATACTGTAGAGCATTCACCTTGTCGGGATGCCAGGTGATTACCAAAACACTATCTCACTCCCCCTCCTCAGCAAGACAAGAGAAGAAAATAAGATTAATATTCTTGCAGGCTGAGACAAGGACAGGGAGAGATCACTTACAGATTACTGTCATGGGCAAAACAGATTCAACTTGGAATCTACGCTCGGGCCCGTAGAGCACCTGCTTTCCTCCCTTCTCTGAGCTTGGTGTCCAAAGGGCTCTCTCTCACATTGTACTCATTCCTCCCTCCCACAGATGCTGTGCAGCATTTTTTACAGTTTCTTAAACATGTTTTTGCAGAAGCACCACCAACTTGCATGGCTGATGGGCTCAACTTTGGTTAATCAGTGGGTCTGGTTTGGAGCTGACTGAAATAATCTTGAACTGGCTGTGACTGGCATGGGCAGTTTTTGCCCTCTCCTCACAGAGGCCACCCATGTATCCCCCTACTGCCAGCACCTGGACACCTGGACCAATACATAAATTGAGCTAGATGTTGTGCTTTCTTTTACATGCTTAAATACGACAATGCAGTTCTATTATAAATACACATCATAACAGCTGCTTAAGTAAAAACATATTTACAATAATTGTGTTTCCTTGACACAAACGCTACATCATAGTATCTTTTTATTCTGAAGGACAACCACAATAAAATATTTCAGTGTCATATGCATTATTGATCGGAAGCATGGTTTGACAAATACAGCTGCAATCTGAAAGAGAACAATTTATTCAAATACTGGATGAGCTGTTCTATCCAATTTTTTATCCAGTATTAGTGAAATATGTGGGGGGTTTGCTGTGGGATGTTGCCAGAGACCAGGAAGAGACTGCCCCAGTACTGATTCAGGAGGGCTGCTGCAGGAAACAGGACAAGCCAGGAGCTGTGGGGGTCCATAGCACAGGCAAGTGTGCAACCCCACAGACCCCAGACATGACTGGCATGAGGATGGTGACAGGCTAAGTCAATAGCCCTATGGTCAGGCAACACAAAGTAATGAGTCAGGCCAGAGACCACCCAGGTGACTGTTCAGGAACATCAAGGGACAGGGCTAGCAGCTCATTGTACACAAGCAGAGAGCATGTGTCCCCAGGTGGCTGCTCAGGACTACTGCTGTCAGTGAATGCAGGACCCAAATAGATGAAAACAATGAATTATATGGCTTTGTTCTTTACTTTATCAGGTTTATTGATTTGCTTTCTTGAGAGGTGTTGTTTGAGTATGTGGTATTATTTTCTCAGCTTTGGTCTTGTGAAAATATACCCTAGATGGAATTTGAAGAGGTAAAGAGATGTTCTCCCTATTTTGCGAGTTTGTTAGCCTCTGTGTTTGATACTTATGTTATGACCCCCCCCCATGATTTGAAATCTTTAGCACAACTGTTACTAACTCCAATTCAGTACTCGTTGTGGGAATCGCAGTGGAAAAGAGGCCTTCAGATGCTTCTTAATACATATGCGGGTCGTAATAACGCAATGTTAGCTGTGCTAACAATAGAACACCTTACGGGCACTGGTGCCCATACTGATCCTATCGCACAGGCCCGAGAGTGCCTTCGTGAAGCCCTCATGGCAATTCGGAAGGAAGCAAAGAAAGCTTTCCTCCGTGTCCCTGACTCCCAGAAGCCGCAGAAAGCTTTTACCACCATTACTCAGGAGTCACGGTAACCTTATATGCAATTCATAGATAGGCTTAAACAGGCTTTAGAGCTGCTATAGATTTTTTGCTTTTAGCACAGGGCCATGGCTGTGAGGACTTTGAGGAAATGTGTTGCATGAATCTCTCAGATCATTCAGAATCGATTCATGCCAGCATCCAACAACTTAAGGATGGGGTTTTCTAGGCTCCGGCAGGATGATACCTGGGATTGGTTGGACAAGTTGTTTAGCAGTTGGGGTTTATCTGGATGGCTAAGAAGTTTGGTAATGACAATTATATATGCTGTAGTTGCCTTCCTGTTTCTTTTACTACTTGTGCCTTGTCTTTTACAATGTTTAAGAAAGATGCTGACCCAATGAGTGGTGAAGGTCCCTTTTGTGCAACAGGAAGGGGGAGATGAAGGGCCAGGCCCCAAGGGCAGAAGCCCAAGTACTGTTCAAATGATAAAGGGGGATGTGCTGGAACTCCTGGGTTACAGGTCTTGGGAGAAGAAACAAGGGAATAGGAAACCACAGACCCTTGAGCCACGGTGGTTGTTATGGAAACCAGAAGGGGTGTGTCTGAGTCAGGGGAGTGGACAGTGCTGGGTGGAGACTTACAGGCCACATGGATGGAAATCCCCTGATTGCGCAACAGGGACCACTGGTTGTGGAAAGTCCCAGAAGGCTTTTTGTATTAGCTAGGAGCCAATCAGAAACCATTGTATCAGTACCACGCGTTTTGAAATATCCAATCAGTGTGTTAAAAGGAACATATATAAGTGCATGAAGACTGTTAATAAACAGACACGTTGCTTGCATCAAGCTATGTCCTGTCTCTCAATTGCAGCATCTTCTTTCTTTTTTTTCCCCCTGTTTCATTAGTACTCAGTTTTTGCAGCCTGGCTGAATTGAATAAACATCTATGACTGTAGCAAGTCGCACTGGACACTCCAGGGACACTGCCATCTCATTCTGGCACCTGAAAGACGAAGATGGAGAAGTTATGAGAAGTGGGTGGGCAGACACTGGTTATAGTAGACCCTGGATTTCAGTATCACTTATGTTATTGGTCTTCTTATCATACTTGACAAGGTGTTATTCCGGTATGTTTTATGCTAGTTCCAAGTGTTGACTCTTTAAAATTTCGGGCATATTCTACACATAAATCCAACAGTCTGATTATGAACTGGTACTTCCACTCTGTATTCTAAAGATAAAACCAGCAATGCACCCTTGTTGGACACACTTTTCTGTATCTGTAATTTTGGTAGATTTTTATGAAGGAAAAGAAGAAAAAACATGCATATAGATAATACATACATATAGATAATCACCTCTCTTTTAATATGTTAAGAATAAAAAGGGTTGTAATAAAAACATTATATGGTTAGCCTCCTAATTTCAGGTTTTCTTGAAATGTACAGGCTTAAGGAATACAAGAACTTCGATTTTGAGGTGCATGCAATGACCTCTGTGTGTATGAATGTGTGTGTGCGCTTCTATGTGCACGTCTGAATAGACCAAGATGAGTTTTTTTCCTTGTTTGTTGTGCATTTTGCTTCTGAAAACAGATGATCCCTTATTTCTGGAGAAAAAAACAGTGGTGGTCTGCATTTTTGGTAAATAAGTCCTTCTTGTTTCCAGGCACTGATCTTTAACTGAAGTAATTTGTGATTAATCAGTTTTGGATGTCTGTTTGGGAATGTTGCATAATTTGGACATGTCTTTCTTCTCAGACTTGAAGGTTATCCTCAATTCTGCCATGGTGTGACTGGGGATTACAGTTTAAAGATTACAATTTAAAGGTTAAGCACTGATAACAGTCTCTCTGTTTTCCCAATTTATACACTGAAGCAGTTGACTGTGCTTTTTTGGTCATGACTTCAGCTTTTTGGTCAGACAGCTAAAGCATTTAAGTAACACAAAGCCCATTATGTTAATATCACATCAGAAAAGTTACAAAATTAATTTCCTGTAGTTCACCTCAGGTAAAAATTACTCTTTGCCAAGTTCTTTTGCTCAGAACAATATCACAACAAAGAACGCTTTCACTTATAACAAAATGTTTTACATATACACACATAGAATCACAGAAAAGAATCACAGAATGGTATGGGTTGGAAGAAATCTTCAAGATCATTTACTTCACCCCCAAACCACAAGCAGGGACATTTTTCACTAGACCAGGTTGCTTAAAGCTCCATCCAACCTGGCCATGAACACTTCCAGGAAGGGGACATCTGCTAATTCTCTGGGCAGCCTGTGCCAGTGTCTCACTATTCATAGTAAAAAAAAATTCCTTATGTCCAATCTAAGTCTATTGTCTTTCAGTTTAAAAGTGTTACTCTTCACCCTGTCATTATAGGTCCTGGTAAAGAGTTCTTTCTTCATCTTTATTATAAGACCTGTTTATATACTGAAAGGCCTGTTTATAAATAACAATAAAAGGAACTAAAAAGAGATACAGAAGAACGCTAACTTCTCCATTTTTAGGTTGAATTGACTAACGTGGGTGTACATACCACTGACTCCCATAAGTAGGGTTTTTTTTTATAAGGGTTAACAGAATACACAATTACAGGGCAGGCAAAAGTAAGATACAAAGTTCCATGTGTTCATCTGTAAAGTTTCTCCACTAATATGCATGTGCAATAATATGTTCATGTTATGTTCAACTGGTTCAACAAAATCATGATACAATTGGTGTCGAGCCATAATCTTAATTTCATAAAGAAACAAACAAACAAAAAAAAAAAACCAAACCAAACAAAACAAAAACTTTTTGTTCTTGAGAAAAAATTTATATAAAAGCTACTATCAAGAAAAGAATGGGAAAGAGCAAATAATTCAAATTTTTTGTTTTGTTTTGTTTTCAAAATGCTAGCTCGGCTTTGGCATAGTTTTTCTCTTTTTCAAGTCCATTTTCAGAGTATCTCATTCTATTAGATGTCTCTCAGGTTAAGCTTGTTTAGAATGGCCTTTGGATGTCAGTTAATATTTTCACATCACACATAAAGAGCTTTAATTCATGGTTATTTTTTTGCTTAAGGAGATTAAAAGAGAACGGACAGTAGAAATTTAATTCCTCTTCAACACCATTCACAGATAACATTCAGTCTAAGACCTGTAAAAAAAACCCTGTCATAGTGACCACAAGGACATCTTGATAGAAGTGAGGTGGCTTACTTGCATCCTAGTCTCAGTTCTGAGGGGAGAGAGCTTAAATCCAGCCTCACTATATAAAACTATGTAATGTTATGCAGCATCTGTGGTTCACACCAGGCGATGCTGGAGACCTGCATATCAACAGTTTTGGAGTTTAGAACAAAGATTTAACCTGCAAAATACTGAAAGTGGTGAAAAGTGTTTCAATTTTTTTGAAATTACTGAATGCTCTCCTGGGAGGCAGATGAACAAATATGAACGTGATCCTAGCAGTTTCACATATATCTAGGTGGGTTTTTTTGATCCAGTAGTCCAGGGAGAAAATCCCTGCAGGTGCAAGTTCATTGGAAACTTGTGACAAGTTTTCTGATTCTGATTTCTGACCAATGCTGTGTTAGCATTGCAGTTGTCATTGAAACACCAGATACCTCAATTTCAGGCTTTGTAGTTGGTCCCATAAAGTGCTTTACATCATTATCCATTAATTGATTTTAAAGAAGGTGCTGATCTCAACTGCTCAAAGAAAATCTGATAGTAAGCACGGCACAACAGACTAGCAGGCATCATTATTGGCTGCTGTCACACTGCCTTGTAAGAAGCTTCAAGCTGACAGTTCGTTACAAAGGTGGTGAGGCTGTCACTGCTCCTGCTTTTTCTAAAGTATAAATAAAATAGGCTTTTAAAGTATAATGAAAGCATAAAAAGAGAGATAAGGAAAAGAAGATAGAATGAATAGTTGTGAAGAAAGCAAGAACTAGGCTGTTAATTCGTGAGGCATTCCCTCATAGCACCCAAGGGATTGCATTGCACGCAGCCACATACACCTCTTAATTGCCCCAGGCAGCCCACAGGACTGCAGCTGACTGAGAGCTAACTCATGTGCTTTGTTCAACCTTGCAATCTGCACAGTAGATGAATTAACAGTATGAGGTTTAATCTCCACTTCCAGCTCAGATGAAAAAGTTAGTGGGTTTGCTCATAATAGAGCATCTTACCATACCTGGCATTCATCAGACTTACAGAAGATGATTTTCTACATCATTAAAGCAGAAGAGACTTTGGGAATCAACTGCAACACACAAAAGTATCATACTGATGGACAAAGCAGAAATACATTAGCAACTGACAGACCATTCTGAAAAAAACGCAA
The DNA here is from genome assembly GCA_017639245.1 of Myiopsitta monachus. NCBI lineage: Eukaryota > Metazoa > Chordata > Aves > Psittaciformes > Psittacidae > Myiopsitta > Myiopsitta monachus. The sequence continues at coordinate 59,940,332 of CM029941.1, forward strand.
GAAATATTAACAGTATTTCTCAGTGTGATGCAATTTAATTTATAAATAGTAAATTGTCATTGTACGACCTGAAGGAAAGCAATGAAAATTAACATTTAATGTATTTATTGACAAAACATTTATTGTATACCTGTGAGAGTGGAAAAGAAAATTAACTAGGATCCAGATAATTTACAATGCTGTAAAGTAGAAAGGTTCTGTGTGGGCCTGTTTCTAAATTTCACAGGAAATTCCTTACTCTTAAAGCTTTGCCATCAGTATTAATAGAATCTTTACTGTGGTATACTTGTGAAGCTATTATCCTCAGAACACTAGTACAATCAGTATTTATTGCTATAACCATATATGTAAAGTAAAAAGCTTAAGCAGAACAATCCATTAAAATTCCTAAAAAATTTTCATGAAACAGCAGTGAGAGAATATGATTCTTTGAAGTCACCGTTAACATAGAATCATAGAATTGTTAGGATTGGAAAGGACCTTATGATCATCTAATTCCAACCTCTCAGCCATGGGCAGGGACACATCACACTAAACCATGCCACACAAGGCTCCGTCCAATCCAGCCTTGAACACTGCCAGCAATGGAGCATTCACAACTTCCCTAGGCAACCCATTCCAGTGCCTCACCACCGTTACTGTAAAGAATTTTTTCCTCATATCCAATCTAAACTTCCCCTCTTTAAGTTTGAACCCATTATCCCTTGTCCTCTCACTACAGTCCCTGATGAAGAGTCCCTGTCTGGCATCCTTGTAGGCCACCTTCAGATACTGGAAGGCTGTGAGGAGGCCTCCACGCAGCCTTCTCTTCTCCAGGCTCAACAGCCCCAACTTCCTCAGCCTGTCTTCATAGGGGAGATGCTCCAGTCCCCTGATCATCCTGGTGGAGCTCCTCTGGACTTGGTCCAACACTTCCATGCCCTTTTTATGTTGACAACACCAGAACTGCACACAATACTCCAAGTGAGGTCCCATGAGAGCAGAGTAGAAGGACAGCAACACCTCATTCAACCTGCTGATCACACTCCTTTTGATAAAGCCCTAGATACGGTTGGCTTTCTGGGCTGCGAGCTCACACTGAAGCTGGCTCATGTTCATTTTTATAGCTACCAACACCCCCAAGTCCTTCTCTGCAGGGCTGCTCTGAATCTCTTCTCTGCCCAACCTGTAGCTGTGCCTGGGATTGCCCCAACCCAGGTGGAGGACCTTGCATTTGGCTTGGTTGAACTTCATAAGGCTGGCATCAGACCATCTTACAAGTGTGCCAAGGTCCGCTGGATGACATTCCTTCCCTCCAGCGTATCAACTGAACCACATAGCTTGGTGTCACCAGCAAATATGCTGAGGGTGCACTCAATCCCACTCTCCATGTCACTGACAAAGATGTTGAACAGGATCGGTCCCAACACCGATCCCTGAGGGACACCACTTGTTACTGGTCTCCAGTTGGACATTGAGCCATTGAGCACAACTCTTTGCATGCGGCCATCCAAGCCAGTTCTTTATCCACCCAGTGGTCCACCTATCATACTGATGTCTCTCCAAATTAGAGACATGGATGTTGTGCAGGACAGTGCCAAACGATTTGCGCAAGTCCAGATAGATGATGTCAACTGCTCTACCCCTGTCCATCAGTTCCGTAGCACCCTCGTAGGAGGCCATCAGATTAGTGAGGCAGGATTTCCCCTTAGTGAAGCCATGCTGGCTGTCACCAACCACCTTGTTGTTTTTCATGTGCCTCAGCATGCCTTCCAGGAGAATCCGCTCCAAGATTTTGCCAGGCACAGAGGTGAGGCTGACTAGTCTGTAGTTCCCTGGCTCATCCATTTTCCCCTTCTTGAAAATGGGGGTTATATTTCCCTTTTTCCAGTCATCGGGAACTTCACCTGACTGCCATGATTTTTCAAGTATGATGGACAGTGGCTTAGCAACTTCATTTGCCAGCTCCTTCAGGACCCACCGATGTATTTCATCAGGTCCCATGAACTTATGTACATTCAGGTTCCTAAGATGGTCTCGAACCAGATCCTCTCCTACAGTGGGCCTAGGGTCTTCATTCTCACTGTCCCTGCGTCTGCCTTCCAAGACTTGGGTGGTGTGGTCAGAGCATTTGTCGGTGAAGACTGAGGCAATGAAGTCATTAGAAACCTCAGCCTTCTCCAAAGTTGTAGTAGCCAGTTCTCCCAATAGCTTCTGGAGAGGGCCCACGCTGTCCCTAGCCTGTCTTTTATTTGCAATGTACCTATAGCATCCCTTCCTGTTCTCTTTCACATCCCTAGCCAAGTTTAATTCTAAGTGGGTCTTAGCTTTCCTAACCTGGTCCCCAACATCCTGGACAACATCCCTGTATTCTCCCCAGGCCGCCTGTCCTTGCTTCCGCCTTTCTTAAGTCTCTTTTTTTCCACTGAGTTTCTTCAGCAGCTCTTTATCCATCCATGGAGACCTCGTGGCCCTCCTGCTGCATTTCCTTCTAGTTGGGATGCATCGCTCCTGAACCTGCAGCAGGTGATCCTTGAATATCATAGAATCATAGAATCATAGAATAGTTAGGTTTGGAGAGGACCTTAAGATCACATAGCTCCAACCCCCCTGCCATGGGCACAGTCATCTCACACTAAACCGTGCCACACAAGGCTATGTCCAACCCAGCCTTGAACACCTCCAGCAACGGAGCATTTGCAACTTCCCTGGCAACCCATTCCAGTGCCTCACCAACTTTACTGTAAAGAATTTCTTCCTCATATCCAATCTCAACTTCTTCTCTTTCAGTTTGCACCCATTCCCCCTTGTCCTCTCACTACAGTCTCTAATGAAGAGTCCCAATCAACAGTCTTGGGCCCCCCTGCCCTCTAGGGCTATATCCCATGGAACTTTACTGAGCAGGTTCCTGAAGAGGCCAAAGTCTGCTCTCTTGATGTCCAGGGCAGTGAGCTTGCTGCACGCTCTTCTCACTGTTCTGAGGATCTCGAATTCGACCATCTCAAGGTTTAGTATTCTCTAATAGAGACTGGGAATCCTTTTCATTCTTTACTCTTACATGATCCACCACACAGATATTAACTTTCAGCCACACTACTTTTTCTCTTACTGGATGAAGTTCTCATAGGTAAATAATGCTTTTCTATTATATAAGGTCTGGTGACAACATCAAAAAAAAATGTAAATGTTGATATAATGTTGATATAATCCTCTTAAAAATTCAAATCAAATTATTAATGAATTCTATCTCTGCAGATATTAAAAGAGGCCTGTAGCCATTTCCTTAAAAGAGTAAGATGGGGGAAAAAGTGAAATAAATGAAGAAAATGTTTTAACATTGTAATGGATAGCAACAAGCAGCAACAAGAATAAAACTGAAAATCAAAGCAAGATCAGCTACGTGCACTGTTGAAAAGGCTCAGATTTATGATGAGTCAAATTAACTGAACACTGTGATGGGCGAAATCTGCTATAGCTGGACTTGCATGAATCTGAAGGTCTCAGAAACTGTGCTGTTAAATTTAAATCAGTTTTGTGATTTCTGAGATTTTGCACTATAGAATTAGTATTTCATAAATTTCTTTGAGTATTCCACTGCTCCATTCTGATATGAACTCATGAATTCAAGGAGTTGCAGCCTAAGGTAGAGCTTACATTAGGAGCTTTTAAAAGAAGATTTACCGAACCTTTTAAGGATTTGGTTTAAGCTATGAAACTCAAGCAAACTCAAAGAACTGAATTAAGTCTGTGTGTGTTTCCTTCAGGAATGTATTCATGTACATAATACATATCAACTGGTGACTACTCAGGGAAGCATTTAAATACCAGCAGCCAGCACTTGGTGCCCAAGAATAATTCTGAGTAGAAAAGATTTAAACAGATTCACTTTACAGTAAGTAGCTAGCACTTATTTCTGCTGCTTTTTGCAAACTAGTGTGGATTCAGCTTTAGAATAGACCGTGTTTGCATGTGGGAAGGTTAGTAAGTTGACAGGCGGAGGGAAATAAACTCTTATTCATGAAACCCCCAGTGCTACACAGCAGAAATTTAGATGAGGGCATTTGTTCCTCTTCCTGTGCTTTTACTGTTTTTCTAACAGGAACTAATCTGAGAGAGAGATCAGTGCGTCTGTGACCTGTGTTTAGGCTTGCTCTTATGAACTTGACTTGAAACACGCTAAAGAGGATAAGTGGGTGTGGATAACATGGCTGTAAAGAAAAGGGGCTAGAGAAAAGAACAATTTTCTTGTAACTTAAAACTTTGACTGGAAATACTTTTCACTTACTTTCTCTTGCTTATTCCAGATTTGAAAAGTGATTATGTATGTTTTCTTTGAAATAATTTCCATGGATTTTTACAGACTTTTTTCCATCTGTGCTTCTATGTTAGCTTTTATCTGCCTTAATACCCTTCAGAAGTCTGTTCTGGCTACCTCATTGCCAGCACTGTGCTGTATTTTGTGTCTAGCAATTTTATGTGCCTGCTTTTGATAAGTTCTTTTTTAAAATGGATATATTTTCTTTTTTTTATTTACTTGTTGTTTATGGTTTCTTCAGATATCTTCATGTTAGGTCATTTTGTATTAATTAACATGATTTTGAAAGACCATAAACATAGTAGCTTCTGTTTCTTTATGCGTACAATATTGCTTTAGGAATTAACTTAAAAATCACAGAACTCCATTAGATCAAATGACTAAATGTGTGGTTTAAGCCCCTAAGTGATGCAGTTTTTCTCACTCACTCACTCACTCACTCACTCACTCACTCACTCACTCACTCACTCACTCACTTCCCTCTCTTTCTTCCCCCAGTCCCGAAAGGATGGGGAGGAGAATCAAAAGAATTCAACTTCCACAGGTTGAGATAAGAACAGTTTAGTAACTAAGGTATAGCGCAAATCGCTACAACTACCACCAATAATAATAATGACAAGAGAAATAACAAAGAAAGAGAATATAACTGCTCACCAAGCCCGCTCCAGCCACTGCAACCCCCAGCAGCAAACCCCCACAGTGCCCCCCCCCCCCTTCTGGGTCTCTGCCCTCCAGTTTTACATCCTGAACATGATGTGCTGTGGTACGGAACAGCCTCTTTGGTTAATTTTGGGTCAGGTGTCCTGCCTCCACTTCCTGCCGGCTTCCCCTCCTCCCTGGCAGAACATGAGGCTCAGAAAGTCATTGGTCCAAAACATGACCAAGCAGTAACTGAAAACGCTGGTGTTATCAGCGCTGCTCCCAGGCCCAAAATCAAAAAAACACAGCTCTGCACCAGCTACCAAGAAGGAGAAAAATGACTACTACTGCTGAACCCATGACACTAAATATAATACAAAATGCGAAGTAATCTTTAATTAGCATAAGTGAGCATGACTTTCAACAAAGCCTGCGAAAATTCTCTGCTGGCGGGAAGAAGTTGATTGTATAATATGTGCAGGGTAACATTGCTTGCTTTAGGATTCCACTTTCAACAGAGATTGAAGTTAGAGTACAGCAGGAAATACATGCTCTCCCCAAAAGCAGGAATAAATAGATATTTCTGCGATTTTTTTTTCCTCTAGATGCAGTTTTGATTCCTGTGATTAAATAGCAAATTTGGTTTAAATTTGAGTACCTATCAGCTGGTTAATAATGGTATTTAAAGAAACATCTTCTCTTTTGATCTCCCCCCCCCCCCCCCCCCTTACATATAATAGATGCTATTGGCCTTCTTGGCTACCTGGGCACACTGCTCACTCATAGTCAGCTATCTGGCTGTTGACCAACACCCCTAAATCCTTTTTCACCGGGCAGCTTCCTCAAGCTGGTAGTGTTGCAGAGTTGTCGTGACCCGAGCACAGGACCTGGTACTTTGCTTTGTTGAACCTTATGCAACTGGCCCTGGCCCTTATCCCTCTTTAGAGTCTTCCTACCCTCAAGCTGATGGACAATCTTGCCCAGCTCTGTGTTGTCTGCAGACTTATTGAGGGTTCATTCGATCCCCTCATCCAGGTCATTGACAAAGATATTAAACAGAACGGGTCCCATAACATTAAATTCTAACATGGAAGCAGCAAATAATAATTCTTAATTAGCTAGTAGCTGGGGAATCCAGTCATTGGACCACAATGAAAAACTTCAGTTCATCATGAATGAGATGTTTGACAGGACACTAAAACAAAATTGTTACATATTTTCCCATAGCAAGGTTAAATATCATTGGTTTAGAAATATACATTCTGAACAGTAATGTTCATAACATTTAGTCTGAAGTACTTGCTAATCACTATAAAGTGCAGCTGTATTTTCTCACTTGAATTCAGCTTTGCAATTTAACAATTGGAGTATTTGAGACAATAATATTTGTGCTAGCAAGTTTTTTTTTTTTGTTAGGTTTCTTTTGTTTTAATTTGATTTATTTCAAATTTCTTTGAGGTTTTGGGGTATTTTGTTTTGCTCACCCTCTTCCCCCCCCCCCCCCCCCCCCCGAGAACCCCGAGAAATACTACTGAAATAGGGCGATTTTCATGAGTAAAACCTCAGGAATATGAAGGATGTATAACCTAATGCTGAATAATTTAAAATCAAAGTGTGATGAGGAAATCCCCACAAGTGTCTAACCAAAAAACTGTTTCAGTGTCTTACCCTCTTATTACATCTTCAGATTGCCTGTGAATAAAATATCATCTACCTCATGATGGACATACTTCTTGCAATATACGGACATATGGCCACTGTCATTACTAAACAGAACCATATTATCACTAATTTGAGCATGTTAAGGTGCTCAAAGGTCCATTAACCAGCAGCAAATTTGTCCCAAAGTCTTCAAGTGACTGGTAATTACCATATTGTTCTAGTAAAAGACGAGGGGAGAGGGGAGGTAGATGGAGAGAAGAAACGTGTTAGTATTCTACTGAGCAACTATTTAGCATTTACATTCAATTCTGAATATACCAAATTTCCCGTTGAAGGTTCATTAATTCACATCAGTGTGAAATACCAAGGCGGTTTGTGTGTCTGGACACTTCTTTAATTCCATATCCCAAAAATAACCTTGAAAGGAAGTCACAGTCTGCAAATAATGACAATTTCTAGTTAATGTAGAAGGTAGGCAATTAAAAAAATTTTTTGAAAGTTTATAGTCACAACTGTGTAGGAGTGCTGTCATTGTTAAGTGCTGAAAAATAAAAGAAACTTAGAGTTAATTTAATCAGCAATATATATAGCACACACCTTTTTTTTTTTTTTTTTTGTTTGCTTTCAGTTAACATGTAGATATTAATGAAGAAGAAGGCCATAATTATATGCCCTCCCGCAAAATGTAATTCAGCAGTCAGACTTTTTGCATGCTACTTTTCACCTGTGTGTTTAAAAGAAGAGTACCAATGTATATAAGGTGTAAAAATTTACTGTAGAAACTTTTTTTTTGCTAAATTAGTTGCTGTGAAAAGTTTCTATTTTTTCCACAGCTTTTAAAATCCATAAAAAATAAACACTTTAAGAAAACATGCTACATTTACCTTCTGTACTGTTACAGTAAAATTAAAATTCTTGGGGACATTTGTGTTTCCATTCTACGAAGTGAATATTTCAGAATGCTGTGTCTTTTGTTACAGAATTGCAGTTCCTTAATTAAACTGAAAACTAGATTTCTAAGTGAGTGTTATGATGTGACAATGGACACTAGCTAATGGAGGAGGGTGGATATTGAGCACATAAAAAACTACAGTTTCTATGACATTCTCAACATGTATGCAAAGTTTGAGGCTTCTGTACTATTCTCAAAATGAATATTTTAATTAAAAGCCTGTATTTAACACAGAGCATTAATAAAATCCTCCTTAGAATCAGATGTATTTTCACCTAATATTATTTTATTGTAACATATGCTGGGTTGACTGTCCTATGTGAATTTTTTTTCCTTTTTAAAGTTGTTTTGAATTAAACCAAATAGCTGGGGTGGGCGGTATGGTGTTTGTATTATTATTCACTAATGGTGTATGTTTTCACAAACTGAAAACCCCTAAATATTATTAACCTAGAAAGTGATACAGATGAGCTCTATATGTTCAGGGAATGTCATGAAAGAGATGAAACTGTGTGTTAATTTCAGTACTTTTTGACAAGTGGAAGAAATATAGAAATAATCAAGAAAGAAATGTCTTTGCAGAAGCCATGTTGAAAAAATTCTGCGTTGATTTCAGAATTTCTCCTATATTGCTCAGACTTTCACAGAAATAGATTTCAAGTTTAATTTTATATTTCAATGTGGGCGTTTTAAGAAGTAGGATTTAAGGATAAGAAGTACGATTTCATAGTCTGACTAAGTATCTCGTGATTCTTCTCTTAGAGCTGTTACCTGCCAGCTGCTCTCTCTCTCAATTATTGTTGAATAGTGTACCTGAGATGAAGGAGGAGCTGTTGTACCTTTTTCCAAATAGCAGTCATGAATCATCTCTCCCTCTCCTCTCATGAATGATGGCCTAAAGAGGCACAAGAAAAATAACTGTATGGAAGCATCTCTTTTTTGGTTTCTTTTCTAAAGAGATAATGGTCTTGCATAGCTTTTTTAATTCAGTATGGGAAATGCCAAGGATCAAAACCCTTGCCCTGCTACATGGAATTAGACATCTTGGGTTTTTTAAGTCTCCTTGTCTTAGTTAATTTGTTATATAATGTTAAGTTTAATTTAAAATATGTTTTGTCTGCTGTTTCCAATCCCTACAGACAAGAGAATAATTACTGCCATTAAAAAAAAAAAAAAAAAATCTTGACAACATATGGGAAAGTAAATGCCAGTGGGTTACTGCAGGATTAGTGACAGAAATCTGCTCAGAGAGCATACTTGTTTGACAATTCTGCATAACAAATTATTGCTTTAATATTTATACCTCTCCCTCTTTGTGTGTTATTTAATGACTCACTTAATGTGTTCTTAATTCCTCGGATAATTTTAGAAATCTCTTTCATAAGTATGTCTTTGTTTGTATTTATTATTTAAACTTCAGAACACAAGATGGCTTTGCTTATGAGTATACTATGTGCCTCATACTACTACTATGTGCAGATTAACTGTATGTAAACCAGAGAAGTTACTTTTGAAAGGAACAATAGTAAATATTTGGTCTAAACAGTGGGCGAATAAGCGCTAAGGCCATAAGTTATTTAATAGAAATCATGTAGTTTCATAGTGCCATTAGTAATGGCTATGGTCCCTGAACAATTATTCTATTTTCAGTTTTGTTTGTGTAACACACACAGCTTTATGATTTGTGAATGTGTTTACTCCTCAACATTTACAGGAGAAAGACATTCTAAGTTGTGAACATCTATGGCAGCTACTGAGACTGTTGGAGAGAACCAGTCATTTAAACATCAGTCAATACATGGCAGGATAAGCTGTTTAACAGTATTTTCTAGCATGGAGCACGAACAAGACAATGTCAAAAAACCCTCAATGTGCCATAAATTCTAAATAGAGATAGAATCAGACATAATCAAACTATATTTTAACTTGGAAGAGACTTCTGGTTGTGCATGGTCCAATCCTTCACCCAAAGTTATGTCAGCTGAGCTAAGGCTGTCCAGGGCCTTATCCAATCAAGCTTTTACTTCTAATATATTACCAGAATATCCCTTGCTGTACCTTTTCTCTGTTGCATCTTGTAGTGCCACTGCATAACTCTAAGGAAGTGTATAAATGTCTGGCTAGATATACCTCATCAGGGACTCTTTGCAGATACATTGCAATGCAGGAGGTAGGCCAGAATGTGCATATTAATGTCATTCTAACCGAATGATATTCCATCTTTCTGATTATTATATCTACTGCAGATGAAATAATGCTCCCTGGACTTAGTACCAGAATGCACTAGAGGCACATTCTGATTTGTGCATCTAGCACACCTGTGCTTCATTTATAGTCAAGAAGGCAGAGTTCCAGAATAATGCAGATATTTAACAGCAGAACAAATTCCCTGCTTGTGTCATGCTAAGGATTGGAGTGACAGTATGTGAAGCTGTGCCTGGAAACAAGAACATACAGGGGCACATACCTGACAGGCAAATGATTCAGGAGGCAGGGGCAAGAATCAAGCTTGGTCAATCATGCTCATTAATGAGAGTGTGAATTAATCTGAAGTTGCTTATTACAACAAGGTTATCTGATAGGGAACCCTGGCAACTGGGAAAATAAGGGCAAAAATAGGGAACCAGAATCAAAATTTGTGGAAAAACAGGTCTGATAAAATGAACATGGATACAATGAAAAGAAACAAACCTCACCACTCATACTACTTTATGGGCTATCAACAAACTACAGAAGAATGAGGGAGCGTGGCCATCCATGGTTGGGTTTTATGTGAGTTCTGAATCTGGGTGTTGCTGAAGGCAACAACTTGTCTGTGTCAATCTGTGTGACCATCTGTGTCCATGTCTCCTGTGTGTGTGTCTCTGGGCTACATGTGCAGCTTTGACACTGGTTGAACCTGCACCTGGGCAGGGAATGGAGGGTCGGGAGTATGTGGCCTGCTCTTCCCTTAACATGAGAGATATTAAACTCCAGAAAATTTATTTTAATACTAGTTCTGTCCTTTAACCTGAGCTTTCTGGAATAAATATGAAAGGTAAAGAAAAATGTAGTCTGCTATATGTTTTGTAAAAATAAAAATAAAAAAAACCAAACAACCAAACATTTTTTCTTCTTTTTGCTCATTAAGTTTTGTTAATATTAATGCTCAGTGAGCAGCCTCATTTACCCATTTAAATCAATGTAAGCATTTCATTGCTACATGCTGGTGATGATAGTAAGCTGCTTACATACAGTCAAGTGAAGATGCCACCTTTTCTTTTTGAATGGGCACTGCTTTTCTCAATATTTAACAGGCACTTATAAGGTGAATCATGTGGTGAATGTGCCTTGATGATGATATATCTGCTTGTCTTGCCTTAATAGTCAATAAATATAAACATCAGAAATATGCAATTGCTGCATTTCCATCATTCTTTGAATAACATAGAATAGAATCATAGAATAGTTAGGATTGGAAAGGACCTGAAGATCACCTAGTTCCAATCCCGCTGCCATCGGCAGGGTCACCTCCCACTAAACCATTTCATCCAAGGCTATGTCCAGCCTGGCCTTGAACACCACCAGGGGTGGAGCATTCACAACTTCCTTGGGCAAACCACCCTCACAGTAAAGAACTTCCTCCTTATATCCAATCTAAACTTCCCCTGTGTAAGTTTGAACATGTTATCCCTTGTCCTATGACTGCAGTCCCTAATGAAGAGTCATTCCTTCGCATCCTTACAGGCCCCCTTCAGATACTGGAAGGCTGCTTTGAGGTCTCCATGCAGACTTCTCTTCTCCAGGCTGAATAACCCCAATTTTCTCAGCCTGTCTTCATAGAATCATAGAATCATAGAATGGTTTGGGTTGGAAAAGACCTTAGATCATCTAGTTCCAACCCCCCTGCCATGGGCAGGGACACCTCACACTAAACCATGCCACCCAAATCGCTAACAAGGCCTTGAACACCGCTAGCGATGGAGAATTCACAACTTCCCTGAGCAACTCATTCCAGTGCCTCACCATTAACAGTGGGATTGAGTGTGCCCTCAGCAAATTTGCCAGTGACACCAAGCTGTGTGTTTCGGTTGATACGCTGCAGGAAAGGAATGCCATCCAGAGGGACCTTGACACACTTGTGAGGTGGGCTGATGCCAACCTGATGAAGTTTAACCATGCCAAGTGCAAGGTCCTACACCTGGTTCGGAGCAATCTCAGGCACAGCTACAGGTTGGGCAGAGAAGAGATTCAGAGCAGCCCTGTGGAGCAGGACTTGGGGGTGTTGGTCAATGAAAAAATGAGCATGAGCTGGCAGTGTGAGCTTGCAGCCCAGAAAGCCAACCATGTCCTAGGCTGCATCAAAAGGAGCGTGATCAGCAGGTTGAGGGAGGTGATCCTGAGTCTTCATAACCACTATCAAACATGATTTTATGTTCTGCTTGTGTTTACTTTTGAATCTTTCTGCTGCTCCTCACAATCTGATGTCTGCCAAATTATTTCTCCATGTTTGCAATTTTTTTTTATCTTGCTTTCATTAGTATTATGACTATCAGTTTTAGGCTTAGGCATGCATCCACTGAGATGCAAAGCATTGTTTTTCAATTCTAAAGGGCTTCTTGTCCTATCAGACCTGATCTGAACAAGTTCTTCTGTCAAGCACATCATCTCTGTCTTGAAAAAAAATTGTTCTGAAAAGTTCCACTCCCCTCCCCTCCTCTTCCCTCCCCTCCCATCTCCTCCCTTTCCCTTTCCCTTTCCCTCTTTCCCTTTCTCTCTTACATTTCCCTTTCCCTTTCCCTTTCTCTCTTACATTTCCCTTTCTCTTACCTTTCCCTTTCTCTTACCTTTCTATTCTGCTTCCTATGATCTCACCCTTTCCCTTCACTTGATTCTGATTGCTGGAATCTCTCTTTTCTTTTTCTTTTCTTCTATTCTTTTTTCTGTTGTGTATGTTAAATTCATTATGCTAATAAACAGCAACACATCTTTTTAATTATCAGATTCTATTTAAAAATGAGTTACATTTGTTCTGAAATTTTAACAAAGACTTTTTAACAGAGAAAGATTTCAAGTGATGGGAAAGGGTTATCACTGAAGTAGTTTTATTCTTGTTGGTTTTGAAAGGAAAATGACTAAAGGAATGCAACTCTTCAGAGAATATTTGTTTATTCCAATGCAATTCTCAAAGGAAAAGCTATCCAGATATCCCCCAATATCTATTTGGTTTGTGGATAAGAAGAAAGCAAGTTGTGGTGCAGCTTGAAATAATTTTTTTTTATATTGCTGACATATATATAGCCCACATATATATATATGTATGTAATCACATAAAAAAATAAATACAAAGAATCTATATTGAGAATCTATTGGGTTTAAAATGTTTTATAAACTGCAACCAAGCAGTATGGCTTTGTATAAAAACAAAGAACCAAAAGTCAAAAAACAGTCCAAGAAACCTCAGGAGGGGAAGTCAGTTTCTTCTGCATTTGTTCTTGGAGGGTCTTGCCATTCCTAAGAAATAGTTATGATCAATATTTACAGTGTAGACATTGTAATGGAATTTCAATCTTTAGATCACACATGTGGGAAAGCAAATCCCATGTCTGAAAGTAATGTGTCAGTTGACTTCAAATCTTCTCAGGTGCATAGGATCATAAAAGCATAGAATCATAGAATGGTTTGGGTTGGAAGGACCTTAAAGATCACTGAGTTCCAATCCCCTGCAATAGGCAGGGATACCTTCCACTCAACCAGGTTGTTTACAGCTCCATCCAACCTGGCCTTGAACACTGCTAAAGATGGGCAGCCACAATTTCCCTGAGCAACCTGTTCCAGTGCCTCCCCACTCTCATAATGAAGATTTTCTTCCTAATATCTAATCTGATCTAACCTAAATCTATACCACAGCTATAGATGCTGGCAGACCACAATGTACCTGTGACAGGGCTAAAATGGGTCTCCATAACTTGCATAACCAAGCATTCCACCATGGATACATTGGTGCAGCACCAGGCAGGCTTAGGAGGCCAAGGCAGCACAGAGCTGTTTATCAGGCTCCTGTATGACAAGACGTCACCAGATTAGGTCTATGGCAAGGTAGGGGCAAAATGCAAGCTGACATTACTATTTCACAATAAAGTATGCAGAAAGACCAGAATGTTCCCAATAAGGACAGCAATAGGCAAAAATCAACACCAGATGAAGTGATGTTGACCCAGAAATGCCAAAACATGTCAAACTTCACAATTCTGTAGAAAAGAGAGATTTTGAGGGAAGACAAGGGAGACAGATTTCACTCCATATAAATGCTATACATTTCTGTGTGCATTAAAAATATTGTATAGCAAAAAGCAGAATTAGATTTTAATATCACCTTTTTCAGATTGGTTTTTAGCTGGTGAATATTGTTTGGGAGAGGTTTTCAAGCATATTTAGCACGAAAATTTGGTATGAAAGAAAACCCTATGTCATTAGAGTATCTGTTATGTCGAAAAGCAAAAACCCCTCAGGTTTGAAACGTTATTAGTATTGCTTTCACCATAAATTTTTAATAACTAGCCTGCTAATTAAAATCACTTTCTGTCTGTATACATATGATTTCAGGCTGCTGAACTCGGATACATCTTTTCCTGAGGTCTGTAAAATTACTTTTTTTTTTTTTTTTCTTTCCATAAAATGCAGTAGATCCTACTGGCTTTCACTGCAGTGCTAGTTCCTGTGGGATTAGTTCTTCCACCATGTGTTGTTATTAATTCCACTAAGTTTCAGGTCAATTACTGAGTCAGGGGGATGTTCTCACTTGTTGGACATTTTATGCCTAAACTGTGCACAGCTATGTAGAGTATCCTGATTAGTATCATGCAGGCCTTTGACTTAAGTGCTGATGAGTATAGGTGGAGGCAGAAGTCAACCAGAATTAAGGGAATAGAATTAAAAGGGTAATAAACTTTGCTGTACCTAATTAATTGACTAGTAGCCAGTTTCCTCTGTCACTTCTCCTTTCGGAATATTACAGGGAACTCTAGGGAATTCAGAAACTTGCTCTATTCATAAAGCAAAAAAATAAATGTTAATTTGAGATCTTTAAAGCAAAAATACGAGTTTAAATTTTTATGACCTCACTCAAAAGAAAATGACTGGAAATGTAATACCCCTCCAATTATGCAGTAATTTGTAAAATTAAGGCTGTCATGGAAGAAGAGCAGAGGGTAAGGAGCGAGGGTGCTCAGGAATTACAGTGCTGCTTCAAGCATTCATTTTTTTATGACTTTGGATTAATTAATTGTCTATCTTTTTTTCCATGTAAAAACATTATAATAACATCACAAGAGGGACAGTAGGGCTAATTAAAACTTGTAATGTGCTTTGAATACTATGCTATGAAATATGATATAGTAATATCACTAAAATGAATGCATTTCTTTTTGGATACTCAGTCCTGTCGCCATCAGGCTTTCCCTTGTTATGCTGAGAATTTTTCCAGCTGTGGAAAATTTGAAAAAGAATGCCAAAAGTTGGTTTGAAAGTTAAACTTTCACTATTTTAAAAATTGTTATTCGGGGAATATGCAGATTTAAAAATATTAAGCAGCATAATAAAGTTAAATCTGCTTACTTCATTATTGCTAATCCGCTATGTTGGAGACCAGATTCGGAAGCAAGGCTTTCTGAAAGGAAGAGTGGGTGTCAACTGTGTAAAGGATAATTTATATCTATTAGAAGTCAGAAGTAAAATGATTACAAGGGTTGGGTAGCTGCTGTGGTTGGGTTGCTGCTGTAGTTGAGTAGGAATTTGCTTATGTTCACTAAAACTCTTTGTGTTACAACAGGCAACTGACACTAAAGAATATTCAAAGCTATTGAAAATCTACAGCCGATTATGTGAAATGACAATTCCCATCCCCTGTTTAATTCAAATTTAACACAAAAGATTCGTGTTGATAGCATAAAACCAATATTTTACTTTGTTGCTGGATGAAATGACAGCTTTGCTTTTTAGCAGCCATATAATCAGTGTGTTTTCATCATGGGCTTAGCAACCTGTGATAGTGTTGTTTATCAATGTTCCACATCACAACAATTAGCAAACAGCACACACTAAAGTTTCTTAACTGGAAACCTCCTCAGTCTTATGTTGTGAATCTGTATTCTGAATCTTAAAGAATTTGTGAAAGGAAAAGCCAGCCTTTTCTCACTGGCAGTTGCTTGAATGGTTAGCACAGGAAAAGTATTCTGCAGCAAAGAGCATGGGATGTTTGAAAGAGAATAACTATTACACACTGCAGCCAGAAAGCTGAAATGTTATATTCTTAAGACAGTATTTGCAAGATTCGAACAAGGATAAGAGAAGATAAACAGCACTGACTGTTTGATGATTTTAACTGTCCAACCTGAAAATAGGATTGTTTGTTTCTCTCCAGTAAGAGAAAATTAATGCTACAGCTGGGCGCAAATATATTGACTTCAATGGTGAATTCTGTTTTTAGTCCTCCTGGGATGTGCCTTCCAGATCCTTAACTGATCTTTTAAATTGCTTTATAATTTTGTCTTTATTTTCCAGCAAATCTCAGTGTGATTGATAGCATCTAACCTAATAGTTTACTTCCAAATTAAGGTTAAAAAAAAGAAGGTTAGATTCTTACCTGCAGAATAATATTGTTGATGGCCTACTGTAGCTGGTTTTGTTCCAGTGTTTCTGTAAGTATCCCTACATTAGGTGATAGGTCTGTTAGCAAGAGCTATGATGGTGACTCACCTGAAATCACCCGTTCAGTTCTGTTTGAATTCACAGCCCTGCTAGTGAGCAGCAGCTCTCATCTGTGTTACCTTTCCACTGATACTAACAAGATTCCCCAGCTGCCTTTCTACACCAAATGAGAAAAGTAACTTGCAGAAATTTCTATTGGTAGAAATTTGCTACCACTTCTATTAGCAGAAATTTTCTACCACTTCTATTAGCAGAAAGTTTTGGGTTCCTGCAGGAGATCATTTATTGCTTATTTCTAGACTACTTAAACTACAGCTGCAGGCCTTAACATCCAAATCAGTTGCTAATTTTCAGAATAAGGAAGTTGGAATTGGAAGTTTTCAAGCTATCAAAAATTTTTGGAAGTTTTTTTGACCATTTTAGATTTCTCAGTGAATTTTTGTGAAATGGAGACACTATAGAGACACCCTGGTGTCCAGAGATCCCATATATACAAGGAACAGTAGGAAGATTGCATTTGTTAATATCCTATTTTAAACAAAGACTGGGTAAAGCTTTTTTTCTTTCATGTACAAACATTACAGCAGGAGTTCTCCTCAGCTGGTTATCTGTGGTTACTTCAATTCCTTTTTTACAGCTGCTGTTTTTTCCACATGAGCTACCCATTTGATTTGGACCTCAGCTGTAATCCTCATCTCTTGACAGTGTTCTGTAGGGTAGAGACGTCTACCAGAATGCCAATGGTACTAAGCCCATCATGCCAGAGCTCCTACCTGTATAGCTGAAACGGCTACCAAATTTTTCTTAGCAAGTTACTTGACACAGTGAAGTGTAAACTGTGACTGCTGAGACATAAGAGGATATATTTATATTGCTGAGAGTATTGTTTTCCAAAGGGTGGGACAATGATCACCATATTTAAAAATCAGAATTCTTTTTGCAGTACTTCTTGTCTTTGGTTTCAGGCACTACAACTACTGATAAGCCAAGTCATATTTCATTGTTATTAAGTTCTTTGAAGAATCTTTTCTTCTTAATATAACGGCGTTTGTCCTGTACTTCCAAACAAAATGTTTTCTTGAAACTTTTTTCCAATAAATGCTAGAAGTCTATTGTAAATTATTGTTATTTATGCGTGTGGTTGTGAAAGTACTAATCCTGCAATGCCAAATACAGGTATGTGAAGACCTCTAATGTCAGTGAAGACCAGGAAAAACATCATGCTTCTTCTTGGCATCAAAGTGTAGGACAGTGCATTTAAAACTAGAAAAACAGTGTACAAAGCTGAAGGCCAAATACATTTGACAGTGAAGAGAAACTTGTAGCAACTGCGCTTCAAAACACCCATGAACATTTAATGAAAAGTCCATACAACTCATTGTTTTAGAAGAGAAAATAGGTGACGTTCTTGTTGTGTAATCCTTAATCCTTATGTAATATGTTTTAAGAGACCAAATTCAATACTTCATTAGTCCAATTTTGTCCCATTCTAGCTCTAGTGACATTAATAGAATTAAACTGGTGTCCACCTGGAATTACATTGAAGTGGATCAGATGTTCTATTTTAATTGTTTCCTCCCTGGTTTTGCATTTATTTAAATTCCTTTTAAGTTAATGTCAAAAGCCTGCTGGAACCAGAAGCATATTAGAGACCTGACTTCTTTTACTGTAGCTATCAGCTTCAGCATAAAGCTAATCTGAAGAGAGAAAGCAATGCTTAAAAATTATTCCTCAGTCTTTTCTTCTCTTCCTGTAATGTAGTGGGTTTTTTTTCCATTGTATAGCACATCCATTTGAATTTGAATATACAAATACACAAAAAGTGATACTAAAATCTAAGCTTTTTAAAGAGATCGGTGTATACCATCTAGCATTATGAGTAAATTTTACACTTGAAAACACTTTGGACTCTGCCTCCAACATGTTCTTTATTTATTCCCACAGCTATTTTTTGTCTGTGTTTTGTCAGCAATTTACTTTTTACTGTGTCACACTTTAGTTTCTATGGAAAGCTTGGATCTGTTCAGAGGAAATTGCAGTGCGCAATGACCAATTCTCAAACAGATTGTTTTAGCATAGGAGGTGGAAAGCCTGACTTTAAATGTGAAGAAAAGACAGTTGGAATTATCTGACATAAAAAAGAATATTACAGAAATAAACCCAGTTATTTTAAAATGTTTTCAAGATAAAGGGCTCTTTTTGCTATATATCAGGGAGGTATATGTTGCAGAACCAGAACTGATATCATTGGGTTGTTGGTCTTGCAGTTAAGCAGGTAAGTGTACATTTAGTATAAACATTCACATTGGAATTAATTTAACTCAGAGATTTAGAGCACAGTTTTAATATTCTAGGTAAAACTATGATTTATTCACTGCCTTAGTCTGCAAAAAGAAAACTGTTTGAAGGAAGAGTTAATGTGCTGAGAACTCAGTGGATAAAAATCAAGACATGCTTAAAAGAATGTTAAACTCAAAAGGGGCATTAAGACCTAGCTCAGAGAAAAAAAAATACCCCCCCCCCCAAAAAAAAAAAAAAAAACCTGAAACTATCTGAGTGGAAAGACTTAACCTGGGAAAGATTAAGAATGTAGCTAAAAAGAGACTGTAGCAGTAGGACCAAGATTTGGTCTTTCCCATTAAGAAGGTTTGGCCTTTTGAAAAGTTAGAAGGCAGATGCAGCAACTGAATGAGACTTTACAACTTGCTGAAGTTAAAGTGCACTGAAGTACCACCTGTGTTGGTTTTATTCCCTAGAGCAGTCATTAATACGCAGTAAGACACAGAGGTTGCCTCTTTCTTTTTTGTGCACACATTTTCAGCAACAGGAACTTCTGCTTGAAGAACAGAAGCCAGCTAAGCACCTTGTAAAATACTGCCAGTCTTTATGTGCTCCATTTCTTCAGTGCATCAGTGATTGGGAATGGACAGGTAAGACAAAGAATCAGCATCTGCAAACCAGAAGGTGATTCAGGTCCACCTCTCTCTTCTGTTTCTCCTTCACTGCACATGTTCCATTGCATTCCACAGGATGAATATTGAATAAATGGAGTGTCCTGTAGAAGCATCTAGTGCTCAAACATGTGAACTACAGAGTGTGATCAGCATAACCCACCTGAGATCAGGTGCAGGAAGGGAATAGGTGGGACTGAGGTGGAATACTAATGATGGTATGAAGGAATAAGTTTTTGACAGCTTAACAGCATTGAACACAGATGCTATTTGAAGTCACACTTCTGATTAGAATGCAGGAGATAAAAATCTAAAGCAGTACTGATGAAGGCGGGGTAAGGTTTTAGGAGACATACAAGAGTTGTCATGGTGGAGCTAATATCTATCTGCGCCTTGATTAGCCCAGGGTAACAAAGCCAACAGGCCGTAGGACCAAGATCAGAGAAAAGAAAAGACAGCTTCTGATGGAGTCAGTGAAAGTGATCCCTCTGCTGTGAGTGTGACTCTGTAATGAACAGCAGATCAGACTGTTAGTAACAAGTGAAAAAACAAGGATTTCACCAACCAGCTCTGAAGCAGAGCAGTTTTCAGTGAACCTGCATTCTGTAGATTTTAGACTGAACCTGCTTAAAGTATCTTGGGAATGAAGAGAGTGGATTGATCTAGGATGAGGAGAAAGCCAAAACCCTTCTAACTGAACCAGAATGTTGGCAGCACTTTCAAACTTCTCATAGAAAACATGTTGTCAGACCCTTCCTGAAAAAGGGATTAGCTACAGAATGGAGACTTCTTGTA
Source organism: Myiopsitta monachus (assembly GCA_017639245.1). Lineage (NCBI taxonomy): Eukaryota > Metazoa > Chordata > Aves > Psittaciformes > Psittacidae > Myiopsitta > Myiopsitta monachus. The sequence goes on from CM029941.1 coordinate 59,960,313, forward strand.
ATATAAAAAAGTTTGCAATTTTGACAGTGTCTCTGCCTCTGCTTTTGAGATGAACAGTCTGTTTTCAGTGTAACTGTGAAAAATTCATGTGAACATTGGAACATTTTATTATTGCATCACAGGAAAAAGAAAAGCAGCAGCAAAGTAGAAAAACCAGAAATGAATAATGGAGTTAAGTGAGAAATGCAGGAGAAATGGAGTATATTGGCAAAGTAGAACAAAAGTAAAATAATACCAAAAATAATTATAAATCTTGCATTCATAATATAAGTCATAGGATTAAATAATAAAGGCTTAGTAATGAGTGTAAAGTAAAATGGTACTATACACTTATGACTTTATTAATTATGATCACACATGTATTTATCTGAATATGTATGTTCACCCTATTTATCGGAAGCCTGATTCAGCTGATTTTGATTGCACTGATAATTTGATTCACGTAGAAATCTGCTTGAATGTTCTTTTCTTCTTCAGCTTTATTGTAGGGGAGATTAATCTTATTTTTTGTTTCTGTGACTCAGTTTACAGTCTTTCTTTTCTGTGTTCGTTGTAGTGCCTTTCCTGGGACTCACACAGTGAGGCTGCCATTTGTTCATCCAGGAAACTAGAACATATCTAGCCTTGTTGCTCACAGAAAAAATAAAAATATCTTGATGGAGTTACTTGTCTGGGTAGAACACCTGCATTGTAAGAAGCAGTAAAAGCACGTATCACTCAGAAAAACTAAGCACTTCCCTGGGGCAGAAATTTGTTAGGGTTCAGTTTTCATTTTATTCTGTAACAAGAAAGCAGCCACAGGAATTGTTCCTCAGAAAAATTCAGTTTAGCTTCAGACGACTTGCTCTTGCAAGTTCATTAAAAGGCTGGGGGAAAATTTTTTTATGTTGCCTTTCTGAATATCTGTTTCTCAAACAGGTAGTTGGTTCATATATAACACACTGGCAAGCTCTAGTAAATTTGGACACCTGGGCTTCATGGCTGGTCAGGTATCAAGTGAGACTTCTGGGAGACAGTGATTCTCCATATTTACATATTATTTTTATCACAACAATCATATAATACATCAGCATACTAAGCATGGATTAGCCTTTTATTCTTGAAACAGATGTATGTTTCTAGTAATTACAGTTTGAAAGTGCTTCCAGATATTCCTTCAAAATGAGGTGTTTCATCATTAATATTTATTATATGGAGTGAATTAATGTCATGACTTAAGCCGTAAATTTCACTTCTCCCTCCTTCCCCCCCCCCCCCCCTCTGATGGGGGGGAAATGGGGAGAAGAACCGAAGAAAATGTAACTCCCACGGGTTGAGATAAGAACAGTCCAGTAACTAAGATACAATACAAATCACTACTGCCACCACCAATAACAAGAATAATGACAAAGTAAATACAAAGGAAGAGGATACAACCGTTTCGCTGCCCAACCGAGCCGAGAGACCGCGCGGGAAACCCCCGAGAGCCCGCCCCAAACCACACACTTCCCTGTTTCCTCCCTCCCCCTGTATTCTACATCCTGGGCATGACGTGCTATGGTATGGAATAACCTCATTGGTCTGCCCGGGTCGGGTCAGGCGCCCTGTCCCCGCCTCCCCCAGCTCTCCCCTCTTTCCCGGCGTAGCATGAGACTTTGGGGGGGGGGGAAGCCGAACCCATGACAATTTAGAATCCTGAGAAATACTGCTGTAACTTGGACTATGCAAAGACCATACAGCAAAGGTCTGATTCAAATTCTATTTAAGCGATTTATATGTTTTCAGGTAGATTTTCTGCTTAATATATTGTGGGAAGATATTACATTGGCTGAACATTAAGAACAGCCTCATGACTTTATAACAGAGACAAATGTTTTACAGTGGTTGTATCTCAATGACCTGAACACAAACTGCATCTGGAAGAGGGGAAAAAAAGGTGGGGGGGGAAAAAAATAAAAAATTCAACTTGGCAAAAATTCAGAAAATAAATAGTTATAATGGAAACTCAAGACCCAAAAGCACACTTTGTTAGGCATTTTTTTTTTTTTTTTACTGGAAAGTCCATACAGGAGGTTCTGGCCTACTTAGGTTTTACAGCAAGGATTTTAGATCAAAGCACTTCCCTGGTATGCTGAAGGCAGAAGTAGTTGTTTTTCATGGTCCTCAGAGGGAAAGAACAGGGAGTATTAAAGTTGAACTAAGGTCTATACTGATCATTTGTTAGATTAAACAGCAACAATTTTTTATTTTTTTATATGTTTTTTTTGTTTGCTTTGGTTTGGCATCTCTGACTAAATTAATGACACAAAACTGAATGGTACAATTGATTCCTAAGAGGGAACAAATGACAACCTGACAGGCTTGTGAACCTCCTGAAGTTCAACAAGGCCAAGTGCAAGCTCCTGTACCTGGGTCAGGACTTAGTGCAATACAGAGTAGGGGATGAATGGATTGAGAGTATACCATTGGAGAAGGGTTTAGCTATATTGATGGATGAAAAAGTGGACATGAGCTGATAACATGAGCTTACAGCCCAGAAAGCCAATTGTATCCTGGGCTGTATAATATAACAAAACAAGGTGACTATCACTTTTTCTGGTGATTCTTCCCCACTCTAGTCCACTCCATTAAAGTCCATTTCGAATACTGTGTCCAGCACAAGAAAAACATTGACCTGTGAGAGCAGGTCCAGAGGAAGACCATGAAAACAATGAACAGAGGTCTAGAGCACATCTTCATCTCAAAAAAGCTGAGAGAATTTGGGTTCTGCAACCTGGAGAAGAGAAGGCTCCAGGGAGACATTATTGCAGCCTTTCAATATGTAAACCAAAATTTTCTTTGCTTTGTTACCAGCTTCATTGGTCCATGCATTTCAATCCCTGAAACACGGACAGCAACATTTAAACATCTGTACTGGATTCCCGTCATCCTTTTTACTTTGGATTCTTGTCTCCAATTGATTTTTTTTTAAGTCTGTTTGCTCATTATTGTTATCACTAAACACCAACTTTATCCTTAAGGAAACTAGATGTTCTGTGTAATACAAATGACAAGCTGGTTTTTCACTGTTTTCTATTTTATTATTAGTCATGATTTTTGCAGTTGTCTTTTCTGACTTATCTGCTTTTCTGGTACATTCCCTTTTCCAGCTCTATGGGCCTTTCTTACATTAGCTTTTCATTCATTTCAATGGTTTCCATGAAATTTTGAGGTTCTGCATATTGCTGCTTACCTCATGGAAAACTGGCACATCTTTCTTAGTGTCTTTTGCTGTTCAGACAGGTTTCTATATGGTCAGTTTCACATGCACATGTATATTCACACCTCAGAATTCATTATGTGAACCTAATAAATAAAAGCTCTTATGAACCTCTGTTTTTGTACTGAAACAGTTTTTCCTATCTCCACTTAATCAATGTGTCCTGACTATGCAACTGTAGTGCTATAAGGCATGTTTGTCATTATATTATTGCCTTTCTCCTCAAATAGATCCTTTCCAAGAAAACAGAATGCATTCAGGAAGTAAACCACAGTAGCTGCAAAGGTGTAGAGTTAATTCTTTTGAATTGTTATAATTTTTGAAGATGACCTCTGGTTTCCCTTCTCCACTGACATCCAGTAATGTGATTAGTCTGTAAGGTAAAACACTAGGGTAGATACAAAGAGAAATGTGTTGTCCAAGCAAATGCAAGTATTATACAAGTATTAGCTGCAGGGTGTTAGATTCAAGTCTCTGCTATCTTTTTGAAAGTCTGGTCACATTTTTTATTTTTCAAACCCACTTTTCCTGTGTTGAGTTACTCTGCTACCATTATTTAAATAAGCTTTCTGAATAAAATAAAGCATGGCAATAGTGATATCATTATTACTCCCTTCACCTTGAATCAAAAAGGTTGTACCTGAACTATAATACTGAAGGGGGCATTTGAAAACACCTTTCTAAACAGATCAACAAATAGCTACTGTATTAAAATTTGGTGAAATTACCTTCCTTTACAAGAAATCTTAGAGGAAGATATCAAGGTACGAAGGAATCAAACAAGCAACAGTTAAACTACTGAGATAATACAAGTTCTTATGACTACTTATGTTTTGTTCTTAGAATCAATAATGATCCATAATGCTGTTTTGGTTTTAAAAGAATTTTAAACTTTTGTTTGCCACATTTATGTCTCTCCAGTTTAGAGACAAAGATGTTTTGCAGGACAGCATTAAACACTTTGCACATGTCCAGGTAGATGATGTCAACTGCTTTGCCCCTGGCCATCAGTTCTGTAGCCCTATCTTAGAAGGCCACCAAAGTGATCAGGCATTGATTCCCCTTAGTGAAGCCATGTTAGCTGTCACCAATCACCTTGTTGTTTGTCAAGTGCTTTATCATGGTTTCCAGGAGAACCTGCTCCTTGTTCCTGCCAGGCACAGAGGTAAAACTGACTGGTCTGTAATTCCATGGGTCTTCCATTTTCTCCTTTTTGAAAATGGGGGTTATATTTTCCTTTGCAACTCCTTTAAAAGAGTTTATAGGAGGTTTATTGACAGGCCTTTGCTTACACATAAGTTGACGTACAGGAGCAGTGGCATTTTCAATCAGGTCTATTGCTATGCATTAAGGAAGGGTTTCCAGGAAATTGCTTCTCTACACAATATTTGAAACAATTATCACCAAGACAAATGACAAGGGCTTTGTATTTTCAGTCTCATTGTTTACTTATTCATTTTTCATTGTCTGCTTGTTTCTGTTCTGCTTTTTCAGTTTTTAGCATATACTTGATCATCAGTAAGAAAGAAGCCTTCCTTGAACAACTCTGTAGTTCAATTGATATTGACTCTCTGACAGTGAGGTTAATTTGTCTTTCTTCAAACTTTCTAATTGCATTTACATTTAATATGACTTCAATAGTTCTCAGTATTTCATGCTAGAGAAATGCCAATAATAAACTTTCATTCAAAGAAAAATATATCCATTAATGCTGTGGTAAATTTGAACGGGACCTTAGGAGAAGTGGGGTGGAGAAATATCTAAAGATGATGGATCAAAATACTACATCTATATTTAGAAAGAATTAAAACTCAGCTAACCTCCACAGAAACCTCCCTAACCTTCAGAAACTGCACCAGCTAAAAATCTATTTCAAACATCAAGTATCAGGATTGTATCAGCCATTTTATACTGTCTGTTTTAAATGGATTAATCTGCAATGCTGTAACTAGGAGAACTATTTGGAAAACAAACAAACAACACCAGATCCTTTTACTTGGTTTTGTTGTTAAATTATTTGTTTTCTAGGTGTGGTTCCTAAATGATAATTATGTCCTGAAAATTTCGTTGCCCTCAGTTCCCAGAAAATACTCTAGGTTTTTTGTAAAACCTGAGCACTGCACGTACATTCCACAGGTATCCTTGGTCACACTGAAAAACTAAAGCTTGCTAGGGGATGAACCCACTGTTTTCTCTAAATGTTTTACATTCTCTAGTGGGATTTTCTCCCTTGTTTACACCAGAACTAATAGTTGCCATCCTTTGTTTCCAGGGAGATGGAAGATTTTCTTTTCTCTTTAAGAGAGGTCATGTGTACATATTGAGGAGCACAAACAGAGCCAAGCTTTTATTCCACCTTTATTTCTCCTTTCACTTACTCAGATCCATAAAAATTGTGGCAATTTCCTTGTTGCTAGAATGCATAGATTACGCTTTTAAACATTTAGAGCATTTATTTTGTTCTTCAAATAATCTTTTAAGCCAAAGACCACAGAGCATAGGCTTAAAGAAACCCAGTGCTGGTTTAATTTCTACTCCACACCTTTTCATGAATTATTTTGCAATTACATAAATGCCCCCTACTTCTTTTGCAAATAAAACAGCTTCCAAGCTTTCAGCTCCAAACTTATTAAGCTCAGTAACTGTTCTCCATTCTTTATCTCATCCACAAGTTTCTGTAACATTCTTATAGCCTCCTCATACATCACCTTCCAGTTTTCAAGTGTAGTCAGGCTATTTTCATGTATTTCATTTCATCTGAAAGAGTACTTTAAAGTTAGGACAGACTGTTGATTTCTTTTATCAGGGGCTGAATGTATAGGAATACTCATAACACCATGGGATGAATGCATGACCAACACACACACGGGTGCCCCAAGAATGTTATTAATTTTTCTAACGAGGGTTAGAAGATGAGTAGGCAAGAAAGAATTCACATTTATTTTTAGTTAAACTGATTTCAAATTATTTATATCTTTTGGGATAATTTTTTACTGTGAAGAAATATGGTTTTTAAAGAAACACAGAATTTCTGAGATTGAAATCACCTCTGGAGATTATAACATCCCAATGCCCTGCTCAGAGTAGGATCACCTGGGGCAGGTTGACCAGGGCCATGTCTAGTCAGGTTTTTAATATCTCTGAGGAACCTGCTCTAGTATTTCATCAGGCAATGTGAAAAAAAAAAAAAAAAAAAAAAGGCTTTTTTTAAATTTAAATGGAATTTCCTGTATTTCAGCTTGCACTCATTGTCTCATGTCCTATCACACCCTTACATACATAACATCCCCCTTGATCTTTCTCTTCTCTAAGCTGAATAGTTCCAACTCTCTAGTCCTTTCATCATCTTCTTGTAACGCCTTTGGACCTACTCAGTGTGTCCACTTCTTTAACGTACCAGGTAATCCAGAACCGGACACAGCACTTCAGTTATGTCTTGCCAGTGCCTAGTAGAGTAGAAGGACCACCTCCCTTGATCTGTTGTTGACATCCCTCCCAGCCCAGCCATAGACACAGCTAGCTGTCTTTGCTGCAAGGATGCATAGCTGGTTTGTGTTAAATTTGGTGTCCACTAGGACTCCCAGGTCCTTTTCTGCAAAGCCGCTTTCTAGTGGAGCAACCGCCAGCATGTATATGTTGGTACTTGGGGTTGTTCCTCCCCTGTATAAGACTATGAATTTTCATTTGTTGCACTTCTTGATGTTCCAGTTATTCCAGTTCTTCAGCCTTTCGTGGCTCTTCTAAACGGTGGTATTCTCACCTGGTGTATGAGACACTCCTTCCAGTGCTGTACCATCTGCCAATTGCCAAGGGTGCCTCATGACCAATGTCTAGGCCAGTGATGAGGATTTTAAAGAGTATTGGCCCCAATATTCACCCTGTGGGCACATTGCTAGTGGCTGGTCTTCAGCTGGACTTCTTGGTCCTGCTCATACCCCTTTACTTGGGTTCAGCCAGTTTTCAGTTTATCTTAATGTCTACTTATCTATCCCATATTTCATCAGATTATCTGTGAAGATTTTAGGGAAAACTGTGTCAAGAGCTCTATTGAACTCAAGATAAACAACATGGACTGCTCTTCCCTCATCCAGCAAGCTAGCATTCTCTTAGTGGAAGACTATGAGGTTGGTCTAGCATAATTTACTTTTTAAACCAAAAAATGACTGCCTTTTTTCTCCTACTACCCCAAATAACATTTTTATCTCAAACTTTCCAAAAATTACAAAGAATGTGGATTTTGACATACAAGAAGAGTATTTCAACCCCAAAGTTACTGCTTCAGAAAAGTATATTTGACTGAAAGTAGAGATAAGGAACTGAATATTTTTGCATATTGAAGTTAATATTGAGATAATAAAAATACTAATGAATTAGTGCATTGCAGCAGAAACACATAGAAATTTGAGTCTGTGACTTCACAATGTGAAGTACCCGTCACATTGTGGCACTACATTTATTTTGAGGAATTTATTTTACCAAAGACTCTTCAGTTAGAGCTGTGACTCTTCTCAGAGAATAAAGGAACAATTTAAATTTGTGTGTGCAATTATAATTTCATTTCTAGGCCATAAGAGAAAACACAGACTTCCAAAGTCCACATATTATTTCTGGCATCTATTGTTTAGTTGCGGGTTTTAAATGAAAAAGATATATTCATTAAATTACAACTCTTTTCATCATTCTATTGTTTCCTGCATCTCTCACAACACATTCTTCACTAAGCAAAAGCAATCTGTTTTCAAAAGATGCTGAATCTGGAACCAAACTGGAGCTCAAGGCTTTTATCTTTACTGTTATGGAAGCAGAAGCGTTTTTTTTTTCTTTCTCAAGAAAACTTTTTTCCCTTAGGCTCTGAGCAATTTTATTTCAGTCCTTTAATTCTAGTTTATTTTTCCTCTGCTTAATTTCATTATCTGCATTACCAAGCTACTGTAAATACATTGGAAAAGTGAAAAAACTACACAGAAATGTACTTAACTCATTACAAGCCCTAAAGACACGACCTTGACTCAGAGGACAGAATGGACATTTTGAAATGAAAACATAAATAAAGTTTCTAAGCTCTATATAATGTACCTCAAAACCAATCAAATAATGTACTGGCGGCTGTCTGCTGAAGTGTGCTGAAGTGTTCTGAAGTGTTGATATTGGGTGGCTAGATGACCTGAACAAATCGCATCTACCTGACTTCCTTGTCTTCATAATAAAAAGAAAAATGAAAACAATATCCTTTACATGATGTTTTGACAGTGATGGTGCTAAACAGAAATTAAATATTTGGCAGAAAATATTCTTCAAGTTCTAAAAAAGAAAACCTTTTATAACCTACAGGTAGACCCAAAAAAAAGAAAAAAAAAAAAAAAGTAATAAAAATGTAAACACTGAAAACTTCTAATAGCATTACAAACAAGCTCATCCATGTACTTTGTTAAATCCTTCACAAAATCAAATGCACAAGTCCAGATATGACAGCTGGAAAATGTAATTTTGTGACAATGATCTGTACAAGCAAAATTCAATTTCTGTGTACTGCAAGAATAAGAAACTTTAAGGTCAATTCACAGAGGAAAAGAAATAAAAACTCTGAAGTCCTGCACCCTTCTTGTAGATGAAGTCACTTGTCATGGGTTCAGCAGTAGCAGTCATTTTTCTCCTTCTTACTAGCTGGTGCAGCACTGTGTTTTTGATTTTTGGGCCTGGGAGCTGTGCTGATAACACCAGTGTTTTCAGTTACTGCTTGGTAATGTTTTGGTCTGACCAAGGACTTTCTGAGTCTTATGCTATGCCAGGGAGGAGGGGAAGCCGGCAGGAAGCAGAGACAGGACACCTGACACAAACTGACCAAAGAGGCTATTCCATACCACAGCACTTCAGGTCCAGGATGTGAAAACGGAGAGCAGAGCCCCGGAAGGGTGTGGTGGTGCAGTGGGGAGTTCGCTGCTTGGGGGTGCACTGGCTGGGTCGGGCTTGATGAGCAGTTGTGTTCTCTTTCTTTGTATTTCTCTTGTATTATTACTGGTGGTAGCAGTAGTGATTTGTGTTATACCTTAGTTACTAAACTGGTCTTGCCTCAACCTGCATGAGTTGCATTTTTTTTCGATTCTCCTCCCCATCCCCCCAGGCCTGGGGGAAGAAAAAGAGGGGAGTGAGTGAGTGAGTAAAACTTCATGAGTTTTAGAGGCTTAATCCACAACATCACTACATTCTGTTTCCTGACTGACAGCATTTAAAGAGAGCAGAATAGAACCAAGCTGATTTTCAGAATAAGCTGCAGTGTTTTCTCAAAATCTAGGTGCTGGAGGAATAGTACTGTTATCTAAAGAAAGATGCATATCTGAATTTCTGGTTTAAGATGTCAAATTTCTTACTTGCTGGCTGGCATACATGGTGATTTTTAAATCCGTTTCTTACTTTGTAAGATGAAGATGAAATACTTCACTAAAAATACAAAGTACTGCAGCAAACAAACACGTAAGTGAACAATTCTGCTATTTGATATCAACCATCTTCAGCAACCTTCAAGCACTTTTAACTGGGAAAATGCATCAGTTTCTGCCATCCAGAACTTTAGTGATCAGTTTGCCACCTGCTGCACAGCTACAAATAGCCTACAGATCCTAAATGGGTTCTGTCTTGACTCTGCTGTATCACAGTCACAGCAATTTCAAGCCTGAGTCATACAGTCATACATGGCATTGGAAAAACAATCTTTCTCATATGGTACTGCAGAGGGCAGTCTAGAAGGAAAGCTCCACAGAATACCTCAATTTCCCTCTATCTTAGGTAGACAGAACAATTTAAGTCAATCTTGTCTTCTCAGTACATCCTCAGGCAGACTAGCATTAGAAATACCTCACAACAAACAATGTACTACACTGTTGTTTCAAAATCAACGCCACAGGATGGAAGACTAAGATGCAAGAGGTCTTCCATGCACATACAGCACATACCAGGGACCTAATATTGTGGTGTCCAAGCATGTGGTTTTATGTAATCTAGGCCTCCAAGTACCGCATCTTTGACTGCGGTGTCAGCCTAAGCTGAAATGGCTCAGGAAGTTATATAACTTATCTTAAGCTGAACTAAACAACACCTTTTCAAGTGACAGAGTGAAAGAAGTATGAAAAAAAAATCATTACAGCTTCTGAAATGCAACAGTAAATATTTAAAATAAGAGGCTGCAGTCAAATTAATGTTCCTATAAACAAGATTTTTGAGCTGTGTTTAATACAGTTAAGATAAATGGAGGGGTGGGTGGGTGGAAACAACAGCAATTTTTCATAAAAGCTATTTATTAAGCTTCTGAGCATAAGTATATGCTCCCTGTAGCTCACTCTTGCATCATAGTGTCTTATGTATCCAACTCTTCCTTGCCTGATCAAACATTGGCAGCTGCTGTACCATTTTTCTATTCTATCCAGGACAAAAGGCACTGAAATGTAGCCGTTCTTCATTCCAGCATTCATTTTCTCTGTTAGAAAATGTTATCTAATGCTATTTCATATCAAGGAGTGATTGTAGTACTCTAACTCTTCTTGTGACATTGTAGCACTTTAGCTATCTTTTTTATCTCCATGAAGAAGTACTCACAGAATCATAGAATTGATTAGAATTGATTTGAGATCATCAAGTCCAAATTTGTTGACCTAACACTGCCAAGTCCGCCACTAAACTACTTCCCTAAGTGCCATATCTGCACATCTTTTAAATACCTCCAGGGATGGTGACTCTACCACTTCCCTAGTCAGCCTGTTCCAAAGCTTAACAACCTATTTGGTGAAGAATTTTTTCCTAATATCCAATCAGCTCCTCTTCTGGTGCAGCTTGAAGTCATTTCCTCTCATTCTATTATCATGTAATCTTGTTACAACCTCCTTTTTCACAGTTGCAGATAACATTAAGGTGTCTCCTAAGCTTCCATTTCTACAGGCTAAATAGCCCCAGTTCACTCAGCCACCCCTTCTAAGACTTCTCTAAATCCTTCACAAGCTTTGTTACTTGTTCGTATCATCTTCTTTGCATTCAGTCTGTGCTCTCCATAAGACTGTTATATAAAAGTGAAGTGTCTTCCAACTAGCAGTACAAGTTTATTCCAACTCTGTGAGATGACAACATTTTTTTTTTTTTTGGTTGCTCTTTTTCTTTCTTTCTTAGTCTTAAAATGCTCACTTGAAAGACAGGCAATTGATATTTTATTACTGCCTTTGATCACAAAATATCAACATGGAGAGCTTTTTTTCCTTGATAAAATACATGTTTTGAAATTGAATTTAAACATTTATCATGCATAACGAAGCAATTTTTTTCTCTTACTTGAACTTCTTAATATCGATTACCTTTCTTCTCCCCAAAGAAATACAACTTACAGATTTTTAAAAGTTTCATAAAAAAAGGACCAGTATTGTAAATTCCAGTTTCACACAGGCAATATCACATCTTATATGACATCTTCTTTGAAATTTTTTGTTGCAGAAATCTCAGTGATTGGGATTTCTAGCCATCATGAACAGTCACCCAAAGTTATTCTGAACATCAGAAGGTGTTTGTAGTTGATTGATTTGACCTTGCCTGAATTTTGCGTAAAATCACACCAGTAAAATAGTTTCTTTATACTTTAACAGGGTTCACTTCACCCCATATTCTGTCACATTGGAGAATTGTATCACCACAACTTTCAATCAATGCAAAGCCTACAGCATACATCTTCATGATGTGAGTCATGCTATGAATAAAGAAATGTGCGAATCAGCAAGATATTAATTCTCTATTCTCCGAACTGTGGTGCATTTAACCTACAGTCATTAACAAATAAAATTAAATAAAATAACATAGAATAAAAGCTTTACACTTTTCTCTACAGAGCTGAAGACTCTAGGAAGTTCTTCCAAGACCTTCAAAATATATTCGCCTACTTATTTCTGACATGTTCTCAGATGATATGATGTAACCAGAGAAATTTTAACTGTAACTTCCTTCTAGAAGATTTTTTTTTTTTTCTAGTATTGCACCAAAAAATCAGAGAAGGCCACATTGATTTCTGGTAGCCAGCTGGCAACTGAGTATTCCTGAAAGCCAAATTTATTTCACTTCTTACACATCTCTGAGGTACTTTTCTCCCAGTACAGTATATGCTTTGCAAATCCACTTTCACCAGCTGGTTGTGTACAGACATGCCTGAATTGGAAAGTCAGAAGTTTTGCCACCTAAATTATTTTAAATTTATATGCACAGCATTACAGATTGCATCACTAAACAGCTTAAAATATGCTGATATTCTCTCACATTTCACATTACTCTGACTTTAGTAATCATACCACAACTGAAGTTAACATAACTTACTTGTAACATACCAGTAGCTCACAAATATCTAATTCCATTCAGCACTCATCTTATACTTTTTTAAAATAAGTAAAAAACAGTGTGTATGCAGGTTCAGTGCATGTGTATCTCATCCAAAGTTCCCAGTACGTATTCTGAGAATATCTATCAAAGTTTCTCTTGTCAGATATTTGGTCAGCAGCACTGCATACCAGGCTATTGTTCTTTCCATATAGAAAGAATTCTTTTTATAGGCATGAGCTTACGCCTTTGTACTGCTGCTTACAAAGCTCTACCAGTGGTGAAACTTCAATTAGACAGCTTTCTCATCTATCTCATTTGGTCACTAGTAAATCCTAGATTTTGAAATGAAATTTCTTGTAATAAAGATAGAGTTGCAGGTCAATATTGTGCAAAAGCATCTCCCAAATCGACACCATAAAGCTGTACAGATCGACAATAAGAAGGAAAAGTATCAAAATACTAGGAAGCAAATCTGTTACAACCTATTTCAAAGCCGTGAAGTTTTTTATATCTTTTCATATGAAACTCAAAGCAAATTTTCATATCAAAAGCATAACAATAGAGAGAAGAGAGAGGTTACGGACTCATCATTTTCTGCCATGAGAAAACTAAACAGCTGCAGAAAAAGACCCAGAAGAAAACCTACTTGTAACCATGAGTTATATGCAAAGCTCACTTTCCAAGTTACCTTTGAATCATTTAGAAAAGAGAATATTAATATAGACCTCCTTGTGTGTTGATATATTCTAAGCAGTGCACACACCACCAACTTCCTAGGATTATACTCTAGAATTTTACCAGTTAAACTTAATCATGAACACAGCCTGGAAGTTCTTTCTGAGAGGAAAATATTAGGAGCAGTCCCAGATGACAAATCCAGTTTGAAAGTCACTTGATTAGTGACGATTCAGCTGTAGAGTACTTATATTTTTAATTTCATACGTTGTAACAACATCCCAAGAAGCCACTATTTTACAGAATTAAACATTATGATTTCTGGAATATATTAAGCATTTAAACAGAGCAATTCTGCCATAGTGACCCGCTGAATAAAGTACGTTAACAATAGAAGTCTGCAGCAGCGGGGTATCAAAGTCCAATGACTTCAGTCTCTTGAAATTTGAATTGTTTATGAATTATATCACAGAATGCTTTGGGAAACAATTTCTATTTATAGACAATAATTATATCTGCAAGTCCAAGGAAGGCTGACTTGAACAGTGACTTGATATATATTGAAGGACTAATCTGAACCACTGTACAAGGAAAACACCTTCAGAAGTATGTGAACTTAATCTTGAGTGTAAATAAACGAAGTTATGGTGGGCTTCTATATTTCATTATGTCCACAAAACAGGATGGAAGTAGTATACTGTAGTAAACTATTTATTATTTCATTTGCTTTCAAAGAATTGTAGAATGGTTTGTGTTGGAAAGGACCTTAAAGATCATCTGTTCCAAGCCCCCTGACATATCAGGGACACCTTCCACTAGACTAGGTTGCTCAAATTCCCATCTAACCTGGCCTTAAACACTTCCAGGGTTGTGGCATTTACAACTTCATTGGGCAATCCTTTTCACCCTCTCAGTACTTGGGAAATATGCAGACCCCTATCAGATCATAATTACAACACGCATCTGAATTTCTAAGTAACTATGTACCTTATCTGATGACTTGCTATTTATTTCATTCATAGCATGCCTTATTTTAATGACATTTTGGCATGACCAGAGCTTGCCTTTTTAAAGGGAAGCTCGTTTAGGTCTAATTAACTCTTTGCCATGTTTTGCTTTCTTTTGCTCAGAGGTGTACAAATCATCCATGCCTCTAAAATGTTAGTCTTAAAAAATCTGTTAATAACTTCAGTAATTTCTGAACTTTTTCACTTTAACCTTCAGCCTTCTTCTGAACTTTTTCACTTTAACCTTCAGCCTTCTAGTACATTTTTATGTCATTTAACTCAAACCAGAAACATTTAGACTTCCAAATCCAACTGTTGAAAATCAAGTGGAAAGCTACATCTCTAAATAAATTTCCATTAGTTGTTACATGAATTTTTGTGGCAGTTGTTATTACAGAGTTTTCAGACACAAAGCCAACCAAAGTGTCAAACACACAATGATTAACATGGTCACCAGAGTTTAAATACTCACATTTCAAAGAAAGACTAAGTAGTAGCTTCTTTGTTGTTTGGGGGTTAGGGGGTGTTGATGGTGGTTCTTTTTTTTTTTTTTTTTTTAGTTTTGTTGCTGCTGTTTAGCAGGAAATCACTCGGTAGAAAGACTGGTCTTTCCTTGTTTTCTAAAGTTATAGCATATCTCTGGGAAATGAGGGAAAAATCCAGTCGCCTCAGTAACCCTCAAAATACTCTGTACTCAAAAAGAGAATGCAGAGACAGAGAAGCCTTTCCCTCATTCTCCACCTCACTGTCTTGCATAAGAGCAAATCTGCATTATGCTGAAAAAGAATGTGCTTGAATAATCTTCCTGTTAAATATAAACTTTCACAGAAAGTATACAGAGGCTTCCTTCATGTCCTTGTTAGTTGGTTTTATGGAAGTCAAATGTGTATAGATGTTTTGGAGCACAGAAAAGCAGAAGAAGCTGTACTGGAGGAAGAGCATGATAACAGCATGTCTGGTCCTTGTGATCAGAAGCCATGCTTCTAGACTTGCAGGATGTTTTTCACAACAGGCCTTTGATGCTAACAATAAAATATTAGAAATATTTTACAACTAAATAGAAAATTATATTTTTATGTATTTAGCTGAGGTTGTGTGGCCACATTTTATGGTTAACTTTAAGTCAGTGTCCAATTTAAAGATACCAGGTTTTTCTACTGCTAGCAGAAAGAAAGCCCTTTCTAGTGAAAAATCCTGATGCATTTAATTTTCTGTTAAGGAAGCTATTATTTCTCTGGGGGGTTATTTTAGCTTGTTATCTAAATTCAGGCTCTAAAATCAATATCTGGGTTTTGGGAACCTGAATTTTGTTGTGACTTTTTTTTGATAGTGTTATGGTTATTTTGGGTTTGGGGTTAGGGTTTGCTACTTTTTTTTTCCCCTCCCAGCTTTTTCTTCATCTTTTTAAACTACTTTTAAAGAAATAATATAAGTTGTAGGAAAGTGTTTGTAACCATGCAATTTTTTAGAAACAAACTATGAATAGTTTACTCAAATTATCTTTCACCAGATAAATAAAAATCACCAAAAATTGTGTCTCTTATTGTGTAAGAAGTGTTTACCTGCTGAAAAACCTAACATTAATCATCTATGCCTAATACCTTTGCTTTCATTCCTATACATGTATTTTATGCACAAATTTTACACCATTCCAATCTCTGCTTCATAAGAAGGGAAGAGGTATTCTTCCAGCCACTCTTTTATTTCTATTTTTCATTAATTAAATTAGCCTATTTGATGTAGCTTAATTGACAACTTCTGATTCTTCTGTGGCAAGGAGTCCTATTATAGCAAGAGCAATACACTGAACTTAATGATAATCCTTCCAAAAGATCTTGTTTTCACATAAAAATCTTCCACAGAATGTTTAACAGCAAACTATATGTAACATAAATGACCTTCTTTTGCAGTTCAGTCAGGAACAAAGTAAAAAGACTGATCTCATAACTACTGAACATGTAGTCTATAACCTCCTTAAAATCAGTCATTAATTGGTTTGTTAGATAATTCTCTTCACTTGCTGCATAAGGGTTGTCAGACATCCCTGATGGGCTGGTTGGTGTCTGTGGTTTTTATAAATGATTACTCTAGCTTTAAAGAGACCAGGATTACAAAGAGACCCAAAGAATCCCTAAAAATATATACATATACATGCATAGTTCAGCATGTTTATGTGGTGTTGCAAAGCAACATATTGTTATAAGTATATTATACCATTAAATAAGTAGCATTGTGTGGGTGAAGGGATAGAAATAGTTAACGAAATGGATTCAGGCCTAATTGACCTGGTTCAACTTAAGCCTTGGGAACAGTGAAGAAAACATCAGGTGTTATTGCCCTGGTCGGGCCAAAGCCTTGGGAACTGTAAAGAGAACAATGAAGGGTAAAGATCAGTTAGGGAAACAGAGCAGACAGTTTACAAGATAAAGCAGGATGTACATCTCAAAGACAGACCAAACAACGTAAATATTTGTAAATATTTGTAAACCTTTGTAGTTTTGCTGAATCAGGATGACAAGAAAGTAAGAGAGCAGAAATCTACTGCTTATCACTTAGTAGACTATAAAAGGGACGAAAGATGTGAAATAAATGATTTAGTTTGTAACCAGAAACGGGCCTATGCCTTACATCTCCACAAATGGCTCCCCAATGTCTTTTGACAATAACTAATTTGAACATAGGAGGTTTCTAAATTTCTCTTGGACATCTTTCAAAAATTAACAGAATTGACTGTTGACGAAGCATTAATCATAATCATATCTATCTCTATATTAGAGATGTATCTATCTTTAACTTACTTGCTGCCTGTTTTTCATTGGGAGATTTCAAACCAATAGAAAAGGCAAGAAGAAAAATTCTAGGACATCATTACATTTTGTGAACTGACATCAATGGGAGAGAAAAAAGAACAAACAAAAATTATGTTCATGGAGAAAAGGAAAGCAAAGGATGTTTTGACTACCTTCTAGTTTTGCTGCAGAGAAAATTTTCTGTGAGACTCCATTTACTTTCCTGGTACAGCCAAATGAAAATTGGTCTTCTCTGAGGTCTTATTCATCATTTAACAACCATGAGATTCATTATCTTTAGTGATAAAGAACAAATATGAACAAAGATATCATTCTACTGCTTTGAAGCATGCAAAATTTGACATTTATATCATCATGCTCCTGAGTGAATTTTGTATACTGCGATTTTTATCTGGGGCCCTTCCAAGACTTGAAATGTCCTGGGAAAAACCTGTGGAGAGTGGAAGAACAGAGGAGCCACATTAGATGAAAAATGTGTTCCCATTGACTTTGGGAGCACTTCACAGAGCAAAGTTTCAAGCCATCATTACACCCTAACAGTTTAATCTGGAGTTCATAGTTCCTCAGGATAGCTGCTGCAGCATCTGGCTGATAAAATCAGTGGCAGGAGCTGTCACATTGTCTCACTGGCCATGTAGATGTATCCTTACAGATCTGTAAATAATAACAGCTTAGGAAAACCCGCCTCATGTTTGTGAGGGTTACTGCTTAGATTATCAGAAAAGCTATTGGATGTTTAAAGTATTTCATACTTATAGGAAAAAAATTGTTATAGGAAAAAAAAAAACCCGCATATCACAACTTGCAATTTTCAGAATTTTCTGGTTTGGTCACAGTTCAGGGTTAAATGAGCAATTACATTTGTAAAATTAATCAATGTCAGAAAGAAGTATATGTTTTCTATAATTTTCTTGTTCTCAGATGACTTATTTCTAATATTCATCTTAATGTATTAATTGATTATGATCAGAGAAAATAGCCTAGGAATTACTTTAATTCCATTTCTACACACATTGACTCACAAACAGATATAGTTAATTAAACTCTATCTAATACTGTTGTGTCGAACACGGTTCTCCAGTTCAGGACATATTAAAGGAAAATATCAGGATCAGCTGTGTGCATCATCCACAAGACACTGGATGATAGTCATGAAAGATAGTTTTCATGGCAACGTAGTAGATATTTAATTAACATTGTAAATCTCATTACTTGCTGACCTCCAAATCAGTCACCCATTTACTGATTTATAACACAATTTAAAGGTGGACTAACATGCATGAAAAATGCATTTTTTACTGAACATTTTGATCTAGCAGAAGGTTCTAATAAGGTTTTATATTATAGAAGAAAGATCTGAAAATAACTTTCGAGTCTCCAGATTTAAGGATGAGTAGCAAGATTCCATAATATCAGATGATTACATGCTGTGAAATTATACGCATTTATCTTTAATAATTTTTTCACCTTAATTTCACCTTTCCCTCACCCTTTTTAGCCAGTATATATAAAGATGTAGACTCATTTTAAGGTGTGTTTTTTCACCTTTTAAAGGAAGGGGATAAAATAGGATAATTATATAAAAACGTGGCTGATTAGCAATTGATTGGCTTGTCCATAATTAGATAAGTTTTCTGTAGATATTCAAGCAACAATAAAGTTCTGGGTAAAGAACAGAGGAATAAAGTGAGGAATTTACTGTGTGTTTTATATGTGCTCCAGACAAAGCCACAACAATTAAGATTACATGCTGTTTTGTCAATAGTGGATGGATACATGCAAAAATTCACATCTGTGAGGAAAAGATTTGTCAATCATTCAACTCAAAACCAGAGAAAATATATTCAAATAAAATATTTTCCTTCTACTATTCATGCAATATTACAGTTCCTGCATAAGAATGATTTAGCTTTATCTCTATAGAAAAATATTAAAGAAAATTATAGCTCAGTGTGACTTCTTTTATATCAAGATGTTCTCAAGAAGGAGTTTCTTGATAATGAAAATGCTTTGTCTTTGTTTATACCACAGTACTTAAAAAGGCATGGAACTTCTATAGTACTATTACAAGCATTTGAATTAAAAGAATTCCTGAATTTTCAGTGTTTCAGGCTTCCATTAGCAGTGACCACATTATTGGCTTGAGTCAATAAGAAAAATCCATATGAAATTTATTTTTCATACGCATGTTGTCATCATTGTAATTCTTTCATGAAAGAGCTGATACAGAATATCATATCATGATCAGTGATTCCCTTTCAATTCTAAATTCTAACTCTGCAACACCTTTTAGACCATTTTTTTTTTTCTGTAGCAAAAAGTGCATTGATTTTTTTATTGTCTTTGCTTCAGAATGCTTTATTCTTACAGCAGTGTGTCTTCAAAGGACGTCCATGGAATCACTGAGTTTGGAAGGTCCCTCTGGAGACTACCAGGTTTGGATTCTCAGTTCTGTATAATCTGCCAATTGCTCAGGGTGGTCCCTACACTATTCATCCACGATATTGATGAGAAGGTTAAATACTGTTGGTGGGAATATCTACCTGTGAGGCATACTACTGCCATTTCCAGCTGCTCATCATACTCCTGGCTACAGCCCTTTGAGTCTTGCAACTCAGTTTTCAATCTACCTCACTGTTCATTTATCTAAACTATACTGCATCAGGTTTTTTTATGATGATCTTGTAGATGACAGTGTTAAAAGCTTTGGTAAAGGCAAGATAATCCACTGCCTTCCCCTCATTCACCAAGCTGGTCATCTCATTGTAAAAGGCTATTAGGCTGGTCAGCAGCCTAATGGTTATTTTTCCATTGGAAATCCATGCTGACTATTCCAGATCACCGTTTTATCCTTAATGTTTGGAAATGAGTTTCCAGGATGAACTTCTCTATCAGCTTCCCACAACCAAGATTAAGCCCTCATGCTGTTTTTGAAAACAGCAGTGGCATTTGTTCTCTTCTGGTCCTGAGAGACCTCTCCCAACCACCATGATTTTTCAAAGATAATTGGGAGTGCCCACACAATAACATGGGCAAGCTCCCTCAGCACTTGAGGTTGCATCCCATCATCCTGCAGACTTGTGTTTGTCTAGTTTGTTTAAATGTTGCCTAACCTCATTCTCCTCCATCAAGAGTAAGTCCCCCTTGCTCCAGACCAGACTTTCCATCTGCTCACAGATGGCTTAGGATTGCTAAAGGCCAGTCTTAAAAGAGAAGACTGAGAAGAAGAATTGTTGATCATCTTGGCATTTTATGTATCTTTTGCACCAGGGCCCCTGCAGCAAGCCTGAGTTTTTCCTTAAGTACTTGGATAAGCCCTTCTTGCTGTCATTCATATTCCTTTTTGGCTTCTCTTGCTTTAGTTATAAATGCTGTTCCTTACATATATCTAATTCTCTTCCTGATTGGGCAAAAATTCTGTTATTATAAACACCAGACACATTTTTTTTCACCTGAAATCTGATATCATTTATGTACTGAAAAACAGTTATGGAGAAGTCTTTCCCAAACTTTATACTTTTTTACTTTAAATCTCTTTCAACTTCGTTGGCCTTCAACTGAGAAAGCTTAATGAGAAATACGCTTAGTCAGTACATCTCCCGTTAATTTATCTTGGTGACTAGGCATATGTAAACTTTCCTCTAAACACATTTTGAATAATATAATGAATATCTAGCTTATTATTGTCCTTTTCTTTAAAGACCAAAAAGTTTTACTGAGTATGACTGAAGAATCTGTACTTTTAAATATTTCCCCTTACTTGTTATAATCCCTCACTGAAGCTTAAAAGCTAGTGCTTTCCTCATTATTTTCTCAAGACGAAACAAAATCAAGACTTTTCCTTGTTCTCAGACATATATTTGTTCCTTATCTTGAATAATTTGTCCAAAACCACAATATAACATTTTGTCCTTGGATTTACTCTGCCAACAGGCGTGTCAATTCTTCACCATGAGGACAGCTGCTTGAATTTGCTTTGCATTAGGCAACACAATAGGCAAACTGGGTTATTCATCACCCAGCCACCTATTAATCACCTTTGAGATTGCAAAGATTTAGAGACATACCAGGTTAGGCCTTATCTGTACTTGGATATTTCCAGCATGAAGACTTGGTAAAGATATTATAGGCGTCTGATATGCTACAGAAGTACTCTAGTGCTTCTGTCCACCTTTATTTTAGTTTGAACATGAAGGATGAAAATGGTAAATTGATTCTGCTAGCTTCATTTAAATGGCAGTATTTCTGTAATCAAGTCCTTATGGCTTCCTATATGTAGCTGGCAAATTCCTGAGTGAAAACAAACTACTGTATCTCCATGTAAAATAAAACTAGACTGATCTAAAGGGATTGAGAATCTATAAATTCCAGGTTGTTTAACTGCAATACTCTACATATTTTCTGATTAAAAAGACAATTCCTTTCAGTAAAGATTTTCTATTGCATAAAGATTTGTTATTATGTAAAGGATATTTTTTGATATATGCTGCAATCTATATATTGATAACTAGACAGCAAATCCTAGGACATTTTTTCTGTGAATTAATGCTAATCCCAGCTTTCTAAAAAAAATTAAATGAAATATACACAACCAGCAAGCAGTGAGTTAAGTTTTTAACATTAAGCTGTACTATTCCCTATGTCTCACTGTGCCCATTGGCACAAGCAGAACATTTGGCCAACATATCAGGAGTAAGGAAAAACTGAACTTCTCAAAACAGCATTTTGTGCTTTTTATGGATCATGTACAGATCATCATTATTTTTTTTTGCTATCTACACAGAAACTAGTCATGCAGAAGATAAAATTATTATTACAAATAATATTAAAACATTAATAAGATAAAGCAGAATATGAAGCTTGGGATGCATTATTTTTATAACACAAGATAATGTTTTACTGAGCAATGGGTGGATTCTTAATGTTCATGCTTTTCTCTGAAATAGAACTTTCATTTTAAGTCTCCTAGCCTGGGTATAGGAAATTTACATCCTAACCTAATGACCGAAAATGTGGAGACGTCTTTCAGGAACTATATGTTTATTTTAAAATGCTGTATATTGAAGTAGAGCTATGGAGATTTTGCTCTTATATACTTTTTTAATATGCTTTATTATGAGTCATGAAAGAATAAAATCATATCTCATATTCAAGAGTACCACATTATTGGTGAATCTTGCGAATCTAATCCTCATTTGAGCCTTGGAATGATTTTTTTCAACGCAAAAAGGTACATTAGACTTCAGGAGCATGGTGTTGGAAGATAAGGTTCTCAGGCCCAGACAGAAAGGCCATAATAGTACAGCCTGACAAGCTTCCCAGCAAGAATGCAATGTGATTTATTTATGGTAATTAATTCATTTAGTTAGAACAATGTGCTTCCTGCTCCAGCAAAAAATGGTACCACCGACTGCCCTTTGCCTCTGCACAGACACTAGGTTCCAGTATATGGTGTGACGCAGCTGCCACCCACCACATAAAATCATGGGACTGCCCTAATCCCATAATGTAGGTGATAAGCAGGGAAAGCCTCATGCTGATAGCAAATGAATTCTCAGGTTTAATGTGAAATGAAGTGACACTTCACATAACCCTTTATTGTTGCATGTGCCTTTATTATTGAATACTATAAGATCTGCTAAATATACTTAGCAAATATATACTGTTGGTTGATGAGAAAATGAATGTGAGCCAGCAGTACGTGCTTGCAGCCCAGAAAGTCAACCGTGTCCTGGGCTGCATCGAAAGAAACGTGACCAGCAGGTCGAAGGAGGTGATCCTGCCCCTCTATTCTGCTCTCGTCAGAGCTCGCTTCTAGTATTGTGTACAGTTCTGGAGTCCTCAACATAAGAAGTACATGGAGCTGTTGGAGTAAGTCCAGAGGAGGGCCCCGAGGATGGTCAGGGGACTGGAGCACCTCCTATATGAAGATAGGCTGAGAAAGTTGGAGCTGTTTAGCCTGGAGAAGAGATGGCTGAGTGGAGACCTCATAGCAGCCTTCCAATATCTGAAGGGGGCTATAAGGATGCTGGTGAGGGTCTCTTCATTAGGGACTGTAGTGATAGGATAAGGGGTAGCAGGTTCAAACAAACAGGGAAAGTTTAGGTAAGATATAAGAAAGAAGTTCTTTCCTGTGAGGGTGGTGAGGCACTGGAATGGGCTGCTCAAGGAAGCTGTGAATGCTCCATCAGTGCTCAAGGCCAGGCTGGATGGAGTCTTGGGTGACATGATTTAGTGTGAGGCATCCCTGACCATGGCAGGGAGGTTGGAACTAGATGATCTTAAGGTCCTTTCCAACCCTAACTGTTCTATGATTCTATGAAATACTACTCATTAAGAACATTGCAGTTAAAAACGCATGATATCAGATCTTATGTGCTGGGAAGTTTGGGTTTCATTGTTGGTTTGTTTTGTTGTTTTCTTTTTTTTTTTTTTTTTCAGGGCCTTTTACTTCATCTTCATGGAGTTAGTTCAGGGTCGTCTTTCTTCTGGTTTTGGTTTTCTTCTCCAGTCCTCTATCCTTAACTTTTGTCAGAAAGGAGCTGGGTGGCAGACCACAAGACCACAATCACAAGAAGCAATGATGAATACAGCTTTATGTTTTACCCCTTGAGCAGGAACAATCACACAAATAGAGATTTCTATCCTGAAAGGCACCAACAGGATGCACCCACACCTCCGACTGCATGAGGAGGATGATTGCTCCCCCCACGCAAGATGCCCAACCCCTTCCCTGTGGCCTCTGCAGTTCCCTCTAAGGCTCAGCCCTCTGCATGCTATTAGAGGTCCACATCTGTGTCTGCTCCTAAGCAACTAATGTTTGCCTTTCTCACAGCTCTTCAAATTAAATCATCAGCAAAGGCCACCCATGGGCACACTAATTGTGTAGTCCTATCCAACCTCGTTGGCCTTTCCAACTCAGAAGGCAATTACTAGCTGCCATCAGGGTCTCTGATCCCCTCTGCCCTTCTGTAACAGACCTGTTAGAGCAAGTGCGACATTAGCAACAGTTACTTCACATACTCTAATGTATTAATCTCAGTTCAATCTGGGCAGAAGTACTCCAGGTCTGATTTATTTGAGCTGTGCTTTGAGATAGTCTTCATCCTGTGACATCTTCAATGACAATTTGCTAGGCAGAAACATTTTTCTCTTTTTATAAATCAGGATTCACAAAATCATTGACCTTTTACAAAATCTTTGACCTCTGTCTCTCTTTTCATGTGGATTTCACTCTCATTTAACCTGCGCTGCATTCTTGCCTTCTTTATTTCCACATGTTCAAACTGCCTTGCTCGGGTGTATGTTAATGCTGGGTTGAATTAAACACAAATCATCCACTATTACTGAGTAACTTTTTTCTTCCTAATTCCGTGTATGGCATCTGTCTGGAAAAGTCATTTTGACACTTAGAAAACTGTTGAAAAATGTAGTAAACGAGCAAGGACATTCATTGACCAAAGGGGCTGATTTCTTACCTTTTTGGCACAGCAGAGTCATATTTAAGGAGTTTTAAAGTGAACAAGCAAAGCCAATTTATTTATGGAACATGACAACCTAACAAGCTTATGTTACAAGTTTCTTAAAAATATCTTTTGGTGCTTTTGAAAATATGCACCCTTATCCTTGCCTAAAAGACTGCATACACAACATTCAGTGAGTGCAGCATAGAGTCTGAAAATAACAAAGATCTAAAACAAGCTTGGTAACTGCATTATGCTTCTTTCTTCTACCAACAAATTCAGGCTGTAACTCCCATACCACATTTCCTTTACTCTTAGAACTCACAGTACCTTAAAAAAAAAACAAAAACCAACAGATATAAGAAATTTGGGACTTTTTGCCTAATACCATAACCCACATTTGTAGTCTAAATTACACATAGAAAATAAATAATTTCTCCTAGAATTTTCAGATGTACATATTTGTGCAGAAGGGTGGAGTAGCCTCATTGACAACCAAAGAAAACAATAGCTTTAATACTATATTTCTGTGGGAAAGAATAATTTCTTAATGTTAATTGGAACACCAACCATGCCAGTCAGTCTTATCTCAATGCTCAGCAAGATCTTGGAGCAGATTCTCCTGCAAACTATGCTAAGGCACATAGACAAAAAAGAGTTGATTTGTGACAGCCAGCATGGCTTCACTAAGGGCAAATACTGCCTGAAAAATTTCATGGTCTTCTACAATGGGGCCATTGCATTGCTGGATAAGGGAAGAGTGACTGACAACACCTACCTCGACTTGTGCAAGGCATTTAACACTGTCCTGCACAACGACCTTGTAAGACAGGAGTGAATTTGACTTATGGACCACTTGGTGGATAAAGAATTGGCTGGATGGTCACAAAGAGTTTGGGTGAATGATTTGATGTCATAGTGGAGACTGGTGACAAGTGGTGTTCCTCAGTGGTCAGTATTGGGACCAGCTTTGTTCAGCGCCTTTTTTGGCAACATGGACAGTAGGATTGGGTGCACCTTCAGTGAGTCTGAAGACAACATCAAGCTGTGTGGTGCAATCAACATGCCGGAGGGTAGGGATGCCATACAGAAGGGCCTTGACATGCTTGAGAGGAGGGCCA
This sequence comes from Myiopsitta monachus, assembly GCA_017639245.1. Taxonomy (NCBI): domain Eukaryota; kingdom Metazoa; phylum Chordata; class Aves; order Psittaciformes; family Psittacidae; genus Myiopsitta; species Myiopsitta monachus. The sequence continues at coordinate 59,985,969 of CM029941.1, forward strand.
GAGCAAACTTCATGAAGTGCAACAAGACCAAGTGCAAGGTCCTGCACCTGGGTCTGAGCAATCCCAAGCACAGCAACAGGCTGGGCAGAGAGCGGGTTGGAAGCAGCCCTGAGGAGGACCTGGGGGTTTTGGTCGATGAGAAACTGAACATAAGCTGGCAGTGTGCATTTGCAGCCCAGAAAGACAACTGTACCCTGGGCTGCATCAAAAGAAGTGTGGCCAGCAGGTCAAGGGATATAATTCTCCCCTCTATTTTGCCCTCATAAGATCCCACCTGGAATACTGCATCCAGCTTTGGGATTCCCATAGAAGAAGAACCTGGCCTTCCTTGAGCGAGTCCAGAGGAGGCCACAAAAATTATCAGAGGGCTGAAGCTCCTCTCCTATGAAGACAGGCTAAGATAGCTGGGTTTGTTCATCTTAGAGAAGGCTTCACGAAGACCTTAAAGCAGCTTCCAGAGCCTAAAGGGATCCTACAGAAAATATGGAGAGGGACTTTTTCCAAGGACATGTAGAGAAAGGACAAGGGGCAATAGTTTAAAAGTAGAAAGAGGGTGGGTTTAGATTAGGTATTAGGAAGATATTCTTCACTATATATAGGTGGTGAGACAAGGGAACAGGTTGCCCAGAGAAGCTCTGGCTGCCCCATCCCCATCAGTGTTCAAGGCCAGATTGGATGGGAATCTGAGCAACATGATCTAGTGGAAGGTGTCCCGGCCCACGTCTATGGTTGGAACTAGATGATCTTTAAATTCCGTTCCAGCCCTAACCATCCTGTGATTCTATGACTACATTACACTTTGGTCTCACATCTCAGAACAGATTTTATTTGTCTAAAGAGGAAGCCAGACTTTTACAAAGGTTTTTGAAGGAAAGAGAAATTACTTACATGAGGTTTTTTTAACAAATCTATCTACTTTAACCCAAGTGTGTGCATATGCTTCAAAATATGCAGCTATAATCTGTTAATCCACTCTAAACTCTTAAAAAAAAAAAAAAAAAAATAACAAGGGATCTGTTTGTTCCAAATGGCTGACTTCTATCATTCAGGTTGCCATTTCTAACAGCAGTAAGTAGGTGGAGTGACTTATCAAACCTGGAGAACCTGCTTAGGAAGGCTGGGCTGCAACTGATCAAATGGGAATACTGCTGAAGCAGGTGTCGCAGTTGCTCTCCTTAGTAATATTGCCTGAAAAAGACCTCTCTGCTAACACATGCATCCAAAGCCCCAGTTTGTCCATCCAGGGGCTTGTATATCAGTGCAATGCAGCAGATGTTTACAGAAATGTCTAAGAAGTTGTAGTGCTTATGCATTCATGAAAGGAGCATCTGTAAAGATGTATTCCTGCACAGCTCCAGTTAGGTAGTTTTATCACAGAGTGGTTGAGGACACTGAAACTTTTTTGATTTATGACTTAGTCAAGACTTGTAGACAGTTCTAATTCAATTTAACTGTCCCCACATTTACTGCTTTTATTGTTCTTTTTAATGTAAGATACCAAATCTTAGCTTCTTACTGTAAACAGCGCTAGTGTATATCAATGGTTTTAGGTAAAGTTGTAGTATAATTGACATATGCATAAACGTAATGAAGATTTATTTATTCACAGTGGGGTGTTTTAATTAGGGCCCACTTACATAATTGTAGCTCCAGACTCCTTTTCAAATGGTTTGGTAACAACAAACAATTGTGACCCATTTCTATTTTCTGATTAACTAGATCTTCTAATTCAGAAAAACAAAGTTTTCTTTTTGTTGTGCCTTACTTTTGCAAAGTGACTTATGACTTTACTACCTTCATTACCCCATACTTCAAGTGCTTCTGATTGTCCCAAGCTGGCTAAATAACACCCCTGATGAAAGATAAGGCTGCATATCAAAGGGAATATATGTCACTTTTTATGTCATATTATATCAATATATTGTATGTCTATGTATTTGTATTTCTGTTACATTGAAAATATTTATATTATACTTTTGTATTACATTGTGTCATACTATTTTTTATTATATTGGGGTTTATTTTATTTACTTTTTTTTTTTTTTATTCTGCTAATTTCTCAGCACTCAATTTCCCTGCACTCAACATCTCCCTGCCCATGTGAATAAAGCTTCTGAGTAGCAGGAAGGCAGGAAGTCTCTGGTATAAAATAATTCTTAAAACATTTAGAAAAATGCTTTTTCTATTATTCATAGTTACAAGTGAGCAGGAGTTAACTTGGGAAAAAAAAAATGCAGGGAACATGTAGTCCAGATAGGGAATCAGAAAACAATGGAAGGGGGGAGGAGAAAAAGAAAGATGACAACACAAAGAGAGAAATGCAATTAATTACTGGTCAACAGCATTAGAGAAAAGGGTAAAAGGACTTTGTCCTGCCACATTAATATATTACACTAATATCTTGGTCTACCTTGATGCAATATAATAATTATTTATTATTTATTATATATAGGCAAATAATGCCTATAATACAGCAGGGTTTCACTTCCATAGTGTAATATTATGTATTCTTCTGACATAAAATCACTTGGAAGAGGGTTGCAGAAAGACATAGAGAGGCTCTAGGGACAGGAGAACAAATGAAAAAGATTTGATGACTCAGTGAGTGCTGTTGCTTTCATGTTAATTTCTATGACAGTGTGAAGGTTCTTGGCAAGGACAGAAACCAGGCTTTAGAACAAGGCAAATTTTAGTGCATAACCAGATGATTCTTTGACAAAAAGCAAACATTCCCCTCTTTTCTTCTTTTATTACTGCTGCTATGAAGGAAAAAGACAGACATGGCATATGATGACGAGGTCAGGCACCCCTCACCTCGTAAGTCATGTGTTTGCTTACTTGCAAATAAGGTATGAGCCTGCATTCCTTATCTACCGTCTTCAGTGACACAGTCAGGGTTAATCTCCATACACACAGAGCCACAATTCTTTTATAAGTAGTCTAATGTTCTGGAAATAATCTCATGTGGACATTCATTGACCTGCTCTCAGACTTTTTATACCTATGACTAAAATAAAATAAAAATTCAGACATTCACAGAGCATGTCTCTTCCCTTTCACTTGCTGAAGTACAAACATGTCACAACTCTTATTTTAGAACCATCTGGATAACACAGAGGTTGTTAGTGGTAGAATCATACCCATGCCATTAGCAAATAGAACACATAGATCCATTGCTCTGGAGGAAAAAAAGCAGCAGCTGGACCTTTTTGACAGCTAGATGGTATGAATAAGTTCTGTTCTCATAAAGCTGAAGAGTGGATCATCTATTTAAGGAAAGCAACATATGTTGTCTCCAGGGCAAGCCAAGTCCCAGATCCTGGCTAAAAACCAGTACAACCCTACAAGTTTAATGGTATCTGGAAGACAGAGTTCTACAGCAGCAGACAAGGAAAAGAAACTGCATTGTGAGAGATACAGGTGAAAGAAGTGCTCTCATTTTCAGAAGAAAGAGGGTATATGTGCTACATATTTTATCCATCACACCAGTTGCAATCTTCTCCTTCTCTCACCGCCCGGTTGTGAAGTGTTAATTTTGATGTAGTATGCAGTGTCAACCTAAAAATTACAGGAGTTTATGTCACCTAATTGCTGCATGCAGAAATGCAGTGCACCTTTATAGAACTTAAAGAGAAAGAGGAGGCTTTCTATGTAGGAGCTGCTAATTGCACACAAATCATTTATGCTTCTAGTCTAAATTAGCTTGTATTCAGTGTAAAGTTTTATGTCGAAAATCAAAGTCTCCTATCATTGTTTTTTAAATTTTAATCATTTACATGTATACTCTGATTATAACTTGTACAAATAAATTATTCAGGAGAAAGCAAACTGTTTCTATCTCCTCATTTCAGAGTCTTGATAATTTTTCCTTTCTCTTCAATTCATATTGGTTTGTTATTATACTCATTAACGCATTGCCAGAACTTTGGAGTTGAAACATCCTTTAATCAAGAGTTCTAATAGAACATTAAACTATGCATGCACCAAAAAGAAGACTTTGTGGTTATCTTGTTTATTACAATATAAAATAAGTGAGATGCTAGCTAAAGCTATGCTCATCTGCTTGTGAGAAGTGAGGAAGGAGGAGAAGGAAAAAATACAAAAAAGATCCTCTGGTCCTTTGAGACTAGTAAGTCAGAACTGTTACACACCTGATGACACTGATGTTCTGACATTGACTGTAGAAAATTAAGCTTCCTCCATTAACTACAGAAAATTAAGCTTCCTCCCCAAGAACACACCATAATCATGCCCCTATTTTTATTACCTTGTTTTGGCTAGGTTTTTGTGAGGCACAGCTTGAGACCAATTTTAGATCAGTTTCACACTTTCTGTATGGCAAATAAAGCAAGAGTAAAGCCTTACACTAACATAGAGATAATAGCTTTCACCAACGCTATATAAGATTTCAGTCTTCTGATACAAACATTTTTAAAGGACAATATTTACCAAACAAATTCCTGTCACCAATGATACACTTTTCCCTCTGTTCTTTCCTCTTCTCTTAATGTAGCATCCTTGATTCAGCACATGCTGATGTCAACAGCACTCTAAAACATCAAAGTGGCAGGCCTATGTAACTATGAAAGGTAACCTTTGCAATGCAAAAAAATCTACAGTGCTACTGCTCTTTTAACCTGCTGCTAGCAGACTCCTTCCAAAGGGGATGTGAAGCATTCATGAGGTGATTTTGGTGGGAAAACATTTGTGTTTGCTAACAACTTGAAGACCCATTTGGAGAATGCTAGCTACCATTGTCATCCACCCCTATCCCCTTTCTTCTTTTTTCCTTCAAAACCTTTGTGATGTGAATTAGGTGGGGTTTAGGAAATAGTTTACAATTTAGTACTTGAAACTGATAAAGCAACTCAAGATATGCATCCCTCATGATTTAGATCTGCCAACTATAATTAGAACGGAAACTTTGTGCAGTGGTTTGCTTGCTGAATTCTCCAACTCTATGTTAACTCTAGTTTTTAACAATTAACTAGTCTGCATAAAGAGTAGTGTGAATGGGATAAGAAGAGAAGAATGCAGAACACTGGATTCATAAGTGGTTATCTCCAAAAATTGAAAAATGATTGAAAATTTATTGTATGCAATCACCGTCTCATTTCCTAATAGTATAGTAAGCAGCACTTGAATCCAGAAAGGGGAAAAACATTGGTTTTCCTGCACTGCTTCTCTTCTATTTCTTTTGTTAAGTCTATAAATCCAACTTGTTGCAGACCAGACTCCCTATAAAAGCCTACAGAATCACTACTTTGCTGTGCCATATTCAGTTTCAAAGAGGGGGCAAGGGGGTGCGGAAGGGGCAGGACTTAGAGCACAGTCTTAATGATCATGTTTCTGAATGTCTATGCCCAGTGACTGCATAAAAACAATCTTTCACAGACACCTTTTCCTGCCATATGGCAACATTTTGTCTTTTTCTAATACACATCATCTGCACTCGCACTAAAGCACTGAAATGTTTTTCTAAAGACTGAAGGCTACTCATTAAGCTTTCTTTTAATGCTTGGGGTTTAATGCTGTTTCAAAAACAGTATTTTAAAATAAATAAAATATTAAGAGATTTCAATATTTTTTTCTGTTGCAGAGTCTGCTTTGTCTTGATTTGAAAAAGGAGTGTAAATTAAAGATCAAAAAGTGCAGACAGATATATCAATCCTTATTTTAGTCTCATCGCAGCATAATGTTTAGCATTTATTGGGAACTATGATCAGTGCCATCAAATTTCATTTGATTTTTCTGTTCTTGGAGAATGGAGGTAAATTGAATTGCAGAGCACAAATGATCTTTCACAACCATCCTTTATCTTTTTTTCACAACTGGAGTTGATTGAAGCAACAGCTTTTACAGAAACTTTTTCTCATGCTCTGCATCCCCCTGCAATGGGAGCATCTACTTCTGTGTGGTTTGATCTGCCACTTCTGTGCCGGAATATAACCATGATATTCTGATGGAGAGGGATTACAAGTGCACATAATGATAGGAAAATAAGAACGGCCTTAAACTGACAAGGGGGAGATTTAGATTAGACATTAGAAAGAAGTTCTTCACTGTGAGGGTGGTGAGACACTGGAACAGGTTGCCCAGAGAAGCTGTGGCTGCCCCATCCTTGGCAGTGCAAAAGGACAGGTTGGAACGGGGCTTGGAGCAACCAGATCTGATGGAAGGTGCCTTCCCCATGGCAGGGGGATTGGAACAAGGTAATCTTGTAAGGTCCCTTTCAACCCTAACCAATCTATGGTTTTATGTGGTATCATGCTATGTTGTGCCCAGGTATATACCAAGTACATGCAAAACCTACATTACTGGAAGAAGGGTCTGAGGTTGAAAACAGTCCTATTAGGCTTGACAGACCATTGCAATCTGCTTCCCTATAAAAATGCAGGTAATTTCTGACATGCTCGCACTAGTATGCAGCTGAACTGACAGCATACTGACACATTTGCTGATGCAAGGATATGGACATGTGTATGTGTGTTTGAATAGCTAGACCATCTATGGTTAATTCAGATGATAAGTAATCACACGGGTTAATAGGAGGGCTGTCATTAAAAACTTGTGACGGAAGAGTTAAAATCACTTTAAATACCTTAAATCATGAGAAAGCAACATTCTATTTGAAAAGACAAGAGAAAGAGGCACTTTCAAGAGGAGGAACATGCTTAACTGTTTCTGACTCTGAAAATTGCCACAATATTTTCAGAAAATTTTATCATAATGATTTTTTAACATGTCATACTCATGAAGAATATTCTCATAAATAAAGAATGGATTTTGAGAAAATAAAACTTACAGGCTAAGTATGCTGAACTGGTTATACATATGAAGATGGATGGGAAGAAAGAGTGAAAGATCCAACATATAATAATGGTAAACCAAGATATTTATATTCTGTAGAAAACTGTGCATTCAATTGTTATCAGGAAACAGATTGTATTAGTTGCGTGGATCATCACCTTTATTTGTGGCCTAGACCTACAAAACTTCACTTAAATTATAAGTCAGAGAATCATATCATAGAATTGTAGATAGTTCAGATTGCAAGGGACCTTGAAAGATCATCTGGTCCAACTTTTCAATGGACAAAGATCCTAGATGGGATTGTCTAGCACACTGACCAATTGCATCTTGAAACCCTCCAGTAACGGGGAATCTACCACTTCACTTGGGAAGTTCTAGTGAATGATTGCTCTTACTGTAAAAAGATTTTCATATGTTGAGATGAAACTTCTCCCACTGCAGCTTGCTCCAGTTGCCCCTTGTCTTCTCCATGCAGTTCCTTGTGAAGAGAGAGTCTCCATTCTCTTTGTAACCACGCTTGAAATACTAGAATACTGTGATGTATTAGAGCACTGAACTCAAACTATCCTTTGTTGAAAGACTAAACCAAAAATTGATCCATTTTGAAATATTAAGTATAAATATTGAGGTAGGTTTTATTCAGCCATCAAATCAAGTAGTACACTACAAAAAATATTGGTTACATCTATGCTGATATGCAAATTCTGGTAAAATGGTGCATAAAGATAAGGGTGTTTTAGAGAGCTTGATGTGGGAGAAAAACATGGAATAAAATCATTCAGTGTTCTTGAACCTAATACAGGAAGAGGATTTTTACTTTTTTATTATTAAATCTCTAAATATCAGATAATATTTAGCCTCAGCTACATAATATCTAAGTTTTAACAACATCTAATCTCTTCTAAATGTTACCTTGAGGATTTCTGAGATTATTTTCTAGGGTGAAAATATAGGAGTTACTGCTGCAAGCAATAGAGCTCAAAAGTCATTATAATTCTGGTGTCTTCTTTAACAGTGGACCACCAGGTGAAAATAGTTTTTGCTTTCTAAATTTTGCTAATCAAGAAAAACTGAAACTTTATGGACATTTCAGACATCTGTTAATCCTTCTCAGTACCTGGAAAAGCCCTGAATGCCAGATACTTTTGTGGGATAATATAAAAAAAAAGCTACTTTAGATCTGCTTTCTTATTTCTTATTTCTGTCTTTATTTGTGATGTTTAAGCAAAAGACTTCACTATGTGGTTTGATCAGCTTTAACTCTGAACAATAAATGAAAATTAATGCCTTTTTTTTGCATAAACTTTCAAGTATTGAGCCTTAATATCTCAAGGTGTTTCAGTCTATCAAAATACCAAAGCATATTCAAATACTGTGTCATTAGCATATGTCATTTTAAACGAAATATACTACTGTAATACTTTCCTAATACATTGCAACAGATATATTCCAAACAAAGCCATACAAAATGGTTCACAAATGCTTTACTGTCACACTCTCAAGCCTTAAAAAGAGTGATATAATACTGTAATACATTTGTATGGCAGGATGGCTCTATATGGGACTGAAACACAATAAACTCAGATGTTGTGTTTCATGGTTATGCAGATCTATGAACTGTAATTACATGTGACAATCCAATTTCTATACTTGTTATTCAATAGGTGTTTCTGTGTCTCAAGAGCATATGATATTATACCACTGATATTATATTAATACAATGGTCATTAGGTCAAGACAGAAAGGCACATGTACAATTCAATTATTTTGTAAACAACTCAGTATACTAACTTAGAGTATTAAAATGTTTTGGGGCTTGTGAATGCAAAGCTGTTGTACAGAGCAAGCAAGAAGAGAGTTTCTCTGGCATCACTTGAATGCTTAGGAGAATTAAGAACTCTGAATCATGTACAAAACTAGTGAGAGATAGCAAAACAACAAAAACATCTGCAGCCTCACCTCTGTGCCTGGCAAAATCTTGGAGCGGATTCTCCTGGAAGGCACACTAAGGCACATGAAAAACGACAAGGTGCTTGGTGATAGCCAGCATGGCTTCACTAAGGGGAAATCCTGCCTCACCAATTTGGTGGCCTTCTATGATGGAGCTACGGAACTGATGGACAGGGGTAAAGCAGTTGACGTTGTTTACCTGGACTTGTGCAAAGCATTGCCACTGTCTCACATGACATCCTTGTCTCTAAGTTGAAGAGATATCAATTTGATAGGTGGACCACTTGGTGGATAAAGAGCTGACTGGATGGCCGCACGCAAAGAGTTGTGCTCAATGGCTCAATGTTCAGCTGGAGACCAGTAACGAGAGGTGTTCCTCAGGGATCGGTCTTGGGACCGATCTTGCTCAACGTCTTTGTCAGTGACATGGACAGTGGGACTGAGTGAGCCCTCAGCAAGTTTCCCAATGACACCAAGCTGTGTGGTTCGGTTGATACATTGGAGGGAAGGGATGCCATGCAGAGGGACCTTGACACGCTTGTGAGGTGGGCTGTTGCTAACCTGATGAAGTTTAACCATGCCAAGTGCAAGGTCTTACAGATGGGTCGGAGCAATCCCAGGCACAGCTACAAGTTGGGCAGAGAAGAGATTCAGAGCAGCCCTGTGGAGAAGGACTTGGGGGTGTTGGTTGATGAAAAAATGAGCATGAGCTGGCAGTATGTGCTTGCAGCCCAGAAAGGCAACCGTATCCTGAGCTGCACCAAAAGGAGCGTGACCAGCAGGTCGAGGGAGGTGATGCTACCCCTCTACTCTGCTCTTGTGAGACCTCACTTGGAGTATTGTGTGCAGTTCTGGTGTTCTCAACATAAAAAGGACATGGAAGTGTTGAACAAGTCCAGAGGAGGGCCACGGGGATGATCAGGGGACTGGAGCACCTCCCTTTTGACAATAGGCTGAGAAAGTTGGGGCTGTTCAGCCTGGAGAAGAAAAGGCTGCATGGAGACCTCATAGCTGCTTTCGAGTGTCTGAATGGGGCCTGTGGGGATGCTGGGGAGAGACTCTTCATTAGGGACTGTAGAGATAGGACAAGGGGTAATGGGTTCAAACTTAAACAGGGGAATTTTAGATTGGATATGAGGAAGAAATTCTTTACTGTGTGGGTGGTAAGGCACTGGAATATGTTGCCCAGGGAAGTTGTGAATGCTCCACTGCTGACGGTGTTCAAGGTCAGGTTGGAGAGAGCCTTGTGTGGCATGGTTTAGTGGGAGGTGTCCCTGCCCATGGCAGGGGGGTTGAAACTGGATGATCTTCAGGTCCTTTCCAACCCTAACTATTCTATGATTCTATGATTCTATGAAATGCTATTTCAGGTAGTGGGCACTAGTAGTAGCCGATTGTTGTTATTGGATTATTATTATTATTATTATTATCATTATTATTAATGAAGTAGACTATGCATAAAAAGTGGGGTTTATTTTTTTTTCTTGTTTATGCATATACAGCTTAATTTAACTGTTTTATTAGATTCAGACTGAACCCTTCACTGAAACTCTATTATTCCTCCTTGAAAAACGTATCACAGCAGAAAAGAGCTTCATAGATGATCTGTGGGGAGATAAAGGGTGGAGAAATAAGAATGAAAGGTAAGAAACCCCTCAAACAAATAGGAAAAAGGGCTGAATAAACTCATACTTTCCAAACTGTTTTGGTTCTTTGAAAGCATAGTATAACTCTGGTACAAGTGTTCTAGTTGTGGTAAGGGCCTTACACAAAAGTTAATGTAATTGGGATTCAGCTTCAGTTCCACTTCATCTCCTAAATGGCTTTGGGAAGGTCTGGTGCACAAATTATTCAAATATGAAGCTGTCAGCTGCAGCTTTTCTGTTTTAACTAAAATACTTTTATTGTGCGTCTGAGTCCAGCCTTTACTCCCACAACAAATGGCAGGGCCCAATAAATTATGATGAAAGAAGGTAACAAGAAATTACTATAGTGGAGGAAAGGAGATAGGAAACTGTTGTTGAGAAAAGGATAGATCCAAGCAGCAAGCTGACACCAGTAGTAGAGAGCAGTAAAACCCGCTTTTGAACTATGATACTGAAAGAAGTATTTTAGGTATTAGTGGACTTTGGATCGGGCCCTCATAAAAAACCAAACCAAAACAAAAAACAAAACCAAACAAACAAACAAAAAAACCCAACAACTTAAAGTATAAGTCTCTAGTTTTTTGTTGTTCCAGCTGGGCCTTCTTAGTGAGGAAGCACAGGCTGAAGTGCTTTGCTGAGCATGTGCCAAAGGAAACCTGAAAAAGGTGGGAAAGCCGGAGATTCACATATCCTAAGATCAAACATGGTTGAATAATTTTTATTATTTTCATGGCCAGTTTTTAAGATGTCAACAGTCATTTACAGAAGACAGCATCTGTCCTGTTTAGAATTTTATTTGAGTTGAGAATGAAATGTTATAAATTTGGCAGTGGGAAACAGTTTTCCCCTCACACAAGTACATGAACAAGCAAGCACCTAATCACTGTATCAAAAGCTTTTGTTCTTATTGTTTGACAACATTATGTGTAATGCAAATAGGAAGCTTTCTTCTCAAAGTAGCTTACCTGCACAGGAAACAAAAGCTATTCTACTGTTCTCTGTAGCACATATATTGAGGAAAAGAGTGAGTGGCTATATATTTCAGGCAACAATAATAACTAAAGGTTATGAAAACAGTATTGAACATGCAAATTTATCAAACAAAATAAAAAACAGAGGCGCAGTTCAGTAATTTGCATTCAAGCAAATATGGCCCATATCAGAAGAGAACAATCCATCTAGCATGAAATAACCAGTGTGAAATTACAGGTTAGTAACACAAATGTAACAAAATGTCCTAACACTGTACAGAAAGATGAAAGTGAGTCTTGATCTTTCATCTACGCACTGATTTCTGTGGATATGGGTGTACATAAATGACTTGGGTTTTTTTTGGTTGTTTTTTTTTCGTCTTTTCGGAAGAATCCAGTACCCAGAACAGGAAGGACTTGGGGGTACTTGTGGATTGTATCTTGGGCTGCACCCAAAGGAGTGTGGCCATCAGGTTAAAGAAGGTGATTCTGCCCCTTTACACTGCTCTAGTGAGACCCCTCCTGCAGAACTGCATCTAGCTCTGTAGTTCTCAGTATAGGAAAGACATAAACCTGTTGGAGAGGGTCCAGACAGCCACAAAAATGATTAGTGGAATGGAGCACCTCTGCTATGAAGAAAGGCTGAGACAGTTGGGGTTGTTCAGCTTTCAGAAAAGAAGTGAGACTTTAGTGTGGTCTTTCAGTTCTTAAAAAAAAGATGGCAAGAGAGTTTTCAGGAGGACTTATTGCAATAGGACAAGGAGTAATTGTTTTAAACTAAAAGAGGGGAGATTCAGGCTGGAGAAAGAATACTGGCAGAGGTTGCGCAGAGAGGTGGTTGGAGGCACCATCCCTGGAGACATTCAAGGCCTGGTTGGATGTGATTCTGGGCAAGCTGGTATGGTTGAAGATATCCCTGATTATTGCAGTGGGGTTAGACTAGGTGACTTTTAAGGGTCTCTTCTAACCCAAACTATGATTCTATGAGTCTGTGATTTTTATTTCACTATATCAATTACCTTGTTTACCTGACAAAGGTTAGTATTCAGCTTCTCTAGGATGTGCCTGTGTAAGCTACATGCACAACCATGTGTCGCAAAAAGTGTTATACGTATATCTTAATTTTGTGTAAACCGAATAAATAAGCTACACCTGGACTGCTTTTAGGATTTCACTTCAATGTTTTTGATGTGTGTTCCCCATGCCCCAAATTTAAAATTACCAGGCATCTACTGATGATTGCATGGTGTCTGGTATACAGTATATATTGAATATAGCTGGCAAACCTTTCTAGCTGTGTATTGATTATCCTGCTTATAACAACCTTTGTCCTCAATTAAGTTTTTGTTTTGTGGGTATAGATTGATTTTAATCATCTTAATCAAAGACTATCACACACTAATTGTTCATTATGATTGCAGAGTATCTTTGTAATATCAGATTTTCAACATATATGATTTTCAACTTTGTCTTAATTGCCAAATTTAATTAAATTAATTGTGGTTTAAGTTACCTTAGCTAAGCTGATGACATACAGATTTATTAATCTTTCAATAAGAAAGTCACTAGCATCCATTAGATAAGCCTCATGATTGTTTTGCAGTAGAACATTGATAGATGAATGCATATCACAGGTTGTCTGAGTGTAAAAGAAAAAGAAGCATCTATGGATACCTAACTACATTTAAGGTGTAATACATGGTCAGAAGACACTCTTCTCAAGACTTTCCAAGACATGGATGAGATAGCACTGTGATGGCAGTGTTCTTTAATTCCCCTCCTTTTTATTTTATTTGAGATCTGACTTTTCTAATTATTTATCTTATTGTTGTATTTGAGACTTTATTTTTGTAATTTCTTGAGGGAACATTGTTATTTACTGCAATGTGCAGTTTTGATCAGTTTAGCAACAGCATATTTTTTTACAGCGGGATGAACCTCTCACAGTTGACACAACACTGAATGTAAGCTTTGATACTTAGAACCTGGACAGCAACACCAAAATGACCTTCCCATTTCCCTGTCAGCTGCTGTGCATAATCTGTCAGAAAGGATCAGGAACAATGTCCAAACTACATATGACTGAATCTGCTGCAGTTAGATGAGGGCTGGTCATGCATGAACTTTGGCACGAATTAACTCCTTAGTTTCAACTGGACCTGAATGCAAAGAGAGGTTAAAACTGAGTCAGTTTTACAGAAATCAGGGATCAATGTTTCCCTCACACATAACAATGAGAAAATGAGCTCTATGAAAAAGAGAAGGTTGGGGTAGAAAGAAGACTGAACTCAGAGATATTGTGAGGTTATACTATGACTGTCCTTTTAAAAGGACATAGTATGTTTTAATTCTACTCCAGTATTAGGCTGAGGTATCCTCTCAGAATGAGTTTGTTCTAACTTTCAATGTTATAAATAAATAAACAAGTTACTACTGAGGTGTAGGTTTTTGTTCTGAGATGTTAGAGGTGTGTATTACTGTACTTTGCAACAGTAAAAGTCTCTCCAGCCAAATTAGAATAAAATCATTAGCAGATTTTAGATAATGTGAAGCTGCTATTTAGATGCTGCCCAGGCATGAAACTTTGCACAATACTTTCATCTGTAAATCTGATAATGAGACATCTATATTTTACCCTGACAATGTTAGTCCTTATTTATAGTCACTTGCACCTTGAGGAAAGAAAGCTAGACTATGGGACTCCACATAACAGTGACTAATACCAGTAAGAATTTGGTGAGTATTTTCAGTTTCCACCTGTTTAGCTTTACAGACCAAGGCTTCAGAAATTATTCTGAATAATTTGATTCTCATCTAGCTCTAACAGTCTTATAATGAAATAATCTCCTGATAGCTTCTGAACACCTACATTGGTTCTTAGACAGAAAAAAATTCACTTGCCTTCCAAAATAAAAAAGCAGCGAATGTTAAACAGGTAGGCTTATATCCAAACTTCAGGCATGTGTATGTCAGTAATTTTTCCTCAAAAGCACAAAGCTCAGTGCTGTTTAATACATCTTTCATCTTTTGAAGAACTGTGTACTGATTTTTCAAGTTATGTAAATTTCTACCACTTTGTGTCTTTCCCTAGCAAACACTTCTACAAATCATATCCTGGAGCAGAACAAACTACTTGTGATGCATGCTGCAAAGCCCAGTTTAAAGTAATTTGTCCAGGCTCCTGTAGAAACTCTGTGGCAGAACTACCACAAGACATGGCTCAGCTGCTTCAGCTAAAGTGTTATTCTTTCTCCTTGCTTCCTTTACCACACGGAAGACATGTTTGCCCAGTTCATTCATAGACTCTGGGTTATTCAACAAGTTAACCTAAAGTATATAGGCAATATCTTCCTAGAGTCAGCAATTCTGGTGTATTATTAAAGTGAGGCAGCCTGGGTAAACCATATTAGAAAAGGGCCCTCTTGGTAACTGGACACTGACTAAAAACTGCATGATAATGTTCACAAGAAAGATAGATGGTACTTCTTTTCAGCTTTCAAATAATTAAATTTTAAATTTCTGAGTGCTTTGTTTTATACCCTTCAATATTAAGTTTAAACATTAAGAAAATAAATGGAATTATTATTATATTTATTAAATAAAATGGGGAGTATCTTATGTTGCTGCTTTGATATAGATATGCCTGAAATCTAAAATTTCTTTTATCTTACCAAGGACCATGGTCAAAATTCAGAAAACTAAAAAGCACGAAAAATGTAAGAGTTCTGCTAGCACCAAAAGTGTTGCAGTATGTGTATGTTGTTTATATATAAAAAATACACTTTTCCAAAAACAATTAAACCTTTCCATAATCTTTCCTTCTTTAAATATTTATAAGACTGAATATGCATCATTTCTAATTAACTTCCCTGGGTTACAGAATTTACAGGAAAATGTTAATTGCTGCAATATCCACAGCAGTTTCATATACACATCACATTTTAATTTCAGAGTGCAATTTTCTGCCACTATTTATTTGTTGCATATTTATTTTTTTCACCAGCTGATTTTGAAAATGTTAGAGGAATTGTTAGGTTCACACATATAGTCAGAAGTCTATAGATGAATCTTGAAAAAGAATATTTTAATAGAAATAAAATAATAAGGTCATTAGTAAACAGCAAAGAATGTATGCTTCTGGAGACAAACTTCTCTAACAACTGTCTTCCTAAAGAGGCATTTGTGATACTTCTTAGACAGTTAAGATCAGCTAAGTAGTGAGCTATAGGTGCAAAATATAAGTATAGATTATGCCTTCATTCCCCAGTGAGGAAGAATGTAACTGTAAAATGATGGGAACATTACTTGATACACTGGGATAAGTTTACTCATGCAAAAATGAGTGTAACTTCTGTTATATTAAAATCCTGCAGAAGGCATTTTGTCACTGAGACAAGCACACAAATTTCCACCTGTTAAAAAACCTCACCAATTCAATGAGGAGGGGCTCCATTAATGTTATTTCTTCTATTGATTCTTCCATATTGATTCTATTAAAATTATATTTAACTGTCTCAGACTTAGGCAGTCTTATGAGAGGACTAAAGACACAAATTTTGCTGTTTTCAGTGACTGTTTACACTTTTTCAAATGCTCAGATTCCAAGAACCTATCCAAATGGGACTTAAATAAAATACAAAAGTAGATCTAGTCTGGCAGACCTAAATTACTAATGTTAAACAGTAAAGTGATCTGTCATTTGAAGATATAAAAAGTAGAGAATTGTATGCTGGAATAATTCTTATATATTTTTAAACATATCCTGGAAAACAGACTGTTTTCTACCACATTTTTCTCTGTTTATAGTAGAGACATGTGATGTAGGTAGCTAGAAACATAAAACAGCCCCAGTTGGAACAGACCTCAAAAGGCCATCTGGTCCAGCATTTCAGGGGAAAGGGATTTTGGATGAGAGTATCTATCATTCTGAACAGTATTCTTAACACTGCTTGAGTGACTCCACTAGAGCACACCTTGCAAAGATGTATCTTCCACCATCCTCCACCCAGGAGGCAGGGGTGCATTTTCTGAAGTCCTCCGCATGGACAGTTCCTTCTCTGTTAGGAAGCTCTGTTTGGGTGGCTACCTTCATGCTAGCCTGGCTAGGCAGCCAGTTTCTGTCAGCTGCAGAGACCACTATCTGTTTTCTATCACCATGCTTTTGACAAGAGCACCTCCCCTATGAAGACAGACTGAGAAAGTTGGGGCTGCTCAGTCTGGAGAAGAAAAGGCTGCATGGAGACCTCATAGCAGCCTTCCAATATCTGAAAGGGGCCTGTAAGGATGCTGGGGAGGGACTCTTCATTTAGGGACTGTAGAGATAGGACAAGGGGTAACAGGTTCAAACTTAAACAGGGGAATTTTAGATTGGATATGAGGAAGAAATTCTTTTCTGTAAGTGTGGTGAGGCAGTGGAATGGGTTGCCCAGGGAAGTTGTGAATGCTCCATCCCTGGTGATGTTCAAGGTCAGGTTGGAGAGAGCCTTGTGTGGCATGGTTTAGTGGGAGGTGTCCCTGCCCATGGCCAGGGTTTTGGAACTGGATGATCTTCAGGTTCTTTCCAACCTTAACTATTTTATGATTCTATGAATATCAGAAGACTTCCTATAATAAGCCCTTTATTCTCTGGAGACCTCAGATTGCTGGATTGACTTCCACGGCCATCAGTTGTGTCAATTGACAATTGGGGCTGCAGCCTAAGCCTGCAGGTGAGTGCAGCAATAACTGGTGGAGTTCACAGCCCTTCCAGCACACCATTCCACAACAGCTGACACAAAGACTATCACACAGCTTCTTACTTGCATGCACACCCTGTTTGCTGGTTCTTGCTATGAGCTGATTACAAGCAGCTTCCGGCAGTCTGAACTGGCCATGAGGACTGCTGGCACTGTTTGGTTCTTAGCTGCTTCTCTTGCAAGGCCTCTTGTCTGGCTGTTTGCCCCTACACACACAGCCTGGGGAAGACAGGGACCCAGAAACACCTTGGGGATGTCACAGGCCTCACACTCCTCCCAACGCATGGCAAATGCTGCTGCTGCTGCTAGCATTAGCTTCTTGCAACAAATGTTTTACTAAAGCACCATTTCTTGGCCATGGTTTTCCTGATTATACACAGGGAAAAATATCAAAACTAAAACAAAACAAAAATCCATGGTTTCATAAAATGTGATTTTTAGGGTTATTGGAGCACCTAAAGTCTCTAAAATTTTCTGAAGAACAAAATTACCTAGAATTTTCTTTAGAATTTCATTGCAAATATACCTGCAAGTATGTCGTCTGATATCTCATCTTGCTTTTCAAAAATGTTTCACAATTTCTGTTAATAATATGATAAAACACCAAAAAAGATTCTTACTCAATGAAGAACACAACAAGACAAAATAGACAAACAAAACCCAAAAAGGACTATATAAGATTTACAGAGGCAACAATTTGACACAGCTGATGAAAGAAGCAAACTTTTTCATTGGAATTTGGCCATCTTCCACACCTCAGACCTCTTGTGGGAACTTCAGATTTTCTCCTAACTCTCTGTGCAGTGATCAAGGGCTACCAAATGAGCTGCAGGGCCCTAAGTTGCCTACTTCTTCCCAAAAGCTTTTCTACATATGTAAACACCATGACAAATGTGGCTTTCTAGCCTGGATGTAAATCCTTGTCTTCTGTAAGGGGACCTTCACAAGATCCTTAACTACAGCCAGAATAATCTTTCTTGCTGTATTTCTGAAGTTCTGGGAAGGTCTCTGCCCTTTTCTTAAGCCCTTCTTTCCTCTTCAAAATCAAAAATTTTTCTTTTCTGTTTCTGTAGGGGGTTTAGAGTGGGCTTACATTGACACAGGGTTTCATGCAAGAAGGTGAAATCTTTCTGGTTTGTGCCCTATCAGCATCACCCTTAACTTAGAGCATTCCCCTGTCAACAACTTACTGTTACTCTGAGCAGCAACAAGAAAGCAGATGGGCCTTCCTCACTCCATCACAAACTCAGGTGTTCTCAGACTGTCCAAACGTGTGCATAGGAGAATAAACCAAAACCAGCACAGAGAGCAGCAGAGGGATAGATAGCAAAACAGTATGACCATAGACAAAAAGTGTATGACAGTCACTCATACATTTGTGCAAGGGGAAATTCTTGCAAAACGAGGGTGTAAGCACTTCCCAAAAGTACACCAAACCATTACACTGAAATCTCCCCTGTTATTGTTGGCAAATAGAATAGCCTTGCACTTTTGTAAAGAAGCCAAAGTCAAAACTGGTCATCAGGGAAGTCAGGAAGGAAAGAAATGTTCAATTATCTTGCGGAACGAAGCGGCACATGACTATTTCCCTGCTGGTTCCATTTTCAGATGTGTTTGTTTTCAAAAGGAAATGTACTAATACGTCTCATAAAGGTGACTTGTGATAACACACTATTTTCCACTCATGAGATTTTATAATAACCAGCACAAATCAATTGCATTCAGGCTTGTATGCTAAATTTAGGTTGCTTCAGCAGCTTTTAGGTTTTATTAACAAAATGGTAGGTGTTTATTTTTGCCCGTATACCACCCTTTTTTTTTTTTTTATGTGTGTACTGGAGTATAATTTGTTTGTATTCACCCTCTAGAACCATGTGGGTTTTTTACTACTTACTTTTGTTCTAAGTAAAGTATGTCCACAAAATTGCAGACTTGTTACTTTTAAACTCTTTCTAGAAAACACACTTTATCTGCATAGGCAATAAAGCCTCTCTAACATAGATGATAGAGATGTTGAGAAATAACTTAAAAATTCACAGGGAGGCAACATGCCCTCCTACATGGAAGCAACAGCTGTTATCTCCAGAATGCTGTGGTTGGGACTAGTGAATTGCAGTGGTAGCAGATTACTGACTGTTACAGGAAAAAAAGCCCAAACCAATACAGCCCTTCACTAAGCTGACAAAGAGTTCATGAAGGTAAGAAGCTGTCTTACCTAGAATAGGCTATGGTACCAACATAAGGCACAGACAGCAATGATTGCTGTGACTTAAGGTGCATGGTCCATGAGTCGGTGGTTTCTGCTATGATATACTGCCAAAATTTTAACAAGTTTCTTCAAGCACTTTCTACCCTGTGCCTATAATACATATGACAATTTCTATCTGAAATACAACTGCAGGCTACCCATAACTTCTGATATGCTTTCCCTTTTTTTCTGGGCTTCAGTTCCCATTCCATGCCCACAGCACTGATTCTTATCTTCAGCCCTCTTTAGCTTACCACCCTGCCCCACCATCATGCTGGATAATGCTATAATAAAGTAGTGTCGCAAAGAAAATAAAGATGAAATGTAGATAATTATTCCTAATGCTCATGTAAGCTGTTTTTTAGAACTGAAAACAGTTAAGTATTTGTTATCTTAATGTTATTGTAATGTTAATTTCTGGAACAAATTTTTAAAATATTGTGCACATTTTTTTTATGGAAGAAGAATGACACATATTTTTAAATTAATTGATGCTGGTGAGCAAGCTTTATGGGTAGATTTTTAATTTATTTTTTTCTAAAGCATACATCACTATAATAATCAAAATAAACAAGTATATTACCCTATGTTTTCAAAAAAGTTTTGAACCACAGATTTTCTCTTTAAAAGCTTGTTACTGATTTCTTAAGATGTATGAAAGGTAATCTTTCCTTCTCCTTCCTCCTCTTCCATATGAAAAGAAAATAAATCCAGCATTTTTGTATTTAAGAATTAAAAACCTGTTTCTGTCAGTGCACTTTCTGAGAAATACACAAAAAATTCATACCTGTTCCTGCTGCAAGTAACTATTGTTGTTGTAAATCCATAAGATGTTCCAAGCCCTGAAAAGTCAATAGAAATTACAGCAAACACAGACACATCATTGATACTTCAAGTACTTAGAAATTTTTTAAAGTAGAAAATTGATATATTGTACACTGGTTTCAGATAATTGTATTCAGAAGAATGAGATTTGTACTACTAATAATAAAAATGTTATTGAGGCTTGCTGAGCAATCTAAGTAGCCGTTTTGTAGGTTAATTTACTCAGAGGCATGAAAACTTTCTTTGTACAGATAATATCTGCGGTGTTCCAAAGAAGACAAAGATTCTGTATGCTTTTAGTAACTAATGGCTTTCACTGTTAAAAACCAACTACCAATGAAGAATTACTAAAAATCCATTTATTTCCTTTATTATTTAATAAGGTGAAAAACTGCACTGTTTAATGGATATGGTTAAAAAATCCATAGTTAATAAAATTTGACTTCAAACTCCTGCCTAGTTTTCCTGGTGCTAGCACATCGATATTGCTGTGCTAGCACATAGCTGAACCCAACATGGATATAAACTAAATGAATCAAAACACCTGAAAGATTTTTTTATTAACTGTCACATCATTTATAGCTTATTGAATCTGTACAGAACACAGGAAAGAATAAATCAAGGCATTTCAGTGATCCGTGGGAGCTATAACTGTGCTCAGGACAAGTGCTCAGTCCGTGTTATCTTCCTGCTTGACAGAGGTGCAGGAGAGAGACTGGTGCGCTCACTGACCATGCGGACTTTGACCACTAAGGAATCCAGGGCAGTTCTGCTGCAATTTGTGCTCTCTCTGGTGGCAAGCACTTTCAGTGCAGTCTGCTAGTATGTTAAAACAACAACACAGTTTTAAACTTCTGACCCAGTTGTGCATTTTGATTGACACTTCAGTCAAGACCCAGTCATCCAGGCAGGAAGAATTTGCAGAAAGCAGTCAGACAGTTACTCATGCATAGATGACCTTTTCTTACTGGAAGTTTCTCCAGAAACTTGCCTAATAACAAGGATGCTTCATGTCCAGTTTACATTATAAAAAACTAAGGCACAAATCTGCAGGTATGAAATTGCTTTTATGATTGCAACACTCTGCAGACATGCTCTAGCAAATCTTATTTCCTGAGTATTTCCTTTTGTCTCAGGTGCATTTTTTGTCTTATGCCAAACTTTGTATTGCTGTAGGGAAACTAATTCTGTATTAAATCCTAATGAGACATTTCTACTTTACACTATATTTTCGAAAAAGTATTAATTTTCAAAACGTAATTACTACATGTTAGAAGGTGCTCTGTGGAATATGTTTATTCAGTATTCGTCTTGTTCCATAAAGTATCTGGCTGAAAGAGATAAATGCAAGAAATGCTAGTACTATTCCAATATTTCTGGTATTAAGAAAAAGAGAGCATACTGGTCTGAGTAGATGTCCAGTATTTAGCATTTGCTTTTGGATCAGTCATCTACAAAAAAAGCCTGCTTCCAAAAGCAAACCACCACCTCAGTTTCCCTACTCAAAATCCCCCATGTCTTTCCATTCTGTGCAAGCTATTTTGAGTGACTGCTTCTTCATAACAACTTCTCCACAGTTTCTGCTTCTAATCAAGCTGAAACTGTGTGGGTATCCTTTGCAATCCTTTAGAAAATCCACCACACCACACAGTTTAGAACTTTTCAAATAGTCTTATTTATAAACAGATTGATTTTCTTACTAAAAGGATCTGATAGCTCTTTTCCTAGCCTTCCATTGGACTCAGAAGTGATTAGTGTCTGAACGTAGCTTTGTTTGGGTTTTTTTTCTTTGTTTTTTTTTTTTTTTTTGTTTGTTTGTGTGTTTTTTTTGTTTTGTTTTGTTTTGTTTTGGTGGGGTTTTTGTTTTTTTTTTTTCCCCCTTGGTTGGATAGCTCCAACTGCTACAGAACTCCTGCTTTCAGCCTAAAACTTTCTGCTACCCAGATATCTATGTGGGCTGATATTTTGAGTGACAGTTAGTTTACATCATAGAATCACAGAATCATAGAATCACAGTACCATAGAACAGTTAGGGTTGGAAAGGACCTTAAGATTATCCCAAAATCCAGATTAATTTACGATCTTCCATTTATGAAGACTGGTGTAAAAACTGTTACAGTGTTGGTAAGAATATTTGAAAGACAGCGGAAAATTTTGGAAAATTGGCACAGAAGATTATGGAGGAGTTTTCAAGCAAAGAAATATATGAAGTTTTTTGTGTTTGCAATACTCATTCACACACACTGCAAAACTACACATCACTTGAGCCCTTATCTAACAGCAAACAACACAGTGCTCACTTTACTGTAGTCATTTCTTTGAAAAAAAAAAGAAAAAGCACACATTTGGGGCAAGCTTTGAGAGATGGAGCTAGTGGTTATTAAGGTTTTTGTTAACAGTCAATGCAGTGAGTGGATTATTAATTAACCATCTTATATCCAGGCAAAGCGAAAGCTTTCAGAAATTCCTGCAGAGTGTGAAAAAATCAAGGGAATATTTTAGACTCTTACAATTAAAATATTGAGCTGATCCTTACAGATAACACTGAAAATGCATGTCCTTCTATAAAAAATATTATTAAAGACTTGTGGATGAATGTTTGTCAGCAACTACTGCTGCAGAAATTATAACAAAAATATGTATATAAAGTGCATTTTATTCTATAATGATAAATATCTGACACAGACTATTATAAAACCCCTTTATGAGCTTTCTGAGCTGCTGTGAACTAAAAATATCTAAGGGGGTTCATTGCTGCTTGCCAAAAGTCCATAACGGAGTCTGCATGCATCCAGTCTAACTATACATCAAAGAATGCTCTGATGTTGTGCTAAGCTACTAAGCATCCACTCTTGCTAAACTTACATAGACACACTGACAAGAAAGATGAAGTTTTATAAGCTTTCAAACAAAACACTGCGAATTTGAAGAGACTATGTTGTTTTCATTAATTCTTTATTTACATCAGAGGCACACCTCATATCCTGTGCTACAGGATACTCATAGAGCATTTTGGACCTTTGCCACATTTAAGTTCAGAATAGTTTGGGTTGCTGAGGTATAGAAAAATATTTTGGTGCAGTGGTGAACCAAACTTTGCCTTTCTTTTGTAGAACAAGCCTACAGCATGGGCACTCAACCAAAAGCACAAGAGTAATGCGCTGAAGGGCTCCTACAGCTTTAGCAACCTCACACAATTAGAGAGACAGAAACGAAGCCCATAAGGAGAACAGTGAACAAGATTACTTGCAAAATATTGCATAAAAGTTACCTGGAAAAATGCATCAATGTATTTTTGGTGACATACCAAGAAGTAACAAATATAAATCTGAAATATAGGAAGAAAGACAGTAAAAGTCAATTAACATCTGTTCAAAAGCATCTTTATTAGAAAAAATGTTTTAATATGACGCATGATTTTGGCCACTGTTTGTGGCAAGGATTTTTTTGTTATACTTCATAAATATTTACTTGAATTTCTACTCATGTTCATTTTCTTGTTCGTACCACCAACACAATTTTCAGTTGTGGAAATCTGAAAAAAAAAAAAAAAAAAACAGATAAGAAATTATTACAAATATTCAAATAACAGAATGAGTTAGGAAACACAAAGAACGTAGTTGTAAACCGCAGCATTGTCTTTTTTGTGTTTCAGATTCTGTTTTGAGTCTTGAAATTATATGAACTCTCTGACCTCACCTATGAGATCTAACACTGTGGAATGTCATTTAGCTCACTTAATTCCTGTTAAAAATCAACATAATTCTGACCCTTCAAGAAATTCTGTGAGTTGTCCAGGATTTTTAAAAAATCAAATTTTGCCAAAAAGCTGGCTTCACAGAGAACTAAAATTTACCCAGCTAACTGCAGCCTTACATATCTATGTACCTAAATACATGTATGTACTTAAATACATATATAATTATAGAAAGGCATTTGGAGTTAATGAAATCCTAGAGCTACTTCGCAGAAAGACAGTTTATCAACAAGACACTGCTCTCACAAACCTGAACTGTTTAAGAAAGACTTGTCTGGAAAAGAGGCAAAACTGATACGCCTGTCTTTGTCTGCTTTAGCATCATTTAGGATAAAAAATCTTTTTTTTTTTTTTTTTTTTTTTTTTTTTTTACAAAATAAAGGGGAATTTGAAGCTAGGGCTATGCCTGTATTGGCTGGCACCACAGCCATCAGGATGTGGAATGACTGAAAAATAGCTTTGGTCCCCATGTGAAATCAAAGCATCCTTGACAGAACAAGAAAATATGGAACTGTCATTCTCAGTGTAGACATGCAAGATTTCCCACTCTTTGCTTATAGAGTAATTGAGTAATGTCTCAGTTTCCTTCACCAGCAGTAATGAATGTTTGTTTATAGCTAACCAGAATGTAGTATTTTCTGTTGCAGTTATATATTCAAAATTTTTCTACAGTACATCTACCTACAGTGCATTTGATTAACAGAAGTAGGACTATAGCACTTGTGAATACTATACAGCCCAGTAAAGATTTAGAGATTCACTTCAATTTGTAAAATTTTTTTTTAATTTATGCATTAGTGCACCTTTCTAAGGGTTGCAAACATGACAAACTCATACACATTACAATGTGACTGCCCCACTATGGTGCTCCTTACCTCTGTTCTGTCAACCATGCAATTTTCATTATTTTAATAATATATTTCAAATAGCCAACTTTATTGATTTTTTCATTACAGAAGTCAGTTTCTGTTCTTCCATTTTCTGCTTTTTTCCATTTATAATAAGGCAAAGAAATTATTGAACATGGAGAAAAAAATAAGATCGTTAATGGAAAGTCTCTGCACCTTGTTTTCAACCTCAATCTAATTAATGCCTTCCACATGTTGAAATATATCTGTGTTCTTACTTCACAGGAAGTTTCTTTGAGAGTTACACCGGGATTAAAGTAAAGAGTAGCTGATAGACTAGAAGGTAAAACAACTGCTACAGCATATATAAATTTAATGAGGCAGTTTGCTGTTGCATTGTCTACGACTCCACTGTGTCTTTACTTTGCAACTTACTTATTTTGATAAAAAAATCAATATTTTAATCACAGATTAATATAGATAGGTAAAGGCATCTAAGAATGCAGTGAACCTTGGAACTGCAGGTAGTTTTTGAAGTATGGGTGAATTTCCAGCTAACTTTTTCACAAGTGGACTTTGATAAAGTACCATGAAACTGATTTCTTTTCTACCTTCATTTATAGAAAATGTACTAATGGGAGGCTAATGGTAGAAGGGTTTGTTTTTTGCTGTGGAAAAGCATCTTGGATCAACAACAGCAGAGAGAGTGAGGCACATCCACCTGTTCTACTTGAAAACTCTTCTAATTAGAAAATCTTCTAAGTAGAAAATTCCTGGGTTTGTCTAGCCTACCTAGTTCCTTCATTTTATCTTAGACTTTCTATGGGATTGTTCATTTGCTTGTTAAAGAACCACAACCTTCACACTGACACTGTCCTAAAAGTCAGATAAGTGACAGGTTTCTGTGAAGAAAATACTAATTTGGATTCACATGTTATTGCAGTTAATGATTATCCTGTTGTAATCCCCTGATATTTTGTTTAACACTCTCATAATCTCTCCAAAAGGCACTCTCAGGTCAGATAGAGAGCTGGCCTGAGCAGTGCGTTTCTTAACCTTGACATACTACTTGGGAAATGTGCGAAGTTAGATTATTCCAAGTTTCTAAAACCCATGGACTGCCATGGGGATCTAAGCAAAAAGTCACTGTTGAAGATTTAAATACTTAAATACATAAAGGGCTTTGTGGTTAGCAAAACAAGTATCATTCTTCACATAGTTTCTAAAATAATATAGGGACCAAAGTTGTGTAGCTATGATTGAACAACTCTGCTATTAAACTCAAGATTAAACTGCTTAGCTACTTATAGAGCCTGGAAAGGAGAATGAACAAGAGCTGAATATCTACATTTTCCCTGAGGCTTTCTAATAAGTGCATTCCTTTGAGAATATCCTCTGCTATTCTGCTGCGAATACAAGTATTGCACCAAAAGCAATAGAACTCAGTTCTAAGCCTATATTAGCGCTTTACTGTGCTAAGTAATTCCTTCAAACCCATCTTTCCCTATATTCATATCCTTTTAAGCAAAAACAAATAGCCAGATATTTGGACATTATTCATCACTTGCGCTGTTAGTCACTTTTCTTCACATTGTTGAATTTCAGAACTGATAAACAAAAGAACATTCATTAATCCATTCACAAACTCTGTTAGCAGGACATGGAGTTTTTGCCAGGACTCCTGGATCAATATAAGTATTATTTAGAATGACAGCCGTAGCCTTTATTGCCATATTGTTCCATTTCCTGACTCAAAGCATAATGTCTGGTAACTATCAATGATCAATTTTGAACTCCTGCACAAACATACATCTGATGTGCACAGATACAAGGACTGTCAGCAGGTGATTAATTTCTTTTCTACATTTTTCCTGATAGATAGTTGGACTCATAGAGAGAGTAATGAGGAGTACTACAATGTAAGATTTGGTCTCCTGAATCTGAATCTTAGCTGTCATGGTCAGGAGCTAAATTGTATCCAGATTCCCAAACTGATGAGTAATTTCTCTGCCCTTAGCCCTCTTATGTCTCAAGAATCCTTCCTTACCCATGCTTCCCTCTTAGATGGTATAGATAAAACATTTGGGGATTTTGTGCAAAAATGATTCTATTTGTGGAATAACTGTCACCCTCAAGCCCTGACTGCAGTACAACTGAAACAGTGATAAAACATCTAACGTGCTTGGTTGATCAAGACATAAATCTAGGTAAACTTAAAATGAAGCATTAGGGTTTAAGCAACTTCTCAATCAAAAACTTCCAAACAGGTAGTAATGCCGTTTTTAAATCTATGCCTATGGTCATTGGTTATATGTAGCTAGAGATGCCTTTTTATTTTACTGTCTCTGTAGATTGTGTCTGCTTTTGCAGATGAGGAAATTACTTGTTCCCACAGCTTAGGTCTTTATGGTCTTTGCCTGCAATTTCAGTAGAAAATTAAGGAGGGAATCTAGTTAGCTGTGTTGCAGTCTCCCTTCATTAGCATGCTACATTGCTGATCCAAAATAGGAAAGGAGGGGATACAAACATTATAGAAGTGCTGTTTTGGTTCTTTTTCTATGTTTTTTCTATGTAGTATCAATATTTTGTTTGATGTACTTATGTTTGTGCATGCAGCAGTCCATGCACTTTAGTTCATCTGTTTCATTGATCTGTTCCAGAAATATTATGTTCATATCTTGAAGCCATATATGTGACAGAACTTAACATCATTGTCAAAGCTCATTGATTTCTGAAGGCCTTGCTTCTGATTTTCCTTGTGTCCTCAAAATACTTCTCTGGCCCTTTAGTCTCTTCTAAATTTGATAAATTATTTGATAAATTCCAATTATATGGGGACCAATTCAAATCAGACCTCAGGGGTGATAGAAAGTAAAAGAAGCCCACCATATTTGTAAGTTACAGGTAAAGCTCCTCTTTAAAACTTATAACTAGTGAACATCCTTTCCAAAGAGCACAATGTCTTTAGGAAGTACATACTCCTTCTTTAATGCTTGTGATTTCTTCTTGCATTTTCAGTCTCTGCCTTAGCTAATAAGCTCCTGTTTCTGAGAGGGTCACTGAAGGCCTCAACATTTTTTTATCTCATAAAAAATGTATAAGCCAAGTTCTCCCTTACCAAATGAAGAGAAAATAGAGATGTACCTACCAGTATTAGTAAGATTTCTGAGCCCTTTGGTATCTATATATTTTAGTAAGCTGAAACATACAAATTTATAGGAAAAGCTTATTCAGATCTTCAGTGCTACAAAACATTTCATCAGGGAAAATCTTTTAGAAAATAAGTAGTCACTTTTGCTGAAGTAAAAACTGAGAACAAATCTGTTTCTATGCGAAGAAACACCTCTTGAGACAATCTCAGTGCTATTCACTAAAAATAGCTGGATTTTCAGAATCTGACTCTGCAATTGTGAAACCCTTTAATTACCAGAAATTAAGCAGTTGGTAACTGAGGTAGTCTGATCTGCAATGTGAGGTACACAGGAATGCTAAGGCAGTTTAAGGTATTGTGATTTATAAAAGCACCTGAAAGAAACCCTGCAGAAAAAGGCTATGGAGTACTGACAGATAAATAACTGGACATGAGCCAGCAACACGCACTCATAGCCCAGAGAGTCAACCATGTACTGTGCTGCATCAAAAGAAGCATGGCCAGCAGTTTGAAGGAGCTGATTCTCCCCCTCTCCTCTGCTCTTGTGAGACCTCACCTGGAGTACTGCATTCAGCTCTGGAGTCCTCAGCACAGGAAAGACATGGATCTGTTGGAGAAGGCCACAGAAAATTATCATTGGGATGGGGCATCTCTTCTATTAAGACAGGCTTAGAGAGTTGGAGTTGTTCCGCCTGAAGAAGAGAAGTCTTGAGGGAGAGCTTGCAACAGGCTTCCAGTACTTAAAGGATAATTATACAAAAGATAGGGACAGGGATTTTAGCAGGGAAGGTAGTGATAAGATAAGGGGTAACAGCTTTAAACTAAAAGGGAGAAGATTCAGACTGGATGTGAGGAAAAAATTCTTTGCAATGAGGATGGTAAAACACCAGCACAGGCTGCCCAGAGAGGTGGTTGGATGCGCCATCCCTGGAGACATTCAAGTCCAGGCTGGATGTGATTCTGAGCAACCTGATCTACTGTAAGATGTCCAAGCTCACTGCAGGGGTGTTGGAGCAGATGATGCTTAAAGGTCCCTTGCAACATAAACTATCTTATGATTCTATGATTCTGTGATTAGCCCACTCCCAGCACCCCATCTTGTTCCAATAACAAGATATATATAACAAGTTTCAAACATAGTATCAGGGTAAACAAAGGGGGAAGTTAGAACATTAAAACCACCTTCCTCATAATTGTGAAAGAGCAATAAATGAAAAAAATTGTAATTTGCAGTCCAGTAGAAAAAAAAGAAAGAGATGTAATCTATGAAGTTAAGCAGTTTTTTGCAAAACAAAATGCTCTTTAAACATGAGGCATATAAAGCTCAGTGCTATGCTTCACCTGTTAGACCTTATTAAAATATGTAAACATGCAGGAGTCTGAAAGGCAATGAAGTGGTATTACCATCTTCTATTACACAGAAAGCATCAATATATCTAATCTATATCTTATATCTAATATAAGCATCAATATATCTAAAACTCTCATTTTTATTTAAGGAAAAATAATGTTTCAAAAGATATTTCTGTTTGGTTTAATTCATTTTCTTTACCGTTCATCTACAGTTTTATAACCAATGCAAATATTTTCCACTGGAAACCTTCAAACTTTCCAAAGAATTTCCCCTGGAAATTCAGAATCCACAAAAAGAAACAGAGGACTCACTTTGCAGCCAAGAGCTGTGCTGAATGAAACCAGGCTGAACTTCAAGAAAAACATCACCTCTGCCACTCTGGGACATACCTTCTGCCACTACTGAGCCTGTCGTAACAAGTCCTTCCTCGAGCCTGTTACCCGCAGTTCAAAGATAGAGTCATAGAATCATGAAATCAATCATAGAATCATAGAATCAGTTATAGAATCCTAGAATCGTAGAATCATAGAATCATAGAAGAGTGTGGGTTTGAAGGGACTTTCAAGTCACCTAGTCCAACGCCCTTGCAATGAGCAGGGACATCATCAACTAGATCACGTTGCTCAGAACCACAACCAGCCTGGCCTTGAATGTAACATAACATATAACACTACATAACACAATCCAACCCAGCGCAACATAGCACAGCATAGCATAGCATAGCATAGTGTAGCGTAGAGTAGCGTAGCATAGCATAGCACAGCACAGCACAGCACAGCACAGCACAGCATAGCATAGCATAGCATAGCATAGCATAGCATGGCATGGCATAGCATAGCATAGCATAACAAACATATGTAATGTAATGCAGTGCAGAGTAACAACGCAATGTAACATAACATAACGTAACACATAACGTAATGTAACAGATAAACAGCAGTACAGAAGTATACACAGGAATCTAGAAACCTCTTAAAGTGGGGAAGAACAGCATCACAGAGTGGTAGTTGACAGGGAGATGAGTTGCATTTCTTTATCCATTGAGAACTGCCAAATTACAGTGGTGTGATCTTCAGGGATATAACATAGTTTTCTTGACTTATTTTTGTCAGTGAGAGATATGGCAGCATGGCACTAGGATTTTGTTGGGGTTTTCCCCCCACAAAATTCTTCTTGCAATAAAACTGTCTTCAGAATTTGCAAAGCAACCCAGAGCAGCAGTTTAAACTTCATTCCCAGGCAGCCTATTTATACTGGAAAGCTGTGTCTGCCTGTATTTATAGCTCATACAATAGCAAAAATAAATTAATAAAAACCATAAACACTGTAATACTTTGATTCCCTGTTTTTATAAATATTCCAATCTTGGATGTTTATACAGGAAACAAAAAGGCGTAAACATCATCAATTTAAATAAAAATACTCACCAACAGCATGATTTATAATTTTTTAATAAGATTACTTGAGCTTAAGATATCCATAAAGCAATAAAAGTAGTGGTTTACATTGGGCTGAATATTTTGTACTATTTTAAAAATAAAATAAAAAAGTAGCATTAAAAAGCTGTGTTTCTCTGCTATCAGAGGGCTATTTTCTCATCTTTTTCTGTCAGACTGGTACAAGATGATACCTCTCTGATATACAGTGAAACATTCCAGAATATAGTGGATATAGAAAGACTATAGCCTTTATACCATCTATATGCTAAGTTATCTCTTCTGCTTTTCACTTTTTTTTAGATAAGAATGAAAATATTAGAAAGCTGAGCAATAGTGGAATGCAGATTTTTTAGTTTACAATGGACCCTGGAAGCAATAGCACTTAAAATATCCTCCCAGGAATCTACAGAATTTCTTAGTTCATAAGTGATTCAACCAGAGATGCTTTCAGTAAAATAGTAAAATAAATTAATAAGTAAATAAATTAAATAAAAAAGAAAGGGTGGATCTTCAGCCACTCTGTCAGTCTGGAAGTTCTAAATTCCTGTAGAGGGCAAACCAAATCCCTGTTAATCGGGGCTCTCTGACTGACTCTTTACCACGTGTCATGGGTCAGTGTCAACAGCAGTCATTTTTCTCCTTCTTTGTAGCCGGTGCAGTACTGTGTTTTTGACTTTCGGCCTGGGAGCAGCGCTGATAACACCAGTGTTTTCAGTTATTGCTTGGTAATGTTTTGGTCTGACCAAGGACTTTCTGATTCTCATGCTCTGCCAGGGAGGAGGGGAATCCAGGAGAGAGCAAAGACAGGACACCTGACCCAAACTGACCAAAGAGGTTACTCCATACCACAGCACGTCATGTCCAGGATGTGAAAACGGAGAGGAGAGACCCGCAAGGGTGGGGGTGCACCATGCAAGGTGGGGGCATGGTCAGGCTTTTGGCACTGGGGGGTTTGTTGCTGGGGGGTGCACTGGCTGGGTTGGGCTTGGTGAGCAGTTGTATTCTCTTTCCTTGTATTTCTCTTGTATTATTACTGGTGGTAGCAGTAGTGATTTGTGTTATACCTTAGCTACTAAACTGTTCTTATCTCAACCTGTAGGAGTTGTATTCTTTCGATTGTCCTCCCCATTCCCCGGGACTGGGGGAAGAAAGAGAGAGCAGTGAGCGAGTGAGAAAACTTCGTCTTTGACTAGACTTAAACTGCAACACCATGACACTACCACTGAACCACCATCTGACTCTAGTCAACGTATCTGATCTCAGCCTGTGCAAAAAAACCCTATTCTGTCCTTGTAGGCATCAAGCTTTCCCAGGTGAGGATTATACAGATTGCAAATACTAAGAGACCAACTCCATCTGAGATGAAGCTGTAGGTCATTCTGTAATGCAGTGCTTATTACTACTAAAAGTAAAACTTTTGAGAGAGCTAATTCTCTGGCAATCTGAGAGTTACAGAATTATGCTTTTGTGGGAAAAGAGCAGGTAGACAGATGAGGCATATTCACAGACTGCAAGGGCCTGTGATCAGCATCCTGTCTATATTTGATAAGCTTCTCTGCTATAGCTACAGAACTGTTCTCTGCAGCATAAAATGCAGATTTCTGCTTGTTAAAGCTAGCTATCACTATTAGGATTTTTGCAATTGTACAGGCACCATGTATCTTGAAACAACAGATGTCACTGGGTTCATTATAATAGGAAATACACTTCCAGTTTATTAAGTTGCATGTTACTGCCAGGATACTTCAGTGCAGCCACATTAGACTTACTGAGTCTGCTCTGCAGAACCACCTGACAGCGTTTTTTAATAGTATATAGAACTTAGGTTTTAATTCAAAAATGGCTCCTGTTTTACCAGTCTCTATTTTGTGGCCCAGTCAGTGGAGCCAATATAAGGGCAAGTTTTCTGTCAGGACCTGTGACACCATAGGAACCCATTCTGGAGCAGTTCATGAAGCACTTTAGCTTGTGAGAAGGACCCACATTTGTGGAGTTTGTGAAAGACTGTGCCCAATGAGGAGAACCTCAGGCTAGAGCAGGGGAAGAGTGTGAGACAACATGACATGAACGGACTACAGACACTGGTTCCTCTTCGCCTGTGCCGCTCAGGTGAGGAGTTAGTGAAATTGTGCCCAGGAAGAAGGGAAAGGGCAAGAAGTAGGTGTTTTTAGATGCGTTCTTATTTCTCATTATCCTACTCTGATTTGCTTGTGTCATGGGTTCGACTTCTCCGAGCCTCATGTTACGCCAGGGAGGAGGGGAGAACTGAGAAGAGGCGGGACAGGGCGCTGTTATGGGTTTGGCTTTCCCCGAGTCTCATGTTACGCCGGGAAGGAGGAGAGAGCTGGGAGGAGGCAGAGACAGGGCGCCTGACCCGGGCTGACCAATGAGGTTATTCCATACCACAGCACGTCATGCCCAGGATGTAGAATACAGGGGGGAGGAACCGGGAGGTGGGGGGTTTTTGGCGGGCTCTTCTCTTGCTGGTTCTTCCCACGTAGTCTCTCGGCTCGGCCG
The DNA here is from genome assembly GCA_017639245.1 of Myiopsitta monachus. Taxonomy (NCBI): domain Eukaryota; kingdom Metazoa; phylum Chordata; class Aves; order Psittaciformes; family Psittacidae; genus Myiopsitta; species Myiopsitta monachus. The sequence goes on from CM029941.1 coordinate 60,019,223, forward strand.
GGCGGCAAAAAGGTTGTATCCTCTCCCTTTGTATTTACGTTGTCATTATTATTGGTGGTGGTGGTGGCAGTAGTGATTTGTATTGTATCTCAGTTACTGGACTGTTCTTATCTCAACCTGTGGGAGTTACATTTTCTTTGGTTCTTCTCCCCATTTCACCCCCATCAGAGGGGGGGGGGGGGAGGGGGAGGGGAAGGGAGGGAGATGTGAAATTCATGGCTTAAACCACGACAGCTTGGCAATAAATTAAATTAATTTCCCCAAGTCAAGTCCATTCTGCTCATGATGGTAATTGCTGAGTGACCTCACTGTCTTATCTTCACCCCCACGCTTTTTGTACAGTGTCCTGTGGTGAAGGAGATTGAGAGAACAGCTTGATGGGCACCTGGCAATCAACCAAGATCAATGAACAAACAGTTGCACAGATCAGTGTTTAAGTCACTGAACTCTTGCTTTAGTGTCCATTGGTTGGCTGCTAGTGCTTTACTACTGCAAAATAAAGGAACCTCAACATTCTTGCTCTGGCTGGTTAGATTTTATCTGGACTTAACACAAGTTGTCTCGAAATGATAAATATTCGGGTTTGGGTTGGTTTTATCGTATAGACCTATAAATGAGAATAATAAGCATTCATTAGACTGAAAAATTATGTCTTTGTCAAAATAAATACCTCTGGCAACGGCAGCACACCTAAATGTGGCTTGTTGGCACTGGGAAACTAGTCAAATCAACCTGATGTGTGTCAGGCACATGTGTGACCTCAAGCATTATGAAGTGATATGCTGGAGGAGTCACTTGTCATAGCTCCACTTCATTAGAAACTGGTTTGAGATTTCAGATGTTTTACTCACATCTGAGCAGGTCCTATCATGAGCCAAAAAACCTCTTAAGAATAAATATCCATGAAAGGCACAAAATTTGACTGACATATTCATATTTGTGAGGAAAGTGCTTTCTAGGGTATAAAAAATTGCATAGCAAAAATGTCTGTTCATTTTCATTACCTGCGTGAACTAGAAACATAATTATCCATAGATTTTATCTTACAAAACTCCTTAATACGTGTTTGTGTACTATTGTCTTTGTGCATATTATTTAAATCCCTTGAATAAAACTACTTCTGGGTATAGTTTTGTGATTTACAATGAAAGCCTTCCTCTGATGAGTACTGACTGTGAGAAACTCAGGTACTGCCTATTAACAAAGTCCTGTCAGGTGGAGCTGTGTAATGAATATGCTGTCATACTTCCACAGTTACTCCCATAGAGAAAAGAAAAAAAATATCCCCTCCAAAACCACAATGAAACAATAAAACAAAGAAATTAAAAGAAAAGGAAAACAGTGGAGATTAATCTTTTCATACATTACACCAGATGTATCTTACCTCCCACGTACTGAGATGATTTTAGGTTTGGGAATGTGTTTATGTTATTTCATAGATCATAGCAAGCAAATAGATTTGCTTCAGCCCCTTCCATGATAAATGTGACTATATTTCATGCCCAGTGATTCCCATGCAAAATGGAAGTCAGGAGTCTTTGCTTAGCTGGTTTCCATTGCTCTACATAGGAAAGCATCTGCTTCTCCTTCTTTTAAGGGAAGGCTCATTTAACTTAGAATTATGTGCGACAATTTGTTTAAAGACCACAACCAGAAACTGAAACTCACTAAAAGACAGATAAAGGGCTGCCACAAAAGCTTGAGGCAGTGGGTGGGCTGGAAGCATACCAAGTCTGCCATTGCTCAGCAACATCAGTTGGCTGGTGGTGAGCAATTGGAGGGAATATTTTGCATCACTTGTGGCTTGGTTTTTTAGTGTTTATTTTCTTAGAGTTTAGGGGGTTTGTTTGTTGTGGGATTGTTACTTATTAAACTGTCTTTATTTCAACCCAAGAGTTTTCTCACTTTTACTTTTCTGGTACTTTCTACCAGAGTTGAACCACAACAGACACAAATAGTGGAATAAACAATGAACGCTGACAATTCTTCTGTATTCACTAACAAGTCAAGGAGGAAATTTTGTCACAAAACAGCTAGGAGACATTCCTATCCTGCTGCATCTCATAAAATAGATAGTGAAGAAATCTTTTTTTGTTATAGGAAATCTAAGTTGCTTTGCCCTCAATTTACTTGGAAAGAAGAAAAGGAAAAGAAAAAGCATCACTTATGAATTAAAACTGTACAGTGAGAGAAATTGTTTGCTTGTCAGGGAGACTGGACATATAATTCTATTTTGAATTGAATAAAATCCACAGAGTTTTTTAGTCTGTCCTTGATTTAAAAATCTTTTTTTTTCTTTTGGCTTTAGAACTAATCAAAACACCTCTTGCTTATAGGAATATCAAATCAGTTCTGAAGGGCTCAGTTTTGACTTCTGTTCCCTTGTGAATGATTCTTTTTGTCAATCATTTCTTTTACGAATAGCCTACAACTATGCATAAAACTTCTAAAGCATTATAATTTATGGAAAAGACAGCTGCTGTAGCTGCAGCACCTTTGGTTTACAATAGCCCTTCACTTGCAGGCTGGGGGTGTGCCTGCGTATGTAATTGCATGCACTGTAACAGACCAAGAGATCGCATCTCTCTTCAGGTGAGAGAATCTAGGGGTTTTGATGTTGGTTTTCATTCACCTTTAAAAAACTTATTCCCCTGGGCCCTTGTGTTAAGATACTTATACGCAGTATACAACAGTCTTTTCATCATTTTTCTGTTAAATTAGAAAAAAATACCAGCTATTGGACATTTGACCACCACACACAGAGAAAACAATAGATCCTTCATGATCCTAAGAGTTTTGCTTCTAATAACTAATTTTCTTCTCTTCCTCATAATTGGCATGTTATGAAAGAGGATCTAATGATCAAGTCAATTGATGGTTCTATTAAAGCAGAATTGACCACTCTCTGTTGTAGATCTCAGGTTATGAAAATTGTAAGTCCTTTTTTTTAATGAGATCTGACAATGAACTTGAATTTATTAAATACTCAGATTCTCCCAGAAGAAGTTTGTTAGGTTTCTTTAGCAGCCTGTTATTAAGACTGTTATATTACTCTGAGAACTAAACATTCAAGACTACATTTTAACTATGAAAAAAAACACATTGATTTTTACCCACAGATAAATATTCTGATTTTAGAGCTCTGGCCACTATTAGCCTCCTGAACTTTAAAATTACACTGTTCAAAACCCTGACTGCTATATGTAGAGCTATGGTTATTCTCCAATAGAAAAGAAATCATACACTGCTCAAATCTGCCCTTGGCATGATTCTTGAATAAGCATATGGAAACATACATCTTTTTACTAGGTGAGGCAGCTTTCCTTTGTAATTACGTTTTCCACTGAAATAACATTTTAACAAAAAAAAAAAGAAAAAAAAAGACAAAAAAAGGTACTTCTTAACTAGGTAAAAAAAAAAATAAAATAACACCAATAAAAATGTTATTAAAATAGTTTTAAAAACTGTTTAAATACTGAAAACTTGCTGCATTTGACATGTCATTCTAAAGCATGAAACTTTACAATGCTTTGTTTCCAAATAGGTTTCTATCTAAAGAAAACATAATGAAAAGTAAAATAATGGACATGGAATTATATGTTTCTCTTTGTGTGATAATTCAACTGGGTTGTCTCTGCTCCCCATTCTCAAGCTCTCTAGTTCAACATACCAAGGAAAAAAGAAAGCAAAAAAGATTAATTTATTAGAAATAGAAAAAAAATAATTTAAATCATTATATATCCCAAGAAACATACTTTGTAATTACTTTTGTTCTTGTAATCTTGATACATTTTTTCTCTCTTTGCAGGTTTTGTTGTGTATGTAAAACTTAGGTTTACTGTCCAACTGTTATCTAGCATGTCACAATAAACATTTGAGTTGCAGAACCATTTTTTATCAAATTTTCTCTAATGTTATGTCTCTGTCGTGGTTTAAGCCTCACCCAGGCTAATAACTCACAAAGTTTTACTCAATCACTCACTCCCCTCTTTTCCTTCCCCCAGTCCCGGGGGCATGGGGAGGAGAAGCGAAAGAATAATGCAACTCTCACAGGTTGAGATAAGAACAGTTTAGTGACTAAGGTATAACACAAATCACTACTGCTACCATCAGTAATAATAATGGCAGAGAAGTAAAAGAGAAATACAAGGAAAGAGAATACAACTGCTCACCAAGCCCAACCCAGCCAGTGCAGCACCCAGCAGCGAACCCCCCACTGCACCACCACACCCTTCTGGGTCTCTGCTCCCCATCTTCACATCCTGGGCATGATGTGCTGTGGTATGGAATAACCTCTTTGGTCAGTTTGGGTCAGGTGTCCTGTCTCTGCTTCCTCCTGGCTTCCCCTCCTCCCTGGCAGAGCATGAGACTCAGAAAGTCCTTGGCCAGACCAAAACATTAGCAAGCAGTAACTGAAAACACTGGTGTTATCAGCGCTGTTCCAAGTCCCAAAATCAAAAACACAGCGCTGCACCAGCTACCAAGAAGGATTAAAAACGACTGCTGCTGCTGAACCCAGGACAGTCTCTAAGATGGGAAGACCTGTTTTGGAGAAGTCAGGGGATTAGTTACTTATTTTTTCTGTATGGACATACTTGCTTTTTTTCATTACAATCCTGGTGACTTTTTTGGGTTTCCTCCATTGCAGGTGTTTATAGTGTTCAAAACCTGGACTTTAAAGTGTGAGACTTTAAAGTCTCTCAAGGAACAAGAGAGAAAAAAAGCCTTCATGAATGACACAGAGAAAGAAACTGCAAAGCTGATATTGTTTTCAGTATTCAAATAAAATTTCATGCTTATTATTAGAAGAAAACAAATTCCATGACACATGAAAGTGCATCTAAATCTCTCTTGTCCTGAAGAGTGTCAGTAAGAAAAAAACCTTAATGTCTAGAGTGATGTCTCCACGACCCTTCAATTTAATGAGCCTGGATTGAGTCCCAAACATAGGAAGATTGAATGGTAACAAAACTTCAGATATGATCAAACAGATCTTTAAAAACAGTGTATACAAAATGCTTTTGGTTGCGACTTTTTTGGGTTGTGGGTTTTGCTTTTTTTATTAGAAAAGAAGCATGGTAGTTGATTGGAAGAAAGTTTGCCAGGAACACAGAGGAAATATATTTAAAGCTATACTTTAGGAACACAATAATAAAAAAAACCCACCAACCTCTAAGTCTTGTTACCTCTAAGTCTTCTTCTTCAGAACTCTTGTCCTTTAAAATATCTGCATTGCTAAATGACAGATTGAGACAACTTTCCACAAGTGTAGTGATAAAACTATTGTGATAAATTTGTTCATTATATCACTACCATATCAAAACTCCTCAGATCAATTCAAGTGTTAAAAAAGAATACTGAAAAAAAAAAAACAAACAAACAAAAAAACCAACCAACCAACCAAACAAAAACAAACAAAAAAAACCCCAACTAGACCAAGATTCTTTATAATGCCTTTCTTTCAGATGTCCTGGTCAGATCCATCCCACCTGCAACCCTCTGTGCCTACATTATGAATTTTTTCTGGCTCCCCCTGGAAAAGACCCTTGCACTAATGAGGAGGTAGGACAAGAACTCTTTATTTTCTGAAGAGTTTTTCTGTCATAGCAAAATTTATTCTTAAGCCTCACAATAATGATATATTTAGAGGCTATCTGGACCACAGCCAAGTGAGAAAGTTTTTGCTTTTAGCAGTTAATATACACTCTGTAAACAATAAATAAGCCATTTTTTTTCAATTCTTGTTCCCAGATGGATTTGAAAATGTGTCGACTCCTTCCACTAGCTGAATGTCATCTGCTACTGCGATCTCAGTTCTATCCCTCTCTCCCAGATGTTCTTTTATTGCATACATTTGGAAAACAGCTGCCATTAAACAGGGTGAAATATTTTCCAGATACCATATGTTTAGAACCTTTAGAAAGTGTTCAAGAAGGTCCTAGTATGATATTTCTGACTGCTTGGCTTTCAAAACTTCTCTGCTCCAACCGCCTCTCAGAGGCAGGCTCAGCCACAGGGTCAGATCAGGCTGCTCAGGGCTTTATCCAGCACAAGCTGGAAACCCTCCAAGGAGAGAGACAGCAGCAATTCCTTGGGTTTTAGCCTTATTGTTCATCTACATACTTCCAGCCTCCCTGGCCTTGCTCAACTGGCTTCCCTCCAGGATCCAGAGCCTTCTACACAAAGCTGACTCTGGCTGACTGTGTGTTACTTTTGCCCCAAAGGCATGGTATCTGTGTTGGCCTTTTCCTCCCACCAGCCCCAGTCCCTCCAGATGGCAGCCCTGTCTCCATAGGTATCAACTGATCTCCACCCCTGGCATCGCCTGCAATCTTAACATAGTGCACTTCGTGAGCTCCCCAGGTCACAGACAGAGTTGTTGAACAGGACAGGAGGCACCCCATGGGAACCCATGAGGCACCAGCTTCCAGGCAGATATGACCTAGTGCCTACCGCCTCTGAACCCAACTGTCCAATCATGCATTAAACAACCAGGCAAGGCACCAACCCAGACACCCTAATTTTCAGCTTGGCTACAAGGACATTATGGGAGAATGCCTGAAGCTTTGTTGACATCCCCTGTTCTCCAGTTACACACAAATCCAGCCATTTTATCACTGAAAGCAACAAGGTTGATCAGGCACCAGCTCCTGTTCAAACCACACTGGCTGTTCCCATCACCTTTGTCTCCCTCATGTGCTCACAGTTGTTCCGAAGAGGATTAATTTCATGATTTTCTCAGGGACCGAAATCAAACTGACTAGCTCACTGTTCCCCACACCACTTTTCTTGTCCTTTTTGAAGATGGGTGTGACATTTGTCTGTCTCAAATTGCTGATAATCTCCTCTAATATCCACAGTTATTCAAAGATATTGGATGGTGGCATTTACAAGGATGCCAGTCAGCTTACTCAGGTGTAGTCCTCATGCTTATGTCCTGCAGAACTGTAAGGTTTGAGTTCATGTAGAAGCGCCTGAATCAACCCTCATGTGCTGTTGGTCCTTCTTATTTTTCTAATCACCTTGGAGGTGCTGATGCAAACTGTTTTTTTTTCTTTAATTAGATGCCTGTTTTCAAGAGAACAACAGCATGAGGCTTTTCTGGCATAAAAATCCCTGTTAAATAACATCTATACTACAAGAAGTCTGTGTTTTATGTAGAGATACAACGCACATTCACAATGTACATGTACATACAACCCTACACTCCACAAACATATGCACAAAAGAAAGAACTTCAGATGGAGAAAAATACTAATTTTCTGACAAAAATGTTGAAAAAATAGTCCCTGTAAGCTTCTGAAAAATACCAATATTTTTGTTATTACTTATTGTCATAAAGATATCTTTTTATACTAGAACTTCTCTTTTTTATATTTGACATGCTGTGGGTATTTTGTTTTATAGAAATGGTTCCAATCTTGAAAGCCTGTGGGAAAAAAAAAAAATTAAATAAAACAACTGACTGTCATATAGGGCGTATTCTGAAGACAAAACAAGCCCAGGTTTCAATTTAAATATCTGCAGTTGCAATATGTTCTTTAACTAAATCCATATGCATCAGTAAAAGCAAAAAAGATATCACAGTGAATCATATGAAAAATTACAGTATGCAAATGACATTATACTACAGTATGATTGCTATTCACTCATATAATTTATATATAAGTGCCTGGTTTGAACAAGAGGAGGGGAAGAAAACCATTCTGTTGTAAACTTAAAACATTTTAAACCATTTGCAGTCACATGTGCTGAAGGTGGAAATGCTTGCAGACTGTGTTATGCATTTAGTGAGAAATGCTACTAATGGTTGGCATGGTGACTCAGTAAGAAAGCCAGAGGGCTCACTTGTAAATCACTGTGAACTCCAAATACAGTGCTTTGATTCCTAGAGCTATCAGTCAAACTGAGAATCACAGCCATGGCAATTAGCAGCGTGTTTCCAAAGTTCATCACAGAAAGCAGTCTCATTGCTTCTTCGAGTATTTGCCTTCCTGAAACCATGCTGTAGTGCAGGAGGAGAGTGTACAACATGATCAACAGATTGACAGTCAACAAGAGTCTGCTGTAGGGAATTTCAAATAGGGTTGCAATCTCATTATAAGGCCATGACAAATCACTTGATCCAATTTCCTTACAGGGGTTAGAAAAAGACAAAAGCAGGAAAACTGTAGGGGAGTTATTATGATGATGCTGGTGAAGGAAACTTGAGAACAGAAGTGTAGAGTTGTGGGGCTTTGTCCTTTCTCCTCTAATGCACAGCATAACTTGGTGCATCATTCCAGTATATGCAGTACTTTTACATTGCCTCTGGGACTCAGTTGCGTTCAAGAAATCAACGCATGTGCTGGTAGAAACTGGCAATTGCTTCTGTCCAAGAAAGACAAACTGGTTCAACAGCTGAACTAGGAGGAAAATGGAGGGCGACATCTTTCACCCAGAGAAATAGATGAAGAAGAGGGATGTGGTGAAAAAAGGGAAGGGAAGGGAAGGGAAGGGAAGGGAAGGGAAGGGAAGGGAAGGGAAGGGAAGGGAAGGGAAGGGAAGGGAAGGGAAGGGAAGGGAAGGGAAGGGAAGGGAAGGGAAGGGAAGGGAAGGGAAGGGAAGGGAAGGGAAGGGAAGGGAAGGGAAGGGAAGGGAATTCTCAAAGTTGTTTCCTGTGGTATGTCCTGTCCTGTCAGCAGGAGCTGAGCTGAGGGTGAGTGTATCTTCTTCAGAATATCCCCTGGACTTTTCAACTTCAGCAGGGCTGAAAAAGCAGATGCAAAATACACTCTTTTGGAGTTTAATCACCTTTGCAGGGGAGGGAAAAGGGGAGCACTGGAAAAGTGAGAGATATTTCTGCATGGCTTTCATCAAAAAATCCATGAGAAGCCCAAGATTTCATTTACAGGACAATCCTCAGTGCAACTGCTATGCCATAAGAAAAGGTTTGAATTTCTATTCTGCTTTCATATGAGCTAACATATGGAGATTAATTAATTAGTAGAAGCATCAGGCAGTTTTAATTGGGTCGTGGACATATTAAACTGAGTTAAAATCCCTTTAGTTCTATAAAAACCTAATGATAGACAGCCAAATCTCATTGTCTCAGTTGAAAACTTGGGAGAGGAAGCTCAGGATAAGCAAATCATTCCTTGGATCTCCTTCTTGCTGTTAAGAGTTTCAACTTGTGGTCCTGTAGAACAAGAGTGGATATGGAATTTCCTGACTGATGTTCACCTTGGAGACAAAGAGAAAACTTTTCCTAATTCTATCCATCTATTTTGTTTGCATTCAATTTTCTAACTGCAACACTCCCCACAACTTTTTATTAGGAAAATGGGAAAAAGGGGCTCCATATTTTTTTTTACTGCATCTTTAAACTAAACATCTTCTACACTACTCCACAGAAAAAAACAGTGGCTGGACCCATACTGTCTGCTCTGTACATGATCACACTAGGACTGAGCAGGTGTATTAGTTCTTAATGGACCATGGATCTTACCACTATACAGGTTTAGAACAGATTCCCACGTGTTAGCAACTATTTCTATGAAGCAATATAACACAAGAAGTAGTGACTTAAAGAAAACAAAATATGCATCCAGATTATTGATTATGTTTCTTTTAGAAGACTGGGTGTTTATTATTAGGAGAATAAATGGGTAACTATTTGCATTTCTACAATAAATATGGTCCACAGTTTAAGGAGATACCAGCAGGATCATCTTAATGGGGAAAGTAATAGCATTTTGACTGTAAGGGAAAAAGAAATATTAGTAGAACAAGAACTAACAGAATATATTAAAAGAAAAGAATGTATATGGGAGATACCACAACGAAAAAACCATGTAAAAATACTCTCAGCAAGACACTGAATCAAATAACCTTGAAAGCATGAAATGAAAATGATCATTATGCAAGCTGAAGGGGAAAAAGCATAAAGAAGAGATAAAGCAGGACTTGTAAAAACAAAAATTAAAGAAAGAAAAAAAATCATTCAATTACAATTAAAAATAGATTGAAAATGTATTAAACTAAAAATATTTTTACAAACCAAGAGAAAATTAACATGATAATTCCTGAATTCCAAAAGAAGCAACATAAAATGTGTGAGGAAATAATGAATGCAGGATTTATTCCACATGTAATAAAACTAACATGCCCAGAAGTTACACCAACAGCAAAATGGTTGACTTTAAAGTATAAAGGAGTGAAATTACTAACGATGTACAAAATTTCCAAGTATACATGTCATGGGTTCAGCAGTAGCAGTCATTTTTCTCCCTCTTGGTAGCTGGTGCAGCACTGCGGTTTTGATTTCATGCCCGGGAGCAGCGCTGATAACACCAGTGTTTTCAGTTACTGCTTGGCAATGTTTTATTCTGGCCAAGGACTTTCTGAGTCTCATGCTATGCCAGGGAGGAGGGGGAGCCGGGAGGAAGCAGAGACAGGACACCTGACCCAAACTGACCAAGGAGCTATTCCATGCCGCAGCATGTCATGCCCAGGATGTAAAGTACTGGGGGCAGGAACCCGAATTGGCTCTCTCTCTCTCTCTCGGCTCGGTTGGACGGTATCCTTTTCCCTTGTATTTGCCTTGTCATTATTATTATTATTGGTGGTAGCAGTAGTGATTTGTATTATATCTCAGTTACTGGAGTGTTCTTATCTCAACTCGTGGGAGTTGCATTCTTTCGTTTCTTCTCCCCATTTCCCCACCATCGGAGTGAGGGGGGAGAGGGGGGGAAAAGGAGGGAGAAGTGAAATTTACGGCTTAAACCGCGACAGTGTGTATCTGTCCATCCATTTCACAGCAGAGGGGTGGTGACAAGAGCAAATTCAAGCCTGAAGATGACACTGGTGCTGTTACGAGTTGCACATATCTGGCTTAAACCACGACAATACATTTAACATGTTCACCTATTTTATATGCATCAAGAACATCTTGCTCCATTTCATCTGTACAGGTACAAGTGGATAAAGAGAAGAAATGAAATGGAGGCAAAGAACATGTAATTTCAAAATCAGCACCATAATTTTCAAGGTTGCATATGCAGCAGCAAGATCTACCAAATAGTTTTTATAGTTATAGGTAAAAGTAAGGTCCTTATTTGTTTTATAAGCAGGCAGGATGCCTGATTTGCTATAGGAGTCAACTCTTGTCCATGCAATCTGGCTATAAGTGCTGGGAAACTAGAGCAAAATCTGATACCAGTACTGTGGAGTGACTTGTACCATCCAAATTTCTTTGTTGTCCAGGAGACAAATACACTATTGTTACAGACTGATTGCAAAAGATTCATAAGAAGATTTTACAACTGGGAAAGAAAGCCTTTGGTTCAAAACCTGCTGCAAGTGCAGGTGTTGCCCAAGTCTTCTCTTTATTTGCAATTATTTAAAATATACTAGGATTTCCAGATAGTGGGCTGGATACCTTACCATTCCTACCAGCCTTATAAATTCAAAATTAGGAAGATTAGTGTTTCAGTGTTGTTTTACAAACAATCTTTTAACAGCAGTTATGACGTAAACTGTCATTGCTTCTTTCTGCTACTTCATTGATCATTACAATAACTCACACTCTGTGTTCACACAAGAGTTTTGACAGTGGTATAATAACTTTTTTTCAATATTCAATTCAATTCAAACTGTACTGACTCTGGGGGAGTAATAGGCAGAGGAGAGCCATGACTTCTTAAACCTGTTTACACTATACATAGAAACCAATCATAGACTACAACATAGAAACAACCCATGAAAGGTGCAAACCCTGATTTTTTGTTTTGTTTCCCACTCTTTATATCTCACTGATCATTGCACCGTGACACACTATTTGTACATGTGCAGTAGGAACAAAGTAAAACAAGTGTTCTGTCTTTTAGATGGAGCAAACTAAAAAAACTCTGAAGCACCCCTTTTTTTCTTTTTTTTTAATTTTTTCCCTTTTTTTTTTTTTTTAATCATATTGTTCTTTGCAAGGAGATATACAACTAATTGGTATTGCTAAATGCGTAACTGTTCCAGCTGAATACTGTGGTAGAAATGCAGAAAGATGACAGTGAGGAAGAGGCCAGTGGAAAAAGAGAGTCAGCGACTCTTTAAAGCACTAATGATACTGTCAGTCGCAGTATCAGTCTAGAGCCCCATTTAATATGCAGCTAGGTAGAGGAGACCACATTAATCTGAGCAACAGAAGACTTTCGGTAAGTGCATACTATGAGTGTAGACAGTAAAAATGAAAACATTAACTGTGAAAGCTCTGCAGGAAAGACCATGGTAATTGTAAGAATTGAAAAAGGAGTACAACAAGATGCAGAGATGAACAAGTAAGAGGGAAAGTGTTTTTCTCTCTTCCTCTGAAATACAAAATGCTATGCATTTGCCAGCTGAAATGCACTTGTAAAAATTACATTTTCTTGTTTTATTTTGCACATTATAAATTCTGTCAGAATACAAAATTCCTGGATCGTACCATGACTTTAATATTACAGTAGCATCATTTGTTTAATACATCAAACAGGTAGAATCACTTCATTCTTTTTAAAGTCTTCTTTTTTTGTGTGTGCTACTACAGCTAATGTCTTCTAGAAAAGAGCTGTTGACTTAAGCTGACAGTTTTACCTGTTGTTTTAACAGTGGGGAAACCAAGCAAGGTGATGCGTGAAGGCAAACCTGTTGATAAATAGAGGACAGCTTTTCTACCAGAAGTAGAGAAAAGGACCACAAAATAAGGGTTTAGGTGATTAATAAATCTTTATGTATGGTGGAAATGAATGGATCACCCAGCAACATACTACCATTCTAAAAAAGCGTCCTGATGTCATCAGAACCCCTTGCTTGTAAGCAAGGACACTAAGAGGCTTTTGATATCCAGCAAGCATTCAAGCCTCCATCATGGGAATTTGGCACATGTATTGCTCCCACATTAGCTTGCTTGAAGATACCTGTCTGCATCACAGCTGAAGTTGCATACCCTCTGGTTTCTTGGGTCAAATGCCCCACCTAGAAAATTGTAGATCACATAAGGAGTTTAAGTGAACGCTGAACTCCTTCACTTAGTGCATAATTTGCTGTGTGACATGTGCATCACTTGACTGCAAGATGAGGTGCACTCAGGCATAGCAGGAAAGCCAGCAGCAGGGACAGATTACTATGACCTTGGACCTTTTATAGAATCTCTGTGAAGCTGATGAGGAGATCCTGCCTCCAGCCACCTCTGTTTCTCTTGGCACCTCAGTGGTTAGCAGGCAACAAGGATCTGAGCTGGAGTAACAGTTGAGAATATCGGCTGCGCCTTCTGAGCTAAAAAGCACATCTCAGCAAGAGCACAAGTGCTGCATCTCTATCACGCTGGTAGTTCCATTCTCCTTGACCCAATAAAACAAATGCTCCAGGGACAGAGCTTCTCTTTCATTCCCATAGCAATACCTAAAGAAAACTCAACTGCATGAAAGAAATTTTGCAAGCCCTGGATTCTACTGGTCCATGGAGCCAATTTTTTGTTACATTAAACCAGTAAATTTCTGATAGAGGTTTGTCTGAAGACAAGCTTCTTCTGTTTTCTAGAGATTACCTTTATCCTGTGTTTCTGTTGTGTTTTAACTCCACCCGGCACCTAAGCCCCACACAGCTGTTTGCCCACCTTCCCCCAAGGGAGAGAATAGGAAGGGTAAAAGTGAGAAAACTCATGGGTTGAGATAAAGACAGTTTAATGGGTAAAACAAAAGCTGTACACACAAGTAAAGCAGAAAAAGGAATTCATTCACCACTTTCCCATGGTCAGGCATATGTTCAACCATGTCCAGGAAAGCAGGGCTCCATCACATGTAACAGTGACTTGGAAATACAAAATGCCACAACTCTGAATGTCCTCTTCCCTTCCTTCTTCTTCCCCCAGCTTTGTATACTGAACATGACACCATATGGTATAGGATATCCCTTGGGTCAGTTGGAGTGAGCTGTCCTGACCAAGTCACCTCCCAGCCTCTTGTGTCCCACCAGCCTACTCACTGATGGGGTGAGAGCCAAAAAAGGCCTTGACTCTGTGTCAGCACAGCCCAGCAATAGCGAAAACATCCCTAAATTATCAACATTGTTTCCAGCAGAAATCCAAAACATAACCCAATATCAGCCACTATGAAGAATATTAACTACTCCAGCCAAAATCAGTACACTCTTTTATCTTCCTGTTGTAGAACCTGGCTGCAATGCTGTCCCTCAATGGAAGAGTGGCAGAAATCTCATTCACTCCTATTCCAGGGGACACTAGAAATTCTTTGAAAAGCAAGAAGGACCATATGAATTCCACAGTCCAAATGGATTCATTCTAAATATACATGTGAGGGGGAGATTAAAAGAAAAAATAAACTATAACTTGATTATCTGTAGACTTCTTTCAGAAAAAGATGGTAGTAACACCGGCTGTTGGATTTGGACAGCCTCCAAAGATGAGCTCTAGGTGATTTTCATTTCCCAGGTTCTCTGCTAAACTTCTTGTACCTGGGCTGGTGTCATGGTTTAAGCCTCACCCAGGCTAATAACTCACAAAGTTTTAGTCTCTCACTCACTCCCCTCTTTCTTCCCCCAGTCCCGGGGGATGGGGAGGAGAATTAAACGAATGCAACTCACACAGGTTCAGATAAGAACAGTTTAGTAACTAAGGTATAACACAAATCACTACTGCTACCACCAGTAATAATACAAGAGAAATACAAGGAAAGAGAATACAACTGCTCATCAAGCCCGACCCCGCCAGTACACCCCCCAGCAGTGAACAGCCCAGTACCAAAAGCCTGACCATGCCGTTCACCCCCAGTGCACTCCCACCGCCTTCCGGGTCTCCGCCCCCCGACTTCACATCCTGGACAGGACGTGCTGTGGTATGGAATAACCTCTTTGGTCAGTTTGGGTCAGGTGTCCTGTCTCTGCTTCCTTCCGGCTTCCCTCCTCCCCGGCATAGCATGAAACTCAAAGTCCTTGGCCGGGCCAAAGCATTGTCAAGCAGAAACTATAAACACTGGTGTTATCAGCGCTGCTCCCAGGCCCAAAATCAAAAAACACAGTGCTGCACCAGCTACCAATAAGGAGAAAAAACGACTGCTACTGCTGAACCCATGACAGTTGGTGAAGATGTTTTTATCTTCTAGGCTTTCCTCAGCAAGTACTCGTAGTGGAAGAAAAATGATGCCAGTCTTTGCCATTAGACATAATGCAAAAGGACAAAATCACTAAAAGTACTAGACATCAATATGGCAAAATACTGTTAAAACAATGGAAAAGTAGAGGGTGTCATAGCCGCTGACCTACAACACAAGCATTTCTCCCTTTTTCTTGTAGCCTACCCCTCCGCTGGAGACTTGAACTGCCAAGGAAAGCATTAAGAAAACAATTTTGCTGTGGAGAAAGTTTTAGAAAGACCTAAAAAGTTATTGAGTTAATAATAAAATAATGGTTCTGAGCCAGAAACTGTAGAACAGTTGGAATATTGTGTAGCAATACTTTTAAGATTTAATTGGTAAAACTTGAAATTTAAAAGATATGTTCAGATTTATAGTAAAGAGTAGCAAGAGTGATGAATAGACAGATAATTATATTTTAATGTCAAGAGGATGCAATTGATATATGTCTGATTTTTCAGATGCTTTTATAGAAAGAAGTAGACCTGAACTGCCAGAGGTATTCTCACCACAAAAGCAACTCCTGTAATACTTTATAGTGTGTGCTGCCTGTTAGGTGCAGGACGAACTTGGTTTTTTTATGGACCACCGGGGTCCCGGGGATACAAATGTCATTTTACCTTCTCAAGTCACCAGCATATATGATGGAGGCCTGCTTTTCTGGAGATGGCTGAACACCTGCATGACCGTGGGAAGTGGTGAAAGAATTCTTTGTTCTGCTCTGCTTGTGTGTGTGGCTTCTACCTTACTTACTAAACTCTCCTTGTCTCAACCCGGAATTTTTCTCACTTTACCCTTCTGATTCTGTCCCACATCCCACTGGGGAAAGTGAGCAAGGGGTTGTGGGGTTTAGTTGCTGGCTTGACTTAAATCACAACACTGTTCCACATCTGTTTATTTTCCTTGTCATTCATATTCTCTGTTTGTTCAAATGGTTCCCCTCTAGGACTAGTCATCTGTTCTTTACAGGATGTGCGCTCTTACCATAAATGTCATGTTAATTTGTTTAAAAAATATGGCAAAGATGGATTTTTATTTATGGATAGTTATAGTAAGAATCTAAATGTATTGCCCTTTGTGTTTTAGACAAGAGATATTAATAGACTAACAATGAATCACTAGCTCTTAAAAAAAAATAAAAATAACAGTTCTCAAATAGAAAGTTAATTTTTTTCTGTAAGCGTCTGCAGGTTTTAATTCTGTAGGACTCAAGGTTCTAGGCATCTATTATTCCTAGAAGTGCCAAAAGTGTTCTATGAAGGGTAAGAATTGTTCGGAGAGTAATAAAGAATAGGATTTCCTCTCCCTCAAAACTTACCACTTCTCTCTTTTTTCCCATCTCACCATCCATTTTCCTGGTGGAAAACACCTCTGGGTTCTATAAAACACAAGCACATTTTTTTTTCACATAGACAAATACAGACGCCTCAAATTTAAACAGTATGCAAGTTTCATGAGGCAACATCATACAACTTCAGAAATTGTGAATAATTATAGTCTTACTTCTTATAAATAAATAAATAAATAAATGTGTGGAGGCATGGATGGAGAGAGAGGTGTCCCAAAACAGTGGAGTAAAAGGATGAAGATCTGACTTCTTTCATGAGAAGCTGACATGGAGTGTTCAGTCATCATCGTTTTAGGAATAGGACTGTTGCTAAGCAACAAGTCTCACATAATCTTGCTCAGCTTTTGTAGCTGAAGAAAATTGAGGCAAGGAAAAGTTTGGAAAGCTAATGAGGAAAATATAGCTTCAGTGCAGAACAATCAATAATGGACCTGACCAGAAAATAAACCATTAATGGGGGCAGAGAAACCAAAGCTACTTATAGATACTTAAAACCAAACTTACTTCTTTTGGGTAAGTTTAATTGGTTGCACACTGTTTTTCCTTAATTCTGTGTCTTTTAAGGAAGGTACTACCACTTCCTCGGATGTGATTTCAATAATATGCCTAAACTTTCCTGATCAGTAATATTTAACATTAGAGAAAATAATGTAGTATATCTTTTGATTTATGTAATTTAAACTTTCAATAAACTACATATCCTACAAAAGCACTGAGACAATGAATGGCATCACTTTTCAATTTTGCATGGATTCCTAAAATTAAAGTTTAAACTGGAGCAAAATTCCCAAACATCTTTTTAAGTCAATATCAGATATTTACTTAAATGAGCACTACTGGTTTTAGAAGACACTGTGCCAGCCAAAATGCATGAAGACAACAATGATATTTTCACTTTCTCCTTGAATTCAGCTATTCTAGTATTGAGTCTGATAATTTGTTGTCATAGTATTCCTACTTGGGCTTAATGGTCTGAAGATTTCAGCCTATGGCATCCAGTGAAAAGAATGACATGTGCTTTTTATTAGTAGCCTGTAAAAGATCATAGGTCAGATGATTAACTGCAGTTACTAGAACTAGAAATCATAATGAATTGTTAGGGTTTTTTTATTGTTGTTTTGGTGAAAGTAGTACTATAAATGCAAGTCAGCTGGATATGATCTTTCCGTTGACTCACATCAGACTATTCTGTTACTAAAACAAAGTAAATGTAACATGAACATGACCTATGCAACTTGACAGCCTGACAGACAAGTGCTTTAATCTTAAAAGACCAACAATGACTCATAATGTGAAGGAAAGCAAAAATTTGAAGCCAAATTTTGCCAATACACAGACTTTAGCACAAGCACACATGGTAGAGATCATGCTTTAGCAGACAATGTGATTAAAAGAAAAAACAAAGGAAAATAAACACAGGTGTCATTAATCATGGCTATGTACTTATTAAAGGAGAAAAGAAATATAGAACATTGGTACATAAAAAATTGTTTTAGTTATAATCTTCCTTATGTCTTCCTGTATGGAAGCCTTCAGTAGCGCTTAGGTTTTTTCAAGGCAGACTTGCTTTTGGAAAAAACGAAAAAACCTTATTCCCAAAATTGATAGAGGATCACATGAGTACAATTTTTAAGTCTTTAAGGTTGAGAGACATGATCCATACTACTTTCTCAGAAGGGATAATTCAAGGAAAAGTCTTGGAACAAAAATGATCATTAAGAGTGCTGAATTCCAATAAATCTTATCATTTCTCTTTATTTGTCAAGTTTATCATACGCCTCCCTATCCACACAAAAATGTTGATGACAGTTTACAAGCAGGATAAGCCATCAGTATGCTATAAGCAATTCAGTATCAAATTAAAGTGATGATAATGAAAACATTAACCTCATTTGTTAGGGGCAGTATGGCAAAATTCATCTCTGCATGGCGCAGAAGTGGAAGACTGCTTTTTCTTGATCTTCTCTGCTTCTGTTTGTTTGGTCCTAATGCTGTTGTTAGTGGCTTACTAGCAGGGATGAGCAGGAAAGAGCTGTAAAGTTGAGTGATGGGATCAGAGCATGCTGCTGCTTGTTCATTGCTGAACATTCTATATTCTTTTCTTCTGTGAATGACTAAAGCATATTTCTGTCATGGCTTACGAAATTTAAAATATCTGCGTCTGTCATCCTTTTATTTTCCCAGCACCTTCATGAGGTTGCTTTGCTACTTTTAACTTATGGATAGGTGTTATGCTTCTACACATATACACCAATGATTTTTCCTCGGCTTGAAGGTTTTCTACTTTTGACTTTGTGATAAGATATTCCAGAATGCATTCAAAGGTATCTTATGTCTAAGTTAAACTCAGATTTCCTCTTTGGTTTAGCAACATTTAGTAGGAGTTGAAATTTCAGATTTATCTTTTTATTCTTGTTTTGTATGCAAAGTTATTCTGACCTCGTAGGTCCTTCGTGGCACAATCCTTACACAGAATCTTTAGCCTTTGTTATTCTTACAAGAAGGCATCATCTTTTAATCAGTTTTGTAGAGGAGATTGTTATCTGCTTTAGGTAGACAAATCACTGTTAAATAATTAATTAATTTTTTTATTTAATTTTGACATTTTATGATAATACATTTTTCTTAATGAAGGAGCTGTTTAATTTCACCCTGATTTATTTGTGTATCTCGTAGCTACAAGAGAGTAGATGTTCCTGAGATCCACAAATTATTTTAAGAGGAATTTCTCTGAGGTAGGCTGATCCTTTCTGCACAGCTCCCCTGGCTCTATCTAAGTTCAGTTTTCTCAGCCAGTAAACACAGTTTGACCAGTCTGTAAGAAAATACTGTCAAAGTAAGAAAACTGGATTCAAAGTCATGCTTATGCTGAACTACTCATTCTGAAATGCAAACTGTTGATTGCAGTTAGCAGTGTTGATGCAAAGAACAGGTGAAGAGTCTCAAAACAAACTGAGTTTGGGAATAGAATGGTTTCTAACATGAGCACCACTGGCAAAAAGTCTCATTTTACTTCAGAAAACACAGAAGAATAGTGTTCAGTACAGTAACACAAGCCTAACAAGGAATATGGGCAGTTAGTAAGTATTAAATTCATGTCACCTTGCTTTCACTGTATCTGCACCAAAGTTGGTCAAATAAGAGCTATAGTGGTCGTGCCTCCAGTCATACAGAGTTTCCTTATTATTTTAATAACTAGTTTTAAATATTGAGCAAATACATTTAGACTTAGTAGAAAGATGAGCATCAAGTCATTACTGTTTTGACTTCTGTTTAATTAATTCATTAATTAAATAATTGTAAATGCCCACGTAAAAGATTTTTCTTATGATCATTAGATTTTATGGTCATTACGCTTTCTTATAGTCGTTAGATCTTATGGTCATTACACCTTTCTTATAGTCATTACATCTTAAGGCCAGAAGACCTTTCTTATGGTCATTAGACATTACATTACATTACATCACATCACTTATTTCTGTGGTAAGCCAATTAAGAAGCCTTTACAGTCTGATTTTTCTACCCATAGCATTTCCAGCTCAAATGTCATGACAAGATGATAACAGGCAATGGGAGAGAAGGAGGGTGTATCAGGGAAGAAACATGCTCTGTGGGCTTCCTTGTGGGCACAAATTTTGAGCTTCCAGGAGAGTACCAAACAGTCTGAAGAGATATATTCCTCAGAAATTAAAAAATAGTTCTGTTACTGACACCTTCACTTCACAGTCTTCTGTGCATAAAAACAGAATTTAAAAAACAAAATAACAAAAAAAAAAAAACCAAACCCAGACATCCCCTCAAAAAAAAAAATAATAAAATCAAGGTCTTACAATTACAATCATTAGGTTCTCTGCAGAGATAACATTTGTTGAACCAGCAATTATTATAAAGTCCCAGACCAAAGAAGTTCTCCATATATCATTTTGGGGATGTCACACTGCCCTAGGTTCAGCAGTAGCAGTCATTTTTCTCCTTCTTAGTAGCTGGTACAGTGCTGTGTTTTTGACTTGCAGTCGGGGAACAGCACTGATAACACCAGTGTTTTCAGTTGCTGCTCAGTAATGTTTACTCTGACCAAGGACTGTCTGAGGCTCATGCTCTACCAGGCAGGAGGGGAAGCTGCGAGGAAGCAGAGACAGGACTCCTGACCCAAACTAACCAAAGAGGTATTCCATACCATGGCACAACATGCCCACTATATAAACTGGGAGCAGTTACCTGGAAGGGTTAGATCACTGCTTGGTCAGGCTGGGTATCAGTAGGTGGGTGGTGAGCAGTTGTATTTTCTTCCTTTTTCTTCCCATATCATTATTATTATTGGTGATAGTGGCAGTGGTTTGTGTTATACCTTAGTTACTGGACTGTTCTTATCTCAACCCATGGGAGTTGCATTCTTTCGATTCTCCTCCCCATCCTTCCAGGAGCCGGGGGAGGAAGGGGGGGAGTGACAGAGAGACTGTGGGTTTTCTGAGTTACGGCTGGGCTTAAACCACGACACACACTGCATATGTTTTCATAGTACAATATGCATCTCCTTATTTCTTGTCTTGATCCTTAAGTTATTTGCGGTTAGAAATCTTTTATAATGAACGTGCACACTTCTGTCTTTTCACAAGAAAGAATATTCCATTCTGTAAATATATTTCAGTCTATTTCTGCAATTATGTTTCACCTAAATCTGCTCTTTATCAGCTGAATCCCTCAGATATTGCCTTCTAATGAATGGGTGGATAGCAGTTCCTCCTCAACTGTCCAATGATCCCTAATGTTAGACTGTAAAAGCCAAAAGGGTTTCCAGTTGAGAGTTGCTGCAGGGAAATCTTATGGTGAGGCAGATTACTATAGGATTTTTAGAAGAAATTATAACTTTTTTTGTATTGTAAATTGTAGTTCTAGACTCTAATGCAAAAGAGGGGTAACCTATCCTGTTTGCACTGCAGTGGAAATCTGTACTGCCGCCCCATAACCATGCCAGACTAAGTAGCAATGCCAGACTAAGGCAGTAGGAGTCAGGCAAAGCCAAGCAGAGTCACGTTCACATAGTAGTAACCATCAGAAGTTCCCTGTCTTTTTAACTTCAAGGTGGTGCCGTTGCAGTGTTAGCCAACAGTGAGCAGTTGTAGTGACCCAACACAGCTGCTGCACACACGACAGGCAAGTAGCTGGACTCTGGCCATTGTTCCCATTGGTCGTCCCCAGCAGCAGCCACCCCAGCCCCTCTTCCCATTCCCTCTCAAGAGTTGTGCTGTTGGCATGTTCTGAGTTTTGTGATACACATCTGTGTACTGCATGTCTGACTCCTGAAAATAAGAAGCTAATAGCACTAATTAGAGCTAAGCACACCATAGGCAGCTGCACTGTGTGTCTTCCCACATGGGCTTACCAATATTAGTCACTTTTGGCCTGTTCCATGTCTTCTATTCTGGCCCCATGCTATTGTTTGCCCTATGCTTCCTGTCAGTCATGTCAAATAATCATGCCATTTTTTTTTTTTATTGTTTAATGGAGAAAATGTTAGCTAAATGAGGAAGTTGGAGACTGCCATTATTAACCTATTATGCACTTTTAATTCAGGCCTCCAGGGGAAGAAGGTCCTTGTTGATTCATCTCAGGAAGGAAGGTATCCCAATTGCCATCTACATTTCCTTCAGTTTTAAATCCCTATCTTTATTTATTCCATATTAATTTACATGCTGTAAATTCTAATAAACACCTTTCCTTACTTGCTTACTGTTCTGTTTTGGGATTTTTACTAGACTTAAAACTACTGAGTAGATGACTAGAGGACTTTTTATTCACCGTATATATTCAATGATTTAATACAAAATATAAACTAACCTGACTGGTAATATTTCACAATTTAATATCTTTTGCTTTGGGGGGTGTCAAATAATGCAATCAAACAAGCTATGTTACTTTGTCACATTACTTTTAAACTCCAAGGGCTTTTACAACCTTACACATATTTTTAAAACTTTAGGTAAAAAATAAATACTTCTAAGCTTTTCAGGGAACTCATACTTCATACATTCAACTTCTAAACTACAGTTTTAAACTTTTACACCAATACCCACACAGTTTGATTATGTCTGTTTCTACTCTGTTTGCAAATACTCTTCTGCCCATTGAGCAAAATAGCTATAGAGAGGCCAAATAAAAGATTTTTTTTTCCAAATGGTGTTTTCATGCCCAGGATCATTATTTGCAATGCATGATTTGTACTTGCTCTGTTTTGCACCTTACTAAGTCATTGGTGAACAGTATTTTATTCTACAATTTCCTGTAAGTTGTTCATCTCTTTGTTTCAGCTGCTAACAACATTGTTGACATGTTTGATAAGCATTGCAGTAACCAGCACTTTAAACAAATGCATTCAGTCTGATTTCAGATAGCATGCTTCAGGTTGAAATGGGACACTGAGGGCCTGGAAACTGAGGGCAAAGTAATTACTAAGGTGTCAGCCACCAGGAATGTGGAGCAGTGGCAAAAAAGATTATCAGGGAAATAAACATGTTTCAGATAATTATCCAGATAATAATAAAATGAGGCATTCAATGACCTTAGGCTTTGCACTGCTTCTCTAGCCTTCTCTGTACAATTCCCTTGGACTATCTAATCTGGCTGAGAAAGAATAACTATTCACCTTATTTTACCCCTGGAGCAATCTCTCTGAATATTTTCCCTGATGATCCTGCTTTAGCCTTTCTTAGACAGAACACTGCAGCCCTTCCAATTTTCTACTTCCCCTACAAGATTTTCACCCCAATAGTATTTTTGGAGAAGTTAGAGATGGGTTTGCTGGCTTGGGGAAAATAAAGATGTCTTGCCCTTCTCCCCTGACAAAAACCACATCCTGTTTGCTCTGAATTATTTACACTGTCTTTGTCACTTTAATCATAGAATCATTATAGAATGGTTAGGGTTGGAAAGGACCTTAAGATCATCTAGTTCCAATTCCTTTGCAATAGACAGGGATGCCTTCACTAAAGAAGGCTGCTCAAGCCACTGTCCAACAAGGCCTTAAACACTGAGTGGGATGGAGCATTCACAACTTCTCTGTACAGCCTGTTCCAGCGCCTTAGCACTCCCTGCAAAGAATTTCTTCCGTATATCCAACCTTAATCTCCCCTGTTTAAGTCTGAACTAATTACCCCATTACCCTATCACTACAGTCCCTGAAGAAGAGTCCATCTCCAATAGTTACATGTGCTTCTTATGCAGAGGACACCAAAACTGCACACAGTACTCCAAGTGGAGTCTCACAAGAAACAACTTGCTCCATTTCTTTAGGAGCTTTTCCATATGGCTTTCCTGTCCCTGTGTACTAGGAGTCAGTAGCAAAATAGTCAAGAGTATGATTGAAGATCTGCAGTAACATTTTACTGAACTGAAGAAGGGATCATTGTTTCAAGATATCAGCTTGCTCAGACATGCATTATGTGTATTTCCCTGGAGGTATCATTGACATTTTTTAAACCTCTTTGTAATAATTTAATTTATACACCTGTAGCAATTCTTTGTAAAAAAAAAAAAAAAAAACAAACAAACAAAAAACAAACAAACAAAAAAAAGCAAGCAAACAAACAAAAAAACAACCCAAACCCAAGAACAAACAACTCATCTACTTTGTCCTTGTAAATAGTCTTCTGCTACAGCAATTTATTTTTTATTACACTTTTTTTCTGCTACAGTAAAATACATCAATACTTCACTTGTATGTTATAATTCTAAAATGAGATTCCAGAGAAAATTGGCTATTCACAGTTAAAATGCATGGTCTATGGGCAACAAGTGTAGAGAAAGCTGCAGTTGACATATCTTCTGATTAGAAATTGTGTAGCTTCTCTGATTTCCTAACCTCCTGTGGCAATTTTTCTGAATATAACATTTACAAGAGAATTTGCTTAGTTTTCATCAAAAAAGATAAAAGAATATACTTTCTTTATATACATAGCTGAAAGCCAGAGGTGGATCAACATTGTAAGTTCTAATGAGAAATCTAACAGAGAAAAAAAATCCCAAATCTGTAATGAAAAACGAAAAAAAATATTAGTCTTTAACACCACAGGAAGATGGCTTTCTGCATTTACTAATCACTGCAACATTAGGTCAGATAAAACACTTTGTATTCCCAAAATGAGAGGGATTGCTTCTTCTTGCAAGGTATGTCTTACAAACCTTATTCAAATGCTCAACTTAAAGTTAGTAACTTACACTGACTGACTTCAGAGACATGTTTGAGGCTGAACACATAGTGAACCCACATACGGTAAAAGCTCACCAATCTCAGCATGGTGTTCAATGTCAAGATAAAACCTTTTGTTGTTGGTTACTTTTTTAAAAAGGGAAAAAATAATAAAAGAAAAAACTTAGTTTCGAAAACCTAAGGAAGAGCAAGAAGGTCAACACCCAAATATCTCATCAGTAGCTTGTCACCGTATACTTCACAAAAGCAACCGTATAGGAAGCAAATTAATATCCATCCATCAAGTCTGGTTCCAAGTACAGCAGTTCACTGTTTAAACAATCACTAGTTTGGAAGCATGAAAAGCGTCACTAATGTCAGATGCAGTATATCGTATCAGTGGCCTAATTGAAGCTTTGCTGTAGCAGAAGACTATATTCACAAAGATAAAGTAGATTAGTATTAATTTTTTTCCTTTAAAATATTGCTATAGGTATATAAATTAAATTAATGCACAGAGGTTTGAAAAATGTCAATGGTGCCCCCAGGGAAAAGTTTATAATAAAGTTCTGTTTGGCTAAATTGAATGTAAACCTGAGACTCAGTGGAGTCAATGGCAAAATCCTTGCCAAGTAGAAAAGAACCAGCACTCTGCCTAGAAGAATCTTCTAACCGAGGAAAGATAGTAACTGAATTTCATAGCTAAATTTCTTCATAAGTGTTGCACACCCTTTACATGGAGAATGAGGCTGAAGAGGTAATGTGAAGTATTCTTGGAGCTGGGTTAGGGTATTCAATTCATTATTCAGTTTATTTTCAGTCATGCAATATAACAATGGTCAGCCCACCGTGTTTAAAAAATTGTATGTGTGTCAACAGGTGAACATCTAGCTGTCAGCAGTTTGTTTTGTTCTCCATTCATTTTCTCTTTTGTCTCAATGGCTCAGTTAAAATAAGCTGCATCAGCTTCTTAAGAGGGTTAAGGACTTTGGGCAGATGCTAAGGGCAAATCTGTTTTGAGACAATAGAAAGTTCTCATTGTCAGTGCTAGAATCTATAATACCTCACCTGTGGAAAAATGATGGGATCTCATTTGCAGGGATATGTGCAGGGACAAAGGTTGTTTGGTACCTAAAGATTTTTAATCCAGTATTTCTTTTGACCTATACCTACTACCATGCTAAGCTTGCACATAGCTTGTAAGATGAAAAGCATACAGCTTGTACAGATATATATTTCAAAATATATAGTAAATAAATAGGAAAAAGTTTCTTCCTTTAATAGTCGGAGGAATGTAGTTTAGCCTTCTGAAAGTAATTTATGAAAAGCATATTCAGCTAAAATTAATAAGCATAGTATCACTGACACAGATATTTTAACTGACGTGAGCTATCTTTGCATATATTTTAATCTAAAAGCTAAGAAGTCCATTTAGACAGATAGCATTTATTTATTCACATTTTTTTCTGTAGACTCTCCACTTTCTATTAGATTTTAAATTCTAGCTGTTATTTTGAGGACATAGATAGTGAGATTAATTTTTAAACATGACCAATGAAGAAATTGAGAGGCTGATACTGAAGTTTTCCTATGCTTATTTGAAATGAGAAAAGCCTGCTGGTACGTGCCATCTAGTTCATATATAAATGTGCATGTGAACATAGCTAAGACTTATGACTGACAACACGTTTGCTCCTTCAAACCTTTTTTCTAAAATCTAAGCCTACTCTGTTTCTTATGTACATTAATCTTATTCCACTCC
The DNA here is from genome assembly GCA_017639245.1 of Myiopsitta monachus. Taxonomy (NCBI): domain Eukaryota; kingdom Metazoa; phylum Chordata; class Aves; order Psittaciformes; family Psittacidae; genus Myiopsitta; species Myiopsitta monachus. Next base: position 60,045,679 of record CM029941.1, read on the forward strand.
GCGTGGACTAATGCAGGATTATGATCTTTTAGTCGTCATGTGAATGAATTCTAGAAAAAGAGATAATTTTTAATACAGCTGGAAAAAAATTCACACTTGTGAATAGCATGCATAAGCTCATTTAGAAACCCCTGCAATCTCACTGATTTTTTTTCTGCTAAAATACAGGAATGACACCTCCAAGTGTTGGTTCATTTTATGCAGTTGTTTTACCTGCAAATAAAAGCAGAAAAAAAAAAAAAAACAACAAAAAAAAACCAAAACAAAACAAAAAACACAAAAACAAACCAACAACAACAAAAGTTTTGTTAGCCAAGACAAAGAAAGTCTCGTTATGTCAGTTAATATATCTTGGCTCATTTTCATTCTTGGAGATTATTCTGTCACTCTACTCTTCATAGACCAACTGGTTTAGAAAGCTTTTGAATAATTAGCAAATAAGTTTTTTAGTTCACTAGCTCTTTAATTGTTTGGTGGCTTCACCAAATGTCAATGCATAGAGCATTATAGTGCATATACAATGCGGCAAGTCAATGCCAAAGTGAAATGCCAAAACAGAACAGAACTACTATCCAGGCATGAAGAAACCTCTATGAATACATTCAAGAAAAAAGCTCACATAGAAGTGTTTGTAAAGCATCTCACTCTAGTACGCTGTTGGATAGAGATCTATAAAAGTTTGAAGAAAAGATTAACAGTCATGGCATGGGTCTTTTTCACAGAGCTCATCTGGCACCAAATATGATCCAATTTCGTGAACACAAGCTGTCACTTTGGAAATTAGGCCTACAACTTTCTGATGGCAAAACTGTTCATATGTATAATGCTGTGACAATCTTCTATGATTTTCTCATACACAGCTGGTTCTAGCTTCCCCCAGTACCTCAGTGCTGGTGAGATGAGCAATAACAAATATTTAACAATTGCACTAGAAAAGATGCCTGCTCACGATGATATTGGAGCTTTATTAGCTTAGCAGAGCTTTAAGCTAGATAAGTTATGGTACACTGGTACCATAGTACAGGGGTAGTACAGTTGTACCATGCTGCTTTACACTCTTCTGATCTAAGGCTATTTTTGTTGATTAGAAAGACACAAGAAATCTTATAGCAGTGTTTTCACAGATAGGTAGTGGATACACAGATAGAAAATTTACACCCAAGACACAAAACACCTATGGTGACTTCAAGCTACTTTGACCTTTTGCCAGCACACAGACAAGGTTGTCAAAAAAAGAAAAAAAAGAAAACACAAAATGCTGAGATCTTAGGAAAAAAAAAAAATCTGCAATTTTACCCAGGTTTTCAGATTTAAAAAGAAAAACTATGTGACACTTCTATGCTTTACTCCAAATGTAACTTCTAAGTGGTAATAGGAGGTAGCATTACCTTTCCTAATGAGCAAATCGTGCCCTCATCACTGAATTGTCATGTGTTCATCTACAGAACCTGCTACTGGCTACTAGTGAAGAAAGGACATACAAAACCCCAACAAATTAGATAGGTCTCTCATGAAACAAGTAAACCAATAAACACTAGACAAGAAAGTTCTTGAAAGAGACCTCTTTTCTTGGCCCCTTCTCCCTTACCAGTTGAAAAACTGAAGGGTCCCAACCATAGTGCTTGAGGCCATTCGTATTTTAGCTTATAAAATATATGCAAAATCCATCATTCTTTATGATTTTATTCTTGTTACTGCTAACTTTGAGCGTCCAAAGTACACTAAAAGAATGAATAAAATGTGAATTTTTTATGAAGAAATGAATTTATCACTTCAATTTTCTCTGCAGTTTCAGGATTGTCATCTAGAAAAACTATTTTCTGTTTGTTTTATTTAGCCGAACACAACAAATTTAGAGGTTTGGTTTGCATCTATTTATTCCTATGCAAAGTATAAATTAGGAGTAATCAAGTCCTTTTAGCCGCAAAGCTGATATTGTGTAAATAACACAATCAGAGCTTAGGCAGTCATTCTGATTATATCTTTTGTTACTTACACAGTGTGCCTTTTGGCAATCTTATTTTTATTTTTGTTTCACATGTCATAATACTTTTCCTATATCTGTTCCCTCAACTTTGTACTACAGAAAAGCTGGACATTCAATCCTTTGTACATGAGTACCTAAATCCCCAGTGGGGCTTACACTAGGTGTTACAGAAAACAAGGGTTACACTTTGCATATCCTGAAACAGTCCTTAAACAAACTTACAATGGAATAGCCATGAAACTCAAGAACCATTTGAGTCTAGCATTAACACAGAGACAGAACTTCCATTGTTTCAATATATACAGGAAAAAAAATTAAAAAATACTCTTCCACACAAGAGATTTTTTTTATGGATTGACACTTATTTAGAAGATTTCACATTTTAGCCTACATGAAATCTTTCCTGAGTTTTCAGTTTGGTGATGGTAGCAATACTTTAGAAATATACTATTGCTATTACAATGTAATATTCTTGAGCAGGCAGATGTAAGAAAATAAGTCATAAATGATGTTTCCTCCTCATAATTACAGAACTTTTAAGTTATAATTCTTTATACTACGAATTTTAAGAAAGGTAACTTCAGCTTCCATTTTCAGTCATTTTTGAATACTGCTCAGCTATAACAGCATTCTAGTAAGTGGAAGATTTTCCTGCTCACACTAATGCTGTTCCATCACTGTTCCAGAATAAAACATTTCAGATTCATTTTCATGTGGCCATAACCATCAAGAGCATTGATAACATCAATCAATGACATCCAGAATGGCCTGTCATGTATTCCCTCTCCTATTTATGTTTTCTTATACTGAAAAGACTGACTAGCACTGGTTCCTTGAATGCCAGGTGTATTTATGAGAACAAAGTTTTGTTGGTTGCCTGTATATTTAAGCCAATACGTATGCCATTTAGCAACCTTCACATTTAAATGCGTGGGTTAGTAAAATACTTATTTTGCAAATTCATATGCTTTTATCAGCTTTTTAATGAACAGCGTGAAAATGTATTGGGTTCATTTCCACTTCCATCACTTATCACAGTGGACTTAGCAATTTCCAGCTACAAGTGGGAATATCGTCTGTATGCATAATATGCTGTATACAATTCAGTATATACAATGTAAATGAGTAGTACCTGAACAAAGACATAGTACACAGACATCCATCTGACTTTTATCCTCTCTCCTGGTTTTCAAAAGTAGCATTTGGAGCTCTCAGTGAGACATTGAGACTACATGATTCAAGGCCAACAGTCCTATAGAGATAGTCTCAAAGTGAACTATACTAAGCAAACTGGCTCCTAGCTGCAGGCTGCCCTTTGGCTACACAGGACTCCATTAACAGGATTATACTTCAATGAAAAATGATTCATGAAAGACGAGTGAATTTTCTTTAAAAATGGTGCCAAAACCCATCAACAACACACCCAAAATGCATACCCCTAAAATTCATATTTCACAACTATTACAAGGTACAATAATAATATATTCCTTTCCATACTTGCAAAATTATTCTCAACTACTGTTAACACAATTTCTTCCTTGTTCCACATGCTTATGGCCCCAGGTTTCACACTAAGAACATTATCTTGCGCTTTTCAAGCCATTTTTACCTTTCAAAGAGCTACTGCAATAAAACTTGTCTGTTGTAAACAGCCCTTAGGAAAAAAGCTTTTGCCGTTCATGTTTTTAAATGGGGGGGGGGGGGGGGGGGGAACAACACATTAGCAATTTTAATATTTTACAAGTATTTGAAAAGTAGCCACAGAAGAGGCTTTTATTTCACTTGTTAGTCAAAACGGGTTTAATTTGGAAGAGATGGCATTCTGACAAGGCATTAGTCTTAAAAGAAATAAAATTACAAGAGAGAGTGGATGTACTTCAAATACTTGAAGTGATGGATGAGCACTTTCCATATCTATGGAAAGCATCTTATGCCTCTGTGGCTTGCTCTCTTGGCACCTTGAGATTAGATCAAAGAAAGTCAGTCCCTGGTCAAAAGCTTAGACAATAAAATTTTTTTACAGATATATCCTGAGGAAATCAAACCATTACTCATACATAGAGAAAGTGAAGGGCAGAAAGTATATAAGTTATACTAAAAAAAAAAAAAAAAAAAAAAAAAAGGAAAAAAATGTCAATGACAAAATTTAAGATAAGCAGTTCTGAATACATTTAACACATCAGTAAATTAAAATAAAAAAGTATAATTATTAATGCTAACACATGAGACACTGGCAGCTAAAAAACTTTTAATACAAATAATGGTGTGTATTAAAGAAAATAAAAACAAAATAGCATGTGTACCACACATGTAAAAACCCTCATATTCTTACAATGAAAAATCAAAACACAATTTTGTTTCATTGAGATATTTCATACTACAATTTAAATTTTATATCAGGAGCCATTTCCCTGAACACTTACAGATAAAACCTCATACTTTTGTTTCATAACCTCTCTTCTTTTTCCAACCATCTCTGTCGCTACCATTTGCTTCCAAATCTTTCCCGTCAACAGCTTTCTTACTATGTCAATAAATTCAACATACCGCCTTCCTGAAGGGCTGCTTCCTGGTCTTTTTTCTCATCTCTCATCCTAAGGTTTGTTTTTTTATATCCTCCAGGAATTTCTCTTTGTGTTTCATGCTCTTGAGTTTCTTATTGACATCTGCTCTCTTCTGAGTAAGAACCAGTGTTTGCAGGGATAGAATAAATTACATACAAATAGAGAAGGCAGTTATTTAACAGATTATCATGATTTCATAAAAAGGATTCTGTTTTCTACTTCATATATGGCAGCCACAAGTCTGTAGTCCTGAGAAGTAAACTGTCACATAAGTAAGTCAACTGTTATACCAGTGCCATACTCTTATTCTAATAGTAGATAACAGAATGCTTCCTCATGGCTGGATTTCAATATTTGACCACAAAATGAGAAAGAAGTGTCACAGGCTCTCTTCCTTACCTTTTCACTTCACACAGTGTTTATGCAACTACAGAATTAAGATTTTGATAATTCTGGTTTTCTGTTTTATGGGTACCCTGAATCTTAATCAGTGGTTGTAACTCAATTTTGAATTTAATGAATAGAAAGTGTGATAAAAATGCTTAAGGTTATCAATTATTATCAACAAATAGGGAGACAAATGAGCTGAGTACTGCCACCTCTTTTATGAAGACTTACATAGCAGTTTCCTGTACTGCTTCTACTGAGTAAATCCTCAATAAATTCGATACCACTAATAGCAGTTTGATTACTCTTTTGACACTCATAATGACTGTCCTTTAAAATTTTTAACTCTTAACCATGCCTCAATGAGCAGGCATTGAAGATCATTTAGCTGTGGTGGGTTGATGCCAGCTGGACACCAGGCGCTCCACCAAAGCCACTGTGACACTTCCCTCTGGAGCTGGACAGGTGAGGTAAGAGAAAATACAATGAAAGGTCAAGATAAGGACAGGCAGAGTCTAGTCATGAGTTGTCATCATGGGTGAAACTTGAGGGAAATTAGTTTAGTTTATTATCAACCAAATTGGATTAGTATAATGAGAAATAAACTCTAATATAAAAATCACCTTCCCTTACCCCTCCCTTCTTCTCAGCCTCCACTTCACTCCTGATTTTCTCTACCTCTTCCCCCAAAGCAGAGCAGGGGGACGGGGAATAGGGGTTGCAGTCAGTTCATCACACTCTTTGCTGCTCCTTTCTCATCACATTCTTTCCCTGAACAAACATGGGGCTCTTCCCATGAGAAACAGTTCACAGACTTGTTCAGTATGAGTCCTTCCTATGGGCTGCAGTTAGCTCTTTACAGACTGTTCCAGTATGAGTCCCTTCAGGTCTGTGCATGTTTCAGGCACAGACTGATCCAGCGTGAGTCTCTGTGAGGCCACAAGTCCTGCAGCAAACCTGCTCCAGTGCGGGTTCCTCCCTCCATCAAGCCACAGCTCCTGCCAGAAGCCTGCTCCAGCACGGGCTGCTCATGTGGTCACAAGCTCCTTCAGGCATCCCTCTTCTCTGGTGTGGGGTCCTCCATGGGCTGCAGGTGGAATCTGCTCCAGTGTGGACCTCCAGGCAGAGGCACAGCTGTCTCACCCTGTACTGTGGGCTGCAGGGGAATCCTTGCTCTAGGGCATGAAGAACCTCCTCCTCTCCTTCTGCACTGATCTTTGACTGTGCAGGGCTGTTGTTCTCACAGTGTTTTATTTCTCTGTCTACAGTTCCTACAGTGCCCTTAGGCACGATTTTTTTTTTCTCCTCTTCTTAACTGTATTATTCCAGAGGCACTCCCACCATTGCTGGTGAGCTCACTCTTGCCCAACAGCTAGTCCATATTGGAGCTGGCTGGTGATGGCTTTATTGGACATGGGGTAATCTTCCAGCAGCTTCTCACAGAAACCACCCTTGTAACCTCCCCTGCTACCAAAGCCTCACCGTGAAAACACAGTACACTACCTCATCCCCAAGCTATGCTGCATTGAAAACACCTGGACCCCATCCTCAACAAGTGAATCCAGATTTTCACCTTTCCTGAATGAAAAATTACCACTCTGGAAGCATTACATGTTTGGAATTCTCACAGAGAAAGGGACAGAGATAGGATGTACAACAAATTCAGAAATATTTCCATTCTGCAACCCACTTTCCTCTTGTCCTAATATGTCCTCATTCTGCCAGTATGTACCAAGACACCTCCAGGTTTACCCTTTCATTCAAAGAGTCTGTCACTTCTGGAGTAAAATCCTCTTTGTGTTGCCTCGGGGTAGTTGTGTTACTTTTGAGGGAATCCAAGAATGAGGGCTGGAGCTGCAGGACCCATGATCCCATAGGCTTTCCAGTCCGAATATATCAGAAGGCTGAGGGTGTATGCAAAGCCCAGCCTGACAGCCGCTGACCTTGCTCGTCATTCATTTGCTATATGTTGATACATCTCTCTGCTGCTTGTGTCAGTGATGTTTCTGTTTTTATTTCTCATGCAGGAGAGGCACGTATAGGGTTTTAGGAAGACTCTCAGTGTCTCAGTGTCAGCTAACCACCAGCTGACAGCACAGAGTAAGAGCTATCCCTGCAGATGTAATGTTTACTCCAAATCAAACTAAAGCAGAAGTCAGTGGTTGAAAAACAAGTGGGAGGCTAAAGGGGACAGAGTGAGAATGTTTGTGTTAAATGTTTGAACACTAATATAACTGAAAATACCTTCAGTCTGTCCTGGAAGACAGTCTGCTTTCCAAGGATTCCTTCTCACGTTCTAGACTAGAAGGTGTTGTAGGACTGTGACAGGGGGCAAAGCATCTCAGTCACCGTAGACTGGAATTGTCACAACCATAGAAAAGGAGATTACTTCACTTTCTGATGCCTTCTCAAAACTGGTGGTCTAAAATCACACTGAATATCATGCCCAGACTCCCCGAAGAAAACACTAATGGGAATTTCTTTGTAGTTGCAATTTTTCTGAAACCACACCTAGGCAAGACTTGTAGGCTCTGCTGCATGAATGGTTCTGCAAAGATGAAGTAAGCCGACCCCTGACAAGTTATTCCTCTTTCATGTATATCTAAACAGACGGGAATCATGAACTGAAAATTATGTTGAATAATTGAATAATAAATTATATTTTTTTATAAGGCGAACTTTTGCATGGATATAAAGTCAGGTACCCTACAGAGGTGTGACTTTTTGACCAAAGAGAAAAAAAATATTTAAAATACCTGTTTCATCCAGTTGTCTGAATATACAACTGGAATTCACCTTCTTTAGGACTTTTCACATCAAATGACAAATGAGGGGGCCATAAATTGTACTAGTGTCTTGTCTAGCCATTCAGTGCCAGTCTGTTTCTTTTGTGGATTAAAGAGGTAACCTTTACTTCTCCTGGTTACGTAATTCCTCAGAAAGTTATGCTACCATTAAGGAAATAAAAAGGGAGAACAAATGAGTCCCGTCATTCTGCTTTGTCCTCTGATTGAAGTTTTCTCCAAACTGACAGGAACCAAATTGCTTGATTGAAGTGCTGCAAAGCATTTTTGTTTTGGAAAAGAAACATGAAGTTATCTTCTTGCAATAAGGACTTCTCGGGATAAGAGAACACCAATATTTCATCAGATAAAGTTGGCACATGCTATTCGTCTTGGAATAAAGCTTATTTTCCTGGTTGATCCAATAGCATCCTGCAACCTGATCACTCCCATAAGAAGTGACAAGCTCCAGTTCAGATGTCCACTCTGGCCAACAAAAAGTCATCATACCTCCTAGAAATACATTTCTTTGTTATTTCAGGGTCATATTTCTGAAGAGAAACTGGCAAAGAAAATGTGCATCTGCCAGTAATTGAGGGACAGACTGCAGTCCTGGGAAAGCTGAGAATTAATATGGCATGTAACTGCCCTTGCTGTTTGAAAGACATCTAATTTTAGTTTATCACTTTCACATATACATGTACATGTGCATATACATATGTACATGTACATATACACTTTCACATATACATGTACATATACATATACAGATACAGATACAGATACTATACACACACATACACATACACATACACTCTTGTGACAAGTTTCATTTTGGCATTAGATTTTCATCATGACTGCTGGATATTTTGAACCAGACCAAGTCTATGTACAAGATCAAATCCAGATTACAACATTTTTTTTTGCCTCCGTATTGTCTTAAGAATACCAGCAGCATCTCACACACAGGCGGCTGTTCTCCACCTCTTCTCTGACCTTGAACATAGCCTTTTATTCTGCTAAGATAGAGGGAGAGCTCAAACCTGTTTGCTGTTCATAGCAGTATGTATTTTTATTTTAATGTATTCAGGAAAGGGACCTGGAGGCATAGATCTGTAACGTGAAGAGTGACACTTGGGAACTGGATTCTGTCAAGGACTGAAAATACATTCCCATGACAACTTGAAGGCTTTATTTATCCTTCATGAATGAAGCTTATGATACATGTAATTCTTCCCAGAGCATTTCTTTCTATCTCACAGCTGTTTTGTAACTGTGCTCTGGATCCTCCAGAATCTTAAATTCCATTCCACAACTGTAACAGTGAAACATCAGATGGAAAGCATGTGTTAGCAATGTTACGGGTTTCTTGAAGGGTCTATTTCCCTTTATACAGTTTACTGTGTTTAAGCCAAGATGTTCTAACAGACTTAAAATTAGACTGTAATTGTTGTGTTCTAGGCAGGACATTTGAACTAGTTTCCTTAATCCTAAGAATTTAAGAAGTGTTTTCTCCCCCTATACCAAATTTGTTCATCAAGGTAAGCGCAGATCATATTTTATAAAAAAAAATTAAATTTTCTTTTCCTTAAAAATATTTATATGACATACTGGCTTTTCTAATGGGATTTCAGCTTTATCATTGCTGTTTCTAGAGCAACATATTCATATCAGCTACAGGAATATCTAGTTAAGATGCAGTTCAAATAATTTCAGTTACTGTTTCAGGTAACTACCAGGTCTCAATAATGGTAGTGGAAACAAGCAAGAGAGAAAGATGAAATCACAAGTTTAATTCTTTAGCCAGTTAAAGAGAGAGAAAAGATAATACAAAGAGGCCCAGAAATAAATTTTAAAACAAGGAAACAACTATTGTTTCACTAAAAAATAATGCTGCCATTTTTTATATGCAGAAATGATTGTACCCTGCTAGTCATTGTTAAGAATATTGCTTTTTTATCTGAGGTTTGCCATCCTATGGATTATAGGTCCTTTTGGATTTCTCCCCCTCCTTCCTGCCACTCTCCTGCCTCTCTCCTACTCTCACTTTTCTGAGCTACTTGGATTTATAGACGAGAGGAAAGATAAAGACATGATGAATTAAAAGCAAACAAGCAAACAAAAAAAGTATGAGCAGGAGCATAATCACCCAGGGGCCCAGAAGATGAACAAAGTCGTGGTACAAAGCACATTCATCTGACCTTTATCCTCTCTCCTACTGGTTTTTAACAGTGGCGTTTGAAGTTCTCAGTGAAACATTGTGATTACATGATTCAAGAGAGACTCTTCTACAAGAAGTGTCCCAAAGCACCTACATGTATATTCCACCTTCAGTTTCATAACATTTCCTCTAACCCACCACAACTGTGTGTAAAATACCAGCATATACAACTGTGACAAGAGTTACTGTAATTTACTGACATGTACAAAGCTCTTTGAGGTGAATAATTAGAACTATTAAAAAAAAGAAAGCCATGAACTAATGTCTAATACTTCATACTCATCTTGTACATGGTTGTATCCTTGAAATACTTAGAAACAATCAGTATATTTGACAGAACTAAGAAGGAAGAAGGGGGGTGGGGGGGAAAGGACAAAAAAACACCAACAAAACAAAAAAAAAACCTCCAAACAAGCAAACAAAACCCCAAAACAAAACTAAACTAAACAAAGCACTCAAACTTGTCTGCTATAAACTGATGCAATTTTACTTACCAGAAGAGGATTTTTGTGCTTTACATCAACCAAGGAATTTGTCTATTTAAAATCACTGTACAGTACTCCAAAAAACAGCTGAAAGCAATCGGGTATTTTCAGAAAGACATTTTTCATACAAAATAAGACATTTTCTGTTGCTGCTGATCTTTATGCAAAATAAATGTTAATACTATCTTGTGACAAACAATTTTTTCATCATGATTTTTGGTTCATTAAACAAGATAGAGATAATATGACATGTGTGACCTTTTTTTCTTACTGATTCTATGTTAATGTAAACCTTTACGCAATCAACACAAGCTCTGCAATCTATCATGTATTGCTTTTATTCTGTTTTCTAAATACAATCTTTTGTGGCAAGAATCCTGGCCAGAAGTATAAGAGTAGAAGTGGTCAGGAAAAGTTGTTATTTAAATGAAGGTTCAATACTTTCATTGCATCTTTTCAGAAGTGTTTGACAGAAACCTCTTCAGAGATACCCCCACATGACCCATTTCAACATCTAAAGACAATCAGCTAATTATCCGATGTGAGTGCTGACAGAATGTTTTGCCTGTCATTTCACTTTCATATCTCACGGAATTCCTTAATGTGAAAGAGAAAGAGTTCTATGTAAGAAATTAAAAATGCTTCTTCTGTTTTTTTTACTTTTCCATTGACCCCCTGTACTTTACACATTCCAGAACACTTCCAAGAAATGCTTCAGTTAACAGCACAAAGAAAGAAGGTCTAACATATTGTGTCTTTCTTTCATATTCTCTGCCCTCAGCCTCCCTGAGTTACAGAGATGATGTAAAAATGTTTATCTTCCCTTTATGAAGCACATGTTTGTCCTCATGTCATTGAAAAGAAGAGAAAGCAAACTGTACGCCTATCTAGATGAGATGTCTCTGTACTATTTTCATGCAGGTTTGAATCAGAGGGCTCCCATGAAGTCCCAGGAAATGAAAAGTCAGGAAACAAATTTTGAAATTAAAAGGCCGTGTAACAAACTTTCCATATAGTGATCTAACTGCTCATGATGCAAACACCAGATAATGTTTTGTGACATAAGATTCTATTTCTGTGAAAAAAATAGGTATTCTATATGATTTATAAAAAAGTATGTATTATTTATAAAATATATATTGTATTGTATATTGATAATAAAATTACAATACATACAATGATAGCTATAATAATAACTACAAAAATAATAATACTACACTCCTACAGTAGAAAGTTATTTGAGGATTTTTTTTCCTCCAAGAATTTTGAGAAATCTTCCTAAGCTTTACCTTACATCTTATTTTCCTTTCTTACCTTACATCTAACTTACCTTGCCTTTTGAAATATAGCTGTGGAAAGAGCAATGTGATGACATTCAGGGAAAAAGGTCAAGAAAAATGGAATTTTCCTTGCAATCATTAATTTACTGCTATGCTAAACTTATGGCTTTTTAGGAGAATACACTACAGCTCCTTTGAAAAAAAAGAATCAAAATTCTTTTTCTGTGATATGTACAAGGTATGTTCAGAGCATCATGTCTCTGGTTTACAAACTGGGAACAAGCAATTTTATAGAACACCTGGTTAGAATTAAACAAGCTTACAATGCTGAAAAGAGTTAACTCATTCTGAGGTATAAAAATACACTATAAAAATACAATATAAAAATAAATGTTTCTCCATTTGTAAAGAAATAATTCTGAAGAGACAATAAGTTACCTGAACTCTGGGGATGTTTAAATTAATTTTTATTTTGTTTGCATTTTTTTCTTCAAAGACTTTTAAGATGGGTTTGAACTATTCTAACAAACCAGTAAAGTTAAAAATAGAGAAAGGAGCGTGTATTTTTCTCTGTATAAGTTGTTTTGTGGTTTGACCCCAGACAGCAACTAAGCAACCACAGCCGCTTGTTCACTCTCCCCTGGTGGGATGGAGAACAGAATCAAAAATGAGAAAACTCACCGGTTGAAATAAAGACAATTTAACGGACAAAGCAAAAGCTGTGCACACTAGCAAAGCAGATCAAGGAATTCATTCACCACTTCACATGGCCAGGCATGTGCTCAGCCATCTCCAGAAAAGCAGTGCTCTATCACAAGTAATGGTGACTCGGGAAGACAAAAGGCCGTAACTCTGAATCTCACCCTCACCCTTCCTTCTTCTTTTCCCAGCTTTACATGCATGACACCATATGGTGTGCAATATTGCTTGAGTTATTTGGGTTCAGCCATCCTGGCTGTGTCCCCTCCCAGCTTCTTGTGCACCTTGTCTCCTCACTGGTTGTGTGGGGTGAGGAGCAGAACAGAACTTGGCTCTGTGTGAGCATTTCTCAGCAATAATGAAAATATCTCTTTATGAATGAATTAACAGCACTGTTTCTAGCACAAATGCAAAACACAGCCTCATACTGTCTCCTATAAAGAATATTAACTCTACCTCAGCCAAAACCACCACAAGTGTTATTGGTTTCCTAAAGGTACTGGACCAGATCTTTCTTTTCAAAAGAATTTAAAAGTTCCCTGTACCTCATCACAGCAGAGAAGAAGATTGCACGTTTTTTTCAATTATAGGGAGATTAGGGTTCAGAGAAATAGAAAGGAAGAAAAAAAAGTAAACTTGTGACATGGAAACATGACTGAACAATTGTGTTTTAACCATGAAATAAATTGGGCAGTAATGCTGGTAATTTAAGGCCCTCAGTGAGGGGTTTCAATCCATCCATATTTTAAAATCCAGGTGATAAATTTAAAAAAAAAAAAAAGAAAGGAAGCATGACCAGCTGCCCTGTGCATATAGCAGGGAAATTACTGCATTCCAGTCTACCTTTTCGGGGTTTTTTTTATAGCATTTTGGGGTTTGGTGGTTAGTGTTCTGGGTCTCTTTTTTTTTTTTTTTTTTGGGAAATCACTAGAAATATTACTATATTTTGATTTCTTCTTGGGGTTTTTGCATCTCAAAATTAAAATATAAGCCCAAGGTTCCAGGATATGTTGTTTTAAGAAAGCATTAACAATTTTTCCCTACATTCCTTAGTACAAACAATACCACCCTGACCATACATTTAAATCTGGTAGCTTGCTTTTGTGTCTGTATGTTTTGCTTCCACAAATTGTCGTGGTTTAAGCCGTAAATTTCACTTCTCCCTCCCTCCCCCCCCCCCCCACTCCGATGGTGGGGAAATGGGGAGAAGAACCGAAAGAATGTAACTCCCACGGGCTGAGATAAGAACACTCCAGGAACTGAGATATAATACAAATCACTACTGCTACCACCAATAATAATAATAATGACAAGGTAAATACAAGGGAAAAGGATACAACCACTCGCCGCCCGACTGAGCCAAGAGAGAGAGAGAGCCACTTCGGGTTCCTGCCCCCAGTATTTTACATCCTGGGCATGACGTGCTGTGTAATGGAATAGCTCTTTGGTCAGCTTGTGTCAGACACCCTGCCTCTGCCTCCTCCCGGCTCCCCCTCCTCCCCAGCATAGCATGAGACTCGGAAAAGCCGAACCCATGACAATCCACCCCTTATTCCATACCATTCACGTCATGCTCAGATCCTACATTTTCAATATACCATCACATACATATATATATATACATACACACACACACAGATGGAGAGATATAATCCCTTAGTGCATGGACCAAACCCTATAAAGCTGCTGAGTCCATCCAGTCCGTGATGTCAGGCTCCATCTTTTGTAACAGCCTTTCAGAACAGGGGAGGCTGCGTGCAGTGTTCGATCATTGCCTGCTGATGCTGATTGTTCTTCTTTATCCTGTGATGATGACTCTTGGTCAGATGCTGTCCCAGGTGGTGAGTACGCTGTTTCTTCATCTTGTTTCATCTTTCTTGCCTCTTTTTTGCTTTTTCTCTTGCGTACAGGGGCAACCGATATTGGTATGAATTGGTCCTCTGGTTTAGCTGCGGTGATTATCACTGTGGTTTGGGTAGCCACTGTACTTGTCACTGGGGTTTGAGTCGTGGCTGTACCTGTCGCTGGTGGTGGTGTAGCTGCTGTACTTGGAGCTAGATTAGCTGCACTGTCCGTTACAGTTGGAGTTTGAGTAGCGTCTGTATTTGTCCCTGGGGGTGATGTAGCTGCTGTGCTTGGAGCTGGATTAACTGCGCTGTCCATTACTCCGCCCTCAGATGCAGAGACGTTTTTTTCCTTTTGAAGATGCTGGACAGTGTTAAACAAGGCTCTGTAAGCATAAGCCAAGCCCCAGCACGTTGCCATGATTTGTCCATCTCTGGTGTGACCAGAATGATCACACATCTCCTTTAAATATTTTATTAATTTTTCTGGGTTTTGCATTTGTTCGTTGGTGAAGTTCCAAAGCACTGGAGGGGCCCACTGGCCTAGATACTTGCCCATACAATTCCACACACCCTGCCACTCATGACTGTCCAGCCTTGGGGAAAATCTCTCGGCCATCCTGGATTGTGGTCTAACCCCAGACATGACCCACACCCCACTCTGCTTAACTCTCCAGACCAGACTAAATAGTTGTGAGTACAACATATTCAGTAGGTGTGCCAACATGATAATTCCCGTCACCACCAGCAGGCAGATCTCAAAGGTATCTAAAGGCCATTCAGAACCTTCAGAATTCTCAAACAGTGTTGTAAACGGCCTGGTGGGGGCGCTGGGAGCACAAAAGAATGTCCCCTTCACAGGCTGACCCCCCGGGGAGGTGAAAAGAGACGTGTAATTGCTAAGAACTTCCATTATATGCCTCCCAAAGTATAGAGTTGGTGGCCACACTGGAAACACACACCGGGTCAGTTTCATGATCACTGAGTCTATTGTACTAAAAATCAGTGCAATAAACTACAATGTAACAAGAATCTTAACCCAAAACCCAGATGTGAAAAATGTTAAGATAAGAAATATCGGCTGTAAGGAAAGTATCATACACTGAACCTGTGAGAACCAGAGCAACAACTTTGAGAGCCAATAAATCAGCATTGTGACGAGTGATCATTAATCCTCGCCATTTATCTCAACCCTTCGAGCCCCACGTTGGGCGCAAAAAGAACTGTCGTGGTTTAAGCCGTAAATTTCACTTCTCCCTCCTTTCCTGCCCCCTCCCCCCCACACACTCCTATGGGGGGGGAAATGGGGAGAAGAAACGAAAGAATGTAACTCCCACAGGTTGAGATAAGAACACTCCAGGAACTGAGATATAATACAAATCACTACTGCTACCACCAATAATAATAATAATAATGACAAGGCAAATACAAGGGAAAAGGATACAACCACTCGCCGCCCGACTGAGCCAAGAGAGAGAGAGAGAGCCACTTCCGGGTTCCTGCCCCCAGTATTTTACGTCCTGGGCATGACATGCTGTGTAATGGAATAACTCTTTGGTCAGCTTGTGTCAGACGCCCTGCCTCTGCCTCTTCCCGGCTCCCCTCCTTCCCGGCATAGCATGAGACTCGGAAAAGCCGAACCCATGACACAAATGTATTAGAATTTCTGACTGTGTCATTACTTTGCACTTCCCATTTCCTGTATTAAAATTCATCTGTGCCTCTGCTGTACCCAGTCATTGATGTTCCTTAGCAGTTAACCTGCAGGTTCTAGATCAAGGAACAGACAACTGTCATAAAATCATAGAATCATAGAAATGTACAGGTTGGAAGGGATCTCCAAAGATCATTTGGTCAAACCATTAGTGGGAAAGGAGATTATCTAGCACCCTGTTCAATTGCATCTTGAAAACCTCCAGTCATGAGGACTACCACATTGCCAGAGTTGGTGCTCTAGCAAATGATTGCTCTTCCTGTAAAGAAATTATTTCTTATGTTGAACTGAAACCTCTCCTTGTGTAACCTGTAGGTCTTACCCTTTTTCTTCTCAACAGAGCTCCTTGTGAAGAAAGAGCCTCTGTTCTCTTTGCAGGTGCCCCTGAAGTGTACTTCAACACTGAAATACTATGTTGAGGTCACCCTGAGCTTTCTCTTACCCAGGGAGAAAAGGCATAACTCCTCCAGCCTTTACTTATTAGACAGGTTTTCCATCCTTTTGATCATCTTTGTAATCCTCCCCTGGACCCACACTCTGTTTGTGTTTTTGTTGAATTATGGGGTCCAGAACTGAACACAGTACTCCAGGTGTATCCTGCCAAGCACTGAGTAGAGTGGGATGAACACACCTCTACAGCTGTTAGAAATGTCCCTGTATATGCAGCCAAGGATCTAATTTACCAATTTACCTCTGCTGCTGCAGTGGCACACTGCTGACTCATGTTCACCGGGTTGTCCACCAGGATCCCCAGGTCCCTGTCAGCAACACTGCTCCCCAGTCACACAGCTCCTAAGCAGCTCCTAGCCTCTACTGGTACGAAAAAAAAAAAAAAAAAAAAAAAAAAAAAAAAAAAAAAAGAGGCTAAAAGCATTTGGATTAAATTATAGAAACTATGAAAGACAAAGGTGAGAGTGATTGCAGTGTCTGGAATATAATGAATCAATTTGACGCTCTGGTTGTGGTAACAGGAGGACTGATTTGAAAATTACTCAGTATGTGCAAAAGAATATTTGCTGCAAAACTCTACCAAAGGAAAAGGCAATAATGAGAAAACAAGACTCATTCTGAAAAGAAAAAAAAAAAAAAAAAAAAAAAAAAGGTGTCACCTTAAAATAGCTTTCTTTTAGCACTTGGAAATCATTACCTTGTACATGTAGGCTCTGATACCACAGTAAGGAATATTGACTTTGGTATCAACACCACAGCATCAGGCTTGTTGAGAAAAGTTTCATTAGACAGCTGAGAAATTCTCCATGGTTACAGTACTGAGGAATATGACACACAGCTAGGGGGAGAGGTTGCAAATTTTGTCCTTCAAAGGTAATTTAAAGTCCAAATACTGTTCCACCAGGTTACTTAGACAGAGGAAAATGTCAAAGGTTGAAGAATATTCATTACATTTGCCAGGCATGTTTGAAAAATGCATAAAACTTAGGAATATGTATTTGTTACTTTGGAAACTGTAGTTTATGTGGGATAAGGAAAGAAGTATCTGACTTCCAATATGACTTTGCATGCTCTGTAGCTGACTGAAAATACGCTCATGCTGCAAAATATGAATTGCATCATTTTCAGTCTAGATTTGGAATGTCCCTGAAAGAATTAATTGGAATAATGAAATTCACAAATTGCTTCCCAGCTATAATGAATGCACTATGAAGATGCATCTTTGGAAAGGATGTGAAATGCCTCTATTAAGCTTGTTTAGTTTGCTGAATGTTTTCTGCCTGCTTTAGAAAGATTTTCATTATCCTTGCTTTTAGGATTTTGCTTTTCAATATGCTGCTGCAACCACTATTTTTAGATAATTCTTAAGGCTTTTTCCTGCTTCAAGTTCTTTTTCAGATATGTGGATAACAATACCATGTTACACACTTCACTGACAAGAAGCTAATTACCCAGTGCAGTGACAGAAAGTAAAACAAGCCTTTTGTACCCTATGAAGGGCAGGTAGGTATCATGGGGGAAATCAGCAAGAACTAATGGTTACCAAATCAGTGTTTTTATAGGAGTTGATAGCATTCCTGAATGATTGTCATCAATGGCTTAGAAAATAATACAAAATTGCAGAGGGAAAAAAATAAGTATGGCACAAAGGTTTTTCAGAATTATAAACAAGGAAGATCTGACATTAAAAAAGATTAAATCTTGTTCAATAGACAGTGAAAAAAAATATATATATGCAAATTTTTGATTTTTTGAGTGTAATATGCAATATGTATAGAAGTGGAGACGATATACAGAAAATCGTGACCCTGAAAATAGTCCAGTGGTCTACTTAATATGCAGTACAGCATACAAATGATGAACTAATGTGATGGAAAGGAACACAAAGCAAAAGAACACTGACTAGACCTAAGGAACGGACCTCACCTGTAAGTAAGACATTGTGTGTAATGAGGTATCATTCAGGTAGCTGCATGTTAATAGAAACTGAAAAAGAGAACGGGTACAAAAGGCCTGAATGCACTTATTTATATGTGAGGAATATTAAAAATGAAGCGTACTAGTAATTGATAACAAGGAATAATTGTTTTCATATAAAAGGCTTTAAAGGGACCTTTAAGGGTTTGAAGGTTACATTGAACATGTTCAAACTAGAACTAAAGAATAGATTTTTAAATGTAAGGGCGATTAACCCTGGAAACAGAATATCAAAAGAAAGGTTAAATTTTTTCCCATTTCTGGTAACTTTAGACTAAGCTGGCATCCTTACAGAAATTACACTTTGGTCAAAACCATGATGGTGTCAGTGCAGAGGTAACTGAGGAAAACTAAAGTGTCTGAAATGTGGGGTGGAAGACCAGATGATCCATAGTCCTTTCTCAGTCTTCAGCTATGATTCTATGATAACACACATATTGCTTGCGAGAGCACAAAGGAGTTTTCTTTATTTTTTTAGCGCAGTGTCACAAAAAAGTATAAAGATGTTATATTAGGTTTTAGAAGTTCAGTTCTTCAAAGGCTCATTTCCTCCCAGTTTGGCAATATCTTTCTTTGTTTCATTGCTTTTTAACAGGTTGAAAATGGCACAGCCATTTCCTGCAAATATCGACAAATGGTTTTTTTGAGTGGCACTGTTTCTATGATAATTTGGATTGTCTCCACCTGTCTGAGTGCATGTGAGAGAGAGGCAAGATATCTAACTTTAAAATTTTTTAAATCCTATCATATTCCCAAAGGAAAAATATCCCTTTCCTGGCTGATGTGTACCTTCATGAGCACTCAGAAGACATGAAGACTATTTTTGGCACAGTTCTGTAGCTCGATCCTCATAGTTCTCATTTCTGCCTGAAAGGTTTTGTGTCACTACAAAACGTCATTTATTCATTATACTGACGCCATCAGTGAATTCAGACTCACTTCACATTTCAGAATAAGCTGCATGTGAAATGGCACTCTTACATTTCCCATTCTGATACTTGTCTTTGAATCCCTAGGTAGGGAGTTATTTTTTATTTCATGATTTACGGATACGATTCTTTTCATAGAAGCATAGAATCATAGAAAAGTTAGGGTTGGAAAGGACCTTAAGATCATCTAGTTCCACCCCCCCTGTCATGGGCAGGGACACCTCACACTAAACCATGTCACTCAAGGCTCTGCCCAACCTGGCCTTGAACACAGCCAGGGATGGAGCATTCACAACTTCACTGGGCAGCTCATTCCAGTGCCTCATCACCCTCACAATAAAGAACTTCCTCCTTATATCCAATCTAAACTTCCCCTCTTTAAGTTTGAACACATTATCCTTTGTCCTATCACTGCAGTCCCTAATGAAGAATCCCTGTCTGGCATCCTTGTAGGCCTCCTTCAGATACTGGAAGGCTGCTAGGAGATCTCCATGCAGCCTTCTCTTCTCCAGGCTGAACAGCCACACCTTCCTCAGCTAAGTCTTCATACGGGAGGTGCTCCAACCCCTGATCATCCTCGTGGCCCTCCTCTGGACTTGTTCCAACAATTCCATGTACTTTTTACATTGAGAACACCGGAACTATACGCAATACTCCCAGCGAGGTCTCACAAGAGCACAATAGAGGGGTAGGATCAGCTCCTTCGACCTGCTGATCATGTTTACTTTGATGCAGCTCCTCTTTCTGGGTTGTGAGAGCACACTGAAGCCAGCTCATGTTCAGTTTCTCACCCCCAAGTCCTTCTCTGCAGGGCTGCTCTGAATCTCTTCTCTGCCCAGCCTGTAGCTGTGCCTGGAGTTACCCCAACCCAGCTGTAGGACCTTGCACTTGACTTGGTTGAACTTCATGAAGTTGGCATTGGCCCAACTAACAAGCGTGTCAAGGTCACTCTGGATAGCCCATCCAGAAGTCAACCCATCTAAACTAGTAGCCCATGCTATGAAGACAATATGGTTTCAACCAAAAAAAAAAAAAAAAAAAACCCACAAAGAAAAAACAAACAAACCAAAAGACTAAGAATCAGTGTGTCTAAGTAAGGTCAATCAATTGACTGAAGAATGACAGTAAGTGCTAATGTTCCACTTCACTTTAATAAAAGTTCACAAATATTTAAAAAATTAAAGAATATAATACTTGCATATCATTAGCATAGAACCATAGAATGTTTTGGGTTGGAAGGGAGCTTAGAGATGATCTAGTTCCTACCACCCTGCCACAGGTAGGGACACATTCCAGTAGACCAGGTTGTTCAAAATCCCCTTGCATCTTGGACAGAAAAAAGTAAATATTAATTCGTTCCCTCAATCTTATGTTACTGAATGAATCTGAATTTCTGTGTGTTGTGACTATTCCTTTAGAGTATGTAAGCAGCTTTTCAGTAATATTTCATTTCATTTTTGCTAGTTAGATGGGATTTTTAAGTTCTGAAAATTAATTCAAATGAGATCGCTAAGCTGCATCGCTAAAAAAAGGCAGTAAAATTCACAGAAATCAATTATGTTTTCATTTATACCAGTAGATTTCTACTGGGTTTTATGGTTATCTTCCGTTCTATAATTACACTAGACTAGATGTCTCAGTACCCTGCCCAGCTGAATTTTAAAAGTGTCCAGTACTGGGGAATTCATCATTCTCTGGGGACGTTATTCCAGTGGCTGATGGTTTTCACGGTGAAATATTTTCCTCTTGTGTCTATCATTTCCTCTTGCTGTCTCAGCATTTAGAGCTCATATTTGGGCTCCCATATCTGCTAGAAAGGTAATTGGTAGTCCTTTAAAAGGGCTATAGGGAAATGTAATTAATAAATCCCCATTTTTGTTCTTAGTAAGTCTATATATATATAGCCAGTGATCATCCCCAGGCTTACTTACTGGCAGTGGCAGAGGGAGTTTCCTGTCACTGGGAAGTTCTTAGGTTTGCATTCATTCCGAAGAGTTGTGGAGATTATAGGCTGTCTTGATATTACAGGGATTTATTCCTTTTTTGGTGGGCCTCTATATAAGATGTCAATAAATGTCAGTAAATACCAATGTCAGTAAATTTGATAATGGTTGTCCATCCATTAATTTTCTGAAGATGCCTTTCTCTAACCCTGATCTCCATTACTGGTTCCTCATGGCCCCCATGCCAGTATTGGCATAAATCTGCCAGTATGCCAGGTTCCCCCTGGGGAATCTCACAAGTGACAGGTCGCCAGTTTGAGAAAGAGCTATTTACCACCACAAACTGGCTGTGGCCTGTCAGGAAGCTCTAAACAGCTAGTGATCCCTGGTTTACAAAACCAGTGTTCTGGTTAATTAGTTACATTTAAGAGATCTAATACTTACATGCACAACGTAGATTGTGCAGTAGGTAACAGATTGCAGGTGATAATTACCAGTGAACAGGGATGTTATATTGTTTACAAAATGATTCCCTATGAAGTAGTCACTAGTAATCTAAATTGCAAAGTCTTCGGTAGCCCACACTGTATGATATGTCAAGACAAGGTACAGAATTTTTGGGGTGAATGATACAGAAT
This sequence comes from Myiopsitta monachus, assembly GCA_017639245.1. Taxonomy (NCBI): domain Eukaryota; kingdom Metazoa; phylum Chordata; class Aves; order Psittaciformes; family Psittacidae; genus Myiopsitta; species Myiopsitta monachus. Next base: position 60,067,580 of record CM029941.1, read on the forward strand.
ACAATTTTTGCAGCTGCTCTTGAAATTTGACCTCCTTTTGTGGTTGGAAATTATTTACTCAAAGGCTTTCAGAGTTACACATGACTTTTAAATTTTTTTCTTGTGCTACAAGGTTTCACGTGTCAGTTATTCTGCGATGGTACATGGTGTACCCCCACACCCCCACTGGACTCTTCTACTTCCCCAAGAATTCCTGCTAGGAACCAGCCTTTCCACAGATGCAAGCTGGGCACTCCCTAGCCATACCAGGAACTCTGATTGCCTAGCAAAAGTGAGGGTTGGCACACAGAGGTCAGGAAGGCTGGATACTCTCCAGCTTACCAGGAGTTCTTTTGGGAAGATCAGTCACTCCCTGACAACCTGGAATGTAACCATTGTGCAACTGTTGAAACTGACGCAGAACTGAGGCCAGAATGAAAATTTGCAGATGACTAAGGCAAATCGTTATACAGCCCTACAAACAGTGGCCCCAGGAGAGACACTTTGAGGCCTCCTGGACAGGAGCCGCCTGTAACCAGTACCTCCCTCTGAGTGAGACACTTCTCAGAGCCCATAAACTCTCAAGTTTGTGAAACAGAGGGATAATTACCTGGGCTGTTGCTTCTGCTCACTGACACTCTACCCTACTATGCTGAGGAGTGTTGAGAAATTAGATGTGAGTATTTTATTATACTTTTACTTTTCACTGCACCCAAGGGAAATTTCTAACATACTTATGTGTGTGGATGTATATATATGTAAATATATTTGTGTGTATATTTATATATGTGTTAGCATATGTGCTAGTTTAGCTATTTAATTTTATGTGTGTGTATATTAGGTTCAATAATCAAGTGTTGTTAGAAATCTTGTGATTCACTTTAAAACCACACACTGTTTCTAAATGATATTTGTAGTCCTTTATATGAATACTGTTGACCAGGTCTGAGACTAAGCTAGATCCAGCTGTACCTAGACTTCTCTCTAAGAGGCAGTTTAGAAAGGAAGTGGATATAGTCTGAACCTCATTATTCAACAGGAGTATTTCTTTATTCTTTATATTTTTTTCATTAGATGTAAGTGGTTGCCAAATCTGAGGCTAAGATTTGATTCAGATGCACCTAGGTTCCTCTCTGAGAGGAATTTTAGAAAGCAAGGGAGTCCAGCCTGAGCCTTGTGACTCAATGGAAAGATCTACTTTATCTTTTTCATCTTCAAACCCTCTAGCATAATTTCCCTTTTAAATCCCGTTAGATATAAACTATTCCTATTTGTTTTCTGTATAATACAGTCCCTTAACTAATATTCTTTTTGTTGTGTCATGGTTTAAGCCCACCTAGCATTTGACCCCACCCAGCAGCTCACTTATTGCCACCAAGAAGAATGGAGTAAGAGAATCAGACAGGTAGAGGTGAGGAAATTCATGGGTTGAGATAATAAGAGTTTAATAGCTGAAACAGAGTATAATACTAATACTGCACTAACACTAATAATATAATGAAAAGGAAATAGTAAAAATAAGGAAATAAAGCCTAAGAAAGACAAGTGATGCAAATAAAAACAATTGGTCATCAACCAACTGATGTCCAGCCAGTCCCGGAGCAGCAGCCTCCCTGTTAATCTTCCCCCTCTTTGTTGCTGATCACAGCATCCTATAGTATGGAATATTCCTTGAGTCAGCTGGGGTCAGCTGTCCTGGCTGTGTCCTCTTCCAACTTCTTGTGCACTCCCAGCCTCCTCACCTATGGGTGGGGTGAAGAGCTGAAAAGACCTTGTCTCTGTGTAACCGCTGATCAGCAGTAACAAAAACATCCCTGAAATATCAACAAAAATAACTCAGCATAATTCCAAAACATAGCCTCATACTAGCTGCTATGAAAAAATTAACTTTATCTCAGACAAAACCAGCACATTGTCACCATGCTTGGTAGCAATAGTAGGAAATATGGTAAAATAAGAAGAAAAAGGTCCAATAAAATAAATTGAATTTATTATATTAAAATTATTATTTCTTTCCTCTGGCCTTTCTTTTTATAAAGATTCAAAACAAAGAAAAGATTCTGTAGTAGCAAATTCTGCAATTTGTTACATCATCAGATACGGTCACATACCACTTTATAGATTTATTTGATGAATACTAGAACTTTGAGAGTTTTATGATTAATTAATAAGAAAATGCAAGACTGAATGTAGATATGTATGTTTCAAGATATTAGGATAATTTTTCTTCTAAATGTTTCAATATAAATACATTACTGAAGTTAATAAGAAAATTACATGCTTGATTTCATCTCTTAACTAAAAAAGAAATGGATCTACAAAGGCTTACCTCAGAGAAACCAAACCAATGCTATTTGCTTTCAATGTAACTAAAAAAAAGACAAAACATTTTTTGAGTGTTTACTATTTTTTAGTAACACATCTAAACCCCATTAAAATGAATGACAATTAAATGCTAACTTAGGTGGAAAATTACTTAATTGTCTACTTCATTGTTTTCTTTCTCAGTGAGGCCATATTTGATAAAAAACAACATTTAATGCTACTTTGAGTAAAGAAGTCACTCTTGCAGACTCCTATAATGTGTTGCCTGCTTTAGGAGAAGACAAACACACCTACAGCGTGCCAAACGCAGTGGAAGTTAGGTGAAGAAAATCTGTGAGGACATTATACTTCATATACCGAATTTAATTACTATTACAATTAATTTTCATGTACTCCACCACCTTTAACAGAAATACATTGTACTGAGTTAATAATTGTTGGGAAACAAACTCGGTGCTTCTTCAGTTTGCTATGTGTGTATATAAATACATGCTTGCATGCAGTATTTAGTTTGCATATAATTGAATATTTCAAAAGGGAAAATTGGCTAGAACACATTCTTCTGAACCCATTCCACAGTTTTGCCTGTCACTGTATTTGCTTTGTAGCTGAAATTTCACTTTGCCTCAGATAGGTTGCAATAAGAAGATATTTTGCAAGGTTTAATAGTAAAAGACTTAATGACAAATGTCCTGTGGATGTTGTTTAAATATATGCTCCTGTAGGTTTATTCGGAGGTTAGGACAGGGCTAGAGAACTTAGCAGGACCATGCAACAGTAACAATAGTAAGGAAAAAGGTTGAAAGCTCAGTGTCAATTTAAATTTTTAATTACTTTACCCAGAAAGGGTCAAAAATGTAAAAAAAAAAAAACAACCCACCCTATTCTGTCAATAATTGTTTTCATATCCCAATGTAAATTTTCATTCCACTTTTAAGAGTTTTGCGTCCAACTATTCAACTATCAAACAATTTACTTTGTAGAAGGGAATTCTGTCAACCGGCTTTCTTGAGTATTGACCTGAGGAGTACATGTGCTTTAGAGCAGCTCATTCAGGTACAGATCTGTATTTCACGCTTGTCTGTTTCAGAATTTTCCATGTAATTTTGGGAGTTTAATTTCTTTTCTTCAATCTGAGCTTCCTCAGCTGTAAAGTAAGGTTAATAACACTTACTGGTCCTAGGTTTGTTTGATAGAATGTGAGTTCTTTAGGGCATAGACCAACTTTATACATTTGCATAGCAACATAACAAAATCTTGGCAAAGGCCTTTGAGTGCTAATAAAGTGCACAAAATTATAAAAAGTGCATTATCTTTAATTGCTCTTACTTTATGTCCTCCTAAATTCAAAGCAATAATTTTAGTTGAAGAGCAGTATAAAATATGATACCAATAACATTGTATTACGACTTCTGAGAACACTTTATTCCTTGCCCATTAACCTGCAGAAGACAACTGTTAACAAAGAAATCTCTGAAAGTACTCTTTCCTTCTGAGGCACTGCAATGATAGGTATTGTTCAGGCACTTTCTCCTAGCTGGTCCAGCTGTTTCTTTAACCTAAACAGCAGGTTGAGTGAGGTTGTCTAGGGTAGAAGTCCAACCTTCAACAGTTTTTTAACATTTGCTAATAAAATAGCAAACCAGAATTCTCTAACAGCGATTTAAAAAACTTAAAAAAATGTGGTTAGTGTAACATCTGTTTATCTGAACATCACTGTGAATGTCCTGGGTTCAGCAGTAGCAGTCATTTTTTTCCTTCTTGGTAGCTGGTGCAGCGCTGTGTTTTTGATTATGGGCCTGGGAACAGCACTGATAACACCAGTGTTTTCAGTTACTGCTTGGTAATGTTTTGGTCTGACCAAGGACTTTCTGAGTCTCATGCTATGCCAGGGAGGAGGGGATGCTGGGATGAAGCAGAGACAGGACACCTGACCCAAACCCACCAAAGAGGTATTCCATACCACAGCACATCATGCCCAGGATGGGAAAACTGAGAGCAGAGACTCGGAAGGGTGTGGTGGTGCAGTGGGGGGTTTGGTGCTGGGGGGTGCACTGGCGGGGTCGGGCTTGGTGAGCAGTTGTATTCTCTTTCCTTGTATTTCTCTTGTATTATTACTGGTGGTAGCAGTAGTGATTTGTGTTATACCTTAGTTACTAAACTGTTCTTGCCTCAACCTGTGGAAGTTGCATTCTTTTGATTCTCCTCCCCTACCCCCGGGACTGGGGGATGAAAGAGAGGTGAGTGGGTGAGTGAGTGAGTGAGTGAGTGAGTGAGTGAGTGAGTGAGTGAGTGAGTGACTGAGTGAGTGACTGAGTGAGTGAGTGAGTGAGTGAGAAAACTGCGTGGGGAGGGTTAGAGGCTTAAACCACGACAATGAAGTATGTCTTTCTGTGTCAGAGAAGGTTTGGACGGAAAAGCTTTTCCAGGGTTATTACACAAAAAAATGTTGGTGGTTCCTCAGTATAGAGTATTCTTCACTTTTAGAGGTACATACTTTCTACCATGGCAACTACAGAAAGAGATCACTTTATAGAATAGATTCAATAGGTATATTGTAAATAAAAGACAGACTAGGGACAATGTGGATAATGTGGGCCCTCTCCAGAAGCTATTAGGAGAACTGGCTACCCTTGATTTGGAGAAGGCTGAGGTTCTTCGTGACTTCTTTGCCTCAGTCTTCACTGCCAAATGTTCCAACCACAGTACCCAAGTCTTGAAAGGCAGGTGCAGTGACTGTGAGAACGAAGACCTTAGCCCTACTGTAGGAGAGGATCTGGTCTGATACCATCTGAAGAACCTGAACATGCACAAGTCCATAGGACCTGACAAAATCCATCCACGCATCCTGAGGGAGTTGGCAAATGAAGTTGCTAAGCCACTGTCCCTCATATTTGAAAAATCATGACAGTCAAGTGAAGTTCCTGATGACTCAAAAAAGGGAAACATAACCCCCATTTATAAGAAGGGGAAAATGGATGAGCCAGGGAATTACAGACCAGTCCGTCTCACCTCTGTGCCTGGCAATCTTGGAGCAGATTCTCCTGGAACGCATACTAAGGCACATGAAAGCAACAAGGTGCTCGGTGATAGCCAGCATGGCTTCAATAATGATTAATCCCTCCTGAGAAATTTGGTGGCCTTCTATGATGTGGCTACAGAACTGATGGACAGGGGTGGAGCTGTTGTTGTCATCTACCTGGACTTGTGCAAAACGTTTGGCACTGTCCCACATGACATCCTTGTCTCTAAATTAGAGAGACATCAGTTTGATAGATGGAGCACTCAGTGGATAAAGAACTGGCTGGATGGCCACATGCAAAGAGTTGTGCTCAATGGCTCAATGTCCACCTGGAGACCACTAATGAGTGGTGTCCCTCAGGGATTACCTTTGGGACCGATCCTGTTCAGCATCTTTGTTGGTGACATGGACAGTGGGATTAAGTGCGCCCTCAGCAAGTTTCCCAATGACACCAAGCTATGTGATTCGGTTGATATATTGGAGGAAAGGAGTGCCATCCAGAGGGACCTTGGCACACTTGTAAGATGGTCTGATGCCAGCCTTATGAAGTCGAACCAAGTCAAGTGCAAGGCCCTACAGCTGGGTTGGAGCAATCCCAGGTACAGCTACAGGTTGGGCAGAGAAGGGATTCAGAGCAGCCCTGCAGAGGATTTGCGAGTGTTGGTCAATCTAAAAATGAATATGAGCCAGCTTCAGTGTGAGCTCGCAGCCCAGAAAACCAACTATATCCTGGGCTGCATCAAAAGGAGCATGCCCAGCAGGTTGAACGAGGTGATGCTGCCCTTCTACTCTGCTCTCATGAGACCTTGCTTGGAGTATCGTGTACAGTTCTGGTGTTCTCAGCATAAAAAGGACATGAAAATGTTGGAACAAGTCCAGAGGAGGGCCACGAGGATGATCAGGGGGTTGAAGCACCTCCCATATGAAGACTTAGCTGAGGAAGGTGTGGCTGTTCAGCCTGGAGAAGAGAAGGCTGCATGGAGATCTCCTAGCAGCCTTCCAGTATCTGAAGGAGGCCTACAAGGATGCCAGACAGGGATTCTTCATTAGGGACTGCAGTGATAGGACAAAGGATAATGTGTTCAAACTTAAAGAGGGGAAGTTTAGATTGGATATAAGGAGGAAGTTTTTTTATTGTGAGGGTGATGAGGCACTGGAATGAGCTGCCCAGTGAAGTTGTGAATGCTCCATCCCTGGCTGTGTTCAAGGCCAGGTTGGACAGAGCCTTGAGTGACATGGTTTAGTGTGAGGTGTCCCTGCCCATGACAGGGAGGTTGGAACTAGATGATGTTATTAAGGTCCTTTCCAACCCTAACTATTCAATAATTCTATGATTATGTGATTTTACCAGAAGTCTTTCTTGCTAACCCTGAAATCTATCGGAGTCTGAGGTAACAATGAACCTGAAACTAGTAAGAAATTTCTGTATAAGTTAGTAATAGGGTGATTAGCAGCAGGGACAGAACTGATGAACTGCTTTTGGATAATTTGTATATGTCTTTTTTCCTGAATTACTAATCTAAATAAGAAGTGGAAAGAAGGAAAACCAAGACATAATAGAAATATCTGCATTGTTCAAACTAGCTCTTTAACTCCCTTCAAAGCACTGTAGCCACTGAGGTTTTTTTTATTTTATTTTTTTTTTTTTGATAAATTGTGTAATCTTTCGCACATTCTCTAAAGGAATGTTGAACATGAATGAGATCAAGGTGCTGTGTTCTCGTAAGGAAAAATGGGGGAAAAAAAAAAAAAAGAAGATTAAGACAAAACTGATTGTGTTAGCGAATAAAACAAAGCAAACACGCATTAGTCAGTTTTTTATACAAATTATTACTGCCTGTAAAATTTTAGAAGCTAAAGGAGATCTGTTTCTTTAGTACATCTAGTTTCTTTCCTTTGGCTGAGTTTTTCTTTCTACTTTAATGCCAGAATTTCATAGGTGGCCATTATCTATTAGAATCACAGGAATTATTCCTATCTCATAGTTACTGAACTACTCTAAGCACAGATGTACCTTAATGAGACTTAAGGGAAATAGACTTAACTTTCTTCTGTTTCTAACTGGGTAAAAACCATTCATGCACTACTTGCAGAGTCACTGCTTGCGCATAGATGGATCTGGTGGCAGTCCTTATCTCTGCTTTATAGACTTTGATCACCACAGTTATTTCTTCCTTCTGCAGTTTTTACAGCATGTTAATTTTTCTTGTATAATTTACTGATGTGTTTGACAAAAATTCAAAGCCAAAAAAAATATCTTGCTTTGCAAATACTGTCTGAGAGCTGCTGAGTGCCTTTCCTGCGTAAAGCAGACTGCCATATTTCTCAAGGCAAATACTGCTTGCTTAGCTTTTTGTGAAAGGAATTGATACTTTGTGGAGCCTGTGTATGGCTGCATTATGGTAGAAATGCTCTGCATGTAGAATCAAGCTATAGATTAATGAGATCGGCAGAAATTAATTTAGTAAGGAATCATGGTAATTTTTTAAAAATCATTAACTTTAAAACGTATTATTGAAAGGACTGTATGTCTTCCGACCCCAGCCTGCTCATGTACTCATCTATAAACTCTCCATGAGAAAAATCTTCCTGTGGTTAGATTTCTCATGTTACCTAAGACACACCTCTCCTTAGTGTTTTAAACAAGAAGCATACAAAAAACATCCTTTGTTTTTTAATTAGTCATAAGTAGGGCAATTAACAAATTAATTAGAATCTTGTCTACTTCCTAGAACCATCTGAGAAATATACATAGATGTTTGCATATATCTGGGTTTTCCAGCAGGTATTTTGGTTTTTTAAGCTATAAAATACACTAGTTAAAAAAGAGCCAGGTAAATAATTGATATCTGAATATTGTATTAAGAATCCTGTAGTGTTTTACCTGAGGGATATTAATAAGTCTATAACATTGACAAAGAAAAAGTCTGACAGGTCGTCTGATGAGCTTCTCAGAGAGACTGAGTTTGTTATGTAAATGTCATATCATAGTATTTATAAAAAATTTTTTTAAAAAATCCACTATCTTTTGCTTAAAAAGTAATAAGAGGAGGAATTATTTTTTATTTGCCTTTGGCCTTTTCGTTCTTTAAGATTCATGTTTGCAAGCTTTGCATTGCAACTTTCCTAGAAAAAGGGTAAAAAATTAAAGTTGATTTTTCCTTAATATAGCTATTTGATTCTGACCACCAAGCCTATACCAAGAAATATTTTTAGACTCACCACATGGCTAACAAACTGCAAAGACTGTGGAAATCCAATATACTTAACACTGAGCACAGAACAAAATTTAGTTTTTAGATGAATCCCAGACTAGTAAAGCAATATTCCAATTCCAGTTCCAAATATTCAAACCTATGCTGTAGGGCCAGGTTGATCACAAGGTCACATATCAGACTATCATAACAACATTCCTGATAGAATTTTATTCCTCTCTCGTATTTTTTTTTTTTTTTTAATGAACATGACAAATTATGAGGCAAGTTATATGCAGGTGAATGCCCATCTGTCTTTTGTACAACTACCCTATAACAAGTATAACAAGGTCATTCATGTATCTAACCTAGGAGAAGAATAGCAAAAGCTGATCCTGATTGCCTTCCACTGTTGATTACATATGTGTTACACAGACAAGAACTGAGAGGAATTTCAAATAAAAAAAAAAAAAAAATCATTAAGGTAGCAACCACTAGAGTAAGGAATTTGGTGGAACAATTTATGTGCTATTTATCAGGAAAAGGTTGCATTTAGAAAGTGTTGGTAGGTTAAACACTCTCACAAAAAGATCAATAGTGCATGAAATATTACTGTAAAGTATATGCCTTTCAAAGTTACTAATACTAGGTATATCTTTGAGCACAAAGTGAGTTTTGGAGGACCATTTTTTGTTTTGGTGGTGACCAAATGATCTATATTCTCTTTCAGGAAAAGACAAACAAAAGTAAACTGTTATTTGATTGCCAGTGTGCAAAAGAATGATTCTGACTCTAGCAGTCCTAAAGAACAAGAAAATAAAAGTAGACAGTAATCTGTTTTTGAAGCTCCACTTAAAAATCTCAAAGGCAGAGAACATGATCAAATGGTAGATAATAACTAGTATTTTGCTGTTTTGAGAAATAGCAGTGTAAGTCAGTATTAGGTAAACACAGTTTAAGTGTGTTCAGATTCTACATTGATGTCACAGACAAATTTTCAATGATACAATAACTGAAACATTGCAAATTAAATATACATAAAAATTGTCCCTTCTAACAATGAATCTTCCATACTTCCCATGTTTTTAACAAATTTAATATCTTCAGCAGCTCTTTCCTAATTTGTCAAATGTTATCAATGATCAATGCTCTACAAATTTCAGTGTGAACTTTTATTGCTGCTGATAGAATTCATTTTCACAGTGATGCTGTTGGAACACACAGAAACATAACCTACTCTTGTATGGGAGAATTTTGTGGGACCAATTGATAATAAATTTCTTCAAATATAATACAGAAACATTGTAGCTAACGTGCTGTGGTGGTAGGACAAGGGGCAATGTGTTCAAACTTAAACGGGAAGTTTAGATAGTATATGAGGAAGAAGTTCTTTACTGTGAGGGTGGTGAGGCACTGGAATGGGTTTTCCAGGGAAGTTGTGAATGCTCCATCGTTGGCGGTGTTCAAGGCCAGGTTGGACAGAGCCTTGGATGGCATGGTTTAGTGGGAGGTGCCCCTGCCCATGGCAGGGAGGTTGGAACTAGATGATCTTAATGTCCTTTCCAACCCTAACTATTATATGATTCTATGATTCTAGCTGGAAATATTAGGTAAATCAAAGATATTTTGGGTCTAATCTTCCAGTTAGATCTAGTATATCATGACCTCTAATAATAAAAATGATAATAATGATATTTTAATATTGCCAATTGAAGCTCTTAAAGGTGAAACTTTCAGAATATGCTTTCTCACATGTACATAGAACCTGCAGCATTTCGCATAACAAAAATAAAATCTGCTGTAACAACAGTGACAAATCTTATGGAATCATAGAATAGTTAGGGTTGATCTATAGGCCATTTTCAAATGTATCACCACAACAAAAATAAAGCAACAAAATGAAAGCAATACTAAAGCATTATTGAGCAAACAAAAGGGTGGTAGAATCTAAAGCTAATGGAATGACATTCCAAAATTCTATCTTGGTGATAAGTTAATCACACTGAGTGACACATCCAACATTATTTTGACTATTCAGGATGTCCAGCACTGTCAGAATTTGCTCATGAATAACTACTTTCTCAGACGCTAACTGTATTGCCAGTCTATATTTATGGTATAGGTACAGATATTACATCTGGAAACCAGGTGTGTGATTATTAGATAAACAAGTACAAATTTTCTGGATAAAGACTACTGTCTGTGGTGGCCTGTCCACCACCTTTACACTCCACCTGGAAAGCAACACTTTTACTCAGATAAGAGATTATAAATGCCACCACTTTACTGTTGATGAAAGCCCAAGATGTTACTGATCTGTGAAATATGCACTGAAATACTGATGGGCACGCTTAAGACACAATCACAACCAAGTTATTATTCTGTGATTTCACATGGCATTACAAAAAACTCTCAATAGATATGCAAAAACTTAGAAAAAGTTCTAGTATTGCCTACATTCCTTCAAACAATATTTCCCTTTGGCCTCTCTTGTTGGTAAGGAATTTCTTGTCACGCAGGCAAGGCAGAACCATTACCTGGAGGCCACTTTCAGCAGCAAAACCAGATTTGACTGCTTTCAGACAGGTCATTGTGTAAAGGACCAGTGATCTGAATAAGAGCGGCTGTTCTTTTGTCCTCATGAAATTATGGATATATTTCCTAAGGCTTCAGCTTTCCCTGAGGAGCTCTTCTTCTGAATATCAAAGGAGGTGACCTAAAGTATTGTTCCCAGAGGATTCTGAATCACCCATTTCAATTCTCTGTTTGAGCAAAATCACTGCAATAGCACCATAGTAATGAGCACCCATCATGAATTCAAAATTATATTTCTTGACTCCTGTAGTTGTTTTTTTCTTTTTGTTAGCCCAGATTTATATAACTGAAACATGCGGGAAAGTCAAAGTAATCTTACAGGGATTGCACATGGGTGAACTGGTCTGCTGGAGAAATGTGTATTACCATATCATATTCAATTCAAGATTTCAATCTAAAGTTTGCATCCTAAATGTTACAATTTTTTGAGCATCTCACGTGCTTTCTGAACTTGTATGCCTTTAAGTTTTAAACTTTTGTACTGTTTATTTTTGATCTTAATCAAAATCAGGGCACTTTTAGAGCTACCACAAAGCAGAGCAATAGCTTGCAAAAGCAAACATACATGTACACCAGAGCATTCTCCTGCTAAGTCACAAACTTTGCAAAGGTCAATCACTGAACTCACTTTTCTTCTTTAAACTTCCAGGTTGACATTGATGTTCTGTTTCTATGGGAATAGTAGCACAGAATGATATAAATAAAGGAAACTAGATCCTTAACAAGTCAGCTACTCATGTATCAGGTTCAAGAGCAATTTGTACCAAGGGAGAGCTGTGGTACTTACAAACTCCTTCTTCCTGCAAACTACAACCATCCCTTCAGGTTTCATGTAGTTTATGACTTCAGTTGTGAGTCACGAAGTTAATAAGAAAATAGAAAAACTGCAGAGATTGTTACACACTATTAAAACAGTTATGATTTTGCTTGAGAGGTATGATACAATCAATTGTTCCTTGCTCTTACCTGCTGGTTACCTTTTCCAGACTCTAATTTCTATTGTAGGTTGCACTGTAGTTTGGATTCCATTAAGAAGCTACATGATAGCTTTTAATATACTTATATAGACTCAAAAAACCTGAACTTCCTGACAGCCTGACGAACAAATCAAGGTGATTTTTTCCTTACTACGTTACCCAATGCAAAGCAAAATATTCTTTGTAAGCAACCGATATTTTGTAATTTCATTAATCTTAAAGAACTTCTCTTTACATATTACTGTTTCATAACCTGCTGGTCTCCAAACAAATTTCTTTCAGGAACTGAAAAATTTTCTCTCTTTATTTACTCATCAGGATGGTATTGCTACAGGTGGGAGTAGGAATGAAAAGGAGGAGAGCACACGCCTGCAGCAAATATTCATAGGAAATAATGTTCAGTTAGGTAGGCACACACACATTGCTATTGACTATAGCATGTCTGTGTTCTTTCAAATAGTAATATTGCCAAGTTATTTGATGTTGTACTCCTAGATTTAAGAATAAGATAAAAAAATAATCAAAAGACTGAAATGTGTTGAAGAAATCACTGCCCATTCAAAATCCAGGCAAGACCTCCAGAAGATTTATTATCTTGGTCTCAAGAGTTAGCTTATTGCATTAGTTTCCAGCCCAAGATCTCTGTGGATTATGTCAAGATGTTTACTCTGATAAATTTTTGTTTCCAAGAGAAATAAAAATATTATGACATTTAGTCTGCATCTCTAATTAAAGTACTAGATTGGTTAAATAAAACAACTTCTGACTATGTATTTTCATTGCACAAAGAGGTAGATAAATGAGTAAATGCCTGAGTGATTAGCTATCTGTTTAATGAGGACCTTTTTTTAATTAAGGGCAACACAGGGAGGAGCTGTGGAAGCTGTCACAGTCCAGGAGATTATTCCACTCACCTTGCATTAATAAAGGTCAACCATTTCCACATATCATAGACCAGTCCTTGTGCATTCACACAAGAATGACTTTCAAAGAGAAATACTGTATGATACCGGGGTGTGTTTCAAGTCTAAACAACGCCTACGTGTGAATGCTTCTACATCCCTTAGGCAACCTTAAAATATTGACAAAAAAATTTCACAGTGTGCAAGGACAGTAACTAGTGCAAAACTATTTTTGCTTCACAAAATCATGGTCTGGATCACCAATAGACTGCTGCTCTTAATGTTTGAAGTTCTATAACTGTTGAGGTCACACATAGAATTACAGCACTTTTGCACGTTAGGGGAAGATGTATGATAACACAAACATATAGTCTTTCCTAAAAAATAATAATATCCTGAAATCATGCACATCAGTAATCATGTTGTTTTATTCAGAAACACAAGAGGAAAATATGGGAAAAACCTCTATGTGCCTGGAAGTTGTGGAATTCCAGGTGGAATATATAAACCACATCTAAATAAGCGCACTCTGACTTCATTCTTTTTAGAAGGCAGTAACAAAAGCTAATGTTTGATTGGAATTAATAAACTGCAACAGCATCCACAAAGATGCATAAGATACCATCAAAAATACTTGCAACTGAGAAGCAAAGTTAGCTATTTTTCTCCTATTACATTCAATGACATTTAGGCTGTAGGAACTTACCACACTTTTGAAAAAATTCACCTGGACACTTCAGTTATTTAAACACTTAAAAAAAATTATCTCCTAACTTCATTTGATAGGCAGGCATAAAGAGATACCACTTTTTCAAAGAGGTGATTAAAATCAATTAACAGATAAGTGGCAAAGCAAAAATCCCAAGTATCCTCATTCAGAATACCAGCTTTCTAAACATCAACACGTTGACCCCAGCAGCAAAAATGATGCTAATTAGTGGCTTTTAACTAAACAAAAAGAGCTGAAATAAAAGGTAAGGTAACAAAGGAAGAGAGTCAGGAAGGGCATTTATCACTTGCAAGCTACATCTTCAGATCATGAAAGACACATATCAAACAGCTATTTAGCAGACTCTGACATCCATTGAAATTATTTTCAGTGCTTTAATGTTACTTCCTGCAGCTACCAGCACCTGATTGTGACCATGTTAAAAATTATATTTAGAACTACTAATTATGGACTGACAAACATAACACTCATAAAATGTGCTTAGTATTTTCCATGATATCATGTATCATCTGCATGCATTTGTTACCTGAAAGCTTCTATATCTTCTAAAAGAACAAATACACTTACCTGAAAGAATTATTAACCTATGTATATAACTGTGACAAATAATAAATCTGGTCTCCCTTTGAACAGGAAGCACAGGGGAACATTCACATAACATTTGCTGTTAATTTCAACTTTTAAAAAAAAATCTCTTTTCATCCAAAATATAAGCAAATAAAACCCTGCTGTAAACTGAAAACTGAATTTATCATTGAAAGTAATAAAGGTATTTCTACCTATACTGATCCCCCATAAAATTTCAGCAGAAAAAGGAAAAAAAAGGTAGAAATTTGGCTAGAAAATACACTATTAACAGTAAACTTGATCTTGAGACTTAAGAAAGGAGAACAGTTTATTACATGAGAAATACCAATTTTTGGCCATTTATGGAGGTATATAAAAAACACCTAAATGAAAGCATGCAAGTTATTTTTTTCCATTATGTTGGGAAAAAGTTAATAATTAAAAAAAGGCCATGCTTTATAAACCCAAAGCTCACCAGCATAAGTATCAAGATCCTGACAGCAGCTACGAGTGCACAGTCATGTTTCCATCGTATATGGACACAGGTCATGAAAATATGAGCTTAGGTGCTGAAGATCTTATTCACATTTTCACACTTTCTGGCCTCTGGTAAATTATTATCCTATTAGATGATTTAATTTTTTTTTTTTTAATTTTTTTTGTAATTTTTTTTTTTTGAACTGTATTAAACTTTTGGGTTTCACAGTGCCCTGTGGCAGTGTATTCCAAAGGTTAATCATTCATTTTAAAAACTTTGTTTTACTTAATAAGCTTTAAACCTGATGCCTAATCAAGTTATTTTGCAACTTAAATTGACTTTTACCTTATGAGACCTGTTGAGTAATGTTTCCATCATTCAGGATTTTACAGATTTCAAATCCAGAAAGTAATAGTTTATTTTTTTTCACTAAATGTTTCTTTTACACAATGGCTGGTTATGTGTGAATCTGTGAAGGAAGAAAATAACTTTCAGCTAGGAATTTTTTAAACCTCCCCACAGCAAAAGTGAACCAAATGGGCTGTGTCTGGTTGTGGCTATACATAAATCACTACTTGTTTGCCTGACATATGCAAAAAATCTCCAACAACCTTTTGGTTGTGCTAGGAGCACATTTTAAAGTCCTTCATAAACTCTCTGTTATTTAAGAAAGCCTTGCATTAAAATAATAATGAAAATGTGAGGTTTATTATTTTTATCTAGAGCTCTCAGAGAATACAAATTCTATAAAACCAACTACAGCTCATTCTTTGTGCTATTGTGAGAGAAAGAGTTGGAGAACTTATACTAAATAAAGTAGAATTGAACTGTAGCTCCTTTGCTAATATTTTGCTTGGGTTTTTTACTGTGGTGAATGTGAAATATAAATTAAATGCTTCTCATGAAGTGCCCTTACAGAGAATCACTTAACGAAACGTGTTTAACAGGATATGTACATATAAGGTAAAAGAATATCTGCAAGCAAACAAATACTCTCAATAAAATACTTTGGTGCAAATGGGGAGCTTCTGTAAGGCTAACATGGCTGGCTCTTGGGGCTTGGATATCAGTAGACTTCATGAAAAACCCCGACCAGTTTAGAGAGAGAAGAGGGGATAGAACAGAACAATGCACTTGTATTTTAAAAGACCTAACTTTAAAAATGTGATAAAATCTACACTGTAAAGCTCAAGGTTTTCATACTAAAACTGTCTAGCAAAGTTTGTTGAAGGTTTGATAGCCTAAATCATATATTAGAGGATAATGTATCTTGCCTGCAAGATGGATTTTTTTTTTTACCTTGCTCAATCTGCAGGCAAATGAGAGCAGAGAACTACTATGGAAAGGTAAAATATTTTCTGTGGGCTTTGATGTCAGAGCTTTGACATAAAATTTAACTCTCATTGTTTGTTTCAGAAATAGAAAACAGCATATGTGGAGCACTCCCAACAGGCTTTTCAGATCAAAAAGACATTTTTCAGGTAGATGGAGCAAGAAATGAATCTGTCTAGAAGACAAATTCAGTTAAAATGGTGACAAAAATCAGTGGAGTCAAGGTAGTGGCACCACAATTAGAAGGAGCACATTGTGTTCCAGATGTTTATTATGGCTGCTGTCACTGCAGAACACAGCAATCTTAAGCCTACATTGCCGTCATTCACCCTTACCACACGCTTTGCTGGCACCATCATGATGTTGCTGCTATTGCATAGACCCATGGCTGTTTGTCAGTTCACTCCTAGTTGCACGTTATGTCATGCTTGCCAGAAATAGCTGACCTGCGTTTTTCTCACAATTCAAATATTACTTCATCTTTCTTCATTTAATAAGTTATGACAAAATAATATTTGGCTCACATAGGCTTAAGGGTATCCCTAGAAAATACTATCTGAACTCAAAACCTTAATGCTGCTTATTTTAAAGTAGGCCCAAAGTTTTAACTCTTGTACAGATTCTGTTTTCTCAGGCCTCTATACACACACGAGATACCTGTCTTTTATTTTAACTTAATGCTGGGGTAAAAGAGGTACACACAATCCTCTTGTCCTTTCTCACAACAGTTTCCATAGGAGGATTACTGGAGCACAGAACACAAAAAGAAACTACTTTATACTCCAACCAGATCCAGTCTTAATAGTCATGGACACTACTTTATGAGTCTAAACATACTGTTCAGTATTATCACATCACTCATCCTTGAGGAGCAATCAGTGGGCTCAAGAAGATCCCCATCATGTTCTTAGCCAAACGCTGACTGCCAGCAAGCTGCATTCTGTCTAGTGGAGGGATGACATGGGGGAGAATACAGCTGATTCTTAAATAGGGCCCTTGTTTCATGTCTTTTAATGGTTTTTAGTTAGCTGCCACTGTATTTGGTATTTGCATTCCCCCCCCCCCCCCCCCCCGCTTTTCCAGAAATAAGTTACAGATCTAGTTTTAGGAAGCCCATCAATTACTTGGATAGAAACATGATTATTTATCAAAGGTCTTTTTCTGCACTCCCACACATATCTTCTACATTAAAATTTACACTTAAAATTCTCAGCCAATTTTATACAGGAGACTTCTACTTATCTGAGGACATGCTTAACCTTCAGTGGTGATGTTGTGTGTCAGTTTAGTGAAGTGTTGTATGGGGAGAAGGGATGCAGACCTTTAAGCATGGTATTCTTTTCTTCTTCACTTAAATATTCCAAAAGTTGATTTGATCTAATTAACGCACACATCAGTATAAATCATTAAAATTTGCCATATTGAATTACTCAGCTTCAGTCTCCTCATGACTGTAAATACAGACTACATAATATACTGTTTATTATAATGAGTGGAGGAGGCAATGAAGGAACAGTAATTAAGCAAGTTTTCTAAATCATTATCTTCTCAGGTTAACAGTGGAAGATGAAGGAGTATGAACAGTCCCTTTGCGGCAGAAGCTAAATATATAGGAAATGTACTGGGGCAGAAGGGTGAAGGTAGATCAAAGTGCAACGACAGATTCAGATTAGCATTCAGGCTGACAATGTCAGTGTGCTTATAAAGTGTAATATCATTGCATACCCTTGAGAGACTATGCCTAATATCTAGCATTCATTAAAATGATTTATTATAATTACTTCTTTTTATTCAATCAATATATTGCATACTGGCATGGACCAGTCTTCTTTTAAAATTCCAACCATAATTACAATGATATGAGACTAGAAACTGGGCATTTGAAAAAAAAAAAAAAAAAAACAAAAAAAAAAAACCCAAACGTGTAATAAAACAATCTAAGGTTTTCTTAAAACAGTACATGTGACGCACTGATTTTTTTTGCCTTGGGAGCAGTCACATATAGAACTAAAAATCTGAAGAGATCTCAGGTTGACAGGCAGGTATCTCTGAATAACACCATATACATTATGACAAAACCGAAGTGAATAGTCTGGCAGCACTATAATTAAAACACAAAGACTAATTCATCAGATTCTATCCCTACTGCACAAGAGGAATCTGCCCACACACTGAAGGATACTTGCTTATTCTCTATAATGTGGAGTTATTTTGGGATCAAATATTCAAACACTGCATCTTATATTTAGCTCAGTGTGGGACAGATTTTTTTACTGTTTTTATGCTTGTAGGCAACACACCTAGGACAAACATTGTTGTGTTTCATGAGGTATAAACTTGATCTGGGATTCTTTTCTTGCTTCCCAAAGTGCAATAAAAATTAAAAATGTATGTGTTATTAGAAAGGAAGACAAAGATGCAGAAAAGTAATTTCCTTTATTTATAAAATAGAATTTGTCTAAGAATAAATAAGTATTTTAATATTTTACCTTCTCGTCACCTTTAGATCATCCTTGGTCATCTGCAGACCAACTGCCTAATTGTGGGCTTCACATCCTTCAGAAAAGACCTTTTCTCATGTGAGATATTTCTGAACTGTATGATTTGAAGAAATCGTAAAGTCAGAACTGAATATCTATGTATTGGTAAGAATTTATTTAAAAATTAGCAGGTCGCTACCAAACAACAGCAGAACCAGAAGATGAACCCAGTAAGAGTTTTTTCAGGGTAAAACATTGAAAATTAATTATTTTAGCTACCTCCCCCTCTCTGTCTTTTCTCCCTTCGGTTATAGTGATTCTAGAAACAGCATATGCAGTCCACTTGGCAGTCTAATTTTAAACCAGAATTCAAAATAACGCATCTTGTTACTAAGGGATCACTGACGAACACCACTCTCCATAGCTTAGTTCAAGAAATTACTTAAACACGTATATTAACCCCTGTAGTTTATCATCTTCAGCATTTGCTTCAGTAATTTTAAAATGTTCTTAACTCCCATGGGTTTTCAGTCTAATCTCACAAAAAATCCATTTGAGCAGGTTCCTTCAAAAAGACACTTAGGTATACCACTAAACATTACCATGCAAGCAAGTACTATCTATTCAGTGAACGGCAGGTAACCAAGCTGTGTATTAATTTCTGTTAAATAAAAACATTTTTCTTTTACCTGTGCAGGTGAAGTTATGTTAAAAATGGAACAACTAATAGCTAATCAATTTTTCTTGGTGATGAGGAATAACTAATTGGCTTATTTGCAGAGAATATTTGAAAACTTTTGTCTATGTCATGAGTGAATAGACACACAAAATTACTTATAGACAAACAGCTTCATAACAGGTTTAATTTAAAGGCAGAGAAATACAAGTAATTGAAAGGATTCATTACATAAAAAGTGTCTTGTCCTTTCTCCTTGGAAAATTTGGCTATGATAGAAGGAAAACATGCCTGCATATGGGCCATGTTTCTGACATGACTTGAAATTAAAAAAAAAAAAGTGTCACTTAAGGAACTCACTCAGGAACTGAAGGGGACCTAGTATTCTATAAGCATAAAAGTGCACACATTTTCTGTGTTTGATCTGGTAGGTATTGCTCTTTTTCAGAGGCTAATTGCTGTTACTGACAGTGTTTCAATTGTTTTTAAGGTTATATCCTGCAAAATATGGCATATTATTTTGGCATGAAATATGCAATTGCACTGATGAATGCTCAGCCTTTTGTCTCTGTTCAACACAGCAACATTGCAGGGCTCAGTCTCTAAGAGCTGCATCCCGATCTCTAAGTCTGAAGAGGGGTTTTGCTCCTTAGTTAGGAAATAATTTTTTTTTTGTTCTATTACAATACAGGAAGTAAGATAGAAGTTATATGGAGATCTGTATTGCTTCATTTGCTCTCTTTTGACTCCCTCATGACAAAGTCTGTGCTAAAGGTCATAGACAAAACCATTTTAGAAAACGTGCTGTACTAATGGCAAGTGAATGCTGATGAAAGAAAGGATCAACAGCTTTAAATTTGATTGTCTGTGAGCAAAGTCAACAAATTAATACATGAGCAAGAATGAAGTTAGGCACTCAGCTATTACATGATATGAGTATGTGAGACAAGGCAAATGACCCCCTTCTTTCCTCCTCATATCAGAAACAATAATTTCTCCACCTCAGTGATGAAAAGGTATTTCACTAATATAGATTTCATAAACCAACTCTTCATAATCCCTGTCAAGATGAAATGGTAAAAATTTTTAGGAAATCAAATCAGGAGAAGCTGTGTCCTCTATTAGAATGAATAACAGCAGCCTTTGGGTTTCAAGGCTCAGCAGCATTTCCAATCATGACAAAAATTACAAAAAAATATTCACAAGACAGTCTCATTTTCCACTATGTGGTGGGTTTCCTGCCAGAGTATTAGTATTTGCTGTGATATCCAGTTTTTGTTTTCTTTAAGAAGAAAAGTATTCAGGCAAATGTGGGAAATTATGATATTCCTTCTACAAAAATGTATTTTTATTTGAATGTAGCAACAAATGTTTATGAGCCTTTGCTGACTTGATATGTAAGTGTCCACAGTCCTTACAATATCTTGTAAGAACTGGTTAATGTGTTGTTTACTGAAGCCAGTATCTATGTCAAATATACTCAATATATGTATTCTGTCTTACATTCTCTGAAGTTCTTGGTAGCTGGGCATGGCTCAATTGATTAAACGGAAGTAAGTTGTTTTATATTAGGCACAGTGTGCATACCAAGCAGCCTTCACCACCAGCTCCGGAAGAAGGAATGTTCTAAATTGTTTATATCTGCCAGTCTTTGATATCATAGGGCATCTCATATTGTAGAGTATCTCCACTGCCTCTGAACGCTCATGTTTATGTAGCTGAGCCCCTCTGTCTAAGCTAGCAGTCTGTAATTTGTGACCTCTGTAGTACATTATATTTCATTCTGTAAATGAAAGTGAATTCTATTTAGCTTTCTCAGTCAATTTTCTAGGGAAAGTATTTACTGGATACATAATAAAACTATTAAAACTAGGTTAGTTTTTGTATAAATACAACTTTTCTCATAAACTCTTCAGTGAGATGCATTGGAAAAAAGGTTTTAGGAACTTCCAATAATTGTTTGCCTCTTTAAAAAAAAAAACCAAAATATTACAAAGCATTTAAAAATCTTAGCAATTGGACATGGTTTCAGTTCCATTTAAGGCAGAGTTATTTTTGCAGTTTCAGGCTGTGGTCCTCCACCCAGTTGTATGAGTAAGCCTACAGTACTGCTAATGTACATAAAGCAGCCAACAAATGCAAACTCAACTTTAGAACCTTAGATGTGTTCTTTTTTCATGGTTACCTACTTCCACTTTAATTCTCTTGTCAGAAATACCAAAGTAAATAATAATGGAAAGAATATATTTAATTCACAGTGTGAATGATACCACACCATTTATCATTCCTACCCTACACAGGTAAACAGATTATTCAAGAATTAACATTTGAATTAATGCAATATTTGCATTAAAAAAAGAAAACCTAAAATGTACAAGGAAAAAACAGAATCCTCTGAGCTGATAATCCCTTCTCACTTACCCTTTCTCCATATTATCTGCACAGAGTGTTCCCGTTTAGTTGCCTACAACTCTAGTTGTTGGTGGAATAAATAAGGAGCAATTCCTAAATAGTTAAACAAACCCAAAAATGCATTATGTGCTAGGATTCATAATATATTTTAGAGAAATACCATTGCTCAAAAGGACAGTACATTAATCATCTTTGTTTTTAAAGTATCTAAATGATTTTACCATACTGAAATTTGATTGGGCAACCATACAGAAACTTCATTGGGTAATTCTTCCAAATTGTTAACTTCAGACACAATGACTGTAACAGTCTACATCAGTAGTACTGTTTCCTTTATAAATTGAAATAAGCTTGAGATCATTCTATCCTTCCTACTAGGTATACATCAGTGATTCATCTGAGGCTTTGCATTCTGCCACATAAATTTATGAAGCCAAATTATATTGAAAGGTAAAATAAGATAGCAGGTTGAAGTTTCACTAGTGGAAGCGCCATGTTCCACCCTCTTTCTACGTCAAGTATTGAATCTTGGATCAGGAAAAATTCTAACTAAGAGCAGAGTTTTCTAATTAGATTGGCCAATTTCCATTACCAAGAACTCAGGTTAAATCTGTATTATGAATGAATTAAATTCACACATCTATGATATGTGGTATTAATGGCATTTTAACTTTCAAAAGTGAAAAAAACTAGCTCTTAACTGAAACATCAATCTCTATAAATTTATCGTTGAATTCCATAATTTGTTGTTGAATGTCCATTATTTTGGACAAAACTTTTGTATTAGACAACAATGGCGGTGGTGATGGTGGTTTTTGCAGTGTCTTCTCAGTTCCCATATTTTTCCTCTGTGGCAGTATTTCACAGAAATTTCCTGAATAATGGTAAGGATAGTAATCTCATTTAGTACAGATAGAGTTTAAATGAAAAAGTTTGAGATCTGAAAGTATTTGCTTACAATCACCACTGCAAATGCATCAAAATTGAAAGAAAAAAACATCAATACATTCATTGTCAAATTATACCTTATACTTCAGGGGTAAGAGGCAGCTTGATGCATAGGGTTATTG
This sequence comes from Myiopsitta monachus, assembly GCA_017639245.1. Taxonomy (NCBI): domain Eukaryota; kingdom Metazoa; phylum Chordata; class Aves; order Psittaciformes; family Psittacidae; genus Myiopsitta; species Myiopsitta monachus. Next base: position 60,090,319 of record CM029941.1, read on the forward strand.
GCATATAACTATATATGATTTTCTTCAAGATCTTAAACATTTTTGAAAGGCAAATTGATAACTAGACCAGTTATAAAAACTTAGACACAGTTCAATAGATGTAAAACATAATAGTATTTAAAAGGTGACAAAAATATTTTGGTCTTACAATTAATTTGACGAGTATTAAGTGGTACTATATAATACCTAGCAGCATTGTAAGTAAGCTGTAAAGTTCACATAAAACACCATAACTGGTCTTCAAATGTTACAGTTGGCCTTTACCTATGTCCTAAGAAGACTGCTCATTAAGCCTAATTAAGGTATTTATGTTTCAAAAGAAACTGCACAATCAACCATTTTCAACAGAGCTTGTTTTAAAAAATAAGCTATAACTCCCAATTTAATGCACTTTCTAGGCTACTTTGAGTAGTTATATTGAAAAAAATGAGGCAAATAATCTGATCTTAGAAGCTCATTGATAGGAGTACTTTTAGGAACTGTTTCGCACCTTGAATAGCTCTAATGTAATGTAGAAGCACAGTCTGCAAACGTGAATGACTCACCTGAATTACTATAGAATACTGCTTTGGAATTTTCATGAAATATTTTCCTCTTTTTCAAATAACTACTAAAAATCTGGGTTTTTTTCCTACTTGTTCTTCTTTCACATTTTCAGTGCTCTATAAGATTTTATTAAGTTCATCTTCTTAAAAGAAGTAAAACAATTGTGTGTTCGCCAGAAACATTTCTCAGAACTTTTTCAGGTAGACATTTTTTGGCACACTCTAATTTCAGATTAGTTTTAAAAGTTTATAAATTCAGATACATTCACTTGATGGAAGTTTGTTTCACTGAGAGGTGTGTTCACCACGAATGAGAGAATAACAAATATAAACACAAACTCACTGAGATGAATGCCAAGCTCATATTTTGGTAGAACCAGTATTTTAGTCCCTGACACTATTGTAGTAGATTGGCTGAAAATAAGAATGTGTGGACTACAGAAAAAACCTGACTGTGTTCCATTCTAAGACAAATTACCTTTATGCCTGGCAGTTATTTTTACATTTTTGCTTGTGGCTCAATGATTTTTTTTGTAGTACCCATTGGTTTGTAGGGAGTTGATAGAGCGTTGCTGGATTAAAAAGTACTCAACCCTGAAAATAAAAAGTCATTGTGCTTTCGTGTGCAGGTTTCTGTAGTAAGTCCCCTCTTGCGCAGCGGGTGCCCATTGCCTCTACTTAGCACAAACCAGTGCCGTACCACCTCGAGTTGCAACCTCCAGAATATATAATAGAATCATAGAAGAGCTAGGGCTAGAAAAGACCTTAAGATCATATAGTTCCAAGACCCCTGTTTTGAGCAGGGGTGCCTCACATCAGACCATGTGGCCTAAGGTTCTGTCTAACCTGGCCTTGCACACTGCCAGGGATGAAGCATTTACCACTTCTTTGGGCAACCTGTCCCAAGGTCGCACCACCCTCACAGTAAAGAACTTCTTCTTAAGTTCTAACCTGAGCTTCCTCTGTTTAAGAGTAAACCCATTACCCCTTGTCCTATCACTACATGTGATATCTCACTCTACATCTCACCCTTTATTGCTGTTTTTTAAAATAACTTACTGGCAGATATATTTAAACAATGTTCATACCTTGATATAAACACTTTTTAACCCAGGTGAAGTTGATCCAGTATTATTGTCATTGAACCACTGGCAGAAAACTACATAAGTTAGTGGTAAACAAGATGGCAATAATTTGATTTTGTAATGCTGTAGCTTTCATCCTAATTTTTTTATTGCTTCTGTGTTGTGATTTTCTGGTATGTATTTTCAGTACATATTCAAATAAAAAGAGTATTAAAAATTATTGTCAAAAAAGTACTTAGCCAAGCATAAACAACTAGAAATGGAATGTATTATTTAATTTCTAGGCTTCATGTACAAATTCTTTCAGAATCACTACAGAAATATATATCTTTTGGATGGATGTCTAGATGTCTGGTTGAAATCAAAACCTGAAGAGGGTCAGCTTCTTAAGACATTCAAATACCTAAATAATCAAAGGTAATACAAGATAGGTAGATTATGAACCCTTTTTTATGATTGTTATTCTGTAACACTGTGTTATGCACCTAAGCATCATTAAAATCACTAATATCATATTGTCGATAAATAAACAACACTGACTTTCATTAGGAATCAGGGTGAAGGTAAATGCAGGAGATATTGACTCAGAGAAATTAATATAGATACAGACCAGTGAAGGATGCAAACATTAAAAATTCAGGTATTGGACAAGAGCAATTAAATTAAAAGGCAAACTAAGGCGGACTTTCACAGTTCAATTTAAGAAATTGTTAAATGACATAATTTTTGGGGAAAAAAAAACCCAACCAAACCAAAACCCAAAACACACCCCCCCTACCAAATTAAGAAATACACTTAAATATAAACAAATGCGCAACTGAGGTATAAAATATCTTTCTTAGAATCATAGAATCACAGAATAGTTAGGGTTGAAAAGGACCTTAACGTCATCTATTTCCAATCCCCATGCCTTGTCACGCTAAACCATGTCACCCAAGGCTCTGTCCAGCCTGGCCTTGAACACTGCCAGGGATGGAGTATTCACCACTTCTTTGGGAAACCCATTCCAGTGTCTCACCATCCTTACAGTAAAGAACTTCTTACTTATATCCAGTCTAAACTTCCCCTGTTTAAGTTTTAACCCATTACCCCTTGTCCATGTGCAGCCATCCAGCCAGTTCTTTATCCACCCAGTGCTCCACCTATCAAATTGATGTCTCTCCAACTTAGAGACAAGGATGTCATGTGGGACAGTGTTAAACGCTTTGCACAAGTCCAGGTAGACGACATCAACTGCTCTGCCCCTGTCCATCAGTTCCGTAGCCCCATCATAGAAGGCCATCAGATAGGTCAGGCAGGATTTCCTCTTAGTGAAGCCATGCTGGCTGTCCCCAACCACCTTGTCCTTTTTTATGTTCCAGGAGAATTTGCTCCAAGATTTTGGCAGGCCCAGAGGTGAGGCTGACTGGTCTGTAATTCCCCAAGTCATTCAATTTTAGCCCTTCTTGAAAATGGGGGTTATATTTCCCTTTTTCCAGTTGTTGGGAACTTCACCTGACTGCCACGAGTTTTCAACTATGGGGGACAGTGGCTTAGCAACTTCATTTGCCAGCTCCTTCAGGACCCGCAGATGGATTTCATCAGGTCCCATGGACTTGTGTACGTTCAGGTTCTTCAGATGATGTCGAATCAGATCCTCTCCTACAGTGCGCCTTGAGTCTTCATTCTCACAGTCCCTGTGTCTGCCTTCCAAGACTTGGGTGGTGTGGTCGGAGCATTTGGCAGTGAAGACTGAGGCAAAGAAGTCATTAAGAACCTCAGCCTTCTCCAAATCCAGGGCAGCCAGTTCTCCTGATAGCTTCTGAAGAGGGCCCACATTGTCCCTAGTGTGTCTTTTATTTGCAATGTAACTATAGAATCCCTTCCTTTTATCCTTAACATCCCTAGCCATGTTTAATTTTAAGTGGGCCTTAGCTTTCCTAACCTGGTCCCTAGATTCCCGAAAAACATCCCTGTATTCTTCCCAGGCCGCCTGTCCTTGTTTCCAATTTTTATAAGCCATTTGTTTCCTTTGAATTTTCCTCAGCAGTTCCTTTTCCATCCAAGAGGTCTCCTGGCCCTCTTGCTGCACTTTCTTCTGGTTGGGACACAACACTCCTGAGTTTATCGCTTTCCAAGAGATATCTGTCCAAAAATAAATCTGAAAAAAAAACCAAAACAAAAAAAAAAAAAGACACCAACACAAAATTCCACCACCTTTCTTTTAAAGATTTAAATCTTTCTTTTTGAAGCTGTTGCCTTGTATCTGACTTTTGGGGTAATATACGAGTTTGCACATAAATAATTTACAAAATGTTTTTGTTGGTGTTATACCTAGTCTATCCCGGTGTAGAGTACAGTTAATATGAGTGGCATTAAGCAACACTATCCAGTTTTCTGAGCAGAACAGAAAAGATCTGAATAATATTTTTAGATGAGAATCATTTTCAACTTGTAGTGCTGATAGTCCTAAAATACGTTTGAAAGAGTCACTACAGTTCTATCTCTTCTTAGAATCTATGTCTTCTGTATTAAATCCAGTTTCTTAGTTTTTCTATCCTAAAGACAAACAGTGGAATTCAATGAGAAATGCAACAGGAAAGGTTTTACATTTAGGTTGAAATTATAAACACTGATCTCTCTTGATGTGGAAAGGGCTCACTGATGTTAATGGAACATCTCAAAAAAAAAAAAAAAAGTGGTGGTGGCATCAAAAGAGTTGTTGTAGCTGTTTTCAGGCACATTTGAACATTTTGTAAAGAAGCATTTTACACATAATTGGATGGCTTTAATATGCAGTTCCCTTTTCTCTTTCTCTGTATCTCAGTACTGGCCATCCTTGTAATAAAAGCTTAACCTGTGACATTTTTTGGTCTCTAGGATATATGATCAAACTCTTGCCTAAGGAAAAATACTCTAGACACCTTCCCTAATTATTGCTTGTTTGTTTTCCTATACTTGTTTTTTGGTGAAGCCACTGCCAATTTTATTTTTTTCCTACCTAAAGTCATTAATTAAACTTTGGTGTTTAAATTAAATCTAAATTACTACATTTATCCAGTAGCATGAAATAAGTCTCATACTGCTTGCAGCTTTTATCTGGGATTTTCTTTTGCATTTGTTGATTGTGTGGTTGTCGGTTTGGTTTTGATTTGGGAGTTGCATGAGGGGAAGGCTATTTGGTTTTAATTCTGTTTTCTCTCAGAAATTGCAGTGCAAACCCTATTAGTTAGTCAGAGAATGTAAGTCAATTTTAACTTGAGAACTGTCCACCAAGATACATCCTGGATGGACACCACATCCAAAAGCATTAAGCTGTTCTCAAAAGACTCTAATCTGCAATACTCCAGTAACTTCATGAATGATTACTCCGCTTTCCAAATGTCATGGGTTCAGCAGCAGCAGTCATTTTTTCTCCTTTTTGGTAGCTGGTGCAGCGCTGTGTTTTTGATTTTGGGCCTTGGAACTGCGCTGGTAACACCAGTGTTTATAGTTACTGCTTGACAATGTTTTGGCCTGGCCAAGGACTTTCTGAGTCTCATGCTCTGCCAGGGAGGAGGGGGAGCCGGGAGGAAGCAGAAAACAGAGCACCTGACCCAAACTGACCAAAGAGGTTATTCCATACCACAGCACGTCATGTCCAGGATGTGAAAACGGAGAGCAGAGACCCGGAAGGGTGTTGTGGTGGACTAGGGGTGCACGGCATGGTCAGGTTTTGGCACTGGGGGGTTCGCTGCTGGGGGGTGCACTGGCTGGGTCGGGCTTGGTGAGCAGTTGTATTCTCTTTCCTTGTATTTCTCTTGTATTATTACTGGTGATAGCAGTAGTGATTTGTGTTATACCTTAGTTATTAAACTGTTCTTATCTCAACCTCTGCGAGTTGAATTCTTTTGATTCTCCTCCCCATCCCCCCGGGACTGGGGGAAGAAAGAGGGGAGGTGAGTGAGTGAGTAAAACTGGGTGGGTGGGGTCTTAAACCACGACACCAAAGAAAAAAGTACCTTGGCATTTTCCCTCTCAATGCTTGAATTCTCTCCCAGTTTGAATACTCTCCCAGTAAACCTATGATGTGGATGTGCAGAATCATTGTTGCAGAAAGCTAAAGCATGTCTTAAAAATCAGATCCTTGACAGAGGTAAGAAAATGACAGCAACTGGTGACAACAAAGCAGATCAAATTTTACCAGCTCTTTCAGGTATCAGTTTCACTGGGTTTGATCAAAGGTTGGCTTGAGCAGCTTGCTAAAATTCACCCCATAGGGGAACTTACATAGACACCTGCAACTAATTATAAGTGCAATCTGGAGACCTGAGAAGACATGAATCTAGTAAAAAACAAAAACTCAAAAAAAAAAAAAATCCAGAAACGAAAAAACCACACCCCCCCCAAAAAAAACTTAAATTCTATGTACAGTTCCTCCATATATCATCCCTTACCACTCCTTTATATACATATGTACAGTTAACAAAATAGAAGCAGACAAGTCTGTGTATAATGTAGAGAACTTTCCCCTGAAGTGTGGAATATATATGTACATGACTCAGAAGGAGTTGTTGTGGCTTTCATAAAGAGATACATAGATGCTTCCAGTAGTTGTTAATTCTTTGGGTGCATAAATCTTTCACTGCATTGTTTCTGTTCTGGTCATTACCTGGAGATAGAGGCAGTGTCCTGGTTTTGACTGGGACAGAGTTAATTTTTTTAATAATAGCTGGTGCAGTGATGTGTTTCAGCTTTCATCAGAGAATAATGCTGATAACACAGAGATGTTCTAGTTGTTGCTAAGTAGTGTTTACCCTGATCAAGGACTTTTTAGTCTCCCATGCTCTGCCAGTGAGGAGGGACACAAGAAGCTGGGATGGAGCAGGGACAGGACACCTGACCTGTCTTAGCCAAAGAGGTATTCCATACTATAGAGATCATGCTTGGTATATAAAGTTGGGGTAGTTGGCTGGGATCTGTTGATTCTTGCTTGGGGATGGGCTGGGCATCAGTTATTAGGTGGTGAGCAGCTTTATTTTGCATTATTGGGATTTTTTGTTTGTTTGATTGATTGCTGTTTGTTTTTTTTTTTTAAAAATATCTATTTTCTAATATTATTGGTGTTATTATTAATATTAATTATTATTAATTATTATTCTTTCATTTACTTTATTTCCTAGATTTTCAAGCAAAATAGCAAAAACTCAAAACACATTACCTCCACCACCACAAAAACCCACCTAGAATACACCCAGCTTTCTTTTCCCATCTAACGAGAAAAAAGGTGATGACAGACTTAGTGTGCCACAGTTTAACTTAGTAGAAACTTTAGAAGTACATTTATACTAGGAAAATACAGGATAACATATTTCTACTAAGATTAAAGTGTATAATAAGAAGGTCCCTGAAATCTTTAACAGCAATATTAATTATTGCATGTTATATGTGCGATTGAGATGGATTAAAGTGTTTAGTTCATCCAGGATCTGCATCTTGGAGTCTAAAGTACCCTATTTTCCCAGTGGAAGAGAGTATGGTGCCAAAACATTCTTGTGCTTGTCCTTGAGGTCAGTATTAAGTAAAACAGTCAAAGACAGAGACAACTATATGGCCAAAATCCTAGGAATTGTGTAGACACACATCCTTAATCTAATTCTGTCTTAACTAACTTGGAAGTATGGTGTAAGCAAAGGCATAAATATATTATTGGCCTTCAGTGAAAATGAGGTCAGTATAATAATTTATATATTAATGAAAGGATTCATTCAGTGAAATTGTCAACTCTTGTGTTCTGAAATTATTTGAGTCAGCCAATGTTGTAGAGACAAGAAAATGCTATAATTCATCAGCCTGAAGGTAAGCATTTGGATCTTATTTTTAGAATCATAGAATAGTTAGGGTTGGAAAGGACCTTAAGATCATTTAGTTCCCACCCCCTTGCCATGGGCAGGGACACCTCACACTAAACCATGCCACACAAGGCTCTGTCCAGCCCAGCCTTGAGCACCGCCATGGATGGAGTATTCACCACTTCTTTGGGAAACCCATTCCAGTGCCTCACCATCCTCACAGTAAAGAGCTTCTTCCTCATATCCAACGAAAACTTCCCCTGTTTAAGTTTGAACCCATTACCCCTTGCCCTATCACTACAGTCCCTAATGAAGGGTCCCTCCCCAGCATCCCTATATGCCCCCTTCAGATACCGGAAGGCTGCTATAAGGTCTCCACACAGCCTTCTCTTCTCCAGGCTGAACAGCCCCAACTTTCTCAGCTAAGTTTTCAATAACTTTTCCACAGGCCCATTGATACTTTCTTCCAATAAAGCCTGGAGGCTGGACTTTGCCTCTTGTGTTGTGTTGCAGGTGATTTCCCAGACTTCAGCTTCTGCTACCCAATTTGAACTTATCTGTGTAAAGAAAATTTTCTTCTCTGTGAATGCAGAGCTACTTCTGAAATCACAATTCATTCATATTTCCAGTGAAACTTAGATTTTCATTCTACCAGAAGACAACAGGCTCACTGTCATTTCTGAACTTCAATGGCCGTGAAGTCAGCTTCATTAATTCCTCTCCAATTGTGCAGCAGCAAACGTCAAAAATATGTCTGTCTTATTTTGTAATATTTTACTGCTAAAATATTGGTTTTTTTCTGGAGTTGGCATCTCATCCTCAATTCAACTACTTATGCTCATGTGATTAGTGGCTAAGAATTCTAATATTAAAAAAATGTAATTTTATAAGCTTTCTTTCTGACAGTTTTAACATTCAGGAGGATAAATAGGTGTTGACTTGGTAAACTCCCTCTTTCACTTCAGCAAATGAAATAAAAAGACAATGTTCCGAGGCAACTGAATAGGACTTGTAACAGAAATATATATATCTTCCAACAGAGGACCCTGATGCTCCAGCATCACCAAAACAACTAGTATGGATAACTCCTAGGTATGTATTACTATTAAATGTCAGTTTGGACCTCAAGGCCACAGCAAAGATTTTGCCAAAGGAATTGATTTTATTTCAGATTTTGTCGGCATCAAAGGAAGAACAAAGACCTAGGTAGAGATGGAAGTGCCAGTTACTTCTTTCAAGAAAAATCTGATCTTTTAACTATAAAAAAATCATCGTAAAAACCCACAAATTATAAACATTAACCAGTTACCTTTCTTACTTGCTTGTCTTCCACAGTGCACTTAATCCTTCTCCAGATACATGGCTTACTTTAAGAGTATTCCTGCTATCACTATATGGGCATGCAGTGCCTAGCTAACATCATGTGATAATAAATGAAGTATACCCTCTTTCAAGTTGCATATTTTTGATTTATTTTGCTTCTCAGATAAGCCAAATAGGTAAGTTCGTTCACTTTTTGATTATCACTGCACCCAGTCAGACTCATGCTATTTGCAGAAATGAGCATAAGCATAATACAAATGCTCCCAAAGCATGTTGTAGGCAATGGAACAGAACATTTCTATGTGTTACAGCTCATTTCTTTGCCATTAATTCAGAATATAAATGTCACAAATTCTTAATTATTTTAGTAATTAGAAAAGGAAATTGACAATGCTTAAAAACAGACAGCTGCTTGCAATTGTTCCTCCAGGATGTTTAATGTAGCATGCGTATAAGACTTAATCTCTAGATGGAGAAGGAAAATAAGGCAGATGGATAAACAAATACTGGTTTATGTACTATGTATTTGGCTCCTTGGACTTTCTCTTTTACTAACTGTATACAATGGGAGTAGTTATCTCTTGTTGCCCTGACTGAAGTCAAAGGACCAGGCAACCACCTGCTTCTTGATATGCAATTTTGAAAATTTGTTGCACGCTTTTAGAATTGCAAATATTTCTCTTGCTTTTTCTTTATATAAGAACTCAATGTCATTCATCAAAACAGATGAAAGATAATCATATGAAGATATGCCATTCTTTTCCTGCTGTTCAATAATTTCTACCATGAGTGTTCACTGAGGACATGTGGAGATCTAGCTCTGCTCTCAGACTAACAGGATACTGAGCACACATTTGGAGTTTCATAACAAAGAATAGAATATACCACACCTTTTGTGTACTATCAAAGTGACATAGTATGCATTCAGAAATTCGATTTCTCATTGTCTCCATTAGAACATTGCTCATCACTGTCCTGGGTGCTAAGAACAAATATATCAATTCGTATGAACTGATCCACATTAAATCACAAATGAAATGGGTTTGCTAGGGTCAGAGGCGAATACACTAAGTTTCAGCTGGTGGTTATTAGGCCAGTTTGGAGCCTCTCTACAAAAAGGGCAGGAAGGAGGACCCTGGAAACTACAGGCTTGTCAGCCTGAACTCAGTGCCAGGGAAAGCCATAAAGTAGGTCACTCTAAGTGTGATCAGGACGTGGAAATGAGGAAAGGGTGTCGCAGTTTATGTCAGTGACCAGCTGGAGTGCAGAGAGCCTGGGGGTGAATGATGAGCCAACGGAGAGTTTATGGGTCAGGATTAAAGAGAAGGCAAGGACAGATACATTACAGTGGAAGTCTGTACAGGCCACCCAATCAGGAAGACTGAGTGGATGAGGGCCTTTATAGACAAGTAGGGGCAGCCTCATATTCATGAGTCCTGCCCCTCATAGGGGTCTTTAACCACCCCAGTATCTGTTGGAGAGATGACATAGCAAGGCACAAGCAATCCAGGAGGTTCTTGGGAAGTGCTGATGGTAAATAAAAGTGATGGAGGAACCAACAAGGAGGAGGGCTATACTAGACCTTGTCCTCACAGCAGGGATGGGTTGGTGGGGAATGGATGGCAACTTTGGCTGCAGTGACCAAAATGGTGGAGTTTGAGACCCTTGAGGCAGCCAGGAGTGTGTGCAGCAAGCTCACTACCCTGTAATTCTGCATAGCAGACTTTGCCCTCTTGAGGGACCTGCTTGCTACAATACATGGGATAAAGTCCTGGAGGGAAGAGGAGTCCAAGAAAGCTGGTTAGTATTCAAGGATCACCTCCTCCAAGCTCAGGAGTGAGGCATCCCAACAGAAAGGAAGTCAGGCAGGAATGCCAACAGGCTTGCATGGATAAACATGAGCTCCTGGATAAACTCCAACATAAAAGGGACATCTACAGGGGGTGGAAACAAGGACTGGTGACATGGCAGTAATAGAGAAATACTCAGAGCAGCCAGGGATCAGGTAGAAAGATAAAGCCCTAAACAGAACTCAATCTGGCCAAGGACACTAAGGCAACAGAAAAACTTCTACAGGTACACTGAGGATAAAAGAAAGACAAGGGAGAATTTGGGAAAGAAAGAGGAGACCTAGGCACCTGAAACACAGAGAAGGCTGAGGTACTGAAGTGACTTTTTTGCCTTGATACTCTACCAGCAACAGCTGCAGCCATACAGCCCAAGTCACAGAAGGCAAAGGAAAGGACTGGGAGAATGAAAAAACACCTGCTGTAGGACATCAGGCTCAAGAACATCTAAGAAACCTGAAAGTTGAATTATTGTAGCTAATATACACACACATACAACTAAATAGCTAAACTAACACACACACTAAGATATATGTATCTCTACATATACACATACATATGTTAAACATTTCCTTCTGGTGCAGTGAAAAGTCTAAGTACAATAAAATTCAGCAGCTTTCTCAGCACTCTTCAGTGTTGAAGGGTTGAGTATCAGTGAGCAGAAACAACAGCCCAGGTAAACAATCTCCTCATTTAGTAACTTGAGAGTTTACTGGCTCTGAGAACGTCGCACTCAGAGAGAGTTAATAGCCACAGCCCGCTGCGGTCCAGGAGATCTCAAATGGTCTCTCTCCCGGGACAGCTGTTTGTAGGACCATGAGATGATTTGCCTTAGTCACCTGCGAATTTTCATTCTGGCCTCAGTTGTGTGTCTATTTCAACAGTTACACAATGATTATGTTCCAGGTTGTCAGAGAATGACTGATCTTCCCAAAAGAACTCCAAGTGCTATCAGAGAGTAGCCAATCTTGCTATCTCTATGTGCTACTCCCTACCTTAGACAGGCAGTCAGAGCTCCTGATATGGCCAAGGAGTGCCCAGCTTTCATTTGTGTAAAGGCTGGTGCCTAAGAGTAATTCTTGGGGAAGCAGAAGAGCCCAGGAGAAGGGGGTAGAGGGCAGGTAATACACCACTACAGATGTGAATCACTGACAATGCTGCATAAAGCAAATTGTATCCTCCCACAGCCTAATTGCTAGGAGTGAGTTTAATTACATATTAACAAAACTCCTATATGCCTTCAGTTTGAAGACAGCATCGTAGTCTTGTGCATCATGGTCCATCCAGTGAATTCATAGACACACTTTTCTTCTTCATGGTTAAATGGAAATCAAGTCTCATGTCATGATGCCATGAGACTAAAGAATGGGAAGCCATATTTTTAGAGAGTAATGAAGATATCACTCTATCTTACAGCACAAAACCTGTCTTTAAATAACAACTTTGGAGACTTTATCTAGAAGCTTATGAAAAGTGCTAAGAATCTGAGTCTTATCATTTAATTTTAAAGTGCACATTGATAGAATCTGATAATGAGCAGAAGAATCTTTTTGACAATGTCCCAAATCCATATAAAACTGGCAAAATTCCGTTATGTTGTTACTGCTTCTTTTTTAGCAGATTTTCTGGTGTTTCTCATGTACTGATCACCATTATTGACACTAATGGGTTGTTTTGTTTAATGCATATATAAATAAATAGCATGGAAAGGGATAGCAAGTTTATTTTTGCTGAGGTAAGAAGGACATTTTTCATGCATATTTAGCTCTATCAAAATAAACCAAATGGCTTAAGTGGCGTGGTTGGCTTAAGTGGCCAGCCCATAAGTTCAAATTAGCAAAGTTTGCTTTACATAAAGAAGCTTAAAATATATATTTATTTGTGTATTTGTTTTGTATTCTGACTTCTGTGACCTCGCATCTTTTGCAACTTATAATGTAAATCAATTGCTCTGTAAAGTGCAAAAGCTTTAAATTTAAAGCAGTGATTTTACAGCATATAACCACATGCTTGTAATATTGAATAAGGAAGTATTGAATAAGTATAATATTGAATAGGAAGGTATCAGAGTTATGGTATAGGAATCTAAGAAGATGAAGGTCGTTTATATATATATATTTTACAAAGACATAAAAGTTGAAACTAGACCCTTTAGTAACTTAATTACCTTTTTGCCATGTACTGTCACCAATTTACATTCATAATATTTTAAAGACAGCATCTTTTACTCTGGGACCTGTTTAAATGTGGAGAGTGTTAGAGACAACAAATTCCATAAATACTGGAACACAGTCTGTATGATCCAGGTAAGAAATATTTATTTCTTTTATCCCTCCGAGGTTTTAAAATTTACTGTGGGAGAGAAGGTAAGGGAAACCTTGCAGCACAACACCAAATTTAAATAGCCATGTGTGACTCTGAAAGCATTCAAGGTAAATAATTTCTAACCACAAAAGAAGATCAAAATTGCAAGAATCATGAAGCTGTAGAATCATAGTACGGTCAGGGTTGGAAAGGTCCTCTATTGGCATATTTTCTAATACTGTTTTTATCAATATCACTTATATATGCTTCTGCAGTCAGTGATTTGAGCTATTTTTGTGTTACTAGGTATCTGAAATAAAGTATTTTTAATTTGTATTGTTGTCATATAGTAGCTTGCATATTAAAACAATTCATCCATGTAGAGTGTGAACCTAAAGAGCAAATGTGCTCTGTGGTACACCATCAGATTTTTCATTTACGTATGTTAGAAATGAAATGCAATAATTCCTATTAGAAGCCCTGTATCAGTGTGTACGAGATTCTCATGGCTTGATTATCTGTCACTTAGAAAGCTTACTTACTGCAAACCAAACCTAAGCATATATAAGTACGTGGACTAAACTGGGGTGCTACTTCAATTCACTGTGTTAAAAGATTTGGACTATCATAAAATCTTCTCAATTAATGACAAAAGGGCAGTATTGCTTAATAGTCAGAGTCCATGGGCCTAGAACATGAAATGAATATGGCTGTAAGGATAGATAGCTAGATAGGTGGGTAGGTAGGTACATACGAAAGTAGGAAGAGAAAAAGGGGGCAGAGAAAGGAAGAAGAGAGGAAGGGATAAGAAGAAGGTGAAAGAAAAAGAGAGAGGAAAAGAGGGGGAAGGGAGGAAGAAGGGCAGAAAAAATGAGAGATGGACAGATTTGCAAGCACACGCTAACACACTTTATACAGTCAATGCCTAGGAAGTGCTTCCAGCTCACAAAATAAGAGATAAAATATTTTTGTACACAGAACTGTAATAACTCACTGGAATAAGCTACAAATGCTTGCAAAATCCTTTAGAAGCCTTCCTGAAGTAGAAACATGAATCATAGTAATGAAAGTTGGAAGTAACCTCTTGATGTAATTCCTGTGCTGTGACAGTCCAGTGATATTGTGTTTTTCAGGCCTTGTGTATCTGAAGCTGGAACATCTCCGGGCAGGTTCCATCACCTACCTGAGAGCCTCCTCTGATGTTGTATTACTCTCATAGACAAAATTATGATATTAGAATTCACATTCTTGCAAACAGTGTCTATTGCATTTTGACCTTCTACTCCCTCAAGAAGAGTCATCTCCATCTTCTCCACGTTTTCCCATTAGATAGCTTTACAAAGCTTTTTTTCAGACTGAATGGGACATGCTTTCTCAGCTTCCACTTGTGTTGGTTCCAGCCACCAACAATCTTCAATATTTGCTAATGAGTTTTTCTGATATATCAGTATCTTCCTTGTACTGCAGAGGCCAAAACTGGGTGTGACTTAATGACATTTTTTTTTGTGTAAGAATATAATTCATATTTACGGCTAGATATAGTCTCTATTGACTCTATGTCTAGAGAAAAAATGCACTTTGATACATGTTAAAACAGTATTTTAAAGCATGTTTCTGTGACACTTGAGTAAAAACATTCCAGTTTTCCACTATGGTGAGTGTTAAAGCATACTGCTGTAACCAAAAAAACGTATTTGAATGTTAACTTTAAATTATGTACAAATTTTTGATACTTGAGTACCTAAAGCTCTAAGGTAAAAATGGTAACAAAAGCTATAAAGTTAATGCTTAACTCGAAAGTGAAATTTATATTTCATTTAGGCTAAATGCAGATTTCTTTGATTGATTCCTTTCCAGTAGAAATTGAAAGCCGTGTTAAAAATGATCAGTAATATCATTGAAACCCAACATGATTTTCCCTTCTGTGACAAGAAGGATCTGAGTGTAAACACTTAGATCTTGTATTTTGCAGGAACATTACAAGTCTTTAAAAACTACACTTTGAAGTATAAAATAGAGCCAGTCAAAAAAAAGTATTTCGAGTTGGTTTATGTGGTAACTCTGAAGTCTGAAAATCCATCATGAGAAATAGTCATGGGCTCTTTAAGAAAAAACCACACCCTAAACTACCTTTCATTTGGCATCTTAGTCAGATCTTAATCTTACAGGAGAAAAAAATAACCTAATATTTTGTACAGTACAGTTTCTCAGCCTTTTCTGGCCTATCTATGCTTGTTTCTGCTACTGAAATTAAATTCTGCAAGAAGAGTAGCTTTTTTATTATTACTTTCCATGTAATGAACCTACTCTAAATGTCTGAGAATGACTAGAACTAATTTATAGCTGATTAGCACTCATTCCTGCTGCTAAGAATGGATTTTAAAGCTCTTTTCTTCCTATGGTGGAAGTTATTAGAAAATGGAGTTCAGGATGGCGACCACAGGAAAATTAAAGCTCTAAGATGCAGTCTGAAAATAGACATAATCTGCTGTGTTGTAATTGCTTTTATTTTTATCTTTAGTGAACGTAACAAGACTTTTCTTTCAACAGGCACAGATGGGACAATTGAGTAAAAACTGTAATAATTTTCCATAGGATATAATAATTTGAAATGTAAAAAGCAGAGCATTCTTGATGAAGAAAATACACTGTCAATAAAAAGGCCCATCAAAAATAAAATGCCTTGTAATAGCCCATAGGTGATAGGAAGTAGTTGCAATACAGAGACAGCAAAAGTTGTAAGAAGCTAACAGCTTAGCAGAAGAATCTCACAATCACAGAATAGTTTGGGTTGTAAGGGATCTTCAAAGTCCACCTAGTCCCTCCCCCTGTAGAGAGCAGGGACATTTTCATCTAGATCAGATTGCCCAGAAAGAACCGCATCCAGCTGGCCTTGGACATCTCCAGGGATGGTGCATTCAGCACTTCTCTAGGAAGCCTGTGCCAGTGTTTCACCACTCTCATTGTAAAGAACTTCTTCCTTATATCTAGTTTGAATCTATCCTCTTTCAGTTTAAAACTATTACCCCTCATCCTATCACTGCAGGCCCTACTAAAGTGTTTGTCCCCATGTTCCTTAATAAGCCCCCTGAAAGTCTTTAAAGGTTGCAGTAAGGTCTCCCTGGAGCCTAATCCAGGGTGAATAACCCCAGCTCTCTAAGCCTGTCTTCACAGGAGAGCTATTCAATTCCTCTGGTCATTTCTGTGGCCCTCCTCTGGACCTGCTTCAACAGGTCCATATTTTCTTGCACTGGGGGTTCCAGCACTGGACACAGTACTGCAGGTGGGGTCTCACGAGAGTGGAGTAGAGGGGCAGAATCACCTCCCTGGTGAGGTGCTTCTCACCATGCAAATGAAGCATGCCAACCATGCTTCATTTGATGCAGCCAATCATAGATTGGGTTTTTGGGCTGCAAGCATGCATTGCCAGCTTATGTCCAGTTTTTTATTAATCTGTACCTCCTTCTCCTCAATGCTGCTCTCAATCCCTTCATACCCAGCCTGTACTAGTAGCAGGATTTGCCCTGGTCCAGGTACTGGACTTTGCACTTGGCCCTTTAAACTTCATGAGATTCACATGGGCCCATTTCTTCAGCTTGTCCAGGCTCCTCTGGATGGCATCCTATCCCTCAGGTGTCAACCCTACCACTCAGCTTGATATTATCTTCAGATTCATTGAGGGTGCACTCAATCCCACTGCCCATGTCATTGATGAAGATATTAAACAGTACTGGTCCTAGTATGGAGACTGGAGGAATACTGCTCGCCATCAATCTCCATCTGGACATTGAGCCTTAACCATTGAATGTAACCATGCAAACAATTCCTTGTCCACTGAACAGTCCAGCCATCAAATTCATATCTCTCCAATTCAGAGAGAAGGATTTTGAGGGGCACTAGGTCAAAAGCCTTACTGATGTTACTGAAGGTAATTTTCTCTGTATTCAGTACAGGATAAAAGGGAGAAGCCACTGTTCATAACTGGGGCCTCTCAAACGCTGCTTATGTACCACTTATAATCCTAAAGCTATTGGAAGACCTTCACTTGTATTGTTTGCACTGTAAACTAATGTTTTAAAACATACAGTTAAATGATAATTCAGCATTAGCAATAGTTAGTCTTTTTCCTTTCTTCTTCTTGATTTTTTTTTAGATAGCTCTGTGATTGTGCTTTAAAGGATTTTTCTGTAGATGAAGAAAGTTCCCCAGATAGCTCAGATATGACATTTACCAAAAGGAATTTGGAAGAAGAAGCACAAAAGGGAGCACTTTCCCCAACACTTGCAAGGTTATTCACTAAGACCCAGTGTCCTCTTGCAAACTGTTTCTGTATTAGCATATTTAAAGTTAAGAAACCACAAAAGAAGTATTTGCTTGACATATGGCACTTCTCTGTACTTGTGTGCATGCTCTTTATACTGTGACTGACCAATCAACTCTTATAATTAAAGAAAGCTTAGAGAAGATCAGCAAGGCTGATGTGCTCATGAAGCTCAGGCAATAATGCAGATTGTGACTGACCACAGATCTTGCAAAGAAGCTGACTTTACCTTGACACAAGAGAGGTTGGAGGGTGACCTGTCTTTTAGTAGATCAACTGGTGATATCAACATTTCTCCCTGAGTTCATTAAAAGAGAGTGATAACCTCCCCAGTTTAGCCAGACCAGCAGGGGGGAACTGAGTGAATATGTCTATCAACCAAACATAGAATACAAGAATTGAAAAACTAACAAAAGAATTTCAAAGAGAACACTGGGCTCTGATGTACCCACATATTCCTTCCTGACAAGTGGCAACAACCAGCATCATGTCAGTGAGCATGTTATAGAGATCAGTGATGGGAGTCACATCATTGAAATGTGTATTGCAATAGCTGTATTTTGACAAGTGTAACTTACACATGTATTGTGTTTTCAGTGTGACTTGCAAAACTTCACTAAATTAGAAATTCCATCTAGCATCAAATGTCTTAAAATAAGTAAACTTTATATTAAATTTTACATGTCTGTGCATGACATGAAATGTCTAAACCAGCTAAGCCAGGTATCATTTGACTCTGACACATAAGCACTATTTTGCTCCTGAAATCCAATCCAATCTTTCTCAAAGAAGCTGGGGCATGCTGAAAAGCAGGTTTCACTTGGAAGGCATGTAGACAGTATAGACTTTGGCTACTGCAAATTTCGTTCCCACTGCCCAAAACAACTCTCCAGTGCTATCACAACAAGACTCTTAGATATTTTTATATGCTCTGAAATTCACAGACATGAGAGGCTGCAGATGTCTTGTCCTCCCTACCCACTTCCAAGCCTGTGAAATATCTACATAACATGTGACCAAGACAACTTTTTGAAGTTCTAGCCCCACTGCTGGTGTAGAGCATGAAGGGCTCCAGTGATAGGGATGAGCATGGGGGATGGGGAGCAATGGCAGCACTGTTACATGTCCTAAAAGAGCAAGACTGTTGATTCACTACTTGGTATTGTCCCCTTAGAGCACAAAGAAGGCTGCGAAGAGTGAGGAGATTAGATTATGAGATTCCCCATGGTGTTATCCCCTTTTAAGCACCGACACAGTAGAATATAGATACTAGCTGGAGGACTTGGGTTCATTCTATGATTCACAACTCTGAGTTAAAGCAATGCATTCTCCTAAGTTTAATATAAAACTTTGGTAAATCTCAAAAAAAAAAAAATGTGATATATCAATAAAAGCTGAAATTCAAACCTAAAATCCTGTTTATGTTCTCTGTCCAAATAAGGTGTTTTGAATGATGTTTATGTGGTTTGTTGTCCTAAAATATTATCTCAATTTTGAAAATAGTCTTCTCAAGTAAGCAAGCTAAATTTATTCTTTAGGCATATCCAGATAGATGCAAATTCTTGAAAGACATATTCAGAGAAGCCAAGTTAAGCAACTGAAAATTTGTTTTCTCTAGAAATATCAATATCTTCCTAAGTTTTCAGTCTCCCTTATATTCTAAATTGCCTAATCAATTCATTTTCAAAAGCCCAAACGCACCTCTATAGACTGTTATCTCTAGTTTTAAGGCTAAATTTTCATTTGGTTTCCAAACTCCCTCTTCTTTCTTCCAGCTCACTCCCAACTTTATGGTAAGTTGAACAGAGTAGAAGTGTCGATTGTACCTCTGTACATCATACAAACATAGAATGGTTTGTTTTGGAAGGCAACTTAGAGAGCATTTAGTTCCAAGCCCCCTGCCACGAACAGGGACACCTTTCACTAGACCAGGTTGCTCAAAGTCCTATCCAACCTGACCTTGAACTCTTCCAGGGATGGGGCAACAACCTCTCTGGGCAACCTGTGCCAGTATCTCATCACACACATTCTAAAGAATTTCATAAGTAAGAACTTCTTTCTTCTATCTAATCTACATCCATCTTCTTTCATCTTAAAACGATTCCTCCTTTTCTTATCACTACATGCACATCTAGAAAATCCCTCTGCAGTTTTTTTTTTCAGCCCTTTAGGTTCTGGAAGGCTGCTATAAGGTCTCCCTTGAGCTTTTTCTTCTCCAGACTGAAAAAGCCCAGCTTTTAGCCTGTATTCATAGGAGAGGCACTCCAGCCCTTTTATCATCTTCATGGCCTCCTTGGAGTTGCTCTAATAGGTCAAAATTCCTTTTGTGTTGGGGGGACCGAAGCTGAACATGGTACTGCAGGTGGGGTCCCACGAGGGTGAAGTAGGCAGGGAGAACCACATCCCACGACCTGCTGGCCATGCTTCTTCTGATGCAGCCCAGGAAGCAGTTGGCTTCCTGAGCTGCAAACACACATTGCAGAATCATGCTGAGGTTCTCATCAACCAGTGTCTTTCTGCTCAGTGCTGATCTCTGTCCAGCCTCTGCCCAGACTGTTTCTGCGTTTGGGATTGCCTTAATCCAGTTGCAGGATATTGCACTTGGACTTGTTGAACTTCATGAGGGTTGTTCTGGCCCACATTTAAGACTTATTAAGGCCCCTCTGGATGGCATCCCTTCCCTCCTTTGTTGTCAGCAAATTTGCTGAGGGTGTACTCAATCCCACTTTCCATGTTGCTAACAAAGATGTTGAACAGCTCTGGTCCCAATATCAACCTCTGAGAAACACCACTCTCCAACAATCTCCACTTGAATATCACGCCATGGACCATAACTCTTTGAGTATCACCATCCAGCCAATTTTTATCTACTGAGTGGTCCATCAGTCAAATACATGCCCCTCCAGTTTGGAGACATGCATGTCTTCAGGAGAGTGTCAAACTCTGCACAAGTCCAGGTATATATGTCTAGGTATATATATATGTAAGTGATGGTATATAAATCTGTACATGCAAGAACAAAGAAAAAGACCCAATCTGGTACTTTCAGATGCTAACTTTTTTAACTAATATTTTGTTCATGTCTGCAGTGTTTTACGAAAGAATATTTCTATCAAGAGGCTGAAATGCTAAGTTTAAAGGCAATAGACAGCTCTCAGGACATTTGGCAACATCAAGTGTGAAAATTAATATCCTAAAATGCATATATTTTGGTTTTTACTAATATTCTATGTGAGCTCAATTCTACAGTTGAAAGACCATGTGCCTTTTTGTGTCGTCACAAAGTAAATAGGTTTTTTTCAGTTTCACCTAGATATCCATGTAGTTACCATATTGTGCTCAAAAAAAAATTAATTATGGTTTTGTTTTCATAGTTGTAGCCTTACATGCACAGCATATTGTATCTTGACATTTTCCAGCCACCTGAAATCACCACAGCAACTCACTCATGAACTACTTTTTGGTGTAGAAGACAAGACTATATAGCAAAATAATAAAACAAAGGAGCATTTATTGAGCAATCAAGTATAGAAATATAATGAGCACAGCTAAGTTATACTGAATTAGCACCAGGGTTATGAACAACCAAACCAAGAAAAACAAAGAAACATTAAGTTTCAAGTGATGCTTAAAGGAGAAATTCAAAATGCTGGTTTTCAGGCTGTACAAGATCAATCTAACGAACCCATTCTTGAGGGCTGAAGCCACACTTGAGAAGTTATTTGCAAATCTAATTCTTATGTTCTGTGCTTTTTTTTCAGATTGCATCTAAATGTCCTTATAAAGACTTCTCTGCATTCCTTATGCAGCTAGGGATAGAATTGAACATGATTAGCAATCATCATATTCTTTTTATGCAATTTTGCATGTGACTTTCGTGGTATGCATCACGAATCATGACTTTTTTTGATAGTTCTGTATGCTAACTTGTGTATTTCCTGTATATAGACCTGGCAAGGCAATTGGTGGTAGGATCCAGGCTCCTTCTGGGTGCAGGAAAACATGTCAGGTATTTTCAGGAGTGCTTAATTTCTACTCAAGTCAGTTTAACTGTCATATATGATTGTTTTGTTTAAGTAAAGTAAGGTTTTTTCCTAACTTCTCTGGACCTTATTTCTTAATCTGCAAAACTAGACACCCATTATTTTTCTTTGCCTTTCAGCTGATGCTTTTCATCTTGTAGGCATTTCGCAGCATGGTTTATACTTTACTATGTATACTCACAATTTATACCCATTCTTGGCTGCTGTAATAAATGAAATAACTTAAAAACTGCAAAGGTATGTGTGGTGGGTTGACCCTAGCTGAGACATAAGCCACCCACCAAAGCTGCTCTGTCACTCCCCTCCTCAAATGGACAGGAGAAAGAAAATATAATGAAAGGATCATGAGTCAAGATATGAATGGGGAGAGATCACTCACCACCAACTGTCATGGGCAAGAGACTTGACTTGGGAAAAATTAGCTTATTACCAAACAAATCAGAGTAGGATAACAAGAAATAAAACCACGTATTAAAACCATCTTCCCCCTATCCCTCCTTTCTTCACAGGCTCAACTTCATTCCTGGTTTTACCTACCTCCTCCCCTCCAGCAGTGCAGGGGGACAGGGAATGGGGGTTGCAGCCATCACATCACACGTTGTTTCTGATGCTCCTTCCTCCTCAGGCAGGACTTCTCACATTCTTCCCCTGCTTCAGCATGGGGTCCCTCCCATGGAGAGTTCATGGAGACAGTCCTCCATGAGCTTCTCCAGTATGTTTTCTCCCCACAGGCAGGAGTTCTTCACAAGCTGCTCCCTTGTTGGTCTCTTTCACGGGGCTCATCCTTCAGGAACAAACTGCTCCAGTGTGGGTCCCTATGAGGTCACAAGTCCTGCAGCAAACCTGCTCCAGTGTGGGCTCCTCTTTCTATCAGGTCACAGCTCCTGCCAGGAGCCTGCTCCAGCTTGGGCTGCCCACAGGGTCACAACCTCCTTCAGACATCCCCCTGCTCTGGTGTGGGGTCCTCCATGGGCTGCAGGTGGAATCTGCTCCACCGTGGACCTCCATGGGCTGCAGGGGTACAGCTGCCTCACCATGGTCTGCTGCAAGGGAATCACTGCTTTGATACCTGGAGCACCTCCTCCCCTCCTTCTGCGCTTACATGGGTGTCTGCAGTGCTTTTCATCTCACAGATTCTCACTCCTCTTTTTGGCTACAGTTGCTATTCTGCAGTGTTTTATTTCCCCCTTCTTAAACTATGTTATCCCAGAAGCACTCCCACTGTTACTGGTGGACTTACCTTTCTCCAGTAGCAGGTCCATCTTGGCGCTGGCTGGCATTGGTTTTGCTGGACATGGGAGAAGCTTATAGCAGCTTTTCACAGAAGCCAGCCCTGCAGCCCCCCCTGCTTCCAAAACCTTGACACACAAACCTAATATACTATGGGTAAACCCTTCTTCATATGAAAGATGAAGCTCTTGAAGACATATAAAATATGTCTCCTAAACTACAACCTTCTGTCTTCCCTCTTTCAACCCTTTAAAGAGGAAGTGTGAGCGCTCTTTCCACACGGATTCACTTTAGGTTCCATTAACTTGATCTTTACAGCTGTGGCAAGCAAATCCTAGCATGCATTTTTGTACCTTTCTAAAATGCATTTTGGCTCATTACCAGAGCCATTACTAAATCCTTATTTTCTCTACTTACTGGAATGGAAAAAGAGTAACAGAACAAGGTAATTTTACCTCACTGTTCAGAGAGGCTCCTTATGCAGGAGATAAAGGTTGTTTTGTGCCCCAGAGCTTTTAATATACGGTCACACTGCTGTGTCAAACTTTGTTTTGCTCTTTGTCAGAGAACTGGGTATAGAGTCTGGCTTCCTGAATGCTCTGCTTTCAGAGATATTTCAAAATGTGGGTAGTAACTGCGTAACGGACTTGAGTGGTTTTCTTTTTTTTATTATTATTTTCATTTTTTTTAAATTTTCTATATTAATTCTTTATGAGGCCTCATTTTCATTTCATTTTTTTGAAATTCCTTTGATGTTATTGCAAAGACACACCTCATTGAAAGAGACTTTTTTTAACAATCCAAAGCACTCCTAAAATAAAAAAATGTTGGCAGCTGGTGGACAACAACAACAACAATATATCTGTCTTGAAATTTCCATTTTTGATGCCTTAAATTTTGCCCTTATTTTTGAAGAAGAGAGAAAATCTCAGAATGACATTTCTTAGAATGTTAAGTGTTACATAACTATGTTGACAGGTAGGAATTCTTGGTTAATAACTGAATAAATGACTGGATATTAGGATGTAGCTCTTAAAATCTACCAGTGAAGTATACTAAAACTCTCTGATTTCTGTCTAAAATGAGAGAGTGTGCAATTCTCTAATTTTTATTTTATGGCATAAATAAAAAATCTGCAATTTTTATTGTGTGGGACTTTTTTAACAGCACAGTCATGTTATTTAATCCATTCTCTTTATACAGAATATAAATGTAGGAAAAAAAATATGTCCAAAGGAACAATCAACTTGAACCCACTACTCTAATCAAAACAAAGGATAGTGGAGTAGGCTTTAACATTCTTCTCAGACAGGGGAAAATGCAGGCTACTAGTTTCACTTTGCCCTCAAAGGGTGATGCCTTTGAATTTTCCCTGCTCCTGATCTATCACAGCAGCATTGCAGTAAGCATTGGGTCATATGGAAAAGGTCATATGGAATGGTCTTAATGAAAGAATGATCTGCTGTTTAAGGCATGAGTCTGGATATAGAATTAGTTAAAAGTTTATTTTCCTCTGCCATAGACCACTAATTTGCTCTTTTGGGTCCCATCAGTAGCACAATGTTATATGCCTGACACAGATCAGAACTTTAGAGGTTTACGACACTGATATGTATCAAAGCTAATTTATGCTTCATTTAATTTTCAATAGTGTAGTTCAGAACCTATGCTACATTTTTGTATGATGTTGTAGAGGAATGGAAGAGAAGCATGATCCCCACCTGAATGTTTTAATCTATAATATTTTTTTTTAATTTCTTTTTATTCCTCCAGCCAGTATATTTTATCCTTCTCCAAACAGTTAAACCATCAATATAGTCACCAATGTTACAGTGGTATACCAATAGTAATATACTTAGTTTTATTTACTGTGGCGTTTGTGTCGTGGGCTCAACATACACATTTAAAAATGTCTGAACAAAGTAGGTGTCTGCCATAACAGTATACGCTACAGCCTGTTCCTGTACCGAATTAATCCACAATCAAGCTTTTTTTAACTCTGAAGTTTCATAAATAATATTGCAGGAATTCATGCAATATTTATTCTGGCACAATGAAAACCTTATGACTTTATCATGAAATATAAAATAAAAATAATTAAAAAATAATATGCAGACAGTAAAAGAACATTGCCATAACACAGTAAAATTAACACATCTCTCTATATGTATTTGTACACTACATCAGAAATAGCTCATTCTTTCATAGCTGGCAAAACCACTAACGCTACTTAAATATTTTTTGCTTGCACGTTAAGTCAGGAAATCTGCAGACTGTCTAGAAGAAAGTCATTCTCTTCAACAAACTATAGTGTCTCTTCAGCATTGTGGAAATTGCCAGAAGTCTTATAAATGTTTATTATCAACATGTGTGCGATACAAGTTATGATTCATCATTGTGCAGTAACTGATTTGAACATTACCAGAAGCATAATGAACATTTCCTGGCAGCTTGTTGGCAATAGGGTTTATTTAGTGTTGACATTTATGCTATTCAACTCTTTTAAAGCCAGGACTCATTATGGGTGGTGTGTTATATACCAATGAGAACAGCAGCAAGGAGAGATTTGGCCTTGGAGTGGAGTTGTATAACATTCAGCACTTTCTGCAATTTAAAATTTTCTACATGTTTAAGTAGTTTTCCTGTAGAGTGCGGAAGGCAATCACTGCACCATAAACTTGCAGAAGTTTCATTCAGCCTCTGAATTAATTCCTTATTTACCTTAATATGTTCATTTAAGGGATAAAATTTCATTGCTGAGTATGGGGATTTAGTCACACAGCTTCTATCTATGCAAATGATGGCTATACAACAAAATCCCTGGCACTTTCTTTACTGTTTGTGTAATTTGATGATAGATTTTGAACTTGGGTGAAGCACAAAATTGCATAGCCCTCAATCTCCCAGTACCTACTCACAAGTCCAGATCTCCCAGACTCATCAAGTAGCTACAAGGTACCAAGACGAAAGTGATATGTCTTCAGGACACCTTTTCTTATTAAGGTAATAGAAAGGTTCAGGTTTCACTAGGAACCATTGTCTCAGCTTTCTTCTGTGTGAATAACAAAACACTTGGTAGCCAATTCAGAGCTACAGTTGGGATCAAAATTTTCCCTTCCATCAGAGAAGACTGCCACATATTTGCACAAAAAATGTTTTAACTCCCCCAATCTCTCTTTTCCAGTCTTCATGGGATAACAAGACGTATTCCTTGACCAATGTAAAAATATTTTAGGACAATTGTCTGATAAGAAGGACCTGGATGAAGCTCTTGCCTGTTCTAGCTTTGAATTTAACAGAGTTTAATGGGTAAGAGCTCTCTCCTCACCTGAAATATCCCTAATGACTATGTTTTAGAAATAAAAGATTACAGGTTAGCATTCCCTCATGTTGTGGAGATAACAAAACATGCATATCCCTTTTCCTTTCAGCAGAAATAATTCTTCCCGGCTGTTGTACAGAAGAGAGTGAGTGGTATTAAACTTATCCAAGTTTCGCTCAAGTAGAAACATGTCTGCACTGTCACAGATTGCCCAGGGATGTCATGAAGTCTCCATCCTTGGATGTACTTGAAAGACTTCTGGACACTGACCTGGGAAACCAGATGTACATGGCTCAGCTTAAGCAGATGTGATGATCTCCAGAGGTCCCTTTCAACTTCTATCATGGTGTGATTCTGTGATTCTGTGATATGTATTACATCCTCCTGATATCCATCAAAACCAAACAATCTAAAAGTGAAAAGCTGTTTTGAAGAAAGACTGTGGGTCCCTGCTTTCCATTTGGGCTTTAAATGCCTTTGATTGGAGGTACAGATCTTAAGGAGGGCTGGCAGCCTGGTTAGAGGATTTTCTCTCCTCATTGCTGTCTGGTTACTGTGAATTAACCTGGAAGATTCTTAACTTTGCCTACATATTTTATATGAATTTCAGTATAGAGACCTGCTGTTTAAATGCTGTTATTTAGAATTTGCATTGCACAGACCCCAAAGCAAAGAACTCATCTAGGCTACAGCTTACAGCATTTTGTGCACTGGAGTCTTTGGTTCAGTGATCTATAGGGAAGAATTTTGTGTAATTTTGGAATATAATGGACATGTATCAGTAACAAAACTGTATGTATGCACCTATGAGTATTTGTAGATGCGTAGACACAAAATTTTATCAAAAATTAAATAATATGAATGTTAAGCTTCAGTGGAGCCAGAGAATCCACCTGTATTTCCAGCACATTACGTTAAACACTTATGACTTAATTAAAATGTAAATACTGTATAACCCACTGATTTAGCTGTGAATAAACTCTGACTCTTTCCTGCTTTAATTTGCTGTTCTAATCAAATTAACAGTAATTACTGAATAATCACATGGGTAATAATAAGGTAAGCTATCCTTGTTAGTTTTATGCATTCTCATAATGAAACAAACATAGATGGGATCAGAACCTTTAACATTTACCAAAATATCAACATAGAAGTATAATTAATATAAATCTGAAATGCTGAATGCTGCCTGCAAAACTTATTAGCCACAGTAGGACATTTTCAAGTTTACATGTAAAATATAAAAATTCAAAGTGAAAGTAAAATAAAGACATAAAAGTACATGCAACTTTTGAGTGGGAAAGCTTGCTGGGAGAAAGAATAGTTTTGAACTTGGATTATACCTTCTTATACCATCTATAACATCAGTAACAAGAAACATAATAATCCTCCTAATTTCTAAATGCAACATAAAGATAAGTAAAAGTAAGCAGCATCTAGAATAGGGAACAGCAATCTCATTGGACTTCTGCATGTAACTCCAAACAACACACTACTTTAATCATAGCGCAATTATTTAATCATAATCTAGCCATCAAAGAAAAGATTATCAAGGCTAACTCTTCAGTGATGACTGTACCCTAAACAGTATAATGATATCATCAGTTTTTTACAATGCTTGCAAAGTTTTTGGGCAGTGGAGTTACAAGGGTGCAGAGGACAGAAAGGAGAAGGAAGAAAAGCTGGTTTATTTATTTGTGGGTTTTGGTTGTGTTTTTTTCCTTTTCCTTCCTTTTCTTTCCCTCTTTCTTCCTTTTCTTTCCCTCTCTCTTCATTTTCTTTCTTTCTTTCTTTCTTCATTTTCTTTCTTTCTTCATTTTCTTTCTTCGTTTTTTCCTTCCTTCCTTCCTTCCTTCCTTCCTTCCTTCCTTCCTTCCTTCCTTCCTTCCTTCCTTCCTTCCTTCCTTCCTTCCTTCCTTCCTTCCTTCCTTCCTTCCTTCCTTCCTTCCTTCCTTCCTTCCTTCCTTCCTTCCCTCCTTCCTTCCCTCCTTCCCTCCTTTCTTTCTTTCTTTCTTTCTTTCTTTCTTTCTTTCTTTCTTTCTTTCTTTCTTTCTTTCTTTCTTTCTTTCTTTCTTTCTTTCTTTCTTTCTTTCTTTCTTTCTTTCTTTCTTTCTTTCTTTCTTTCTTTCTTTCTTTCTTTCTTTCTTTCTGTCATTATCCCTTTTTCTCTCTTTCTCTCTCTCTTTCTCTCTTTCTCTTTTTCCCTCTTTCTTTCTTCACTTAAAAGCTGTGGAGTTTCTTTGGAGCCATTGATGTTTCAGACTGACGTGAAATATAGCACTGAAGAAACTGAGACTGCCTTCTCCTTCTCAACTCTCACAGAGCTGTAGGACTTTTACCCTGAAGCTACCTCCATCTTTATGTACTCACTGAAGCAAGAGCTGTAGTTACATGAGTGAAAACATAACCGGTCCTATCTGCTGACCATGCTACCTGCTACAGCAACAGTAGCATTAGCAGGACTGCTCTGGCTATGGGAAAAGGCTGCAGGTATCAGTCGGCCTTCAGTCTGAGGAGTCTTACAATAACATTGGATCTACCCTCCTATCACCCCAGGAAAACAACTTCCACATCTAATTTGTGTCCATCATTTTGCAAAGTGAATTTTGCAGATCTCAAGAAGAATGACTGTGTGATTGGACATATGGTCAATGGTGTCCAGGGATAAATGGTGTTTCAAGCTCAAGACTGGGTTTCTCCCTTCTTGGTGGTGGAAACACCAACGCTGATTCCCTCCCCTTTATTTTCTTCTTTTTTTTTTTTTTTTAATTACTACAACATGATGTTCTTCCGAGGTTTGTTTTGCTTGAATTACAAGGTAGAAAGAACAACCCACCCTTGAAACAGCAATTCATGGAATTTTGAATGTAAACAGAAAGGCATACGGAGCTGTACACTATGTTGCAACTTCTGCTTTCCTCACGAACCTATTTACAATCCACTTAAGTGGGAATGGTGTACAGTGTGTGTCTTGAAGACAATAATTGTCTGATTTGCAATTTAAGGACCTTTTTTTTATTTCTATTTATAAAGCATAGTTTTCCTGCCCTGACTGATGTGATGTTTATACCCTCATATGGAATAAGAATCCAATTATTTTACCTGGTTTTGGACTAGAACACACACTTTCAAAACAGTGTCAGCTAGGAGCAAACTGGAAGTAGGACTCAGACAGTGACATTCTCTTATTCCACCTTGATGAAAGCATATGCAGGCACTGCCAGGGCTGAGGTTAGACCACAAAGCTGCCATTATTCATCAGTGACTGATCTCTTAAACAGTGTGGGTATCTTGTGAGGGCTTGTCAGATGAGATCACCAAAGTGAAGTTTTCTAGCTTTACATATCTGTCTTCCAAAATCTTACCAGTCTAGTAACTTCTATATTGTGCAGCTGACAGATGAGCCTTAAATCAGTAATAAGGTTTTACAGGTTATAGATCTGCATCCCCAGTTGTAGTAAATAACTGGCACTCCATTTGAAAAGCTTAGAATTTGCACCCACTGCTTGCATCTCATCCTTTTTCAGAGGATCACAGAACACCTAATAATATCCCAGCAAGTTCTTCCCAGAGTTTCTCGTAGGGAGAAAAACCCAGAGCGCTGGTGATAATTAATGCAATGTATTCACACAAAAAACTTGCTACAAGATTGCTGCTCCTTTCAGTGTAGGAAAAACATAATAAGCTTTCCTAACCCTGGAGCACAGTTTCTCTCTGTTAATCATTAGCATAGCCTGGGCAACTTGTAGCACAAACAAGCTTAATCAAACAAATCTAATTTGACCACCTATTTAAATTTTCAATATCACTTCTCCAATAATGCTATCTGGGCAATGTACTCAAGCAGTTATCCACAGGGACAGACAGTTGATTTACCTTCCGATTATGATTGAAGGAGGTGATCAAAACCAGTGATGCTTCAAAGGGATCACTGGAGAAGTCAGCGATAGTTGGTACAGTTGCAACAGTTGTGACAGTGACTCACAAATGCCTCGGGTTTAGCATGAAATTGGCAGTAATATGAGGATAATTGGGAAATAAAAGGGATAGAAATAGTTTGTTTATATTTTATGGCCTTCTTCCCTCATTAATAATATCTAATTAAAAGGTTGATTTTCACACAGGTGTAATGAAACACATATTGAGCTGTATAATGGATTCCCCTCTAGGAAGCATGAAAACAAGAGCATGTGCGCGTATATATAGAGCACAGCAAATCATTCAGGCTTTGTAAGAGCAGGTTGTGAATTTTTGTCACAGATGATCATTTAAACTCTGAGAACAAGATTTAATATTTTCTCTCAGTCAGCAGTTTCCTTAAATCACAAAAAGGGTTTTACTTCTTCTATTTGTATCAGTTTATTTCATGCTTGCCTTTAAATATATACAAATTTATATATACTTATTTTTGTATATACATCTACATATACACATATGTAGTATTCTTAGCTCCTAAGCAATCAAAACAATCAGCTTGCAGTTCTAATATTGAATGGGAAGTGTAGAGTAAACCTTATTATTATTGAGTAAAAATAGAGTCAATCTGACACACCCCTTCCAGTTTCTAATTTGAGATGGAGATGAAAAATTACTATTTTTGTTAAGTTTTACATCAGTCAGTTTGGTAACTACCACTTGTGTCACCTATTTCAATTAATTTGATTCATTTTTTTCTTTAATACTTGGAATGAGCATACCACTTGAATGAACGTACCAATGGCATATTTTGTTTTCAAAAGTAAAACATATTTTAATCCAACATCACATATTACATCCTTTTACCAAGATCTTTCTATTCAAACAGTCCTGCTGTTAGAATACTTATCAAGATGCACAGTTAAGAAAAATCTCAGTGCAGAGGAAATACCAGATTTTTCCTTCCAGAAATGAAGTTGCACTACCACAACCTATTTTGCAGATGGAGTGGAATGAAGACAGGTCAAGAAACTAAGACAGTCAATTTTTCTTTTGGGAAATCATCCCTAGAAAATACTATACACCACCTCCACCCCCAAAACCAAACCAAACCAAATCAAGCCACATAGAAAAGATTGCCTTGAGAAATGAGTGTTTAGAAAGTGAAATTAACCTTGACTTGTTGTTTCTGATTTTAAATATACTAAACCAAGGAGTGTAGATCCACACCTGGAACATATTTCTTCTAACCATTAAGTGAATTAGAAACCAGCTAAAATAATAGATGCAGTAAGTTTTAATAGGAAAAAAACTGTTCCTCAGTTCCTAAGTACTATTATTTTCATGCTTAAGTGGCAGTGAAATAATTTCTTTGTCATTTTAGAAATGCATTTATATTTATTTTGTGCAGGGAGAGAAAAAGAACAACAACAAAACAAAACAAAACAAACCCAAACCTCGAACAACAAAACCCCCAAACCCAAAATAGAAACAAAACTCAGACTTTTTTCTTCTCCTTCAGGAAATAACTATTAAATTATTTTAGCCCAACAAGATACTGAAGTCCTGAAGGGCTGGATTCCAGAATAGTAACTATGTAACACAATAATAAGCTAATGAAATGAGGGCAGGATCCATAAGATAAGGATAATTTTGTTATTTGGCTTTGAACACGAATAAGGAAACCTGTGAAAAGGCAAACTGCCTTTGCTGAAATAAATTAAATGGGCTGCTATCACCCCAAACCACAATGATTTTGGTGAGTCTTTCTGAGAAAACACAAGTCACAACAATGCACTACCTTAGCTTTCACGTGAGATTTATTTCTTTCCCAATTAAAATTTCTGGTCCAGTATATTGTCTACTCTGAAAAAACTATGTTCATTCCTCCTTCTCCATTTAGAGATCATAAGCCACATGTGGCTGGTTGTTTTCACATCAGGATGACACAGATAAAAAAAGATATCACTGTTTTTTTGGAGACAGCAAAGAGGGATAAACTGTAAATGAATGAAAACATAATTTGGATGCAGTCTGTCACTTACCGCAAGAATTAAAAATATGAATTATTTGATAACTACATTTCCATGGTTTGATTTGCCATGGGTTCAGCAGTAGCAGTCATTTTTTCTTCTTAGTATCTGGTGCAGCGCTGTGTTTTTGATTTTTGGGACTTGGAGCAGCGCTGATAACACCAGTGTTTTCAGTTACTGCTTGGTAATGTTTTGGTCTGGCCAAGGACTTTCTGAGTCTCATGTTATGCCAGGGAGGAGGGGAAGCCAGGAGGAAGAAGAGACAGGACACCTGACCCAAACTGACCAAAGAGGTTATTCCATACCACAGCATGTCTTGTCCAGGATATGAACACAGAGGGTAGAGACCTGGAAGGGTGTGGTGGTGGACTGGGGGTGCACGGCATGGTCAGGTTTTTGGTACTGGGGGGTTTGCTGCTGGGGGGTGCACTGGCTGGGTCGGGCTTGGTGAGCAGTTGTCTTCTTTTTCCTTGTACTTCTCTTGTATTATTATTGATGGCAGCAGTAGTGATTTGTGTTATACTTTAGTTACTAAACTGTTCTTATCTCAACCTGTGCGAGTTGCATTTTTTTTTTTTATTCTCCTCCGCATCCCCCAGGGCCTGGGGGAAGAAAAAGAGGGGAGTGAGTGAGTGAGTGAGTGAGTGAGTGAGTGAGTGAGTGAGTGAGTGAGTGAGTGAAAACTTCGTGAGTTATTAGCCTGGGTGAGGCTTAAACCACAACATGCTGGATTATAAAATTGTTGTATCAGTCCATATAAGTAGTACCTTAGATCAGATTAAAACCTTATTTTCCCCAGTACTGCATAAATAAACTCAGAAACCACTTGTACGTTGAGAACATATTTTGG
This sequence comes from Myiopsitta monachus, assembly GCA_017639245.1. Lineage (NCBI taxonomy): Eukaryota > Metazoa > Chordata > Aves > Psittaciformes > Psittacidae > Myiopsitta > Myiopsitta monachus. The sequence continues at coordinate 60,122,947 of CM029941.1, forward strand.
TTTGCAGCTTCTAAAGTTTTAAAAAGGTAAGAATTCTCTCTGAATTTAGTCTTTCCCTCCCCCTTGGTTGTATAATCCTGCAAATGCTAAATATGTATAAAAAGATACACATGCATGAGCAGGGATCTTATTGTTTACTCAAAACCACAAGTGAGATCAATGTTCACATGGAAAGATAGCATACACCTTTCTCAAGTATGAACAGTTAAGTCTGAAACTCAGATGAAAAAGCAGCCTTGGAATGTTCCTATAATTTAAATTCAGAGAGATACTCTGCAGTGTAAAAAAAAAGCAGGATCAGCACACATGGGCATAAAGCCAACTGTGAAGATTAGAGAGTGATATAACAAAAGAAAAAGGACATGTAGAGAAGGAAGAAGGCAACTGTTGAGTTGAGAGTTGATAACTGAATCATTAAGTTGGCTGAGTAAAGGAGAATTCAACTCAGTGAAGGGCGTAGGCAGTGAAAGCTAATAAAAAACTACAGAAGATGTGATGGGCTGAAAAAATAAAGCAGTACGGGAGGAAAAAAAAAAAAAAAAAGAAGAAGGAAAAAAGTGGAATATAAATGAATGTGACCTTGTCCAAGAAAAGAAAGAAATGGTATTTAATATGTTTTTGTCATGGTTCAAGCTGCAAATCACACAGTTCACTTACTCACTCCCCCCTTTTTCCTCCCCCCCACTCCGGGGGGGGGGGGGAGAATGGGGAGAAGAATCGAAAGAATGTAACTCCCACGGATTGAGATAAGAGCAGCCCAGTAACTAAGGTACAACACAAACAGCTGCTGCTACCACCAATAATAATAATGACCAGGGAAATACAAGGGAAGAGGATACAACTGCTCACCACCCAACGACCTAGCCATGAACTAACTTCCGGGTTCCTGCCCCCAGTTTTTACGTCCTGGGCATGACATGCTGTGATATGGAACACCTCTTTGGTCAGTTTGGGTCAGGTGTCCTGTCTCTGCTTCCTCCCGCCTTCCCCTCCTGTCTGTCAGAACATGAGACTCAGAAAGTCCTCAGCCAGATCAAACATTCTAAGCAGTAACTGAAAACACTGGTGTTGTCAGTGCTGTTCCCAGGCCCAAAGTCAAAAACACAGCGCTGCACCAGCTACTAAGAAGGAGAAAAATGACTCCTACTGCTGAACCCAGGGCAGTTTTCTTATTGCAGATGTTTCAAGCCTCTGTATTTCTCTCCTTCAGAAGCTTCCTGGAACTATCCCATGTCCTGCTATCAGGTTGTGTAACATTTCCTACCTGTTCGCTGCAAACACCCAAGTCCTACGCAATGATGAACTTCCCTTCCATCCAACCGCATAGAACAGTATGTTGCTATTTTATAAACGGGGAAAGAAGACAGAAGTTAAATTGTTTCCATGAGAGAATAGAAATAAGCAGAGAATGAAATTGCACTCAAAATTCCAAAATAATCATCAAGTGCATTAGTCATAAAGTTATCCATCCTTCACTGGTGCAGTAGTGTCTGAAGGTAGGTGTCAATTTCCAGAGAGAGATGTACTGTTGTTTCTTGCATTGTCTTGAAATTCCCTCAACCTTTGGAATGCATATAGAAAAAGGTTCAAATATCAGCCTTCTCAGTGCAGTGGTTTTATGCACTTGTATTTCAAGCTTTTACAAATCAAAGCATAATGTGTGCCACTGACAAGCACAGTGTACATCTGGGAAAGGAGAATTAGCAATAGGTTATATATCAAGTTCGCTCAGAAGAGTCCTCATCCATTCTGTGCAGAAGTTTAATGTTACAAAACCTCTTACAACTGTATTGGGAATGAACAGTGAACAATGTGACCTGACTATTTCTTTAGTTTATGCCTTTGAGTTTTTCAGGAGCCATACTGCTGGCAAGTTTTAGTTCAATATTTTGAAGGCTGTGAATAACTTGAAAGCCTTGTAAAGCTTTTATTTGAGTTTTGTTTGGAGTTGGATTGGTTTTAAGAAAATGCAACGCAAAAACACTCATAGATGCTTTATGTGTTGTAAAGTGCATATCACAGTTGCCAGGTAGCTACCTAGAAAAAAAGGGAGGATTTTCCTTCATTTTTTCAGAGTAAGGGCAATTCATTTGCCAGTAGAACTGTTCATTGTAGATGAGATGAATGCTCTGGGAAAATATGAGAATTTGAGAATTTAAGTTATTGTCTTAGTTCACATGTTACCAAGTAAAATGAAAAATTTTTGCTTAAAACATTGTCCCGGACATGAAGAAAAAAATATAACTCACATTTTGTAAATTGTAAATGAGTGAAAGTTTGCCTATAATGTCCTGCCCTGGGACTTCAATAATTGTAATAAAAAAGGACATTTTATTCTTCAATTGTAAAATGCACCACCCAATCAGAATGTCCAGAATGTTACCTACTTGCAAAGTGGCTTCATGGAATTGATGAAGCAAATTCTTCTACTTCAGTAAGATTATAAGGTTGTTTCCTAACTATATACTTCCAATTCTTTTAATTTCAAGATACTAATCAAAACACCTCTTAGAAGATGTGTATGTATTCTCAGGACAGCTTTAACAGTCACCTAATTTAACTATTAAAGCCAATCCTGAAATAAATAGAGATATATAGAAATTGGTAATGAAAAAAGCATTAACATGAAACTAAGCCTACCTCCTCTATTTTTTTTTTTTTTGTCTTTTTTTTTTTTTCTTTAATCAGGAGGAAAAAAAAAGGGGGGGAGAAAAACAATAACGACAATAACAGAAGGCTTGATTTAAAAAGTTCAGAAAAGCCTTGGAGGCTGTTTCCCTATAGTTGGTAAAGACTGTTGTTCAACTTTCCTCAAATGGTTTCTGAAACTTCCTGGATATTTTCTTATCTGCAGAGAACATCTTTATCTATTACATTAGAAAGTATGCTGGGAAAGGTGACTTCAATATCACTCTTTTGATGCTTTTCTGTTTTATTTAACTAGGATTTCTTTGTCAGAAACATTAGTACTGGAAAGCATTGTACATAACCCACAAGATACTCTTTAGCCCTCTGAGCAACATCTTTCCTGTGAGTTCACATTCCCTGTCTGGTGAATAGAACTGAGCCTGAGCTCCCAAGAGTCATAAGCTAGAACCAATGCATGAGTTACTGGAAAGAATACTTGTGCACTGCCTCTGATTGGAAATAACAGCTCCAAGTATTTCCTTTCAGATGAAAACATACAGCTGTAAATTTAACCTAGCATCAATGAGTATGTTCTGAGCAACCACAGTGTTCTCTTTCCCTGAAGAGTTCAGTGCTGCAACCTGAAGACAGACCAGCAGATGCAGCGCTCAGTTATGACTCAGATTACTAATTTTAAAAAAGAAAGGTAGTTGAGTATGCACGTAGCCAGTTTTGAATGCAAGATTTTACTTTGCTCCATAGAAATGAAGCCAGAAAAGCTTATATCTTCTTAAAAGAGAAAGAAATAAACCCTACCGACTTCAAAAAACTAAAAGTCTTCAAGGAAGAAAACAGCTACATGAGTACTCTGAGTATTTTGTCCGCACACTGCTAGTGGTCTTCTGGTGTTATTTTTCTTTTGGGTAAATTAGGGATACTTCAGGTCTGCTTAGGAAAGGATACCTTGAAGTCAGTCTGATGAAAAAGCGTAATATTGAGCCAGCTTTCTGGTATGATAGAGGACATACTACTCTAGTGTGAAGAGTAAATTCCAGGCTCTTTAAAAGCATCTGTGTTACTTTACTTTTTCCTTCATCTACTCTTCGCTTCTTTCTGTCATATCACCTATCAATTGTAGTGTCTACACAGCAAGAAACAAATCAAAACTTCAAAGAACATCTAGTTTGTTTGGGTTTGGTTGGTTTTCTTTGTTTGGTTTGTTTTTTTTTTTTTTTCTGGTAGTTTTTTTTTTTTTTTTTTTCCTTAGATCAGAATATCTTTAATGGAAAATGTCCTTGTGAGCAAAAGGGGATTTTATTTATAGACATTTTTCTTTTGGTGAGTATGTGAACAAAATTTTGTGAACTGAGATTTATATTTTTAATAGTAGTGCAGGAGGGTGGTATTGCTGGGGACTGTTGACTCCTCAGTGGAGAATTTTTGGGGTGGAATATATGCAGAAAATGAGAGTAGAGAGACGATATAAAGCTTAAAGTGTATTGCAATTTTCCGTAACTTCAGGATATAAATTAGCAATATCTATTGGATGCAAAATCTCACAGTAGTCTTTGCACATAACACTTCTTGTCTCCAGCAGATTTCTTGTTAAATTACTTTCATTCAGCCATTCAAACCATAACAATAAAGGAACAGAATTAGCATCATAAGGGCAGCTGACATCAGCTGATAGTTGTAACATTTAAAATAATCATCCTTCTGGGCATGACATAGGTAGAAGTTCCTATCCCAAGATTTTTTCTATAGCTAAACAATTGATTCAAGCCATTTTATTACAAAAATGTTAAGTAAGAGGTGGACTAATACTATAAAAAGAAAAAAAAAAAAAGAAAATACAGAGGGTTTATTAATTTAAATAATCTGCAACAGTTGAGAAATCATTAAGGTGCCCATAATACAAGTAATACAATTACATAATTATAAACCATATTTTTTGTGAGAAAAATGCCTTGCTTCTAATGTTGTAATAGAGCAGAAATGAAGAGATACAAACAATTTTGCCAAGAAAACAAGGAAACATTTTCTTTTTATAACAAAAAATATTGTTAAATATTTTTATTGTTTAAATATTTTTAGAAAAAAGATTTCTAACAAAAGATAAGTACTTGATTGAGGAAAATATTTAAAATTGCCAGTAGTACTGATAGATGCTGCAATATGTTAATAAATGGTATGGTAACAGTAGTCTGGGAATGCAAAAGACCGTAGACACACAATAACCACTCAGACTAAAAGACTGTCAGTAGATGGTTTGGCAGGCAATAAGCTCATTTTGTGGCTGCTTGCATTGCATCATACAATGCTGATATGGTTTTGCCTGAGGAGGTTAAAAAAAATCAAACCCCAGCAGATTCAAAGGGGAGAATGTGTTACATAAGTAAGTATGTATACAAGTAGGGTATGCACAAGTTAGTGTTACAAATTATTATTTACTCAGCAATACAGAAGATGCTTTGGTTAAGCCGCTTTAGCATAACCCTGGTGAGGCACCCAGGCTGCCTTTGCTAGCAGGATAGGAACAGCCAAAAGCTATAGGAAATGTCCAGATTTCTGCACTTGTGTTTTTCATTTTTCTTTTTCCTTTTTTCTTTTTCATTTTTTCTTTTTTTCTTTCTCTACATTTTCTTTTCTTTCATTTTAGTTTTCCTTTTCTTTTTCATTTTCTTTTTTTTTATTTTAATTTTAATTTTACTCTTGTTTTTGCTTTACCTTCATGAACAACTCCTTTACTACCTAAAAAGTCAAACCTGCTATGTAGGAAACTACAAGTCAGTATATTAACATTTATTTTTATCTAACTATTTGAAGATATGTTAAATATTTAGAAATCTTGTCTCTTCATATTTTAGAATTTTCTAATCATCTGTTTCTTTTAAGTCTCATTAAAGATTTCTTCATCATATTTTATTTTCCTGGAAGAAATGTGAATAACTTGAAAAAAATCATCTGTATTTTTTAATAAATATGTTATGAATCAAAATAACTATGGAGAAATCTTTGACATTTCACTGTCAAATTATTCCATTTAATTTTTTACAACTAGTGCACTGGAGCAATACTTGAATTAGAATTACAGTATTAACATGTTACTTTTATTTGAGAAGAAAATTATTTTTTTTTTAGAAATTTTAACAAGAAAATTAATCAAACAGTGATATTTAGATCCTGCTGAATGGAAAACCTAATGTATTTTCCTTTTTCTGAAGTACCAAATGTATTTCAGAATAATTTTAACTTCATGGTTGTCTGATGGGAATCATAACATATCTTCTTAAGTTGCAAAAGAAAGGTAATGTGTGCTGTAATAAAAACAAAGGTGATATCAACTCATCATGGGCTTTTTTATATGTAAGGAAATACATTTATTGAAAAGACAGTAACCCCAGATTTCTTTAAGGTTGCCACTCTCTAACTGAAGTCATAGTCTTTGTAGCAGGTCCTAAATTCATTTTGGATAAAACCATTTAGTCTCAGCAAAACTGGAATGGATAAGAACTCAATATTTTTACTTAGCTGAAGATTTTAGTGAAAAAATTAAATCATCAGATTCCTAATTTACTTCAGGTAAAAGTGATTTGATATATACATATATATATATATACTCACTATGGAATAAAAATATATCGTTATTGTTAATCCTATACTCAGTCAAAGTAACTGATGAAAATATAAAGATTGCCATTTGAGCTAGCAGGTAATTCCAAGTGCAGACACTTCTCTTTGATGTGGAAATAATTTCTCATTGAGTTAGTTTTGTTGACTGATGGCCCTTAATACCCACACAGGCTTGTGAATCCTGGGCTGAATACTTTGTTGCTTTAAAATTAATGATGACAATATCAATAGTTAAAGTGCCTTAACTATGCCATTGAAGAAAGAGGTAATGCTCACCTGTATTCTTATATAGATATACTCTGCATAAGAGCAACTCTTAACTCTTGCAATGAGGCATTCAGTCTATTCTTACATTATTCTAGAGAAAACAAATCCCGCTGTCACAGATGACATCTTTAAAAGTACATATTTAAGAAAATCATCACCATTTACGACCTTAGGGTTGTACCAACACTAAAGGAAAAGCTGTTATTATGAATGCCATGAGGTGGTCACTAATCTTCACATAGATAATGTCACCCTTGACTTCTTTAAGTTTTGTTATTTGTTTTGGAAATAATATGGATTATTTTCCAAATATCTCAGTTGAATTCACTGAAGAAGACTTTCTACATTTTGAAGCCATCTGTTAAGGAAAAGTTTTCATATCTTCTTTCACAGTTATTGCTTGTTTGATTTTACACTGAACAAAGGTTAAATTATATAGTATCAGTAATAGTGAATTCTGGCAGACAGAATTTTTTGTTAATATCGGCAACTATTTCCTTCGCTAATTTTCAGAATAATTAATACAATCATATATAAGTAAAATAATTTACTCTTTGCAAATTCCTGATTATAATTTCACATAAAGTTTAGATATTCAGAATGAATAAATACAGTATATATCTCCTTCTAGGTTATTAGGAATTTAAAGTCTTGTTAGATGTAATTTTAAATGTAATTTTCAATAAGACATTGGATTTTTTAATCTACAAATGTGTAAATATCTCTTAATTTCATCTCATCATACAGGGAAAATGCAAGGAAATTAACATAAGAAGGTGAAAACACAGTGAATTTCCTCTCAGTTATGTCAGTAAAATCTGAAAGAATTTCTTCCTAGACAACTTTAAGTAAGATAACAGTGGCAAGCAGGTTTTGAAACAGTGTTTCTACCATACAGCTATTTTGTACATCCACTGATTTACTATTACAGAAACAATGCAATTTGAAATAAGTGAATATAACTCTTCTAAATGTGAGCTTTAATGTTGGCCACAACTTTCTAAATTCTATACATTCCAGGGAATGTCATACTTCTCTTACTGCTTTCACAACAAAAGACTTAAAATTCTGGTTAGGCTACAGTTTTGTCTAAAACTGTTCCCACACTCATTTCACTTAGTGTGTGCAGTCTTATTATCCTTTGTCCTTTGATTGTATTTGTAGCAGAGAAAGGACATTATGGACAGTAATTTTGAGACAGCAGCTCTAGGGTTTCTCCTGAGATGGTGTTTCTTCAGTTTGATTATTCCTGGATTTGTTAAGGGCATAAACATCAAATACCTCCGCTTAAGGTTTGTCATTACTGTCTTTTCCAAGAAAACACACAACTCATAGGAAAGAGGAAATATGACAAGAAATAAAACATGGGAAGAGCACAAAGAAATGATCTGATTTTGTAGCATTTCATCTTGTACTTTAAAAGTTACCTGAGTCATTTAGAGATAGGTCTAGGAAAAATGGGAAAAGTTCCCAACACCAGACAACTTAGAACCAGAAATTTGGTAGAAGCATTATTCTAATATGCTCCCAAATAATTTAGAAATGTCTGTAACAATGACAACAACAGCAATAGTAGTAGTAAACCCAAGAAATTACTATCTAAAATCAAGTTAAAGGGTAATTAAAGCAGATATTTGACCCTGAAAATTGAAAATTTTATTTTCAGGACCTCACATGTTAAGCTATGCGTAGTGGAAATCACCAGATGTAGCAATACATTTGCTATGAGCTGCATTTTTCAACCTAAGCATTAGAGGAAAGACAGCTTGCATGAAATAGAGATATTCTAGGATCATGAGTAATAATTTCATAAAAGCAAAATTGATCAATAGAATTCAGAAATTAGTAAGCTGAGACTTATAAAAAATCTTTCTTTTGATTTTTTTTAATTTATAAATTACTTGTAACTTAATATAAAAATTATTAGTAAACCTAAGCTCACATTCCAACAATGTTTCTGATTCCTATGTCCTTTCTTACCTTTGCTAGCCTGGATAATGGCAGTCACACAGTCTGTAGGAAGGTGATATTTTGATGTCCAGCAGGGAACTGATGCAATTATTATGTATCACCAATGTACATTATCACCCTCTTTTCAAGCCATTAAGAGCCCCAGCTTGGAGACCCACAATATAGTTCTAGACTCATTCTTTCTGGGCACTTTCCTGATTACAGTTCACAAACACTTCAGGAAAATATTGTACTGCTCTACTATTGCTATCACTACTATCAATATCAAGTGAGTAGTAAGTGTCTCTAATCTATCTGAACACAAAAAGGACAGCACAAAAGAAAAAAATGTATATAACTGCAGCTTCCCTTTCCTTTGGTCTGGATTGCCACTGTAGTGGGTGGGGATACTTACTGAGCACAACACCAAAAGCCTCTCATCTTGATATACAGTTGAGTCAATGACTAAAGTAAACCTAGATCCTGTTTTCAGGCTTGGGATACAAGAAAAACTCGACTTCCCTTTATCATTTTTTATAAACACACCTTGGTAGTTGTAATCTCCCTTCTGCTTTGAGAAAATGAAAACCTTTTGTGTCCTCTCCCACAGCCACATTTACACACAGTTACTGTAGCTGTAACTGTGTATAGCTTTCATTTTCATTCTATGGGAAATATAGTATGCTTTAAAAGAAACCCAAACCAAACCAAACCAAAAAATATATTGCATTCAATATCTGTTTCCATAAGGAAATGGACATTTTCACTCTGAATATTTTTCAATGACAAACTCTTGTACCTTCTGATTAAAATTACATGACTAAAATCATTTACAAGCAAATCAAGTACTTTAGTATAATGGTAAGAGAAGGCAAAAATGAGTTACTAGCAGAGGTCATTAATGGTTTCTAGAAGTGCACAGAATTTAGGTTAAGTCTAACTTCATGTCTGATCCATAATTTGTGTCTTGTGCAAACGGTTACAATCCAGAACCAGGTTAAAACTCAAATCTATGTTTCCCATAGTTCCAGCTCTCAAACTCTTTAGGATAGCAGAAACTTAACAGAAGCAGATTGCTTCCTTTTCAATGTGAAACTAGTGGATTTTTGATCCCCCTGTGTTGTGGTTTAAGTCCACTCAGCCACGTAACTCACTCAGTTACTCCTTCCTCTTTCTTCCCCCCTGGTTCCCGGGGGAATGGGGAGGAGAATCAAAAGAATGCAACTCCCACAGGTTGAGATAAGAACAGTTTAGTAATTAAGGTATAACACAAATTGTTACTGCTACCACCAATAATAATAATGACAAGAGAAATACAAGGAAAGATAATACAACTGCTCACCACTCGATACCAAACCCGACCCAGCAGCTAACCCCTGCACCCTTCCGGGTCTCTGCTCTCCGTTTTTCCATCCTGAGCATGATGTGCCGTGATATGGAATACCTCTTTGATTAGTTTGGGTCAGGTGTCCTGTCTCTGCTTCCTCCCAGCTTCCCCTCCTCCCTGGCAGAGCATGAGATGCAGAAAGTCTTTGGTCAGACTAAACATAAACTAAAAACATTGCTATTATTGTAACCCTGGGACTGGAACAGATTTTGTATCTAGGTAATTAGTTATAACTGTGAAGATTTGCTACCTAAGCTGCTTTGTTACCATTGTATAGTCCCTTGCCAAGAGGCCAATAGGGTCTCAGGAAAATGATTAAAGTAAACAATCAAAGAATAGGTATTCTTTCAAGATAAATGATTGTAATTAACTTGACAAAAAAATGAGAGTGTAGGTGAAGGGTAATTTTGGCAGGGGGAGATCGCGACCTCCGACTCAATAGCCCCTTATTTAGAGCAATAGAAAAGGTTTGTATGCATGTACAAAAATTAGCATATGGTGTGTGTTTGTTATGACCAATCAAAATAAGAATATAGAATGGAATGTATGAATATGTAACAATCTTAAGAATAAGTATCTGAACGTTTTGAACCCTGGACATGCACGCTTGGAGGAGAGATTCCCTGTGCATCCAGCTCTGTAATAAAGAATGCCTCCCTTTTAACACTGCATTGGTGTTATGCGGTTCTTCCTGACTGAGGTTGTCAGTAACATTATCAGCGCTGTTTCCAGGCCAAAAGTCAAAAACACAGCACTGCACCAGCTACTAAGAAAGAGAAACAATATCTGCTACTGCTGAAGCCAGGACACTGTCACTGAAAGGGTCAATAGCATTATCTGCCAGGTGTTGACCAGAAGCCTTACTTTTGAGAATGAAGGGAAGGAAAACAATCCACCTTAGTCTGGACTTCACTTCCTTCTGTTTCCTCCTCCATTTCCTGCTGTAGATCATTTCTCTGAGCCAACAGCCAGGAATTGTGGCTTTTCTTTTCTGAGAATGGGAAGGAATTGATGAACTCTGAACAGAAAAGGTGCCTCAACAGAAGAAAGCCCAAGGTCAAAATTTTGACATAATTTCTGTTGGAGATAGACTACAAGATAATTAATTACATGAGGGATATTTAATTTTCATTTGAAATTATTTTCATTTGAAAACTCAGATTTTAATATGCAGTCTGTGATCTGCTATGTAGCTATTTGGCCTTGGGAGGCCCAACAGGTGTAATATAAGGAACCTATAACTATGTGGTGCAGGCTATAATTAATCCTGTAAAATATCAGCCTAAATTTATTAAAAAAAAAAAAAAGAAAGAAAAACAAGAAAAAAAAAACAACAAACCACAAAAAACCCATCTCGGCAAACAAAAGAAAGTATAGATGTAGAAGGGTAAAATTTAATATGCAATTGGATGAGATGCAAAGATATAATGACTACTTTCAAGGGGAAGCAATTCATTATATGGCATAATGATATGAGTGAGCATTTATATAATGGGTAAATCTGGTCATGAATATTTAACATGAACAGAAACAGCCAAGTTCAAAACAGATTTTCTTTTGAGTTACAACCAGGTCACAAGTGCTTTCTGATTTTCAATTCATGACACAATTTTGTCTCTTAAGTACAAAGAAGATTTGATCATCTGGCAGTCAACTGCAGCAGCAAAGACGAGTTTATTGGTTATCACTTTACCTTCTTACTTGGAGAATATATACAAAAAAAAAACAAAACATTTTTAGCTTCTTAACTGAAGATACAGCTTTAAAACTGGCTGAAAATACTTGAATGCTTCCATTGGTTTAGGATATTAATCCTACCTTTAAAGACATACAATTGTTTTCTTACATGCTGAAGCAGTATAATACTCTAAGACTAGATATTTCCTCTTTTTTTCTTTTTCACTAAATGAAAAGATGTAGACAGTTATAGGTGTTAGGAAGTCTTAACATGCCTCATTGCTATTAGCAGTACATTACTTTTTCTCATATTCTGCTTTTAATTGCTTTTAAACTTTGATGCATTCTAAAATCGAACTTTCTAAACAGAGATTAATTCCTCCATTTTGTCATGGCTGAAGAGAAGGTGCAGACTACTTAAAATGAAACATGTAAGTGGGTAAAACAATGTTTTAATCAAGTTTAAAAGTGTTTCCAATGTTTTAAGTGGTTGCTTAACATCCATAATCTATAGGCATGCATAAATATATTTGGAGTCAACATAATTTTTAGAGAAAGAAAGCCATACCTCAAAAATATGTGTGTCTTGAAGGATTTAGTAAGTTCAGAGAGCACAAGGATCTATCTGACTGAATATACCTTTATTTTTATAAAGCTTTCTCAAGGAGAAACCTTGAAAACAGTAAGAATAAAAAGTTAGTATGGGATTAATTTCCCATAGCTTAACCACAGAAAGATAGGTTATCATTATAACTGTTGTTATTGCTACTACTCTGTAGTAATATATGACCATGTATCACAACTGGGAGCTAGTTTTTTTGTTCTCTCACCTCTTCTCCTCCTCCCTGCCCCCAGTACAATACCAAGTTATTCTAAAAGTCCTGAAAAGGAAACAAACTGTAACATGACAAAGCTTGGAAGTGAAATAGCAACTTCAAGAGAAGCAAAATGTAAATTGATTGTGACAACCTGCTGAAGATTTACACTGTGCTGAAGGTCTGGGCAGAAAATGAGAGATGAAACTTAGTTGTACAAAACCAAACCTATCCTGCAAACTTTCCTCTCACAGGAAACTGTAGCGCAGAATCCTCTACAGATACGGAATGTCTGTTCAAAACCCAGCTAGAATCAAAAAGAGTTGAACCAGTGCTAAGTTCTTAAGATAGCTTTGAACCTGTGTGGTGGACACGCTAAGATGCCAAATACTACAACCTGTTTCCAGCAGTATTCTTATTTTTTTAAACCACCCTAAGAAGTTACCTTCCATATAAGACATTATTTAAACTGGTTCTATTTTCCATTATAGGATACTGTGGATGGGACCAAAAACTTACGGGCAAATTGATGCTCAAGTTTGTAAAGTGGTAGGAAGAAGAAAGATATCGGTCCAGCTTTTGGCTCAAAGTTCATCAATATGCAAAGTTTCTCATGGCTGAGACACTATCATGAAGTTTTGCCTTAGAATCATAGAATACTTAAGTTTGGAAAGGACCTTAAGATCATCTAGCTCCAGCTCCGCTTATACATACACTTTTCTTAAGGCTTTGCAACTGACCACCATTAGAACAAGAACAGTGAAGTACAGAAACAATTGCCCAAAGAAGTGGTATAATGCTTCATCCCTGGCAGCATTCAAGAGCAGGCTGGACAGAGCTTTGAGTGACATAGTGTAGTGCGAGGCGTCCCTGCCCTTGGCAGAAGGATTGGAAGTAAACAAACTTAAGCTCCTCTACAACCCTAACTATTCTATGATTCTATGACTTTGATGGGGGTTTTGTTGTTGTTGTTTTTGTCTGTTGGTTTGTTTTGTGTTTTTTTATACGTAAAAATAAATCTTAATACAGTGATGTCCCAGGCTTATGTGATATTCCCAAAGCAGAAAAAAGCAAGAATAGTTACTGAAAATACATGTTCCAGACCACACTGTGAACCAGGACTAGGAAGAGATAACCTATCAGTCTATTAATGACTTTCTTTCAAAATTGAAACTTATACAGCTGGGAGAAAAAACAGCAGCTGAAAAAGAAAGAAAGATAATAGAAAATGTACTGGAAAGTTGATAGAACTGAAAGGCCGCTCTCAAATTACATATGAGAAAGCCTTTATATTCAGCAGAGGTGCCTATAAAAATATTAAAAACAGCAAAGTATGCCCCAGAACAGAAATGGTGTATTCATCTCTGTTGTGTTATCAGAGTGGACCTTCCTCTTTACACAGCCTATAAATGCCATCTCAAAAACGGTGAATGCAAAACATTTCTCATAATCTCTGTTTTCTACTCGGAATCACTGGGCCATGCAGGTTTGAGGGGTCCTTAGGGTGTCTCAGGTGTGATTCCCTGACCCAAGCAGGGCCAACACAAAACTTAGATGGCGTTGCACAAGGCTTCATTCCCTGGGGACATAAAAGTCTCCAGAGATAGGAAGCAGCCACGCTGGGCAATATGCTCCACCTCTTTGCTATCCACATTATTATAATATATGTAGTCTGAAGATTTCCTGTTCTAGCTTCTGTCTCACCCTTCTGCCCACCCCTGCCCCTTAGATTCTCTCCCTGTAGACACCATGGTGCTGTTAAGTACCCCAAAGCTGTTCCTGCTCTTGTCTGAAACAGCCCCAGCCCTGCAGAGTTGGTGTCACCTTTAAAACTGACAGAATGCATTGAGTCACCCTCCATGTCTACAATAAGGACAGTAAACAGAACAGGCCCCAGGACAGATCCCTGTAGTCTGCATTTTCTGAGCATCACAAATGGCTGAGTTTGCGCTCAAAGAATACTACCATACAAGGAGTAAAAATAAGTTTATTAAGTGTACGTAAGTAAAGCAAGTTAGTTTTAGCTATGCAAACATAGCTAAAACTGATGGCCTGATTCTAGAACAGGACGCAAAAATCCATGCAGGTGACTGAAAGGCATCATATAATTTTGAAATCTAAAATCTCTTTAACACTGTGCAGAGTGCAGCCTTAGTTCATATCTTGCCATTTTTCATATTTTTCATTTCTGTCACTCCACACAAACAATACCACCCAGGAACTGCACTCCAATACCACCCAGGAACTGCACTCCAAATCTAATCAGTGTCTTCTATTCGCAGGGAGTTACTGCTTTGTATGAATTAAGGAAAAAAGTACAGATACAGAAACATTTACTTGGGAAAAATCACTCTGCTGTCATCAGCAGAGAATCTCTTCAACCCTTTTATTTGGTGAAACATGGCTTTTCTGAATCTGTTTAGTTTTGTATGTTTTCTTCAATACAACAAAAAGGAGGGAAAAAAAGGTCAAAAAAGCAAACTGAAGTACTTCAGCACTGAAAGCTATTTTTATATATGGAGCACATGCATAAAAATCTTACCATGTATTTAAGATCTTGCATATTCAAATCTAGGATCTCTCAGTCATTGAATGGTATAGTCAAGAGTTTTTATGATAACATGTTATACAAAAAGCAGCATTGTGCTACTAGCCCATACTTAGTGACTTTTGCATTCACAGCCACGTCAATCCAGAAACTTATTCTGAACAATAGCAGCGAACTGTATGAGGCCACTGAGAACTGCTAAAAACGAACTACCCCAGACTCCTGTATCCTAATCAGAGCCACAGCAGGTAACTTTCTTTCATGAAGCTTTGCATTATAATCTCAGTTAAATCTAATTTTAGTATCTAATGCTCCCTCTACATATGGCATTATTAATTGGTTATTTTATTCAGTCTCTTCTACAGCTAAGAATTGTGCTCTAGCTTACCTAAACACTGAAAAAAGATGCCAACTGAAGTTAAAGTCAACCAAAACTGTGCTCCTTTAATTCATGATTAAATTCTGAGAGTACAGTTTGTGGGGGTATGTTGCTATTGATTTAACTCCTAAGGTTAAAGGATTTTTTTTAATTGCACCCTTAATTTTGGGAGCAATCTTAACCTTTTTGAGATTACAGGTGCATGTACTATCACTGTAATGCAGGTCTGTAGAACAATGAAACTCTCATTATTTTATATAAAACTTATACATATTGAGGCAGATTTTTTAGCTTGTCTGTGTTTATACAGCGACAGAAAGTATAATAATGTCCAGCAGACTGGTTTGTTCTGTTGTAAATGCACATTTCAGTCTCTGGTGATGGTCTAAAATTATTGTTCTAAATTTTCAGTGACTTGATATTTAGCTAAATACGCAAAATATCTGATCTTTTTTTTCCCATTAATTTCTTTTGCTATGCTTTCTTCATTGTTTCTTCTACATTTCTTGCTCTTCAGCACTCCAGAAAGAGAAAACAGGTTATTCAGTTTTCCTGTTAAGGTTCACCCTTAAACAAAATGCAGAGCATCTGAATAGATTTGTTATATCATAAAGACAGAGTTGTTTAACCACTTTTTTCAAAGAATGATACGACATCTTCTGCTACCATGTGACTCCATATTCCTCTAAGATGCACCTCTATTTCTGTAGGAAAAGTAAAATAACTTCTCACTTTGGCTTCTGTGATTACCACCACCTCTGAAACAGCAGTCATTAGCCTCCCATTGTTTCTTTCTCTGTGAATGCAATGCCAGGCTTAAAATGTACTCTGCTATGATAAAGTACTTTGCATCTGAAAACACAATGGAAAATATTTGCTTCGGCAAACAACAGAAAAAATACCTTGCTAAATTCTTTTAGAGGAAAGCATTGGTAAAAATATGAAGAGAAGAGGAGAAAAAAATCTTAGAGATGCACTGTATGGTGTGAATATTTCACACAGATGCAGCACCATACAGCTGCCTCTACCTAGTTGATATGCTTAACTGCCCAGACAAAGCATCAAATACTGCAACAAACATTCAAGTCTTCTCAGCTGCGCTTATATCAAAGAATTTAAGAGTGTATCTATGAATTTTTAAGTTGTTCATTTGTAATATTAAAGACTGTGGCATGTGGCAGTAACAGTTGATATGCATGTTAGCTCCATATAACACTAAATAGAAAAAAAAAAAAAAACAAACACAAAAAAACCAAGGAGAGATATCACTAAATGCAGGTTTGCTTAAATATTTCTTCTGAACCTATCATATTGGATCTGGTCATTCATCTGATATGTGGAAGACCATTTTCTATTTTCAATTACTTCTCTCTCTCTCTCATGTAGCATAATTGTTTAGATTAATTTGGCAGGATAAAAAAAAATTACCAAATAATGAAACACATACAACACCACAGAAACAAACAAGAAAGAAAAGTGGCTGCAACTCTGCAATTAAGCTGTTTCTAGTGAGTCAGAAAAGGTATTGTTCTAGTTTGCCACAAAGCAGAAGAGTTTTTAACCATTGCACAGGTGGCTGTTGAGGGCTGGTTTCTGTTTTTTCCTACTTGCTCTTCTTTCAAGAATGCGCAATGAAAATACTTGCCAAAATATGAGCATTTCACAGAATGGAAATCACACCATCAGGGAAGTCAAATACCGAGACAAGAAGATTGCGTGCTCCATTAACTTCTGATGGCACAGTTTTCAGTTTAACAGGGGATTTTTTGATGTAGATACATCTTAAAAATATAATTCATAACATTTTTTGTCTGATTTTTATCTTTTGCATAAATTAATGGCCTTTCAACCAGCTTCCACCTGAAATGAGTTTACCTTTAGAGTTGCACAGCAGTCCCCTACCACTGCTGTGTAGTGGGTGTTCATACCTCTCTGCTGAAATGTGCTGCAATGTCCATCTTCTTCCCTCAAGTCATGCCAAATCAAGGCATCACATAATTGTAGGTGTTTTTTTATAGATTAGCATGGAAATTCTTTAGAAACACCTATTTTTGCATGTCTTCAGTTAACAGAATAGACATGCTCACAGCTTAACACTGAACTCCCACATGAGTCTCTCATGTGGAGAGACTCATCCCAAAACCCCTGGGATTTGTTAGCTTTAGTGAACAAATAAATATTCATATTCACATGTCAGGAACTGATTCATGCACTTGTTCTTCTGTTTTATCAACATCTACAAGACTTTATTTGAATGAAACCTTTAAAAATATATTTCAAAAAAATGAAGAAAATTTTTTTGCTGGTCACAGAGGCAGGGAAAAAGAGAAATGAGATATAACTAATACACAAAAATCAACCTTATACTTTTATTATATAAAACTACAAGGTTGAATTATATTACTTCATGAAGAGAACATTAAACTGTTTCATATTCTCTTTGGGATACTTTTATTTACACCTTTATTAAGGGATCAAAATGAAATATCTTTTGTTTCCAGCCTCCTTCCATGCATGCACCTCAGAGAGTACATAAAGAGCTACTGGGAATAATTAGCTCCCAATTATCACCATTTGCATTTTCACTTGTTCTGCTTGTAAAACTCTGAAAATTCTCTCTTGCTCAATTAACAAGGGCTGATTTTCCCTTGTTTTCTGTTTCCACTGGGTCACTGTGTGAAAAAAACACTCCACTGAGAAACTAATTCTCAAGCTAATAACTTCACAGGTGGGGTTGGTGCTGTTCTTTAAGGAAATAAGTAGCTATTTAAGGAACTCAGTACCTATTTGTTCCTGTGAGTGGCTAGGATATTTCTATTATCCTGTCTACGCAATGTCATCACAAACCCAGCTACATTCATTTTAATTTCTAAAAAGTCTAGCCAAAACTGCATTTTCAATATCTTCAGTGAAATAAGTTGAAGAAAACTTTACAAGACATTAGTTAAGGAACTGCAGAGAGGCTAGGGATCTGCCTAAAAGGAGAGAGCATAAAAATGATACTGAAAAGTGCAGTGAGAATAGTGGAGCAGAGTTGCTAGCAGAGCTCCTCAGAGCCTGTTTTGGAACTAGCCTTGCTTAATTTCATCAGTAACCTCTCACTAAAAGAGGCAGATGCTGATTAAATTTTCTGATGACACGAAGTATCCTCAACACAGAAAAAGATCAGACTGATACTGAAACACAAATATAGAAGTAACTGAATTTCCTTAAGATTGAAACTATGATTGCCTTTAGGATTAGTCTGGGAATAAGACAGAATTAAGTGTCCTACAAAATACAAAACACTCTCAGAAATTTCAAGGAAAGCTTACTGTAATAAACTGTGAATTTAGAAAACATGAATAGCTGAAAAATGCTTTGGTGTCATAACTGATCACAAGATGAAAAAGTCAACAGCATGATGAACAAAAAGAAAGCTTGATTTATGGGGAAATATATTTGCTGTATAATAACCCATGGGAGTAATAGGACCCAAAGCTCAAAAACAAGACTATGCTCTGTAGAAATATTGAGTACATCTGAGAATTGAATTGACTTTCTATGGAAATCCCTATTGACTAAAACCTTGAACAGAATGTCAACACTGGAAAATCTAACACAACAAATTTTACAAGGAAATGGCCAAAGCACCTCAGTCAGACATTGCTAGGAGGTCTCCTGCCATTAAGGCCTATTGCAAGAGCAGTGGATGGCACAAACATCTTTATCTTGAGCTATATAATATACTCGCTTCATCAGAAAATAACTTTATCCTTTTACCAATCACATTTTCACTGTAAAAATACGAAAACCAGACAAATTCCAAAGTATTATAATAAAATGTATGTTTTTACACAGAAGGAAGCAATTACAGTATTAGTAGGCAAACTGCAGTAAGAGAAAAGTAGAACACAAAGGATGTTACATATCTATTTTAAAAAATACAATAACCTTACTTTCCTTTGAAATATAAAGCCAAACAACATTCTGTCTGACCTTTTGAAAGAGAAGGTGTGCAATAGGTTTCTCATTGCTTGCCAGGAAAATGCTGCTAAATATATAGACAAGGTGCTCAAACACATTCTTCAGTGACTATGGCATACACTGAGATCAGCCATTATAACCTCTTCCATAATATTTTATGAGTTTTATTTTATTTTATTAAACTTATGAGCACAGATTGACTGAAGTGTTAAATTGGCAAAGAAGGGTAATTAGATTTTGTAAAAAACATTCTGGGGAAAAAAAAATAAAGGGACTTTGGTAAAATGTTATGAACAAATATGCATACAGAAAAATGAACATGCACTGAAAGAACAGATCATGGACAGGTTTGTAGTACTAATTAGCTAATTATAGGAACTTAGAATACTACTACAAACATGTCAGCCTATGAAGCTGAAGGGAACATTGGCCTTTTAAGATGTGGTAGAGCACTGGTGGATAAGCAACTGACATCATCTCCTTGACTTCTGCAAGGCATTTGACACTGCCCAGCATGATGTCCTCATCCCTAAACTGGAGATAGATAGATAGATATCCAATAGATGAATAGATGGATAGATGTCCAAGTGGAGATCAGTGACAAGTCGTGTTCCTCAGGAGTAGGTGTTGGGATCAGCACTGTCTAAAATTTTTGTTGGCGACAGGGGCACTGGGATTGAATGCTCCCTCAGCGAGTCTGCCAACATCACCAAGCTGTGTGGTGTGGTTGACGCAGTGAAGGAAGAGATGTCACCCAGAGGGACCTTGACAGGCTGGAGATATAGGCTTAGTGCAAGGTCCTATACCTGGGTTGGGGCAATCCCAAGAACAGAAACAGGCTAGGCAGAGGCTGGATTGAGTGCAGGCCTGAGTAGAAGGACTTGGGGCATTGGTTGACAAGCTCAACATAAGCCATCAGTGTGTGCTTGCAGCCCAGAAGGCCAACCATAATCTGTGCTGCATTGAAAGAAACATGGCCAGCAGGTAGAGGTACACCTGGAAGGGTGTGTGGGTGCACTGTGGGGGTTCCTGCTGGGGGGTGCACTGGCTGGGTCGGGCTTGGTGAGCAGTTACCTTCTCTTTCTTTGTACTTCTCTTGTCATTATTATTGCTGGTGGTAGCAGTAGTGATTTGTGCTATACCTTAGTTACTAAACTGTTCTTATCTCAACCTGTGGAAGTTGCATTCTTTTGATTCTCCTCCCCATCCCCCAGGGACTGGGGGAAGAAAGAGGGGGAGTGAGTGAGAGAGAGACTGCGTGAGTTATTGAGGGGCTTAAACCACGACAACAGTAGAAAGAAATTCTTCAGTATGAGGGTGATGAGACACTGGAACAGGTTTCCAAGAGCAGTTGTGGCTGCCCCATCCCTGGCAGTATTCAAGGCCAGGTTGGACAGGGTTTAGAGCAATCTGGTCTAGTAGGAGGTGTCCCTTGTCCATAGCAGACAGATTGGAACTAGATTAACTTCCCTTCTAACATAGATCATGTCATCGTTCTATGATTCTATGATATCATGATTCTACAAAAAAAACCCTGAATATAGTGAGCAAAGATATCACAACTATTTTTAAAAATGTGAACACAGACATAAGCATACATAAGCAAAATTTCAAACTACAAATGCAAAAACTTTCTTAATGACTTCTTTCATGACAATAGAATTGTGAAACATACCACAGCCTTTAAGGGTTAGTTTCGGTTTTTTTGGGGGTGCTACCCTCTGACAGAAAAGGAGAATGGGAAATATATCAAAATGTAAGTGCCGGAAAATGAGAAGTATTCATTTCGTGTTTAAAAATCAAGGTACATTTCAACTGGACAGCTCTCTCCAACCCCAGGACATCTGTACATACATATGTAGCAATCCAGTTTATTTACCTTTGCTCTACATGTGCTTTTTGTTGCTTCCAGTTGTGTTCAATATTTTTTAAATGTGAACCTCAGTTTTCAACATTTTTCATTTTGTAACCGCAGTGGTGAACCACCAACTACATGACATTCAGGAATTGAAATTCCATTATTTCCTTTTAATGCAGTTAATTTGAAAAAGTGACAGAGTAAAAAGAGGGCCAATCTCAATCTTTTACTAATAAATAATACCTTTTGTGTTATAATCTCTCGTACAAATATTTACCAAACTTACTTGTCTGTTTTTGCCTTGACTGCCAATTTCAATGAATTTCACTAATTACAGTTTACTTAGTGTATGAACAAGGCCCAAGAATGAAAAATATATATACAGAGGTGCATGGGTATAGATGTTATATGCATATACATACGCATGCATATATTGACAAGAAAAAACCACAGAGAGAGAGAGGATGAAGATGGTTGAGATGATGAAGATAAAAATAGAGACAAAGGGGATGTAGGTTAGACAGAAAGATGATAAAGACAGAGATGCCATATTTATATGTATATGTATACATGCATATATAGATGAGTTATAGACATTATATATTCATCCAACCAATCATGGAAATATAGACTGGTTTGGGTTGGAGCTGACCTTAAAAATCATCCATTTTCAAATCCTCTACTTCAGGTAGGGAAACCCTCCAATAGACCACGCTGCTCAAAGCCCAATCCAACTCGGCCTTGGACACCTCCAAACATGGAGCACAAGTGACCTCTCCACACAACCTGTTCTGGTGCATTACCACTCCCATGCTAAAGAATTCCTTCCTAATGTCTAATCTAAATCTCCCCTCTATCAGTTTAAAGCCATTGCCCCTTCTCCTATCACAACATAGAATCATAGCCCTTGTAAAAAGTCCCTCTCCAGATTTCCTGTAAAGTCCCTCTCCAGATTTCCTGTAGGCCCCCTTTACAGACTGCCATATGGTCTCCTGGGAGCCTTCTCTTCTCCAGGCAAAACAAACCCAACTGTTGCAGCCTGTCTTCACAGAATAAGTGCTCCAGCCCTCTGATAATCTTCATGCCCCCCCCCCCCCCCCCCCCCCCCCCGACTCACTCAAGCAGGTTCTCATCTCTCTTGTGTTGGGCAGTCCCAGAGCTGAGCATGGGACAGTAGGTGGGGTCTCATGGGAACAGAGGAGCAGAATCACCTCCCTCAACATGCTGATCACACTCTTTTTGATGCATCCCATGATACACTCTCCTGACTCATGTTGAGCTTCTCCTCAACCAACAGCCCAAACACCTTCTCCTCAGGGCTGCTCTTAATCCTGCCTCCCCCCACACCATATTTGTGTTTGGGATTGCCTTGATACAGGAGCAGGTCCTTGCACTTGGCCCTGTTGAACTACATGAAGTTTGTACTGACCCACCTCTTGAGTCTCCAAGGTTCCTCTGAATGACATCCTTTCCCTGTAGATGTTGACCACACCACACAGCTTGGTATTCTCAGCACGTCTGCTGAGGGTGCACTCAGTACCACTGTCTTTGTTGTCGACAAAGATATTGAATATCACCAGGTCCCAATGCCCCTTTCCAGTCTGCTGAAACTTCACCAGACTGCAATGATTTCTCAGATGTGATAGGTACTCACTTGGCAAGTACACTTGCTTGTAACCTCAGGACCCACAGATGCAGTTTGTCAGGTCCCATGGAATTTTGAACCTTCAGGTTACTTAGATGAACTAGAACCTGATCTTCTCCTTGAGCTCTTCTTTCTCTCAGCCCCTGCCTTTGCCTTCTGAAACTTGGGCACTGTGGTTTGAGCTCTCATCAGTGAAGACTGAGGCAAAAAAGTCTTTGAGTATCTTGGCCTTCTCCTTGTCCCAAGTGACTGTTTCCTGCTTTCTTCCTGAAGGGCACTAACATTTTTCCTAATCTTCTTTCTGTCCCCAGCGTACGTATAGAAGTTTTTCTTGTTGCCCTTAATGTCCTTAGCCAGTCTGGGTTGTGTCAGGATTTTAGCCTTCCTAAACTGATTCCTGACTGTTTTGACAGGGACGCCACACCTTAAACCATGCCACCCAAGGCTCTCTCCAGCTCGGCTCCAAAAAGGGATGGAGCATTCACAACTTCACTGGGCAGCTCATTCCAGTGTCTCATCACCCTCACAATAAAGAACTTCCTCCTTATATCCAATCTAAACCTCCCCTGTCTAAGCTTTAACCTGCTACCAGTTGTCCTATCACTACAGTCCCTAATGAAGAGTCCATCCCCAGCATCCGTATAGGCCCCCTTCAGATACTGGAAGGCTGTAATGAGGTCTCCATGCAGCCTTCTCTTCTCCAGGCTGAACAGCCACAACTTCATACAGGAGGTGCTCAAGTCCCCTCATTATCCTCGTGGCCCTCCTCTGGACTTGTTCCAACAGTTCCATGTCCTCTCTATGTTGAGGACACCAGAACTGCACACAATACTCCAGGTGAGGTCTCACAAGAACAGAGTAGAAGGGCAGGATCACCTCCTTCGACCTGCTGGTCACTCTCCTTTTGATGCAGCCCAGGATACGGTTGGCTTTCTGGGCTGCAAGCACACCCTGCAGGTTCATGTTCATTTTTCCACCGACCAACACCCAAAGTCCTTCTCCGCAGGGCTGCTCTGAATCTCTTCTCTGCCCACCCTGTTAGTTGTTCCTGGGATTGCTCTGACCCACGTGTAGGACCCTGCACTTGGCATGGTTAAACTTCACAAGACTGGCATCAGCCCACCTCACAAGCATGTCAAGGTCCCTCTGGATGGCATTCCTTCCCTCCAGCATATCAACCAAAAATCACGTTTTCTCATTTAAACAGAACAGATTTTAATTGTTATTTCTGCAGCAAGTAACAGGTTGTGCTGTTTCTGCTTACATACTTGACAATACCTGCACCATATGCAGCTGTGAAGAAGAGGAAATTGCTCACCCAAACTGTGTGAACTCTGACTGACAACTTATTTTTTCTAGCTGTTGATGAACTTGCATAAAAGCAGCACATGGAAAAGTACTCTTGCCAACAATGCAGTAACGATGCCAGCTGGTCCCAGCTGTACTATGGTTAACACAGAGGCTAACCCTAACTATTCTATGATTCTATGCCTGTTTCTCCATGTTCCTTCCAAGCTACCCATCCTTGTTTCCACACTCTGTATGTCTCTTCTTTATGGTGGTGTTTGTCCGGGAGCTCCTTGTTCATCCATGCAGGCCTCCTGACATTTAGATAGATATAGATGATATAGGTAGAGATAGAGATTGAGATATAGATGATACAGATATAGATAGATATAGATATATAAAGATAGAGATTAGAGATAGAGATAGATATAGATTTTGAGATAGATATCAAGATGTATTTATATCAAAGTAAAGACAGATGCATATATAGATCTATATTAGATATAAACAGAGATGAGATAATATGAAGGTAGAGAAAGAGACAGGGATGTAGATACAGATGCAGATACAGGTACTGTATCTGTGCCTTCCTTACGACAAGGATTATTAAAATATTTTAAGAAAACCTTATAGGGAATAGTGTAGTTAAATGGCGTTTCTGAGTTTGCCTGAGCTTGGAGGCTGTCGTTACAACACTGTGAAGAAGCTGCAATGGTCACAGCCTGTAATCTTTCATCATGTACTGCAGTAGCAGAGGTGTCACTGCTGATATTTTCCTGTGATGAATTTACTTGAAACCAAGTCCGTTGAGGAAAAATGTCTGAAAAAAAAAGGACATGAAAATATTATATTATGAGTTTTCACAATTTTAAGAGCATGTTGGGTGTATTTAGTCAAATGCAGTAAAAGGTCTTCATTCCTCTGTACTGGGTGAGAAAATACACTGATAATACCATTTCTCTGGTTTAAGAGCACTGTTGTTGATTTAAAAAAGTGCATTCTTCATTTGAATTTAATGTTTTCTCAGTTTGCTTCACCTTCAGGTTGCAATAATATTTTGTCCTGAGAAGATGTATTTCTTCTCCAGCTAAGTGTTTATCTTCCTGCTCCACCATCAAAAAAGCAATGTATGTGCAGTGTAAAGAAACAAAGCAGTGCATTGGAGCCACACAATTGCAAAGGAATTCTCTTCCTTCAGGCAAGACATCAAGCAATGTAGTAATGCATACTCATCTTGTGAGCCGAAAGAAGAGAATAAACATTTTGTCACATATTATCTGCTTCATTTAATCCACAGGGGCTTCAATAGATAATACTCTGAACCCAGTGTGCTTGAATGAGCATGGCATTCATTGTCCTAGATCATTTACTTGTACAGGCTGGAAGCTATATGAAGACAATTAACATTTATCATAAATCAAACAAGGCTTTTATGGCAACCAGAAAAGCACCGCTGGAAATGCCATTTTTCAGATCACCACAAGGCAATGAAGAGTGGAAGGAGGTTTTAATTATTTTTTTTATTTATTAATTAGTAAACCTTTCAGGCAGGTAACTGAAAATCAATGGATTACTTCTAAAACATTTGACAAGCAATGTAAAACAACATCACACACATGCAGGAAAATTATCCACCACAAAACTATAACCAGGACCAAATGTGTCTGATTATATTCAGAATGCTGCAGAAAAGGAAGTGCCTATCTGCTTATTAATAGATGTTTTTCAGGATACATACTGCACAAAAACAGGGACTCACACAAATTATAGAACACAAAGTAACCTGCTGAAGTCATAAATTTGATGTATTTGAAGTGTATTGTCTTTTGGGGGCAGTAACTATGTTCAGAAAATTGAAGATAAACATGGCAGAGAGCATTATGAAAATGAAGGAAGTTAAGTCTGAGGTTCAAATCTAATCTGAGAAATTCCAGCAACAAAACCTTATTTGATTTGGGAGGGTTCAGAAATTCACATTGTCCAGCTATAGGCTGGACATCCCAGACAAAGTAACCTACCATATAAGAATCTCTTAATGCAACTAATAACCAGATTGAAAACTCTTTTCCTGAAATTTATTTCAGCATCTTAAGCATAATGTTTTAATCTAGGCCTTTCACAATATAAAGTGGTTTGCATAAATAGTGCATGTATATAAACACTCATATGTAACCATCATAGAATTTTATTTTTTTTTACTGAAGAAAAAAGGAAAGCAGAAACGAGACTCAAGGGTTAATTTAGCACAAAGGTAGATACTACTGTGGTGTGAAAAACAATACGAGTTTGTATTGCCAATTACAAGCATCTACATTAGGACATATTCTAGTTTACGTCATAGGTAAAACTGGGTCAACACTAAATGCATCTGCTCTGCAGCAACTCTGTGATAAAATCAGA
The DNA here is from genome assembly GCA_017639245.1 of Myiopsitta monachus. Taxonomy (NCBI): domain Eukaryota; kingdom Metazoa; phylum Chordata; class Aves; order Psittaciformes; family Psittacidae; genus Myiopsitta; species Myiopsitta monachus. The sequence goes on from CM029941.1 coordinate 60,149,387, forward strand.
TATGCTACCTGGCACACCACTGTAACTTGCACAACTGGAAGAAGACTCTGGGTTCACAGAAATTTGGAATATCTCTGGTGGATGTCGAAAAGTCACAGGTGGGCACATCAGAATTTAACTCTGGGGCATCACTTGCTTTTTTGTCACAGCACTAACAATTTCTCTTCTGTCGTGACCCTTCATCATACAAAGCTCTTCTATCATAATATCTGGTCCTTATTAAACCTTCAGAAAAGAGATTTTTTTCCCCCAGTGTAAAATTTTCTTTTGAATAGTTTCTTTCCCTACTCAGCTAGCATTGACAATCTAATGACTAACACGTAGCATAAGTTATTTTCTCTTTTAGAATATGTCTTTGTGGTGCCTCTTATACTCCCTGTAGCTGTCGTGAACAGCAAACTTATCTCAGTTTCGACAATTTTGGAGTAGAAAACGTACTTGCTTCAAATGTCACTGTGATATATATCTGTATTAAAATCACACTGAACTCTAGAAGAGGTGTAAACTGTCTCAAAAGAAACACCAAAAGCCACTGAACAGATTTCTCTTGACCTCAGCAACAGTCTGATTGCAAAATTAAAAAGGAAAGGAATTAGAAAGGTGAAGGAATCCAAAGAAAAGAAACCATAGATTTAATAAACATTAATTAATATGCAAGAGGTACCTTAAAATACTTCAAATGCATCTAATCCCGAAAGGTAACCAATTTCTTGTATTTCAACAAAAGGAAGAAAAAGAAAAAAGAAAAAGGATACTTTTAGCTTTATTCTTTAATAATTTAAGTAATTGCTGTAGTGGACTTGTAAAATCCTATTGATAACTAGCACGCAAATGAATCAGATGAGACATTGCAGAGAATCAATAATGCTGGAATACACATCATGTGAGTTTTGTTGAGTGCATTGCTTATTAATGTAATTAGTTAATTACATAGTCATATGAAATTTCATTGTATTTGCATATTTTAAAAATGTAATTTCAAGTTCATGTCAAATATATTCAACTGTAATTTTTCAAAGAGCAATGAGCTTTCTTATTTCCAAACTTTTTTGATATCTCATATCAGCAAATGAAAGGGACCACCTTGATATTAGGTCATCCTAAAAATACATCACAGTTTTACACTTTACTTTGGTAGAGTATCACCTAGAGTCTGTACCATAAGAACTACTATGAATCAATCAGGCTTATTAAGTAGTTCTTTTGTGTCCTTACCTCCAGGCTTTCTTAATATTATTTATGCAGAGATAGTTTAGATTGCTAGTATCCATTGTTTTCAACCAGACATGTATACACGAATGTATATATGAGATTATGAGTCCTGGCACTTTGGCACTATAAAGGAAAGATGGGTTTGGTTAACTGGAAGAAACAAGAATTTGACAAAGGTTATAATGATATATCTGATATTTGAGTGAAGTGTTCAGGTTTTGAAGTTCTTACTGGTTTACAGTTGAAGATGCCTGTGCAGAATATGACTATATCTTTACTTGCATTTTTTTTACCAGATTCTACACTTTTTCAAAAACTTTACTGTATTTACTCCTGTCTTTTCCACTGCAAAATTAAGCAAGTCCAGTGCAAATCGTAAGGGCCAGCATTGGTTACATAGGATTTATGTATCTTTTAACATGAATTCTATATAACATTTCTCTATACATAAACCAAATACAGAAAGTTACTAAGCAAATGTTGAAAACCAGGAAAATTAAGTGTGACTGAACTCAAGCTTATTCAGAGAATTCATCAATTCACTGTAATTCTTCAAATCCCAGAGTAAAAATTGTATATTGAGTATTGGTTTACAAAACAAACAAACAAACAAACAAACAAACAAAAAAAAAAACACACACAAAAAAAAAACCCAAATCAAACCAAACAAAACAAATCAAAACACCTGACATTTTTAAGGGTAAATAATATTCAGTTTTCTTTTTTGCTATGTTATCTGTCTAAAAGATTAAAAAAAACCTATACCTTTTCTATCACAAGTTTATATTCTTGGGATTATCCCTCTCTCTTTGGGATTTCCCTTTTGGAGATTAAATATTTATATTGAACAATTTTTTAACTTTTTGAAAATTATTGCAGAAGTAAGTTTCACTTTAATTTTTCTATGCAGCACCATATTACTGTAAGTATGATTACAATATAATACTGTAAGTATGAATACAATATAAAATACATACCAACAGTATGTAAATAGTGAAAAGAACAGACTAAGTGTGAAAGTATAGATATACAAACCTGTATAAAATGTTCATCTGGCATATAAATTTGGGTAGACTTATAAGAGGGCTTTCTTATAAAGATTCATCCTGGAGAGAAACAATTCTGTTTATTACAGACACTTGTATTCAAGAATTAGGAAGCAATTTTACAGAGATGCTTATAGAAAACAACTTTCACAGTACTGGCAGTTTTAGTGCTTTATGTGTAATAAAAGCTAGATTCTCTGTCTTAATCACAAGGATTCAGTGCAAATTTATACTATACTAATGAATATTTCCTCCCAAGAAAGCTTTCCTGAATTTATTCAAAGTGTCACAGCAAAACTATATAATGAATACCTGCATCATCACCACTTATGCTTTAACTGATAAAGAGAGAAATTAATTTCACAGAACTGTCAGTATACCTGTACTTACGTTAAACAGAGGTTTGCATTTCTAGTTGTCCAAGAACTAAATTTTTCGCATGTATTTTAGATATACTTCATTATTTCTGTGTGTTCATAAGATAAATGCTCATATGTCTTCTTGAGACAGGTGAGTAATGATGGTGAACTTCTAGATGGAATTTGAAATCCTGAACACTAGGGTCACCATAGCCCTCAGTTCTGACCTCTTTGTTTTAAATAGGAGTTTTTTCTACCTTCAAAATAATAAAGACAGGATACACTGATTTAGAGACTTTAAAGCCTGCAACTGAATATTTTATGGACTATCAGGACCAGCATGTTTACTTTTCCTGATAGGCATTTTCCAGGTGGCAGGAAGCAGGAAATAATAGTTTAAGTCTTGTAATTTTCTGGTGTGTCACCTCCTTCCTTTCATGGTCCATTACTCCCCGCAGCTCCACAGAGCCAGAGGTAAAGGCAGGCTAAAAACTGATCAAATGTGTATCTTGATCTCTTTTGCATAAAGAGGAAACTACACACACTCTTGGTGCCTTTCACTAAATACACTGAAATGAAACTGGCTCACTCTGTATGAGATAATTATGGTTTGCTAGACCTATGTTAGGCTTCAATTACAAGAAATCATTTAAAAAATTGTGGGTGAAAATTAACAAAAGGAAGAACTGTCAACAAGATTCTTTCTCATGACTAAATGCACTGTCTTTTTAAAGGTTAAATATTCATTTTAGTGAACCACTTCAAAAGAAAAGTTAGTAATTACTTAGCTGCTCTTTGTATTTTGCCACATCAAACTTGAAATTACTGCTTTACCCTAAACAGTGGCCTGATATTTCTAGCCACTACAAAGTGGACCACAATCTGAGGTAACCTCTGCATGAGATTATGAAATTATGATTAATTTGGTGTTCCAGGTTCTCACTCAAAAATATTAAGGTCAGTATTGTTATATTATCATAGAATCACAGAATAGATAGGGTTGGAAAGGACCTGAAGATCATCTAGTTCTAATCCCCCTGCCATGGGCAGGGACACCTAACACTAAACCATGCCACCCAAGGCTCTGTTCAACCCAGCCTTGAGCACCGCCAGCAATGGAGCATTCACAACTTCCCTGGGAAACCCCTTCCAGTGCTTTACCGCCCTTACAGTAAAGAATTTCTTCCTCATATCCAATCTAAACTTCTCCTGTTTAAGTTTGAGCCCGTTATCCCTTGTCCTATCACTACAGTCTCTAATGAAGAGTCCCCCCCCAGCATCCCTGTAGGCCCACTTCAGATACTGGAAGGCTACCATGAGCTTTGGTAGAGCCTGGAACAAGTATTAAATGAGCATTTATCTATTTATACAACAAAATAAAGCAACAAATAGATACATCCCAGGATATCATGATTCTAGACACCTCTGAATACTTGCTACTTTCCAATTAAATGGTCAATCCAATACCCATGGTATTGGGAAACATTCCATTTATTTTCTGAAGTACTAGGCCATATGACTGTCATGGCTTCAGCAGCAGCAGTCATTTTTTCTCCTTCTTGGTAGCTGGAGCAGCGCTGCGTTTTTGATTTTGGGCCTTGAAACTGCGCTGACAACACCAGTGTTTTCAGTTACTGCTTAGTAGCGTTTTGGTCTGGCCAAGGACTTTCTGAGTCTCATGCTATGCCAGAGAGGAGGAGCCGGGAGGAAGCAGAGACAGGACACCTGAACCAAACTGACCAAAGAGGTTATTCCATACTACAGCACGTCATGCCCAGGATGTGAAAACGGGGAGCAGAGACCCGGAAGGGTGTGGTGGTGCGCAGTGGGGGGTTCGCTGCTGGGTGCTGCACTGGCTGGGTCGGGCTTGGTGAGCAGTTGTATTCTCTTTCCTTGTATTTCTCTTGTATTATTATTGATGGTAGAAGTAGTGATTTGTGTTATACCTTAGTTACTAAACTGTTCATATCTCAACCTGTGCGAGTTGCATTTTCTTTTTCAATTCTCCTCCCCATCCCCCCTGGACTGGGGGAAGAAAAAGAGGTGAGTGAGTGAGTGAGTGGGTGAGTGAGTGGGTGAGTGAGTGGGTGAGTAAGTGAGTGAGTGAGAAAACTGCGTGGGGGGGGGCGGGGGGGAGGCTTAAACCACGACATGACCAAACAATATTGAGGGTGAAAATTTTAGGAACAAAAGTACACTGAAGCAAAGTTACACTCAGAATATGAAATTATCCACTGTCTCCTGCTTTTGTAAATTATTTTCTATCACTCTGCCACCTAGATTTAAGGTTGTCAGTGCTGGGCAGAAAATGGACATTTTTAGTATACACAACATAACAATGAACTTAACATCTGCAATACAGTTTTGAATTTGCTTGGTCAACTGGAAAAAAAAAAACAAGGAAAAAAAAAAAACACCAAAAAACCACCCAAACAAACAAAAAAAAAAAACCACAAAAAACAAAACAAAACAAAAAAACCACCACAACATAAAATAAACTAGATAACTAGATCCAGGTCTATAGACTCAAACACATGGAATCTGCAATACTTTCTAATAATACAGACTAACAGGAGAGTACAGGAGGTAAAAGGTATCTGCTACACTGCTTTAACACAGAACGTGTTGAAAAATATTGCCACATAATCTAGTTTCAACATTAAAAAATCCAGAAAATCTGAGTGCTAGCTCCACAAAGCTATTCTAACATTTGCCTCAGTCATGAGAATATAGTTACACAAGCTCTCCTCTACTTTTTTATTCTTTTTTTTAACTTAAATTGATGGGCACCCTTTTCAGTGAATGAATGGCAAAATAGAGATGGATTTAAAAAAATGTTTCTAAAAAATAGTATTTTCAGCTTCAAGCACATCAAAATTTTAATCAAATGACCCAGTACCATACATCTGGGTATAAATTTATCACTATACTAAAGGTTTTTTGTTTTTCAGAATTGCTTTCTCACTGGAACCTCTTAGTTTGGTTTCAGAATTTTATTTACTTATTAACAACCTCTGAGAGCAATTTTTACTTTTTTTTTTCCCAAAATATATGCCTGTAAGTAATTTCTTCATGTAACTTTAGACTGGGCTTTTTGAGAAAAACGAGAAATGAGACATGAAGCAAAGTTCAAGGTGTCAGCGTTACTGATCACCATAGCAATGACTGAAATCTATTTGCAAATTCGTAGCTTAAATAAAAAACATTACTGATGTACTCAAGTTTTTCTCCATAATATGTGTGAGAACAACACTCTCAATATGTAATTTAATTTCATAGTCAACTAGCTATAAAGATTTTAAGCTGAAACAATATGGTTTTCTCAACTGACAAAGTCATATTGCTCTGTTCAGAAAGAAATGTTTCATCAGAGGAAAATTAATGTGGGAAATCATTCTCAATCTAGTCGATACTTGAGAGAAGAATAATTGTCTACCTAAAGTTTAGAATTAAAACTCTTGTACACCCTTAGGACAACAGGCTAAATAACTGAAATATTCTATAGCTTTCTTGCAAAATAATTAAATAATAATAGCCTTCATGAAGTGTATGAAACAAGGGTAATTTTCATTTCTATCAAAACACATTAGTACTGCATTCCTCACGACAAAGGACCTAAGTGCATTAGACAATGTACTCTCTGTTAAATTATATAATCAACTTCCATAACATGCCTGTCAATGTAAAGCTCACATTAAAAACTGCACTGTTAGAACTTTTAAAGGCTAATCAGATCAGTTAATGCAACACAACTGGCTTAGCTAACTGCAGTGTTTCCTGGAGAGTGCCTTACTTGGTGTCTGTTGGTTGTCCTGGAAATATATCATTCATCATGCAAAACAGATATATGTAAAGGGTAAAAATCATTGCTTAAAACTTGTTTATTACACTGAACAGTTCTTGATAAGAAAAATGAACCCCAGAATGACAAAATAAATGGCATCCAAAAGATGATTTACATATTTTATATATATCAACATGTTAATCCTTGTACCAGTTTCTGTATAGATTTCAGCAAGAAAGAATTTTAAAGTTGGCCCACTGCTTAAAAAAATTGTTACTAGTATTCTTGTTTACTTCGGCTTTGTTAACATTTGATGAAATATAGGATAGATAGCTGGACACAGAGATGACTTGGAAACTGGATGAACTGCTGGGCTTAATAGGTAATGATCAATGACACAAATTCCAGATGGAGGATAGTCATTAGTGGTGTACCCTAGTGTAGGATACTGGGGCAAATACTGCCTTACTTCTTCATGAATGTCGTGGTTTAAGCCTCTAACCCTCCACGCAGTTTTCTCTCTCACTCACTCCCTTCTCTTTCTACCCCCAGTCCCGGGGGGATGGGGAGGAAAATCGAAAAGAAAAAAAAAAATGCAACTCACACAGGTTGAGATAAGAACGGTTTAGTAACTAAGGTATAACACAAATCACTACTGCTACCATCAGTAATAATACAAGAGAAATACAAGGAAAGAGAATACAACTGCTCACCAAGCCCGACCCAGCCAGTGCACCCCCCAGCAGTGAACCCCGCAGTACCAAAACCTGACCATGCCGTGCACCCCCAGTCCACCACCACACCCTTCCGGGTCTTTGCCCTCCGGTTTCACATCCTGGATATGACGTGCTATGGTATGGAATAACCTGTTTTGTCAGTTTGGGTCAGGCACCCCGTCTCTGCTTCTTCCCGGCTTCCCCTCCTCCCTGGCATAGCATGAGATTCAGAAAGCCCTTGGCCAGACCAAAACATTACCAAGCAGTAACTGAAGACACTGGTGTTATCAGCGCTGCTCCCAGGCCCAAAATCAAAAACACAGTGCTGCACCACCTACCAAGAAGGAGAAAAATAACTGCTGCTGCTGAACCCAGGACAGTATCCACCCTTTATTCCATACTATTCACATCATGCTCAGATCCCACATTTTCAATATACCATCAAATGTATATATATACATCCACACACACACACAAAGGGAGGGAGATCATCCCTTAGTGCATAGGCAAATCCCTATAAAGCTGCTGAGTCCATCCAGTCCATGATATTGGGCTCCATCTTTTGTAACAGTCTTTCAGAATAGGGGAGACTGTGTGCAGTGTTCACACTCGTGAATAACCTGGGCAATAATGTCCATTGCTAAGTCCACCCCTCGATCATGAGTTCATCTGTATGTTGCATCTCTGCCCTGATGGCCTGAAGTGTCATGGGCCCACCAGGCTCAAAATAATTCACCCTTATGTTGCCAATCTAAGTCCATCTGAGCCACTTCATTTTAGCAGCTTGTCACTGGGGGCTCCATACAGCTGCCTTCCATCTCCAATGCTTCCAAAGCACTGGAGGGGCCCAATGGAATAGGTACTCGCCCATACTGTCCCACACACCCTGCCACTCATGGCTGCTCAGCCTCTGGGAAAATCTCTTGGTCATCCCGCATTGCAGTCCAACCCCAGACAAGGCCCACCCCCCACTATGCTTAACTCTGGGGACCAGACAAAATGGTTGTGGGTAAAACACACTCTGAATGCATGCCAACATGCTGATCCCCATCACAATCAGCAGGCAGGTCTCAAGGGTGCTTCAAGGCCATTCAAAACCGTTGGAACTCTCAAATGAGGCTGCTGAACTTGTCCCTGGGGCTGGTGTAGGTGCTGTGCTTGCCGGCTCTCACCACCAGCTGCTCTTTGCCTGAGTCCGGATCTTCCTCCTCTGCCTTGCTGGGAAGTGCTGCGCGGTCTCCTGAATCCTCCTGCGCTTGGGCTCGCGGGGCTCTGCGGGCGGCTGCTGGGGAATGCTCTCAGACGCTGCGCGGCTGGGCTCGGCTGCCGCCTGCCCCCCCCCCCCCCCCCCCCCCCGCTCGGTTCCCGCGGGGCTCGGCTCGGGCTCGGGGCTCGGCTTCTCTGCCGTCTCCTCCGGCCGGTCGGCAGCCGCCTCCTCCCGCGGCTCGGCAGTCGCCGGGCTGGGCTCGGTGGGGGGCTCAGCTCCTCTGCCGCCCCGCTCCCGGCCTCTTGATCCGCCGGGCCGATTCGGCCGCCGGCGGCTCCCGGGGCCGCCCCGCCGCGGCTTCCCCTCCTCCCTTCTGGAGCTCGCCCGTATTACAAGCCGTTTCAATAGAGTACAACGTAATAAGAACCTTAACCCAAAACCCAGATGTGAAAAATGTCAAGATAAGAAATACCGGCTGTAAGTAAAGTATCATACACTGAACCTGTGATAACCAGAGCAACAACTTTGAGAGTCGATAAATCAGCATTGTGACGAGTGGCTATTCTGTCTTTATGTCAACCCTTTGTGCCCCACGTTGGGCTCCAAAAAGAAGTGTCGTGGTTTAAGCCTCTAACCCTCCACGCAGTTTTCTCTCTCACTCACTCACTCACTCACTCTCTTCTCTTTCTACCCCCAGTCCCGGGGGAAATGGGGAGGAGAATCGAAAAAAAAAAATGCAACTCGCACAGGTTGAGATGTGAACAGTTCAGTAACTAAGGTATAACGCAAATCACTACTGCTACCATCAGTAATAATACGAAAGAAATACAAGGAAAAAGAATACAAATGCTCACCAAACCTGACCCAGCCAGTGCACCCCCCAGCAGTGAACCCCCCAGTGCCAAAACCTGACCATGCCGTGCACCCCCAGTCCACCACCACACCCTTCCGGGTCTCTGCCCTCCAGTTTCACATCCTGGGCATAACGTGCTATGGTATGGAATAACCTCTCTGGTCAGTTTGGGTCAGGTGTCCTGTCTCTGCTTCCCCCTGGCTTCCCCTCCTCCCTGGCATAACATGAGACTCAGAAAGCCCTTGGCCAGACCAAAACATTACCAAGCAGTAACTGAAGACACTGGTGTTATCAGCGCTGCTCCCAGGCCCAAAATCAAAAACACAGCGCTGCTCCAGCTACCAAGAAGGAGAAAAAATGACTGCTACTGCTGAACCCATGACAATGAATAATGTGGAAGATGGGTCAGAGTGTACCTTCAGCAAGTTCGCTGATGATACAAATTGGGAGGAGCGATTGATAGATCAGATGGTTATGCTATCATTCAGAGGGACCTCAACAGGCTGGAGAAATTGACTGGCAGGAACATCTTGAAGTTCGACAGAGGGAAATGCAAAATCTTGCACCTACAGAGTAACTCCAGGTACAAGGTCAGGCTAGAGCAGACCAGTGGGAAAGCATCTTTGTAGAAAATTACTGGGGGTCCTGGCAGACAAAGTTGAACACGACACAGAAATGTACCCTTGCAGCAAGGGTGGATAATAGTATGCTGGGCCAGCATTGTGTAAAAGAGCACAATTTAAATGAAGCTTTGTGGTTCAGCATGTTAATGTCACACTAGGATTTGACTTTAGCTGAATTTTGCATTATCTGCAGCTGTTTTAATTTCACTTCATTTTTAGCAGAATTTTTTTTTTAAACATATAACAAAAATAATTCAAAAATTCATCAAGAATTAAATAGCTATTTGCTCTTGTGTCTTATAGAAAGATCTGTAGCCTTCACTAGCAGAATCAGTTCTCCAAGACATATCTTCAACTAAAATAAACCTACCGTTTCTGCAATTCTTGTCAGTGAGTTAAACACACAGTATTTTATGCAAAGAACTATTCCCACTCTTCATAAATTTAACAGCTTTGCTAATATTTCTGCTTACACATCTCTCATTTCCATACATTCTTTTGGAGCCTAATTAATGCTGCTTTAGTGGAAGCTTTTACTGGATTCTATTATATGGTGAAAAGGAAAATGAAGAACCTTTTGAAAATTAAGTTATTGTCCACTTTTCAGAGATATATCTAGTTCTTGCAATTTAAGAACATCACCCCTGCCTCCTGCAACTCCCACAAAACTAGTCAGCAGAATGGCCAATCTGTTGTTCTTTTTAGTTATACAAAGTGATAAGTATTTGAATATCTCAGCTTTTTTTTTTTTTTTCTTTTTTTTTTCTTTTTTGTTAAAGTGAGCATATGAGCTTTGTAAGATAAGCCTGTACAAACTGTTTCAAAGATTTGCTTGGCAGTGAGCAAGTAAAAGAGGTAGAAATTATTAAGCCAGGGTCTCGTATGTCCCAGAGGAAGAAGAAACACAAAATATTTGGTGATAAATCTCTGTTGTGCTTTAACCTATTGTATTACAAATATATGGGAAGGACAGCCAGTACCACAGTCTGACAAATAAGCAATTTTATAAATATAAAAGGCTGTGAGGATTGTAGTAATGCAGCAATTTAAGTAACGATGCTATATGTGTTATAGTACACTAATTCATTCTCGATTTGCAGGATGTAAAGTTCAGCAAGTGCTAAAGCCAAGCAGAAGATTCAACTCAGAAGACTCCTGAAAGAAAAAAAAAACAAACAAACCCCAACCAACCAAACAAAAAAAAACCCTAACAACCCCACTCAAGTTTGTTAGGGTTTAAAACTATTTTCCTTCAGAAGGAAATCTATATCTATGTCCAGATAACATTCCCCATGTGGAGGAACTTATCTTCAATAAGTGCTGCTTGTAACATAGTTCATAATCAAACATGCCAGTTAAATGTATCAGAAACAATGGATCTGAAAGATATGAATATGAAATAGAAGCTGAAAAGTATAGAAGAGAGGCAAGCAAGGACTGCTTTCCATATTGGGGTAATTTTCCATATTGAGGGAATTTCTATCTTAAGGAAAATATTTTGGCTGCTGCTGGAAGTTAAGCAGATGTTCATAGCATACTGTCTGACACTTGAATTTTGAAACACTGGCTCTGTGTTTCCAGGCCAAAACCGTGTGTTGTCTGAAGGCAGTGGTTCAGATACTGCTCAGTTTCAACAGAATAAAGTCAATGTTTTTGTTTGTCTGTTGATCTTTTTATGCCCTTATAAAACTGGGTTTCATGAGAAGTTAATTTTCAAAACATAGGGTGCTGATTCAATGCTGTAATGCAGTAAGACAGAAAGTGCTCAAGTCCAGTGTCTCTGTCAATGGAAACAAATGAAATTGAGATGATCTGACTTTGTCAGCCATCAGGACAATTGCTACAATTTTGTAGCTGAGCAATAGACACCTGACAAGACAGCAAAAGACAGTAAATGATCTTTCCAACAGTTTGCTTTACAAGTTGTCTTGTAAGCTGTAGCAATTTTCTCTGTTGGTAAAAGTGACTTTGAAAAGCTTTAAGTTATGATATACCAGACCCATAAGAAAGCAGTATTTAAAAAGACGGAAGGTCTTTTCAGGTGAGAGGCACAAACAGAAATAAAAGCCTGAGACAGCAGGAGGGAAACAAGCACTTAGAAATGAAAGAACCACTTGGTCTGAGACGAAAGCTTACCTTTCCAAATAAAGCAGGGATTTCTTCTCAGAAATATTCCCAGAACTGCACTGAACAGCTATAATCCATACCAAGACCTGCGAAAAGACACAAACTGAGCTTTTGGGAGTAGGACATACAGACAGGAAATGAAAACAGTTTAGAAACTACTAGTGTCTTAGTTGGAAAATAGAGAAACATAGAGGACAGGAAAAAAGCTATCATGGCAACTAGACAATTTTCATGAAGGATAAATAAAACAACAGCATAAATCCACGTCTCTCGGAAGTACTAAGTAACACAACTGGAGAGTATACAGAAAAGCCAAAAAAGACGAAGAGTCTTGTCATTCATGGGCTGGTTGGTAGCTATGCTACTCCAAAGGCTCTCTGTGGCTACTGTATTTCCATTGTTCCTATGTCCTGTACCAAAAAAGGATCCTGATGAGCACTGCAAATCAAAGGCTTAAAAAGGTCGGGACATTAGATATTGTTGGTTTTCTCTGGTTATCAGTTTTGTGCAAGTGGTGGGAGGTTATGTAACCAGCACCTGGGTGTTCTGTGTCCCTGTCTCTGCTATATTCTGCTCAATAGAGTGGATGAAGGAGAATTATCTGACTGCTGTCCATTCTTTGTATGGTTTAGGAGGTATTTAAGAAAAAATACTGATAAAATATAGTACTGGGAACACAGGCTATTTGTGACTTAGCCATATTTAAGGATATACATGTGAAATAAATTTTGTAAAAGACAGTGCCTACCAGAGAGCTTAAAATATATCGGGGGGGAAAAAAAAAGGTAGTAGGAGACAGGAATTACTGCTTCTGAATGTCAAAGAGGAATGATAGCATAAAGATTATCAAAAGAGTATAGACAAAAGTCCACTGTTATTTTCTTTACGAAACTTCCAGAGTCCCATGCGAATGCTGCAAACCAAACTCATCTCAACTCTAATAATTTTTCTGTGAGTCAGAATTTTAAGAATTTCAGGCACATATTTTAAGATTCTCAGCATTTAATACAATGCTGCTTTTAGCTGGGATAGAGTTAATTTTCTTTGTAGTAGGTAGTATGTGGCTGGTTTAGATTTGTGCTAAAAACTTTCCTTTTTGGAGCCCAGCGTGTGGCTCTAAAGGTTCAGGATAATGACAGGTTTGATTGGAATGTGCTAGATTGAGTCATTGCTGTTACAGCCATTTAGATAGTAATTGTCAGGCTTGATATGGGTCTTATTTGCCTCACTGTATATTAGAGTCTAGTACACATTAGTGGCTGTTTTTTGCTTTCAGTCTTGCCGTAGATTCGTACTGCTCATCATCCCATTTTGCTGAGCCTGGGAACATTTTGATAAGAGCAATGGTGTAACTGTCAAAGCATCTGTGCCTGTGGATAAGTCTGTTCTGCAGCAAGTACACCCTGAAGCATCAGTGGCTTTGCATGAGGTCACGCTAAAGCACCTCAAAGACTCTGCCCAAGGATAAGCCCATGACAAAGCAGGTATACCGCTGCAAGGACTTCAGCCATAGGTAAGGTCACGTGCAGCAGGTTCACTCTGAAGGCATTATGGCCCATGCATAAGGCCACGCTGGAACAGGTGTACCTCAAAGCAACTGTGGCTGTGACCAAGCCTATTCCACAGCAGACAAACCCCTGAAGAGACTGTGCCTCCTAGATAAGGCTCCACTTGCAGAGGAACGCCTCTAAGGGACTGCAGTCTGTGGATAAGTCAAGTCCAAGATGCCTAAGGGGCAAAATCAGAAGTTCATTTTAATGCTAAACCTAACGGCTTGTTCCCAACAATAGTAGAAGGGAGGTGGTGGGTAGTAAGGATCTATAGGCCAGTGTAGGACCTGAGCATGATATAATTAATTGCTGATGATACTAAGCTGTGTGGTTTGGTTGATATGTTGGAGGGAAGGGATACCATCAAGAGGGACCTTGACACACTTGTGAGGTGGGCCAATGCCAGCCTCATGAAGTTCAACAATTTGAATTGCAATGTCCTACACCTGAGTTGGGGCAATCCCAGGCGCAGCTACAGGTTGGGTGGAGAAGAGATTCAGAGCAGCCCTGTGGAGAAGGACTTGAGGGTGTTGGTCGATGAGAAACTTAACATAAGCCAGCTCCAGTGTGTGTTCGCAGCCCAGAAACCAACCATGTGCTGGGCTGCATCAAAAGAAGCGTGAACAGCAGGTCAAAGGAGGTGATCCTGCCCCTCTACTCTGCTCTCGTGAGACCTCACTTGGAGTACTGTGTACAGTTCTGATGTCCTCAACATATGAAGAACATGGAGCTGTTGGAACAAGTCCAGAGGAGGGCCACAAGGATGATCAGGGGACTGGAGTATGTCTCATATGAAGACAGGCTGAGCAAGTTGGGGCTGCTCAGCCTGGAGAAGAGAAGGAGACCTCATAGCAGTGTTCTAGTATCTGAAGGGGGTCTGTAGGGATGCTGGGGAGGGACTTTTTTTATCAGGGACTACAGTGATAGGACAAGGGGTAACGGGTTCAAACTTAAAGAGGGGAAGTTCAGGTTAGATCTAAAGAAGTTCTTTCCTGCAAGGGTAGTGAGGCAGTAGAATGGGTTGCCTAAAGAAGTGGTGAATAGTCCATCCCTGTCAGTGTTCAAGATCAGGTTGTACAGAGACTTGGGTGACATGGTGTAGTGTGTGGTGCCCATGTCAGGGGGGTTGGAAGTAAGTGATCTTAAGGGTCTTTCCAACTTTTGCTATTCTATGATTCTATGATTCCATGAAAAGATATGAAGTAAGGAAGGGAGAATGATCTGATTTTGCCTTGAAGAGAGCTAATATTTTTATAGTAGCTAGTATGGGCTATGTTTTGAATTTGTGCTGGAAACAGTGCTGTTGGTACAGGAGTGTTTTAGCTATTACTGAGAAGTGCTTACAAAGAGTCAAGTTCTCTTCTGCTTCTCACTCCACCAGTGATGAGGCTGGAGGTGCACAAGGAGCTGGGAGGAGACACAGCCAGAACAGCTGACCCCAGCTGACCCAAGGGATATCCCATGCCATATGGTGTCATGCTCAGCATATAAAGGAGGGGGAAGAAGAAGAAATGGGGGGTGTGGGTGTGGGGTGTGTGTACTTTTGGAGTGATGGCATTTGTCTCCCCAAATCACCATTATATGTGATGGAGCCCTGCTGTCCTGGAGATGGCTGAGCACCTGCCTGACCATGGGAAGAGATAAATGAATTCCTTGTTCTGCTTTGCTTATGTGTGTGTCTTTAGCTTTATCCATTAAATTGTCTTTATCTCAACCCATGAGTTTTCTCATTTTTACTATTCTGACTCACTTCCCTTCCCACAGTGAGGGAAGTGAGTGGGCTGCTGTGGGCTGCTCAGCTGCTAGCTGTGGTTAAACCAGGAGAAATGCACAATGGAAAGGTGAAATTAAACAGAAGTATTTTGGAATTGTGATAAATTATGTATTCTGTTTCTCCTAAGTCTGATTTTTACCAAATGGTCTCAGGCACTAAAGTGCTTTGAGAGGCCAGTGGCAACTATTTCTACAATATAGAAAAGCAGACATACCACACAGGAAAAAGAAGAGGAAGATAATAACAGTAAAGTTAGAGTTGCCTCCTAACTAAAGTATCTAAACACAGAATTTAAATGGTAGAAGAACTATTCAGTTGAAGTTAAAATTGCATTCAGATTTACAGAACTGCTACTCAAAAAACATAGCAAGCAAAACCAAAAACAGTAAAAAAAAATCAGGGAAATTATCTTGTACGTATGGGGCAAAGAAATGATGCAGCAAGGAAGAACTAAGCCTTGAAACCAGCCAGGGCATGGCCTATTGGAATATGAACTAGAAAATACAACAAAAACTTTCTGAGATGGAAAGATAATAATTATGCCAAAAAGTAATTGAAAATTCATTTGTAAATGTAGCAAGAGTCTAGCTTTTCACTTAGTCACAGAAATCCCATTTCTGGTGAGTGTCTGAAGCTTACACTGTTGCTGCATCTCATTCTTCCTGGAAGAAACTCTCCATTCCACGTGACAAAAGAGCAAAAAAAAATCCTGAATAGGACACATGGGAGCCACTAAATAAATAAACTTTTATCCATGTGCCCTGGGTTCAGCAGTAGCAGTCATTTTTCTCCTTCTTAGTAGCTGGTGAAGTGCTGTGATTTTGACTTGCAGCCTGGGAACAGCGCTGATAACACCAATGTTTTCAGTTACTGCTCAGTAATGTTTAGTGTGACCACGGTCTTTCTGAGTCTCATGCTCTGCCAGGGAGGAGGGGAAGGTGGGAGGAAGCAGAGACAGGACACCTGACCCAAACTAACTAAAGAAGTATTCCATACCACGGCACGTCATGCCCAGGATGTAAACTGAAGAGTTACCTGGAAGGGTTAGATGACTGCTGCAGTCGGTCTAGGTATTGGTTGGAGAGTGGTGAGTGGTTGTATTCTCTTCTCTTGTTATTTCCCTTGTCATTATTCTAGGTGGTAGCAGTAGTGGTTTGTGTTATACCTTAGTTACTGGACTGTTCTTATCTCAGCCCCTGGAAGTTACTATCTTTTGATTCTCCTCCCCATCCCTCTGGGAGCCGGGGGAAAGAAGGGGTGGGGGGAGTGAACGAGTGGCTGCGTGACTGAGCTGCCAGCTGGGCTTAAACCACTCCACCATGGATATTTCTGTTTTTCTAGATCCTCAAGGGACTTCAGACCAGGTTCTTTCATCCTTACAGGTCCATTTACTTGTTCAGTCAATATGCTGTCTTAGTTAAGAAGAATTTGAAACAGCTTCTCTTGAATCTCTAACCTAAGTGTTTGTCTCCCAATCTGAGCAAAAACTAGCTGTCTGTGACCTTAGTAGATTTGTATTTATTAGCTTCTAGAATCCATTTAACATTTGTAAACTGTGTCTATAAACATTTACTCAAGCATCTGTGCCTACTGTGAGCATGGAAATCAGCTTCATCAGCCCAAGCTGGAATGCATCTAATGAGCAGCTGAACTTGCTCTCACAAATTTTTCTTACCATCCACGTTATCAGCAATGACAACTTGATATTATTAAATATCAAATCAAATGTGTTTTCCTAAAAACATTAACCTAAACGGGTTTTCTTAGAAGCATTATCTGAAAAGCATTGAATCATAGAATCTTACCATGGTTAGGCTTGCAAAGGACCTTAAAGATCATTAGTTCCAAGCCGCCTGCTATGGGCAGGAACCTATTCCACTAGACCAGGTTGCTCAAGGCCCCATCCAACCTGCCTTCAACAGTTACAAGAGTGGAACAGCTGCAGCTTCTCTTGGCAACTTGCTGCAGTGCATCACCACTTTTACAGTTGAAAAACTTCTTTTAATCTAAGCTAAATCTACACACTTTCAGTTTAAATCCATTCCCTCTTGTCCTGTCACTACATGTGCTTGTAAAATGTCCCTCTCCAGCTTTCCTGTAGACCCATTTATGTACTGGAACCTGCTCTAAGGTCTGTCCAGTGTCTTGTCTTCTCCAGGCTGGACAAACCCAGCTCTCTCAGCCTGTGTCCACATGAGAAATGCTCCAAGCCTCTGATCATCTTCTTGGCTCTCATCTGGACTCTCTCCAACAGGTTCACATCTTTATTATGTCGGAGGTCCCAAATTTGAACACAGTAGCCTAGTTGTCCTAAAAACATTGCCGATTTATAATTCTACTGACTAGTATTATATTTCCTGGTAGTCACAAGTAACCTTGTAAATCTAAAGGTGCTCTGGTTTCCCCCAAGAATTTCTAGTATGTGCAGCAGTAATGGATGCTAGAGGAAAAAAGAAAGATGAGTGACATAGTTTAGTAATCCAGAAAAGCAGTATGATAGTGGGCACAAACTCTACATTTGTATAATGTTTCAAGACACTTTTAAATCTAGAATTCTCAAACTGAAACAAAGAAGGATAAAAAATCATGTCAACTTTTTAGACCTGCAGCTTAATGGACAGTTTTTTTGAATTAGATGTAATGTTCTTGAATCACCTTTTCTACAGTGGAAAACCAGAAATATTTCCTGTGGGCTGTCTCTTTGTCTATTTTGAACTGCTTTTAATCTTCCTGCAAATAAAGTTATCTATGAATTTATAAAAGTGGGTCAATTTTTCATATCTGTGTGACTCTAATCAGCTGTAGAATAAAAGAAATTATTAATCTGTCCATCATTGCTTGGGGTTGTTTTTTTTTTTTTGCTAAACTGTGTGTGAACACTCAGTCACACGTTTTCATGAATTTCAGTTTCGTGCTTATGTCGAGGCTCTCCCATATAATATTTAGATTTTTAAGAATCTAAACTCTTTATTGTGGGCAAATCCCAGTGAGCATCTAAGCTCACGCAGCTGCTCAATCACATCTCCCTCCATCCCCAGTGGGACAGGGGAAAGAAAAAGAAGAATAAAGCAAGACAAAACAAACAAACAAATATACAAACAAAATTGTTTAATTGATGAAGGATAAGTGGAAGAAGAGAGAAGCAACCAAACAAAGCAAGTGATGCAAAGTAATCATTCACCACCTCTCATGGATAGACTGATGCACAGCCAGTACCTGACCAAAAGATGGCTACTCTCCCTAAGACCCCTTCTTTTCCTTTTTATTGCTGAGCATGACATTGTGTTATGGAATATCTCTTCGGATCATCTGCCCAGTTCTGTGCCCTGCCAGTTTATTGCACACCCATGACCCCACAATCTCTTCATTTGTGGGGCAGAGTGAGAGACAGAGAAGGCCTTGATGAAAACACTGGCAGCAACAGCTAGAATATTAGTGTGTTTTCAGCACTGATGTCATGGTTTAAGCCATAAATCATGCAGCCTGCTCACTCACTCCCCCCTCTTTCTTCCCCCCAGCTCCCAGAGGGATGGGAAAGAGAATCGAAAGAATGCAACTCCCACAGGTTGAGATAAGAACAGTCCAGTAACTAAGATACAACACAAATCACTACTGCTACCACCAATAATAATAATGACAAGAGAAATACAAGGGAAAAGAATACAACTGCTCACCACTCGATACTAAACACAACTCAGCAGCGAACCCCCCACTCTTTTGGGTATCTGCCCTCCGTTTTTCCATCGTGGACATGATGTGCTGTGGTATGGAATAACCTCTTTGGTCAGTTTGGGTCAGGTGTCCTGTCTCTGCTTCCTCCTGCCTTCCCCTCCTCCCTGTCAGAACATGAGCCTCAGACAGTCCTTGGTCAGAGTAAACATTACTGAGCAGCAACTGAAAACACTGGTGTTATCAGCGCTGTTCCCAGGCTGCAAGTCAAAAACACAGCATTGCACCAGCTATCGAGAAGGAGAAAAATGACTGCTGCTGCTGAACCCAGGACAATATCCACCCCTTATTCCATACCATTCATGTCATGCTCAGATCCTACATTTTCAATACACCATCACATGTATATATATACATCCACACACACACAGAGAGGGAGAGAGATCATCCCTTAGTGCATGGACCAATTGCTATAAAACTGCTGAGTCCATTCAGTCCATGATATCGGGCTCCATCTCCTGTAACATTCCTTCAGAGCAGGGGAGGCTGTGTGCAGTGTTCACACTCATGAATAACCTTGGCAATAGTGTCCATTGCTAAGTCCACCCCTCGATCATGAGTCCATCTGTATGCTGCATCTCTGTCCTGCTGGCCTGAGGTGTCATGGGCCCACCAGGCTCAAAATAATTCACTCTCCCCTCCAGCAGTTTCTGCAGCTTGTCACTGTGGACTCCATACAGCTGCCTTCCATCTCCGATGCTTCCAAAGCACTGGAGGGGTCCAGTGGAATAGATACTCGCCCATACTGTCCCACACACCCTGCCACTCATGACTGTCCAGCCTTGGGGAAAATCTCTTGGCCATCCTGGATTGTAGTCTAACCCCAGACAAGGCCCACACCCCACTCTGCTTAACTCTGGAGACCAAACAAAATGATTGTGGGTAAAACACACTCTGAATGCATGCCAACATGCTGATCCCCATCACAATCACCAGGCAGGTCTCAAGGGTGCTTCAAAGCCATTCAAAGCCATGGGAACTCTCAAATGTTGCTGCTGAACTTGTCCCTGGGGCTGGTGTAGCTGCTGTGCTTGCCGGCTCTCTCACCACCAGCTGCTCTTTGTCTGAGTCCAGATCTTCCTCCTCTGCCTTGCTGGGAAGTACCGCGTGGTCTCCTGCATCCTCCTGGGGCTTGGGCTCACGCGGCTCTGCGGGCAGCTGCCGGAGGATGCTCAAGGCCACTGCAGGGCTGGGCTCGGCTGCAGGGCTCTGCTCCTCTGTGATCTCCTCCTGCTGCTCAGCAGCCACAGGGCTTGGCTCCTGGTTACCAAGGCCGCGCTCCTGGGTCGTTTTGGCCTTCGGCAGCTCCTGGGGCTGCCCCCCCCTCGGCTCCCCTCAGCCGCACAAAGACAGAGGTGAGGACGAGGGCCAGGACAGTGAAGAACAGCCAGGCAGCTAGGTACAAATCCACATCCACATCTGCACCCCCGTGCTTCTGGAGTCCGCCCGTATTACAAGTAATTGCCATAAAGTACAATGAAACAAGAACCTTAGCCCAAGCCCCACATCTGATAAACACTAAGACAGCAAATAGCAGAGGTAAGTAAGGTACAACAGGCTGAAACAGTGAATTCAAGAAAATCAAGAGCAACAACTTGGAGAGCCAATAAATCAGCATTGCGACTAGTGGCTGTTAATCCTGTCATTATTTCAACCCTTCGTGCCCCACATTGGGTGCCAAAAAGAACTGTTGTGGTTTAAGCCATAAATCACGCAGCCAGCTCGCTCACTCCCTCCCCTTTCTTCCCCCCAGCTCCCAGATGAATAGAATGAAAAGAATGCAACTGCTCACCACTCGATACTAAACACGACCCAGCAGCGAACCCCCCACTCTTTTGGGTATCTGCCCTCCGTTTTTCCATCCTAGACATAATGTGCTGTGGTATGGAATAATCTCTTTGGTCAGTTTGGGTCAGGTGTCCTGTCCCTGCTTCTTCCCTCCTTCCCCTCCTCCCTGGCAGAGCATGAGACTCAGAAAGTCCTTGTTCAGACCAAAACATTCTAAGCAATAACTGAAAACACTGGTGTTATCAGTGCTGTTCCCAGGCTGCAAGTCAAAAACACAGCATTGCACCAGCTATCGAGAAGGAGAAAAATGACTGCTACTGTTGAACCCATGACAACTGGACTGGTCAAAATTCTAAAACACAGCACCACTTGAGCTGTTATAAAGAAAATTAATTCTGTATTACCCAAGCCCAGTAGATATTATAGATTTTATAACAACTAAACGTTCACATATTAATTTCTCTACCTGGTCAAAGATGTTGGAGAAAAGTGTTTTTGAAGCAGAACCAATGATAACACTGTGTGAAACTTTACAGACTTAAAGAAAGCACAGCAGCCTCACTAAAAATGATATATTGTACTTAAGAAAATCATTAAATAAAATGCATATTCTCTTTTTTATTTATTAGCTAAACACACATTTCATGATACCTTATGGTATGGAGTATCCCTTTGATCAGCTGGAGTAGCCATTTGGTAAGTTTGGGTCAGCTGTCCCAGTTGTGTACCCTCTCAACTTCTTGTGTTCCTCTAGCCTGCCCATTGTGGATGCAGTGTGGAGAAAGAAAATCTCAACACTGTGCATACACTATTCAGTAATAGGCAAAACTTCAGTGTGTTATCAGCAGTCTTTCAGTCACACCACAAATACAAAACACAATATCACATACTCTACTATGAAGAAATTAACTCCATCCCAACCAGACACAGCATAGTGCTGGAGAAAAAAAAAAAAAAAAAAAAAGTTTTGAGTGAAAACTCCTCGTGATTTTATGATATGGTAGCATACTTGAGACCCCACAACCATATCAAAGTGCCCTTGACATTTAAAGACATTTCTCTAAAACAGGAACAAATTTTGCTAGTTCTGCTATAAATGTTACAGCAATAAGTTACTCATAGCAACTACATGTCATGCAGGTCTTGTACTGCACTCAACAATGCAGTACAAAGAAAGAAAAATCTTTATGACAAAGCTACAGGTGCAATAAGAAGGAAGGCAATCACTGAATTGAAGTTAAAGCCCTGTAAGGAGTTTCTTTCTACAATACTGTTTGCGTGCTGTTATTCCTTTCAATGTTACAACAAATACAAAAGTTGGCATTAAAAATACTTTAGCCCTAAATATATCTTTCATAAAATGGAGGTAACCATATTAACTGAATATTAATAATGTAGTTATTAATGTAGCTACAATATATCTCTTTTACTATGAGAATTTCTCTCTTCCTGGTGAGAAACATCCTCAGCCCTTTAAGAAGGTACTATTCAAATTAGGAAAAATGTTTTGCAACAGCAGGTTTAATGCTGCATTACAAATATCAAGTACTACAATAATAATTATTTTTTCCCAGTTAATGAAAAGGTCACTATCACAAAGACCTTTAGTACCTTTGCAAAGCTAATCTTCTAGCAAGATCTTTTTGATAGAACTTGCCAGAAATAAACTCTGTAGAAGTAAAAAAAAAGAAAAAAAAAAAAAAAAAGAAATAAGAAATCAAAGTATTGAACATAGTTCTGTTTCCAGGTTGTGCTGGCTGTTACATGGTCAGCTTTACAGGACTTGTTATGACAAATGCTGGGTGAACATAACAAATTACTTCAATCAATGGTTTCATCAATAATGGCGAAGACATAGGTACATGATTAAACTCACATAGAGAACTAATTGCAGGCTGAAAAGTCTATTCAGAAACTAAATCTGAGCATGCATAGACATAGATCTACTTCTTCGTATTCATTCCAAAAGTATAGTGTAATTGTACACAACAGAGAAATTGGAGAATATTAAATAGGTTTTTATAAAATTTCAGACCAGAGGGCTCATAATCTTGACCCAAGTAAATCTAGGGGCACTTTCATGGGTAAGAAACTATAATTTGCATAACTTCTAAATCAGCAGCTCAACCCTGAACAGACCCGTGTCGAGGAGCTCACACAGGAAAAGCTTGTTTTCAGCAGTGTAACGCCTTTGCAAGACTATATAATATGAAAATCAAACACATTTTTAGTACTTTAGATTCACAGTATGATTAAATAATACCTAGACCTGAGTATTAATAATACATGAGAAATCTCAGAGTGGTATGTGTTTTTCTTCTTTGAAGTATGTTAAAGTATGATCTGTCTCTACTGTACCTATGAAATAATGAAGTTTCTTAGTGGCTAACATATTCTTTGACTTTTAACATTTGAGAAAGAGCCATTTCAGATGTTGGCATTTAGGCTTGTGGGTTTTTTTTCTACAATTCTGCTCATAAAAGCAGCTATGTTGTCTACTGTTTGCAAATACAGGTCAAGTCCAATGGCAGCTGGCAGTTGCAGCTCTCCAGAGTAGTTCTGTTTATTGACATACTCTGTCAATAAAGCTCAGAACATAGCACAAGTTGGTCTCTACCTGTAAGCCACATATAACCTTTTAGACTCCAGTCACAAATCACACTCAACGACGAAATAACACACCCCTCCTAAAAAAGAAAATCCCAAATAATAAAATAAAGACACCCCAGACAACTTTAACCTTATGGATTTTTTATTTTTTTTTTCTATTAAGCACCACAGAAGTGAAAAAGATCTTTTAAAAAGATCTTGGAGTGAAGCACTTGTGATGTAGTAACACCATTATGTCAATATACATTATAATATGTCATGGGTTCAGCAGTAGCAGTCATTTTTCTCCCTCTTGGTAGCTGGTGCAGCACTGTGGTTTTGATTTTGGGCCTGGGAGCAGCGCTGATAACACCAGTGTTTATAGTTACTGCTTGGCAATGTTTTGGTTTGATCAAGGACTTTCTGAGCCTCATTCTATGACAGGGAGGAGGGGGAGCTGAGAGGAAGCAGAGAGGACACCTGAACCAAACTGACCAAAGAGGTTATTCCATACCACAGCACGTCATGTCCAGGATGTGAAACCGGGGAGAGAGACCCAGAAAGGTGGTGGTGGTGGACTGGGGGTGCACGGCATGGTCAGGTTTTTGGTGCATTGGGGGGTTCGCTGCTGGGGGGTGCACTGGCTGGGTTGGGCTTGGTGAGCAGTTGTATTCTCTTTCCTTGTATTTCTCTTGTACTATTACTGATGGTAGCAGTAGTGATTTGTGTTATACCTTAGTTACTAAACTGTTCTTATCTCAACCTGCGCAAGTTGAATTCTTTTGATTCTCCTCCCCATCCCCCTGGGACTGGGGGAAGTTAGAGGGGAGTGAGTGAGTGAGTAAAACTGCATGGGTGGGGGGCTTAAACCACGACATAATAGTACAGCGTCTTTGATCACTTCTAACTCTGCATTTGAGTGGATTCTTATGAAATGTGGGTTGCTCACATAGAAAAGAAATAGCTCAAAAGTTTATTCTGTAGTAAAAATAATCCATAACTATATGAAACCATCATACTAGTTCCTGTTCTGATTCACATTAAAATCCCATTATTTCTGTAATTTTTTCCTAAACATTTTAAGCCGTTTATTTCAAAGAAAACACAAGTGCTTTTAAAGTATACCATATTTGTTCAAGCAATTAGTCTAAAAAACAAATTTTAAAGCTGAATTTTTTGGCTACCAGCAAAGAAGAGAGACCTTTTTTCAAATATGACTCCATTAAAGAACGTGAAATTCCTTTTGTACATGGGCTTACACATTACCTACCTCTTGTTTAAACTGTACTCTTTAAGCATATTATACACATCTGCCTCCAAATATGTAACACACTGAAGGGAAAAAAAAAATACTCCAAACAGAGTTTTCAGGTATATTCTGTTTTTTCACTGCATCTGAATGTCAGCTAAAAGATAGGAAAATAGTTATGTAAATGTGGGTGATTACCACATGCTCACAAAGAAATGATCATGCTGCATAAAAAATGATCATACAGCAGAAAAATTCAAAAAAACAAACAGACAATCAAATAAAATAAACAAAATTCCTAACTATCAAAAAAATTCCTGCTCACTTTGGTCATGCCTGAGCAAATGAACAAATATCATGTCCAAGCACTCAGGCAAGACAAGACCCAGCAAAGTACAATGACCCAGTCACACATGCTCAGAGACCAAAAAATGCTTGTATCACTTATCTAATGGAGGTACCCTGATTACAATTATTTGTTTCTACCGTAGAAGATTTGTATGCTTAAAAGCATATACCTTTGATGTATTTTACATATATATGTATTATATATAAATTTAACTTATCATCTTTAATGAGGTTTATTACAGTCACAGTACATGATTTTTGACTGAAATGATAATGGAAGATATTAATTAATCCAAACTAAGGAAATTTGAGGGTACCTAAAGCTGATTCTGTAGTAAGTGACTTTGCTGAAACATAAAACCTACAGCCTAAAGACTTGGCTTTTTCCCAAAACAAAAACAGAAACAGAAACAAAATTTTAAGAAAGTCATAATAATTTCTATCAGATATTTTAAATTGTTTTCCAGACACCAATTAGAGTAGTAATTTAAGAACTCTTGTTTTATAGCAAAAATAGATTTGCATTACTTTAAAGAAGAAAATTAGTTTTGGAAATTTGGAGAGGGGCCATTGTGTAGTTCAAAGCAAACATTGATACATCAGTGAAATTAAAAAAAAAGAATTTGATGACTTTTTTTTTTTTCTAATTCTTTTTTTCACTCTCTCTTTTCTCTTCCCCTCAACAGCAGCATTTTGTCCTAAATCTGTCCTAAGCAGAGTTTGAATGATTATTTTTCCTGTATTACTCTACTGACAGAGTATCACTCACAGTTTGCTATTTGCATTTCTAATTACTTTCTGGTTGTTAGTGGTTTATATTGCAAGAAGGTAGAGAACTGCAGGTGTTGATGATAACACTAATTTTAGTGCAATGCATGTTTTACTGCTCTGTAGAGGTTAGAAAACAGATGTTGAGAGCTGTTATGTCAGTCTGGGTACCTCATTAATTGTTGTGCTTAGTAGAATAGAGGAACTATACTAAAATAATCTCCCTTTTCTTTAGGGAATACTCCTCAGTGCACTGGTATATCTTCTGTTAGTGAGAGACACACATATGCTTACTAGAGACAGGCAGCACTATTTACTTTCAGTAAGCAGCATGATCTGTTTTACAGGGGAAAAATTCACCGCAAAAACTAATGACTGCTAGTGCTTCTATTCTACTATTGCATAATTTAATGAGACGCTATTCATTTCTCCTGTACACACCTGCTGAGCAATTTTATCCCATCCTTTGACCCAATACCTATAATCCTGTTGCTGTAACAATATGGACATGTGTTGAATATTTAGTAATCACAAAACATATATTTTATTTAAGCATAATGCTCTGGAAAACATTTCAGAAATACTAGCTAATTTGTCTGTCTGCCTGCTGATTTTGTTATAAGATTGGAGAGATGGAAGTGGACGGTTTTACAGAGAGGCATAAGAGGAGCTGGCATCTGAGTCAGGATCAAAGCTTAGAAGCATCTGAAATTTGTAGCTACTGATGCAAGGTGACTCATATTAAGTTACTTTCCTTTTTTTGGAACAGCTGAGTGAGCAACAAAGGACCGCAAAGCTTTTCCTTCCCATGTAGCACTAGCTTGGGAGATTTCTGAACAGCCATGCATGATAACCTATGTAAATACACAGTGTTCACATGCCTGTGGGCTTTGCATCCTGCAGGGCTTTAAAAAGCTCCTGCAAAAGAAGCTAAAGAAAACAGATAGCTCTAAAACTGTAAAAAAGAGTAACATGTTATCCCCACAAAATAACTGGATATTCCAATAATTTGGTTTCAACATTCCTGCTACTCAAAGTCTCAGGAACCATGCATTTAATTTCTGCAGGTGGCTTTTTCTATCACTCAGTACCAAGAGACTAGGAAAGGGAATATGTGGCATTCAACAGGGATTAAACACAGCGTATATTCCCATGCTGTCAGGAACTAGTGATTTCAACCAGCATAGTCTGAGGTAGTCCTTTTGGAAGGCGTGTGAACCAGTGCTACCTGACAACAGATGGGCTATGCTTTCTGTAAATATAAAAAAACTCCAAAAAGTATACAACAATAAAGACTTGGGACATGGTTTATCAGGAATATCATGTTGTTTAAAATACCAGCCCTCAAAAGATCACAATCTTGTCCTTATGCCAAACAGAAAAAAATACCAGCATTCGAACATGTTTATTCACCTTTTTTTTTTTTTTTATTTACTACTGAGCTCACCAAATGGCAAATATTGTACATAAAACACTACTTACCTTAAACTCCTGGACAACAACAGGAGCACATCCTAAAGGCACCAGAACTTGATTCTAATTTTGATAATAAAGTTCTATCTAGTTCCCATAAACTTGAGAAATGATAAATTCAATAAATAACAAAGTCCGTTAATGTTTGATAGCAATTCTACCTCTGGAAAAACCATTTTTTTTTAGATGGGCTTTTAAGAAAAAACCAAGCTGTTTTCCTTCCTGGGGACTGCTGAGCCATTTGTACCTTCTATCCAACTCACCCCACCCCCAAATACCTGTGAAAAGGTACAGAACTAAAGTACATTCATCGCAGCTGTTATTTAGCATACAGATTACATTTCTTAGCAGTATAAGTGCTGTTTAAAAAGTAAAGGTCTCTTAGTAATGTCAGTCAAAGTACAGGTGCTTTCTCTTTCCATATCACATATTTTATCATGTTCTATTCTTCATAATATTGAATTTTCTCCCTACAGACATACAAGTATACATATTAATACACCACACAGCACACACTTTTCTCACATTCTGAAGTACAATCAGAACAGAAATATTAGTATGCAATTTTGCTGAATGCAGCAGTGGAGCAAAAGCTCTTTACTCTCAAGTTTGTCTAAAGAAGAGTAAATAATTCTGTGTCTAAGAGGATGCCTTTTTTTTTTTTTTTCTTTAGTGTCACACAGAAAATAAGTTCCTCAATCAGAAAGGGAAGAGAAACAAGTTATCTGAATATCTTAAATTACTACCAGGAGAATAGTCGATGACTAAGAAAACTGACAACAGGTCACCACCCTGTGAAAGTCAAGATGAGTAAAAGCCATTATAAACTGGGTTGATCTACATGGTCCTCCAGGATGGATCAACCTGGTAAGAGATGCAAATGCAAATAGCATGAATGTCTGTGTCTGCAGTGATGAGGAGGGATGGCTGCTTGAACTCCAGCCTGCACCTTTGTAAAGACAAGCAGAAGGCCTAATGCTAGCTAGGCTGAAGGAACATCTGTCTATCTGCAAAACCATGAACCAGGCAAACGTATCTAATCATCACTATCAACCTTCAATATTAAAATTATGACTTACCAAGTGTTTGGAAAAAAATAATCTTGGAGTAGCTAGACTGTTTTGTTTATTCTGATTTTAGTTTTATAATAGTAGGCTATTTTTATTCCATCTTTTATTCTTTCTGCCATATATTTCTGACATACAATCAGTCTCCAGTAAAATTGTGAAAAGCACTAAAGAAAACCAGAAGGTGGAATTGGAAGCCTAAAATCCATAGAAACAAATCATTCTTGTCATGAGTGGAATAAAACTTATGCTTTGCCCTTTAGCTTCAGACTTGAATCTGTACTAATTTGCTTTAGTGTTTAAAGAGCATTTCAGGTACCCATCTGCACCTAAAAGACCTTCATGTATGGTAATTTGCAGGAGCTTAAATGCTGTGGGTTATATGCTGAGTGTTTTTGACTCAAATCTGACAAATCAAGAAGCAGAGAGAATTACTTTCTTAAATGAACTGGGGGGTCCTGAGTCACAAAAATGCCTTTGAAAAGGCTTGACTTCAGCTTTGACTACAAGGAAGGCTTCATCAAGCCTTTGCTCTTCATACTTTCCGTAACTTACAGGAAAGGTTAGTAATTACCAGATAGAAAAGAGATTGTTTTAAAGTAAGAAAAATGTTTTAATTAAGTGATAGGCCCTTTTATTTATTTTCTTTTACTGAAGAATGATTAATTGGCACCCATTATTGTCACCCTCGTAAAACAGAAAGAAGTAGATGGAAGCATCCCAGTCACAGATCTGTGAGAGTAAAAGACAAATTGCTTCTTTCTGAAAGGAAAAGACATATTGCTTCTTTCTGAGATTTTCACATTTTGTTCAGACAGATGACACATTCTTTGTTTTATTGATCTTCTCTGTTCAACTTCCATGGCTTTTTCTTGACTGTCAGATAATATTCCCTCACTTCATCCCTGAAAAGAAGTGATTTACTGACCTGCTTAGTCACACAATGAAAAAAAATTAAAATCCCTGCTATTGAAGGAGTTTCACTGGTGCAGCAAAGAATATTGGTTTCTCATAGGGAAAAAATGGCAATATGAGTGTGACTCAGTGATTTGGAAAGAAAAATTCTTATGTTTTGGTCCCCACTGAGCCAGTTGTTCATATTTGTTTCATTAAACAATCATCATATAAAACAAAAGACTGGGAAAAAAAAAATTTTTACTGCCTGAGTCCAGAAGCTTAGATATAGATGACTTTAAGTACAGCATGGCCTTTCAAAAGTTTGCCAAGAAGTACACTATTTCCTGCTCTTAATAAATCCTACCATATCTAGATGACTGATGATTTCAGAAAAAGAATGCTTCAACAGTCATCTTATTCAGCAATATTATGGTGATTTTCATTACAGCTGGCATATACCTCAAAAAAGCAATGCCAGATGATTCTTCAAACAGTCCTTCTGTCAGATTAAAAAGGAAAAATAACCAAACCAAAACAAAGCAAAACAAAAATCCACCAAACTGAAACTAGGGGAAAAGATAAGACAAATTAAAAGATCAAGCCAAATGGTTTTCATTTTTAGCCAGATAAAAAAAAAAGTTACATTATCACAGACAAATTATTAAATGTTTTTACTTTTAGTAGTTGGACTAGCTCTGTTCAGCTATTGATATAAACTGCAATTTCTTATACACTGAAGTTAATTTAAAATTTCTTTAATACAACATTAAAACAGAAAGCTTCACAAAAACCTTAATTAAAAATAATCAGTGGGTGCCTTTCTTGCATAGTAAACAGCTGTAAAAGATACGTGTTGTATGAGGAATGAAATTTGATATGTAATAAACAAAGGGCATTGAATCTATCATTAATGAAAATAATGTTCCTAAATAAAAGTCCCAACAGTCTGTTTCACAGTGTAGTGGTTTGACACTGTCTGGATGCTAGGTGCCCACCAAAAACGCTCTACCAGTGCATTACCCACTTATTCAACAGGACAAAGGAGCTAAAATATAACAAAAAGCTTGTAGGTTGAGATAAGGACAGGGAAAGATCATACACCAATTATGTATTAGTCAAAATAGGCTCAATTTCAGGAAATTAATTTGTTGATCAAGTCAGAGTATAATGATAAGAAATAAAACAAAAACTTAAAACTATCTTCTCCCCAGCCCTCCCTTCTTTCCAGGCTCAGGGTTACTCCTGATTTTCTCTACGTTCTCCCCCTGAAGTGATACAGGGGAAGGAGTTTGGGGGTTGTGGTCAGTCCATCACACATTGTCTTTGATGCTTATTTTTCCTCAGGGCAGGACTCCTCATGGTCTTCCCCTGCTCCAGCATGGGGTCCCTCCCATGGGACATGGCCCTCAGCGAACTTCTCTAATGTGAGTCCTTCCATGGACTGCAGTTTTTGAAAAACTGCTCCAGCATGGGTCCCTTCCATGGGTGCATCCTTCAGGAATAGACTGCTCCAGCGTGGGTCCTTCCACATGCTGCATCCTTCTGGAATAGACTGCTCCAGTGTGGGTCCTTCCACATGGTGCATCCTTCTGGAACAGACTGCTCCAGCGTGGGTCCTTCCACATGGTGCAGCCTTCTGGAACAGACTGCTCCAGCGTGGGTCCTTCCACAGTTCACATCCTTCAGGATCAGACTGCTCTAGTGTGAGTCTCTGTGGGGTCACAAGTCCTGCAGAAAACCTGCTCCAGCGCGGGCTCCTCTCTCTATGGGGCCACAGCTCGTGCCATGATCCTGCTCCAGCGCAGGCTCCCCACAGTGTCACAGCCTCCTTCAGGCATCCTCCTGCTTTGGTGTGGGGTCCTGCATGGGCTGCCAGTGGATATCTTAGAAAATAAGGTAAAGTAAAATGAATATATCATAAAACAAAGATTCCCATAGATTGAAAGGGTGTCTGCAGTTCACCTAGGCCAAGCCCCTGCTCCAATTAGGAACACATAACAGGTTACGTACTGCTTTGTCCTGTCAAGTTTTGATTGCCTCCATGAATGGAGATCCAAGCTTTTCTATGGGCAGCCTCCTGGTTTGATCACCCTCCTGGTAAACATTTTTTTGCTTGTGTGTACTGAGGATAGCTTTGTCCTGTCACTATGCACCTCTAAGAAGAGTCTGCCTCTCTCCTTGTATCCTCTACCAGGCAGCTGAAGAGAGCAGAGAGCAAGCTGAACTAGCCCCCTACCTGCAACCTTGTCCTGCTCCCTGTGCCCCAGCTCTGGCCATCAACAAGGATCCTGCACTGGACTCATTGCCATATAGCGGGGTGTGTCTTAGGCTTTGCACTTCCTGTAACAAAGTTCATTTTCATGATGCAAATCTTGTCGAACATTAAAAGAAATTAAAGGAAAGTCAGCCTGAATTTCTTTAAGGTCCAGGGTTAATCCAATGCTGCAGAACAAGATGCTATCCTCTGAATGCCTCTCAACATTACCTCTTAGCTTCACAGCGAACTGTGGTAACTTGGCATCCTCCAAAATGCAGGATGAGGAAACAGGTGTAAAGGTAAAGCTGATTACCATAATGGAATCAGTATGTATGTATTTATGGACCCTTACTTTGGGATTTCATATGTTGTGTTATAAATTTGAACTGTATCAAGAAGAGAGGGCACACATGAAGTAACTCACATTTAGAAAAGCAGATTGAAAAATACTAGTTTGTTGAAAAATACTAGTTTGTTGCCTACTGGTGAGCCTAAGAATGAAAACAGTATTGGAAAACAGGGGTCTTGTGACAAATACCATAATAAAATAGTGCCACCTTAGTGGTCATTGCAATTAAGTTAGCCTGATTTTACAAAGTATTAAGACAACTTGCAAGCATACAGGAAGTCAAATGCTATTCATTCCTCACTATGAAATTGATCCTAAAATCCTCAGCACAGCCAGATAATCTAGGAGGCTAAATTTAAATGCATGATCTTTCTAATGGGTACTGTCAAAACGCAGGGAGTAGGCAATAAAAATTGTCAAGCATTCATAAAAAAGATATGTGGGATTTCTTCAATAAATATATATTGAAAAATCATTTTGACACCAGGAAAAGCTTCAATGAAAATGTGATATTGGAGACATAATCCACCCATCCATCATGTGTCTCATGTATATGCATAAACACACTCTCACATATATGTAAGGATTTGTTTATACAAAACCATAGTCAAGCAATTGTTCCTAGCAATGTCACTTTTTTTCCCCAACGTTTTTCAAATTTTCTTATTATTAATAAACCCATCACATTTTGTGTTCTTTGTGGGAATTCAGATCCTACAGGGAACAGAAACCCTGATCTTTTATAGATTCAATACAAACATTAAACACAAGCAGAATGTGCTTGGTCCCCACTTTCATGATTCTGACCTCTGAGGCTGAGAGCACTGTGTAAGTCTTCATCTTCCGGAGCTCTGCTGTTTGTTTTCCCACTACAAAAAATTCTGCTGTGGCATGTCAGAGCCCTGTCTGATATTTCTATCTAGTAGATTTTAAACACAGACACTTCCACAGTGCATTGGCAATATCTGGCCATGATCTAAGAGGATATTTGAGAAGCAAAGATGTTTGGATTCTTTAAAGGGCTACACAACTTTGCAATTGCTTAGCTCAGCTGAAGTTATAATCTATTCTGGGAACCAGAAGATTGGTTTATTGAAGTACACAAGAGAGATTTCCTCTTACCAGTTTCATTTTCACGCATGAGTTAATCAAGAGAAGTACAAATCCTGTGTTCTGATTGTTCCTCTCTCTCTTTTATAAGATTTCTTGATGAGGTGTGCACTCACTTTTCCAGTAAGTGCATTCCCTGGTCTGTGAGTCCCTGAAATGTAGTATGAGTTAAATAATACAGATCTTGTATGCCAGAGACAATATTGCCAAAATAATTGATTTCTTGATCGTTAACAATCAAGAGTCCAGTTGGTGCATCCATACTACAGTACAGGTATGATGTGCCCCATAAGATGCTTGTGCATTTATCTTCCTTTCCTTAGAAGGAAAGTTGAATGTTGTCATGGTTTAAGCCCAGCCATAAATCAGCCATACAGTTTGTAATCTCCCACCCCATTCCTCCCCCTGCTCCCAAAGAGATGGGGAGGAGAATCAAAAGATTGTAACTCCCATGGATTGAGATAAAAACAGTCCAGTAACTAAGGTATAACACAAACCACTACTGCTACCACCTAGAATAATAATGACAAGGGAAACAACAAAGGAAGAGAATACAACTGCTCACCACCCATCAACTGATACCCAGACCGACCCAAGCAGTCATCTAACTCTTCCAGGACCCTGCCCCCAGTTCCTACATCCTGGGCACGATGTGCCGTGGTATGGAATACCTCTTTGGTCAGTTTGAGTCAGGTATCCTGTCTCTGCTTCATCCCGCCTTCCCCTCCTGCCTGTCAGAGCATGAAACTCAGAAAGTCCTTGGTCAGATTAAACATTTGAGCAGTAACTAAAAACATTGGTGTTATCAGAGCTGTTCCAAGGCCAAAAGTCAAAAACACAAAGCTGCACCAGCTACTAAGGAGAAAAATGACTGCTACTGCTGAACCCAGGACAAATGCACAAGCCAAAATTTCCACTATTTTGGATAGTGTAAAGGCCAGGATTGAAGAAAGCAAAACAGAACATATATCACACATAGAATAAGCATAGTTGCCCTCTTCCAACATAAGATGGGCCAGATCTATATTGAAAATAGGATTAATGCAACAGGATTACTGAATTTATTGACTGAAGAAATGTGCCTAAACATCTAGAATATTTAAAATTTAGGGTTTTTAATGCAGGATTAGCACACATTAGCCTGCATTCTTTCCAGTGGACTAGTATATCAATAATATGCCCACAGCTAACATTTAGACTTATACCCATATACAAATTAAATTACTAGAGATAACTTTCTAAAACAACACTGTTCAGTCTTTTGGTGGTCTCCCAAAGGGCCTAATGAAACAATTCCCCTCCCAAAAAGCTTATGAATGAACTAAATAGAAAAGTAAAAAGAAAAAACGTACAGATGGAAAGCTGACGATATATTACAGTTTCTGAAGACAGACGTAGGGTCACTTTATTTCTTTTTATCATTAGAAGGCTTAACTTCATCATTCTTCATTGAAAAATCACATTTTCATACAAAACAGAATTTTATAATATCTAAATGTTAAATAAACTATTAACCGTCTTCCCTTCCAGCTACCAAACAATACTAGGGAGAAGGTTTACGCATTGTTTTTTAAAGATGAAGTAATCCTTCAGTAATAGAGGGTTGATTAACACTGCACTAGAGAAACATTTATTAGCCATGAGGACTTTCAAGAGGACAGAAATGTTGACAAATATAATATTTTTCCCCAGTCTCTTCTGTCCTAGGTATATAATTTGGTAAAAGATTTAATACTTTTCTTGAAACTGAAGGGCATACTGAATTACCTATTCATTTTCATTTAACCAGCATGATTAATGTATTCATTAAATTAGTTTGAATTTTAAATACTGCAGTGCAAGAGTATATTAATTAAATTTAATTAGAGTAATCTTATCTGCTACAATAGTTCTCACTCCTCCTTTTATGTTTGCTTATTGAAAAACCTCTGTTGTAGCATAATAAGGAGTTTATAAGTGCTGGACTACATGTTTCTCCCCCTTCTTTCCTGAACCAGCCCTGTTGATTTAATTACAACAGACATGTCTGTCTATGCCTGGGAGGAGAATGTCATCCAGCAGCAGTGGGAACTCAGTCAGATGTTAAAAACAGTCTTCAGAAAGAGCACCCCACCTGACCTTGAGCCCAGAAACTAGACAGCTTATGGACAGGTGCTAGTTTAGTCACAACCATTACTAAGCATAGAAACATAGAATCATAATTGAGTTGGAAAGGAACTTAAGATCATTTAGTTTTAACCCCCTTCCATGGGCAGGGACACTTTCCACTAGACCAGGTTGCTCAGGACCCTGTCCAACCTGGCCTGGAACACTGCCAGGGATGGAGCATACACAACTTCTCTGGGAAACCTCTTCCTAATCACTCTCAGAAGTAAAGAACTTCTATGTACTGTACATCTACCCATTTTCAGTTTAAAACCATTTTCCCTTAATCTATAACTGCAGTCCCCAATAAAAAGTCCTTCTCTGTCATCCTAGTAGGTGTCCTTCAAATACTGGAAAGTTGCTGTGAGGTCTCCACGCAGCCTTCTCTTCTGCAGGCTGAACAGCCCCAGCTTTCTCAGCCTGTCTTCATAAGGGAGGCGCTCGAACCCCCTGATCATCCTCGTGGCTCTCCTCTGGATTTGCTCCAACAGCTCCATGTCCTTTTTATGTTGAGGACACCAGAACTGTACAAAATACTCCAAGTGAGATCCCACGAGAGCAGAGTAGAGGGGCAGGATCACCTCCTTTGACCTGCTGGTCACGCTCCTTTTGATGCATCCCAGGATATGGTTGGTTTTCTGGGCTGCGAGTGTACCCTGAAGCCGGCTCATGTTCAATTTTGCATTGACCAACACCCCCAAGTCCTTCTCCATAGGGCTGCTCTGAATCTCTTCTCCTCCCAGCCTGTAGCTGTGCCTGGGATTGCCCCAACCCAGGTGTAGGAGCCTGCACTTTGCTTTGATGAACCTCATGAGGTTTGCGTTGGCCCACCTTTCAAGCACATCTTGTTACAACCCCTACACACATACACAAATAGGGAATCTCACACTGTTTCTGCAGAACGAGCAGAGTTAAGGTCACCACATCTTTGGCCAGCCCATCCCACATGCTGTTTCAAATGGAATCCAATAGAGCTGCTCCTCATAAAGAAAAAGTTAGCTAAAACCAAATCACGGTACAAGTAAGTACCATTTTTTGTCCATTACCCATTTCAAATACTTCCGGTAACAAAACTGTCAGTGGCACACCCCCACGACAGCCATTTAATCTCTTATGCATAAAATATTAACCACTATTGCTCATTTTTGAAAGCAGCACCATGGTTTCCAGCCAGTGAAGGGGAGCACAGTCTCTTTCATGGTGAAGACAGCAAGGTGCTGCTGTACAGATCTCCTTCCTCCGCTCCAGATCTCTTCAGCAAAGCTGACCGAGTTATTTCAAGTGATGCTTTGCAAGCCATCATTGTTTCTGCCATCTCAGTTTCCTAATGCACAGTATAAATTAACGGGGTCCCATTTAGTGATCAAGCCAAAGATGCTAAACAATGTGAAAGCACTGTGAAAAAAAAGAAAAAAAAAAAAAAGTCTCTGATTTCAGACAAATATCCTAAAATGACTGCAACATCACCTCACCTCGCAAAGGCACTGTGAAGATAAATGGGCTGCTCATCATCAAAGCAGGTTCTCAGGTTTGAGAAAGAAATTAATAAATCTGATGTCAGGGGAGCTTCCGAACAACATGTAGAAAACAAGACTTAAACCACACACTGACTGATGAAGAAAAGAAAAAAAAAAAAAGCAGCCTAACAACTGAGCATAGCAACAACCCAGCATTAAGAACCCATTTGTTTTTACAGCTATTTGTTGGTGAAGCAGCACCTTCATGGGTGGGGATAACGTAACAGTTTAGTTTGCATCGCATACATATGCCAAGGGAGCCACACTACAAAGTTCTTCTGGCAGGAAATCCAGGATTTTCACAGTTTTTGAAAATTTGCTTGTGCTTCCAGATTTCAATTTAATGTGTGTACACACTGAGGTTCTTATGGCTTTTTTAAAGTGTACTGTATATTAAAGGCTACTGCCTGCCAATTTCAAGGCTCTGAAACACTTCCATAAGAACCTTGGCTGTCACAGATCCTAAGGCAATAGAGAATCAGCTTAGCCTGATTGGTGTCACTGGAGCTGCACGAATTTGTATTTGTGAAGGATGTTTCCCTAAAAACTGAGAGTTGTTTGGACTTTGATGAAAATACATCAGTTTGTAGGAGAGAAGAATATCCCAAATCAGCTGTTGCTTCTTAGATATCTTACCTGCTCCTTTAATTCAGTCACTTTCCATAAATCAAAACAGTAGGCACATGAACAACTTATTTTTCAGCTCAACAATTTTCAGGGGGGCAGTGTTGATGTACAAATATTTTATGTAAAAAATAACTTGAAATATGAAGTCTTAACAAAAGAAGGGAGACAAATTTACAATAATATATAGACAAAGAGAGATTTGTTGTTCTCTATTAATAATCTATTTTACATGACTTATTGTCAGGATCTCATTTTTGCAATTTGAGACTCACCTCTTCTATTTGGAGATAAAACAGATTACAAAACACTGGTCGAAAATACATAAGTTTTTTAAGTGCCTGTGCTGACCTGGGGTAAGTACTGTCCAAGTTCTTTAGTTTTTCCATCTGTTCAATACGTTCAACAATCCTTTGCATGTTTTTAACAACATCTGAGATCCACAGCTAAAGTTTTATTCTATAATACCAAATCATACTACTTCTATAATAAACATGAGTGTATAAGCAGGAGTTTTTATGCATGGGAGACAGATTTTAGCAAAGTTTTTATTTTGTTCAGGACACATCACAGAGGCAGAGAACTAAAACACGCTTACTGCATGATATAGGTCTGTACAAGAACTTCTGATGCAGACTTTTCAGCACAAAACTGTTTTATACCATCTAGTATGGAATGCTTGACAGTCGTTATCATCCACATATATGTATAATATATATAAATAAAACTTTTTCTGCCTTTTTCCAAATAAAGTGTTTTAATAAAACTTATAATGTTTATATTAATGACATCAGGACAAGAAATATAGACAAAATTTCCCACAGAAAATTCCTCTTTACCTTCTAAAGTAACCACCTGTTTTTGCATCAGTTTTACATTAATTAATTCTTTAAATGTCTCCTTCAGTACTTGTGTTTAATGCATTTTAAACAACAAACTGCATGCTGAATCTCAGTAGTTTGTTTCAAATGCAAATGCGCTTATTGCTGATGTTTTGTTTTCTTGAATTAAAATAAGCTATTGTAGACATATTAGTGATGGAAGACTTAACAGACAGGTGTGCCTGAAAACTTGTTCATTTTCCAGCTCCATCAGGTGGGCTAACAAAATTTGATCCCTCCCCCTACAAACTGGCACACCACAAATGCCAGTTTCACGTTCAAGACACAATGGTAAACGGTACAAACTGAGTATCAACTAGACTAAAGGATTCCTTCTTTTGTTTTCTTTCTCCAAAATTGTGGAGGCTTTAATTAAGTAAAATTTAATTAATTTAAATTAGAATTTTAAAATAATAGCTTTTTATTAATTCATAAATTAAATTATTTTAATTAATTTATAATTTTAATAATTTCTTTTTAATTATTTTAAAATAATTTAAATAATTATAATAAATAATTATATAAATAATAAATAAATAAATAAATGTAGATATCTTTTAAAAATATTATAAAAAATTATTTAATTATTATATAATTAAATATTAAAATTTTATTTTAATTAATTATAATAATAATTAATTTTAATTAATTTTAATTAATTTAGGCTGTAAACAAGCAAACCATTAATGTCTTCACTGACATATCCGTACACATGCATACACCCATGCTCACATCCTTCTAAATCCAGTTTAACTGGCATCCTTCCCATTACTGCACAGCCTCAGCCTGCCTGCCATTCATCTTGTCTATTTTTTGTTTTATACGGTGCTCCTCTGTGAGGATGCTAAAAGTCTTTTTTTTTTTTTTTTTGCTTAGCTCCATTTTCAAACACCTTTTCTTTTACTTCTGCACTAACCAACATTTCCTTTAGAGACTGCAGCTTAAATGTCATCAGCAGCACCTCTGTCCTGGGAATAGATCAAGGTCAGCTTTCCTAAGCAGTGTGTAGATCCCTGCTTTATTCTCTGTAGTAAAGCCTTAAAGAGAAAATTCCTATGATGATTCTTCATTTTTTTAAGTAAAAGAATTAACAAGGGAACAAATAAAACCAGATTTTCTCAAGGTTCCAGGTTGCATGTAACAAAATGTGTTGCCATACCTCAACTAAGCAGTATTTCAATTCAAACAGTCCTACCTAAAAGGACTTATGTACAAAGCAAGATATGCCACTCAACACGAGAACAAAATCTATTTCCTGATGGAAAATATAACCCCTGACATGATTCCTCACATATTAAGTTTATAAATCTCAGGCTACATCTTTTTTGCACCTAGAATGTGTGAGATCAAATTTTGTTCTACCTTTCCTAGATATGCCTGGGATTTTTGGCTGTGATGTGGGGAAATCCTCATTGCCAGGAACAAAATTACTTTCCTGTCTCTGCACTTTCTGCTTTCTACCAAAAAAATTAAAAAAAAAAAAAAAAGAACAGCAAATACAAAAAATAACTTTGAGCAGATTTTGAACTAGTCAAGCTTCTACAATTTTTAGTTATTCAGTGCTAAGTAGTGAAGAAAAAAAAATGGTTCATAAGTTTTAATTTGCCATGTCAGTAAGGCCAGTAAGTCTTTTTGTACCAACAGTACCAACGAGATACAGCAATTCTTTTTATTTTTTTTTTTTTGAGAAAGAAAAATGCAGGAGAGAGAAAGAGCTAGAAAGTCTTTTTTCTTCTCATCTCTCACAGATCTTTGAGAGCTGTGGGAATGACTACGACATGGTATTTGTGAACTTTCTATTGCCAGTAAGGAATAATAGTGTTTTTCACATATTTGGAGGAGCTGAAAGCAAACCTGAAAACATTCTACCAAGCAGAGACAGCAAAAATTCACCCAGCTGTTAAAGAGACAAAATTTTATAAAATTGCAAATATTAACCAAACATTAACTTCTGTAAGAAGTCCTGTGGTCCCAGAATTCATGCCAAATATATACTTATTTTTCTTTTTTTTCTTAACACTTGGATTTGTAAACTACAATCAAGTAACTAACAAATGTGAACTTCAGTTCTTTTAGGGTATTGCAGAATGCATTATTTATTCTACTGAAGGAAGTACATAAATGTGTAAGTCAGAGGAGGATAGATATGAATGCAAAAAGTAAGCTTGCATATAATTAGCTTACTCATCCCTACTCCTACTTTTCATTTCAGCAAGAGGCAAATTTGTCCTGCCTATGTGCAATCTTACAAAGTTTTCTCTACTTCAGGTTCTGAGAAAATATGCATGCCTGACTTCCAAGCCAATAGACCATGTCAGCTTCAGAAACTGGAGAGAAGACACAGGCCCCCAACGGGAAAGTGTTGCTCATCTGTACCACAACAGAGAGACAGAAGGTAACAGCTGGTTGGCAACAGGGCAAGAACTTTGAGGGCTAAACTCTCTGCAAGTCCGCATGTCACTGGATGATCTATCAAACCTCTCTTTCTGAATTTGAGTTACATTTTCGCTGTAGTAGCTGTTATTTCACCAAAGTGTAAGGTTGCTAATTGCTATGCAAACTTCAGCTTTCCAACACATAGACACTGGTATAATTTTCTTCTTTGTTTCAGCTGTCTTGTATCTCAGTGAGTCTGGGGGTTTAGCATCTGTTGCATTTCATAGCTGAAACAGAAATTTATCTACTTGTAGAACTTTAAAAGCAGTTAATTCTGAACCAAATTCTACCAGTAAAAACAAATTATTCCGGTATTTCATTCAAAACCTGTTGGAGCCCCCAAATCCCCAACAGTGTTTGAAACCTCAGGTTCACTCAGATCTTCAAACAAATTCCTTATAAACTGCTCTGAGTCTTTGAAAGCTCCATATATAATTTTAGTAAATGTGAGAACAGGACAGCTATGGTTCAAGTTATGAGATGCACAATGATTGGAGATTTCCACATGCAAACCGGAATCAGCTTTGTCATGTCTTCACATTGTGAAGTCCTGGGGACAGAGATCTGCTAACACATCTGCCTAACTAAACAGACCTCCCTGCGTGGGTGATAGGTAGTGTTGCCGCTATACATGATATGCTGTATTCCCCTCTTTCTGTCTCGGAAGGATCTAAGAAGGCATCTTTCACAGGAATGGAGAAAATACATTTAGCTTTACACAGTAATGCACAAGCTTCTGTTACCTAAGAACCTGAATGTTAATAATCTTTTTCCTGTGCATGCCCTAGCTGAGAATAAGCTAAATAAACTGATCCTGCTGAGTGACAGGATTTCTTCTATATGGAATACAGGACATCACTCAGACTTGAAAACCAGTGCAAGAAGTGGAAGAAGAGTGGTGTAAATCTGAAAAGCTACAGCCATCTGCTGTGAAATATAGCCACATGAATGTTTGGAAATGTTACAATTATTTTTTTTTTCATTCCTCTTTACCAATACGATTTATTTTAGATGGCAACCTGGATCATTTGTGAAGTGCTGTGCTCAAAAATCTCACGCCCTTGATTGCAGTTGAATACCGTGAGAAACATGTAATATTCAGAGCAGACCAGGTATAGACTGATAGCTGTTTCTTTCAAATCAGGAAATATAGCCACTAAGATCAGGTGGAGACTGCTTCTCTACCCCAAAATGCAATGTGATCCTGTGCCATCATATTTTGGAAGGAAAAATGCAACATCCAGGGATAGGGATGAATTTAAATTTCTGTGATTTCTGTCCATAATTTTCAATTTTATTCTGATATGAATCTTTTCAAGACTCCCTCGCTGCAACTAAACAGGCAGGCTTCCAAATGCCTCTCAAATCAATGTAGTTGAATCACTAGTCCGCAACAGTGACCCTGGGGCAAGAGATAAGTTGGACTGCTGTTTTCATTTTATGCCACACCAAAACTCAAGCTTTGAAAGTCTCCTTCTGGTAACAGTGAACTCTATTTTCCTCACCCCCTCCCCACCCCCAGTTAGCACAGGGAAATACTGAGGTGCTGACTCCCTGCTATTTAAAAAGCAGAATGATGGTGTCAGAATGATTTATTTCTAATGGGTTTCTGACAGCTTCCTCTATGTTACAACAGCTCTCACACAAGAGAACACGACAGTTATTTTGGCATATCTCTTATACTGTGTGTTATTAATAGAGCTTCAGTTTACTGATTTCCCAGATAGATAATCATTCCTGAGTGGCTGTATAACGTTGTCTGAAGTGAATAGTAGATGGCACTAAGAATTACTGGGCAATCTATAGCAAACCGCAGGATGTGGCATACAGAAGCTCTGTCTGATGATATAAATGTATCCAAGAGTCTAAAGCTGCCAAACCCAAAATATCATATGATTAATTACTCAATTATATTCGTATGCAGAGAGTAAATAGAAAAGAAAATCTGGGGCGGAAAGGTGAGAAAAAACAACATAGTACAAAGCTATTTACATACATTTTCTTCCACCTTTGCATAAGTCATATGTTACACTAAGTTGAAAAAATTACTTTTTTTAAAATAGGATGCATAATATCTAAACTCTTAAATGCACTGTTCCAAGTACCCAGGTATTGGAAATATACATTAACACATAGAAATGTGTGA
Organism: Myiopsitta monachus; assembly: GCA_017639245.1. Classification (NCBI taxonomy): domain Eukaryota; kingdom Metazoa; phylum Chordata; class Aves; order Psittaciformes; family Psittacidae; genus Myiopsitta; species Myiopsitta monachus. The sequence goes on from CM029941.1 coordinate 60,192,011, forward strand.
TTTGACTTCTTACTAACTGCCTTTGCTCTTTTTTCCAGAGATGCCTTTATCCCCAGCTGATACATGATGGAAGGACAGCCTTTCAAGGAATTGCACTGTCTGTGTATACTGCCGTCATCACAGAAGTTTGATATTATCTCCAAACAATGTGTGAAACATGAAGTTTACTTTGTTTGACAGGTGAAAGCAGAAGCAAGACTGGTCCTTGAAAGCAAAGAAGTTGAGAGATTGTGTTTGCTGATGTATATTTCTACTAATTGTATGGTTAAAAACATCTAAATCCTTAAATGAACACATCTAGGTTTCTAAGATGCAAGCTGGCATTCCAGAAAGAGTAAAACTATCCAAATGAAACAGAAGAGTGACATCCAAACCCCGTCCTTTGGACTTTAAGGTGTTGACTAGATGTCATACTTATTTTGGCAGTACAGACACAGAGGAGGCATGCCACTCCCTTTGGAGGCTACTTAGACCATGAGTCCAGTTTTTTTCCTAGGGTGGATTATATGGTGGGTTTTTTTTGAAGCCATTACTCTTTGAAATATTATTTATTTTGACTTGCTGGAAAAGATTGTTTATCAAAAAAACCTTATTAAAACTCAGGAAACATAGGGAAACCTATCTTATTATTTTCATTTTTAACCTCTCAACTTCAGTTGAAGGCCAAGTCAATATCACTGGAAGTTGTTATCATCTGAGAGTAAAAACTGAGTTGTTGGTGTTAAGCCAGCTATTACACAAATACTTGCACAGAAAGTAATATTTGGAGGTCTGTCTCTTTAGCTGGCATAAATCAACCTCAGGTTTTTTTAAGTCAGCGCAGCTGTGCTGATTAACACCAGCTGTAGATCTGGCAGAGACACTCCAAAGATGAATGAGAAATGAACTAAACTTCTGCTCCAAGGCAATCTTTGCATTAATGAAGAAGTCGGTGTTACTGCTGTTTCCTAGGTGGTCTTAGGTAAAGTCAGCAGATCTATGATTCAGTTTGACCATGGTTGTGCGGCACAGAAGATAGCTGCAAGAAAGCTACCCACCAAATACTAACCAACCCTGTTGCACTACCACTGATAGCCCCATTCTTACCTGTACTAGTGAAAGATGTAGCCCATTTCTGTTAAAATTGATTGAAGTTAAAAAAAAAAAAAAATAGAAACACCAGGTAAAAATTAATTTGTTTACTGCATGTTTACTGCTTGAAACAATGGGCTGCAAGAATGCCAACATGTGAGATTTAGGTTTTCAATACAGGTGAAAACTAGTACTGGTTAAAAATAGAATCACAGAATTATAGAATAGCTAGGGTTGGAAAGGACCTGAAGATTGACTAGTTCCAGCCGCACTGCCATGGGCAGAGACACCTCACACTAAACCATGCCACCCAAGGCTCTGTCCAACGTGGCCTTGAACACTGACAACGATGGAGCATTCACAACTTCCCTGGGTAACCCATTCCAGTGCCTCGCCGCCCTTACAGTAAAAGATTTCTACCTCATATCCAATTTAAACATCTCCTGTTTAAGTTTGAACCCATTACCCCTTGTCCTATAGCTAATTTGTTTCCAGTTTTACCAAGCATCTTTAAAATTTTGCATATTTTTTCTTCTGTGTTTAAGCAAATGTGGATACATGTTTTTCAGAGGATCAAAATATGTGGGTTCAATGTATTCTATAGTGCAACACCCAAGAACTGCAACATGCTATTCAGCTATTCTGAAAATAAGCGGTCTTGCACTCAAAAATCAAAGCCACTTGTTCTCTCATTCCTGTTACTCCTTTGGAGTCTTTAGGATGCAAACATACCACTGCACAGCAAGTTTAAATGTCAAAACTGATTTCATACTGTTTGCAGTCTTGTGTCAATGTCACGTAGCCTCTGTGGGAGGCTCACAGATAGAGGAAACCTAAGATTACAACACCTTTACATAGTTAGCAAAAGCTGTAGAGTGGCTCAAAACCTTTTCTTCTGATTCTGTTTTCTACTTCTTACAAGTGTGCATACATTTCTGTAATACACAGCGTTTCACTTTACTGAGTTCTTAATAAATTTTGATCTCTAGCTGTGAGAGAAATAAGTCTACCAGAAATCTGAGGCTCCCTGAGATGCATTTCACTGCATAATCAGAAATAATATGAAAGAAAATATATTATAATTTTTCCTTAAGAGAAATACACTAGAGTTAATAATACTCTGAAGAAATATCACCAGACCTCAATCTGTGTAGACGCAAGTATTTTTTGATACTGAATCTGCTAACCGCATTAATCTTTTTAGCTTCAGTGAACCTACCAAGTTAAATTGCATGACATCCTCCCAAAAGGATGTGTGAGAGACACTGCTCCTTCACAAAATATGATATTCTACTTCCCTGCATTAGATTATTTTATGCTCACCCTGGAAAGAGGTAATGACTTCAGTACTGAATAATCGCCTGCGACTTAGACTGTACACATTAGAAGTTATTCAGCAACTGGGTGTATCTAGAGTCTCACTCTCCTATTGATCCATAATAAGATGGTAATCTTAGTACTGTAATCACAGCCATTTAAGAGAAACAATGTATTCTAGTTATATCAATGACACAAAAATGAAAACCAGTTCCACTATTTTCACCATGAACTACTGAAATCCTTGAACAAAACCAAAACATGCAAGAAATTGGGAGGCTTCTGTAAAATAATATTGTTTCTATATTTTACCAGATAACTTCTACATTCCTTGAGAATATTGGAGTATGGTGGTGTAGCAATGTGTTTTTATAAATACAAACTGCTTAAGCAGTTTTGAGGGAAAAACTGCCACAACAAATGAAATGTCATTTTATTAGTCCTTCTGCCCTTGTTGCTGCTAGCTTCAGGTATTCAGACAGGTCTTGTTAACCGCTCCTTAAAAGCACACAGTGTTGGCATGTGGGGATGCATTATAAGACTATAGCTGCTTGCAGAAGTTGGGACTAACTTCTAATTCTCACTCAGGAACAGTTGATTTATTTTGGTTTCTCATATCCTTGGGATCAGGCAACAGTCCATTTAAGAAGAAAGAATTATTTTCCCCTCCTACTTCCTATCCCACCATAGCATCAGCCCCTTTATTCAATCTTCTGCATCTAAAGGCCTACTAAATCACTCATGTTACATATTACTTTTGAAGGAGGCCTAAAATCAGCAGGCTCAGAAGGGTCATTGTGGTGGTTTAAGCTGTAAATTTCCCTTCTCCCTCCTTTTCCGCTCCCCCCACCCCCCCACCCCGATGGGGGGGAAATGGGGAGAGGAACAAAAGAAAATGTAACTCCCATGGGTTGAGATAAGAACAGTCCAGTAACTAAGATACAATACAAATCACTACTGCCACCACCACCACCAATAATAATGACAACGTAAATACAAAGGGAGAGGACACAACGGTTTCGCTGCCCAACCGAGCCAAGAGACCGCGCGCCGCTCCAGGGACCGCGCCGCTCCAGAAACCGCGTGCACCAGAGTGAGACCGCGTGCCGCTCCCCCCACCGCGTGCTGCGAGGGCTCCTCCCCACCCCCTACCCCCCACCCCCCCCAGATCCTACCTCCTGGGCATGACGTGCTGTGGTATGGAATAACCTCATTGGTCAGCCCGGGTCAGGCGCCCTGCCTCCCCTCCCCCAGCTTTTCTCTCTTTCCCGGCATAACATGAGACTCTGCAAGGGAAAGGGGGGGGGGGGGGGGGAAGCCGAACCCATAACAATCCACCCCTTATTCCATACCATTCCCATCATGCTCAGATCCCACATTTTCAAAATATCATCCCATACATATATATATATGTACATATACATACACACACACACACAGATGGAGAGATATAATCCCGTAGTGCCTGGGCCAATCCCTATAAAGCTGCTGAGTCCATCCAGTCCATGATGTCAGGCTCCACCTTTTATAACAGTCTTTCAGAGAAGGGGAGGCTGTGTGCAATGTTGGATCGCTGCCTGTTGGTGCTGATTGTTCCTTTACTGCAGAACTTGTCTGGTTTCATCAAAGTTCGTTCTTTGTTGGGATGATGGTCTGAGGGTCAGTCGCGATGACTTGAAGACATCTAGTTGATGGGCTATAAAAAAACACATTACATAACAAGCAACAGCATGCAATTGAGTTCATTGGCTGTTTTCTCCTAAAATCAAGTCTCCTTGAGGTACACATCGGACTTCCCCATCTTCCCGCATTACCCACCAAGTATATCTGGGTCCCTGAAGCAAAAGAAATCCCACAAGTGGGCATGCCTTTACCTGAAGCAGGAATAACCCAGACTGTCTTCCCCAGCAAATTCTTTATGTGCACCACAGGAACGTTGTCCTCCTCTACAGTATGTAGAAGTTCTGACTGGGCTGGACCAGCTCTGTTGGCAGATCCTCTGGTGTTGACCAACCAGGTGGCCTTTAATAAATGTGTATCCCAATGTTTGAAAGTCCCACCACCCATTGCTCTCGGTGTAGTTTTTAATAGCCCATTGTACCGTTCGATTTTCCCAGGGGCTGGTGCATGGTAGGGGATGTGATATACCCATTCAATGCCATGCTCTTTGGACCAAGTATCTATCAGGCTGTTCCGGAAATGAGTCCCATTGTCTGACTCAATTCTCTCTGGTGTGCCGTGTCGCCACAAAATCTGTTTCTCAAGACCCAGCATAGTGTTTCGGGCAGTGGCGTGGGGCACAGCGTATGTTTCCAACCATCCGGTGGTTGCTTCCACCATGGTAAGCACATGACGCTTGCCTTGGTAGGTTGGTGGGAGTGTAATATAATCAATCTGCCAAGCCTCCCCATATTTGTACTTCAGCCATTGTCCTCCATACCAAAGAGCCTTTAACCGTTTAGCCTGCTTAATTGCAGCACATGTTTCACAGTCATGAATAACCTGGGCAATTGTATCCATTGTTAAGTCCACCCCTCGATCACGAGCCCATCTCTATGTTGCATCTCTGCCCTGATGGCCTGAAGTGTCGTGGGCCCACCGGGCCAAAAATAATTCACCCTTATGTTGCCAATCTAAGTCCATCTGAGCCACTTCAATCTTAGCAGCTTGATCCACTTGTTGGTTGTTGTGGTGTTCCTCAGTAGCCCGACTCTTGGGTACGTGAGCATCTACATGGCGTACTTTGACCACCGGGTTTTGCACTCGGGCAGCGATGTCTTGCCACAGTGCAGCAGCCCAGATGGTTTTACCTCTGCGTTGCCAGTTGCTCTGCTTCCATTGCTGCAACCACCCCCACAGGGCATTTGCCACCATCCATGAGTCAGTATAGAGATAAAGTACTGGCCACTTTTCTCGTTCCGCAATGTCCAAGGCCAGTTGGATGGCTTTCACTTCTGCAAACTGACTCGATTCACCCTCCCCTTCAGCAGTTTTTGCAACTTGTCCTTGAGGACTCCATACTGCTGCCTTCCAACTACGATGCTTTCCCACAATGCGACAAGACCCATCAGTAAACAAGGCATATTGCTTTTCACTTTCTGACAGTTCATTATATGGTGGGGCCTCTTCAGCATGCATCACTCCTTCCTCCTCTGGTGACCTTCCAAAATCTTTGCCCTCTGGCCAGTCCATGATGACTTCTAGGATTCCTGGGTGACTGGGATTTCCTGTTCAAGCTCGTTGTGTAATTAATGTGGCCCACTTACTCCATGTAGCATCAGTTGCATGGTGTGTAGAGGAGACCCTGCCTTTGAACATCCAGCCCAGCACGGGCAACCGGGGTGCCAGGAGGAGCTGTGCTTCAGTGCCAATCACTTCCGAAGCAGCTCAAACCCTTTAACAGGCTGCCAATATCTCTTTTTCAGTTGGGGTGTAGCTGGCCTCAGATCCTTTGTATCCCCGACTCCAAAAGCCGAGGGGTCGACCTCGAGTTTTCCCTGGAGCTTTCTGCCAGAGGCTCCAGGTAGGACCGTTCTCCCCAGCTGCGGTGTACAGTACATTTTTAACATCTGGCCCAGTCCGGACTGGTCCGAGGGCTACTGCACGAACTATCTCACGTTTAATTTGCTCAAAGGCTTGTTGTTGCTCAGGGCCCCATTTAAAATCATTTTTCTTCCGGGTCACATAATAGAGAGGGCTTACAATCAAGCTGTAATTCGGGATGTGCATTCTCCAGAACCCCACAGCACCCAAGAAAGCTTGTGTTTCTTTCTTATTAGTTGGTGGCAACATTGCTGCTATCTTGTTGATCACATCTGTGGGGATCTGGCAGCGTCCATCTTGCCATTTTATTCCCAAAAATTGAATCTCCTGTGCAGGTCCCTTGACCTTACTCCGTTTCATGGCAAAACTGGCTGTCAGCAGGATTTGGATTCTTTTCTTCCCTTTCTCAAAGACTTCTTCTGCTGTATCACCCCACACATTGATGTCATCAATGTAATGCAGGTGTTCTGGAGCTTGCCCCTGTTCCAGCGTAATCTGGATCAGTCCATGGCAGATGGTAGGGCTGTGTTTCCACCCTGAGGGCAGTCGGTTCCAAGCGTACTGGACGCCCCTCCAAGTAAAAGCGAACTGTGGCCTGCACTCTGCTGCCAGAGGAATTGAGAAAAAAGCATTGGCAATGTCAATCGTGGCATACCACTTGGCTGCCTTTGACTCCAGTTCATACTGAAGCTCTAGCATGTCCGGTATGGCAGCACTCAAGGAAGGGGTAACTTCGTTCAGGCCACGATAGTCTACTGTTAGTCTCCACTCTCTGTTAGAGTCTCTCATTGGCCATATGGGGCTATTAAAGGGTGAGTGGGTCCTACTGATCACTCCTTGACTCTCCAATCTACGGATCAGCTTATGGATGGGAATCAGAGAGTCTCGGTTGGTGTGATATTGCCACCGGTGCACTGTTGCGGTTGCGACTGGCACATGTTGTTCTTCGACCTTCAGCAACCCCACAGCAGAAGGATCCTCTGAGAGACCAGGCAAGGTGGACAGCTGCTCCACTTCCTCTGTCTCCAAAGCAGCAACACCGAAAGCCCATCGGTACCCTTTTGGGTCTTTGAAGTACCCTCTCCTGAGGTAATCTATGCCAAGGATACATGGAGCCTCGGGACCAGTCACAATGGGGTGTTTCTGCCATTCCCTCCCAGTCAGGCTGATTTCAGCCTCCAGTATAGCCAACTCTTGGGATCCTCCTGTCACTCCAGAAATAGAAATAGGTTCCACCCCTTGAAAGCTTGATGGCATCAGAGTACACTGTGCACTGGTATCTACTAGAGCCTTATACTTCTGTGGGACTGATGTGCCAGGCCATCTGATCCATACAGTCCAATAAGTTCGATTGTCCCCTACCTCCACCTGGCTGGAGGCGGGGCCCCTCTAGTAGTCATCACATTGGTCACTCACCTCTTGTAGAGATGGATTATTCTTCTTCATCACAGGAGCTGAGGTAAAATCTGCCCTTCTGCTCCATCTGGGAACCTGCTCACCAGAGACTGAAGCCGCAGCCTTCGTGGGGTGATCAGACTTGACCTTTGCTCTCCTTTTCAGTTCTCGCATCCGCTCCTCCAAAACTGAAGTAGGCTTTCCATCCCACTCCATCATATCTTCTCCATGATCCTGCAGGTAAAACCATAGGGTGGCCCGTGGTGTGTAACTTCTATATCTTCTCTCTCGGACAGTGGGACCTTCTGTTAATAGCTGAGACATGTGTTGGTACACGTGAGGAGCTGGATAGATTGTCTCTCAATTGTTGGAGGTTCTGGGACAGTTTTTCCACAGCTGAGATGATGGAAGGGGTGAGATTATCTTCAAACTCTCGGAGTTTATAAATCATTTCATCCTCTGTTGGTGGTCTTATGTCACTCCAGGTTACTGTTGCCAATGAATGGGCATATGATTGGGGTGCATTTTGTGTAAATTTCCGCCACATGGGTCATGTACATTTGACTTCATCTGGATCTATGGGTATATCCCCAACATTCGGCTTGGTGATATAGATCATCTCTACAATGGCTGATTCTCTCAGAGACTGGATGCCTTTCTCTAGAGTAGTCCACTTGGCCGAACGACTCATAACATCATCCCTGTATGGGAACCTATCTTTCACAGCTGCCAAGAGCTGCTTCCAAAGGCTGAGGGACTTTTTCTCTCTTGCAATTGCTTTGTCAATTCCCCCTTCCCTGGCAAGTGATCCCAGCTGTTTGGCTTCACTACCTTCTAGTTCATGACCGTCGGCCCCATTGTCCCAGCATCGGAGCAGCCAAGTGATGATGTGCTCCCCTGGCTGATGGGTAAAGTCTTTTCACATATTCCGTAGCTTGGTTGAGGTCTGAGATCGAGAAGTCACCTCTTCCTTTTCTTCTTCATCATGTGGTAATAACTCCTGGTCAGATGCTGGCCCAGGTGGTGATGTTTCTTTGTCTTGGTTCATCTTTCCTGCCTCTTCTTTGTTTTTCCTCTTGCATACAGGGGCAACCGATATTGGTATGAGTTGGTCCTCTGGTTTAGCTGCAGTGATTATTACTGTGGTTTGGGTAGCTGCCGTACTTGTCACTGGGGTTTGAGTTGTGGCTGTACCTGTCACTGGTGGTGATGTAGCTGCTGTACTTGGAGCTGGATTAACTGCGCTGTCCATTACTCCGCCCTCAGATGCAGAGACGTTTTTTTCCTTTTGAAGATGCTGGACAGTGTTAAACAAGGCTCTGTAAGCATAAGCCAAGCCCCAGCACGTTGCCATGATTTGTCCATCTCTGGTGTGACCAGAATGATCACACACCTCCTTTAAATGTTTTACTAATTTTTCTGGGTTTTGCATTTGTTCATTGGTGGAGTTCCAAAACACTGGAGGGGCCCACTGGCCTAGATACTTGCCCATACTATCCCACACACCCTGCCACTCATGACTGTCCAGCCTTGGGGAAAATCTCTCGGCCATCCTAGATTGTGGTCTAACCCCAGACATGGCCCACACCCCACTCTGCTTAACTCTCCGGACCAGACTAAATAGTTGTGAGTACAACATATTCAGTAGGTGTGCCAACATGATAATTCCCGTCATCACCAGCAGGCAGATCTCAAAGGTATCTAAAGGCCATTCAGAACCTTCAGAATTCTCAAACAGTGTTGCAAACGGCCTGGTGGGGGCGCTGGGAGCACAAAAGAATGTCTCCTTCACAGGCTGACCACCCCAGGAGGTGAAAAAAAAAACATGGAATTGCTAAAAACTTCCATTATATACCTCCCAAAGTATAGAGTTGGTGGCCACACTGGAAACACACACCGGGTCAGTTTCATGATCACTGAGTCTATTGTATTAACAATCCGTGCAATACTGTATAATGTCACAAGAATCTTAACCCAAAACCCAGATCTGAAAAACGTTAAGATAAGAAGAACCGGCTGTAAGTAAAGTATCATACACTGAACCTGTGAGAACCAGAGCAACAACTTTGAGAGCCAGTAAATCAGCATTGTGACGAGTGGCTATTTTGTCTTTATCTCAACCCTTAAGTGCCCCACATTGGGCTCCAAAAAATATGGTGGTTTAAGCTGTAAATTTCCCTTCTCCCTCCTTTTCCGCTCCCCCTCCCACCCCCCCGATGGGGGGGAAATGGGGAGAGGAACCAAAGAAAATGTAACTCCCACGGGTTGAGATAAGAACAGTCCAGTAACTAAGATACAATACAAATCACTACTGCCATCACCACCACCAATAATAATGACAACGTAAATACAAAGGGAGAGGATACAACCGTTTCGCTGCCCGACTGAGCCGAGAGACCGCGCGCCGCTCTGACCGCGTGCACCAGAGTGAGACCGCGTGCCGCTCCCCGCACCGCGTGCCGCGAGAGCTCCCCCCCCCCCCCCCCCCGAATCCTACCTCCTGGGCATGACGTGCTGTGGTATGGAATAACCTCATTGGTCAGCCCGGGTCAGGCGCCCTGTCTCCCCTCCCCCAGCTTTTTCTCTCTTTCCCGGCGCAACATGAGACTCTGTCGGGGGAGGGGGGGGAAGCTGAACCCATAACAGTCACCAAAACTAGAGGGTGTAAAACCAGGCAATGCGACTGCAAGGAAATATATTTAGTTTGTTGAGGTGTGCTGCTTCCAAAAAAAAAAAAAAAAAAAAAAAAAAAATTGGAATAGATTCAGCACTTGATTACAGCCTTGGGGCAAAGAGTGCTTCTTAGGTCTGATCCTGAAATATTTCTTCTTTTACATACTTGACATGAGTTTCCCAGCTTGATACTTTTTCACAGGTATTTGCTCATCATAGTAACTTCAGACAGCAATTAGTTCCTGCTTCCCATTGTCACCTGTGAAAATGGGATCCAAGCAGCAGTGAAGACTTAAAATAAAACTAGTTCTTACAACAAATGTGGGAAAAAATTTATTTAGGCTTCTATAAATGGGTTCAGGATTTCTAGTTTACAGAATACCTTAAAATTTTTCACCAACAGCATAATCATCTTTTGAGCTTCTGATTTGATTTTAGCACTGTGCAAATCAAAGAACACAAAAGTGTGCAAATCAAATTCCAAGCAGTATATAACAAGCAAACATCCTGGATGTCAGTTTTGAATGTGCATCAGTGGCATATTTTGTGGAGAACCATTCCAACTTGCAGGAAGAATCAGTCTTACTCACTAGGATATGTCATTTAAAGACGCCATATGCACATTGAAAAAAAGAATAATTTTCACTTCACATGTGGGAAAGCTATACACAGACCAAATAACAAATTTTGGCCTAGGCCTCTCATCTTTTCCCAATCTGCTGATTTTACTGGCTCACCACTCCAATGTCACCAGTTGTACAGAACCAGCACAAAGCAAGAATTTGATCCAATATCAGCAAACACAAAACCAAGTATTTTACGAACCAATGAATGCATTCTTCAGGGGAAGAGAGGACCAGAGAACACACACCCAGGAAGTTTTCTTGCTGACTTAATACCCCATTAAGGTTACTCAGAATGAATGTGAAAGAAATGTGAAAGAAACAGTTTTACTAATAAATAAAATCGATCAATAAATTGCATAATTATTTAAATGTGCAATATTTCCCTCCCCCAAAACTTAAAAAAAAATCATTATTGTATATTAATATTCCTTTCTCCTAAGGAATTAAAAAAAGTCAAGATGTTAAGTGGTTTGTAAAGAGCTGATTTCATTATAGTTTTCAGGAACAATTCAGTTCAGTTCATACAGGCATTTATAAAGACATTTTCAAAATTATGCAACACATCATAAAACTTGTTACTTTTACAGCAGGCATAGTCTATTTCACTTGTCTCTCACTGAAGTTGCAGCAAAAATATCAGAATTAAAACTACTTATTCGCAGTAGATGCACTGCCCTGAAGTATATGAAATGTGTTATTTGAACACTTAGTTATCACAGACCATACTTATGGAAAAAAAAAAAAAAAAGTTATTTCATAATGGCTATCCTTCCTGGCTTTTTGTTTGTACTGATTTCTCTTTTAGATGTTCCTCATGTCCTCGTCACACTTCAATCATGTAAATAAACAAATAAATAAAAAGACTGAACAAAATCTGAAGAGGTGCAATCACTATAGTGCAGAGATTTTAACGACAGATATTATACTCCAGGAAGTGATCTGAGTTTTTAATTCTTCTTTACAATGTTTTTATTCTCCTTCCTATATGGTAAACTTCAGCATAACTCTGAGACTTTTTGTACCAGAAAGCAGTCTGATTGCGTGCCGGAGTCTCTGCTCTCCCTTCTCACTTTTATATTTGGCTGATGTCAGCTGATCTTCGTATTCACGTGATGACAGAATGGCTTCTCTGAATACTAAGTAGTTCAGTTCCTTACTCAGTCATAAGCAGGTTGCCCAGGACTCTATCTAGTTGGGCTTTCACTTTCTCCAAGGATGCAGATTATGCAAGAACTCTGGAACCTGTCCCACTGTCTGACCATTTTCACAGTAATTTTTTTTTCTTGCATTCAGATGAATTTATTGTCTTTTATTTTGTACCCATTGTCACTGTGCACCTCTGGAAGGAACCTGGTTCCATCTTCTTTGCACTCCCTTCAGATATTGATTTAACCACATTGATAATATCTCACCTGAACCTTTTGTTCTCTAAGCTGAATCATCCCAGGTCAGTCAGCTTCTCCTTATTGAAGAGAAGCATCTAGTCCCTCTCCAGTAAGTCCACATGTTTGTACTAGGCAACCCATGGCTGAGTAGAAGATCACCTCTCTTGTCCTCCTGACAATGCACTTACTAATGCAGGCCAGGAGGCTGGTTTATCTGGTTAGCACTGAAGTGCCGCACTTTACTTCAGGTGGCAGTGTCCAGAAAGCATATTTTCTTTCCTGACCAGAGAGTGTTGCAAAAATAGTTGCATAAAAGGACTGTAGATTTGTCCGACATGAAACTCAGCAGGTGGCCTGTGGATTGAAAAATATTATCAAGAAAAAGTGTCTGTGGAGCACTGTTATTTGATGCTTCTTTATCCCACTTGGATTTTATCTTGCTTATATCTGTATACCTAGCCAAATATTCCAGGCACTGGGACTCAGAATTATGAGTCCCACATAAGAGGGACAAAAAAGTCGAGGTGGGTCATGGGTTCAGCAGTAGCAGTCATTTTTTCTTCTTAGTAGCTGGTGCAGCGCTGTGTTTTTGATTTTGGGGCCTTGGAGCTGTGCTGATAACACCAGTGTTTTCAGTTACTGCTTGACAATGTTTTGGTCTGGCCAAGGACTTTCTGAGTCTTATGCTATGCCAGGGAGGAGGGGAAGCCAGGAGGAAGCAGAGACAGGACACCTGACCCAAACTGACCAAAGAGGTATTCCATACCACAGCACGTCATGTCCAGGATGTGAAAAAACGGAGAGCAGAGACCCGGAAGGGTGTGGTGGTGCAGTGGGGGGTTTGCTGCTGGGGGGTGCACTGGCTGGGTCAGGCTTGGTGAGCAGTTGTATTCTCCTTCCTCGTATTTCTCTTGTATTATTACTGGTGGTAGCAGTAGTGATTTGTGTTATACCTTAGTTACTAAACTGTTCATATCTCAACCTGTGTGAGTTGCATTTTTTTCGATTCTCCTCCCAATCCCCCCGGGGACTGGGGGAAGAAAAAGGGGGGAGTGAGTGAGTGAGTAAAACTTCATGATTTTTAGAGGCTTAAACCACGACAGCACAGAATGTACAAAAAAAATCCAGGCATGAAGTCACTTCCTTGCACATCAGCTGCAAAATACAGAAGCTAGAGATGTGGCTGGAATCTCTAGGTTCGAAGTAAACAGAAAGAGGTATTCTTACTCAGCGCAGAAATCTGTTCATATGCTTACTTCACACAATCACTGAAATGTGTTCCTGAACAATTCACATTTTTCATTATTTGTGCCACCTGATTTTCTACTATGACTCCTAACAACTCAGTCTATACAAGACTGAATTTATCAAGCCAGCTCTCATCCATGAGTCAGGTATACTCAGATAATATGTACATCAATTCACAAGAGCAATGCAGTTTATACCAGCTGGTAATTTGGTATGAATTTAGGTTTATAAGCTCAACAGCTAATTTCTTAAAGAAGAAAGAAATGAATCATTCTTCCCCTCCCTTCCCACCAACAACGTTCTATAGTTCCTAAACTTCCACAGAGGAATATTACACAGGCACAGGGAATTCCACTGTATCTTAAATCAAGCAAGCAGGGTAGAAGAGCAGCTTGGCTGACCCAGGAACTCCTGGTGGAGCTCAAGAGGAAAAAGAAATTGGGTGATCTCCAGAAAGCAAGGTTAGGGTTTGCAGGAAGACCGCAGAGTTGTCAAATGCATACACAAGAAGAAGACACAAAAAGCCAAATCTCAATTAGAATTGAAACCGGTCAATGTTCTGTCAGACAAGAAATACTTCTTAAAGTACATTTATAGCAAGAGGAGATCTAAAGAAAACAGTGGACTGATACTTGTTGAAGATGGTCACCTGACAAACAAGGTAGAAGACAAAATGCAGGCATCCTTATTTCATTTCTTTTTTTTTCTTTAATAATACTGACAAACGTTGGGCTTCCTGGTCCTCTGTGTCAGTGAGAACAGTGAGTGCATGAACAGTGAATTTCCATTGGTGGACAAAGAAACTGTAAGGGACCAGTCTTATCAGCTGAATGTTCAAAAGTCCATGGCACCTGATGGGGTACATTACAGATCACTGAAGGAACTAGAAGAAGTAACAGCAGGACCTGTCTCAATCATTTAATAATCTAGTCATCTAATAATCTAATCATCTAGTCATCTAATAATATCAATCATCTAATCTAATAATCTAATATCAATTAAAGATAACAAGAAGGGATTCTATAGGTACATTGCGAATAAAAGACACACTAGGGAAAATGTGGGCCCCCTCTGAAAGCTATTGGGATAACCAGCTACCCTGGATTTGGAGAAGGCTGAGGTTCTTAATGACGACTTTGCCTCAGTCTTCACCTGCAAATGCTCTGACCACACCACCCAGGTCTTAGAAGGCAGACACAGGGACTGTGAGAATGAAGATCCAGGGCCCACTGTAGGGGAAGATCTGGTTTGAGACCATCCTAGGAACCTAAACATGCACAAGTCCATGGGACTTGATGAAATCCATCTGCAGGTCCTGAAGGAGCTGGTGAATAAATGTGCTAAGCCACTGTCCATCATATTTGAAAAATCATGGCAGTCAGGTGAAGTTCCCGGTGACTAGAAAAAGGGAAATATAACCCCCATTTTCAAGAGAGGGAAAATGGATGACCCAGAGAATTACAGACCAGTCAGTCCCACCTCTGTGCCTGGCAATCTTGGAGAAGATTCTGATGGAAGGCATGCTAAGGCACATGAATAACAACAAGGTGGTTGGTGACAGCCAGCATGGCTTCACTAAGGGGAAATCCTGCCACACGAATCTGGTGGCCTTCTATGATGGGGCTACAGAACTGATGGACAGGGGTAGAGCAGTTGATGTCATCTACCTGGACATGTAAAAAGCATTTGACACTGTCCCACACGACATCCTTGTCTCTAAGTTGGAGAGACATCAATTTGATAGGTGGACCACATGGTGGATAAAGAACTGGCTGCATGGCCACATGCAAAGAGTTGTGGTCAATAACTCAATGTCCAGCTGGAGACCAATAACAAGTGGTGCCCCTCAGGGGTCGGTGTTGGAACCGGTCTTGTTCAACATCTTTGTCGGTGACATGGACAGTGGGATTGAGTGCGCCCTCAGCAAGTTTCACAATGACACAGAACTGTCAATTGATACGTTGGAGGGAAGGAATGCCATAAAGAGGGACCTTGACACGCTTGTGAGGTGGACTGATGCCAACCTGATGAAGTTTAACCATGCCAAGTGCAATGTCCTACAGCTGGGTTGGAGCAATCCCAGGCACAGCTGCAGGGTTGGGCAGCAAAGAGATTCAGAGCAGCCCTGTGGAGAAGGACTTGGGAGTGTTGGTCGATGCAAAACTGAACATGAACCAGCTTCATTGTGCACTTGCAGCCCAGAAAGGCAACCATATCCTGAGCTGCGTCAAAAGGAGCATGATCAGCAGCTCAAAGGAGGTGATCCTGCCCCTCGACTCTGCTCTTGTGAGACCTTACTTGGAGTATTGTGTGCAGTTCTGGTGTCCTCAACATCAAAAGGACATGGAAGTGTTGGAACAAGTCCAGAGGGGGACCACAAGGATGATCAGGGGACTGGAGCAGCTCCCGTATAAAGTTAGGCTGAGAAAGTTGGGGCTGTTCAGCCTGGAGAGGAGAAAGCTACCTGGAGTCCTCCTAGCAACCTTCCAGGATCTGAAGGGGGTCTGTAGGGATGCTGGGGAGGGACTCTTCATTAGGGACTGGAGTGAGAGGACAAGGGGTAATGGGTACAAACTTAAACAGGGGAAGTTTAGACTGGATATGAGGAAGAAATTCTTTATTGTGAGGGTGGTGAGGCACTGGAATGGGTTTCCCAGGGAAATTGTGAATGCTCCATTGCTGGCAGTGTTCAAGGCAGGGTTGGAGAGAGCCTTGGGTGATATGGTTTAGTGCGAGGTGTCCCTGCCCATGGCAGTGGGGCAAGAACTAAATGATCTTCAGGTCCTTTCCAACCCTAACTATTATATGATCTATCAGCTTTAGGTCTTAGGTGTCTGGGCAAGTCCCTGCAGATGAGAAGCTGGACAACATTATTTCAGTCTACAAAAAGGGCATGAGGGAAGACCTGTTAGTCTAACCTCAGTACCCAAGGGTACCTGGGGTATGACATCATTGCTCTCCACAACTTCCTGAGAAGGGGAAGTGGAGAGGGAGGTGTTGAGATCTTCTCTTTGGGTTCCAGAGATACGACATGTGGGAATGTCTTAAAAGTGTGACAGGGAAGGTTTAGGCTTGACATGGGGAAGCATTTCTTCACTAAGAGTGTGGTCAAACACTGGATCAGGCTTCCTAGAGACGTGGTCAGTGCCCCAAGCTTGTCAGTGTTTAAGAGGCATTTGGACAATGTCTTTACTAACATGCTTTCTAATACAATACTATTTTTTTAAGAGGTTATAGTGAACTCTTGCAATATTCGGCAAGGCATAGAAATACAATAATTATCCCATTGCCACTTTTAACAAATTGAGGTGTTTCTCACTAGGAATAATGGTGTTTTAGTCAGTTCAAGATAAATGGTTAATACTATACTTAATAGCTTTACAGCTTAATGTGACAACTCCAAATGTTTTCTGAAGAGAAAAATTTAGTTACTTTGTTATAACATGTTGAGGTATTTCATAAAATTAGCCAGTATACAGTACCCAAGAGAATTACTCTAGGTCAGGGTAAGAAGAGAAAATAAATTGTGATTAAATTTTTTTATACTTCCAGTTAAAAGTAAAATACCAAATTTTATGGAGATTAAGTAAATTTAATTTGGAAGAAAAAATTATGCCAGAGATACCAAAAAATTTACCAGACAAGTGAGGAGAAATGTAATGGATTTTTCAGAAACTGGATTACAAATCTGAAACATGTCTAGCAAAATGCTGAGTTGCATTCCTTGCAAATATTTTCCTCAGATGCTTTACAGGTTTTTAATCTGAACTGAGCAAATAAAAATGAATGCAATCTCTTACCTGAGATGTGAGTGATATTTTCATTTTATTGTTAAGATTATGAATTGTGTTGTCTTTTCTCATTGAAGAGACTGGTCTGTCTTGTTCCATCATGTATTTTCCAATCCTATACTGAACTGTGGAGTGAGCCCTGCCTCCCCACCACCAGTGTCGTTGCATGAAGAAGCCCATGTTCTTAACACATAGTAGAATTGGAACCTCAATCATTTTATAACACTTTTACAATTTCTCTCGGATTCACTCTGAGAATAGGATTAAACATAACACCTACGTAGCTTTTAAAGGCCATTTAGAGCCAACAGTGGAATACAACTCAACCAGACTTCTTATTAGCTTGTCATAGATCTGAAATTTAACCAAAATTAAGTTAAAGTTTAACCAAAATTAAGTTAACTAAAATTGAACCTGATTCAAAGATACTGGATTCATCACTAAGCAGTACACTGAGACATTAGGAATATGTTGTGCTTTCCCTCAATATAGGAAAGTAAGTACGTAATGTCACCTTCGTAATCTTTCTGGTTGTCGTGGTTGTGAAGTCTTGCTCATGAATAGAATATCAAAATTCATTTAATATGTTTTATTACATGCATTGCTTTACATGCATTGCTCTATATATCACCACTGCTGAAAAAGTGCAATACCACATATCACTGTACCTTGCTAATGTTTCTGCGCATGCAGTCACTCTAGAGGAAACACATGAAGAAGCTGTCATGTCTCTCATTCAGCAAATTACTTGGTGGACAATCAATCTGCAGATCCCAGAAAGCATTCTACTGGCAGCAGAACCAATATTTTGAGCAAACATTGCTGATTTCTCCCAGTAATATTGAAACCACAGGTGGGATTCATTTCAGCTTTCAGCAACATCTCTGCTTTGAAAGAAAATTCCTTCCTTTTCTCTCTGTCTCATGCTCCAATCACTTCTGTTCTTGTGCATACTACATTTAGGCTGTGCATCAAAGGACAGCACACTAAATAAACTGATCCAGATTTCAGAAGATTTAGATTTCTAGTTCTGTCAAACTCCTTGTATGTTCTTGAGGAAGGATGAATGGAAGAGAGAATTACTCCCCTCACCAACTACCATAGTCTAGCCCCCTCTAGCAACTAAGCCCCACTTTCTCACTCTCTCCCAGTGGATGGGGAACAAAATCAGAAGGGTAAAGTGAAAAAACTTGTGGGTTGAGATAAAGACAATTTAACACGCAAATCAAAAGCTGCATATGCAAAAGCAAAGTAGAATGAAGGATTCATTCACCACTTCCCATAGCCAGGCAGCTGTTCAGCCATCTCCAAGACAGCAGGGCTCCATCACACATAATGGTAACTTGGAAAGACAGACAACATCAACCCTGATGTCCCACCATTTCTTCCTCTTCCCACAGTTTTATATGCTCAGCATGACACCATATGGTGTGAGATATCTTCTGGGTCAGCTGGGGCCAATTGTCCTGGCTGTGTTCCCTCCCAGCTGCTTGTGCATCCCAGCCTGCTAGCTGGTGGGGTAGGGTGAAAGGCAGAAAGGCCTTGACTGTGTCATCATTGCTCAGCAATAATGAAAACATACCTGAATTATCTACACTGTTTCCTGCACAAACCCCAAACATAACCCTTACCAGCTACTGTGAAGAGCTGAGTATGTGTCAGCTTTGCTAAACTAAATTAAGTCTTCCTCCCCTCGTGCTTTCACTTTCCACTGAAATAGGGATAATCACTGCTTCTATGCATCTGCATTTTGGCGTTTAAATTTTACAAAATGTAAAATGTGCAAAATGTATCTTCTACCATGCATGTGTAAAGCTTTGAGCAAAATGAGGTGTCAACACTTATTGTTTTTCTGTGATCCTCTACAGCAGCAAAAAATTGCCACACACGCTAAAGAACCTTACAACACATATGTGCTAAGAAAGTAGAACACAAACAGCAGAACACAGCTTGTCAAGAAAAGGAAAAAACATTTCCAGATTTTCTAAATTTGATACAGTCTTTACGTGAAAACTAAACCAAATGAATAGTGCAAATGAAGACCTTTAAAAAATATACATAGATTTGGATAATCATAATGCTGATTAGATCTGGAACTAATTTAATTTTAAAGGTAAAAATTGCCTGCAAAACCTCCTATTGCATGGCTAGGGAAGAAAATCACCAGAACTTCTTAAGCAAGCTTTATCCGTCTTCTATTTCAACTAATATTTGTAAAGTAAAAGCATAAATAAATTTGATTCTCTGCTTGCCAGTAGACAAATATTCTTTCCCACATGAATGAGAGACTAAGGTTTATTAAAGTCAGATATAGGTCATAGGGAAGTGATAGACATACCAGAAAGAGGAAGTTGAATGGTACCATAAGTACCATAGCCAGAAGTCAGGTGTCTGTGGATACAGTGACCCGTTTTACCAGAGCACTGTGAAGCTCATTTTTTAATATACCACATGTAAGCATCTACATCACATATACACTGCAAATGCATTTTTGTTTTAATCTGTTTTTTTTTCCAGCATTTAATTTCCTTCCCAAACTATTAAAAATTTGAGTCAGAATCTCCCATACTTCACAGATTAGAAAATTTCAAGTTTTGGTTGTTTTTTGTTCTGCCCTCCCAAAACAAACTACCTCAGAGTGAAAACTAGTAATTGACCTTAGGCCCACTGTAGGAGGGGATAAGGTTTGAGGACATCTCAGGAACCTGAAAGTGCACAAGCCCGTGTGATCTGATGAAATCCATCCATGGGTCCTGAAGGAGCTGGCGAATGAAGTTGCTAAGCTATCGTCCATCTTATTTGAAAAAGCATTGCAGTCAGGTAAAGTTCCCAACAATTGGAAAAAGGGTAATATATCCCCCATTTTCAAAAAGGCAAAGCCAGAAGACCTGCAAAACTACAGACCAGTCAGCCTCACCTCTGTGCCAGGTAGGATCTTGGAGCAGATTCTCCTGGAAACCATGCTAGGGCGCATGGAAAACAAGGTGGCTGGTAGCAGAAAACATGGATTCGCTAAGGAGAAATCCTGCCTGACCAGTCTGGTGTCCTTCTACAGAACTGATGGATCGGGGCAAAAGAGTTGACATCATCTACCTGCACTTGTGCAAAGCATTTGACGCTGTCCTGCATGATATCTTTGTCTCTAAACTGGAGAGACATCAATTTGATAGATGGACCACTAGGTGGATAAGGAACTGGCTGGATGGCCGCACACAAAAAGTTGTGCTCAATGGCTCAATGTCCAGCTGGAGACCAGAAATGAGCGGTGTCCCTTAGGGGTTAGTGTCAGGACCAGCCCTGTTTAATATCTTTGTTAGCAACATGGACCGTGAGATTGATTGTGCCCTCAGCAAGTTTGCCAATGACACTAAGCTGTGTTATTCAGTTGATACACTGGAGGGAAGGGATGCCATGCTGAGGGACCATGACAGGCTTGAGAGTTGGGCCAATGCCAATCTCATGAAGACTAACAGTGTGAAGTGCAAGGTCCCACACCTAGGCTGGGGCAATCCCAGGCACAGCACTGGAAGAGGTTGCCCAAGGAATTTGTGAATGCCCTACCTCTAGCAGTGTTCAAGGCCAGGTTGGACAGAACCTTGGGCAACATGGTCTAATGTGGGGTGTCCCTGCCCATGGCAGGGGGGTTGGAACTAAATGATCTTAAGCTCCTTTCCATCCATCCCTAACCATTCTATGATTCTGTGAAAAAAGAGTCACTCCCTTCCCTTTAATAAATTACATATGTTTGGCTATTATTTCCTGTTTTAGCTTGTTAGGTGTACATGGTTCCCCTGACAAACACATGGTCCTAGCCTTCTTCTGTTTAATACTGTTAAAGAGCATACACTACCAAACTTAAATGGTTACATTTAAATAGATGGGTCTCTAAGTGGTATATATCATCTATAAACAAAATTTAATGTATATGGACATATACATTTATTTATATCTTTATATATTTATATTTACCCTTACATTTATATTTATATATAGTGTGTATATATATGTGTAGGCACGCATAGTTTGCATCTGTGTGTGCTATTCATAAAGGAAAACAAGCTCTTTGAAATACAAGCCTTACAAATTATCTCGAAGCAGGTATTCATCAGTGTTTTCAGACACTGTTAAGTTGCACTGCTTTTACACACATGTACTTCAGGTGTTCGTTAACAACACAAAACAGATAATTCCTGCAGGACCCACTCCACCTTCTCTCACTCCCCTCTTAGGTTTCTTCTGCCACCATGACATAGGTTTTTCCAGTTCAAATAAAAATTAAAAAAAACCCTTCCTAACATAGAGGCATATGAAATGCAGTTTGCGTATTTATGGTTATTCAATATTAATTCCACTGAGTCATAAAATAAATAATTATTAATGGGAGAAAACGAGCCTAAGCTCCTTAAATGCCTCTAAAATCCAGTGAATTTTGATGTGCTCCCTTAGATTTCACTGGGCATTTCAAGTGTACATGGTGTCCTTCTCAGCTGTAAACTTTTACATAACTGTTCCCTAGAATCAACAATTTATTTGCAATGTAAAGTACAAGAAGTACAGAAAACTTACAAAATTTTAGATTTTTTAAAAGATTTTTTTAAATCTACTTTTAAAAATAACAATAATGACTTAAAAAAAATCAGGGAGAAGAGATATAGCTTCAAAATCTTATGCCAGGTGTTTACTTGCATGGCACAGCACAATATTCCAGTCTTAGGTAACTTCCATATATTGTTTATGCAAGTTTTGCCAATTTTATTACTCAAAGCTAGGGAAAAAAACAAGCAAACAAACAAAAAAGAAAAACGAAAAACAAGCAAACAAAAGAAAACAACCCCAATATGATTGATGTCCAACCCATGCCATCAAATAGGATGCACAGATTCTGTAGTTTGTCACAAAGGACTCAAGTCATTCCCATCCCTCTTCCAAGTAGTGGCAAATATAACTCTTGGTTTAACATGAGGTGTCTACTCTCTCTGCTCATCTCATAGGTAGCAGACTCAGAATAAACAAAGCTGATTACAAACAAATGATAAATGTCACCCTGACATTCTCTTTTGTTTATAGTCTGGATAAACAGTGATATGACACTGAGGGGTTAGTTTTACAGTTCTGTTTGTGGGCAGCTCATTATTATTAGTCATTTTCTCCCTTTGCTGTGATGGAGGATGATAAGACATGTACAAATCATATTATTTTTATTGTGTTTGCTATATTTTTAGTATGCATTTCCCAGACCAATATCCATAGCTATCGATCAAAAAGCTGGGAGAAAAAAAAATAAAAGAAGACATTATTTAAAGTAAAAAATTTGTAGACTAGAAATCTCTAATAAACTTTCATATCCAGGGATTAATTTCATCCCAACATTTTTTTTGTGTCTTCCCTCACTACAATTCCAGTTAAATCACATTTCCAGGGTTTAGGCAGAACTCGTACATGTTGACCATTATTAAGTATGTGCTATTTTACCTCATGCAAAAGGCTTCTGCTTCTAGAACTCTGATAAAAGTGTAGTCATTTCAGGAAAACAATGGTGTGCTGCATAGAACAATCTTAGTGAAATTTCATACAAAAATTTAAAACCCAAACTTCAATTACATTTGAAATCTTCTATGATTCTTAATCCAAAACTCAGATTAAAAGTCTGTTTTCCTTCCTTGTGTTGATAGAAAGGAAATGAAAAAAAATACAGCAATGGTACCTTGCATGACAGCTAGAGTGAAAGCAATAGCCCATATCCATGGGAACTTTTGGGAAGTTCCTTGCAAAGAAAGTTGATAAAATCTCCATCATATGGGATAGAGCTGGGGAAAAACCTGCTGCAGCATGCCTATTTTTCTTCCTACAGTTAATGTTTGTCTTTTCCTCTGATTTTTTTCTAGATCTTCTCTTTTTCCCTAGGAAGAATCAGAAAGAACAAAATGGAAACATCTGGAAAACAAATACCACAGGGGAAAAAAAAAAAAATCAGAATGATGTCTCAAATTTAAATTCTTCCTGAAGGGATTGTCATGTACTGTTAATAAGTTTAATATGTGATGCCAACAGTATTTGATAGGCATCTAATATTAAGTGTTGACTTTTTCTTTGTGTTCAAACCTAAAATTATTAAGAAGCAAGTTCTAGAAATTAAATCTTTAAAGCATTTAACTTGTCTGAAAATTGCATCCTGTCTATCACAGATTTGTTGAAGTAAATTTCATATTATCTAGGCGAACAGTGTCTTGGAGCATATCATAACATCAAGAGCTTTGGTGCCACTTTTGGTGGCATAAATAATATTTTAGTAGAGGAACTTAGTAGAGCTAAATGTACACTAATGGCTAAAAAATAAAAAACCTTTAGGTGATGTTATGAATATAAAGAATATAAGACAATTGTTTGTGAAATGATACCTTTAGTGAAGAAACTCTTTCAGCTTGAAAGAAATCTGATGGATGTTTTAAAATAATGTAGTGAAAATGAGATATTTGCTTTGGCAAAGCAGTGAAGGCAAAGCCAACATTTTGTTTTGTGCCTCAGGGGACTGAGTTACATCAGTCTCTGGAGACAGTAGTGCTCCAGAAGGAGAAATGTTTTACAGATGAGGAGCAGCTTAGCCATTAGGGAGAACAGCACTGCTGTCATATTGTTAATACACTTTTCTTTTTTGGAAAAAAAAAGAAGATAGTGGGAGGTGACAGCTGCTTAAGTAGCCTCAAATTAAAAACAATAGATACCAAAGTGACAGGAATGATGAACAAACCCATGGCAAATACAGACAGACAATAGATACAAGCACCAAACGACAGATATGCAGAAAATCTCTAGGAGATCTGGATGGATTTGTAGGTATGAACTCTGTCCTGTAACTCCTACTTCTGCAAGTAATGCCACTGTACCACTCTTCCGCCCTTTCTCTCTTTGCAAAGGTGTATTTTCCTTCTTTGAAAGGGTGTTCTGGTTGTAGCTGAGCACAGCAAGGCAGCCACAAGAGCAAACCCCTCTCCAAAGGTGAAAAGCTCCTGCTGCACCTTCACGGACAGAAATTGGCATTTCAAGAGCTAACACTCTACTGTGGGAGCATACATGGCAGGATCATGTGTTTGAAATTCCCTTTCATGTCAGTGAGGCTTAGGCATATCTGTAAAGACTGCCTTTGTTTATATCGGTTGCCTGACTTCTCCCAAGATCTGCTACAATCTGACACCTGAGGCACAAAATAAATACTGCTTTTCTGTACTCTTATTACCACATGGGAGAAAACTTTTCATTTTCTATAAATTCAGCTTGTAGTTAAATTGAAAAAGTTTCACCTCCAAGTGATACTGTCTGACCAAACTCTTTCCCCATTTTCCTTGCAGTCACACGAAAGGTGTTAACTTCCATTATGGATCAAGCTTGATTTACTTCAGCTTAACAATTTATTGCAAAACACTGTACAAAAAGCATTGCACAGCTCCTTACCTAGCATCTTAACCAAATTAACATAGATGGCATAGCACTACCTGAGACCTTAAGAAGTGTAGAAAAATATCCAATGTGCATATATCTTGCCAGCTTTCCACTTCTGAAGCATATTATGACTTACTTTTGTTTTACAGCAATTTCACTATCTGTCTCCAAAGTCTGCTTATTTATGCTTGCTAGTTTTTACGAGCATGCTCACAATCCTGTATTGCTTCCTCTAACGGTCTCCTCTCTATGTATATTTTACTATCTATGGGAAATGCAAAGATATCTGCCTTAGGACCTTTATGTTATTAATGTTAAGAAATTAGTTTCAAACAATGGAGGTAGATGAGAGAACACTTGTTTTAATCTCTATATTTAAAAATCAAAGTCTAAAGAATAGTGTAAGAAATTAAAAACAGGCAAAAAACATATCATTGCATTGGACAGCAAAAGCAGACATTAACTACTGTCACAGCACCTGGGCAATAATAAGATAGGCAAAACACAGAGCTTTACACAAATGCATTTCATAATTTTATCATAAAAATTAAAATTTTAAGCAAAGCTGAACTACAAATCTAAATGCCTTATAAAATACACAGACATTTACATATATTGCTTGTAAGAGGATTTTTTTTTTACTTATTTTTTCTTACATGAACAGATTAAAATAGCTAAACTATATTTTTGAATAAATAAATCATGACAAGCAGCAGTATCAGCAAGAGTTGCTTTATGTAATAATAGCACAAAACTTTCTGTTAGGGTTTGTTTATTGGCTTTTATATTAAAACTCAGAGAAATGGCTGATGCAGCAGACAGAATTTACAGCATAAACCACATGTTTCTCCACCCTCTCTCAGTAATGAGAAAAAGAAGCTGCCATAAACTATTTCAGATTTAGCTGGTGCATGTCAGAATTTGCAGCATTTCCTGGCCAGACTTACATTTGTTTATTTGTTGGGGTTGGGCAGGGGAGCCTTTTAAAAGTCATCTATGTGACAGGCTTTAACCTGAAACCCACTGGTCAAGGATAGCGTTTGCTGATCTGTTAAAACAGGTTTATTGATCTGTGTTTAGGCAGACAGGGAAGTGCACTCATTTAAGAGTTCTGAACACATTCTCATTAATAATCTTGTCCAAGTTTATTTTCTGAGACAGAGTTGCAGAGTCTAAATGGTCTGATCTTTCCCTGCCCCCACTTCTCCTGTATTCCTTCCCTAACTTATTTGTACAAAAAAATCTTTTGATATGTACTGTGCAGTGTAGTGTTGTATGTGTGTGTACATGCTTTTTTAAAACTGAGTGATATGCATGTTTTCTGCAACCATTATCAGCAAAGATTTACAATTTATTTTTTTTTTAATATTTGGAACTCCAAGATAAGTCATCCTAGAATGTACAGCCAACATTTCTAGTATATTCTTCCCCAAATATTTCCAGTTAAAAATTTTTTGAAGATTCAGAACATTCTCCAAAGCATATACATATATTTAACATAGCTACCTGAACCCTTTTTTTCCAGGTTATTTGATTTGTGGTTTTGTTGATATATTCCTGGCCAGCCTGAAAAAAGAATGTTACTACATTAAGACCAAGGATCTTTACTTACTTTACAATCTATGCAAGAGTCTTTCAAACACTGAATATTTCAGAGTATTTTGCAGCGAAGGTCAGAAACATTTTTTTTAATAGCACTTAGAATGGGGCTGGCTTTCAGCATTGAATAGTCCTAAGGAGAGCAGTAAAGAATGTGAAGTTGTGAATGCCTCATCGCTGGCAGTGTTCAAGGCCAAGTTGGACAGAGCCTTGGGTGGCATGATTTAGTGGGAGGTGTCCCTGCCCATGGCAGGGGGGGTTGGAACTAGATGATCTTAAGGTCCTTTTCAACCCTAACTATTCTATAATTCTATCATTCTATGATTCTATGGCATTTATGTAGCACCTGAGTTCTGAAAGACTTAAACGAGTCGCACTTACTATGTTTTGAAAAAGATAAATAGAAAGAAAGAAAACTTTTACACAATTTCTTCTTTAAAAAAAAAATAATTTAATACATTGTTCAAACAATAACATATAATAATGCAACAAAGACCCTATTTTCAATGAATCTTCTTTCAGTAAGATTGCAGTGAAAAGATCCTTTGCACATTCTTCTCATAAACAGCATCAATGTTTTCTGTCATTTTACAACGTTTCACAAAATCTACTGTGCCCGAGTCTTAGCTCATCCCCAGTTTTTGAGAACTCAGTCTCCCAATCCTCCATGCTAGTTCTCTTCACTCCCATTTACAGAGTTCTGTATTACAGGCTTTCTGACAAGATATTCTATGTATCAGTCTCCTTAACTTGTTTTGTTCTTCATCCACATTTCAAATAAATCACACCTCCTGCCAGACTCATGAGTTTTCTGTGCTGATCAGACTGTCGTATTCAGCTTGAAGTAAAAGTCACACATGCTTTTCCTCCTCTGAGAAATTCCTTCATGGACAGTAAATTTACCTGCTGGCCCCTTTCAAGTTCTTAAGCTTCAAAATAAATAACTATATAGTTACAACAGCTGTATTATATAAATAACAAAGCTGAGATTTTAACTTTAAGTGAACTGTTTCACATCAGTCAAAATAATAGTTGTTTTAATAAAAAAACTACTGATAAACTACTGATAAAAAAACCCTGCTGATAAAAAAACTACTGATTAAAAAAAACCTGATAAAACTCAATATTGTACACTGCAGATGCTACTAACTTGAGTGTAATAGAGTAATATCAATAAAGCGGATGTTTAGAGAAGAGTAAAAAGATAATAAGACTAAATGACAGATTCTAAGTATAGGAATAGATTCCCTCTTGCACCAGAATTGGAGTTGTTATCCCAAAATATGAATGCTAACTACATGTAAGCAATTTCTAAATTTTAAAAGTCATACAGTAGAATCATACAAATCAAGTCTTTAAAACAGTCTAAAACATGGAAATGAGTTGTGACACAGCAAGAACAACCTTAAAGATCATCTAATTCACCCACATCCCCCTCCATGGGTAGGGACAACTTCCACTAAACAAGGTTGCTCAAAGTCCAGACCAACCTGGCGAAAAAATAAAGGAATATTTTTTGAAGATAGTTGCTCTAAACTGTGACTGCATGACAAGTTTTTCTTTTTAAGAAAATACAAGTGCTCCCATTCCAACAAAAATATTATAATTTAAATTCTAAATTGAGTTCCATTAGGTCTCAGAATGGTCTCAATATAACCTACTAGTTGGTTAAGGTGAGGACCTTCACAGGCTGACACAAATCTTATGACAAATGTTATATGTATTAAACTCTTGGATATGTTGTTTTTTTTTTTTTTGGAAATAGCTATACAAGATGAGTTTAAAAAGACTTTTTCTCCTCTGCTTGAAAAAGCTACACTGGTTGGAGACATCAATGCGAATATCTGTTTAATGCATTCATAATTCCTTGCATTTGAATTTTAGTCCTCTACAATTACATTGCCATCAAGGACACTTGAATGAACATACCTTTTTTTTCTTTCCTCCATGTAAACTTTCCTCAAAGTTTCAAGTTTTTGTTTCAGGTCAGGGATATTACACACCTCATCTTCAGGAGCCATGTCAGAGATAAAGTACCAATAGTATGAAGAGAATCTGCTCAATGGCAAGAGGAAAATCAGTGAAAAGGAAAAACATTACAGCTCTATGAACATAGATCTAGATCAACTGTCAACTTATCTAGCAATTAAATTTATGAACATCTGATGTAGTCTTTTGGAAAATGCACCGCACTTTTTTGCTAATCAATGATATAGTTTGAGTGTGGTTTCATTACTGATTTTTCCACCCTCAAGGGTTTCTGTGCTGCAAAAGAAATGGGAGAAGAAACTATTGAACTATTATATTTGTAGGCTAAGTGAGATTATGGAGGAGAAAGAAAAGACCTAAAAATGTGTACATTAAAAATGCTTTCATCAAAAAGAATGTGTCTAAAACTGGACACTTTTTTCATAATTTTTGACAAATTCAGACATGAGGGAAAAAATACAGCAGAAAATGAGATTTCAACTTTAAGTGAACTGTTTTACATCACGCAAAAATACTTTGATAAAAAGGACAGGTTGTGAATATTTTTAATTTTAAATTTTTTTAATGCATGTCATGGTTTAAGCCGTAAATCACACAGGCGCTCACTCACTCCCGCCTTTTTCTCCCCCCCCCTCCAGGGGGAGCGGGGGGGGGCGGGGATGGGGGATGGGGGAAGAATCAAAGAAATGCAACTCCCATGGGTTGAGATAAGAACAGCCCAGTAATTAAGGTATAACACAAATCACTACTGCTACCATCAATAATAATAATGACCAGGGAAATACAAGGGAAGAAGATACAACTGCTCACCACTCAATGATCGAGCCATGAACTGAACTTCCGGGTTCCTGCCCCCAGTTTTTCCATCCTGGGCATGGTGTACTGTGGTATGGAATACCTCTTTGGTCAGTTTGGGTCAGGTGTCCTGTTTCTGCTTCCTCCCGGCTTCCTCTCCTCCCTGGCAGAACATGAGACTCAGAAAGTCCTTGGTCAGACCAAAACATTCTAAGCTGTAACTACAAACGTCAGTGTTATCAGCACTGTTCCCAGGCTGAAAGCTGAAACCACAGCGCTGCACTAGCTATTTCAAAGGAGAAAAATGACTGCTGCTGCTGAACCCATGAGAATGCAATAAAGTGACATCTTGAAAGGATGTTTTTAAAGGACAAACACTTGTTTAGCTTCTTATGTTATACTATTTTTTTTTTCAAAACAAGCCAGAAAATGAAAAGCTAATTTCATTAGCATTTTGAAAATACATGGATATTTCTGACTTCTGTGTTTTCAACTGAAAAAAAAAAAAAAAGGATTTTATAAGAAGAAAGGAAATTGCCATTTCATTTCACTTGTGCATTTTTTATAAATTTGATGTAATTTTTTGCCCATTTCATCTAAGAATCACTACCTAGGCTGAGTGAATGTAATGGCATGTTGCAGTCTTTATTATGATTTATAGAAATCCAAGAGTGAAGTCCCTAAAGTTTCTGAAGCAAATTCTCTCGAGTGTAGCAGTTCAGCTCTCAGGGTTACCTGCATTTGGCATTTTTGGCTCCACTTTCACTCTCATTTTATCAAAGCTTATAACTACTCCTGGAGTTCTAAACTCTAAAGGTTTACAGTTCTTTTTTGATGCCGCACAGCAGAAAACTTCTGTAACAGTTGAACGGTTTCTCTCTTGGGGTTTTTTGGTTTGGTGTTTGTTTCTTGTTTTGTTTTTTTTTTTTTTGTTTTTTTTTTTTTTGTCTCCAGCAACAGGCAGACTAGGGCAGGCAATAGTGCAAGAGTCCAATTTTTTCAGTTTTCTATTATCTGTAAGCCAGCTGACACTGCAAACTTATAACAGAAGTAATCCTGAAAGAGAAAGGAATCATCCAGGCATGCTATTGCAAGACTAAAATCTGTAAAAGTCTTTTTCTTCCTATACTTTCGTATCTTGCATTCTTTCAGAAGAGCAAACAAATTACTATTTTCTACTGCTATAGCTATTCTTAGGAGAAACACTATTAGGTTCTAATCTATTCCTCCATGCTTGTGGGTTTGCTGATGATGCAAAGAATGGCTATATTAGGTGCTGGTTTTAGTGTTATAATTTAAAATTATTCATTGTTAACTCATCAATATTAGAAAGAATTAGAGCAACCAGAAGTTATATTTGACAACGGAATATAATGCGTATTTGTCTCAGATAAAATGACAACAACTGTAAAAGTTACCTTAGGAAAAAGTTTTGCTCTTCATTGACTCTCTGATTTACTTTTTCTGAAGTAGGGTTTCATCTATCAGATTTCACTGATATATAACAGCGATTTCAGCTTAGCACTCTGGGAAATTCTCTATCTTAGCAGGGAAGGGTGAATTTTCAATACAGACAATGCTATCAGGGGTCACCTATCTTCTTACAAATTCTGGTTACAATTTTCGATCTTTCTCTGCTCTCATGGGTTTTTTCCAGATATGAAGAATGTTATCAAATAAGCAGATCACAATCAGTAACTTCTACTTTTCTAAAGGGACCAATTTGTTAATTCAAATGTACTGTTCTCTTTATCTAATGTCCTGGTTTTTAACCTTCTCTTTCCATCTTCCTCCGAGTGCACCCAGCTGCAACCTGAAGCTTAGGTTTCAGACAACCCAGAGGCATAAGTGCAGGAGATTAACGGACAACAAGCAGACTAATGTAATCAAGGTGTTGACAATTTATTGTAATAAACATGTTGCCTTTTATAGAGTGTTTCAAGATACTAGAACTTTCAGCAACATCTGATTGGTTAAAGTTTCTTAGTCAAATCTTAGTGACAGTTTCATGATTGGTTAACTATTCGATCACTGTCAAATAACTGTCTGGATTGCTCACATGACCATATTCATTTAGGTACAGCTCCACAAATCCCCCTTCTTGTTTTTTAGCAATCCAGACCCAATTCACAGCTTGAGACAGTATGCCAATAATACACTTCCATAAACAACAAAAAATCAAAACAAGAACAATCAATACTATTATAATTGTTAAACCTTGTTTGATTAACGCTCTCAGCCAACCACTAATACCCCAACCTTGTAGTAATCTCTGAAATCAGTCCCATTCTGAGAGTACTTGCAACTTTTGCACTCCATCTTTCAAAATTTGAATACTCTTACGTACAGATTCAGAGTGATCAGAAAGGTTCATTGTTATGGGTTCGGCTTCCCCCCCTGCCCCCCCCCCCCCCCCCCCCCCCCGACAGAGTCTCATGTTACGCCGGGAAAGAGAGAAAAGCTGGGGGAGGGAAGACAGGGCGCATGACCCAGGCTGACCAATGAGGTTATTCCATACCACAGCACATCATGCCCAGGAGGTAGGATTCGGGGGGGGCGGGGCTCTCATGGCACACGATGAGGGGAGTGCTGCGTGGTTTCTCTCGCGCCACGCAGTCGCTGGAGCGGCGCGCGGTCAGGGGAGAGGAGCGCGGTCTCTCGGCTCGGTTGGGCGGTGAAACGGTTGTATCCTTTCCCTTTATATTTACTTTGTCATTACTATTGGTGGTGGTGGTGGCAGTAGTGATTTGTATTGTATCTTAGTTACTGGACTGCTCTTATCTCAATCCGTGGGAGTTACATTTTCTTTGGTTCTTCTCCCCATTTCCCCCCATCGGAGTGGGGGGGGAGGGGAGGGGGAAGGAGGGAGAAGGGAAATTTATGGCTTAAACCACCACATTCATACAACACATTCCCTCAAAATCTTCACAGCCATGACCTTGGGCTAACAATAAAAAAATCAATTGCTGCCCTATTCTGTAGAGTAGCATGTCTTATGCTGCCTACATCTAATAAAAGACCACTTAAAGCCTCAGAGGTAGCATTAGTTTGCTTTGCAAGCCAGCATCCTAGTTTATTTAAAGTAGTTAATGCTCAAGCAGTTCCAACTGAAGGAACAAAACTCTCGAAGAATCTCTCTGCTG
This sequence comes from Myiopsitta monachus, assembly GCA_017639245.1. Classification (NCBI taxonomy): domain Eukaryota; kingdom Metazoa; phylum Chordata; class Aves; order Psittaciformes; family Psittacidae; genus Myiopsitta; species Myiopsitta monachus. The sequence continues at coordinate 60,224,023 of CM029941.1, forward strand.
TATTCTAAAATCCAGTGTTGTCATCACAGGAACTGGTAAAAGCATGCAAACTTCTTTTTTCACGGCGATTGTATTTGTGCCTGATTTGTAAAATTTGTGATTGATTTGGTATCAGTAAGGTTAGTCGTCTCAGGCTACATGCCCCCCCCTTTTATATGAGAAGGAATCCCTGGCCAGGCACGATCTCCACAAATTAAGAAATGACCATTAAGCAAGCACATGGGCTGATTAATAGCGTTAGATATGTTATGGGGGGTATAATTGCACCAAAAGCTGTGGTTATTATATATCAGCAGGGTGGTGTTAGCCCGCCACGCCCATGACTGATTCTGCCCAGTATAATAGAAATATAAACAATAATCCATTTTTACATATCCTAACAATTCTAGCTCCTGTGGTTCCAAAGAACTCTTTAGAAGATAAGGTATCCAGCCATCCCAGGTGTCTACCTTTCTTGTGCCTTGTGCCATGGCCTGCTGAGCTGCTGGAATAGGCCAATCATCTATAGTCACACCCACTAAACAAGAATTGAATGGGTTTTCCGGGGGTGATGCTGCTATACACAGGGAATCTTGACCTGTAACTTTTCCCAACGTAATCCAAACATTAGTCTTTGGTTGATTCGGGATCCATGTTTCCCCAATAGCTAGAGTCCACATGATGATTATCAAGGTGGTCGGCCTGACTGGTCCACGTACTCTTCCCATGGTTTGACCCATCATGCAGGTACCCATCGAAGGCCTTCACCTGTAAACAAACACATATATCCTCTGCCAGTCATTTTTACTTCAGCTGGTCCCTTACATTCACCTGATTTTAAATCTTCATATTGTACCGGGACTTTTTCATTATTTTTATCAATGCCAGACTTAAACACGCTACTATGAATTATCATTGGAGGATCATCCCTGTCACCTGCAAGCCGCAGATAATTCAATGCATATAATGCTTTGGCTAAGCGTTAGGCTGGGGCCTGACCAATTTCCCCTTCTTTTTGTTTTAGAAGGAGGGATTTGAGGGTCTGATGAGCACGCTCAATGATAGCTTGACCAGTAGGGGAATGTGGAATTCCGGTAATGTGCTGAATTCCCCATTTGAGACAAAACACAGTAAAGGAATGTGAGATATATGCAGGTCCATTGTCTGTTTTAATCTTTAGGGGTACCCCCAAGATTGCAAAACATGCATATAAATGCTTACTGACATGTTTGGTAGTTTCTCCAATTTGGACTGTAGCCCATACTACCATAGAATATGTATCCACAGCAACATGGACATATTTAAGTCGGCCAAATTCTGGAATGTAGGTCAAATCCATCTGCCATAGTTGAAGAGGATGAAGGCCTCTGGGGCTGATGCCAAGGCCAAGGCCTAAGCCAATTTGTTGGCATGATGGGCAGGATTTCACAATGCCCTGTGCATCACTAAGAGGAATCTTAAACTGTCCGGTCAACATTTTTGCAGACTGGTGGAAAAAGTCACAAGAGAGTCATGCTTGTTCAAAGGTATTAATTTGTGGTCCCGCCCATGCAGGTGTGACAAGGTGGTCAGCCCTGTTATTGCCAATAGCAAGACCAACATTAATTTGATGGCTGTGGATATGTGTAATGAAATAAGGTTTTGAACGGGAATTCAAAGTTTGTAACAACTGCTGTAAAAGGGTAAACAGAAGTGCGTTAGTAATTTCCCTTAACATAGAACACTCTATACATCTGACAACACCAACAACATAATGAGAGTCTGAAACAATATTGAGGGGTTGATGCATCCAATGTTGTAAGGTCCACATTACGGCTTTGAGCTCCAAAGTTTGAAGAGAGTCCAATGGATCAGCAAAATTAAAATGTTCAGTCCATTGTCCATCACTGTGGCATGTTGCAACTGCTCGTCTGGATTTCTTACCAGCATCAGTAAAGACTGTTGGACCTACCACAGGTGTCTCAGAGAGTTTTGACACACCAATAAACTCCTGATCAGATAAGATAGTTAAAAATTTGTGTGCAGGAAATTTGTTAGTAATTTGTCCAGGAAAATCAGCAACTGCAGTCTGCATTTCAACTGATATCTGAAATAGCCATTCTAAAAATTCCTGTACTACTGGCAAGAAGACAGTGTGGGGCTCCTGTCCACTGATTTCCAAAATGCATCTTCTACCCTTGATAATCAACTAAGCAAACAATTCAGCTCTTGTCAGAATAGTCTTTTTAGGCTGAAACGGTAGAAATATCCATTCTAGAATGTGTAATGGATTGTTGGGATCCAAGTCAAGTGATTGCATGATAATTGCAAGAGGATGGTCACAAGATTTCCCTGAATTGATTAACATAAGCATAATAGGATGATCCAAGACATCTGCATGAGTTTGTGTCAACCTTTGTGATATGTGTTGGAGTGCCTGAGTTTGTTCTGTATTTAATTGCCTTTTGGTATCAGCTGATAAGGATTTTCCTGAAAGCTTCAGCAGGGGTGCTAAATCATCACTGGTGATTCCACATAGGGTTCTTACCCACTGGGTGTCATCAACCAGTTTCTGAACATCTGTTAAGGTTTCGATGCTCGTGTTGAGTCGCACTTTCTGGGGGTGCACTGTCCCTTTAGTTATGGTCCATCCTAAATAATGCCATGGTGGTTGTTGAATCTTTTCTGTTGCAATTTTTAGCTCCTGTTGTTCAAGCGTAGCTGTTATTTCAGACAGTAATGTTTGATTATCCAAGGAATCTCTGGCTATTGATACATCATCCATGTAATGATAATTATAATATAATATAATATATAATATATATACTATACTATACTATACTATAATATAATATAATGATATATCATCCATGTAATGATATATCAATAGACGAGGAAATCTCTGTCGAATTGGCTGTAGTGTCCATGCTACAAGCATTCGGCACACAGTTGGTGAATTTTTCATACCTTGGGGCAAGACAATTCAATGGTAACATTTTGCTGGTTCGACCTTATTTATAGATGGAGCAGAAAAGGCAAATTTCTCTATGTCTGGGTGCAATGGGATGGTAAAGAAACAATCTTTTAAATCAATGATTAAGAAGTCCCAATTGTGAGGTAATATGACTGGAGAAGGTAGTCCTGGTTGCAATGCTCCCATATCATGCATAACATCATTAATTGCACATAAATCGTGTAACACTCGTCACTTCCCACTCTTTTTTGGTATAGTAAATATGGGAGTATTCCAAGGACTAGTTGAAGGTACAATGTGTCCTGTTTTGAGTTGTGCATGTACAAGCTCCTGAACCTTGTGTAGCCGATCTTGCTTTAGCTGCCATTGATCAACCCAGACAGGCTTTTCAGTTTTTTAAGAGAGTTTTAAGATCGGCTTTGTATCAACAGCCACTGCCAAAAAGGGTGAGTTATTAACTGAGCTTCCATTTGACTCAATAAATCTCGACTGATTAGGACAATTGGTACCTGGAGGACATATGGTCATGTAGACACAACTGACCCATCACAAAATTTGAAAGTTAGCAAATATTGACTGATTTTTGTTAACTGAATTCCTCCAATACCACATACTCCGGCCTGCGCATTGACGAGTGGCCATGTGGTGGGCAAACGGCACACAGGCAGAATAGTTATATCTGCTCCTGTATCTACCAACATTTTTAAAGTGAGTGTTTCTCCTAAGTGGTTAATGATTTTGATTGGTTCTTCTGGCTTGTGTTTTTGGATATCTAGTGCAAGCATAACGTTTGGAGTGCCTGTGGAGCCAAATCCGTTGTCTCCTCGTATGGTAGTACTGGAGTGTGGCACCTTGGCAAGAAATGGAATTAACTGAGCAATTTTACTGCCAGCTAGAATTGAAACAGGTGGTGTTAAAGTATAGATCATTATTCGAATTATACCTGTATAGTCCAAATCAATAAGCCCTGGTAAAACAAAAATACCTTGTTGCGAAGTTGATGATCGACCTAGTAATAATGCACTCAGTCCGTAACCTAGAGGCCCTTTTAGAGTGGAATCAATAACTTCTACAGCTTGATCAGTCAGAGTGACCTCTATTGCTGTGGTCAGGTCCACTCTGGCACTCCCTGCAGTGGCGGAGCAGCAGCTGTCCAAGCACCCTGTTTCTGTCCCCGTATTTGTGTAATCACACGTGAGGAACTCGCGCTCTGTCAGAAGTTTCCCTTACGTCTACATTCTTGAGTAGTGTGGTTATTTTTCTGACAGTTATCACACCACTTTTGTACAGATTCTGAGCCATAATTTGATGGATTTTTAGGAGATATGTGACATTGTGATTTAAAGTGGCCATTTTTCCACAATTGAAACATTTTGGTTTGCGTCTGGAACCTTTTTATGGTTTTTTTTGATTGAACCAAAGGGCGCACTGCAGCTCCTACCGCCGCAGCAATGTATGCAGCCTTTTCTTGATCTAGCATTCGCTCAGCAGCCTCTAACAGTTGAGTCGTATTGGTGCCTTTTCGTAAGGAACACAGTGCTCTTTTGGTTTTCTCATTAGCATTTTCATATGCCAGCATGTCAAAAAAGTTTACTTTTGAATTCTCATAGAGATCAGGATATGCCATTATGGCAGAGTGCAATCAATCAACAAACTTTGTAAATGGTTCCGTATTACCCTGTTTAATGTTAGTAAAAGAAGGTGAAACATGGGTAGGATCTGGGACTGATTGAAATGTTTTAAACGCTAGTTCTTGAGATAGTTGTAAGACTTCTGATTGGAATTGCACCTGCCAATTTTCACTGTCATAAGGACCACTTCCCATTAACATTTGTGTTTGAATCCCATGCAGTGGGTCTGTAGCCTGACGGGGTGTAGCAGCAGCACTGTCACATAACATGAACCATTTATGATAAAAGTGTAACTGTTGTGAGGGTGTCAGTAACATACTGACTACCATCTTCGTATTATACGGAGTTAATAACTGTGACATAAAAAGATGTTGCAAGACTGATTGAGTATATGAGTATTTTAACCCATACTGACTAACTGCGCTTTTTGCCTCCTTTAACATTTTCCAATCCAACGCCTCCCATTGCCTTATCCCTGTTTGATCAGGAAAAACTGGAAGGGCCATAGGATGATCTTTAGAGATAAAATGATCATCAACAATAGCACCTCTTATAACTCCCTTCCATCTGGTTACCGGATCCCCGAACCCACCTCCCCCCACATTTGCTATGGGATTGGCAGTATAGCCAGGTGGGGAAAAGGTGGATACAGAGGGGAATAAAGGACTAGAAGCCATAGCTGTTTGAGTTTGAGCTTCCAGTTTCTGGAGTCTAGAGATCAAATCTTGCAAGTCTGTTCTGTCCAAAGCGGTGTGGTCTTCCTCCTTTTCTTTTGGAGTAGAGGGAGATGACGGTAGCAACGGTGGGTAAAGAGACAATTCTGGTGGAGGCGACGGTGGGGTGGACGATTCAGCTCCATTATTGCCATCATCCACAGGAGGAAGCAATAATGGTTGCTGTTGTGGTGAGGGTTGTTTCTCTTTCGGAAGAAACGACCCCTCCGCCTCTTGAGGCACTATCGGCACTGGTGGGTGCGGCACCTCCGGCGAGATAGTGACAATTCACGATGTTGGGGGCAAAGGGATCTTTGGATCTTCAAAAAGTAGTCTTGATGTGGAGTCCGAAGCACTCTCGGGTGCTAACGCAGCAAAGGCAGAGGCAGCTGCAACCCGTTCACCTTTCATCTCTGCTAAAGTTTCACGAATAAGTTGCCACAGGGTTGCTAAGCGTTTTGCTTCTTTGGAACCTTTGCTAACGTCTTCTCACATAGCATGTCCCATAACATCCCATGTGTTTACTGAAAAAAACAGTGCTGATGCTGGGTAATAAGTTTCTACCTTTAGCCCACAGCAACATCTGTTTAAGCATATCAGCATCATAACGAATACCTCTCTTAGAGAGCATATGTTGGAGGAGCTTAACTACTGCCTCTTCCTTTGAGAGTGTAGACCCCATCTCCTCCCTGATCACTCACCTGATCAGGGTGAGATTCCATCACAGCAAGCTTTCAGCTTTTTCAGCTCAGCAAGGCTCTACTTCTTGGGGGCAGCAAGGATTCCCTTCTTGCTGTTTCTTCTTCTTGCTGGGGCAGCAAGGATCTTCAGTTGGCTTTCCTGCACCCCTCCTATTCCAGTCATCTTCAAAGCTCCCGAAGGCGATGACAAGAGGGTCCCTGTTCGGGCGCCATCTGCAGGAGATTAACGGACAACATGCAGACTAATGTAATCAAGGTGTTGACAATTTATTGTAACAAACGTGTCACCTTTTATAGAGTGTTTTAAGATACTAGAACTTTCGGCAGCATCTGATTGGTTAGTGTTTCTTAGTCAAACCTTAGTAACAGTTTCATGATTGGTTAACTACTCAATGGTTGTGAAATAACTGCCTGGATTGCTCACATGACCCTGTTCATTTAGGTAGAGCTCCACACATAAGCATAGCTCAGACTTCTGCATTCAGACCCTCACAAGATAGAGAATAGATAACAACAAGAAGACTTAAGCAAACGAGTATCCACTTAAATAGACAAAAGTTCTGGTAATAAAACCCAAGGGCATTAATGACAGCAATCATCAGGCCACAACCTCTGCTGCCCCAGGGTACATGTGGCTTTACCACTTGTCCACAGATGACACCCACACTGGACATCTTCGATGTTGTGTGAGAGCACAGCATATCCACCTTATGTATTCTTGGTCCTGTCTAACACAGAAGTCAGGAGCTCGCTTCAGAGTTCAGCGGTTTATGTCAATGAGAAATTAGGATCATGTTTCATAGTGCCTTACTGAAACACATGCACAATGAGCACACTCATAGGTACCTGGACCTATCTGTGTGCAAGCATGTAAATCAAAACCACTTATGGAAGAGTATCTAAAATTCTGAAAGAGAAAAAAAAAACAATTGCACAGAAAATTAGACACCACAGTTCCACCAGTTTCATTTAAGAAAGGTGTGCAAGTCTTGAGCTTCAATCCTGAACATGGAGCAGTCACAAAGCTTGTAATTAGAAATGAGAAAAATCACTGGCTTGTGGCTTTTTTTTTTTTTTTTTTTTTTTTTTTTTTGGAAGGCAAGAATACTGGGTTTCTTTTTCTGCTTTGTGTCAGTTCTTCTGCTGGTATTTGGATAAAGTTGTTCATTTCTACTGTAGCATAACATTTACCTAAAATTCTTGGGGTTTTTTTTTTACCAGCAAGGTCATCCTTGCTGGTAAACTGATGATTTAAATTTACTAGGCAGCCATGTAATACAGACAAATAATTTGGTATTATAAAGATTGTTATAAAATGTGCAAGAAAATCAATAAATGCCTATAGTCCTAACTTTTGGAATAACTGCTACTAGTATAAGGCTCCCTGGGTTTGTAGAATACAATTTAATCACTCAATAGAACTTCAACCATTTTTATCTCTCGTTTATCAAACTTGCAAGAATGATGTAAGTTGTAATTACTTGTATTGTTCATCTAGAGTATTAAAAAAAATAATTATCTCAGTGTTATGATAAACATGCATGATTTCACAGACTAGCTCAAGGACGTGCCTGTATAAGAACCAGTAAAAAAACTGGCTAAAATGTCTTCTGTTTACATTTCACATAGAAAACAACTTAAGCATGGATGACATCACAAAAAATTGAGCATGTGAACAAACATTAACACATGCTGTCCTTCAGAGTTTTTAGCACTGACTCAGTAAACATGTAAACCTGTTTTCCTGGAAGTCTTACTGATTTTCAACAGAAAAATAAGACAGATTTTTCCTCTCAGCAAAGGCTATAGATAATAAAAAAGAATACTTGCAAAAAAAAACAAACAAACAAACAAACAAACAAAAAAAAGAAACAAACAAAAACCACAACACTACACCAGAATTAAACCATTCTGTGCTTCTTTACAATGGGCAGACAGGCCTTAGTCCAGCAGCTCAGTCCAGCCTGCTAGACCACACAACAATCTTCCAGCATTGCTCATGAATTTCAATCACAAGTGCAGCAAAGAGGCCAAGAGGCAGCTGGGTCAACAGGACATCTAGGACATCTACATTGCCAGAAGGCAGGAAGGCTTCTGCACAAGTGTCCCAGACCCTCCACCTCCACAGAGGGGACTCCTGCCATCAGCATGGGCATCTCCTGCGAGAGGTTAGGAAATGTTCATCCATTCAACTCAGAAATCTCCTAGTTTGCTTGTGCCTTGCTTTCTTGTCTCTCTAGCAGACACCAGGGTAGTTAAAGTTCCATGTGCCTGTGATTGTGAAGTTTCCTCTAGCTGTCTGAAGACGGCATCATCTGCTTTTCATTCATGATGAGGCAGTCCCTTGCAGACTGCCCCTACAATGTCACCCATGTTTGTCTTGCTGCCAGTCCTGACTTATAAGCTCTCAGCTGTCTCATTATCCACTCTAGGCAGAGCTCCATACATACTGGCTGTTCTCACATCAGTTGGAATAACTCCTCCTCCTCAAGATCTTGGCCGGTCCTTACTGAAAAGACTGGACCTTACCATCAGCAGCACTCCAGTTTCATGGTCTATCCCACTATATCTCCATGAACCTAATGAGGCTGTAGCTCTGCAGCCACATGTAAACCGCTAATTTGTCCTGTTTGCTCCCCATACTGCATGTGTCAGACTATAGATCCAATTGTGCCAATTTCCCAGAAAAGGTGTGAAAGTTTCCTTGATAATACTGTTCTGTAGGCAGTTTTTAGTCATTTGCATGCATATGCTTAGGGTTGGCTCCTTACAGTGCTCTTTTATTGTTTACAAAATCTCTTGGGTCTACAGCACTGCACAAGTTTGCTTGCCAGCCCAGGCCATCACTTCTCCCTTCTCTCATGATTTCTAGTTTAAAGATCTCCCTGCCAAGTTGTCCATCCTGGTGGCAAAGATGATTTTGCCCAACCTGATCAGATGAACGCAGTGCCTTCTGGCAGTCCTCTGTTCTCAAAAAAATATCCAATAGTCACAAAGCCCAAACCTTCTTCTGAGCCCCAGATTTGCAACCACTTGTTGTCCTTCAAGACACATCTACTCCTCTTCAGGTCCTTTCATGTGAGAAGGCCAGGGCTGAGGAGACATCCTCTGGGCCCCTGTGCTCTTGGCTGTCACTCCCTGATCCATGTAGTTGCTGCTGGAACACTCCATATATCCTTGGCAGCATCACTGTTGGCCATGAGGGAGAATGTAGATGGTAGTAATCCAAGGGCTGGATAAGTACTAGCAGTTTTTCCACAATGTCCAACGCCCATCAGGGATGTTCCACTCCATTGCAGGTCAGATCAGAGTATGGGGCACCCACCCCTAATGCATGGAGGCTCTACACACACTCCTCACTCCCTCTTAGCGCAGCTGCTGGGTTCAGCCTGTGCTGGCTTGCCAGCTTCTGAATCCATGCAGAAAAACAACAGTGGCATCACAGTCTCTCAGATTCTTGCCTAACACTTTATTCATGTGATCATAATGCTTTGAAAATATCAACCCCAGTAATACTTTGGAAACTTTTGGGCTCTGCAGCATAATGGCACAATGAGATTTTGATTAAAAAAAAAAAATCAAAACCAAGAACAACAACAAACAGCAAACCAACAAAACTCAAAACAGAAGAGCAAACAAAAAAAAATCACACAATAAAATATATGAATGCTTTTGTTGATTTTGGAAGTCAGTGATTAATTTCCCCTATTGAGAGAAAATCTAGTAACAAGTAATGATTTCCTAGCTTTACTCTTTTTATAATATCCAGCTTTATAAGGTGAAATTAGTAGTTTGACTATCAGTTGTCAAGATAACTCTTGCTACAGAACTTAAAAAACCTTTTTACACAGAGATTTTATACCATGCTTGTGAAGAAAAACAAAGAAAATAGAAAGTGATCTCTAGGAGGCACAAGGCAAGTTAGGATGGAAATATAAGAAGAAATGTTTCATTGGCTACACTGTGTCTCAGAGGCTGCCAGAAATCGACAACTATTCTTCTGTGGTATAATCACTTCTAAGACTCCCCTGGCATGTTCTAGATTTCATCCACAGAACAAATCACTCTCACAGAATATCATCTCTTCTTGGAAACCACGCCTTAAAAAAAAAACATTTACACTAGCCCAAATAAACTCTGAATGAGAGCATTAATTCATGAGACAACCTGCAGTTATATCCTACCTACTGTTTTGTTGTGTTGCATGAAATTATATTGCTTTAATAGACAAGTTCATGTGAAAAGCATGGGACAGTCTGTGTATTTTTCTGAAAGAAAATAATAATAAAAGAAAAAAACAAACAAAAAACCCATGAACAATCACCAACAAACCTTCTCTATCAAAACTTTTCTCTTCCCCCCCCCTAAAAAAAAATGAATTAGTTCAGACGGAAAACCACCATTTTTTTTCTTTATGTAACACTTCAACTACTTCTGCCTCCAGTTCCAAAGAGACCAATTAAAGAGGCAAGAGAAATACTTGAATTTGTACTTTACTCCAGTTCTTATCTTTAGGACTATGTCTGTATATACACAACCAAAATCCTCATCCAATGGACTCTTGTGGAAGAAAAACAGTAGGTTAAAGTCACTTTATGCTCAAATCCTCTGGAGCTGAAGGGATTTAACTTTTAACATGACCGCAGACTGCCAATGGAAAAGTGCACACCGTACAACACAGTTCTGTGTAGTGATCTTAAGGCCATTTCATCATGAGCTTAAATACAAGAGGTCCTCCAGTTCCGCTGCCATCATGTTCCTCCCATATGTGAACTTGCTGAGAAACAAGCAGACTGAGAAGCTGTGCACATCACACAGGCAGAGGCAAGTTCTGGTTTTGATAGCTCATTGAGATCTGCCTCATGAATCTGCATTGTGCATATTTTCCCCTCCTTTGACTATTTTAGAATACACTGTCCTTTTCTCTTGATGGTACATTGCTTATGTCAGCAGGTCCCAAATTAAGCTAAAAGACCCTGGTAGGAAAGTTGCAGTAGTCACCATCTTGCCATTTTGACCACTGTGAAAGCATGTCACATTAATCAACTGAAGGTCTATCAGAAGAATCACTTTTTGGTTTTCAGAAAAGCTTTGTTTCAAATTTGAGAAATTCTGAGTATTAAAGAATCCGTAAGGATTATCAGGAGCTGGAGCACCTCCTGTATGAAGACAGGCTGAGAAAGTCGGGGCTGTTCAGCCTGGAGGAGAGAAGGCTGCATGGAGACCTCAGAGCAGCCTTCCAGTATCTGAAGGGGACCTATAAGGATGCTGAGGAGGGACTCTTCATTAGGGACTGTAGTGATAGGACAAGGGGTAATGGGTTCAAACTTAAACAGGGGAAGTTTAGATTGGATATGAGGAAGAAATTCTTTACTGCAAGTGTGGTGAGACACTGGAATGGGTTGCCCAGGGAAGCTGCGAATGCTTCATCCCTGGCGATGTTCAAGGCCAAGTTGGACAGAGCCTTGGGTGGCATGGTTTAGTGAGAGGTGTCCCTGGCCATGGCAGTGGAGTTGGAACTAGATGATCTTAATGTCCTTTCCAGCCCTAACTATTCTATGATTCTGAAGCTACTTTCATAAGAGACATAAGATGACAATTTTTCTCAGATTATATGCAAATTTCATTCATATTATTTTATCATGAATGTGTGTGTGTATCGTGGGAAAGGAGAAAAGAGAGAAAGCTATATATTACATAGAAGGTTGTGCAAAACAGAAAAGACTAAACTCTGCCTCAGTCTCAAACTAAGAAGTCAAATTATTGTCTAGAAAATAGAGATTGATGTTGAAGTAACATTGTAAGATTGTTAGAATGCTTTTTGCTGTTATCTTTTCTGAGACTGTATTGGTAAACTAACTCCATGTAGCACATACAAATATTATCTGAATTCATTATTTACTCCTACGAACATGCAACTTTTTATAATTGTACCTGTCACGTAGCTGATTGTCACAGTTCAAAAGTTGCAAGTATGCGTGCAATGGGTCATGAGTTGTTCATTCTGCATCACAAAGAGTTTTGTCTTTACTGCACAAGGAGTAAAGAAAATAAGGCAATTAATTAAATCAGGGCATAGCACCACCCCAGTACAAAACACAAAACAATCTGTAAAATGAAGTTGAGAACCACACACTCGTCAATAATACTGTCATTGCATGTGAACATTAAAATGCTTAGCATGAGCACAGGACTGTTTAGTGGCCACTGTTAAGATCTTGCTTCCTCTATTTCCTCTAGAACTGTCTGTTCAGATAACGGAGGAAAACATTCCACTATTTTGAATATAATATCAATTTGCTGTTCTATTATTGTTTCCTATTGCCATATCACCAGGTGGCAGTGTAAAATACAAATCATGGTGTATGTTTCACTCTTAGCATCTCTAACAAATCCCATTCATTGGATGGACTAACTCTGCACCTACGCTTTTTTCTGCCCTTTTATCTATATACATAGACAACTATCGACCATGTTCAAATGGTGAACTCATCTCAGGAAGCCCAAAACCTACAATCTTACAAAACTTGAGCTACTGTTTAACACAGGAATCAATTTGTTTCATGTTGATCAGCCTGATTAGCTATTCATGAGCCAGCTAGCAAAGTACCTCTAAACTTATGACTCTCTGGGCCAAAGGCATTCTGTAATTCACTATTGCTTCTATTCTTGCAGCACAGACATAGATAGAGTTTACTATCCAGACATGAAATCTTGAGAAAGCAAGCAGCTATTTTGAAAGTGTGAGACAGATATGAGAGGAATGCTAGTTTTTTTCATTGATTTATTTCACTTCCTTTTCCACTCACTGTTACTGTCTGGCATTGGGCAAAGGATGAGAAATATATCTTACCAGAGCCCTTTTCCTGTTCCAGCCATACATGTATAAGCAGAAGCCAGTAAAGACTTTCTTCGTATTGAGAAATTGTCATGGCATTTATTCAGGTGCTAATAGATTAAGGCTCAGGCAACTTATTTAAGTTCCTATTTCTAATATTCATTAATCATGACATCTTAGTTATGTCTTTTGCTGTGTAAGGTGTCAAATCTTTGTTATACATGACTAGCTGCACTGATTTTACTTAAGATTGCTTTAGAAATGACGAATGACTTTCTATTGTTTGAGCGTTATTATTTTAGATTAATATTTTTATGGCTGTTACTGTAGGAATTTTAACCTTCTTGCCTCACATTCTTTTTTATTTCTTTTTAGTTTACAGAATTGGAAGAAAGGAGAAAGATGGATGCTTTTGTCTATACCCACTTATGTACTTATATATGAATACACACAGAAACTACTAAATCCCAAAGCCTACTCACTTTCAAAATGCAGAACGAGTTCCTAAAGTGAAAGTGCTTTTCTAAAAGCTTGTTCATTCAGAAAAATAAAGAACCCTAAATTGTCAAAACTTTTTTTCTTTTTCTTTAAAAGTCAGAATTGCTGCTGAATGAAAACCATTTGAGGAATGTATCTAGAGAAGTAGTATGTATGCGAGGATCTAGGAGGAAAGGAATAGAAACAAACCGAAAAAGCAGAATCTCTGTTTAATCCCCCAGTGATTCTGTTGCTTTGGCCTGTAAGATTAAGAAGAATGCTGCAAGGTGCAATCACACATCCCACAGTTCAGTTTAGTTGTTGTCGTGGTTTAAGCCTCCCACCCACGCAGTTTTCTCTCTCACTCACTCACAGCCCCTCTTTCTTCCCCCAGTCGTGGGGGGATGGGGAGTAGAATAGAAAAAAAAAAAATGCAACTCGCACAGGTTGAGATAAGAACAGTTTAGTAACTAAGGTATAACACAAATCTCTACTGCTACCACCAATACTAATAGAGAATAATAAGAGAAATACAAGGAAAGAGAATGCAACTGCTCACCAAGCCCAACCCAGCCAGTGTGCCCCCCAGCACCAAACTCCCCACTGCACCACCACACCCTTCCGGGTCTCTGCTCCCTGACTTCACATCCTGGACATGACGTGCTGTGGGATGAAATAACTTCTTTGATCAGTTTGGATCAGGTGTCCTGTCTCTGCGTCCTCCCTGCTTCCTCTCCTCCCTGGCAGAGCATGAGACTCAGAAAGTCCTTCACCAGACTAAAACATTACTAAGCAGTAACTGAAAACACTGGTGTTATCAGCACAGCTCCAAGGCCCAACAATCAAAACCACAGTGCTGCACCAGCTACTAAGAAGGAGAAAAATGACTGCTACTGCTGAACCCATGGCAGTTGTGTATAGCAATCATTTTACCAAGGTAGTCAAACACAACTTTTTCAGAGGTGGAAATTATTCACAAAAAAAACTTTGAAGCTCTGTGAATTTAAGCTGATTTAAATGTAAAGTATAAATGCTGCCTGAAAAGGAAGTTTTCAGTAAATACAAAATGAATCTTATTTAAGCCTAATTATAGTGACTGTGTGGTGAAAAAATAAAATTAACCCCTAAAGCCTCATGTTTAGAGTGACTTCTCTGAACTGACTCATCTAAAAAAATCTCTAAGATATGACTGCTTTACTGTCTAATATCCTTTGTGATCTTAAACTTCACTTCCTTTGATTTTCTTTTGCATATCTCTAAATTTTGAGATTTAATTTCAGTGGAAAATTAAATACTCCATGTCAAACAATGTCATGCATTCTGACTTTCTGTTTCTGTGATGAGCACCGAAATTCAGCTATGAAACCAAATTATTCATAAAACCTTAGAGAAGAATATATCTTTTCTTTTTACATTAGAGACATTACTTACTCGTTACTCTTTAAGCGACAGATCTGTTTATCAGGTTTCCAGTCCTAGCTCCTTATTCTTCCTCCCTAGTTCTTCAAAACACATTTCAACTGTCTGGGTAGTCATCTGCATTGTCAGGCATCTGGTATGATTATTTCTTTCTCTATTTAATAAAGATGTTTTCAAACAAAACAAATCATAAAATAAACTGATATGCACATCCTGACCTATGAGGTGGGTAGGAAATGGGGACAGGTGCCTGCCCAGGTCAAATGGGCAAAAGCAATCTAAAAAGGATAAACTTGTTCTGCCACCTCCTTATAAACACTCCAGCCTCACTCCTCACTTCTGCTGCTTGACTGCCACCAATGACCACTGCTAGAGGAACTGGGGTACATCTTTTTTCCTGTCCCAGGAACAAACTGCTACATCTTCTTGCCTCCTTCTGTTAAAAGTCATTATTTTAAGAGTATTCAGTATCTCAACATACTTTCTGTCTTTGCTGAACAGTGTAAGGTGAACCTGTGTTTGTTTCCATCTCTCCTGATACTACGCAATGGTTTTGATATGAAATTCAGCATTCTTTGAACATGGCATTAGTTTCGTAAATCACATAGTTATTTCTTTCCATTAAGAATTTTCTAAGTAGTACTGTCAGGTGTACATAGCTGGTTCCACCAGCTCCATGAGAAATGCATAAAAGATGGCTTTTTTTAGATGAAGTATGAGTCTATTCTAGAAAAATAATTTTCAGGACACAGGCTACAGGCAGTTTTCTTAGGCTTTGCTACTTGAATTTTTATGCTTTGTATTATCCGGCTTTGTTCTGTCCATCTTAGTTTACCATAAGTCTGATAAAACCCTTTTCACTTTTTTGCACAATTGCAAGTGATCTTTCTCTTTTCAGCTATTTCTGTAAATGGGGGTGGAAATTTGTGCAGAGACATCACTGTTCACAGAGCTCCTGGAGCTCCTAACAATATTTATAAGTATTACTCAGCCTTTATGCTATCTGGAGTTGAAATTCATTCTAATAAATACTACATTTGTTGCTGTCAGAGCTTTTTAGCTTTACAGCCTTCTAGTACTTGCCTAAAACTGATGATATTCGAATCACAGTTCCCAGGAAAAAAACTGAAGTGTTTGAAGGTACACGTTGTAACAAAACAGTTTTATTTTTCTTTTTCGCTTTTTCTTTTTCTCTTTTTTCTCTGTGATTTGACAAGAAACAAATATTGATGGTTTTCCCTTAAATTTAATGCCTCTGCCTTTGTGTGTTCTCCTGATACTTTTGGAAATTCTGCAGTGAGCGAGACATGTAAATGGATTAACACTTAAAGCATTATGGGATTCTGCTGCACTGAAGCATCAGTGGAAACTGTAAGTCAGCAATGAAAAACCTTGCATGAAGACATCAAGGGCTTAATCAGTCAGCTAGCCAATTCAGTTAACCATCTCCAAATTCAGTCCAGCTGAGTGCTAAGAGTGACTGTAAGCAGAAAACAGGTGTAACTGCAGCAGGTATCAGCTTTTCAATTATTTCCTTTTTCTTTTTTTCTGGTTTAATATTAATTTTAATACTCCCCAGTATTGAAAAATCTTTTTTCTTTCAACATTATTCCAACACAGCATTATTTGCAACTGAATTTAAAATGTTTGAAATTAACTTTTCAAATAACAGATTTCAGGGGTGGTCCTTTATGTTACACTCTTAAAACACACAATGGTAATTCTAGCATCTCATTAATGTATTTCTTCAGAGAAACAGTACTTTTATTTGCTTGCTTCAGAAAAATCCGATATTTAGGAAAAAAAAATCCAACACCTCAGGTAGCTTGACACACATGATAGAGAATGGAGGTGACCTTAACAGGGAATTTCAGGGTTTAGGTGAACATTTGTGTACTAACTCTTGCAATTTCTAATGCTAATTCTGCTCACTTTCATATATTTTATTATTATATATTTTATTATTAGGAACCATTGATGAGCCTGACTGATTATAAACACTACTATGGTCAGGTTTGTTCTCAGCATACAAACTGTCCTGAGCACAGGCACAGCTGCTAAATCACAGCATATACTGAATAAACACTCATAACACTGGAGTTTATAGTGTATTTACAGTGCTTTCTGGTGAACAGAGCTTCCCATTGCTAATGAATTGCAGGCACCAAGCAGTTTCCCTTGTGTAGTGGGGATCCAGAAAGTGGCTTAGATACATCAGTGCTTCATTATTCTGCTTAGACCTTTTCCAGAAGCCA
Organism: Myiopsitta monachus; assembly: GCA_017639245.1. NCBI lineage: Eukaryota > Metazoa > Chordata > Aves > Psittaciformes > Psittacidae > Myiopsitta > Myiopsitta monachus. The sequence continues at coordinate 60,240,989 of CM029941.1, forward strand.
TTTCATCTTTGGTAAAATGGTTATTCCAAGTCATAGCAGATGCAATAGGTGCATGATGCAATGGGTTTAAAGATCATTCTATAAGCTTTGTTAAGCATTAGTGTTATAGCACTTCTAAGGTGCCAACAAATATCTGCAGGGGGACAGAAATATTAAAGGACGTTTCTGCTGAAGCTGGAAATCAGTATAATGCAAATCCCTAAAGAAGTCAAACATAAAAAAAAATTGATCATGCTTTGGAAAGAATTGCATATCCGGACTTGCAAGCTGTCCAGCAGGAGACTGGGAAGTGTGTGGTGTGCCAAGCCTCCCAGTCTCAGGGAGGGAGGGGATGATAGAACAACTCTGCAGCTTCCTTATTTAATATAAAAAGACAGAAAGATGAAGGTGAGCACTCCAGCACGGGGGAAGAGGGAGGACCTGAGGGAGACAGCTGTGACTTGCAGAACCCCTAAATGCAACCCCCAGCTCCCATGTAGATTCTCATTGTGATCCAAAGAAAGCAAGCTGACTCTCCTGCCAATAGGTGTAAGTCATGACTCATTAGTGGAAGATGATTCCTTTATAGTCTGACCAAACCCTTTGACTGGTACCACTGAGCATTCAGAGACTTAGCTCACTATGAGCTTGTCTTCCTGATGAATCTCAGAGGAAGATACCAGTTTTATGTGGCACAGCATGTCATGGTGATACATTTATACCACTGTTTGTGCAGATTTACAGTAAAAACTGCTGCTGTCATGAATGAGATTCCTGACCTTTCTCCCATCACATGTCATTCTGGAAATTTCGTTACAACACTTATAACTTCAGAAACTATATTTACACATCTCTTCCTATAAACAGATATCATCCCTTTTAATTAGCACCTGCAAATGATCTTTCTCTGAGGGCTGTCATCAGCAATAGCATTAGATTGCTTATGTTTGGTTTAATTTTTGCATCTCCTAGCAAAAAATATTTTTTTTTAACTGAGATTAGAATGGTTCTAGAAAAAATCTTTACTCCTTATTCTCCTCTATGCAACAGACCCTCACCTGGTTGAAATGACGATACTGTGTCAGATTCAGATGAGCTGCAATAATTAAAACCAGCTGGGAATCTGTTTCACAATTTAAGGAGTGACCGATCTTAGGAAAGAGTTCACCATTGAACAGAGAGTCAGAAAAAATAAGGTTAATTTCTTTTATTCATTGGTATATCGTTTTTATAGTAAGAGCAAGAAAATAGTTCACCACAGCACCAATATATCAAAATGCAGCACTTTCTTATGTAATTCTCTAATGTTCACTAACTTCTGGACAATGTGGATGGACACCTAAAGTCTCTTTTCTTTGATGTTGTAGCTTTACATCCACAAATGCTAGCAACTACAAAACCAATCAATACCTTCAACTTAAAGGAACTCACTCTGGTGAAATCCTCTGCTTTGTCATATGATAAACTCTTTAAACCCTTCAGCACTAGGAAAAAAAAATAAGAAGTGGTGGTATGTGGAAGTTCTTAGAAAATTTATCTCACTAGATTTGATTTTGTTAGGATTCAAAATTCAGTATATATTCAAACAATTTTCCAGTTCACAAACAACAAAATGCCCAGTTTATCCTCCCTTCCATGTTGCCCATCTGCATTATGATAAATTTTTAGTGACGTTTCATTAGTTTCAGAGGGTTTCTTGAAAGTAAAACAAATATAAATTTTTGTTTTTCCTTCCTGCCTTGAATATAATGCAAATTTCATGGGAGCACTTAGGCTGAGAAATGCGTGAGCCAGATTAAAAAGTATAATGGGAAGTATTCCCAAGAATAATCAATCCAAAGCTTAAGGGTTTGCTCAAACATTGTGGTGTACAAGTGAATTAATTGGTAATGTCAGTTGTGCGTAGGTGGGCAAGTCATCATCTCTCTTGCCAACTCCCATAAATTCTCTAAGAAGTGATGCAGGTGTCTCTCCTTTACTGTAAAAGATCACATATGGCTGACAACTTAGAAAAGCTTTCCATAAGCAAAATGGCAGCTGTCACCTTCCTGCAAGAGCTTGGATTGACTTTCAGGTAATATCATCACAAACAAATAAAACTCTAGAAACGCAACAATCATTAAAAAAGCATTTCTTCTTGATGTTTCTTAGGAAGAATGCCCAGGAATAAAGGGACACAAAGACATCTAATTGTTTTTAATATCTGGTCTATATACTCAAATGCACATAAAATTTAAATCTGTTGAGTATCAAATATATTTAGTATACATTCTCAAAGAATTTTCCTTTTATACTGTATTTAGTATTTGGTTAATAGTCATTCTTCCCACCCCACCCCAAGAAGATTGTTGTAGGCACTTTTAATGCCATTAAACATTTTCTTCTAAAATCTAACATTTTCTGTTTGAAACATCTCTCAATTTTTTTCTGGTCTTCTTAATGTAGAAATGCTCCACAGGTAATAACTGTACAGGTTATTAATAATAACTCCACAGGTATAACTGTAATTGCGTTATTTGTTATGCAGTTTTAAAGTGTTAAGTGGGATGTGCAGGTTGTGCCCTGTGCAGGCTATGTCTTTGTATTTGAAACAAATAACTGTCACTTATTACCAAAGCACCTTGTCCACCACTGAATGCAGCACAGGTTGTTCAGGATTCAAAGCTGACCATGGTTGAAGAATGCCATAGTATAGACAACATCGATCCTTACAGCCTTACTCCTACTAGGCAGTACAATCCAAATGCTAGCTGAAAGAACCCAGCATAAATTGAAGAAAAACTTGCAGGTGATGGGCTCATTTTGCACGTATCTGTGTTACTTGGAAGCCGTTTCAGCACAGTTGCACAGCAGATTTATGATTTATATTCATGTACACAGGTACAAACTTGTGCCTATGGAAAGGCACATAGCCTCTTTCAGGCCATGTCTAGGTTCTGTTTCCAGCTCCATTGTTAATTTATTCTCTTACAAGCTTCTTCTTTTTTTTTTTTTTTTTTTTTTTTTTGCAGCTGTGAAATAAGTATCAATGACAACAACTCCTAGGACATTTGCCAAGAGTATGGGAATAATCGTTCCGTGTTTAAACTAGGAGAACTAGGCAGCGTAGATTTTGAGTTGGTCAAATGTGATCTGGCAGACATCTGGGAAGGTAGTCTTTGGGTATCAGAATGCATCCCATGAGTTAATTCTGATAATCCACTGGAATGGGCTTGAAAATGCAAAAAATAGTATAGTTATTTAATTTAGGGGAGCTTCATGTTTGGTAACTTCAAGAAAAATAAGAATATCAGACATACTCATTTAACCAATTCTGTTAAGCAGGAGCAAGGTACACTTGAACACAAACAACAAGGTGCATACACAGAACTGTTCAGGATGGAGACTGACCTTTATGACTCTGCAGAAAAATTATTCATGACTTCTATTACTGTTCATTCCACTTTTCTACCCTTAAAACTTCTTTGTTATCCTCACCTCTTAGCTTGCCTCCTTATGCAGCGTCAGGACTTCAGTAATACTTCTGCCTCATTTCATGTGATTTTTCGTTACTTAGGGATGAGAATAACTGGAAAGAAAACATGCAAATTGGTTGGAGGGAAGGTGTTTAGTGTCAGGGCAAGGTAGACTGGTTCTTGTCATGTTGCTTCACAGAAATTGCTGTGGACAGTAGCTACCTATCTTGCCCTGAATTACAGTGCAAAATCTTAATCTGACTGATTTACCCATGAGCAAAGGCAAAATGCTATGGACAAAGCGAGATGGAGTTTTCATTTTTTACATCAACATAAAATGCATTTTAATATGATTCTTTGATTGAATTTTCTTGACAGCTCGAAAAGGTAAAGTGTCAAAAGATTACATGTGGCCTATTCTGTTTTAAAAATATTTACTTTTGTGGAACAACAAGTTTCTAAAATGTTTTCATTTTGCCTTTTTTATTTTCTAGTCTAAACCACATTTTTAGAGGGAAAAAGTACTTTAAAACTTTTTTCTTTTCATGTATGTAGGATTATAGGAGGAGTTATTTAATAATGTCCAGGAACACTGAAAACCTAAGAAAAAAAATATTATTGTTAAGGCTGGTGAAGTCAATACACGTGCAAAGTCTGCTGTACCCTTTATCTTCATAGATTTTTTTTTTCTAACACACATCCTGACAATCTTACAATATGTACACATACAGTCATTTTCCCACAATTTAAGTCATAAACAGCTACTGAGTCATTGCTGAAAACTTCTTCTCAGGATTCTAATGCATATAAAAGTATCTACGTGCAAGCTGGTTGCTGGTCAGCTATGAAGGTCTTTGTGGTCCCTACATTAACTGTGGACAAAACTTCAGACTACAGTGGTTTCTCCTAACATTTCCATTTTTGTTCTTTAAAATTTCTGGTAATCTCTTCCCATTTTTGGCTGTAGACTGCTAAACATTCAAGTATTAAAATGCCTTACATGTCTTTCAGCAATAGCGTTTTCCTTATATGGCAGATTTTCTCTAATCAGCATGTCAGTTTGCTATAAAAAGTGAACAGAAGTAATCTCTGACACAAAAACTGAAGGGTGTTTTCTTGACTAATTATATACTGTCCCTCAGCTGAGAAAGCACTTGCTAGAAGACTATCGAGTCATAAAAAAATAAGGTAAGGTAGAAGATGATTTTTCTGTCATACCTATCTTCAATACACAGTACAGCAAGAATAAGTACCAGGAAGACAGCAGCACTGTATGTGTTTCCTGTAAATGGAATGTGAGAAATAATTGTCAGTCACAGCACACGAGGTAAAATCTATCACCAATCCTCCAGCTGGCACTTGTACTTAACATGAGACTGGATTGATAACAAAAAGAAATGAGGAAGCCTTGGCAACACTGTGTTCATTATCTCTGAAAAAAAAAAAAAAAAAAAAAAAAACGAACAAATTTGCAGTAAACATACTGGCATGCATTGTTGCATGGGAAAGTTGTCTTCTTTCTCATGAAATCAGCTGGTTTATATGGTGCAGGTTGTAAATTACAGTCAGACTGTGCTGTGTCTTTCCACTGAGTCTGGTAAAATAATTTACCACATTGAAATAAGCAAAATCTTGCAGTTGTTTCAGAGAGACATATGAAACTAGTGTCCTTTCTCTGGGGAAAAAAAGAAGGACGGTGACAAAGGGAAAAATATTTTAAAACACTGCTTTCAAAATTGGAATATGGGCATTATTCTTTTGAAATGCATCAGAGGAGACTTGGAGGAGTGAAATGTGAACCTTTATGAGGCTTAGCAGCAAAGATGACATTTTCAGTCTCCAGTTAAAGCTTGCCTTCTTTAAGAAAGACATATTTAGCAAAGAAAACTATTTGTCAGTGTTATAGTTGTTATCTTTCATCTGCAGTGAATTGCACCTCAGGACCCACAAACTTCATTTTAAATGTATACCACAATGAGGGACAGATATCAGCTGTTTATCCAAAACACAGTCTTGGGGAAAATTACTCCAGCAAATATCAGTATTTGCAAAACAAGAGATTAATTAGAGTGTTACAGAGATAGAGACCCCTGGACAATGCAGATACATTACCAAACTATTACTGTTAGTGTCCTTCATTAATAGGGTTTGGTTTGGTTTGGTTTTTACCTCTTACAGACAGGTTAAGGCAAAACTTACACTCTTTATTTAAATCCAGAGCTTTTTCAACTCATAATAAGCACAAGAGTTCACAGAGTCTCTAGTTATGTGCTTGGTTTCACAAATCTACATTTAACTAATGAGCTTTGTAGTGCCAAACTCACTGATGAAGTCTCGGGTCCTGAACTATTCTTTAATAGCAGTAGAATAATGAAGAAAGGTAAGGTCACTATTTTTTACTTTTGGTTAGTGTGTTCAGGCATATGTCATCAGTCTTTTGAGCAGAGGATGTACAGAAGCAAAAAGGTGAGATAACAGAAGGGCCCATTAGACTGTAGATTTCTGGAACTTCTTTTCTAAGGTCAGGACATTGTTACCTGATTAAACGATATGTGACGCTGATTTGGCATTTCATCTTAGCTGAAGCCTAGCTAGCTGTAGTCACAGAAATCCTGATAAATAGGACTTAAATGCTGTCTATAAAGTTCTGGGTTTTTCCTGCGAAGAGAGTCATAGGCTTATACTACACCTGTTGGAGTTTAAGGATTTCCATACTTTTGCAAGCCTTCCATTTTGGCACAGGTCTCTGCATCTCACAGAGAGATTTCTTCCTGATAATAACAACACAGTAAGATGAACATTGACTTGTCCTCCAGAAATTGTTCAAAAATGAGTAACGTTGTTGTATTTTGTGGTTTACATAGGCAAAAGATGAGGTACTTCAGCCTCTACACGTGTGTATATGAATACAGGGAAAAATAGTTTTTAATCTGGCTGAAATACTTCACACACTGTTACTGTGAATTAGAACTTCACCTTACCTACTGGGAAAAAAGGTCATTTGTTCTTCAACTACCAATAGCTTTAAAAAAAATACCAAACAAACCCCAAATTTCAACATCATTTTGAACAGTCAGTCCACAGCTGCAATTTGAGAAAGGTTAAAAGTGAAGAGTGATGCTAAGTATTTAGTTTCCAAAAGATTTCTTTTAATGCCTCACTTCCCTCAGAAGTACACAGCGACAGAAGGAGAGGCAATACTGTTTACAGAAGTCTTTGGGAAAGTAAAATACTGGAAATATATTGGACTTAAAATAAATTAATAATTAAATTTCAGTTCTCATAGCTGAAGTTTATTAATAAAGATTTTTTCCCTTCTTTTCCATAATTAAGAAACTTTCAGTTACATAAATTATCCTCTGCAGTATATTAGGAAAAATATGTACTTTCTTGTTGTTTATTTTTTTTTTAATAATGTTCTTGCTGTAGGATCTAATTAAATCTTTTGGGCATAACACGATGAGATTTAGGATTTCATAAACTGAAACATGTCTTACATCTCTGATTATACTTTTTTTACATTTTATTCTTTGAAAACATTGCATTAAATGGAAGCTTTAATTGTTTAGAATGTGAATAGCTCTACTAATTTCAGTGGGATTACTCAAGTGCTTCAGACTAAGCATGTTAGTGTGTGTTTTATGAAAACAAAGTGCAAGCTGTAGATGGTTACTGCATTAAAGCAACAATCTTCATACTCTCACTCAAACAGGTTCAAATGCCTTCAGGTATGTCTCCCCTGGAAGAAGCTATGCTTGTCTAAAGAGATGTTTTTGTTAAACTACAGGTGTAACTTCCGCTTCCGTTACAGCTGTGCTAGAAGAAGTTATGGCTTGTAACTGTGGAACAAACCACTCAAAGAGCCCCATGTTTCTGCCACTCATGGGAGCTTTTCCCGGCCTTTTAAATTCGGAGTGATCTGTTTCACCTGGGTCAGACTGATAAACTGAGGATAGCAAAACAAAAACTTTGCCTACATGTATTGGTGGTTAGAAATGAGTAACTGCTCACATAAAGAATGTGGTTGGCACTTCTTGAAGAAGAAAAATCCCATTAAAGGCTCCCTGGGGAACTGACCCAAGAAAGGAGGCCAGAAATAAACCCTGAAGAGCACCCTTTCTGGTAGGCACAGCTACAGCCCTGCAGATGATGTACATCTGATCTAATCCAGAGCTGTAGGCTCTGTGAATTAAGCACCAATGTACGTGCTTATTGTGCTGCAAATCCAGCTGTCCGAAATGCCTTCCTCCAAGCTGGGGAGGGTTAATTGTCTTTGCACTGACTTAACAGTTCAAAATCATCAGTCAGACATTTTGTGATAGTAAGGGTCAGCTTGATCTGTGGTGTCAAATGATGGAAACAGGCAGACAGTGTTTATTACACCCCTATTAGTGTCAAGGTGAGATTTTGCCTGACATGGACAAGCAGACTGCTCTCACTAATTCTTTGAATCTTCAAAGTGTCAGGTCATACATTAGTAGTGCAAACACTTCCACACCAGCATTAAGGCGAGCAAAAAGCATGTTTTACAGTAAACAGTGGAGTTAAACACAGCCTTGAATGCGAACGTAAGCTAGCTTTTAGCAGTCAGTCTTGCCCACTGGATAGCTTTTTAAATCTATGAAAAATGTATGTGAAACTCTGTTTTCACTCTGGGAATACTTTATGTTCATTTACATAGATGTCAATGACAACAAACCAATTAAGGCAGTATGAAAACGTGCTCAGAATGCCTTCTATTCCTATCAGGACAGCTTGGGGGATTTTTGATCATTTCAATGTTTCTGGCAAATGAAACACCACAAATATAACGGAATTTGTTCCCCAAAACAACACAGTTGGCTCGCAAGTGATCATGTTCCCAGGTAACATCAGGAAAACAAGAAAAGTCTATGTCCATGACTTTGACACAAAAGAACACTTTTTTGTTAATTAGGTAATAAAATAACACAGCCCTACATTACATAATCAGTTGGGTTGAAATATTTTTATACTGGGATGAGAACAGAGTGATACTTGTAAAGTTGAGTAGCTTACCCATAGAGAAATTTAGGAGTGTGTGAGGTATAATTGGAGCCTTAATGGTACTGCTAATATGGAAGTATGTAAATGAACTGTCATCCAAACAGTGGTGTTCGCATCAAGTGCACTGGAGGATCCTTAGCCAAATGCTCACTACCACTTGGTTATTTGGGGATTTTTTTTGTAAGGCATTAGCTTAGACATCAATCAGTAATTTTGTTCTTCTAAACCAAACAAGATTGAAAGCCTGAAAAGGAGATGGTACCAGCAGCAAGGATTTCTTTTAATGTTGTTCCTTGGATTTGATCAAACACAAATGGTAAAGTTGCCTTTAGACAAGGCAAGGATAGTCCCTGTAGCAGTAATAAAGTGCTGCTGACCCTAAGCTACTCTTAAAAGAAAATTCCCTTGCATACTAATATTGAATATGCTTCTTGGGTTTTAACAGAGCTCATTAAAATGATTTAAAATTTTCACATTTCACCTAAAGTTGCAATGAAACTTCTTTGGGGAAAAAAAAATAAAAAATGCCATTTTTAAAAGAGTGTTCATTTCAAAATTCAGAGTTCAAAAAGTGCTCACCACATCAGCCTGACTATTTTGTCATACTCATTAACTAACCATTGGCCAATCACTCATGTTTCTGCGCCTAATAAGAAAATAGCCAACTAATTCTGAAAAAGAATGAACATGTTTCTTTCTGGTATTATTAATATTTCTTTAAAGAGGCACAAATCATCCTTTCACTTCTCCTTGTCATTCCAAATGTACGTCAAACTAGATATCTAGGAAGTGGTACAATTTGCTCTAAAGAAAGTGCATAGATTGGCATTGCTATTTATTTTTTGAACACATACAACTTACACTTGTATATATGTACAGCTTCAATATTCTATTGTCAAACAGCATGTAAGAACCCAAGAATAGGGAACACAGTATTTGGAGTGATGCTTTTTCTAATTCTGAACTTAAAACTTTCATGTGTGGTAATTCAGGAGACCAGGCAAGGGCATTTATAAAGAAAAAAATTGACTACAGCAATAAGGGTAATATGTGAAGATTTTTTTTTCTTTTTTTTCCTCCTCAACACTAACATATAAAATAAAAAAAAGGCTTTCAAGAGTGAGATGCATACAGTGTAAAACAAAAATCTTGAAAACCATTTTTCTTTTTAGATTGACTTTGCTAGTTTCGTTAAATATTATATTTTATTTTCTATATTTTCCTTGGATTTCTTGCACAGAAAAGAAATGATAATGCAATTATTGTTCGAAGAGGAATGCATTTTATGTGAATATTTTTTTCTGAACAAAGTTTGGGTTGATTTCCATGTGAGAAAGAAGTTGTAAAGTGAATATAAAATACAGGATAAATTGCAAATAAAAGATTGTAACTTGAAATGAATCATCTTTACCTCTTTTTTTTTTAATTCATTTAGGAATAAAAGTGTTAAAAATTTATCACACTATAGGAAATCAGACATGCCAGTCCCCAAATGTAAATTTAGCACTAATCGTTCAAATCAGAGAAAAATTAAAGAATGTCCACAATTATAAATGTGAACAGCCAACCTGATGAGATGCAAGGACACATTTAAAATGCTAAAATAATATAGAAACATTTTGGCAATGCAGTGTATGCTCATGAGAACAATCATTTTAAAAATGTCATTCAAGTCCAGAATCAAGAGTTAATACCTCCAATTAATCTCTGATCCAGTTAGGTATTTAAACAGCTATTAAAAGTCAAGGTAAAATTTAAGTACATTGATGATCTGTGGCTGTCAGGAAGAGAGAAAAGTATAAGAAAATAAAGCAACTGTTTTAGCATCATATTGCATATTGCAGTCTCCATCACCAAAACCTAGTAGGTGAAATCAAACAGGTATAGCATGTGATTTCTGTACAGTTCAAAGTTTTCAAATGGAAAGTTGGTCTTATAAACTTTTGTCATGGGTTCAGCAGTAGCAGTTGTTTTTTCTCCTTCTTGGTAGCTGGTGCAGTGCTGTGTTTTTGATTTTGGGACTTGGAGCAGCGCTGATAACACCAGTGTTTATAGTTTCTGCTTGACAATGTTTAGTCTGGCCAAGGACTTTCTGAGTCTCATGCTATGCTGCGGAGGAGGGGAGCCGGGAGGAAGCAGAGACAGAACTCCTGACCCAAACTGACCAAAGAGGTTATTCCATACCACAGCACATCATGTCCAGGATGTGAAGTCAGGGGGCGGAGACCCGGAAGGCGGTGGGAGTGGACTGGGGGTGCACGGCATGGTCAGGTTTTTGGTACTGGGGGGTTCGCTGCTGGGGGGTGCACTGGCTGGGTTGGGCTTGGTGAGCAGTTGTATTCTCTTTCCTTGTATTTCTCTTGTATTATTACTGGTGGTAGCAGTAGTGATTTGTGTTATACCTCAGTTACTAAACTGTTCTTATCTCAACCTGTGCGAGTTGAATTATTTTGATTCTCCTCCCCGTCCCCCAGGACTGGGGGAAGAAAGAGGGGAGTGAGTGAGAGAATAAAGCTTCGTGAGTTATTAGCCTGGGTGAGGCTTAAACCATGACAACTTTCAATGTCCATCTCATTAATCTGTCATTATTTATCTGTCAAGGAAGCTGAAAGGTTTAGCAGGACTGTTGAAAATAAGTAAATAACTAGGAATAACAAAACTACCTATTATCGCTCATTAAAATCCAATAGCTTCCTTAGGATTCCAGAGAAGAATTACAATCAATCCAATATATTTTAGGATATATATTAAAAAATAAAAAAAAAACCCAAGTGCATCATGAAAATGAAGCTGAAAGAACACCTGACAAAAGCAGTTTTATTTGTTATTCTTATTTGAAGACTACAGTCCTTTGTTTCTTATTTGTTGTACTACATAGTGTAGTCAGTATTGATGAGTCATATTTGCATATTTACTGTTCCACTGAATTCTGTGGTCAAAACTGTGATTTCAAATTGGAATTTGAACACTTGTCGATTTATATAATTGCAGGCAATATCAGACTATAGGCCACTTTTACAGTCACAGATATCAAACATACACTTAACTGCATTTAAAGCTAGCCATTTTCTGTATCCCTTATATATCTTAATGTGCCATATCTGAAGGGAACAAATCACTTTGTATAATGTCACATACAGTACAGCTGACTGAGAAGATGCTTTAAAAAAAACATTAAGTAAAATGAAATGACATCTACAAGACACAGGTCTAAAGCATTGCACTGCTGCAGTTTTTGTATATACAGATGGTATAAATTTCACCATGGAAATGACACCTTACCTGTGCCATTCTCCTTATCACTGAGCACAGGATTTTTCCAGTGAGAGCCACTGTACAGCGCATGGAAAACTGGGTGAGTGAGAGCGATAGTAAAAGATACAGCACGTGATCCGTCAATATTTTTTTCTAAAGTTATCGATTTTTTTTAATTATATTAAAAATGATTTTGTGTTAAATTTGGAATATACATCTTAAATGTATCTCTTTGGATCTCAGTGCACAACTGCAAGCAAATACCTGTCTTCAAGCTCTGCAATAATTTTTGTGAATTCAATAAAGACATGCCTGCTCAGAAGTTAGAAGAGAATAGCAACAAAGCCCTACAAGGAACACAAACAGAAGGTTTTAAAGTAGAGTCTCAAGGCAGAGGTTCACATTAGATTCTGAACTTAAAATGTCATAGCTGGGAACATCTCTATCATGCTGAACTGCTCTATGTTGTATGTCTTGGTAAATCACCAATGTTAACAAAAATTTTCAAAACCAATTTGTAAGGGCGTTAAATATCCATGAAGATGATGCAGATAGAAAAGGAATTCCATTATCACCTGCTCAGCCCATTTGGTGGAGAGAAAAAGGAAAACGAAAAGGAAAAGGAAAAGGAAAAGGAAAAGGAAAAGGAAAAGGAAAAGGAAAGGGAAAAGCATAGGGAAGGGGAAAGGGAAAAGAAAATGAAAAGGGAAGGGGAAAGAAGGGAAAGGAAAAAGCAAAGGGAAAGGGAAAGGAGGAAGGGGAAGAGAAAGGGAAAGGGAAAAAGAAATGGAAAAGCAAAGGGGAAGGGAAAAGAAAAGGGAAAAGGAAATAAAAAGGAAAACAATTGAAGTGGATGGGGAATGGGAAGGGGACAAGGAAAGGGAAAGGAAAAGAGACACAACGCAACATGTTTTGGTAGTCATTATTTCACCAATCCTACAAACAAGTGGAGCTTTGTTTGAAGTAAGATAATGAACCTAGATAGAGAACTTAGATTATTAAGCTATTCCAGAAGAAATTCTCATATATCCTCCAGGGCTGGACATTCTGTTTTAAACTCTGTGGTTAACAGACCTCTACTAAAAACCACCGCTAGGCTCTGAGAAAAGCAGTAGAAGCGTTTCCAAATGAATAATGACCAAGGAAGTGGTTCTGAAAATGCTCTCTATAAAAACAAAAGGTAGAGTTAGAACAGGACATAGTTAATGTAGTAAATCAGAATTGGCCTACTAATGGATATTTTTCAGTATATTCTTTTGCTCCATCTGCAAAAGAAAAAAATAAACCCCCCTCATATTCTAGTTATTCCATTTCAGAGAGCTAAGAAAGACCATTAAAATGGAACAGAAGAATGAAGAAGTTCGCTTTCCACGCTTACCTCTCTTAAAAATTAAATTCTTACACAACCTAATTCAACTTGCTTCTAGATTTAGGAGCACAGAAAAAACAACAACAACATAATACCCAATAAACTACCCCTCTCCCTGGCCCTCTTTTTATCTGTCATTGTAAATCCGAATTCTCTAGTTTCACAGGTCTCTAGGGAGTGAGTCAACAGTTGAAACATTTGTTAACTCAAAGCCAGTAACTTAATAAATTAAACTTATGTTACATAAATAATATATTTAAATTAAATCAACAAGATAATAATGTTCTTATGTAGATAGTAATCCCTTTGGCTTCACAAAGGCTCAAGGCACACTATGTTGGGACCAAAATAACCTTAAATGATAGTTTTATTCAGGAGTTTATTGGAGTATGGGAGCACTTTGGAAGAATAAAAAAATTATGGGTGCATTAATAACATCCTTCCACTGATCCTCAGTGAAGAGTATATGGAGTGATGACTTAAACCATATATGCATGTCTATTACTCTTGCTGATAAGATTTTCGGAACCATTTGCAATACCAAAAATAATACCCAACTCCAATACTATTTCTATACCTCTTTCTTAGCTGTTCTTCCTTAGTCTAATACTTCTTACGCACAAAAAAAAAAAAAAAAAAAAAAAAAAAAATAAAAAAGATAGTTGAGTCTACATTTCCACATTTCAAGAATTCTTTCTCAGAAAAATATTTCCAGGTTACCAAAAGCTGTAATTAAAAATACATTTTGTTTCTAAAAGCACTATCTCATGGATCTTATTATAGCAACCACAACAGTAGCAGTGGTGTTAAAAAAACCTGCATGCAAACAATCATAGTTCGAATTATAGATAGAGTGAAAATACATTTCAAAGGACCTCATGACGTATACTGAAAAAATCCTAAATAAATTCAGATCATAACACTTCAGTTTTTTTGCCTGCAGGCCAAAAAGAAGAAAGAATAAGCACAGTTAAATTAAGTGGTAAAAATAAAAGCCAAATCCCTCACTTATCCATATAAACTGTCATATAACAGTAGCTAAAATGTGCAGAGAAGATTTTGGATTCTACTTCTGAATAACAGTGAAAAAATCCCTTCTCAGCTGTTGAAAGATCTCTATAAGATGCTGTATAAGATGTGCCATTTTAATTTATAGAACATTAACTGGAAATCAATTTATGCACCATGTGAGGTTTATCTAGGAGGGTTGCTTTACTATTTGTTTCCAATCAAGTTCAGTAAATGATAAAATTTTTTCCATAGCAAAATAATCTAGCAAAAGATATGAGAATCTGGAATTTAATTTGTTTAACATAAGAGCCAGTCAGCATTTGATTGATTCAAGATGTGGAAAGGTAGTAGAGCTCAAAAACTCTACATGAAGTTCTTGATTAAACCAGACAGGAATCACATGGTTGATTAATGCAGAGTCATACCACCCAGGCTAGTTCCAATCCACCAGCACTGTGATACTCAGGTAAAGAACATAAATTCCTGCACTCCAAAGACATTAAAATTTTTGATCTCAGAACCACGAGAAGAAATTACATTTTCATGTTGTGTTATATTCCCCTTTCTGAAGTATACTTCGACAAGAAGACAGAACTGTGTAACTATTAGAGTACAGAGAATTTGCTCATCTATAACAACTTGGTAATAACAACATTTCCGTAAGGGGTATGTTCCCTACAAAGGGGAATTAGCACCTACCTGCTAGCTCCTCTATTACAATTCTACATGTAAATGTCACAATAAAATATTTTACCTCTAAATTCTTTATATATTTTAGGATTATTACAGACTTAATTTTCTTCTGAAGGATCATTCTCCCCACTGTAAAATTAAGTAAGCTTTTCAAGAAAGAAAAAAAAACTGTAAATAACAAATTGTATTATTTAATTGTAAAAGTTTGGAAGTAAACCTTTCATGACATCTGTAATTTAACATGGTTGTGGTCAAATGTATCAAATATTTCTGGACATGTATAAACAAGACACCACTTGAAGAGTTTTGCCTTGACTGATCTGTTTAATCGTTTATTTTTCTAGCCTATCATATCAGAAAGAAAATTCCTAGGAAAAGCTTTTAACTAATCGAATATGTCCTGAGAGGCAACACTTGAAAAAAGTAACTCATAGGTTGATTTTCTTATCATGGTTTAAAACAGCATTAATATTTATTGCCTGAGGAAGATAGCATTAAAAAGTTAGTAAAAGAATAGACTTGACAAAGTAATAATAATATGTAAAGAGAAATCCCTCATGAATTTCAGTCTATCGTTCTTCCCCAGTAGCAAAGCAATCTAAAGTTACTACAAAAGCCAACGATTTACCTCAGTTCACTGGGGCTGTTACGAGGCAAAAATATCACAGTGCTTCTTTGATGTTTTCTACTGGGGTTTTCACTGTTTAAATAAAACCCGCAGTTCATGGGGAAAAAGCACTCAAACAGATATCATGGTTGACTTGCACTTAGGTCTTCTGTGTAAAGGCATTCATCAGACATGGCTCTTGAGGAGTTCAAATGGATTTGTCCTGCAAGTGCTATGTGGGCTGAGCTACTGCAAAGAGTCAAAGAACAGTTAAACATTAGAAATTAAACTTTAGCCAACCAAACAAGCTGAGGTGGAGTTTTCCATACATTGTCCAGTAAGGCTGCAAGTAATTTTTGATTCTGTCTAGGCTTCTTATGCTTATCATCTCACTAACATTAGTTGCAGCATCTTCTCAGTATGAGTAAAAAGGAAAAAAAAAAAAAGGTTTATTAGCTTCTGGAAGTATCTGTCAAGTGCTGGCAAGATTGGCAGCTTTCAGAGCTTCAGGAGTACTATGGGCAAACAAGATGCTTGTTTTTGTATCTTTTTTATTTTTTGGTTTATTGACATCAATTAGCAAGATAAGGCTATAGAAATCACAAGTGCATATGAACAGTAATTACTCCCACAAGATAATTCAACAAAATTTATTTCATGCCTAGCCAGTAATTAATATGGAACAGGTAAAAACAAACTGAATGTTTCAGGAGTGTCCTCTTCTTTAGCCAAGCATAGGAGCTGGATATCTAGTTCTTTGAACACCATCTGGAGTGTGCAAGTGATGGAGTTGATGCACACACACGCAGTTCTATGACTGGGAGGTGACCAAACCCAAAGTTGCCCAGAGCTATGAAATGGAAGCACATTGATCTCTCTTCCTTTAGTGAGCTCCCTAAGAGTGGCAAAAGACTTTTCAGCTTTCCATGCTGTTTTATATCTCTAATGGAGCAGTTTGGATTCAGGGTTTCTGTTCCAAAAACCACAAATGCTGAAGCTGCTCTTGATTGACACCTTTATTTATAAGTTTATCTTCCTAATATCAACTCTTGTATCACTTCCTCAGAACAGAATGTCTTCTTATGAACTTCTTAAGAAAAAAAAAAGTTTGTGTTTTGCTTGTTCCCTTTGAGAATGTAATTTGGAGAGCTCTCTGAGCAATTACTAATTAGAATCTGCTAGAGCTGTTGGGAGTTAGCAGAAGACAGATAGCTTTTAAGTATATGTGTGCATCCATATGACTGCATTTCTGCATGAAAAAGCTTTTATAATCTGTGGAGAGTATCAACTAAAGAGAAATACATCTGATTTTGTCCTTGAGAAATAAACAACAAATAAAGCAGTTCCCAGGTAACTGAGAGTATCAGTTAGCTCTTGTAAACCTCTATTTTCACATCAGTGCATCTGACCTTCAAATGACTTTCAATGCCATTTGAGTACTGCCATGTTTCCAAATGTGTAAGAGAAAAAGAGTGTTTCACGCTCTCCTGTTTGTTGACGTTAACTAACTGTGTGTATTAAAATGTATATACCAGTTAGTCCTTCGAGGGTATTGAGCATATGGGCATGTTTTTCTGTAGTCTGACTGACCTCATGAAGGCCAGTAAGAGCCCATGAACCAAAACACAATCTAGAAACAGGATGTAGATATTTCAAAGTGATAAACTGCAGAATCCAGATAGCAAGAGCAATTTGGTAAGAATCTGGCAAACTGAGTTGCACTTGTAATGGAAGCCAGCAGCTTAGGCTTATTATTACATGGTATCATTCTGCCCCATCCACATTAATTTAGCACCACTGAGATTTTTTTGAAGAATTACTTGATTAGGTAGATACATCTAGCTCATTAGGAGGGTTTGAAACTGAAAATACTGAGGTAGAGGAGGAAAATAGGCATTTCTCTATGTACAGAACAGTTTGCTGCTGAGGCCTCCACAGTAAAGAAAAACAAGTGAAGAGCTTGATTGAAGACTGTGGCAAAATCCCACCCCAACCAAGAATGAATGGAGAAATAAACCAGGATGGACTGTATTTATGTTTGGGATTGGAAAGAGGAATAATAGTTCTTTAGATGAATAGTTCTGATAACTTAAGAAAATGTATTCTGAGAAGCTTTTCACATATCTTTGGATGATAATGATGATTTCTTAAAAGCTGGGAAAGAAACAAGCTTTCATAAGTCAGCTACTTACACAATGGAACCATTCAGGGGACTTATGTAGGGTTTTCCAGAAACGTGGATTTTGCTTTATTTCACCCAGTTGGAAGGTCTCTAGTTGATGCAGTGCATTGTTCTGGTACAGATTCAAGGGGTTTGGGTGTAGCTGTTACTGCTGTGATTAATAGGAGTACTACACTTAACAGCTAAGTGTAAGTCCAAGACTCTGTAATATCTTCCAAAATTAAATCTAAGAAAAGCCATCACCTTATAATCTTTACATTATCTTGCAAGACCTGCTCATCACTCAAACTTTCCCTAAGGACCAGAGTGAAAGCAATAAAATAGGATTATAAAACAACAGTCTTTCATTAAAATAAGAGCAGGAATGCAACCAAAATTTTTCTCCAGAAACAGCAGCTTATCATTTTACCTGACATAAGCAGGAAAATGAATTACTACTTTTGAAATGTTTATGGTGGTGTTTTAATGTTGTACAAAGCTTAGACAGACCTGTGACAAGTGTTTTGGAAATGTTGATAGACTGAATATACAGTGGAATGGGGTGTGTGTATGTTTTATATATACATTCATTTAATGTACATACAAATTACACACATGTGGAGGTGTTATGCTTAGGAGTTCAGAGATGTGATTTATTAACTGAATATATCTTTTATCTTCTTGACAGTTATCTGCTGTCTAAATTGTCTCTTGTGAAGTTTGTTCCAGCACCCAAATCTTTGACCAGCATCATTTTCATCCTGAAATAGTAATATAGGAAACTTGAGAGTTTTTATTTGTTTTGTGGAGTCTTTTTCACCCTAATCCTCTTTCTTCAAGTTATACCAGCCTGAAGCCTGCAGTGAACAAGAGTCTTTTTGCATTCCCTGATAGGTTTTCCTATAGCTAAAAAACCTCAATGACATAGTGTCTACACCGAAACAATATACACATTAATGCCAAATAAAAGTAAGCTAATGAAAAATTTTCTCAGTTTATCATAATGTCCCAACACTTGCTTCAAAGCACTAAAAGGTGCTGTAATTACTGTAAGGCACTAAGAAAACAACAAGTTAAGGTAGGTTTTAGTTTAACCTATGATTGCATTGTCTTATGCACTCTAAAGAACTTGCTAAATAGAATCATAGAATCATAGAATAGTTAGGGTTGGAAAGGACCTGAAGATCATCTAGTTCCAACCCTCCTGCCATGGGCAGGGACACCTCACATTAAACCATGCTACCTAAGGCTCTGTCCAACCTGGCCTTGAACACCACCAGCGATGGAGCATTCACACGTTCCCTGGGAAATCCATTCCAGTGCCTCACCACCCGCACAGTAAAGAATTTCTTCCTCATATCTGATCTAAACTTCCCCTGTTTAAGTTATAGATCTAATAAGACTGAAAACCAAATAATTTAAATGAGAATGCATTCATTTACCACATACAACTGTCAGTGCAATAAAGAAGGTGAAGAACTTTGATTTTTGAAGCATTTCCCAACTCTTGAGTAATCACATTTTATACAGAGGTATACTGAATTATCATCTCCCATTTTATCAGAACTCATCTGAGATGGTTTCATCTTAGGGATGCAATTCTCTTATCTTGAACATCTGATGACAAGACATTCCCATCACACCATTACTTAAGTCATGGCAACAGAGGGAATGAGACAGATGAAAAAAGGTCTTCCATTTTTGGAAGCTGACCACCATACTTGTGTCTGGAAAAGTCAGAAGCAGACTGGAAACTAGTTTTATTACGATAGCAGTTATGGCAGTCCTGAAGCATAGCCATATGTAGCTAAGATGCTAAAAAAGGAAGGCAGCAACACACATTTTGCTGCGGTACAACAGAGATGGAAAAGGAGCATGCAGTGATGCAATTTCTGACTCACCATACAGTCTCTAGTAGGCTTAACTAGAACATATATCTTTCTGTAGAAGTTAACAGATACCAAATACTAGGTCAGTTTTTCCAAGAATGGATGGAAATTTCAGCTGATCAGGAAAAGGTCTCTGTTTCACTAAAGTAGAATGCAACTGTACAAAAAAGGGCTTCTTGCAGACCTATACTTTCTTCAGCAGACCATCTTCCACATACTCCATTTGAATGTGTTAATATCTTCACATCACCTTTTCATTGTTGGAAAAACATTTGCCAAATGAGAATTCCAAATCCGTTTTTGATTTAATAATTTTCTTGCCCTCACTGTTGTGTCTCTACTCTTTCTGACCTGTACCCCAGTTATAATCACTTTGTAATTTCCCTTTTAAACAAAAAGTTAATAAACCACCCTACTGCAATGTGTATAGTGACAAAGAGAAGAAAAGCCATCTATATTTTACCTCCTTCAGTTATTTGCTTCACAACAGCTGGATAGGGAATCCCAAAAGAGATTACTTTGTTTAAATGCATACCTGATGTTATTACCAGCACTTCACCCAGAGGTCATACAAATCGCTATTTTTCAGCTGTGGGCTTTTTGTTATTTGTTTGTCTGTGTGAACCTATTGTGCTGAGCACAGTAAGTTATTACCTACATAAAAACTAAACTTTCAGTATTGCTGAAGCTGCAGGACAAAGCTTTATCTTTAAAGACAAAAATCTTCACATATTACTCTCTGTGTTCTACAGCTTAGAAATCACATGCACTAGGTCACAAAGCCACCCTGGACTGGCAAGAGTGGAAGATACTAATTAGACTGCCAGTGTACATGACTTTTTTACTTGTTCATTTAAATGAGTTAATTGCAAGAGAAAATATTAAAGGAAAACTCAGAAATACAATTCAGGCCATTAATTCTGTCTTCAAATTTGTAAAAGAGCTGTGAACTGCAAAAGGAATGTTTAAGTACAATTCATACTAATTTACAACACACTGAAATCTAGATATTCGAACTAAGATTAGGTTCCTCCTGCACTCACTTTTGTAAGCCATACAAGGGACAAACTATATATACTGAGGTTAAAAACAGAAAATGCAAGATGCATGGGAGGACAAAGCACCATCACCGGGACTAAAATGAAAAGTACAATGAAAACCTCTAAATTCTGTATATTAATTACAAGCTGAAAGGAGCAATAAAATTAAAAAAGGGGGGAAAAAGCAGATATAAGTAGACCAAAACTACTCCACTGAAAAGCAAATTGTTTGGCAAAGTAGTAGTCTCTGAAGATTCAGTGGTGCCACAAGCTGGGGATTATTTCATGATATATTATGGGAGCAAGACAAGTGTATAGTACAGGAAAAGCTCTTGTCAGGGCTAAAATGACATTGTTATATGAATGCTACATGTTATATGAAATATAACCTGTTATATGAAATGCATGATGAGCATTAGCTATGAAAGAACTATTCCATTCTGCTTCTTTTACCCTTAGTTTTAAGTGCTGAGCATGACACCATATGTTATGGTATATCCCTTGAGTCAGCTAAGGTCAGCTGTCCCAGCTGTGTCCCCTCTCAACTCCTTGTGCACCTCCAGACTTCACTGGTGGAATAGGTGAAAAGCAGAAAAGGCCTTGACTTTGGGTACACTGTTCAGTAATAACAAAAATGTCCCTGAAGTAACACATTTTCCAGCACAAATCTAAAACATATGCCGTACTTCCTATGAAGAAAACTAGCTCTATAACAGCTGAAACCAGCATAGCAAAGAACATGTTTTTTAATGCCATTCCTTGAGTATTTGCATGCAATACAAATTATGAATCATTGCACATTTTTTGACAGGCTGTTTTTTTTTGTTGTCGTTTTTTTTTGGTTGGTTGGTTGGTTGGGGTTTTGTTTGTTTGTTTTCTTTTTTCCCAGGTCAGTCTGCTTTTGGCAGATTTTTTTTGAGTTCCCATTGAAACATACTTTGATCAGAAATCAAAAATATCTGACTCATTCCTCCACACCAATGCATCACGAAACCTTAGGAATGCTATGTTTTGGGGGCTTCACAGTCCTACGTGATACAAGTGAAGTCACTTCATTATGTTCCACAGCTAAGAGAAAGATGGGGGAGGGGCACTTTTCTCCCTTAAAATTGAAAAGACAAGAACTTCTTTTTTTTTTTTATATTGAAAATTTTATCTCCTGTATTCCATGAAAAGAAAATGGAAATCTGTATGTGATGCCTTCCTAGGGACACAAGTTAGGTGTTGCTGGACTCACTGTTATTGCTGTACCTCCCATAATGCAACTGATTCCTTGTCCTTGTTGAATCACTAGGGTGCATACTTTGGAATTCTTCAATTACATTTTCTTTCAACTTACCTGAAAAAGACGTGTCTGAGAGGGGAAGAAGAAAAGAGAAACATTACCTAAAATAAAGATTATATGAAGCCTTTCCATAACAAACTTATAAAGTTCCTGAATGGTTTTTCCTATGTTAGCAGTAGAAAGCTTTGTATGATATGATGTAGTAGTGCAGATTAATTCAAAAGTAAAAAGTATAAAATTAAGGGGTGGAAATTCCCAGCAGTGCTAAAGAACACATGACAAAAAAGCAAGTGAATTGCTGAGTGTGTGTTAAGTGTGCCACATTGACACCATTACACACCTTCCATAAAACTGTTTTAAGAAGCCATCTCCTTAAAAATTTTCACATTTTCCACACATAAATGAAAAAAAAAAAAGCCACAATATTAAAAAAAAAAAAAAAAAAAAGAAGAAGAAAAATCAGTCATAGAATCATAGAATAGTTAGGGTTGGAAAGGACCTGAAGATCATTTATTTCCAACCCCCCTGCCATGTGCAGGCACGCCTCACACTAAACCATGTCACCCAAGGCTCTGTCCAAACCGGCCTTGAACACCGCCAGCGATGGAGCATTCATAACTTCCCTGGGAAACCCATTCCAGTGCCTCACCACCCTTACAGTAAAGAATCAAATGTTAGTTAAAGCATGTGGATTATTGCCACAGATCTTCACTGATGTCAGTCAGAGGAGGGGAAGCCGGGAGGAAGCAGAGACAGGACACCTGATCCAAACTGACCAAAGAAGGTATTCCATACCACAGCACGTCATGCTCAGGATGTGAAAAAAGGAGGACAGAGACCCAGAAGGGGGTTTGACAGAAGGCACTGTTTGATTGGGCTGGCTATAGGTGGTGAGCAATTGTATCCTTTTCCCTTGTATTTCTCTTGTATTATTATTGGTGGTAGCAGTAGTGATTTGTGTTATACCTTGGTTACTGGACTGTTCTTATCTCAGCCTGTGATAGTTGCATTCTTTCAATTCTCCTCCCCATCCCCCCAGGACTGGGGGAAGAAACAGGGGGGAGTGAGCAAGCGAGACAACAGCGTGGCTTAAACCACGACAGCGTGTCAAGGTCCCTCTGGGTGGCATTCCTTCCCTCCAGTCTATCAACTGAACCACACAGCTCAGTGTCATCAGCAAAGTTGCTGAGAGCACGCTCAATCCCACTCTTCAGGCTACCGAGAAGCATGTTGAACACGACCGGTCTCAACATTGATCCCTGAGGGACACCACCCGTTACTGGTCTCCAGCTGGACCTTGAGCCATTGACCATAACTCTTTGCATGCAGCCAGCCAGACAGTTCTTTATCCACTGAGTGGTCCATCTATCAATTTGATGTCTCTCTAATTTAGAGATAAAGATGTCATGTGAGACAGTGTTGAACGCTTTGCACAAGTCCAGGTAGATGACATAAACTGCTCTACACCTGTCCATCAGTTTGTAGCCCCATCATGGAAGGCCACCAGATTGGTCAGGCAGGATTTCTTGTTATTGAAGCCTTGCTGGCTGTCACCAAGCACCGTGTTGGTTTTCATGTGCCTTAGTATGCCTTCCAGGAGAATCTGCTCCAAGATTTTGGCAGGCACAGAGGTGAGATTGACTGGTCTGTATCTCTCTCGGTCATCCATTTTCCCCTTATGGAAAACTGTGGTTATATTGCCCTTTTTCCAGTCATGAATAGAATATAAATTACAACATTTTCAAATGTGGTTGTTCTCAATTGTACATGATTAAAAATAATTCCTTGCTGGTGAATAGAAAGCAATCTACTTGAAATTTGAGGCATGCAATGAACACTCTAATAGCCTCATCAGATCAGACTAGCGGTGCTTCAGTGACCAGTGTTCCATAAAGCAGCCTGACAAAATACTTCTGAGAAGAAATTAAGAAACAGATTAGCAACTGGCATCAGATAAATGAAAACTTGCACTCCTTAGCAGTGGAAAAGAGAACACAGGTCTCTACGAAGGTAAGGGCAATTTGATATATTTGGAGTTTCATTACCCACAGTATGGGTAGTTCTGCTAATAGCACCAACAGATAAAGAAGATAAAAAAAAATAACAAACAAACAATCAAAAAAAAAAAACCCACAAAAAAAAAAAAAGCCTCACCAGAAATAAAAATATCATACATGTGGCAAAAAGGAGTTGATTAAATGTTTGTTTCCTTTTCAACCTGGACCTCTGGATTTGACAAAAACATTCCCATAACTTGTGAAAATGTTGCATTAGACTAGCTATTCCTTACGGAAAAAAAACGTCTTTTACCACTGTATACAAATACAAAAGAAAAAACAGATGTCTTGGGTTGGAAAATCACTAGAAAACACAGTTTAATCTCACTCTATCCCCAGTATTTCCATTTTGTTGTTGCTGTTGTTGTTCTTGCTGTTAAAAGTGGGGTTTCTTTTTAATTTTATTTATATTTTACTTTTAGATTATATTATTCCACTGCCTCCTTGTTGTGGTTTAAGACTCTAAAATTCACGAAGTTTTACTCTCTCACTCACTCCCCTCTTTTTCTTCCCCCAGTCCTGGGAGGATGGGGAGGAGAATGGAAAAAAAAAAATGCAACTCACACAGGTTGAGATAAGAGCAGTTTAGTAACTAAGGTATAACACAAATCACTACTGCTACTATCAATAATAATACAAGAGAAATACAAGGAAAAAGAATACAACTGCTCACCAAGCCTGATCCAGCCAGTGCACCCCCCAGCAGCGAATCCCCCAGTGCACCACCACACCCTTCCAGGTCTCTCCTCTCAGTTTTCACATCCTGGACACGACGTGTTGTGGTATGGAATAACCTCTTTGGTCAGTTTGGGTCAGGTGTCCTGTCTCTGCTTCCTGCCAGCTTCCCCTCCTCCTTGGCAGAGCATGAGACTCAGAAAGTCCTTGGTCAGACCAAAACATTGTCAAGCAGTAACTGAAAACACTGGTGTTATCAGCGCTGCTCCCAAGCCCGAAATCAAAAACACAGCGCTGCATCAACTACCAAGAAGGAGAAAAATGACTGCTGCCGCTGAACCCGTGACATTCCCCTTTGGATAAGGAAAGTGTTATTAGATAAAGGCAAGATTCAAAATCATTGATGTAAATACACCTTTCTTTAAAAAAAAAAAAATATTTACAAGCCTAATTCAAACATAAAACAAACTAAGTATGGTCTCCCTTGTAAAACCAGTGGTGAAAGCCATTTCCAGAAGATAGGGTGAGCAGTTAGTATTAACTCTTATAATAAAACAGCTAGTATTAACTCTTATCTTTTGTCCTTTGTAACTGGAACGGGATACTGGTGTGCCCACAGCTTTGCTCATGGGAAATTCATGGGAAGAATTCAAGGACCCAGAATACATGAGAGTGAGAAGAAATCAGTACAACAAATGTGTGAACCTCTTTACACTGGCTATAAACCAGAATAATATCCACACATTCAATGAAGCACTTTGCAACGAATAACTTAGCATTTAAAATTTCTTCTAAGAGCAGTGTAAATTCTTTGCCTCCACAATCTTCTCAAACTTCCATACACTTCAGTGCACATCTTCAAAGATTTAGAAGAGACATATACAGAAATATAACAAAGTTTTACAGATGCCATAAGCTAAGCACAGATATAGCTAAAAGAGACATCTAAAGATGAAATCTTTAAAAAGATTCAAAAGAAATCAATTAAAGATGTCTCTTTAGAGTTTCATACTGAAATTTATTTCTGCTCCTTTATTTCACTGTTTCCTTCAATTCTCAGCCTTGATGTTAGAGTGATTACTGTCTTACACATACTCTGGCAGACCTTGTAAATAAATGTTCTCACTCAGATGGGTTTTCAATCATCTAAGACAGACCACCTCTGTTGCTGGTGTAACAGGAGAGCTTTCAGATGTGGCTAATACTTAAAATAGAAACATAAAAAGGGTAAGATAGGGCATAACCCCAAATATCCCTGTTGGCATAAATAATTAAAATTAAAGGAAAGATCAACACAAGAGAGACCATTAAACCTTAACAGAAGTTTAGATCAGTAAAAAGTAGTTGTTCCATTAAAAGCACAACACAACCATCAGGCTGGCACATGTTCTTGGAAGATAAAAAACACAAAGGATGTTCATGTAAAGGAGAAAGAGAAGGAAATGTCACAATTCCCAGGATAAATAACTTGTTCAATGCAGATGAGATCACAGATTTTTAAGAAGGGAGAAACAAGTAATGCTGATCCCATAAGAAGGTGCTTAAAAGATTTCCTCTGTCAGGATGATGCAGACATTTTAGGGCTAGGTCTAGGCTTTAAAATAAAGGATATCAGTGATTCTGTCACATCATGAAAGAGAAGAAAATTGGATAGACTACTGAGACCTATGAAAACACTCACAGTAATGCTTCACAAAAGGCACTTTACTTAGAATATGCATGTGCAATACTCATATCTGGAAGCTGACAAGCGGAGGTTATCAATAAAGCTGTGACATGTAGCACAAAGCAGTGAGATAAATCTGAAAGAAATCTTGTATAAAATCCAAGACACAATGAAAATCAGAATTCTGCTTTCAATACACACTAACTCCTGGATGGCTTTAGGCCTCCATAAGGTACATTTTTCATTTTAACAGCTTGATGTGTTGTCCATAAGCATATGTGCCATAAATATATATATGTCAAGACAGAATCAACTGTGCCATGAAACTGAAACCTAAGCCTTACCACACCATCTATCAGAAAACACCTTATTTGTGAAGGGGGGGTGTGTGCATGGAATTGAGGGGTGGTTTTTTTTTGCTTTTGTTTGGATTTTTTAATGAGATTTCTTTTAAAATTACTATTGTTTAAATCTTAAATAAGTATTTTTAATATACTATGCCATTAAATCTCAGATGCATATCATTTTAGAATGCTGTTCCTTCATTTCTGATTTCTAAGAAAATGCAATGTCACTATCATATAATAAATGGCTTAACTTTTTATAGGTTTTAATTTTCTTTAGCTAAGTTTTACTCTTTCTAAAAAACAGTTGGTAATATGATCTAATTTAAATGTTTGCAACCCTCAGTTGAAGGGTAACATTTTAATGGGATTGAGTTGGTAGTCCTCAAAGTTAGCACCAAGATAATGATCCACATTTTGCACTTCTAGATCAGAGTTTGACTGCAGCCATGGGGTCTCAGCACAACACATCTGCCTAAATATTTATTTGTCTCTCTTCTTAAGTGTGTTTTAAACTTAAACAAAACTGCTTTTATGCAACTGGTATCTCAGCTAGCTGTACTGTGACAAATGTATGCATAACCAAAAGGTCCCTGTGAAGCCCTCATGCAGACTGTAGCAAGTTTTAATTCATTAGAAAACCAAGAAAGAGTTAGAACAATTTCTATGTATTCTCTGTATATTCTAAAGTATGTGCTTGGACTGAGCAGGTCCTGACCTTACTTGCTCCTAGTTTGTGAGGTGTCCTGCCCCTACTCCCTCCTGGCTCCTTGTGCCCATCCTCACTGGCAGAGCATGGGAAACTGAGAAGTCCTTGATTGTGATAAGCATCACTTAGAAACAACTAAAGCATCAGTGTGTTATCAGCACTGCTCTCAGGCTAAAGCTGAAACACAGCACTGCACCAGCTACTAGGAAATAAAATAACTCTGTCCCAGCTGAAACCAGGAAAAGATACTCTTAGTATCAGCTGCAACATAAAAACATCCTTTATTACAAAAGAGGAAAAAAAAATCTTCCTAACATTCATTCTTGTGCTTCTGCTTTTATAATTTTTTTTCCCAAGTCTCTCCCAATAACATTACAGGCATTACTGAAATATTATTTGCTAGAAAGCAGCCCCCTCCTGTCTCTTCAAAAATGTCTACTCTTCAAAAATCTACCGATCACTGAGAAAACTAGGAAATGAAGCCTTAACATTGTACTTTGTCAGAGGTACAAAGTGATTGGCTCATAATACCCAGCAGTCCAGGAACAGAACTGAGATCCAACTTAGCAGCCTGCAAGTGTGAAGGCTTTTGAGAGATTCTTAGCACAAGTTAGTGGTGTTGTGTCTTGGTGATAACTTGCTATTTGCTCAGGACAGTCTAAGGAACGAAGCAAAGCATCTCTGGAAGAGGTAGAAGTACCTTTATTAGCATGAACAATTGCTATGGAAAAAAAAAGGCTGCAGAAAGAAATTATATCCTTTGTAGATATGACCTTTCAAAACCAGGCTGGAAATATCAGCATATTTCTTTTGCACACATGGTGGACACTCTCCTGACGGTGTGATACTAATGATTCCTTGTTAGTTCTCATAGAGTTTTTTACTTCCTTTTCAAAAACAAGCCATAATGTGGATGGAAACAGGTCTTTATAAGCAATGTTCTGTCTACTGTTACTTTCCAAACCCCAGAAAACTGTTGTGAAGCAATTCCATCTTGCAGCAATGGGGCAGTAAGAACACAGGTGGCTCTGGGGATCACCTCGTAGCTGAAGGAGACAATGAGCAGGAGGACTTGGACATTTTGGGGCAGAAAGTGTATGCCCAAAAGGAGGAGGAAGGACCAATGGGTTTCTCCCCCTCCCCAGCAGCAGGAGCCCCCAGGCACATCAGGTTCAGGCCTCAGACACACTGGGGCTGTGACACTTGAATCAGGGTGGGGGCATCACTGGAGAAAGATTGGTGACCCAGGACTCCTGGTGCCCAGGGTGGGACAGTCAAAGCCACAGGTGGCCACTTGTCAAAATAGTATCAAAAGGAGCCATGCTTGTTTTGGCTAAGATAGAGTTAAAATTCTTCAGTAGTAGCTTGTATGATGCTATGAACACCTGCCTACCTATGGGAAGTAGTGGATGAATTCCTCATTTTGCTTTGCTTTGCCTATCAAACTGACTTTATCTCAACCCAAGAGTTCTTGTACTTCTATCCTTCTGATTCCACCCCCCACTCCAATGGCAGGGAGTGAGCAAACAGCTCAGCCAAAAAAAAGTACAAGAACATATTTCATGCATCAGAACACAAAATGTAATTTTTTTCTGTAATCTTCTCAGGGAAAAAAAAAAAAAAACAAAGGAGGAATAAGGCAAAGAGCATTACATAATGACATTATAGGAAAAGCAAGATAAAGACAACATTTTATTCAGACCTTACTAGTTAGATAAACATTATCTAGTATAATCATGTCATTAAGCATAAAGCCTAACAGAGAATTTAAATCAATTGCAATATTAATTACACTAATTATGCATATTAGAAGCAATACGTATTTCAAAAGTTTGATTCAAATCTGCTTGGGAAGGGAAAGATGATAAGTTCTTTATTATGCCACAGTACCTTGTATTGTTCTGTGTTGTTATTTAAACTATAGGAACTAAATGTGATCACATATTGGTGTAAATTATAACGTTAATGTATATCTTATTTGAGGATATCATGCGAGCATTAAATACTGTCCTCACTAAATAAACTGATTTACTAAAGTTAAAATTGGGTGACTTTCTGAGAATCAGGAAAAAATCACCAGTTTCATGCACGTGTTTTCATGTATGAAGCACTTTTCTGCAAGATTTTGCTAAAGGTGATAAACAGGCTTGATGTCACTACACACAATGAGCTGGAAAAACATAAGATTTACCCTCCTTAAAGCAAGCATGGCAGGTTCCATATTATGTAAACTTTTGTTTTAATATTCCATCTAACTTTCTAACAGAAAATTATTTTGTAACCACAAACAGAAAGTACCACATAGAGATGGCACAATAATAATGACGATGATGAAGAATAGGATGTTTCATTTGCCTTATATGGATCATTTTTGTTCCATGTCAGAAGAAACATTATATGTGGAAAAAACATGGTTTATTTAACCATGGATATCCCAGCAATTTTGCCAACTTAAACAAAATAAACCCAAAATGTCACTATGAAAGCATGCTCACATCTATTTTCTTATGGTTTTCCTTCGTGCACAGACTGCCTCTCATGTAGGCTATATACGTTAGACTATTTGAAAGAATGGGAAAGGAGATAGAATTTTCCTTTAATTAAGTCCTTTCACTATCTTTGCATTCAGAATTGCATAAAATACTCAGATGCCAGCTTTCTCCTTTTGATAATAAAATGCAAATAATTTCTCTATTTATTCAAAATCTAAATCCTTATAAATGTGAAAAATAAAAATAGATAATAAGTAAACCGAGGCTCAATTTTACACCAAGAGAGCCTCTAAACAACTAACAGAATATGAAAATATGCTCTTAATATTAAATCGAAAAAGGAATAGATCATAACAAGATCTAGCCTTTAAGCATGCCAGCCAGTATGGGACATGACTGGTATTCTTTATTTTTAAAAAGTTTACAATACTCTTCCTGGAATTACAGATAGAACTATTACTTTGGTTTTGATATTTGTCTGCTTTTTCTTTGTATTGAGGCATGTCTTTAGCAATCTGAAGATCAGTAAGCAGTTTTATCACGCATTTTCAAAGGAAGCCAAGTTTTCCTGAAGTTTTGATTGTCAGTTTCAGCAAGCTTTTTATAGGGCATCTGAAAAGCTCACCAATCTAAGACCAGCAAAACTGCAGAAAACCAGTTTCAAGCTTATACATAAGCAAAACTGTTGGGAACTGTGAGGATTTTCCGTTCACTGACAAAATGCCATTTAGCCATCTGTTACATCAAACCTACAGAATTCAGAGCAAGAATCAGTCTCTTCCCCAGTGCTGAAGTGCTACACTGAATTGATGGTGGCCCATTTTAAAAACGACCCAGGGAGTATGTAACTCTAAAACTTTAGTTTTGCTCCAAACCTTTGTCCAATTCAATATATTTCAACAGTCCTGAAAATGTCCTGCATCATGAGGCCTAGTAGACAGATCTGTGGATACTGCTGGCAAAAGTATCTCCTATCAGAGCAAGCAGCAAGGTGGCATCACAGTGCAGAGTTCTGGATAAGAGAAGGGAAGGAGATGAATGGATGGGGTTTGAAGAAAGGTAGAAGAACATACTAACTTTCACTATGGAAATCTTGTGCTTATTTATTTATGGAAATTTTGTGCTTATTTATTTCAAACTGGAGAACATTTAACAAAACATCATTATATTTACATCAGAACTGGAAAACAGGATATGGATAAATTTACTTCCTCTCTTGCCGGAGGGCAAATCTTAATCACCTTTCTTGAAAACCCACAACTATATAATTTTGTTGTAGCCAGAGCAACTACGTATTAGTACAACTGGTCTCTCTTCTTTTCCCTGACAAGGTTACATCAATTACTCCTGTGTAACTATAGAAAAAAAAAAACAACAAAACCTCTGTCAATGCAATGAAACTACTGCAGATTTACCTTAAACTTGGATAAGAACATAGCCTATTGTACAAAGGAGTCTGATTAGGATGTTATTTACTCTTTTCCAGCTGCAAATGAGATCTTCATTTCTAAATGTGAACAAGACAATAATTTTCTGTGTTACAAAGAACATTAAGAAGAACATCTGCCTTCCTGGTGAGTTTTTAATTAAGTGAACAATTTCAGTGCCATTAAGCACCTTTTGTGCAGCAAGCAAGACTTTTTTTCTTGAGTGGCTACTAATGAGACACTTCTGGGACAGCACATGGCATTCAGGACACTCTGAAGTACATACACTGTGCATAGAGCCTTTTCCTGTGAGTCTGTTGCATCATTTTGACCTGTTCTTCTTTAGCACTTTGTATCACCTCATCAGAACCAGAGATGATGGCTTCCCAAGTGACTTATCATTGGGTTTTAGTTTTTTTTCACCTTCACCAATATTACAGTCTTTCTCCTCTCATCATTGAGGCTCAGATCCAGACAATCCATGGATAATTTCATTAATTTTCTTGGACTTGGGCAAGACTGTGAGGCTTAATTTTATGTTGGGTGTGCTTTCCCCTGCACCTCCACGTCCTTGAGATCTGCCTTTGCTGCGCTGAAGGATCAAAAGGCAGGAAAATAATTTCTCTTCTAAATTGCTACTCAGAAATTGTACAGGAAAAACATAGGGAACCATTTCAACTTCGCAATGATTTCTTCAATATTTCAGAACACTTTATCTGTATTCAAAAATTCACCTAAAACTGTCCGAAGGCACAAATTAAATTCTAAGCAGTAAAACCAGAGTGATAAACCGATATTTATTAATCTTAAATAAATTCAAAAATTAACTCGGCATTAAGGGATGTTGATGAAATTAGGACTAATAGATGGACTAGGCTCAGTATTAAGCTCAGTAGTTCACACTTAATGCAAACTGTGGCAGTAAATCTAGAGTTTGTAGGGTTTTCATGCTGCCACAGCCTGAAAAGCATTCTTTTTGTCCTGAAAAACTGCATATGGTGCTGTTTTCAGGGGTACCAAATACTGAAAAATGCACCCTTATTTTAGATTAGAGATTAAGTTCAACAACATAAATAATTAAGGATTAGATACTGCCAAAAATAATTTGGAGAGTCTGTGTTTGGTCTATATATAGAATATAAAATAGTCTATATACATAGATTATGCATACATAATACTTATTTTTTGAGCACATTTTCCAGAAATTCTTTAAAAAAGAGAGTTTCGTTTTTTATGTTTGTTATAGGCATGGATATGAACAGAATTACTGATATTAGACAAAAAAAAGCTACACAGCACATGAAAACCAGAAACAAAAACCAGAAAAATTTTAAGATTTTGTGTATAATTCATATGCTCAATATATAAACCAAATAGAAGGAAAAAAATGAAAAAGGAATATGTATTCCAACAATAAGTATAAATTTTAATGAGCACTGAGAGGTTGTTTTGGCAAGAGAATCATAGAATTACAAAATCATAGAATGCTTTGGGTTGGAAGAGACCTTTAAAGATCAACCAGCTCTACCCCCCTGACATATGCAGGAAAATCTTTCACTAGATGAGGTTGCTGAAAGTCTCATCCCACCTGACCTTGAACACTTCCAACACTGAGGCACCCAAGGCAACCTGTTCCAGTGTCTTACCACTCCCATTATAAAAAAATTCTCCCTCATGTCCAATTTAAAGCTATCTTCTTATAGTTTAAAACCATTGCCCTTGTCCTGTTACTACTGGTCTTGATAAAAAATTTCTCTTGTATTTCCACTTACTGAAAGGTCGCAATAAGATATCAAGCCTTTTCTTTTCCAAGGGTGAAGAACAGCAATTCTTCCCGTCTTTTTTTTACAGGAATAAGTTCCCTACTATTTTCATGGTCCTCCTCTGGACCTCTTTCTTGTACTGGAGACCCCAGAGCTAAATGCAACACTGCAAATGGGGTGTCACAAGAACGAAGCAGAGGGGCAGAATCACTTCTCCTGACCTGTTGGTCACTCTACTTTTGATGCAGCCCAGGATGTGACTGGCTTTCTTGATTGCAAGCATACATTGCTGGGTCATGTCCAGTTTTTCACCCATCTGTATCCTCAGCTCCATTTCCACAGGGCTGCTCTCAATCCATTCATCACCCAGAACATGCGAAATACCATTTATATCAA
Source organism: Myiopsitta monachus (assembly GCA_017639245.1). Taxonomy (NCBI): domain Eukaryota; kingdom Metazoa; phylum Chordata; class Aves; order Psittaciformes; family Psittacidae; genus Myiopsitta; species Myiopsitta monachus. The sequence continues at coordinate 60,274,287 of CM029941.1, forward strand.
TGCCAAGAATACGGTGGCTGAAAAAACTCCACAGCCTATACTTTCAATACACTTAATTCAGATTGAAAGTAAACAGTAATGTGTATTCAGCACTACAAGATTTTAAAACTTCCTATTTTGGTGTCTTCTTGTCTACAGAGCAGTAACACATGCAACAAATAACATAATGCAATGAGTTTGTAAATCCTTTTTTTTTTTTTTGGTCCATTTCATAAAGAAAGAAAGACAAATGAAACCTGTATATGAAAGATGCAAATGTAGATGTAGATGTAATACAACCTTCCCATTGGTATTTCTAATAAAAGTTTAACAACTTTCTGACTGATCTTGTTTATAAGTATCCTTATTCTACCCAATGTTTCATTTCATTGATGAAAAGCATAGTCAAAATCAAGTTAATATCATTTAGTCTGGCAAGTTATGCTAAATTAACCCTTGTTACAATGCGCAATAAGTTCATCTATAAAAAACAGACCAACAGTTTTTTTACAAGTAATTTTTTTTTTTTTTTTTTTTTTTTAATTCTGGAACAGGATAAGACATAGAAACATTAAGTTTCATGGAAGACACTGACTTATGTTTAGTCAGCAATACATGAAGCACTACAAGATATTAGAAATGTGCTGGAAGCAAGAAAGCCCAACATAGAGCTGTTTATCTTCCTTGCAAATGCCAAGACTGTAAACAGTAATTCCTTAGCTCAGCAACTTTCTAGATGCAATATGAGGAAGAAATTCTTTACTGTAAGGGTGGTGAGGTATTGGAATGGGTTGACCAGGGAACTTGTGAATACTCCATCGCTGGCGGTGTTCAAGGCCAGGTTAGACAGCCTTGGATGGCATGGCTTAGTGTGAGATGTCCCTGCCTACGGCAGGGGGGTTGGAACTAGATGATCTTAAGGTCCTTTCCAAGCCTAACTATTCTATGATTCTATGATTCTATGATGCACAAGGTTTTATTAGAACTTGGCATTACCTAAAATACACTTATGAAGATAACCTTAATACAGTGTTCCTACAGTGTTCCTGGGCTTGTTATAAAATTTATATACTACTAGCTCTCATACTAGGAATAAAAAAATCTGTACTCATGTTTTTTCATATCCTCTTGCAATGCTACCATTTTTAAAGAAATTGCTTCATTTCACCAATTTGTTGTCAAGACTACATGGTCTTTTCTAATTCACTCACTCCCAACCAAGGGAGAAACTATCTAACAAAATCATGAAATCCTGTGGGACAACTGGCAACTGCATTCTGAGTTGAATGCTCTATGAGGTCGTACAAAACATACAAAGCAAGTGAAAAATGTGTCACCAGATCAGGTCCCACAAAACAAGCAATTCGCCTAAATTATTTTCAGTGAGCTGTCAAATATATATCCATCCTCCACCCCTCTGCTCAAAATCAGGGGGGTGGTGCTAGTTGGTGGTGGGGGCACCAGGGCTTTCCATGTTTTTCTTTTTCTTTAGGGCCCATGGAGTTTATTTTGAGCCACCAGCTTTTCCAATTTATCAGTGGGCAATCTATCTATTAAATCTTTAGGAATAACCTTTTACCACCCCAGTGTCCACTAACCTTGCCTTTTATTAGGAATATTTCTACATCCTGGGCAAGTAGAGGGTGTCTGGTGTTTCCCATTAGTCAGGTGAGGAGGGGTTTTTACCTCTTCTTACCTTAATCCCTTGGTATTGATTTTACCAGAGATATTGGTAGGACTGTACTTTCTCCCATAATTAATTAATTCATGTGCAACTTTCCCCCATGTCTATGTTTTCCTCTGTCTTTCCATCATGTTACAGCAGTCCTTCAAGGGCAGCAATGGCCCTTTTCTTTGGGATGTTGCTTGTATCTTTCTCTGCAAGTGGATCACCAAGGCTTTCAGGGAGTCAGGAAGACCCTGAATGAGGGGAGTCATACATACGGGATTGACAGGTGTCATCATCAGGGACTCCTGTCTATGTCTAAGTTCCCAACCATACAGCATTGGCAGACATGCCATTTTCAATGCATTTTTTACAAACCGGTTGACTGTTCCTGTGATGGCAAGGGTATCTCCTCTTTCCAAAGTGTTAAGTCCTCCAGCCCAATAAGTTGCTCTTTGAATTAAGAACTAGGGTGCGCAGTGGTTACTGGTGGTTAAAAATACTGCTGGGCCCCAGTATCCCTCAGCTTCCTTCTCACTTTGTAAAATTTGATCTCCCCCAGACAGAGATACTCTCCAAATATATTCTGTTTCTGATTTTTTTGGAGTAAAACCAAATTCCTTTTTAAGTGTACCTATTTCTATAGCAGTATATGGAATCTCTTTGGTGGGAAATTGTGGGAATTTGTCCTCTCCATCTTCACAAGTATACTCATTTTTTCTCAAGTTTCAGAGAGAAGCGGCAGGAACATTTAAGTTTTCTAACTTTAGCCTTGACTCTTCCAGGTCAATGTGAAGATATTCAATTGTTTTCTCAGACCATGCAGAGGTGCTTTTCTCTGCCAGGAGTTGCTCTTTCAGTGCTAATTGCAAGTAATTAGCCTGATTTTTCTTTTCATCTAATTGTTCTTATAAGTTAACTACCTGGTCCTACAGGAATCAGACCATGCCTTGTAAAGTTTGCATTAACTGAGATTCAGCTGTTTGTTGTTGTTCTCTAGCTTTTAATGCAGCAGCCAAGCTGGTGCTCAGTAAGACACAATCAATTTACCCTTTCCGGGCTATAGTTTTTGCATCCTTTTACAGGGTGCTTACTTGGTCTGTCACATTTTGCATATTATTCCAATTTTTCTTGGCCCATTCTACCCTGGCAGAGAGGGGTGAGATTTATGTTTCTCTAAAAGACCCTGCAACACATCTCTGCCCTGAAGCGCAGCTTCACTGCTATTCATTTCTGACTGGGACAATTGTCTCAAGGAGGCAGCACATTTTGCTTCAAAAAAAACCCAACCCCTTAAGTCCCTGAGAGGCACGCACATAATACAAAGCTGCAATAGGTCAGGGTAGTTGTCTCAGGAAGGTAGCATGTTTTGCTTCAACAAATTCCACTTTTATGTCCCTGATGGATAAAGCAAGTGAAATGCAGCAACAGGTTGGGGTAGCCATCTCAGGGAGGCAGAACATCTGCTTAATATAACCCTTACGTCCCTGAGAGGTACACACATAATACCTTACACTTTAAGTGACATTACAGCATTTTTCACTGCAAGGGATCCTGTCCGTGACGCTAATTTGATGTCATGGTCTGATTGGAGAAAACCCCAGTGTCGGATTCTGTTTCAGTTCGTGATCCCAAGAGTGAAATTAAGAGGCAAGTGAGGTCAAGTTCTGAAATAGATTAGTAAGCTTATTACAAAAAGACAGTTATTATAAAAAAGGGAAATTATTGTAATAAAGGGAACAGCGATATGACAGATTGGAAAAAAGGTAGAATACGAAGCAGGGATTCAGGGTGCAGAGAGAGAGAGAGAGCTAGTCACCACCATGGATCCAATGGTGTCCCAGGGATCCATTGTCTCATTATCAGTGGTGAGAGTTCTTCTGGGTTCATAGTTGGTATCAAAGCAGCGTCCCTCAAGAGACTGTAGCAGTCATCAGAGGTGGGTGTTCTCCTGGAGGCGTCCTTCTGGAGTTGCCCCCTTGAAGGTACCCTTGGAGGTGTCCTCATGTGAGTTGCCCTTATGGCGATGTCTCATGGAAGGTGTCCCTCTGGATCCATAGTAGTCATTGGTGAAGAGTGTCTTCATGGAGGTCTCCTTCTGGAGTCATCCTCCTGGCAATGGTTCCCTGGCAATGTGCCTCTTTGTGATTACCTTTTCCTCCTTTCAAAATGAGCTGGGGGGAGTCCCTCTGCTCTTCATGTCAGGTATTACATGTTCTTGGTGGACCAGTTTTCCTGGTCTTGCAACCAGCTTTTCAACTGCAAGTGTCTGCAGGAATTCTTGGGATAATTGGTAGCAATTCTTCACGCCAGTCCTGGAGGTCTTAGCTCTTTCCCTCTCATACCTCAATCAATGAACAGTCTTATCTCAACTCATCCCACCTATCTCTGAGACAAAAGATAGGTGGAATTCCATTTCAGCTTCTCAGACCAATCTCTGAGACAACGAACTGGTTTAATCCCATCTCAGCTTCTCATACTAATCTTTAAGACAGTGGACAGTGGAGTCTGATTTCAAATCAGTCTCTCACAGATGGCAAGAACAGTCTAGGATGTTCTAAAATATTCATGCTTCTTAATAATAAAATATCAAAACTACTAGATCACATGGTTTCTTGACAGAAACCTTTCCAAACAATTATAATTGAACTGATACAGTTTTTGTTGAGATGTGAGACAAGGCGGGGCACAAAATCACAAAATGAAATATATAAACCTTTAGAATCAGTTTTAAGTAATGTTATGTTTGATAGCTTTGTAACAGTAGCAACGGAAAATTACTGAGGTGCATGATTCACAGAAAGAAAAAAATTGAGTACAGCTAGAGAACATACTGAGAATTCTTGTATAAGACAAACCGTTATAGTTGATGTAGTTTTAGGCCCTTATGACCTTAGTACAAAATGAGTGTAAGAAAAACAGGCTAGAAGAACAGGACGTAAAGATAAGGAGTATCTGGAATGGCAGGTGTCCAGGATAGGCTGCAGTTAAACTAACTGATAAATAGAAGGACAGGATGATTGTTATGTCTGTGGTGTTAATGAACCAGCTAAGCTGGTATACTTCAAAGGATGCCAGAAATCATGAAGATTGTTGGAAGAAGTAAAAGACCCTGAGAAACCACCACCACATTTTTGAGCATAGGTGGGAAACTTTCTGGAAAGAGACGCAATCCATACATAGCCTCATGAATATGTATGTTTGCCCAGTGGCCATATAAGGATGGCTTGTGTAGCAATACGGGGACACACGTTAGGAGGAGATATCCCCCGTGCCTCCTGGAGCCACAATAGAGAATACCTGCTTGTCAACTTGAAAACTTTGTTGGAGAGTTTGTTCCTGGAGTTTTCTCCAAATCAGACGAAATACTCATGAAGCAGGTTTTATTGTTTTTAATTAGAGGTAGATTAATAAATTGTAAGGGGTAATATACTTGGTCAGGTTGGTCTCATTTTCTTACTGCATTTATCTCTGAATATATCAGTAATTCAAAACTATTAATCAAATAATTTCAGAGAAAATTCTTTTTTATCACTCTTTTGTGGGCTACTTGATCAGAATATTAAATAGTAAGATCTGGATGGATTTAACTGGCCACATAATGCAGCTGTTTCCACTGGATGTGTTTCAATAAGCAAATTAACTTGTAATTATTAGTTGTGAAATTACACCAATTTCTTGATTTAGTTTAGGCAGGATTTTTTACAATAAGTTGAATAAGATCCCAAGAAAGTAAATGCAAATACAGCATAAACACATTTAGTTTAATAATTGGATCAGTTCTCAGAGACTAAAGGGTAGGTTTAAGCATCTTACTCCTGTTTTTAATTTAATATAAGCGTTGGAATAGAAGAAAGATTAAAAGAAATCCTGTTTGAAAAATATATGTATGGGGACAAAAAGTAGTCATATGTTAAATATCTCTTTTTTCCAAACAGAAAAGAATAAGAAAATTTAATGTGATCAAGTTGTTTTATACAGTTCTGATCACCAATGACAAATAACATTAATCTAGAAAATAAAGTGTTGTCATTATCAATCACTTGAAATCCAAGAGACCCTGAAAGTCATTGAGATAATGCAGAATAGCACTCTCATCTGAGCTTTGAAAACAGTCCTATTCCAGTTCTACAGAAGAGGCCACCATGCCCCACACTTTGGCTCTACCGAAACCACCACAGCACTGCAGAAATTTGTAGAGGACTTCTTAGACAGGCTGATAGCATCTTGTACAGTGAAAGAGAAACCAGGAGAGTGTATTCACACCATCCATGTGGCCCAGAACAGCAATATTCAAATTGCCAGTTTCAGGTACAGCTCTGGAAATAGAGCAGATTGCTGTACGGCTCTCTCCTGGGGAGGCAGAGCCCTGGCAGCAATGCCAGTGAGGGTTATGGGCAGCTCTGAGCAGGTCTTGGGCCTTGGTGGTCAGTAAACTAAGAAGGGCCAGAAAGGCTGGAGATAAGGGAAAGCTTTTGTTCCACAGGATGGCTGAGCAGTGGGGACTGGATCAGCAGTGTGGTGCTGTCCCTTCCTTGGAGTGTTTCCAGCCCCCATGAAATAATGCCCTATGCAACCTGGTCTGACTCCACAGCTGAGCCTGCTCTGGGCAGGGCATTGGAGTAGAGACCTCTGGAATCCCCTTCCAGTCTGCATGTAGTATCCAGTGCTGTGATTTTTGGCTTTGTCATTAAGTAATAGACACATTCTACGAATCTGTCTCTCAGTAAACACTCTGGATGAGTACAGGAAAACTTTAAGACTTGTTTGGCCCAACACAAGTTTGGTCAGCATTGGTGTATGAAATTGTATTTCTGTACAGTCTGAAATGAAATTTGCCTCTATATCAAACAACTCTAGAAGACTTATTACTTACATCAGCCCTGTTCTCAACATCAACCCGGCAGACTGTGCACCACACCGTCCGTCTGAACATTTTCATCATAATAATGTGCTTTTGTGGAGGTCACTCTTACAACTGTTTTGATACTCCCTTTTTAGTGGCTTGCTCTGTGCAAGCTGATTACATTTTGTCCCATTGAGAAGATAAATGTAAACAGTATTAAAAAAAAAATTAATGTGATGTGACTAACTGTAGTTTCTGAGTGTAACACAGCATAAAGCTCTTCAAGAGAATAATGCAATTTTCTACTCTGCTTTTAAAAACTCTCCAGTTCCAGGCTTCATCCAAACTGAGGCGATGAAAAAAATTTATGTCACACATAAGGATTTTAAATTTTAAATTAAAAAAAAAAATCAGATAAAAAAAATTACTGAATTAAAATGTTTATCGGCTAAACCAGACTCTCCAACATTAATCTGTACTAGTTGTACTCTCTTGTCGTCTTAAAAACAAAAGAGTGAAAAAAGAAGTTGGCATTTATAAAATGAACTACTCCTGGAAAATCATTAAAAATGAGCACTGAATCTAAACGTAACTGAAGAAACTGTAAAAAAATGGAATTGAATTCACTTTTCATCAAGGTTTAGGAATAAATAAAGAAAAGTTGAGAAGGAGGAATGAACTGATAGCCTTACTGAAGTCAGTAGCAATCTTTCCCAGATTTCACAAAGAACAATCACCATGCTTTCATGATATGTTCAGCCATGGAGTATTTTGATTTCCTGCTTCTCCATAAAATTTCTTTTCTTTTCTTTTTCCATTATTCTTGCTTTGGCAGCACTGACAGCAGGAATCAACTTCCCACTGTCCGTGGTATCTGCATGCACTGAATATTACTTGGTGACTTTTGGATTCAGTAGTATTTCTATAAACTTAAACCAGCTTTGGATCCTTCCCCACAGAAAGAATTATCATGTCCTACCAAGTACAGTAAGGTTTTTCAACTTCTAAAGAAATAAAATTTTCTCTTTAAAAAGTATTTTCCTATCACTCACTTTCTTGATTTTGCAATTATTTGGAATGTACCAAATTATAGTTTCTTGTCCTAAAACCATCTGAAACCAGGATAATTGAGGAAGGAATAAACTGCCCTTGTTGTTTTTGAATTATTATCTGTGTTTATTTTCCAATATGCAGGTATTCATCAGTGCACACTACATCATGCAATTTCCCAATGTATCTCCAGGCACTGTCAACTCCTCCCCTGACTGGCACCCTCCATGTCTGACATTTGAAGTGCTCCATGCACTTGCAGAAGCACAGACTACCATGTATACTTTCCTTCCATGTTTTTGGTTTTAAACCAGGTCATGGTTTAAGCCTCAAGCAGTTCACTCACCCTCCCCTCTTTCTCCCCCGCAGCTCCCAGGGGGATGGGGAGGATAATCAAAAGAATGTAACTATCACGGGTTCAGATAAGAACAGTCCAATAACTAAGGTGTAACACAAACAACTGCTGCTGCTACCAATAATAATAATGATAAGGGAAATAACAAGGGGAGAGAATACAACTGCTCACCACCCAACAACCGAGCCGTGAACTAACTCTTCTAAGTTCCTGCCCCCAGTTTTTACATCCTGGGCATGATGTGCTGTGGTATGGAATACCCTCTTTGATCAGTTTGGGTCTGGTGTCCTGTCCCTGCTTCCTCCCAGCTTCCCCTCCTCCCTGGCAGAGCATGAGACTCAGAAAGTCCTTGGTTAGACTAAACATTACCAAGCAGTAACTGAAAACATTGGTGTTATCAGTGTTGTTCCCAGGACGAAAGTCAAAAACACAGTGCTGCACCACCTAACAAGAAGGAGAAAAATTACTGTTACTGCTGAACCCATGACAATACGGAAGCCTTCCAACCTCAGGACTTTTTGTACTCAATTGCTTCTCTTCTTTAATAGCTGCATCAAACAGTTGGTAGTCCAGGAGTGAATGAAAATGGCAGTAGCTGTTGCTTTCTGCTCAATTTCTGTGCCAAAGAAACTTACTTACCTGTAAACAGGCCATTCATATCATAGAATCATAGCATCTAGGTTGGAAAAGACCTTTAAGATCAACAAGTACAAGCGTTACTCCAGAACGGCCAAGACCACCACTAAACCACACCACCAAGGGCCTCATCTATGCAGTTTTTAAACACCTTCAGTGTTGGTGACTCCACTACTTCCCTGGCAGCCTATTCCAATGCCTGATCACCCCTTCTCTGAAGAAATTGTTCCTAATATCAAAACTAAACATCCCCTCATGCAGCTTGAGGCTGTTTTCTCTGGTCCTATCACTCGTTACCTGGGAGAAGAGACCAACCCTCACCTCAGTCTGCCCTCCTTTCTGGTAGTTGCAGAGAGTAAAACAGTACCCCCGAGCCTCATTTTCTCCAGACTAAACATCCTTAGTTCCCTCAACTGTTTGTCATCACACTTGTGCTCTAGATCCTTCACCACCTTCGTCACCCTTCTCTGGACCCACTCCAGCACCTCCATGTCTCTCTTGTAGTGAGAGATCCTGAACTGAACATAGCATTAGGAGTGCAGCCTCACCAGTGCTTTACAGTGGGATGATCACTGCCCTGGCCCTGCTGGCCACACTATTGCTGATACAGGCCAGGATGCTGTTGCTCTTCTTGGTTGCCTGGACACCAGCTGGCTCATGTTCAGTTCCATCTATCAGCATCCCCAGGTCCTTTTCCCTCAAGCAGCTCCAGCCACTCTTCCCCAAGTCTGTAGTATCGCACGTCATGTTGACCATCACAAAGGCTGTCAAATGTCAAACCAGTGTTTGCCATCACAGGAGGAAAGCTACTGAAGTACTGCTGAATTTAACAACAGCCATAGCTTTCCAGACAGGTGTCAGGGTCCAACTAGAGAAAACCCCAATTCATCACACCAATCCTCAAGGTCATGGACAGAACAGTCTCTTTTCAGCTCTTTCCCACCCATCCCTCAGGCAATGGATGGTGGAGTCCTCTCTCAGCTCCTCACAACCTTCTCCCAGGCAATGGGTATTGGAATCTAATCTCAACTCCTCCCACCCATCTCTGAGATAAAACACAGGTGGAATTCCTTCTCACCTTCTCAGACCAATCTTTGGGACAATTGTCAGTGGAGTCTGATTTCAGATCAATCTCTCACAATAGCTTTCCCACACCAGTCAGGTTTGCAGCCATTCTTTTCTATGAAGATTGATTCTACATCTGAGTTTCATCACAGTTCAATCCAGCTTAATGCAAAACTCTTCAAAATAAGATGAAGACTGTTTTTTCTGATTGACTCAGTTATTTGCACTCACTAACATTCCTAATTTATGTTGAAGAACATGGCGCTTCTGTGAATAACACTAAGGGTCAAAACCATGATCTTTTGTAAAAAGAGAAATAATGCAACTTTACCACTATGAACAACTCAGACATTGCTTCTGAGTGATCTCACCAGCACTGATTATCTATGTGTGCCACTGCACTTCAAACACATTTTTGCACCTTTTTGATTTTCCCTGACTGAAACTTCTCCTTTCCTGTACTAACTTACAATTTATCCTCGATCTTATGTGAGGCTTACTTTTTGTTGCTTAATGCTGGGGAGGAGTTCTGTGCCTAGAAAATTGTGCTCAGATTCCATTTGAAAAATTAGGGACATTCAGCTCACCCAGCTACAGTTGCCTACAGAATTTTAGGGTCACCTGTATTGGACCTGGACCTTAGCTGTACCTTCCAACCAACTCTCCTGCCAAGATTCTCTCAGATACTCATCCCAGACAGCAATGTGATTGCTAGTTAGACCTGGCTTACTTTTTCCACCAGCTGCCTTCAGCAACGAACCTCATGAAGATTCAAGCTGTCAGCTTTTCCAGGGTGAGAGAGAGCAAGCTTCCAGAGAGACAGGTGCTCAGCACAGAGAGTTGACAATATGCAGAAGCTGAGCTCTTCAAGAAGCAGAGAAAACGCTTTAAGGCAAAGAATGCATAGAGGAACAGCTGTGTTTCAATGCACTTATCTATAAAAGTACTTGAATTCATCTGTAAAACAGAAAAATGTGTGACAAAGCTAGTCAGCATCAGCTCTGGAGCCCATGGTAAGCTTGACTTCTCAATATTGGGTTATTTTCATCACATGGTCTGTCAAAATTATATTGCATTTTAATTATTCAAAACTAAAATTTATACGTCATACTGCACTTACTGTATATAATTTCTATATTTTGTTTTCATATTCTATTCTGTTCTGTTCTTGAATTATGTTGTATCATATTAGGGTTTTTATTGTATTTATTATGTTGTATTAAATTTAATTTGAAGGCATTTATGTAGGAAGTTGTTATGCAATTAAGAAGAGAAAAAACTATTTAGAAGTTTTGAGGTTTCTTAATCAGCATTAAGAAGCCCTCTACAACATATGGGAGTGGTAAGATGGCTTGGAAAGGTGGAATTTACTTGATTCAATTGAAAAAATATTTGGTCTGTATAATAAAAAATTAGCTGTACAGATTTCCTTCTATAAACTGCTGAAATTGATGTTGCTACAAGAAGACACAACAACTAAAATTTGGCCCTCTCTGACTAACTGAAGACCAAACGTTTAATTCTTTACAAACTGAATAGTGTTTGCAGAGTCCTGATTATATTTAATTCAAAGGAAAAGATTTCTAAACTCTCGCCTTTGACTAGCAATAGTTTCCTAAAAAGTGCTACAATAAAAAGACTGGTGCGGCAAGCCCTGCAGCTGTTTATCCAAACGTTTGAGGACTTGAATCTGCTGCTAATTTGAAATAGTCTTAAATGCTATCAATAGGAAATTCTGCTATGAAATATACTGATCTTCTTACTAATCTACACAAAGGCAAAATTTCCCAATAAGAAATGTGTGCTGGATTTGGCTGGTTAAGAGTTATTTTGCTTCATAGCAGTTAGTAAGAGGCTATGTTTTAGATTTCTGCTGGAAACAGCATCGATAATTCAGGGATGGTTTAGTTACTGTTGATCCCTTCTTACACAGAGCCAACGTCTTTTCTGCTTCACACCTTCTCCACACTAGCAAATACGCTGGGAGTGAACAAGAAGCTGCGAGGAGACACAGCTGCAACAGCAACCCCAACTGATCTGGGGGATATCCCACACCATATGGCATCATGCTCTGCAATAAAACAAGGGTAGAGGTTGGCAGAGGGTTCACTGCCCAGGCACTGGGTGGGCATCAGCTGGTTAGTGTTGAGCAATTTTTCATTTACATCACTTGCCTTTCAAGCATTATAATTCTGTTTACTTTCTTTTTGATTGCAAATCATTATTAATATTAGTATTGTGTTTTATTCCAATTATAAGCTCGTTTTATCTCAAGCCGCATGTTTTCTCACCTTCTTCCAAGTCTCTCCTCTAGTCCATGGAAAGGGGAGTGAGTGAGTGCCTGTGTGGTGTTTAGTTGGCAACTGGGTTAAACCATGACAAAATAGAGGTGAAATAGTGTTTTGGTTGAGAAACTTCTCTCCTCACTACAAATTCAAATAACTCAAAGATGAGATTTTCAAAGGACTGAATGAAGATCTCTGGGGATTTTCTGAGTTAAGACAATGGCATCTGAAAGATACTTGCCGTTTCAGCTGTATTAGTTTAGAAGATTTTCAGAGGTGAAATGAAGGATGAAAAATACCTTCTCAGCACACAACTACTAAATTGTTGTTGAGCTTTCAATAAGTCATTAATTCCTAAAGTATAACAGCTTGCCTAACTATCTCTGTACTGGAAGTCTGTCTTTCACATAGCTCGGAAACTGGGCTTTACAATAATTTTGAAAGCACCAAATTGTCTAAACCAGAAAAAAAGTGTAAAATTTTTTAATCCCTTACTAATATGGTGATTTTCTGAACAGACTAAATAGACTACTCTAAACAGTGCCAACTTGCAGTTTTGGAAAGGAGCAACACATCAAAATGTATTTACAATCCTACTTGAGGGTGAACTGACTTAGACGCTGTATAGGTAAATATTGGAAGTAGAGCTCCACCAGTCCTCCTCTGCTGTAGTATATCCCTGCTCAGAAGCAGATTACTAGCTTTTCAAGCGTACTATTTTATATGAGTTTGTTCCTTTAGTATCTGATGACAGTATAAAGGCTGACTTTTCCCAGACACAGAGACTGGGTTTAACTTTCCTGTAACTTTTGTTTCAATATCCTAATTCCCACCATCATCCAGGAAGAACATTACATCAGCAAAATTCTCTAAGTTTGAAGATTAGCTCCACAAATTACTTTGTAGTAGAGATAACTCTACTTTATCTGGGATTATTTTAGGATTTTTACTATTGTGGTTTGTTTCCCTTGTCTGTATCAGCCCATAGACTAACTTCCTATACCTTAAAAGAAAACTTAAGATTAAGCATAATTTTGTAGATATGCTAAAACATATTTTTGCACCCACTCTCTATTATGAAAATTTTGACATCTAAAAATGACGAGCAATTCCTGTCACAGTCCTTGTGATTTGATATTAAGATTTTATTCGTGCATGAGAGTCTCAGTGTAGAGACCAGTGTCATCTGAAACAGAAATTATTCCCTTAAAATAGAGTTAACTGTTGAATAGGTCTTGTAGCTGTCTCTCTACAGATATTATGTACTCCTCCTTTATGCTCCTGCTATAAAACTTAATCTTTCTTCTGCATGTCTGTTCAAGACTGGAAATGTATGCTCTACTCCGTTGGTTTAACATCCAAGAAATGTGACTACCACAGCTTAATCCTAAAAACTGGTTTTAAGTGACCCTGGAAAACTTATTTGATGTGAAGAAACTTTTCCAATTAATTTAATAATCTGCTTTTTGTAGCTGAGAAGCAACCATGAATTCAATTAATTTATTTACTATTCATTTGGTTTAAATAAAAGATTTTTAGGTACTTTAGAATTGATTTTCTTGTTCCTGTCCTCCTAATTTTCCATTGTTTCCTATTTGGAACTTGCTATGATCCATTATATGATGGATGCAGGATACAAATTGTAATTTGTCTTCCTGGTTGAATCATAGGAACTAACATCTTCCAAGATCATAATTCATATTGCAATTACTCTTCCAGGTAACCATATAGTTCTTCTCTTCTTGTAGATTTTCATGTAAAAACCCCTTTTACTCCAACATTCACAAGAGACTGCATGAATAATACCAGTCACACCTTTTTTACAGAGAGATTAATTTGTAATTTTTTTTTGTTATGTTATCCATGACCTTTTTTTCAGAACAGATCTAGTATAAAAGTAAAGATAACAAATATAATCTTAGTCTGAAAATTAGATCTATATCTTAGGAAACAACTTGTAATCACAGTCATATGTTAAATGATGACCTGACTCGATTGTCAAAGATTTTCTGTTTCAATAACATGAATTAATATTTCACGTACATTAAAAGATACTTCACATTCAGTAAACATGGATTTATTGTAACAAATACATAACCAAGCAACATCTTTAATGTGTCCTTTGTTTCATGTCACATGTCACTACCAGCAAAAATCAAAAGAGAACATAAATTCACTGCCATATGGAATGAAAAACTTGTTGAACTTTACTTGTTGAGCATTCAGGCTGAAATACCAATTCAAAAGGCCACTATAGTCCATGATGTTCTGCATGTTTACCAACAGAGTCTATGGCAGCTCAAGCATTAAGTTAGCAGAATGGATTGGTTTAAGGATAATAATTCTCTAAGGCCTCCTGCCTCAGTAGAAGTTATGCCTCCTACATTTTAAACAGAAACACGGATTAGCAGCATGTTGAATTAGTTCTGCTTTCCATCCTATTTGTGTTTTCCATGAAAGAGCTTTTTATATATGAATTTGCTACTACCATATTTTGCATGATGCTTAAAAAAAGAGACTGCACCATTAGCTTTTACAGAGGAATTGTTTTCCTTGAGCTGTATCATTTATTTGCGTTAGGGCAGTGCATGAAAAAATGAAAAACTGAGAGCACGTTCTCTGATACCACCATTACACATACCCAGAATCCTTCTTGAAGTATGGATCATAAGAAAGAACTAACCCTGTCTTTAATTAACGTCAAATTTAAAAAAAAATATATTGTTGTATTATCTATGATAATGAATATGTATTCTCTTTATGTGCTTTTCAAGCCCTGAAGAAATTACCAAGTACTATATAGTAGTGTCTGTATTCAACTACTGACTGCACTAATGCTTATTCAAGCAAAGAACATTTATATGCAGACTGCAGGAACTGAGAAAAGGTTTGTTACTTCTCTGATTAAAGGAATTGATTTGACTGGAGGAATAGTGACTTTAATTAGCTGTGGAAATGCTATTAATTCCAATTAATATTCTCACAGTGTCAAGACCAGAATCCAGAGAGAAAATAAATTGCATTAAATCAATATAACTCTTGTTTCTACCAGGAGTAAGTGCTTAGAGACAGAGGAATGCCTTTTATAGCCGTCTGCATCAAGTAGTATTTAAACAAGAGAGTAATTCAATGTAGCAAACCTCTCAATGATTCTTTATGGACTACTTATACATCTCTTTAATTGCTTTTCATTTGATGAAAAGTACTTAGTACTTTTGAGAAGTATTCTAGTAAAAAAATTGTCTAAACCACACACAAGTACAAGCAAGTTTTACTTTGCAGAGAAAATTGAGACGTGGGTTTACAAGAAAATTGGTTCTACTTACAAACTTTAGATAAGTATTAACTTGCACTTACTTTTCATGGGGCAGATAAAGAAAACTGACCAGCAATCTGAATTTCCAATGTAACTTGAAGAACTGCCTCTAAAAGAAAGTTCTTGGATTTCTTTTAGACAGCTCTTTAAGAACCAGGACCATGAAATTTAACCCTTGAAGATTTCCATGCTGCTACAAGCAATGCATCAGATGTGTCACAGCTTCTCAAATTTTGAGAGCAGTGTCTCAAAGAACACAAGCTTGAGCCTAAAAGATGACAGAACAAATCAAACAAATCACCTCAAAGATGTGCCAGTGAAATGAAATCAGTGTTCTGTTGCCCTGGGTTCAGCAGTAGCAGTCATTTTTCTCCTTCTCAGTAGCTGGTGCAATGCTGTGATTTTGACTTTCAGCCTGGGAACAGCACTGATAACACCGATGTTTTTTGTCACTGCTCAAATGCTTTGTCTGACCAAAGACTTTCTGAGTCTTATGTTCTGCCAGGGAGGAGGAGAAGCTGGGAGGAAGCACAAACAGGACACCTGACCCAAACTGACTAAAGAGGGTATTCCATACCACAGCACCTCATGCCCAGCATGGAAAAACAGAGGGCAGAGACCCGGAAGGGTGGGGGTGCACTGCAGGGTTGCGCTTGGAATTGGGTGGTGAGCAGTTGTACTCTTTTTCCTTGTATTTCTCTTGTATTATTATTGGTGGTAGCAGTAGTGGTTTGTGTTATACCTTAGTTACTAAACTGTTCTTATCTCAACCTGTGGGAGTTGCATTCTTTCGATTCTCCTCCCTATCCCCCTGGGAGCTGGGGCGAAGAGGGGCAAGTGAGTGAGTGAACTGCCTGAGAGGCTTAAACCACGACATCTGTGTGGGCAGGCAAGCATAGAACAACTTCCAGATTTGAGAAATATTGCAGCTACTCTCTTGCAATAGTTTGCCCTACAAGAAATTTTTCATATCACACTGAACAACTGTGATGAGTATATGGAGGAGGGTACCAAGGATTTAACACATCATAAATAAGGTAAGAATGAATAAAAATAAGAAAAAAGAAAAAAACAAACCAACAAACAAAACTTTAGAAGAGATCCAAAAGTTATGTGTGGGGGTTTTTTTGCTGGTTTTTTGTTTGTTTGTTTGTTTGTTTTTGTTAGAAGATTAAGAACAAGCAGCCAGAACTTCATTAATAGTAACATACCACACTGAGGTACAAAACAGAGTTCCACAACACATGCTTAACCACAACAGAGTTTGCTCTTCAGCCCTCAGGTGTGTTTATGCAGAAGTTTTCCACTCTCAGCAGCTGGATAGATATCAGTGTCAGAAACTGCAACTACAGATCATTCAGTAACTGAGTATCCTTGGTCACTGATATCTTAAAATGTGCTTCTTCCTATTAATGATGATGTATTTACTTACCGAACAGGGTGAATTTGAAAAAAAAAAAAAAAAGACCAAAGTCGTATACAAATGGCAATTCTCAGGGATTTGAGAGCACCAATGGACCTTACTGACTCTGTCCCAGAGAGGCGCCTGGTATCCTATGTGTCAGGGTTACTGCCCCACTCCTAGCCACCGGGAGCCCCCAGCCTCTACAGCACCCTGGCAGGAGCAGGGCACTAGCCAGGAGCACATGGTATACCTTACTGCCAGAATGGCATCACCCACTTGTCTCCTACTCTGGCTGATAGTGCCTAGACGAATCCCAGACAGCTGTGTCCCAGAATATTATTTTGCAACCAAAATGTCTATAACGCAACACACACAGACTGCCCTCAACAGAACGCAGTTTAGAGTCTGGGCAGAAAAGCCAATATGCTGTAAAAAGCTTCAGTGGAAACAAGGTAGCAATTTTCCCAACCTTCTGTGCTGCATGAGGATAGCAAAGTGTTGACCACAGGCAGAGACTGAGTTTTTCAGTTATGGATGCTGAGTTGCTAATCATGTAAATCTTAAGAGATAAACAGTGAAAACTATAAAGCCTGTGTCCTTCTTGAAATGCTTCCTGAAACATAAACAAAAACCTCTAAACCACTGTCCTGTGCAGAATGGGTTTATTAAAGCTATATTAAATATATTTAATAAACATTACTTATTCCTCCAAAAGCAAATATTATGTATTCCTCTAAGAGCAAATATACTGTCTTCTTTATATATCTTCAGTTGTATAATATCAGATAATCAAGATGAATGTTCCTATCTGAAAAGGATGAAACTGGAATGTTTGCTTCAGAATTTACAATAGTTTCTTAGCAAGGTTATGTATTACACTTTGTTTTCCCTTAATAAAAATCTTCCTCAACTTAAAATGGCTTTTTGGTATCCATTATTGTTCCATCTTGACCTCTCCTGTTTTCAGTGTATGATTTAGTATATTCTGTTGCTTTTAGTACTGAGCAATAACAACAATGATCAGTGATATTCTAGGGTTATATGATGGCATCAATCACCATAGATTCTGTTTACTGGGCTACAGTTTGGCTGGGTTATCTTGTTGTTGCTTGTTGGTTTCTTTGAAAAAAGCAATAAGAGAAGGAATCAAACTGCTTGCATTTAATTTGGGGGACAAAAATATTTCACTGATCTCAGCATGACTCCTGAAGATGAGTAAATATGATTGTTGTTTCACAAGGAGAACACGACATGGAATTGAGTGACAGCTAACAGACTGAATTAGTGTCTGAAACAGAATATAACAGTCATGATATATAATTCATCTGCCCAATAATAAGCCTAACTGGCTAAGAATTTCAGTCCCCTAAATTATGCTATTGAGACTTGCCACTGTGACTCTGTAAGGAAACTGAAAGATGAGAAACTTTTTAGTCAACTGAGAAGGAGGACACACATTCTAAAAAAAGTGAGATCCATCACTAATATGTTGGCAGGAAAATGAATATGAAAATTAATTTCAGAAAGGAAGCAGAGAGTTCTTCACCAAAGAAAAATTTGGGGACTTTAAGCTACTTCAGAAACACTTTACTTCATAAAAACCTTTTCTGCACACAAAGAGGAATCTGAAGTATTCCCAAGGAGTGCCCAAAAAATATGTATAGACTACACACAGGTGACTTTCAGTGTAATCTCCAGAATTTCTAATACGCTTTGTTGGATTAGAACTTTTTTTCCTGCTCCCTCCTTGGCTTAAACAACTAACTTACTTGATGAATTTAAAAAAAAGTTTCGCATTTTAAAGTGTGGCATAGAGTTCACAATTGTAAGATATCTAAACACGACAAAAATAGCCCAATTTTCTGACTTCTGAGATTAGCAACTCTTTCCAGGTTGTCCTGGGTTCAGCAGTAGCAGTCATTTTTCTCCTTCTTGGTAGCTGGTGCAGTGATGAGTTTTTGACTTTTGGACTGGGAACAGCACTGATAACACCAGTGTTTTCAGTTACTGCTTAGAACGTTTCGGTCTGGAAAAGGACTTTCTGAGTCTCATGCTCTGCCAGGGAGGAGGGGAAGGCGGGAGGAAGCAGACAGGTCACCTGACCTAAACTGACTAAAGAGGTATTCCATGCCATAGCACGTCATGCCCAGGATGTGAAAAATGGAGGGCAGAGACCTGCAAGGGTTGGGGGTTCACTGCTGGGTCGGGCTTGGTATCGGGTGGTGAGCAGTTATATTATCTTTCCTTGTATTTCTCTCGTCATTATTGGTGGTAGCAGTAGTGGTTTGTGTCATACCTTAGTTACTAAACTGTTCTTATCTCAGCCTGTGGGAGTTGCATTCTTTCGATTCTCCTCCCCATCCCGCTGGGAGCTAGGGGGGAGAAAGAGGGGGGAGCGAGTGAGAGAAGTGGGTGAGTTATAGTAGCTTAAACCACAACAAAGGTTTAAAGAATGAGATGAAAACTCTGATAACTACTCATACTTGTTGCTTGTGATAGAAAAATTATTTATACCACATTGGAAATTTGGAATCTTCCATAGGGATGTTAGATGCTGGATTCACAACATCATTGTATAAGAAGACAGACCTACGCTTATCGATATTTGCAACAGGAAGATTAGTGTCCCTGAATGAGTTGATGCTTTTAAATTTATTTTGCTAGTCATGGCAGTTTGAAAGGCTTTCAGGTTGTTTTTCCTTTCTTGCTACACTTTCTCCATGCTATATTATGTTGGTGTATCTCACAATGAGACTGAAAAATGCAGATGTGCTGAGCAGATGATATGGGGCTCTAACAGTTTTTATCCTACTAGGTTCTATAAGTGTGATAGGCCAGAGATGTTATCTCTTATTCAACTTCTTTCATCATAGCTTGGAGCAGCACAGAAAACTGAATTATGCTATTTGTGAAAGAAAAGAAAATGGAAGGAAGGAAGGGAGGAAGAAAGGAAGGAAGGGAGGGAGAGAGGAAGGAAGGAAGGGAGGGAGGGAAGGAGGGAGGGAGAGAGGGAGGGAGGGAGATATAGAAGCTAAGGGCAGTATTTTTTTTCTCAAATTTGGAGTTAGCCCACAATTCATAACACCAGCTTCACTTTGAACAGGCTTAGAACTACAAAATCTCATTGATTTACATACTTTCTTATATAAATTATGAATTAGAACTTCATCGACATTGCTTATTACTTAAAATTACGCCCTTAAACATGACATGTTGTACCAGGCATGGATAGCCTGCACAGTTGGATAAATATTCATGCTAAGTTTTCCCTCAACAAATCCAATGAAAACTGTACTCTGCTCCTTAATAGGGGAACCCCGTCCAAGACTAAGAGCATTCAGGAAAAAAAAAAAAACTCTGTCCCTAAATGATTATAAAACTGTGGTTTTACAGTGAACATTTCACAAATCAGAACTCAATTGTTTTGCAAAACATTAGTTTTGACCTTCATAAAACTGTCTAGGTTCATTACTTCCAAAGAGAATTCAACTCATACTTCAGCATACTTTCTCCCCCTTGAAGCTATTCCTTCCAGCTGAAATATATGTAGCTGATTTATTTTCATGTCTGTCATATGCTCCAAGGATATCTCAGCAGAATCCAGAGTGTCAAACCATGAGTCTTCACTGAAAGTTCAGTTCCTGGATTTACACAGGAAAGCTCAACTAATCTCAATGTTGCAAAAGTTATATGTTTAGAAATTGTGATGGTAATCATAGGAAATGTATGACTTTTCCATGAGAGGGTAAAATGTTCGGGGTTTTTTTTGCTTTTTAGTTGTTCGATTATAGCATGCTCTGCATATACAAAAGCTACAGAAAAGTTTACAAGCAGTGACACTCACCTCCCTACTTAAACTGGTACAAGTGATCCTCTCATGGGAAAATGTTGTTTCTGTATGTTATTTCTAAGATGAAAACAAAAATAATCAAATTTATTACTTGTTATATAATATTTACCATAACAACAACAACAGCAATAAAAAAAAGTCACAAGGCCCTTCCTAAAATGCTCTGAATATTTTGTTAGAGGTTTCTTTTAACTCTCTTTGAAAAAAATTTCCACCTTGTAATATATTTGGCAATATTTTGATGTTAAAAGTCTTCATCCAATACAGCTGCCATAGTGGTGTTATTTATCTGCTTATCCCTCTAGACTCCTTATCTGGGGTTCATGATACATCTTTTCTCTCTTTATACTCCCTCTGATCATGCATCAGGGCTGTCATTTGAGTAGAAACCACTCCTGTACAATGTAAGGCTGAACATAATACTCACTCATAGTTCCCAAGGTTTGCTACTGCACCATTAGTAAATACTTAGAATCATACATAAAATCATAGAATAGATAGAGTTGGAAAGTACCTTAAGATCATCCAGTTCCAACCCCCCTGCCATGGGCAGGGACACCTCACACTAAATCATGTCACACAAGGCTATGTCCAACCTGGCCTTGAACACCGCCAGCGATGGAGCATTCACAACTTCCCTATTCAAATTGATTCTGCATCCTTAGTCCAGGTATTTCTCAAGTCTGAACTAAGAACACTTAATTCCATGATGCAGTCAACCATTTTGGTTTATTTTCTCAGCATGCAAAAGAAAAACAACATTTGCATAAACATTTTGAAACAACATTATTAAATATGGGCATTCAGTGAAACCTCCCTGACTTCACCAGAAAATTCACAGAGTACACAAAACCAGCATAGCTTAGAAAGTTAGTGCAATGCAACCACTACAATAATAAATTTCTTGCAAGAAATATATTGCTATCCATTTCTCTTCAGACCTTAACAATGTCAGGTAGATTATACATCTTCCAGAGAACACTATAAATCACTCTGAGTCTAAAAGGATTCGAAGTTAAGCTGAATCCCCCGGAGCTTTAAGAGAGAATTGCAGAACATACAGATGATATGGAAAAAAAGGAAACAAAACAGAATATGATGGCAGAGATATCATATAAATTATACAATCTACACTGATGCAGAATATATTACCTCTACATGTATATGGATACCATATCATACCATAAAGATACATATGATCAGCAGCAACTCTGAGTTGTCCATATCCCGAAAAGCAAGCTTAACTATACATCATGATTAAACCAGAAGAAAATACACAAGCTAAGTTTTGGGTTTTGTTTTGGTTTTTTTTTTTTTTTTGGTTTTTTTTTTTGTTTGTTTGTGTTTTTTGTTTTTTTTTGTTTGGTTTGGGTTTTTTTTTGTTTGTTTTTTGTGTGTGTGTGTGTGTTTGGGTGATGATTACTGAAAGACAATGTCTAGACATCAGAACTTCAGTGCCAGTTATTACCAGCATCACTCTATGCCCAGTTTTGATCACTAATATCATCCATTTAAAAGGGAATGAACAGAATTACTGTGTTATTCCTGTCAGAGATGATCTTACTTCTTTCCATTTTTCCCTCAACATTTGGCTACATGCTAAGACATGAAGGTTTTGTACAATAATCTTGATTAAAGCAATGTGAAGAGCTTAGAAAATAGCTAAGTGCTAATGGAGACAATGAAATACATTGAAAGGAGTGGGAAATAGTTCTGTATGATCCTTGTCACAGGAAGAATATGTGGTAAATGGTCTACACAGAGAGCTCTTAACAGAGAATATCAAAAGCAAAAGTTAATGCTTTCCCTCACCACGTTTTCTTTAAAAAGTACAGCTACAAAATGATTGGTGGCCAGCAAAACTGATAGCCATGGTAAAATGACTATAGAACCATAATAATGAAAACAAAACAAACCAAAACAGAAAAGTTAACTAGAAACTACTTAAAAAAAACCCATCTGTTGATCTGATAAAACTAATGATGCTCATGCTGGGAGAGGAAGAACATTAAGGAAATTAACAGCAATAGGTCAGGCTGCTTATATTTGATTGTTAGAAAGTCCAGAAATGTTAATGAAGCAAATCAGTCATACTTGCCTCAAAGGTAACGAGGTAGAAGGAATCGTTAGCAGAGTCTAGAAGAAACTATTCAACTTTTTCGTGCTTGAGAAGGGAGCTGTCTCACTCCCTGCGAGACTGACGTGTGGCCTTGACACAATTTCCTATGACATTTTCAGAGGCAAGTCAGGAAAAAATGGGGCTTCATTCACATACAGATTAGAGCAAAACTTATTTGTTTTAACGGGGGAACAAGACTGCCTAAATGTGTCAGAGGAAAATTTACCAATGGCTTCATGTAAAAGGATAGAATAGGTAATTTATTAAGAGGACTTTTCTGGAGCTCTATCAGGAATATCACAAACATAGGTGACCCTGAATTTAGAGGTGACAGTGGGATTACAGCCTTCTTATGTTCTGTCAGCATTGCTTTTTTGCGATTCTGTAATTATTGCTATTCTTCCCTACGTGAATACCAATGCACTTTAAAAAAAAATCCTTTTAAGGGTTCATTTTCAGGATTATATTCTTGCATTATGTAGACAAGTTGAACAGCATTTTCCTTTTAAATTTTAAAACAGAATAGCTCTTCTAAATTTTTATTTTTATAAAAGCAAACTATAAAAATTGCTAAACTTGCTTGCTTTGATGCATAACACTTGTTATCTAGTATAGTTTTAAAACAATGTGGTCAGAAATAGTCAAATATGCCAGAGGTTTCTGTTCTCTTAATGGTGTCTTTATGCATTCTGATTGCTGTAACATCATTTTAGCAACAAGGCATTTAATTCACCACTCAAGTAACCACACAGAATTTTTATAAACTCAACACAAATTTTTTATAAACTTTTATGCATAGAATATTCTATGCATACATTCTACAAATATGCTCCAGTTAGGTACATGCTGAGATTTGACTGACACATTTGGGACAGATATTTTCATTTTTTTTCTCACTCCACAGGAAAATCTAGATACCCTTTCTGAGTATCACTTTTGGTTTTACTTGGAAATTAGGTGCTCTTTTTCCAAGATCATTTAATGTTTTCGTATAAACTTGCCAGCATTAGCACAACCTTGGGAAATGAGAAAATCCATTTCTTGCAGAAAAATAAGCCAGGCAGACAGCTGACTTGAGTCACCTTCTGTGCTAAGCATGACTCCAGTTTTTCAGCTGAAGACTGTACACTGTATGTAACAACGCATGAGATGCAATTAGGTCTAAAGTATGTGTCTGAATATGCACTGCGCATATGCAACATCCTCTTTGTGTAGCTGCACATAAATTAATGTCATTATTTAGAGGTAAGTTATTTTCAATAAGGTAAAAGATAATTTAGTATTGCTTCCTAATTATGCATTTTTATGAATACACTACAAAAAAAGGCAGAGATAAGTATCAAAGGATACTCAGGCCTGTCTGATAAACGAACTTAACTGTTGTATACTAGTGCTTCTGAAAGTTTACCTTATATAATAGACTATCCTATGTACTATTTTACCATATGTATTTTAAAGCAAAAGAAAAAGATGAAAATTATAAAACCTGTATATAAATATAAGTAGCGATGTAAACCAAAGTTTGTATGTTTACTATAAAGAAGAAAGGAAACTGACAGTAGATGAAATGGAAAAACACTGTCATTGAGTGTAGTGGGAGCTCCAGCAAAGGAAAATGGTCCAGCTTGGGGAACAAAAAGAGCAATTTATAACAATCTTTGGTCACTTTTGTCTCCAATGAGTAACACAGAGAACTAAGTATCCCATTCCAGCCCTGCAGATACTTATCTACGCGCTTTATGTATGTATGTACGTGTGTATACCTATTTGTATCAAACTACCTGTACTTACAAAGGATGTTGGCACAATGCTCAGATAGATTTCCCAGCCAACTTGCACACACCAACCTGTAAGATCAGGGTTTAATCATAAAACCCTCAGACTGTCTGTTGCCTTCCTCACCACATTGCCAGTTTAAATATGGAATTTGTACAAGAGCCAACACATGCACAAGTGCATAAGTCATCACTGAAGGATTACCAGTGACCAAGGGTAAAAACAGTCAAATTTTGTCCAGACATGAACTCACTACACATCTGAAAAAAAAAACAAACTGTTCTGAAAGGGCAGCTACATGTGGGAATACATCCACTTGTAATGTACTTTATACTTGTCATGGGTTCGGCTTTCTCCAAGTCTCATGTTACGCCAGGAAGGAGGGGAGAGCTGGGAGGAGGCAGAGACAGGGTGCCTAACTCGGGCTGATCAATGAGGTTATTCCATACCACAGCACGTCATGCCCAGGATGTAGAATACGGGGGAGAGGAACCGGGAAGTGGGGGGTTTTGGCGGGCTCTTGCTGGCTCTTCCCGCACGGTCTCTCGGCTCAGTTGGGCGGCAAAACGGTTGTATCCTCTTCCTTTGTATTTACTTTGTCATTATTATTGTTATTGGTGGTGGCAGTAGTGATTTGTATTGTATTTTAGTTACTGGACTGTTCTTATCTCAACCCATGGGAGTTACATTTTCTTCGGTTCTTCTCCCCATTTTCCCCCCATTGGAGTGGGGGGGGGGAGGGGGGGAAGGAGGGAGAAGTGAAATTTACGGCTTAAACCACGACAATACTTACGTGTGTTTCTGTATGGTTACCACACAGCCCCATCCAGTTGCTGCAAATGAGCTGGAAGATGGCTGTCTGCAACTACTGCACTCAGATGAGGTTTGGTATGCTGCTGAACTGGCATCATATTAACTTCATTCTCCTCATTATATATGTCAGGTACAACACAATACAAGGAATGAAGAATGGTAGACTTAAACTCAAACAAAAACATTATCTAGACAAAAACTCTACATATAGCTGTTCAGCTTATGCAATACAACCACTGACTCTATAGACCTGGAGTTCCATGTAATACATTACAGCAAATAGTTAAGAAATAATAAATCAGACTACAAGATTCATATGTCAAGTATTAACCCAAAAAATAGATGCCAAAATAACACTTCATTCTTCCATCTAGACCAAACTTAACAACCCAGTCTTAACACAGTATGCCCACATCTGAGTGATACCAGTAGTATATTAATCAAGTGATTATATCACTACAAAGCTCAGAGTCTAAATGAAAAAGCAAAGGCTGTAATGCCCCTGAAGTAGTTTAAAACTGAGCATGAGCAGGCAATTGGTAAATGGGAGAGAGGGAGCAGAGGACTGTCTGGAACTGAAATTCTGAATTCTCCAGCAAGATTCAGCTGGTTTTTAGCCGCAGCCAGGACGAGTTGTAAATTTTGATAACACCTGGACTAAACTGAAGCGGCATATCCTGGATGTTTCAACTAATAAAAGAGACACAAGACAGAATCAGCCATTAGGAGTCCGATTGTTCTCTATGCTTCTGCATACTGAACGTGTAGATTGAGCCAGAAACCAAAACAGCATTTTGGTTTCTGTGTAGAAAAGGAAACCAAACAAAGGGGTTCCCAAAACTCATTTCACAGCACTATAACAAATAGCAGAAAATTATCTACAGGTGCCAATGTCATGCTTTTCTTTTGCAAATATATGATTTACAGTGAATGAATACCTTACCTAAAACTGAATCACTAAAAGTGAGAATGCCCAAAAGTTTCCAGACTCCATTTTAGATCCACAAAGGTATGATGTCCACAGGTACTTACATGTACATGTAAATTGCACATTTCTGGCAAAGTGAGTTAATGGCAGATCAAAATCCTATGATGGATTTTTCAAGTTCGGGAAAATGCTCATTGGGAAGTGCTGCCCAGAAGGAGTGCTTCCTGTGTTTGGCTTTACATTCTTCAGAACACATGCATTTGCAGGCCCCAGACAGGAAAACAATATATTTGTACCGCATTTGATGAAGTCTGAAGTTAAAATACACGAATGTGAAAAAGGTCTAAACCTGCAAAATTTTATTCCTATTTACAAAGCAAGGGGGAGACAACAGCAACCACGAAAAAAAACCTTAAAAATTAGCATTGTTCTTTAAAAAACTTACTGTCTTATAGTTTTAGATTATAATGACAACATTCAAAACACACACATTTCTCATTCATTCAAAGCACTGCAGTTAAGACAAAGAACATACACAGCATAGGAATTAAATGCTTCAGATACTTCCATGAAACAAATATTTCAACTTTTATAAGAATTTAACCACCAGCGGAAAGACACAGAAATAAATTTTCTCTTCTAATGTCTATTTAAAATTCCAAATTTCCATTTCTGATATTGCTTCTTTCTTGGGAAAAAAAATAATTTAAGGAGAAAATGCTGCACTATTTTATATTCTGGTAGTAACAGCCAGAATCTTTGCAGTATCCATGAGAATTTTGGATTATCATTTTTTTCTCAGTGCTACTGAAACATATCAGAATTATAAATGTACAGTAGGACATAGCACAGATGTCTTATGGAAGAGAAAACTGTAACCTAGAGAAATATGCATTGGTATCTGTTAGAATGATATGACCACGAGAAAGGAAAAAGACAGTATGTGTTCCACAGACAAAGAGAAACCCCCTTTTTGGTAAGTTATAGAGGAAACCAGCAATACACACAGAAAGATAACCATTCAAAGTGAGCATTCATCTATTATCAAAGATGAAGAAACACTGCTGTCTAAGTATCAAACTAAGAATCCAAATTCTGCCTTCCTCATTCAGACTGAAAAATAACGTGCTGAGGGTTTTTCTGAAAGCATGTTTGCAGCAGTGAGTATGCTCAGGTTCTGAGGTCTGCCAGGAGGAAAACTTCTGTTTTCTCTAGATACCAGGATTTTTCCTTTGTAAATGCTTTGCTTGATAGTAACATCAGAGACAACTCTTCATAGAATCACAGAATCATAGAATAGTTAGGGTTGGAAAGGACCTGAAGATCATCTAGTTCAAACCCCCCTGCCATGGGCAGGGACACCTCACACTAAACCATGCCATCCAAGGCTATGTCTGACCCAGCCTTGAACACCGCCATTGATGGAGCATTCACAACTTCCCTGGGAAACCCATTCCAGTGCCTCACCACCCTCACAATAAAGAATTTCTTCCTCATCATATCCAGTCTAAACTTCCCCTGTTTAAGTTTGAACCCATTAACCCTTGTCCTATCACTACAGTCCCTCATGAAGTGTCCTTCCCCAGAATCCCTATAGGCCCCATTCAGATACTGGAAGGCTGCTATGAGGTCTCCACGCAGCCTTCTCTTCTCCAGGCTGAATAGCCCCAACTTTCTCAGCCTATCTTCATACGGGAGGTGCTCCAGTCCCCTCATCATCCTCGTGGCTCTCCTCTGGACTTCTTCTAACACTTCCATGTCCTTTCTTTGTTTAGGACACCAGAACTGCACACAATACTCCAAGTGAGGTCTCACAAGAGCAGAGTAGAGGGGCGGGATCACCTCCCTCGACCTGCTGCTCATGCTCCTTTGGATGAAGCCCAGCACATGGCTGGTTTCTGGGCTGTGAGGGCACTCTGAAGCCAGCTCATATTCAGTCTCTCATCAACCAACACCCCCAAGTCCTTCTCCACAGGCCTGCTCTCAATCTCTTCCCTGCCCAGTCTCTAGCTGTGCCTGGCATTGCTCTGACCCAGGTGGAGGACCTTGCACTTGTCATGGTTAAACTTCATCAGGTTGGCATCAGCACACCTCACAAGCGTGTCAAGGTCCCTCTGCATGGCATCCCTTCCCTCCAACGTATTAACCGAACCACACAGCTTGGTGTCATTGGCAAACGTGCTGAGGGCGCACTCAATCCCACTTTCCGTGTCACCAACAAAGATGTTGAACAAGATCGGTCCCAACATCGATCCCTGATGGACACCACTTGTTACTGTTCTCCAGCTGGACATTGAGCCATTGAGCACAACTCTTTGCGTGTGGCCATCCAGCCAGTTCTTTATCCACCCAGTAGTCCACCTATCAAATTGATGATGTTGGTATGTAAAAAAAAGCCCTTCATGCCTAACAAATTAAAAAGTGAAAGGGTATAATAAATGAAACTTTATAGTGGTATGTATTTGAAAGACCACTGCTGAGCAGACTTCATATTTTTTTAAATTGCTTGATCACAGTGGTCTTCTAACATCATAAATGTAAGACAAGAAAGTAACTTGGTAGTGAGGTTCCATGGAAATCACACAAATCAACACCAGAATCCCTCTTTACTTCAGTAAAGGCATTTGTAGACATTTGCTCCATAAAATCTCTCAAATCCATGTTTGAGTTTAAGCCTCCTTTGCTCCTCCTTGCAACCTGTATTTCCACTTCCTTGTTTCAACCTCTTGGAATGAAGAAAACACTTTTCAATGAATTTGGACTATGAATAATTGTTGTATTAGTACTGAAGCATGTTTTATGACCTTCATCTGAAAGAGAAAAAAAGAAAATCATTTAAGGCTGCAAACAACAGAGCAGCTGTTCATGCTTTCCTTCGACTTTTTATATGTATTAAAAAGCAGAGTTTGTGATGAGAAGGTATTTTAATTTTCACTGAACGTTACCAACTGGATTATTGCTTTTTTCACCTTTGCAGAGAAGAATGTGCAAAATATGAATTTTTGAGGCTATTTTTTCTTTATTGAACAATTCCATTCAAAGAACAAAATCAGAAAATAAAAACAAGTGTCATGGACTTGATAATTTCTTTGAGAAAAAGCTTATATAGCAACAGAATACTGAATGAAACAGAAGAAAATGTCACATGGCTGGAAAATATTTAGGTCATCTTAATAGGCTTTTACATTAAAGAAAGTTTAATTTAGAAGAAGCTTGAGGAGAATTGATATAATCCCTGATATATCCTGCAAAACTAATTAAATCTGTTATTTAATCTGATTCATTTATGGCCATTTACTTCCAATGCCCCTTAACTGTTTACCTACATTTAAATTAATTTATCTTGTACAAACAGAGTGCAAAAATAGCTGTTAGAAATATAAGGATGCACCTGAATGCTGACACCTCTTCTACTCCTCTAAACCCTCTCTTCTCATTTCTCAAACCACTTCTTTATGGCCCATTATAAAAAGTGTCCAGTGTTTCTGCGAAGTTAATTGGCAGTGTGCCTTTCTTTACAGATCCCTGGAAAAGATCTATACCTAATGTTCAGAACAAGCTGTAGATGTCCTCAGATCTTTAGTCTGCTGCTGTACAAGTCACAGCCTTCCCAAAATACAGATACCGATTTCGTGTTTTGGAGATGTAATAACTGAGTTTTTGAAAACAGCTTTGAATAATGGTTACATGAAGGTATCAAGTGCTGTAATAGTACTAGTTTGAACATTTTCAGTGTAAAAAAAGGTGAGTTTCAGTCTACAAATCAAGTGCAGTTTCACAAAAACAGAAATCTAATTTATCATTATTATTTTATATTTCTTTTATTGAAAGAAGACACAAACATTTTTATAGTCATACAAGAAATGAAAATCTCTATTTCAAGAAATTTTCAAGCCAAATGCCTAGAAGTAAACCAATCTGATTTTCCTCACCAAAAATTAATGTCTCTAGAACCAGAAAGAAATACACACAAAGGTCTTCACAGGGAGAAATTAAGGATTTTCTAAGTGACAACAGGGACTGCACAAAAAAGACAGAGAGAGTGGAAAAGTTCAGTTAAAGGGAATGCATACTGGAGAATCCATACTGGGTAAAGCTGGAGAAAAATAAATTAAAAAAAAAAAAAAAAGAAGAAGAAGAAAGAAAGCCCTAAACTATGAAAGGAGTAGATATATAAATAGCTACGGGGGGTTGTGGAGACAATATGTGTTTTTCCTTCAGCTGCGCACATACACTCATGTGCCCATGGTCACTTGGTTTGCTGATGTTTTCTGTCAAAACTTAACAAAAAGTCTTGGTTATCAAGCATTTTTTAGAAAAATTATTATTGTTAAGAACATTAGCAGGAAACCAGAGTGTCTCTTTCATTCATGATGGGATAGAAGAAGAAACACATGCACTTCAATAGTCCCTCACTTTAGACTGGAAAAAGTTAAAAAGGCAAAACCAAGAAAATATTCTGCAAGTATCTTTCCAAGCATGACAGATTTATATATATAAAAATTGTCTGACCATGACAGGCATGAGAGATTATGTTCAGGAAACACTTACATATCTTCATTGGAAAAACAGTGTGGCAAGCAAAGGGGGCGACTTAGCTATGTATGGACATTAACTAAATTTCAGACATCCTTTCACTGCTCTCCTATCCTAAAGCTGGTCACTTTAGTACTACTTCCCTATTTTCATCATCATAGTCTGTACTGCAGATTAATGTTCTGTGCCACAAATCAGTGAAAGAAAGTTCAAAGAAAGAAACCCTAACCGCTGAGATTGTAATGGGGAATGTCTCAGGCTTTGTGAAAGCTGTTCAGAAATATAAAATGTCTTTTTATTCTTTTCATTGTCTCTCGCATTTTTATAAACATGAAATGGAACCTGTGACTCAAAAGCCCTTCTTACACTATTATTTTTCTTTTTTTTTCTGAAGATTTTTAATGTGTGAAGAATGAAGAGTTTTAAAGATGGAATATGTTATTTTGATGCAACTATCTTGAGGAAATAAGTTTTGCAAAACAACAGTTACTTCTGAAGAAGGTTTTAGTAATGTATTTATTTGTTGGATTGCTTTTAGGAGAAAGAAGTGATGTATCAATTAGAAAACATAATTTTAACAGCACAAAGAACAATGGTTTCAGGATGCCACCCACCTACCACTCCGAAGCACAATGTCAGTCATGCTGAAATTCTGCCGTGATAGCCTACCGAACTAGCCCACATTGTTCAATTCTGAATGTAATCTTAATATGATCACCTGCTTCTTCATTGGAACCAAATACACTTGCAAAAATTGCCATTTTACCATGCGTTTGGAAAAACAAAACCAAGAACAAATGAAGGCAGCTCTCTGAATGCTTAGCCTATGATTGTCCTGTCTGATTGGGTATTTTATGTCTTGGACAACAGTCAGGGGAAATATTCTGAAGCCACCTGTAGACAACAAAGAGAAAATACGCCTATCTAGCAGGAATAATCTTTGAACTATTCTTTTATGTTTCAGTAGTTCTCCCTCTTTATTAACCCAAAAGTACAGCCATCTTCAATTGGTGCAATCTTTCCCTGTAATCTTCCATCCTTTGCTTCTTTGTCTTCATTGTTTTTCTAACAATGCTCATATGGCTAAAATGACTGTCAGGGTCATAAATCTGCTTGCTGAGAGTTCAAGGCTACTGAGTGGTGAAACCGTCTGCACACTATGTTAGACTGAGTAAACTGTCTTCTTCAAAGAAAGATGATAAATAATTCTAGGTCAGATGGTGATTCTTAAAAGGGATATACATGAATTAAATGTGTTGATAGCAATATGTTTCAAATTACTCATGAGACTAAAAGAACTCCAATACCACCTAGTGTCAGCTAGGTACACTTCTTCACTGAACATGGAGTCAAAATGGTGGAAGAAAGGGAAGCCATAACATGGAGTCCTGAAAGAGCAATGCTGGGGTGAAAGAGAGGCTTGTGCAAAAATGTAGGATGAAAATATAAGACATGTAATAAGAATAGCTTCCTAAGCTGAACCAAGTTAAAACAAATGAATACTCTGAAATATAGCCTACACAGCTTGCTTTTGGAAACCTAACCCTTTGACAGTGAGATAATGCTGAAGGACAAAATGTTCTTGAAGGCTAAAAGTTAGGTCTGTCACTATTTTGGGATCCAAAAGCCCTGGACAGAAATTTTCAGATCCAGAACGGCCTATGTGTGCAATCTTAAACAAAACAGACTTTTAAAACCTATTTTACCTCTCTTTTTTTTTTCTGCTGTAAGAGGAAATCTTGGTAGAAAAATGGATTTATCCTTATTCATTGAGATGACATGACATGCTGTATAAGCAGTCAGGGATTTAGATCACCCAGAATAAAACAAAATACCTATCTCTTTCTGAAGGTATTGTTCTAATATTTGTTCTAATAATCTGCCATCTCATGAAGACGTATGTGAGGATCTTGCTAACCAAACACTTCATATCCTTTTCTATTTCTATGCCTTCTGATATTCTATGTTTACTACTCCCTTTTCTAAACAAGTATACTGCATGTTTTTACATTACATACCTAATTGGGTACTGCAGACATTTCAGTCCTGTAAAAAGAAACACAATCAGAGAGAGGTGCCACAAAACATTCCCCACAGCCTGACCGGGCTCAGACACAAGACTGTGCTGACTGGTGGTGTGTCATCAATCAGTCCTCATTTTGGCAGTGTCTCCATCCTGGCTTTCTCCAGCTTTCTCTTTCTTTTTACCATCTCTTAAACTACGGTTGTCCTTACTACAAAAGTCTCTAACTGTCTCCATGTTTAAAGCTTCCTTCATAGCTCTGAATTTTCCACAATCTCCTTGCTAGGAAATGGCAGTTGGTAAATAATTCTTTTAACCTATACATTCCTACTATAAAACAAAACAAAACAAAACAGAACAAAACAACACAGAAATCAAATAACTCACAGCATATCCTTAATATCCAGGAGACAGGAGGTTTCTATTCAGCACTGCAAATTTCCCATCCAGCATATTTCCCTTTCTCCCAGTATCTACTAATTATATTGTCTCTGTCCTCTCTTCCTCAACTCCCAAAACATAAATGACCATGTTGTAGCACTGGACTAGCTTCTAGACCCTGTGAGAAAGGCTGCCCTGTGAGAGAAACTATTTCAAACTAAACAGCAGAAGACAGAAAGGAAAGAAAATATAGTTTAGTGGCAGTATTCAAATAAAAAATCTATAGGGGGAAAGAAAAAAAAAGAGAGAGAGAGAACAATGTTTTCCTCATTCATTTTGCAGAGCATAAAAATAATTATATTAATACCACAGCAGAAATGTTAGATATTTGGAAAACTTCCCCACTCCTGAAGATATGCAAGCTCCAAGGTATGCTGCTTGGGAACATCACAGACTTGTCATGCTGGATATTTCTAAAAGCAGGGTAAAGAAAGAACCCTAGAAAAAAAAGCAGCACAGGCACAGTTAGTCCTTCTTTGGTCATGTCTCAAGCTATTGTAACAAACATACTTGCTTCTGGAGTTCCCCTATAGCTCTAGTATTCCTTGATTCCATTACTAAATATAAAAAGGTAGTTCTACATTGAAGTGTATGAAGGTGATGAAAGCAGAATAATTATCAATCTGATAGTACATCAGCGACCTGCCAGCCCCACAGGGAAGATTAACATCTAGATGACTCAAGCTCCATTAGAAACTAATCAAAATCAAGCCTTCCAAAGTTATTCTAAGGTAAATTATCAAGGTTAATCACCTGCATAAAATATTCATATATCAATGTATTAATAGTTCTTTAAATGATATATTTAAGCAATCTATTGTGGCTGTATTGTATTCTAGACCTATAAATTTGAAACAGTAATAGCTATTACTGTAACAGAGGAAACATTCTCTGTTCTTGTATTACTGTATTCTTTTAATAGTTGACAATTTCATCTAAACAGCTATTTTAAGGTAAAAAAATATTATAACCAGCAGAGGCTTCTCCTTACATCAACAAATACAATCTCTTATTTACAATAAGATACCTTCATATTCTTCGTAGAAGAGCAAAAACCAAAGTTAAGATAACCTGAAGCCAACTAACAGCCACCCACAGCAAACATGAAATAGCAACTTCCCTTAGATATTCCAGTATACTTTCTTTTTAGTGACTGAAAAACTAGGTGAAATTTTAACATCACCTTTGCATGGGAAATTGTGGAAAAGCAAACTCAGGTTACAGAACTGACGGAACTCTAAATCCAGTGCCCATCTGTCACAACCTTTGTTATTCCTGGTGGCTTCAGCTGCAGCAGCACCCTACAGGAAGGCAAGTCCCTTTGGGGCTCTGCCTTTTGCCCTCCCAGTTCATAACCCCCTGTTTTAATTCAAACAAAAAAATCATTGGCAGTGTGGGCTGACACCAGCAGCTATGGATGACATTCATTTCTGTCATCTCTCCCACATGGCTGATGTGGGTGACCACATGCTCAAACGCAACTGTCAAAACTGACATCACCTTCCTGCTACAGGCCTCACCTAATCTCACTGCAACCTCTTTCAAGGGATAAATGAAACACAAAACCAAGTGTGTCTTATCTTTTACAGGTGTTTTGAACACTGCTTTTTCTGATGTGTACCTATCCAAAATGGCTTGCATGCAAAATATAGTTTAGAAAAAGCTGGTTGTTGTCAGTCTTCTTTGCCAAATAAAGAAAACCAGTGATTTGTAAAGATTTCAAGTTTAAAAATGAGAATGAAGGGGGTTTGTTTTTTTCATTTGAAGGATGAAAGAAAAAAAATAATGCAGGGTGCTTTGTTCTCTTGCTTTTAACTCACAGCAGAAGGGTGCCCAAAGACAATTCACAAAAGTTTGTCAGCAGATGCTCTGCAGCCAAAAAGAGAGTAATTAGAGTTAATTTAATATTAACAAAACATTATTTTAATGAATTTTCATGTAGAAAGCATTAGAAATGCTTCTTTTTATAGTTTGATATGATGATTTTGTAAGAATAGCAAACTCTGACTAAATAAGCATTAACTTGTGTGGATAAACTTCCACTATCCACACTAAGACTTACTAGCTGTTGCACAGGGGTGCGTTAATCTAATAAAGGATGCTGTTGCTAGATTCGGAGGGTGCATACATCAACTTCAAAGTTACCTCAGGGGTAAAAAACCTCAAAACTCAAAAAACACTGAGCAGAAAAAAAGGTGTGGAAAAAGAAAGATTTCTACCAATAGTGAGCAGTGGGATCCCATGACAATCATCCTTTTCTCTAGTACAGAGATGATGAGTTTTCATTGAGATTAATACAATGCCCCACTTGGTAGTTTCTGCTTATGACAGTATTAGTGCTGATATTCATATTATCAAATATTACCTAACTTTTTTAGTAAGTAGTTAGGTATGTAATTACTACATAAATTTTACTGGAAAGTGATATGACTATTACCCACTTCCTATCTCATAGGGTCTATATTTTTTCTCATAAAGTTATAGACTAAAAGCTATAAGACAAAGGGTAAAGGCATTTTAGAGTACAGGTATAAACTAGAAGCTAGAAAGAAAAAAGCTAAAAGGAGGGAAAGAGCAGGATGATTTAAACATCAGTGGCAACCACTATCCACAAGAGAAAAGACTCAAAAAGGTTCAGGGGAACAATGCCAAGGGTAAGGGAGCAGCTAGAACACCAGGTTAAAAGCACTGCCAGGAAGCCTTTCGGTGTGTAGATGAAAGACTGCAAAGCAAAAAGGTAGGCTCCAGAGTTGAAAAGGTAAGTCCCATAGCATTACAAGGGCTAAGACACCAAAAGCACAGCGCAACAATGCAACAGCAGTCTTAGCAAAATGAACATTTTACTACAAAGAAAACAAAGCAAAACAAAAACAAACAAAAAAATTCAAACACCAAACCCCAACACCACCACTTTTTTTACTTCTATAAAGATTAAGACACAAACTGCTTGATCTCACCACTGGAAAAAACATTGTGAGACACAAAAAAAAGGATAAATAAAGTGATATTAATTTCACAAGACCTTAACTCAAAACCTGCACACCGTGGGAGTAGTTGTGATGTGCTCAGACACTCAAGGAAACAAACTCTTATCCTGGGTAGAAGCACCCCGGTGTACCGCCTAACAGGAAAGGCATGAAGTCAGACAAGAAATTTAATTCAGAGCAAAGCTGTGTATCACTAACAAATGGAAATTAATCTGTTGGGTTTGACCTGATCCATATCACTCTAAATGTCTTCTTCTTACCTGACAGAAGTTTGACCTCCAACTGCATGGCTGCCAAATGTGATGGCATTTAAATTTTATATTCCTTGATATAAAAGTACTAGAAACAAACATTTCACAAGGAGAATCTTTGAATGCCTCATTTTGAAAGAGAAATAAAAAAGGGTTTCTCTGTGTCAGATTGCAAAGCTAACTTCATGTGAGCTACAACAGAGGAAAGATTTTCAAGAAACTGGCATTTGAGTCAGTCTGGTTTACCTCTTGTCACATCTTTTTCTGCTCCTCTTTACCTTCAGCTTCACTTTCTCCTTTTTCTTTCTCTTTACCCTTCCCTTTTCCTTTACTTTTTCCCATCCTCTTCCTTTTCCTTCCATTTTCTTTCTGTAAGACTGGACATGGTTCCCTTACCTACTCTATTCTGGTGTGAACAATTGAATGAAATTGATAAATAAATCTCAAAATAAAATGGAATTGCTTCCATTGATTAGATAACAGTTAACTCAATTAGCATACTAAGGACTTGCTTTTTTAAATTTTTGTTTATCTATTTGTTTATTTCTTGCTTTACATTTTGCTTTGGAGTTATCTGCAAAAATTAGATATGGCAAGAACACCAATTCTTACCCCAAAAAGAAACCCAAAAACTACTTACTGTCACTGGCTTTTGGTTTTTGTTTTTATTTAATTTGACCTTTATTTTAAATAACATAGTTGCCACCTTAATACTATTTGTAGCTGAATAATTACCAGGTTATTGTCAAAAGGAAGTATGATGCTTCTTTCTCCTCCTTGAAGCTATTATCTCCTTTATATTTAGCCCCTATACTGGAGCTCAGCAGCAGTCACTCATATGTGTTGAAGATCCCCATGTTCAATGTTTTTTGATAGTAAGTACAAGAGTGCGGGAAAAAACTGGTGACTTATGCATAGAATCATAGAATGGTTTGGGTTGGAAAGGACCTTACGATCATCTTGTTCCAACCCCATCCTTTTCTGTGCTCCAAGCTTTTCAATAGTTAAATTCAAAAACTCTTTTTAAAAGGAAGTATTAAGCATATTTTGCTTCAATAAAAGAGATGTTAAGCTCCCAGTTAGTATCTGTTGCCTGCAAAATTACAGAAAACTCTAAAATTTCCCAGCAGTTAGAAATCAGTAATGCTGAAACAACCTAAAATCCTGCACTCACAACAGCTATTTTTTGTTAGACTTAAATATTTTTTTTTAAAATTAGTTCTGAAACCACAATACTTTACAGTCTATTTGCTTATAAAGAAATTTGCATTATGAATATTCAAGAGAGGGATATGTAAACTCAGAAATGAGGCATTACATCTTCCTATTAGAAGAAGATCTAACACAGCTATCAGCAGAACCTTTTCCACTGGTTTAATCACAGTCTCTGCAAAACAGGAATACAAATACAGTCCCAGAGTCTGATTCTACTACTTATGGCCATTGTAATTCTTACACCAGAATGTCCTGCAAATATCAAAGAAAAGTTGATAAAACTCTGAGTGACCAGAGGAGGTGGAGGTGCTGTCCTAGTGATTAAACAGCTTAGGAGACTGGCAGAACTAAGCTGGCATTCACGTAGAAACAGGCATTAATAAGCTCAGTTCAGCAGAGCATACTATTGACTCTGCAGAAGAAGTATTAGCCATGAAATTTCATCAGAATTAAGTGTGTCTTTTTTGGATAAGGATATCCATTAAGTCAATCAGCAGGCATGTTTTTAATTTCTGAGTAAAGACATGATAAAGCAGGAGAACTAAAGATCAGCAAATGAGTGAGGTAGTCATGCAATAAAGATGGATTAAAAATGAGGTTACATTCTGAAAAAGGAATATGATCACAAAACTCTTAGAAGTATACAGGCAGTGTCACCTTAGCATATATAATGCTTTCTACACAGAATGCAACCAACAGATTTCAGAAACATCAAACTTATCTGGACACAGCTTATCCCACCTCTGCATTCCTTTGTCTGCCTCCAAAGGAGCTGGCACTGTCAGAGGCAAAACAAAGAAAAGACAGGATTATATTACCTTTGCTTCTCTGCCATTAGCATCCCTGTGATACTCGGCAAAACCAGTAAGCATTCAAACAGAGATTATAAACAGCCATGAGACCTTCTTGGCACAACTGTGAGTTAACCACCTCTACTATCTTTCCTGACTTGTCCCTCGCCCATATCTGGATGTGATATATGGTCACTGATTTATATCTGGGGCTCATGTAGTGCCCATTGAACTGACTTTCATGCCTTTCACGCCTTTCACTTGACACACAAACTGTAACAGCATGAAAAATACCCTCACAGGCAGAATATGAATTAAATTTTGCACAGACTTTGCTTTGTTATCTTCATCCCAAAACATACAAGCTGTGCAAATTAGACAAAAGGTCCAGTAACTTTCCTTTTTGCACAGGCTCAATGATAAGATCAGGCAGCCCTGGGGACATGCAGAAAGCTTCTCTCAGTTCCCAGCCAGTCACTTCACATCTGCCCAACTGAAGCAGTTATTTTATCAAGCTTGCTCTGTGCAGCACAAGGCATTATAAAGCTGGTATCCATAAACAGGTGAAAAGGGCTACATGCTTATTTATTTGAACAGACATGTTGCCAAGTGACTGCTCACCTTAACAATATGTATCTATAAAATTAAGTGCAATCCATATTAAAATATATGGATTATTCCAAGTTGGAGGAAGCTGCTAAAGCTTTAAGAGCTATGGATTTTATCTTTTCCACATTACAACTTCCAAATATAACGTGGAATACTCAAGTCTTATGGTAAAGGTTGTTAAACAGATGATAGAAGAGTGATCAATAGATGTCTTTTCCTGTGCAGGAGGTTTTTATCATTTTCACAAACAACAGAATCGTTAAATGAAGCCTGTCTCATTGATTCATAATCCCATTCCATCATCCATGATGGTGGTTTGTTTTTGGATTCACTGCTTTAACTGGATACTAATGCATAGAGCTGTCTTCTCCCAGCAGTGCCCCAAATGTCAACCTTCCGTATTTTAAGACAGCACAGTACATGTATTTTCCACCACAGAATCATAGAATCATAGAATAGTTAGGCTTGGAAAGGACCTTAAGATCATCTAGTTCAAACCCCCCTGCCATGGGCAGGGAAAACTCCTACTAAACCATGCCATCCAAGGCTATGTCTTACCCAGCCTTGAACACCGCCATTGATGGAGCATTCACAACTTCCCTGGGAAACCCATTCCAGTGCCTCACCACCCTCACAATAAAGAATTTCTTCCTCATCATATCCAGTCTAAACTTCCCCTGTTTGAGTTTGAACCCGTTACCCCTTGTCCTATCACTACAGTCCCTCATGAAGAGTCCCTCCCCAGCATCCCTATAGGCCCCATTCAGATACTGGAAGGCTGCTATGAGGTCTCCACGCAGCCTTCTCTTCTCCAGGCTGAATAGCCCCAACTTTCTCAGCCTATCTTCATACGGGAGGTGCTCCAGTCCCCTCATCATCCTCGTGGCTCTCCTCTGGACTTCTTCTAACACTTCCATGTCCTTTCTTTGTTTAGGACACCAGAACTGTGCACAATACTCCAAGTGAGGTCTCACAAGAGCAGAGTAGAGGGGCGGGATCACCTCCCTCGACCTGCTGCTCATGCTCCTTTGGATGAAGCCCAGCACATGGCTGGTTTCTGGGCTGTGAGGGCACTCTGAAGCCAGCTCATATTCAGTCTCTCATCAACCAACACCCCCAAGTCCTTCTCCACAGGCCTGCTCTCAATCTCTTCCCTGCCCAGTCTCTAGCTGTGCCTGGCATTGCTCTGACCCAGGTGGAGGACCTTGCACTTGTCATGGTTAAACTTCATCAGGTTGGCATCAGCACACCTCACAAGCGTGTCAAGGCCCCTCTGTGCTGCGACTGAGAGACAGGACATAGCTTGATGCAAGCAGCGTGTCACTTTATTAACAGACTTCATGCACTTATATATGTTCCTTTTAACACACTGATTGGATATTTCAAAACGCGTGCTGCTGATACAATGGTTTCTGATTGGCTCCTAGCTAATACAAAAAGCCTTCTGGGACTTTCCACAACCAGTGGTCCCTGTTGCGCAATCAGGGGATTTCCATCCATGTGGCCTGTAAGTCTCCACCCAGCACTGTCCACTCCCCTGACTCAGACACACCCCTTCTGGTTTCCATAACAACCACCGTGGCTCAAGGGTCTGTGGTTTCATATTCCCTTGTTTCTTCTCCCAAGACCTGTAACCCAGGAGTTCCAGCACATCCCCCTTTATCATTTGAACAGTACTCGGGCTTCTGCCCTTGGGGCCTGGCCCTTCATCTCCCCCTTCCTGTTGCACAAAAGGGACCTTCGCCACTGATTGGGTCAGCATCTTTCTTGAACATTGTAAAAGGCAAGGCAGAAGTGGTAAAAGAAACAGGAAGGCAAATACAGCTTATATAATTGTCATTACCAAACTTCTTAACCATCCAGATAAACCACAACCGCTAAACAACTTGTCCAACCAATCCCAGATATTATCCTGCCGGAGCCTAGAAACCCCGTCCTTGAGTTGTTGGATGCTGGCATGAATCGATTCTGAATGATCTGAGAGATTCATGCAACACATTCCGTCAAAATCCTCACAGCCATGGCCTTGTGCTAAAAGCAAAAAATATATAGCAGCTCTATTTTGTAATGTGGCATGGTGGATACTATCAACGTCTAACAGATCAGACAAGGCACTGCTAGTTTTTAGAATGGCACCGTCTTCTGAGAATTTCCTGTCGTCCTCTCAGTCTCCTGTAGTCCCAAGAGATTCAGAATCTTGTTGATCAAGAAGATGATCAGGATCACCGCCAGACACTTGTGGTAGGGGTTCACGGAAAGGCCGCACGTTTTTCGACGGAATCCACCTGGGGCCTTTTTCTGTGGAGACACAAGCATAACATCTTCCCCATGTAACGAGAGGATATGGTCCCGTGATCTTACCAGTTTCTGCATCGCGAACCAGTACCGGGGCTTTAACTTGTGTCTCGAGTGAGGCATTCACATTAAAATGCCAAACTATTGGTGGATTATTATCTATTAAAGAGCAATTCAAAACATCAAAAATGTACACAGCTTTCTGTAAACGTTCTTCAGGAGTGGCCATCCCCATTCCCCCTTTTTGTTGTTGTAAAAGACGTTTTAAAGATTGATGAGACCTCTCAATAAGGGATTGACCAGTAGGGGAATGGGGGATACCAGTAATATGGGTTATACCTCATAAGGTAAAGAAGGTTTTTATAGTAGTTGACATATAAGCTGGGCCATTATCTGTTTTTATTTTGGAGGGAATACCTAGGCTGGCAAAAGCACGCATTAAATGTCTGCGGACGTCTCG
This sequence comes from Myiopsitta monachus, assembly GCA_017639245.1. Lineage (NCBI taxonomy): Eukaryota > Metazoa > Chordata > Aves > Psittaciformes > Psittacidae > Myiopsitta > Myiopsitta monachus. The sequence continues at coordinate 60,315,984 of CM029941.1, forward strand.
CACCTTCTCTCCTGTATGACAAGAGGCAAACAGGGCACCTGGAAAAGTATCAATGGAAGAGTGGATATATTTAAGTTTACCAGATTCTGAATAGTGTGTAACGTCTGTCTGCCATAACTGTAGGCTCCGTAGTCCTTTAGGGTTAACTCCTGCAGCAACTGATGGAAAGGAATGTCTTTGGCAATCAGGACATACAGCAATGATACTAGATGCTTGTTGAGAGGTAAGTTCAAATTGTCGTTTAAGAGCACCAGCATTCTGGTGGAAAAAGGAGGGGCTAAGTTTGGCCTGTGCAATGCGTCTGGCAATACCTGAGCTGGCAACATCAGTAGATAGGCTTGCCGATTACCTTCTGCAATAAAGCCAGGTAGTGAAGTGTGAGACCTAACATGCATAACAAAATAAGGGTGAGGGCGAGAGTCCAGAAGGAAAATAAATTCCAGTAATAAAGTAAAGAGTTCTACATGTGAAACATTACGGAGGACAGATGCTTCAGCTTGTTCAACAATGCCTGCAACATAGGCTGAATCAGTAATGAGGTTAAGCGGTATAGTCCATTTTCGAAAAACGTGAACAACTGCATTTAATTCTACTATTTGAGGAGAACCAGGGACTGTCTCTATGTCTGAGTCCCATCATCCATGCTGATTGTCCCACCATAAAATAATCAATTTATGTGATTTTCCAGACCCATCTGTAAACACTGTAAGTGCTTGTAATGGCTGGTCGCTTCTGTTTGGTTTCGGTATCAATCAAAAATTGCGGGAGATCAAGGACAATGCAACAACGACCAACGTGATCAAGCATTGACAATTTATTATGTGCAAGTAGTGCCTTTTATAGAAAAGCCTCACAACACTAGAACATTCGATAACATCTGATTGGTTAACCTCTTAGCCAAGTGTTAGCAACACTTTAATGATTGGTTACAGCCTATGAAACGTCCATAGCGGCAGGCTAATATTAGCCTTCCTGTTTTGCAAGCAAGGTTTGCTCTGTGGCAAGCAGATCCGGCTTCGTGACATCCTGCTCAGTGTTTTCTTCCAAGCCAACTTCCTCTTCATGTCAGCACGTAGGCGCCCTCTGTTAACCTTCTCAGCGGCCTGTGAAGCCTTCTGCTCACTACTCAAGTGAGGCTAAGTCAAAGGCTGGATTGCTCACATGCCCATTCTCAGCAAGAAACGCTTCCACAGAAAATCAGCACTAAGCAGTTTACGTGAAGGTGGGTGGGACGTGAGTTGGCCCATGTAATCAGCGAGTGCCATAGCAAAGGCATTGGATTGCTGATAAAGCCATTGTAAATATACAGTCGTTACTGGTAGTCAAATACAGACAAAATCTTTACCTGATAAGGACTAGACGCGATGTAGCTTTAACAATCAGAGAAGCAAACATCTCATGTTGTGTTGAAATAGTCTTTGTAGACTGATTGGGTAAGAAGACCCATTCAATAATTAACAGGGGGTCTGAGTTTCGAAGATCCCATTGAAATATCAAAGCCTGAGGCTGTCCAGCAGGGTTTAAAATAATCAGGTAAAAGGGTAATTCAGGAGCCCATTGATGGGCTTGTCGAGAAATAATAGCTGTGGCAACCTTTTGTAAAGATACATTGGCTTCAGGGCTAAGTCTACGCTGGGAATAGAGATCAGTCTCCCCTTTGAGTAGTTCAAATAGAGGACTTAGGTCCGCATTAGAAATTCCTAGCAATGGGTGGACCCAATTTGTTGTTCCCAATAATTTTTGTGCATCATGTAAATTTCTCACATCAGTATTAATTCGTAAGTGCTGAGGGGCGATAGTTCGGGCCTGTATACGCTATCCTAGATATTTCCATGGGGGAAATTTTTGAACTTTCTCCAGTGCAATACAAAGGCCTGCCAAATTAACAGCAGTTGTGACACGGGCCACAGCTTTCTCCATGACCTCGTGATGTTGTGCAGCCACTAGGATATCATACATATAATGATACAATAACACAGCAGGCATTGCATTTCGAACAGGACTAAGTATTTTTGCAACACACCATTGACAAATCGTAGGACTATTTTTCATGCCTTGTGGCAGCACAACCCACTGGTATCTTTGCAACAGGGCTTGCATATTGACACTTGGAATTGAAAAAGCAAATTTTGGGGCAGCATCTGGATGTAACGGGATATTGAAAAAACAATCTTTAAGATCAATAACAGTCAAATGCCAGTGTCGAGGGATCATAGTGGGGGATGGGAGTTTGCGTTGGAGGGCTCCCATATCTTCCATAGCATCATTAATTTTTCTGAAGTCATGGAGCAAGCTCCACTTGCCAGTTTGCTCTTTAATAACAAAGACAGGTGAATTCCAGGGGCTAGCGGAAGGCACAATATGGCCTTTGGTTAGTTGCTCCATGACCAAATCCTGGAGGGTGCGAAGCTTTTGCAGTGGGAGGGGACATTGATCCACCCAAATAGGAGCATCAATTTCCCAGGTTAATTTCAGGGTGTCGCGCATTTCAATGGCCCCAACTAAAAATGGGTTCGGACAGACTTTCCCCACTGTGACAGTACATCGCGCCCCCATAAAATCGTAGGGACTGGTAACACAAAAGGTTTAACAGAAGCCACGTGCCCTTCCGGGCCTTGAATTTGAATTAGTTCCAAACTTTGGTGGCTGTTGCCAGTTCCCCCAGTCCCAGCCAGTGCCTGAGAAATGTTACCCAGTGGCCACTGTGGCAGCCACTTGGCTTGAGAAATCACTGTAACATCAGCTCCGGTATCAATAATTCTATTTAGCACAATTTTTTGACCATTGCAAATAAGTGTACATTGACACACTGGTTGTTGTGAAGAGATAAATTGTAACCACAAAATGGGGGGGTGTCCCGTGGATCCAAATCCTCCCTTCCTTTGAGGGGGACAGCCCGAGGCAGGGGAACCTACCCCTGCTGGGATTAGAATTAATTGTACTATTCGGCTGCCTTGAGGCACTGTGCAAGGTGGGAATGGGGTCCATGCCATAATTTTGATTTGCTCAGCACTGTCAGAGTCAATAACACCCGGTAAGACAAAAAGACTTGACAGTGTTGTGGAAGACCTTCCAATTAATAGGGCTTGTGTATTGGGGAGTAATGGTCCTTTAACATTTGCCGACAACAAATGAACTGAGGGATCGAGCAACGTTACTGTGTGGGAGGATGCCCGCCCTGCGCCTGCGGGGACGGGCCTACCCCCTCGGTGACAGCACGGGTGGTGTGTCACCGTCGTGTGCCGCCAGTCCGGGGAGGACCCGCCGGGGAAGGGGGCGGTGCTGAGCGGCATCTCCAGACAAGGAATAGAAACTAGCGGTGGCGCGGCCAGGATGGGCCGTGGGCACCGTGGGACACGGGGCCGTCACCTCATCTGCGCGACGCAATTCCTTCATAACTGAAAAAGAGCTTCCCAGTGCGCTCCCCAGCCCTGGTAAATAACCGAGGCCACAATACTTTTAGCAACCTCCAAATCCCCTTCCTTTAAAGCTTGCCGGTTTATGTTAGCCCACACATCAAGTGGATTAGGAGGGTACAAATCGGGTTCTGTTTCAGGGTCTTTTGGTCCTGGGTCAAAAGAGTCCTCCTCCGGGGGCGCCCCGCAGCGCTCGCACTTTGAAGTCCAGAACGCCACGGCTTAGGGGGTGGCAAAGGAGGAGCCGAGGGAGCCTGCAGTTCCCCCTCTTTTCCATCCTCCGACCCGGCTTCCTGCGATTTCAGAGTTTCAAAAATAACCCTCCACAATGGGAGCATGCGCTGGGATTCAACACTGCCTTTTGTCGCGGAGTCCCATAATTTTATCCAGACATCATCCCAAAGTTCCCGCGTAAAAATGCTATATGCAGTCACCATGGGTATTTTTACTTGCACCCACTTAAGCACTGTGTTAAGGTCATGCCCAGAAATATCTTTTCCATGTTTTTTAAGGAGACTTGTCATGAGTTCCTAAGCGTCACTTACTGGGGAGGAAGTTAGACTCCTCATCTTTCCCATAGCTCACCTCTCTACTCCGGAGGGAGTTCAGGCCGGCCAGCTCCTGCTTCCTTTCAGCAGCTCATTCAACGTTCTGTGGGAGTTGCAGCAAGTTGCTCAGCTAGGCGATTCAAAAGCTCCTCACACGGGGCACCAATTTGCTGCAATTGAGAGACGGGACATAGCTTGATGCAAGCAACGTGTCTGTTTATTAACAGTCTTCATGCACTTATATATGTTCCTTTTAACACAGTGATTGGATATTTCAAAACGCGTGGTACTGATACAATGGTTTCTGATTGGCTCCTAGCTAATACAAAAGCCTTCTGGGACTTTCCACAACCAGTGGTCCCTGTTGTGCAATCAGGGGATTTCCATCCATGCGGCCTGTAAGTCTCCACCCAGCACTGTCCGCTCCCCTGTCTCAGACACACCCAGTCTGGTTTCCATAACAACCACCATGGCTCAAGGGTCTGTGGTTTCATATTCCCTTGTTTCTCCTCCCAAGGCCTGTAACCCAGGAGTTCCAGCACATCCCCCAGTCATGGGTTCAGCAGCAGCAGTCATTTTTCTCCTTCTTGGTAGCTGGTGTAGCGCTGTGTTTTTGATTTCGTGACCGGGAGCAGCGCTGATAACACCAGTGTTTTCAGTTACTGCTTGACAATGTTTTGGTCTGGTCAAGGACTTTGAGTCTCATGCTATGCCAGGGAGGAGGGGGAGCCGGGAGGAAGCAGAGACAGGACACCTGACCCAAACTGACCAAAGAGGTTATTCCACTCCACAGCACGTCATGTCCAGGATGTGAAAACGGAGAGCAGAGACCTGGAAGGGTGTGATGGTGGACTGGGGGTGCACGGCATGGTCAGGTTTTTGGTACTGGGGGGTTCGCTGCTGGGGGGTGCACTGGCTGGGTCGGGCTTGGTGAGCAGTTGTATTCTCTTTCCTTGTATTTCTCTTGTATTATTATTGATGGTAGCAGTAGCGATTTATGTTATACTTTAGTTACTAAACTGGTCTTATCTCAACCTGTGCGAGTTGCATTCTTTTGATTCTCCTCCCCATCCCCCTGGGACTGGGGGAGGAAAAAGGGGGGAGTGAGTAAAACTTCGCGAGTTATTAGCCTGGGTGAGGCTTAAACCACGACACCCCCTTTATCATTTGAACAGTACTCGGGCTTGTGCCCTTGGGGCCTGGCCCTTCACCTCTGGATGGCATTCCTTCCCTCCAACATATCAACCAAACCACACAGCTCGGTAACATCGGCAAACTTGCAGTGGGCACACTCAATCCCACTGTCCATGTCACCAACAAAGATGTTGAACAAGACCGGTCCCAAAACCCATCCCTGAGGGACACCACTCGTTACTGATCTGCAACTGGACATTTAGCCATTGACCACAACTCTTTGCGTGCGGCCATCCAGCCAGCTCTTTATTCACCCAGTGGTCCACCTATCAAATTGATGTCTCTCCAACTTAGAGAGAAGGATGTCATGTGGGACAGTGTCAAACACTTTGCACAAGTCCAGGGAGATGACATCCGCTGCTCTACCCCTGTCCATCAGTTCCGTAGCTCCATCATAGAAGGCCACCAGATTGGTCAGGCAGGATTTCCCCTTAGTGAAGCCATGCTGGCTGTCACCAACCACCTTGTGGTTATTCATGTGCCTCAGCATGCCTTCCAGCACAATCTGCTTCAAGATTTTGCCAGGCACAGAGGTGAGACTGACTGGTCTGCAGTTCCTCAGCTCATCCATTTTCCCCTTCTTGAAAATGGGGGTTATATTTCCCTTTTTCCAGTTGTTGGGAACTTCACCTGACTGCCATGATTTTTCAAATGTGATGGGCAATGGCTTAGCAACTTCATTTGACAGCTCCTTCAGGACCCACGGATGGATTTCATCAGGTCCCATAGTCTTTTATACATTCAGGTTACTAAGATGGTCTCAAGCCAGATCCTCTCCTACAGTGGGCCTATGGTCTTCATTCTCACAGTCCCTTTGTCTGCCTTCCAAGACTTGGGTGGTGTGGTCACAGCATTTGTCAGTAAAGTATGAGGTATAGAAGTCGTTAAGAACCTCAGCCTTCTCCAAATCCAGAGTAGCCAATTCTCCCCATAGCTTCTGGAGAAGGCCCATGTTGTCCCTATCCTGTCTTTTGTTTGCAATGTACCTATAGACTCCCTTCTTGTTACCTTTAACATCTCCAGCCAAGTTTAATTCTAAGTGGGCCTTAGCTTTCCTAACCTGGTCCCTAGTATCCTGAACAACAACCCTGTATTCTTCCCAGGCCGCCTGTCCTTGCTTCCACCTTTTATAAGACTCTTTTTCCCCTCTAAGTTTTCTCAGCAGCTCCTTATCCATCCAAGGAGGTCTCCTGGCCCTCCTGCTGCACTTCCTTCTAGTAGGGATGTATCACTCTTGACCTTGCAGCAGGTGATCCTTGAATATCAACCAACAGCTGTGGGCCCCCCTGCCCTCTAGGGCTTTATCCCATGGAATCTTACTGAGGAGGTTCCTGGAGAGACCAAAGTCTGTTCTCTTGAAGTCCAGGGCAGTGAGTTTGCTGCACACTCTTCTCACTGTCCTGAGGATCTCGAATTCGACCATCTCATGATCGCTGCAATGAAGGCTGCCCTGAAGCATCGCATTTCCAACCAGCCCTTCCCTGTTGGTGAGCATGAGGTCAAGCATGGCACCTCTCCTTGTCAGTTCCTCTATTACTTGCAGAAGGAAGTTGTCTTCCACGCAATCGAGGAACTTCCTGAATTGCTTGTGCCAGGCCGTACCATCCCTCCAACAGATACCCCCCACAACTAATACAATAAAGCTATTTAAATTAGTGGAATCAGATATTTCTTATTGTCCCATAAATATTATGTATATGCTCAGACACAGATCATGTCACCTTTTACAAAGCTGCCTGTATGTCCCAGCAAATCACATGGATTGTTATAATCATTTACACTTTTGTCATATCTCCCATAGAAGTCAGTCAGAGAGAGGCAGTGACAATGAGTTCATCTTTGTAGTACAGGAGATACTGATAAGTCAAAACTCATGCCTTGACAGAAGGAGTGTGTAGGAAGGGCACTGAGTGATTTGTTCAAGCTATTTTACCTTCTCCTTTGTAACATAAAAACGAATTAGTAGTTCTGCATTGAAGATGGCGAAGTCATATGTTTGAATGACGGCTGAAAATACAGTTCTGTATTCAAAGTGTCATAACTGGGAATGAGTTGTTTAAGAGCTAGATCTCATTGCTGAATCAAGTGACAACTGTTACTGACTTGCAAAAAGACATATTCATTTTGTTCTGTTCCCAACAGCTCAGTGAAGTAAATGATCTTACCAACGTAAGTTTTATGACCAGACTGACTTAACATGGGAGTGGGAACTAGAGGCATAAATGCTGCCTATCAGGAGATACCTGTACATTTGGCTCTTTCGATGATGTCCTGGTCCCATTTATGATAATGATGTAGATCTTTCCCAGAAATCTTTACAAATACACTTTCTTTGGATGAACAATATGTAACACATAGAGGAATTAATTTTGTGACAAATATGAGTTTGAGGAAGCAAAGAAAACAGTGAAAACTGCTAAAAAAAAAAAAATAAGACACTGTGAAAAATGGAAGAGAGAGCTTGTAAACATAGTAAGAGTGTGCAGAAATACAGAAAATGCACTATCCTTTTCCAAGGAACCAAAAGTAAAGGAATAGATCCTCTAGACGAAGAAACTTGGATGCCCATAGAAAATGATTATAAGCTTTTGTTTAAATATAAACAGAATTTTGTCATATGAAATGACTTTTTCTCTTTTTTCTTTTTTTTTTTTTTTTCCTCCAACATTTTATCACCTGCATTTTTGTTTAATTGGACTGTATTTTCTTTCAGGAGAACAATGAGATACCCAGATGGTGATACTTCAAGGTTTGCTTCATGAAAAAGGTCAACTCCAAGACGCTCATTTGTTATAGAATCTAAAATGTCAGTGATAAAATTGTGCAAGATGTGATGTATCCATGTACAAAAGACTATCCCTCCAAAGACTACAGTTTCATTCAGGTCTACTGGAATAAATAGATTTATATCAGTGTATATCGTTTGCAATATAAGAACTCAGTTGTCATGGAAGGTGGTGAAAACAAAGTAGAAAGACAGTAGCTGTACCTGATAACAGAATACTAGGAGGAGCTTATAAAGAGGACATCCTAATCATACGGTGAACATGCCTTTGCCTTAGTCTCCAGCTGGGAGTAATAGGTGTACCCACAACCCCAGTCCTTGCTGCACTTCTGTCTCTACGTGGGAAAACTCCTCACATTTTGTAGGAAATATCTTTTTCCTCACATAAAGTAGCTGCCTTTGAGATTTGGATTCATTGATGGAGAAAAGTAATTGCTCCTGTTACAATGTTTAAGTGTGAATAATGACAAGCAAATTTTTTAAGTTAGTTTCTTCCTCATCATTACACTTCAGTAAGCTAGGTAACTAACCTTTTGTGGCTCAAAGGAGACAGTGAGAATGAACTGTCAACAACTGGAAATAAAACATGGTATGGCCTAGGATTTGTCTTCCATTTGCAGGTTCAGATGTTCCTTGACTTGGAACAGAACTGAAGTTGTTTAAATACCTGATCTTCAAGGACAAGCCTCAGCTAGCTGCTCTAAACCCACCAGGTGGTGATCATTTGCCATCTGTGATTATCCAAAGGCAGATGAGATAGACTTTCTGCAGTACGTTAGAAGCAGTAGACAAACTATCTAGCCTTCTAGAGTTCTGCAAAACAAATATTGAAACCAAGATCCATCTTTATAGAGAATCTGAGATGCACAAATACTTGCCTTGCAGAGGCAACATGTACCTTTAAAAAAACCCATGCTATAAGGTGGAGTTTACCATTAATTTGCAAACATGTTTTCATTGAAGTGTGCCTCCTTAGGTATCTGAGGAAGGGGAAGAATGAAAAGTAAAGAGAGACCTGGTGAGAAAATAACATGTAACTTAATTGGCTTTCTAAGAAATCCTGTATTATAATCAGCCAGAAATGTTATGTATTTCTTTTTTAATATCAAGTGGACTCCTTCTAGTAAATACAGAAAGAATAACTTCTTAAAACTTTGTAACATCAAAGGGGCAGACGGGAGGTGCAGAGACAAAGAGCCTTCAGACAGACAACAGTTTGGTGCTGGCTGTGGCAGGAATCTGGATCACTACATCACATTAGAGACCACTTTGATCAACAGGTTATTGACCATTGCAGGGCAGGGTATAGGTTATTAGTGGGGCCTCTATCTCGTAATTTATCATGAGTCATCTTTTTTTTACAACAATTTGTGAAATTAAATCTGTACTGGTTTTCAATTGTTCTAGTTCAGCTGGAGATACATGGATACAGTTAATGGTTTCCTACATGAGAGAATAAAGTTAGATCAAAAAAGCAAAGACCATGTTGCTACTGAGGAACAGTGATTTCAGACAGAAAATACAATTACTCAAGCTACAGCACTATATCAGATCCCTTGTGAAACAAGAGTTTTCTTCAAAACCCCGCAAAATTGTACTGAATCAATGAGTCTCACACTGCTGGGAAGCCCACTCTTCAAGCATCTTCTTCACTGAGCTATCTCCCTCCAGATAACTGCTTTGAGATAGCTGGATTTTTAAAAAATAATATTCAAGGCAGGTGCTCCTTGGGGAGTATTCCCTACCCCTTGTGAACTTTCAGAAATAGCCTTTCACTACTAAGAAAAAAAGAGAAATTAAAAAAATTTAAAAGTCGTTATCCTCCATAAAGCTGAGAATTCTGAAGCCCCATGCTCTTGAAAGGTAATACTTGTAAGTAACCAATTTTGTAGACATTGCATGTATGTTATAAAAATGGAGGGATATTTCATTTAATCCCCACTGGCATTTAGTGTATACTTTGAACAATGAATGCTGATAATTCTTATCATTTTATCCTCATTAGAAGAATCACTTATTCAGCTTAAGCAAATGCATCTCTTTCCTTCTAGTATAGGTGCCTGTGAGGAAAAAAGCTAAAAGAAAAAGTATGCAGTATCACTTTGTGCTGCAAGACATTAGCATTATTGTGCTCTTAGGAAATGACCAGTGCTTTACCGAAAATGGGCTGCAGCCAATCTACTCTGGTGGCCCAGGTGGATTGCAGGATGAGCTGTAACTTGGGCCAGGTCTATATGGTGCATCAGAGCTCTGCATGCAGTGCTCCGAGGCAGGCTGGAGAGGTCTGTTGTGCTCCTGTGGAGCAGTGCAACACTGATGCCAGCGATGCCAGCCTATGCCCCCTGATGTACTATGCAGTGTTACTACAGAGCCATATCTTATCTTCCAAATCCTGCCCTCCTCTGAGATCAATTAGCTTCATAGAATCATAGAGTCATAGAATAGTTAGGGTTGGAAAGGACATTAAGATCATCTAGTTCAAACCCCCCTGCCATGGCCAGGGACACCTCACACTAAACCATGCCACCAAAGGCTCTTTCCACCCCGGCCTTGAACACCACCAGCAATGGAGCATTCACAACTTCCCTGGGCAGCCCATTCCAGTGCCTCACCACCCTCACAGTAAAGAGTTTTTTCCTCAGATCCAATCTAAACTTCCCCTCTTTCAGTGTGAACCCATTACCCCTTGTCCTATCACTACAGTCCCTAATGAAGAGTCCCTCCCCAGCAACCCTATAGGCCCCATTCAGATCCTGGAAGGCTGCTATGAGGTCTCCGTGCAGCCTTCATTTCTCCAGGCTGAGCAGTTCCAACTTGATCATCCTACCTTCATATGGGACAAGCCATAACAGAAGGGAATGACTGTAAAGCAATGAACTGAAATGCAGAAAAGCTCTGAATTGCCTGGCCTTCCCGACAGAGCAACTGAAGCATGCTTTCCCTGGGGCTGCATGAGGAGGCTGTGAAAAATCTTAACCTTATACCAGCTTCCTCAGGTAGACCACAAACAGATGAGTGGCTGTGGAACCTACCCTTTCTAACGGTTGGTTGGTAGGGGAAAAACAGGGTGGAGAAAAATTACAAGTTATCAGTTAGAAAAAGGAGTACACCCTGAGTAGTCCTGAATACTGGTAGTCCTGTTGTAAACACCATCCCTACCAAAATCCCACAAATCCACCAAAGCTGCTTCTGGGTCAGTTCTGTTCTCTCTCCAAATACTTGTATTCCTTAAAGCAATGCACCTAGCCCCCTGTAAAGGGGAAAACTCCTGGTGCCTCTAAAAATAGTGACACTTTTTCTTTTTTCTTTTATTTTCTGAGCTACAGAAGCTACCACTATGACCCATACACTTGTATGGCACAAGGACACTCTCCGTGCAGTCCCTCACATAGCAAGATTAAGTGAAAATTCGTGTCTCTGAAATGGGAGAATTGCTTAAGGATCATGAACAGTAATATGACTGACCAAAAAGTTAATGAAAATTCTTAAAAGCTAAATTTTTTGGCTTGGTGTCAGTCACAAACAAAACTAACCTTCTTCCCACTTCTTCCAACTTCAGTAGCTACTCAGCATTTTGATAGATAACACATTTCCACAGCATCTGTAATGCACCATGAGCTGAAATCTTTCAAGCACGCACGGAAAAGTGGCATGGCGAGGGTAATGCATTAAAGATTTCATAGCAGGACCATTACATTACACATTTGTAACTGCTTGCCAGTAATGCTTATTCTGTTCACTAAGCGCATGTATGCATTATCTTGACATGTAGTCACTGATAGAAAGGGAGAAAGGATGCTGTCTCTTAGTTGTCACATGCCATGTTTTTCTGGCACTGAATTGCTGCAGAAAGAAAGTTTAATTATATACCACCATGTATTCCAGATAAAGCCTAAAACAACCCAGAGAAATTCTTCAACAGGATTCACCTTACCAGTCTTATCAGTTATCTTCTAAGTGTGCCTAAAAGTGATTTGTCTTGTCATGGAAAACCAGACATGTTAATACTCAGATAGATTGCCAGTACTAATTATCAGCAGTATAAGTCTGCAGTCAAAAGCCTACTAAAGCCTGCTAATGAGTTGACAAGCTTGAATGATTTGATTCACTAGCCATTATATATAGATGAAAATATGCAGTTAAAATAGGACATCATTATATAAACCCTCATGGACTCGCCTAAATTCTGATCTTATTCAATTCAACGTAGAGGCCAGTCACTTTCTTTTCACTGATCACTGCGCTTGCTGAATGGCAGGGTTTCAGAGGAACTGACTGCTTTTCTGAAATACAGATCAATTACTTAGAATGATACTGGCCAAGGGGGGAAAAAAAAAGAAAGAAAAAAAAAAGGGGGAAAACAAACAAACAAACAAAACCACACAAAAGGGATGTGGTTCATTTGTTTAGATACACAATGAATTCTATACTCTGCTTTATAGCAGAAACTGAGAGATTCCTGAACTCTAGTCTCACAGGTGATAAACACTTCAAATTGAAGTATTTCAGTGCACACTGTGATTTCTAAAGGAACTTGAAACCACAAAAACACATTTTCTAATTGTCACTAATTTGTGCCCATCACCTGTACTGTTTCTTCATGCTGATTAAACAAAACATATTTTCACATTCTACATTTCACTTCAGACAACAAAACCAGGTTAAAGTTATAAAACCTTTTACGATTTCTAAAGGAAAAAGAATGATCATTTTATTATTCCTAATGTGGTGGGATAAAATCCATGTGATGAAAACAATGTGAATGGCAAACAAAATATTGAGCATTTATGTAAACTATTTTAAACTTGAACAGGACAAATTCAACTATAAGTTACTATTTTTCATAGTTACCTGAACTTGATTAGATGCTCAACAAAACAAAAATTGCTGAAAACATGTCATTTATTTTGAACAAAAACCTTCTAGACACAGGAATATTAGATATTTTCTCATCTCAATTACAAGGATTTCTGCAAAAGTAAAGCATTAGGGGGTGAATCAGGTTCTTACAAGTCTGAAAGAACATCTGACACTGCATGATCTTTTTTATACAGCAATGCATTCTGTGGGTTTGATTGGCATACTTTAATGTAGATATTTCAGGCCTTGGTTTTGTCTTCTGTAGCTTCATACCTGCTGAGTTCTGCACTGGGTTTTGTGTTAAAGAACAGACGTTAAATATTTTAAGGAATCTCACAGCTGGATTAATATTTGAGGCACATCACTTGTATCTTACTGATTTATGAACTGTAAGTTCATAAGTAAGTTCAGTAAGAATACTGATTTGCACTCAACCCACCAGATTAAATTAGAAATATGTGCTGAGAACTTTCTAGAAAAGAAGTAATGACCAGATTTACTAAAATTAATAGTCAAAAGGTCACTATTTAAGTAACTGTCGTGGTTTAAGCTCAGCCGTAACTCACGCAGTTTGCTCGCTCACTCCCCACATTTTCTTCTCCCCAGCTCCCGGAGGGATAGGGAAGAGAATCAAAAAAATGTAACTCCCACAGGTTGAGACAAGGACAATCCTAAGGTATACTAAAGTATAACATAAATCAGTACTGCTACCACCAATAATAATAATAAAGGAAACAACAAGGGAAGAGAATACAACCGCTCACCACCTGCTGACCTATACCAAGCCCGACTGAGCAGTGAACCCACCCTTCCGGGTCGCTGCCCGTAGTTTTTACATCCTGGGCATGACATGCTGTGGTATGGAATACCTCTTCGATTAGTTTGGGTCAGGTGTCCTGTCTCTGCTTCCTCCTGGCTTCCCCTTCTCCCTGGTGGAGCATGAGACTCAGAAAGTCCTTGGTCAGACAAAACATTTGAGCAGTGACAAAAAACATCGGTGTTATCAGTACTGTTTCCAGGCCGAAAGTCAAAACCACAGCACTTCACCAGCTACTAAGAAGGAGAAAAGATGACTGCTACTGCTGAACCCAGGACAGTAACGCATTTGTGATTGATACGCAAGAATTTCATGAAGCTAGAATAAACTATGAGTTTTCTAATTGGAAGAAAAAGACAGTAAATGTAAAGCCCAGTCAGCAAACTCAGATAAAATGCTGATGAATTAATTCAGAATTTGACTGGGTCACACAGACTCAGACAAAACAACAGGTCCATTAATTATTCTGGAATACAGCTATAAAACGTAAAGAATGATCTCTTATAACACAGACTGCTTTCATAGATTACATTATGGATTTTCAGCTTTCTCCCCATAAGCACTTAGGTATGAAATTTCCACAAATTCGGCTGTGTTCAAGAAGGCCCTAATTTGTACCCTTAAGAAAAAAACAGTATGATTTTAGTAGCTATGTGTTCTGCTTAACATTTATTGTCCAATCAGTTCGGTTACCCTACACTATTCATCCCCTTTCTTAGCCAGCCAACAAAAAAGAGTGAAGAAGAAATTTAGGGGGATATAAGAAATGGTTTAGAGCCTTCACAAGACAAATAGTAATAATTTGGGGTCAGAAAGGAAGCAGAGGATTAATTCAGCAGTAATATGTTGCAGAAGAGGTGAACAGGTGTACTTAGCGGGTGTACTTAGCAGATCTAGTGCAGGAAGAATTAAGATCAGTAAAAGAAGACTGGGCTTCATGAGCTCTGGTGTTCATAGAACAATTTCATCTTATTTTCGCCATCAGACATGAAGCAGTAATATTATCTTCATATGCATATCACCTTGCATCCTTTTTGACAATAGCTGTTTGTGTTTTGTATAGGAAGAAAAAGTTTTGGCAGCCTTTCCAGTGACATGTATTAGAAATTATGTATAAATATTTTAAAAGTTTTCATATTTGTGTCCTGGGTTCAGCAGTAGCAGTCATTTTTCTCCCTCTTGGTAGCTGGTGCAGCACTGTGTTTCTGATTTGGGGTATGGGAACAGCGCTGATAACACCAATGTTTTCAGTTACTGCTTGGTAATGTTTTGGTCTGACCAAGGACTTTCTGAGCCTCATGTTATGCCAGGGAGGAGGGGAAGCTAGGAGGAAGCAGAGACAGGGCACCTGATCCAAACTGACCAAAGAGGGTATTCCATACCACAGCACGTCATGCCCAGGATGGAAAAAAGGAGGACAGAGACCCGGAAGGGTGAGGGTGCACTGTTTGGTCAGGCTGGCTATAGGTGGTGAGCGATTGTATTCTTTTTCCTTGTATTTCTCTTGTATTATTATTGGTGGTAGCAGCAGTGATTTGTGTTATACCTTGGTTACTGGACTGTTCTTATCTCCACCTGTGGGAGTTGCATTCTTTCAGTTCTCCTCCCCATCCCCCCAGGACTGGGGGAAGAAATAGGGGGAGTGAGTGAGCGAGAAAACTGTGTGAGTTATAGTGGCTTAAAACATGGCAATCTGTAACTAGAAATATACATTTTATTAATAGACCATTAGCAAATACAGATATTTTGTTTATCCAAGGTAGGTATTCTTGGAAATTTTTTACCTTGCCTGTAGAAATTGTGGACCATCTTTCTTCATAAATATTGCAAAGATGGAAATATGTATCTATGTGTATGTCCTGGGTTCAGCAGTAGCAGTCACTTTTTCTCCTTCTTAGTAGCTGGTGAAGTGCTGTAGTTTTGACTTTCGGCCTGGGAACAGCGCTGATAGCACCGATGTTTTCAGTTACTGCTTAAATGTTTAGTGTGACCATGGACTTTCTGAGTCTCATGCTCTGCCAGGGAGGAGGGGAAGCCGGGAGAAAGAAGAGACAGGACATCTGACCCAAACTAACTGAAGAGGTATTCCATACCACAGCACCTCATGCCCAGTGTATAAACTGGGAGCAGTTACCCAGAAGCATTAGATCACTGCTGGGATCAGACTTGGTATAGGTCAGCAGGCGATGAGCGGTTGTATTCTCTTCTCTTGTTATTTCCCTTATCATTATTATTATTGGTGGTAGCGGTAGCGGTTTGTGTTATACTTTAGTAACTGGACTGTTCTCAACATGTGGGAGTTACATGCTTTTGATTCTCTTCCCCATCCCCCCATAAGGGGGGTGGGTGAGGGGAGTGGGGGAGAGTGAGCAAGCTAACTGTGTGGCTGATTTACAGCTGGCCTTAAACCATGACAGTGTATTATGTAGAAACAATATCTAATTATCTGAAATTATTCTGTGAAAGGTATTTTTCATAATAAAAATTGTTACTGTAAAATTATTTTATATCATGCGTAATTTTTTTTTCTTGGGTTTTTTTAAGAAATAGGTATAAAAGAGCAGTGAGTTTCTGTGTGTTATTTGGCCTCAAATTTTTCCTAAACTATTTTAGTTATGTCTTCACACTCGTTTCCCAGGACAAACTATTTCTGAAAGCCTATGAAAGAAAGATGATTCTGCCAAAACCCATTGTCCAGTATCCTGTAAATTCTGGATAGGAATGGTTTTGTACTTAATATGCCCATTCCTCATTCATACCTTTTAAGTGAGTTGTCTGTGTCAGGAAATCAATATTTTATAGATTTCATTGTGCATCAATTTGTAAATCAAGTTGTAATGTTCTTTAACCCCCCCCTGTGCATCCAGCACTTGCTAGCGCAGAAATAGTCTATTGAAAGGCTTGTCCCCTGTCCTTTGGTTATGAAGTATTTTATTTGATGAGGTCCAGTCTTTCTAGATATACACAGAAGAGTTACCAAAAGCAGTAAGAGAAACAGTTTACAGTTGGTGATATTATAGAAATGAGTCCAAAGCAGGCAAAAATGTTTTGCTCAATGTAATGAGATGTGGTATATAAAAGGTTAATTCAGAGAACTACAGAAAGCAGTCTGATTTTTCCACCTCTGGTGAAACAGGAAAATTATGAGAGAAGCATATGATAATTTATTCGTCATGTGGCCCAATTCTTGATTCAGTTTAAAGCTGAAAGCACAGATGAAATACACCATTATACCTACAATGAAGCTTCTACAGTATTTTATATGAAGGAAAAATACAGATTTATCTCTGTAAGTGGGAGCAGAATAAAAAGTGCTTGTTTACTTGATAAATATCTTAAGAAGTAGATGACAGTGAAGGTTCTTTTCTTCCTCTTTTGCTGTCATTGTGAAGCTGAATTTCTTTGTTGCATGGGGTACATCCTCTCAACAGATAAATGGAAATTGCCTTCCCCTAAATGAGTCTGCATGTTTGTAGTTAAGGACTCTCCTTGCGCATGATATACACAGCTTCATAGGCCCTTAAGCTGACGAGGCATTGAGTCCAAGTTTTTCACTCCGTGAGTGGGCCAACTCCTAAGCTATTACAGAACCAGTTGAAAAGCAGCACTACTGTCTTCTCCTAGTCTGTAAAACAGAAGAGTGCAGTTTTCCACAAAAGACTGCAGAATCACCAGTCCTCATGTAAGACTGCCTATTCAGGAGTTGCAGACTGAGAAAGAGCTGAAATTAAAGGTGGATTTCAGGTATGTTTCCTTCATCCCGAGAGTTCCCAGCTAGCTGGGTCTTTTCAAGAGCTTGGGCTCTAATTTAGATCACAGACCTACAAAGCCCAAGTTCTGCGCACTGTATCAACTGACAGGTACTCTCTTCATGGCTGCAGACATCATGCCAGTAAAATGAAAGAAATACAGCATAGCCATCATTCACTGCTTTCAGTATTCAATTTCTAGACTTTAACATATGCACAGCTATGTATTAGAAGCTAAAGTGTTGAGTTCTGGTCCTACTTACCCTCAGTTTCTTTTATTTAATATAGTTTCTTTCAAAAAAAAAAATCTTAATAAGTATCTGCATTTATAACATAGGATTACCTCTAAATTCCTCAGTCCTTTCAGTGAAAATACTTCTGTATGCACAGGCTTTTGAAGGTGGTGCTTCAGTTTCCTTCCTTTTTTTATCCCTTCTAGAAAATAGCTGTTGTTTTCCATGTCTGTGACAGATGTTAGCTACCTAATAGCACAAAGATGCAACTCACTGAATCTCCAGATGCTCATACTGCTTCTTCACATTCATGTCAGTTTCACATATCAGTATTTATCATCTTTATTGTGAGCACTGTTATATTCTAGAAAATCCCATAAAAATAACCAGAAGGAAAAAAAAAAGTATTAACAACAAGGAGATGCCTTACAGAGATTTTGCTTTGGAAAAACAACATTGTACATTGAAAAGGGTTCTTTTTTAGCACCTTTGTTAAGTACATCAGTTCTCATATGATCCTGAGAATCAACAAAATGGATGAGTGAATCTAAAATGGCGGGTACAAAGAAGAATCTGGCAGTACAACAGAAACAGTTATATAAATAAAAAGGCTGTTATGGAAAAGGGTGAGATTTGAAGAATGTTCTGCTGTCTAATATTCTGTAGGATTAAGGAGAAATTGAGGCTCCACAGAAGTCACTCAAAAGATTGCTGTCAAATACTGAAATGGAAGTAATCATTCATTCATGAGTCTCCCTTCTAGACCTACTCTCAATGAAATTCAGATAACAGCTCCCCTGGAGCGATGTTCAGTTGCCATCTAGAGGTGCCTCCTCCAAAAGCAGAGCTAAGCCCTACTAGATGAGGATTTCTCTTTTATTATTTTTATTTTATTTTATTTTATTTTTTCCTGCTGCTGTTGATCTCACCCACTTGTAGTTAAGATAAAAGGTAAGCATAAAGTACAAAGCTTTTGCTTCTCTGGCATTAAGGAAAAATTGAAACTGTTCCCACATGGGCTCATTCTAGAAAGCCCTGCTTCATTAGAGCACAAAAGTGGAGTAAACAGCAAGGAGAAATTCATGAGTGGTGATCAAGTGCTGCTGCAATCTTAATGTGTGAAAAAGAACCAGAAGGCAGCCCTTCTAAGTCATCAGATCCTACCGACATTCCAGCAGCTTTAAGTCAAACTCAGAGAAAGAGTCAAGGTCCAAGAAAGCACACTCTGCATACATCCTAGGTTTCTGCATCTGTTGATCACCACTGGGCCAAAAAATAGCATTATGGTGCTGAACTAGCTGAGCTAGACAGATCTCTGGAGGAAGGTCCCACATCGCTTTTTGAAGAAAGAGTCAACTACAAAACTGATAACTCTGGCTACATCTCTAAGAGAATCCAGAGGTGTGTATTTATGTATTTATTAAAGGATTAGATTGATGTCTTGAGAAAAGCATGAAAGACGAGGAAAAAAAAAGGATTTTCTTTTCACTAGGTAATACCCAGGACACATCAGAACTGACAAAGACTGTAGCTGCAGTGTTCAATATGAGTAAATATATCAGTTATGTCAGTCTTACAGCAGAAGAAAAATTAGTTTCATTTATGAAACTAGGAAATCAGTTACACCTCAAACCACGGCATAAATTTGACAGTTCCTAATTCTTCCCCCACCCTTATTTTTTTAATAAACTAATATTTGGATAAGATAAATGTCATCATCCCTCATCAGAGACAGTATGGGAAAGTGTGGTGGGTTGGCTTTAGCTGGAAGCCGGATGCTCACCAAGCCGCTCTATCACACCCTTACTCAGCTGAACAGGTCAGAGAAAAAGTAACAAAAGGTAGGATATAAACGTAATAAGGACATAAGGTTGATATCAGGACAGGGAGAGATCACTCACCAATTACCGTCATGGGCAAAACATTTGACTTGACGAAATTAGTTTAATTTATTGCCAATTAAATCAAAGTAGGGTAATAAGAAATAAAACTAAATCTTAAAACATCTTTCCTCACCCTCCGTTCTTCCTGAAATCTCTCCCTCCTCCCTCAGCAGTGCAGGAGGATGAGGAATAAGGGTTGTGGTCAGTCCATCTCGCTTTGTCTCTGCTGCTCCTTCCCCCTCAGAGCATGACTCCTCACACTCCTTCCCTGCTTCAGAGTGGGGTCCCTCCCACAGGACACTGTCCTCCATGAACTTCTCCAACGTGAGCCCTTCCCACGGGCTACAGTGCTTCACAAACTGCTCCAGAATTGGACACTTCCATGGGGTGCATCCTTTAGGAACAGGCTGCTCCAGCGTGGGGCACTGTGGGGTCACAAGTGCTGCAGCAAACCTGTTCCAGCGCAGGCTTTTTTCTCCATGGAGCCGCAGCTCCTGCCAGGATGCTGCTCCAGTGCAGGCTCCCCACAGGGTCACAGCTTCCTTCAGGCATCCGCCTGCTTCAGCATGGGATCCTCAACAGGCTACAAGTGGATATCTGCTCCACCATGGACCTCCATGAGCTGCAGAGGCACAGCTGCCTCACCATGGTCTGCCCCACAGGCTGCAGGGAATCTCTGCTCTAGCACCTGGAGCACGTTCTGCCCTCCTTCTGCATTGACCTTGGCGTCTGCAAGGCTGCTGCTTACACAGATTCTCACTCCTCTCTCCAGCTGCATAGAGGGTGGTTTTTCTAGGATGCCCAAAATTATTCTGTGTAATGAAACTGAAAGGGTTCTTTTACTATACTCCAGCTAATGGGAATCTGAAAAATATTTGAGTATTTAGATAAACTGAACTGAATTCAGGCTAACCAACTTTCCCCTCCAACTCAGGAATGTGTTGCCACATTCCTGGAAAACCTCTAGAAGTATCTCACCTCTTCATCTGTGTTCTTCATATAAATGTAGCACTGTCAAGAACACCTTGTGACAAGGAGGAATCCACTATCACTATGTCCTGTTACTGGTTAAATGGAAAGAAGAGACACAAAAAGAGGAATCCAAGGACACATTTTTAATTAGCTGAATGAATACTTCTCATCTGCTTTCTTATAACTGTCTCTGCTTCCAAAAGTATTTCAGTTTTGTCATGAGTGACACAAAAGGCATTGACCTGGTCTTTGGTGGTATAATGTTATCAACAACTCAAAGCTGAACAATTACAGTAATAGACCTGTATTTGAAAAACAAAATTTTGCTGTGAAGGAGCAGCATGAAACAGAACCACTCCCAGATGTTGCCCTAGAAAGCTGCAATCATAAAGGTGCATGCTTTTTCCAGTCTTGACACTGAACATTGTTTCACTTCTGTAAACTACAATATCTGTCAGAACAAAGTCCAAAATAGAAAACCAAGAAGCATACTGAATGCTTCATAGGCCACAGCCATTTAGAAATGTTCAGTCTGAAAGGTTACAGTGAACAGAAATGCTGTCCCAGGAAGAGTAGAAGCCAACCCTTTAACAAAATCAAAACTTCACCTACAGCTTGTTAAAGACCATACTAAACTGATTGAGAAGAAAAGGTATGTTTTCTAGCACTAGCACTATGCAAAATGTCAGAAACCAGTGGATTTTTTCATTATTCACACTGTCCAGAAACGGCCAAGGTTCAGTCTGCGCTCAAGAGACAACAGGAAGTACCTAATGCTAAGGTTTGCTTTTGGTTTGTTTGTTTATTATCCTTCCCAAAACTGATAAAGCTACCCTTCCATCCATCCCAGGACCACACATTTGCAATGGAGAATATAATTTCATGACAACAGACTGCATAGCTATTTGAATGATCAAAGTTCCCTATTTTTTTCTTCTTGAAGAAAATAATACAGTCAAAGACAACACCTGTAGTTGACTCTAGCTTACTTGCACACCAGATGGAATGAAACAAAATGGTTATATATTCTTTGCCTACTACTTTCCTTTGCAGAAGTGGAGAGGAACTGGCATTGCAGGTTCCCTACAAAACCCAAAATAGGGTAGGGTTTTAAAGCTCTGAAGTTACACAACAATGTGAGGCTGGAAAGGTACTATTCTAAAAAAAATAAGGAATGCACTGGAGCACCTCTCCTATGAAGACAGGCTGAGAAAGCTAGGCTTGTTCAGGCACTAGGGCAAACTTAGAGCAACCTGTCAATGCCTAAGGAGGCCTACAAGAAATATGGAGAGGGGTGTTTTACAAGAGCATATAGTGATAAAACAAGGGGGAATGGCTTTAAACTACAGCGGGGAGATTTAGATTAGATATTAGAAAAATAATCTCCACTATGAAGGTGGTGAAGCACTGAAACAGGCTGGCCTGGGAAGCTGTGGATGTTCCATCTCTGGAAGTGTTCAAGGCCAGTTTGGATAGGGCTTGAGCAACTCAGTCTAGGGGTTTGGAACTAGATGATCTTTAAGGTCCATTCCAACCTAAACCATTCTGTGATTCATATGATTCTATGATTTCTCATGATGAGAAATTGCAACCAAAAAACATTCAGAAGCTATTCCAGTCTAAAGCACTACTTAAGCACTTTTCCAAGAGTCAACAATTCTGGTTTCTGTTCATACAGGCACCACATTTTCAATTCCAAATCCAGAGGCAAACTCCCAAACCCATTTTATTCTGGTGTACAGACATGAGATGCAGTGTCTGCGTAGCAGAAAACTAATGAAGGTATAAAGAGCAGTTCTGTAGACGCCTTTCTATAATTTATCAGGGTGACATTGTCACTGAAGTTGTCAAAATAGGCTTTCCCAATCATCCCTATTTCTTAAGCATCTCCAGCACATTAACATAATGAAAAGCATTAGCTTGATACAACATTAGCACTCTGAGAAACATAAAAGTGAATTAGAGCAACTTACTTTAAAATTCCCAAGTTTTAATCAATGCTCTTCAAAAAACAAACAAAAGAACCCAACAAAACAAAAAAAAAACAAAGAAACAGCAACAAAAAAAAACACTGGACAAAACAAACCAACCAAACAAAAATGACATATGCTTAAATTCACATTTCAAGCCACATCAGAATACATTTTGGAGTTACCTGCTATAATGTTTTTATCTCACACTCAGCACTGCAAGTCTGTTCTTACTTCATATTAGGAATTGTCAGTTAATTGCTGTGTGTTAAATACCTCACTATAATGTGATTTAGCCTTATAATAAATGCCATGTAATAGTTAACACAGAACGAAAACACTCATTTTACCTTCTCCTGCCACCTGGAAGGTTGATTGGAAAATGTTTTTCACAGCTTATCACTTAAATATACCTCCTAACCAAAACTTACATGGCAGCCAAATCCATGGTTTCATTTCCTCACTTATGAATCAGCTTTCCAGTCTGAAAAACTAGCTTTAATGCCTATAACTCTGGCTATACAAAAACTGTATTTGTAAAATCAGTATTTTTTTTTCTACTAATAATATGGCACCAAACACAAACGGATTTACCAAATGTCTTAAGCTACCTCCTTTTTCTTACAGATAGTTGTTCTCAGACTTGTTGCTTCAGTTCTATCTGAAGCTCAAGTACTGGAAACTCAAGTCCAATTACTCATTAACATGATACACGAGGCAGAATGGATTAGGTACTCAAGGCTTTATGGTAGCTGAAAATAAGGATGCTATGTTTGTAAACTGTCAGGTACTTCAAGGGGTACAAAACCTGTTCATTGCTGAAGCAATACTTCCTTCCCCTCTCCATTTCATTAAATACTGTCTCAGTGTTCTCATTAACTCCTTGAGACCTGATATCCTACTTGTTCAACACTCAGCACTGCTATAGGTGTCTGTCAAAGTCCTGAGCTGAAAGCACTTCATCCTCACTTTGCACCAGCATTTCTAACTGCATATAAGGAAACATATGAGGAGCCACATGTTCACCTTAAAACTGAGGCAAGGCTTACTGGCCTCTCTTCCTATAAGGCTACAAAAGGATGCCCTGAAAGCGAAGAATCACACTGCTCAGCCACATTTTGTCCTGCAAGCATTTTTTCAGTCCTTAGAGAATCCAAATCTTTTGAAGCAATTCCTGTGTTCTAGGCTATTCTTCACAGTTTAGGCTATTCAAGTGAAACAGGTTGCTGCCATACTTTATTCTAACCAATCTGCAGCTTTTACAGATCAACATCCTTACCCAGCCAGAAGAAAACAGATCCCCCCCCCCTTTTTTTTTTTTTTTTTTTTGCTTTGTCTTCAAATTTCTTTCTCAAGAAATTTGGTCAGCGCTCCTGAATTTTACATCTGTTTCCCTGTCAAGATTGTAATGCCGACACATGCTTTCCATCTGACTGCTGAAATTGAACTCCTTTTCTTACTATTTATTGAAAATTTTTCACAATATTATAATATTTTGTGCTGATTTTTCTTATTTCTCTGATTAGTTTAATCATCTTTAATAATCTTTACCTTGCTCCGTCATAATTCATGGAACAATCCATCCAAGTGATGGAACATCCACTGCCTTTTCTTTTAATCACATGAGGAACCACCTCTGTGTGCCAGTATTATCACATCTGTTTTGTTCTGATTGTACAAGGGATCTTACTTAATATCACTAAAGCACTAAGAAAATACCACTGAGCTCAGTGGAGCTGATTAAAGAGATATGCCATACACCATCTTAGCTGATCTGTTTCAATGTGATGGTTGCCATGTTCCCTGAGATTAATTTAAAAGTCCCTTCTCACAACTGAAAGTTGGCGTTAAAATACTGATTTGAAGCAGGAGAAAGATTTGAAGCAAAACTCCTGTCTAGAAATGATCTTACTCATACTACTCCAAATCTTTTGAGGAGTTTCCTCAAAGGCCGTTTACCCTGGCTTTCGTCAATGCAAGTCAGGAGGAAGCCTGAATTCTGCATTCAGGGACACGGACCACTGCCAATTTAACATAAAAAAAGGTAAAGTCTCTCTTGTTGAAAGGCTTTTAAAACAAATTAAAATGGTGAGATGTGTCGTAAACCATTCATGCAAGGTAAGGTGAGAGCATTCTACTTGTGAACTTGCTGAACTGCGGCCTCCTTGTGTCACATAGCGAGGGATGTTGCACACAACTTTTAGTCATGTCTCCACAACCCCTGAAATAACCATAAAATCTGATGTGCTAATAAAGAGCTATAAGATTAAATAATAGGTAAAATGATACATCACTGCAAATGGGTATTACTGCAAGCACTGCATGTGAGTGGACAGCAATTCATCAGGCAGAGCATGACTGGCTGCATATTGTCACTCTCTCATACATATTAAAATTAATATCCGTCATGAATTTTGATGGTTCTTTTCCATCTCTATTTTGGAATATAGAATGCTTTTCCACAGACCACCTCCAAGCTGGCTGTCTGGGCATTGAAAGCTACACAGTACCAGATCACCAGCCTTGCAGCATACCTACCCTGCCTGGCCCTCAGGGTCCCCTAGGATCTTTAAAGTCCCTTCCAACCCACACCGTTCTGTGATTCTATGATTATCTGAAGAGATCACTGTGAGGAATCCTGGTTTCCCCAAGGCTTTGTACCGATAGACCCTTGGTCATTTTGTGCTGCTAACCTCTTCATCTGACACATGAGGGCAGGACTGTTATCTTTGTTCCACCCTGTTTCAGTTGCCCCTTGCAGTCTATGACACCCTGGGAGGTAATAGCAGCTTCTTGCAAAGAAATGCCAAGAGCAATGGAAAGCTGGTCACACAAAACGCTATTAAGTTCCCACCCATTATCCTGTCCTGATAACTGTGCAGAAAATCTGAGCTTACAGTGTCTCTGGTGTCTCTAGCTGGTAAGGAAGGGACCAGTCTTCTCAGTAAAAATAGGAGTTATTTGCAAAAGTGATTTTTACTTGTAGACATCCCACACTGCAGCCTCCTTCACACATGCCATGTTATTATGGTGGTGATACCTGGAATAATTCCTTGGCAGATCTTTCCCATGAATAGCAGCTACAAGGTCTTCTTTTTTTTTTTCTAAATGGGGGAACAAAAGCAAAAACTAGCTCCTTTGCAAGGAAAGACGGAGCCAGGTCTTTGACAACATATCTTCCTCATGATTCTTTGTCATGCTTCTGAGACCTTCCTCATGGAACAGAGCTTTATGCAGTTCTTATGCCTGCCAAAGGATAAGGAAGAACAAGGTCTAATGCAATTTCTTCTCTTCTTGCAACTCCCAGGCTATAAAAGAGCTCTTGCTATATATGCTTCATTGGTAAGACCTGCCAGGGAATTACATCTGTAGTTTAAGCAATTGCTGGACATTTAGGCTAGCTTTTGGGCACTGCAGAATTCAAGACTTAAAAGTGAAGGCTTGACCCATATCTCATTTACCTCTGGAAGGGAGGAAGGCTGACTTTGTGGAAGTGAGCAAACTTTACAAGTCCAAAAGGAATGCAGGGCAAAAGCAAACTCCTCCCAGTGTAGCCTACTTAGAGCAACAGCTAGATCCCAGCTCCATGAGAGATCTGTCTGCCTTCCCATCCAGATTTGCTTCTGTCTCTAAAGTAAGGTTCGTTTACCACAAGGCCTTTCTTCACCAATGTAACAGTTCTTCCATACCTGCCTTCATACCCTGCAGGATCTCCTTGCTATATTTTATGCAGGAGGGCTGTCGTCTGTGGGTGTCTTCAAAGTAGCTGTCAGTGAGAAAGTGTGCAAGGAGCTGAATGAGAACCTCCACAATGGAGGGAATTATGCCTTCCAAAGCCAACCTTTATACGTGCTGGCAGAGACCTTGAAGATGATTTCTTCTGACTTCCAGCTGTGACAGCTACTTGTTAATCTGTAGGCTTACTTCAAGAACTGGATTTGACCTACCTGGGGCTCCAAGGTAAAAGTACAAAAAACACAAGCTGTCTGTTTCAGAGGTAGAAAAGATTGGCATTTTCATTTTCTGTCCTTTCTGTTTCCTCTTATACTGGCACCTGATTTTTTGTGTGCCTATGGAAAAATTAATCTATTTTCTACCTCTGCATTGAAGCAGATTTTAGACACTGAGAGGACATGAGAAGGAAAGCAGAAGGCAGAGAAGGGCTTGGTCCTGTTAGGAGACTAATACTGGTATACCTGTCACATAGCTCCCTGCTCTGACAGTGTTGATGGATACCTGCTAATGTAGCTACCTGTGAGAGCATGTAGCTGAATCCAGCCTGCCTTCTTGAGCCAGAGTCATAAGGATGTTCCCTCTGGATTCAGCAGCAGTGCTCAAAGTCTTATCTGAATTTCTTGATATTGCAGGACTTCCTCTAAAACATCCTCTCAAAAATACTATTAGCGGACCTCTATGGGAAAGGGGTGCTAGCTTTGAAGAAGCCAAGCAAGCAGGGCAAATTAGAACGACTGAAAGAGTAAGCTTTGCAAGCAGCTCCACTATTATGAAATGCCTAATAGAGCACTAGGATTTTCCTGCTATTTGACAGCCTCATTCAAAATCCTGTCATTTCTATTACTTAGCTTTTTCTGCTGTGTGGTTGGATTTGGAGGGAAAGGAACACAGAAAAGAATTTCTCTGGTCAGAACACTTCTTTAAGGCCTTTAAGGTTGCTTCACAAAATTGCTTTCATAAGAAAGGGAGATAGGTTGCAGTATCTTAGTGTCGAGGTTTAAGCCACTATAATTCAAACCAGTTCGCTCACTCACTCCCCCCTTTTTCTTCCCCCAGCTCCCAGGGGTATGGAGAGGAGAATCAAAAGAATGCAACTCCCACAGGTTGAGATAAGAACAGTTTAGTAACTAAGGTATAACACAAATCACTACTGCTACCACCAGTAATAATACAAGAGAAATACAAGGAAAGAGAATACAACTGATCACCAAGCCCGACCCAGCCAGTGCACCCCCCAGCAGCGAACCCCCAGTGCACCACTACACCCTTCCAGGTCTCTGCTCTCCGTTTTCATATCCTGGGCATGGCATGCTGTGGTATGGAATAACCTCTTTGGTCAGTTTGGGTCAGGTGTCCTGTCTCTGCTTCCTCCTGGCTCCCCCTCCTCCCTGGCATAGCATGAGACTCAGAAAGTCCTTGGCCAGACTAAACATTAGCAAGCAGTATCTGAAAACACTGGTGTTATCAGCGCTGTTCCCAGACCCAAAATCAAAAACACAGCGCTACACCAGCTACCAAGAAGGAGAAAAATGACTGCTGCTGCTGAACCCATGACACTTAGTGAAGGTAGTCATTCTGGCGTAGATCAGTCATGGAAATGAGAAATAATACCATGCTTTGTAATTGAAAAGCAGGAGACTTAAACACTGACTTAGAATACCTTAGAAGCTACACAACACCACAGGGTTTCATATGCCTTAGGAAAACCTCCAGTGAAACATTATGGGACTTATTAATGTTGTTGATCTACACAATGACATGGGATTCTGCAGTGCTGACTTGCTGGTCCGGATCTTAAAATTAACCTCTTGCTCAGCTACCTTTAGGGATTTTGAAATGGTAGTTCTGTTAAGTCACTGGGAAAAGCACACACTTTCCTCTTTTTAGCAGTAGCACTGTTTCTGTGAGTTTAATGGAAATGCACTTCTACAAAGAAGCAGCAGTCACTAAATTCATGCAGCGGTGTCATATTACATTTGCGCTCCCCTAGGGCAGCTGACAGCTGCCTAGAGCAATCTTGACCTCTTCAAGCAGTTGTTTTCTGTGCTCTACCACATCAGCCTGAACCCTTCAACAGGTAGAATGAATTCTGGTAATTTTGCCGTATGCATTGGGCCAAATATGCTAATCTCAGTCAAGGATATTTCCCACTGTAACTGCTGATGAAGCTGACATGGGCCAGTAGCTCCATTTTACAGCACTGGCTTTAGTGCAAGTCCTTTTTTTTGGTCCTCCTTTCTCCTTACTAAGCTGCAAAGACAGACCGTGATCAAGATTACTTCTGCTTCCCTGACTTCCAGCCTCAGGTGCTAGACTTTGACATGTTATTCAAACTGATGCTCATGGTGTTGATTGCAGAAACCCTGGAGCTCTTCTAGAAACCATGGAACAAGAAGAGGTGGCCCACCTGCAGGCAGTTGAGGAACTGTTTCTGGTAGAGTTTGCTGAGGTGCAGTACCAGGAAAATCATCGTAGGCAATACTGATTGGAGAGGAAGGAGGAGGTAGAGTTCCTAAGAATAAAACAGGCCTGTGTTATTGCTTGCCAGAATAGATACAATCATTTACAGCAGTAGAAGACAAGACGTGAAATAGTCTGATTAGCCTAAAGAGACCCTGCTGAATTTAACACCCTTCACATCAGCCCAGAGCCTTCCTGCTGCATTCTCTACCTGACCACCATGCCCCATCAAAAAAAAGGAGCCTTTCTTCAGGGACCTTGTGTGGTTTGCCAGCTGATCAAGATAATAAACCTGGCAGAATTTCCCTTTTCTACCGTGTCATCAGACATTTGTCAAGTAACTGAGCTGGTTTTTTTGCAACACCTCTTAAATGAATTCTTGCAGTGCTCTGAAGCAATAAAGACATTCTCCTGTCCTGTCTTTTAACACAGGAAGCCCTTAAAATACACATATAACTCTTAAGATTTCCAAATATTTAATGCATTTTATTCATAGTACCCATGAATAGTAAGAAGAGTGGACAAGTCTCTATCATTTGCCATTCATCAGCCTTCTACATTTGTTCTTTTATTTGTTTCTCGTATAGAATGGGATAGAAAAATGTGAATGCTGAAACATTCAGATAGTTCTAAACCAACATTATCTCTCCCCAAGGCTAACCATCTGCTTTATCTGCAATCCCAATAAGGCAATGTGCCACTAGATCAGTAGGTGCTAAGATAGCAGAAAAGAACCTAGTTTTAGCTGTCACAAGACGGCTGCTTTGTAGACTTATCAAAATGAAAAAAGGTATTCTCTTTCTTTCCCTCGGTGCTTGGTGTGACTCCCAGCATAACTTTGGGCAAACCAGTCTCTTTCTGTCTTATTTTATAATTTGTGAAAATATATCAATAAAAGGAAACTGAGAGGTGACTCGTGAGAACATGTTTACGTATGCGTGTGTAAATAAATATATGAATATGTTTCCAGTTCTTTAGTGGAACATGATATGTCAGTTTGAAACATTACTTATTACTGAAAGGTTATTTGGTCATATATTTGCACGAGACTTAAGAAACAGAATGGCTGTATGGATCACCCACCAAATGCTGACTTGCATATTTTACTTTTTTTAATTACCAAAGGCAGACTTGCTTAACTGCAAAGTTTTTATTTTTTCCTGGATAACTTGGTTAGAAAGTGTTGAATCACTGTATTCATGTAGGCTATAAGAAAATTTATACTCTAAATCTTTTTGTAAAATAATAAGTACACAACACTTCATTAACACAGAAATCGTGGCTACTGAAGATTGCAGATCCTGTTAGAGAAGAATCCAAAACAGACAGGTCATTTTTGATTTTCATGACCCATTAAAGATGCTGTACAAGGAAGTTGCACTGGCACTTGCCTGATATTGTGTGAACTTGAGATAGATATGCATATATACATAGCATAGCTGTAGAGAACAAAGCATTTTTAGCAATACTTAGAAAGACTAGATCCTGATTTCATTGCACTAGAAAGTTTAAAACCCAAAACAAGAAGACCTGATGAAGTTTGACCATGCCAAGGGCAAGGTCCTCCACCTGGGTTGGAGCAATGCCAGGCACAGCTACAGGTTGGGCAGAGAAGATATTCAGAGCAGCCCTGTGGAGAAGGACTTGGGGGTTGTTGTTGATGAGAAAATGAACATGAGCCGGCAGTGTGCGCTCACAGCCCAGAAAGCCAACTGTAACCTGGGCTGCATCAAAAGGAGCATGAGCAGCAGGTCGAGGGAGGTGATGCTGCCCCTCGACTCTGCTCTTGTGAGACCTCACTTGGAGTATTGTGTGCAGTTCTGGTGTCCTCAACACAGAAATAACATGGAAGTGTTGAAACAAGTGCAGAGGAGGGCCATGAGGATGATCAGGGGACTGGAGCACCTCCCGTATGAAGATAGGATGAGAAAGTTGGGGCTGTCCAGCCTGAAGAAGAGAAGGCTGCGTGGAGGCCTCCTAGCAGCCTTCCAGTATCTGAATGGGGCCTATAGGGATGCTGGGGAGGGACTCTTCAATAGGGACTGTAGTGATAGGACAAGGGGTAATGGGTTCAAACTTAAACAGGGGAAGTTTAGATTGGATCTGAGGAAGAAGCTCTTTACTGTGAGGGTGGTGTGGCACTGGAATGGGTTTCCCAGGGAAGTTGTGAGTGCTCCGTCGCTGGCAGTGTTCAAGGCTGAACTGGAGAGAGCCTTGGGTGACCTGGTTTAGTGTGAGGTGTCCCTGCCTCAGAAGGGCACTGGTGATTGAAGAAGCAGGCACTGGTGATTGCTGTCTTCAGGATACTCTGCTTCTGAGACAGATTTCTTATGCAACTGAGCCTCAGCACGCGGGCGCAGAGGAGTCTCTCACAGGGGCTGAGTGGGGAAAGAGGGTTTAGCATCTGCAGAGTGCAGCCAGAGTCCTTCCTTTCGTTCCCTAATCTGCCATAGAGTCATAGAATAGTTTGGTTTGGGAAGGACTGCCTAATCCAGCCCCCCTGCAATAAGCAGGGACATCTTACATTAGAACAGCTTGCCCAGAAACACATCCAGCCTGGCCTTGAATATCTCCAGGGATGGCGCATCCACCACCCCTCTGGGGAATCTGTGACGGTGTTTTACCATCCTCATTGTAAAAAATTTCTTCCTTATGTCCAGCCTGAATCTTCTCTCTTTTAGTTTAAAACCATTACACCTAGTCCTCCCGCAACAGGCTCTGCTAAAAAGTCTCTCCACATCTTTCTTATAGGCCCCTTTTAAGTACTGAAAGTCTGCAACAAGGTGTCCCCAGAGCTTTCTCTTCTCCAGGCCAAATATCCCAGTTCTCTCAGCCTTTCCTTTTATGAGAGGTGCTCCACCCCACTGATCATTTTTGTGGCTGTCTAGACCCTCTCCAACAGGTCCATGTCTTTCCTGTAGTGAGGACTGCATCCAGAGCTGGATGCAGTACTGCATTTCGGGTTTCAGTGGAACGGTGCAGAGGGGCAGAATCACCTCCCTTGACTTGCTGGAAATGCTCCTTTAGATGCTCCGCAAGATAAAATTTGTCTTCCGGACTGCAAGTACACATTGGTGGCTTATATCCAATCTTTTATCCACCAGTACCCCCAAGTCCTTCTCCTCTGCAGTACTCTCAATCCCTTCATCCTCCAGTCTCTACTGATACCAGGTGTTGCCCTGACCCAGGTACCGAACCTTGCAACAACTGCATCTGTCTGTGGACTCAAAAGCACCAGGACTGGCAAAGCAGGGTCTCAGGAAAACACCCTCCACACTTGGCCTGTCTCTGACCTGTTCCTACCTCACAGCAGACAAAGGCTCCTATGTGACCCTTCAAAGCTGAGATGAAAGCCATGCCCACAGACAAAGCACGAGCTCAGCTCAGGCTAAAAATACAGTTTCCAAGTTCAAGTTTTATGCTGACTTTCATGTTTTCATCTTTGCAGTGGAGTGTCATAGGTCCCTTTCAGTTTCCTGGGCAATTTAATTCTTTCTTTTTCTCTCTCCCCCCCCCCCTTCTATTTACTGCTCATTTTATTAGTATTTCCTTTATTACAAGTCTCTGACCACAGACATCACCCCCCGACTCTGCCCAGCCATCTCAGGATTTTATCTGACCTTGGGACCCCTTGCAGCACCCAATCTTGATACCTACAGGCTGACGTCTCAGCCTGGACTGTCTGTCCTTGTCTCCAGAAAGGTGCCAGCTGCCCAGGGCTGGGAATGCCCCAGCTGCCCTTCTCCCTTGTGGTGCAGTGGTGTGGTCCTGTCTACCGGGTCCTGTCCAGCAACCAAGATTTGAACCCCCAGTGCTTCCAGTCCCCCAGCAGCCCCGGCCCCTCCAGTGCCCTGGTATCACAGGAAAAGTATCTCTGCCTAGGAAAGCATTTAAATCTGTGCCTGAGAGTTTTTCTGAATTAATTTATGGGATTGTAATTGAACTTTGTGATTTTGTACAGGCAAGCTTTCAGAAACATGAGGTGATGAAGGAGCAAGTCATAAGCCTTTGTTTGGTAAATAGTTCTGTCTGAGGTTCTCTGGTGTTTCGAGGCCACAGGGCATATTATTTACTGTTAGTAAATGTGACTGTAGGTAATTTTAAAATAACAGGTCTGCTGCAAATTATTAAAAAAAGGAAACAAATATAATGTTTACTTCAGCCTCACACAATGGTCAATTCTCTGGCATGGAAACAATAGTCTCAATCTTAAACTCCATTTTTTTGATGTACAAGTAATTAAACTATAAACAAACCCTGAACCACACCACAGGAGTACCAAGGTAGTTGTTTTTTCAAGAAGATGATATTCTGAAGCTGGTGAGCTTTTAACTTCATTTTTTCAGTGGAATAAAGATTTCATAATGTACCTGAATTATGATCTGGAAATGGGGGAAATCCTAGAAGCTCCTGGATTTTCTGTCTTCATTTACCTAGACTCATTCAAGGCTCATTCAAATAGGGACTCAAATTGAAGTCAGTGTAACAGCACTGCTCATCAGTGAGCTATTGTCAGGACAAAGGAGAACTCATCAGAGACACAGTTTGTTCATTGAGGGGATGACACATTTACCTCAATCTACTAGCGCAGATGTTTTAGCATACCTGTCATCCCTTAGGTGATCCATCCACCTTAGCTGCCTGAACCTTCATTTCTGTGATTTGTGATTTTTCTGAAAACATGCTTGGAAGTAAAACCCCATTAAAAAGAAATATATAAAATGCCTGCATCCCCACAGAAGTAATTTCTCAAATATGGTGTTTTCATGGGCATTTATTATGAATGGCCATGAGAAAATTACATAGACAGTGGACACTAGCATGCCAATAGCAAAGTAAGGGGACGAGATATTAGGTATTTGTCTATTTTTATTAAAATAAAGGTTCAGCTTAAGTCAGTAATTTTTTAAACAGGACTAGTGCTGGCTGATTTTCATTCCCTCAACTCATAAAAGATTTCCAGTGCTTTATTATAGTGTGGCTGTAAATCTAACTACAGGTAGTGAAATGAAAGGTCTCTGACTGTTGAGGGGATTTTATGCAAAAATAAAATTGGAAACAAAATAGCTAATCTAGGTTTTTTCCCTGACTATGTGGCCATGAGTGGTACACAGTGATGCGTCGTGGAGACGAAAAAGCCTTCATCAGACTGAAGATGAGGGAACCCCATATGATTGCATAATTGCCTTTGTGCATTGCAAGATGAGGGAGCTCCATGTGATCGCACAATTATAGATTGCACAAGCCTCTATAAACTTGAAAACGAGGGACTCAGCTATTCAATAAAACCTGGTTTTACAATATACGTCAGAAGCCGCATGGTTTGATGAGTGCAGATTTTCAGCTTTTATTTATTTAAAACAGTCTGACCTCAATCAAATTCATTTACCTATCACCCTTCAGTTGAAATGGTGATGATGAAACTTGCGTACTTGGTGAGATGCTTTGAAACCAAATATGAACTCGTAGCTGTTGTTGGGCTTAGAATCCCACACGAAGCAGAAAAGGCAAGATTCTTCCCTTGTAATAATCCTAGAGCTTCCCGAAGTCCTGTGGGAAATCTCAGTAAAGTCTTCAAGATGATTTCTTGCTCACAGGATTTCAAACCCCAGCTTTTTTGAGCTTTGTTCTTTCACAGAAGAACAAAGGTTTATCCATCTCTGAGGTCAAGGCCCGCACTGTACACATACACACATAACAAGCCCTTCATTCAAAAGCATGTCAATATCTGCTTTTGGAAGAAAGGTGCACATGTATATACATGCATACATGTATATGTAGTTTTTTGTTGCCAGTCGCATGACTGCAAGCAAGAATTGCCTGTGAAGATTTTCAATCACATTTTTAGTAATCTGTTTGATCATTCTGACTTATTTTTTCCATTCAAAGTCTTCAGAGATTGCTTCACAGGCACCTATTTAAAAAACTATTTAAAGCTCAGGCTTCTTCTAAGCAAAAATTGGGGTTTGAACTTTGGATACCTAGAAGTAACATGATTTTTCAGTAAATACAAAGTACTTCCTTTAGGATGACTTGTGAGTTTCTGGATGCAGCAGGCCATTTTTTTTTCTTCTGAAGTAATACTTAACTTATTAAAGACCCCAATTCTAAGATACTAGGATTTCCAATATAGAAGGACTTGGAAAAATCAAGTAAGATTGGGACCTCTAGTACCAATGTTACTTGATTTGTAATATGAGAATTTCTTGATTCTCTTTTATTCATTGCTAAAGAAATACACTGAGGCGTTTTAATAATCCAGCAAAGAAATTAAACTAATCCACTTGTTTATAGTCCATCTTAAGCAGAAACTTTCACATTGCACACATGCCGCAAGCTGCAAAAGCAAAAGTACATAAATACCAGTTATCTTAAGAAATGCTGCCACAATTTAAACCATAAGAAATCATAACAAAATAAAATAAAATGTCTAAAGATATGGGAAAATACCTGTCAGAAGTTAGTGACAGAGGTATAATGGAAATCTGCGTTCATCAACAATAAAAAGCTTTGCCTAGTAGACCAAGTAGTTCACACTTTCCTTGAGCTAAAGAAGGTCATAGCTAAGAAATCTTTGACTTGTGAAAGAAAAGATAGGGAGCTAAATATAAGCATCCATGCGAAAACAAACCAGTCTCCAAGAAGCAATATGGCCTATATTAGCATGAACAGACAAATACTTGGAGGCTCTCTAGAAATCTTGCCAAAAATATTAAGCTAATCGTAATAGTCGTCTCACTTTCAATACTTGATTTTAAGTATTTTTTTTTTAAGTATTTTTTGAAGACCTTTCACTTCAGTCTAACAAATGGTAATATATTCTTCATAAGGAACTATGGGATAAAAGCTCTAATTTTTCCCCTCTAATAATTTTCATTAGGATTTTTTTCTTTTTTTTGGGGGGGGGTATTTTTATTTTATTTTTAATTATTATTATTTCTAGTAGGGGCTTTCTGTCTATATGTTAAAATGAGAGAGGTTATTTGCAAGGACGATATTTACCATATGCTCACATGGCAGTTCTAACATGGAAATCTATATTTTGCAATAACTAGCTGCTCATGCATTTTTTTTCTTTTTATCTATCTTATTTAACATTATAGTGACCAAAATATAACAGGAAAGCAGAAAAATAAATTTGAAACTATTCCTCAATGCAGAGAATAGCATTTTGTGGTTTGGAGGCTCGTGAAGTTCAAAATCCAAATAACATTTCTTCTGACATTCTCAGCCAAGAATTAAATACTAATTAGTTTCCAATATATAAACTGCGTGTTCTGCTTTCCTTTTCTACAGGATTAATTATAAGCTTGCAGAAAAATGCTATTCTTTTCCACATGGAAGGGTCTGACAGCCCTTCCAAAGTGTACCAGTATTTAAAATACACTTACCTTCAGATAACCCACACACACAAATCAGGGATGAATGGCTGAGATGAGCAGGCAGAAGCAGCAGACAGGATGGCAGAAGGCAAGAGGGAAGGAACTGAAAGGAAAAGTGGAAAACATCCTCTCATAATGCCCATATGTGGGGATGAAACAAACCCTGGTAGTCAGCTGTTCAAAATACAAACATGAAATAAGGTAGTTAAAAGATGTCTGTTCTGCATAATGCAGAGAAAGAAAGAAATTGAGACAAAAAAAGAAAGCTTGCTCAGCCACTACAAATACTGACAATGAACTTTTCTTTTATTGAGCTAAAGTTTTCACACATTTTTGAACAACAAGGACCTGTGTATTGGAGCAGAGTTTAGACACAATCATGTTAGATCTGGAAGCAGTAATTTGGGTTCCTAAGGCAATTTAACACAGCAGTTTGTGTTTCAGTGGAAAGAAACTTAATCTGTTAAAAATCCATTGTAGTTACAACTTCTACAAATCTAAAGAAAAAAAAAATAGTTTAGTTTTTATCCATGAGCTGAAAGAAAAAGTTACATTTTCTGACATTTTCTTAGAAAGAAAAAAAAAATAATAAAGCCAAAACCATAAATGTCACGTTAATCTTTCATATGTCCACAACTAGATGCCTTCAATGTATAGCTAGGTTCAAAGCTCACTTGGGAAACTCTCCCTACATATAGTACAGATGCACTGCTGGAGCATTAGTCATTTTTAGTGTCTTCATTGTCTTTGGTGCCATCTTCTCTACTGCTGTAATTTCATTTATAACAGAGATCTAATCTGATACAAAAAATATTTAACCAAAGCCAGATATAGTAACGTGTCTACCCACAGGCAGTGAAAAATACATACATGCAGACACACATGCAAACATGCACATCAATGCTGTGGACAAGAATAGATTTCAGTCCTGAATCATATGTAGATTTACACTTTGTGAAAATTCAAAGTCCTCTGCACTTGAGTGAAGTAATCTAAGATTTAAAGTGTGAGAAGTATGCAGACCCTACTTCATTTTTTGTTGGTGACATTCCTGGGATAATAGTTGGACTTGATGATCTTAAAGATTTTTTCCAAGCTAGTTGATTCCATGATTATATACCGCAGAATGTTATGCCCAGTATATAAACTCAGGGGGACCTGGTCAGAAGAGGCTAATGGCTACTTGGGGATGAGCTGGGTATCAATCAGCGGGTGGTGAGCAATTGTATTGTGCATGACTTCTATTTCTCCCTCCTTATTCTTATATGTTATTATTATTATTTTATTATTATTATTATTTAATTTCAATTATTAAGCTCTTATCTCAGCCCATGGCTTTTACCTTCTTCTGATTCTTCTCATCAAACAGTGGAGCAGATATCAACCTGCAGCCCATGGACATTCACAATATGCCTGAGGAAAGCAATCCAGTATCTTTGGAAGTTTCGCAGTATGTACTTCCAAGCTAATCCTATAGAGATTTTGATCTACACACTGTGGGGAAAGGATGGGATCCAGAGGAACCTTGACATGCTTGAGCAGTAAGCCAATGCCAGACTTGTGAAATGCAAAGTCCTACACCTGAGTTGGGACAATCCCAGGCACAGCTACAGGTTGAGCAGAGAAGAGGTTCAGAGCAGACCTGCGTAGAAGGACTTGGGGGTGTTGGTTCATGAGAAACTGAATATGAGCTGGCTTCAAAGTGCTCTCACGGCCCAGAAACCAGCCATGTGCTGGGCTACATCAAAAGGAGCAGGACCAGCAGGTCAAAGGAGGTGATCCAGCCCCTCTACTCTGCTCTCTTGAGACCTCTCTTGGAGTACTGTGTGCAGTTCTGGCATCCCCAGCATAAGAAGGACGTGCAACTGTTGGAACAAGTCCCAAGGAGGGCCACGAGAATGATCACGGGGCTCGAGCATCTCTCATATGAAGACAAGCTGTGAAAGTTGGGGCTGTTCAGCTGGGAGAAGAGAGGCCTGCATGGAGACCTCATAGCCTTGCAGTGTCTGAAGGGGGCCTACAAGAATGCCAGAGAAGGACTCTTCATCAAGGATTGTAGTGACAGGACAAGAGGCAATGAGTTTAAACTTAAACAGAGAAAGTTCAGGTTAGATATAAGGAAGAAGTTCTCTACTGTGAGGGTAGTGAGGCACTGGAACAGTTTGCCCAAAGAAGTGGTGAATCCTCCATTTATGTTGGTGTTCAAGGCCAGGTTGGATAGGCAAGTTGGGAGATGTGGTCTAGGTTGAGGCATCCTTGCCCATGGCAGAGGTTTTGGAACTAGGTGATCTTAAGGTCCTTTCCTTCCCAAACCATTCTGTGATTCTATGATTCCATGATTTTGTGGTTTGTGAGAACCACAAACTGCAGTTTCTGAGCATTGCTAGTAGTTTTTTTGCATTTGTTTCCCTCTCTTCATTCCCCTGTCTCAGCATCTGTGGTGGAACTCCTCCAACATGTTTAGCTTCTTTGAACTCAGACCACAATGCAAGAGGGTAAAACATTTGTCAAGGGTCTGGAAAATGATTTGTTGAAGAAATAACATCAGAGATGGGGGCCTAACACATATTAGCATTCTGGAATAAGGCCGGTGCAAACAGGCAAATAAAAACCAAAACAAAACCTGAACAGCAAAATAAAACCAAACCCCAAAACATTTTCTGAAGGAGATGAAGCTGGGGAAAAAAGGAATATAATTACCATTACCCATCCTATGATCATTTTATATGCTGACAGAAAAGCAAGAGCTGTCCCAGAAAAAGGTGATCTGAAAGAAATTGCCTTTTCAGAGATGTTTAGTGTTGTCAGAGAGTGCTCTGGAGGATTGCAGCCTCAAAAAGGAAGAACTGGGAACCAGGCTGCTTTTGTTAGTTTTTGCAGGTCTTGTTAGTACTAGGGAAAAATATTTATACTCAGACATGTTCCCAGAAAGAAGAGTCCTTAGCTTATATATCTGTCAACAATATGCAGCATTCTTCAGAGAAAGATTAAAGCCTGCTGACTTGAGCTTCATGAATGATTACACTGTTTCAAAACACATGAATGCCGGCACCAAAGCAGACTCATCAGAAGAGGATGTACCACCATCTATAGGGAAGCCTGAAAGGCAATAAGATGGAACAAGATAACTAAAAAGAGATAAAGTTGGGTTGGGAATGGCTAACTACTGAGCAGTTTAAAAAAATAAATAGAATGAAATAAAATACAAGCTCAATACAGTGTTTCAACATTAAGAGAGAATTTATTTTTGCTACAAGACAGTACAGATACCCCAATTACTTATTTCACACATAGACATAAAGTTGGAACATTTTTGTCTTTCTCCCTCCTCCAGGTAGACTCATAGAATCAGAGACTAAGTTAAGTTGGAAGGAACCTTTGGGGGTCACCCAGTGCAACGTGCTGGCCGGTGGCATGGGTGCTCAGATCAGATGATTCAAGGCCTTGTTTAGTTCAGCTTTGAATATCTGTAAGGATGGAGACTCCACACTGCCTCTAGGCACCTATTTAATTGTTTGGCCATGCTCACAATCTTATCGGCAATTCTCATGTCACAACTTGTGTCCATTGCTTCTTGTCCTATCATTATGCTACTTGTTCAAGTCTACACATAGTGCGTGACAGAAATGGCCACTAGCATTTTTACCTATCAGAATTGACTCTTTGCAGGAGCTGGAATTTTGCTGAAGTAAAAAAAGCAGGTGATTTTTCCAGTCCTGAACACTGGTAATTAAAAGGAGAGTGTGAAATCTCTAGAATAATTGTATTTCTCCTTTGAACTCTGAGTCCTATGTGCCTGAAGGTATCTTCGGTGGTTGCTCTGTACTTTAGCTATGTGGATGGGCTGGTATAGAAGGAAAGCTGCTTATTCCTTATCTTGACAATGGCACTGCAAGGATTTCATGAAGACTGTGGAGCTTTTGCCTGAACAATTATACCAGTTTAAAAAGTATGATTTGATTAAAATACAGGAAAATACCAAATGAAAGGAGATCTATGTACTTTTTTTTGTTACTATGTCTCTACCACATTCATGCTGACTGGCAATTTAGCACTGATAAATATGTTTATACAGAAAACCACTGCAGCTTAAATAGCTCATTTTACAGATATTGTGTGTGGAATCTTGTTGAATGTATGTAAGTGTTTTTAATAAAATTACAGAATCATAAAATAAACTGCCAACACAAATGCAATTTCAGAGGAACAGTTTATCTCCTGGCTTTGTATTTTTCCACATGCAAAACAAGGGAGATAAAGCTTGCTGATACTGATCTCAATGCCCAGTCATAAAAAATTAAAAGTTATCTGTCAGTAGAAGAGAAAAGAATGTTTTCCATTTTGCTTAGAGAGCTCTTGAGTGCCCGTGTGAATGCAATTTACAGCATTAATAAAATCCTCTTACAAGTATTATTTTATTTTTATTGTTTCTCTTTCTTCTCTGATTTAATAAAATACTCTGTAGTGTTTGACTTTCCTGCCCTTACACATGCATAAATATTTAGCTATAAATTTGCATAGGTATGTCACTGAGTCCAGGACACCAGTACCACAACTGGTTTTGGGCTACAACAAATTGAACTCCATGGAAGTTTCTCCTTGGCTTCAGTGTCCTCTGAAACAGGACAAAGGGGAAACAACTCTGTAAGCATGAAGAGTGGGACCTGCACAGATGTCTTACCAGACTACTGATTTGGATGGTAGGATTTACTTATTTTTAAAAAAAAAAAAAAGAAAGCTCAGATAAGAAAAGTCTATTTCACCTTTGTACATGGTGAAGAAGACAAATATCTAGAAGATGATGTCATTCCCAAGGAAAACAGGGCAGAAATGCTTTGATTTTCACCAACATGGAGGTTAATCCATGCGTTTTATGTTGTATTAGAGATTCATGCCGGTGA
The DNA here is from genome assembly GCA_017639245.1 of Myiopsitta monachus. NCBI lineage: Eukaryota > Metazoa > Chordata > Aves > Psittaciformes > Psittacidae > Myiopsitta > Myiopsitta monachus. Next base: position 60,356,889 of record CM029941.1, read on the forward strand.
ACTGTGAAACCACTGAGCCTGAAGTTGGGAAAAAAAATAAAAAAAGAGAAATTGTGACTACTGACTGTAAAATCACCTTTTTTAGGAGATCAGGAAGGCTTCAAATACCTTCGAGGAAGGCTCACAAGAAGCTATCACTATTCATATAGTGTGCATAAACCCATTGTTTACATGACAGGTACAAACAGGCCAAGAAGGGAGATAACCACTTTGCGAAAGAAAGCATCGTGGTACCATTTTGGCAGATATGTAAACACAACTGATGTGGGGTGGTAGGAGCAAAATATGAGCTCTCTGGGAAATTGCCATCTCTCAGAAGCCTACTCTTGCCTCAAAAGCCTACTCTTGTCCTCAGAAGCCTACATCCTTTTCAGTGCCACTCAGCAGTAGCACAGCTTATGCCCTTTTTCAGGGTAATACAAAGAGCAAAGCTTTCTAAATTGATCTGCTTTTCTTAGCTTCCCATCTTGCACTTACATGCCTGCTGTTTGCTCTTCTGCACATTTTGTTATCTTACCCCTCCCCAGTAAAACATAAACTCCAAACTAGCTTAAGTCAGCATTCCCTCCAGTGTTGTCAAGGATGTTTAATAAGGGTCATCTTTCCCCCTCGCACAGTAGTGTGCTGCCTCCAGAAATGTAATAGTAACAGCAATATCCACACCCCATGAATCCAGAAGCTGTTTTTAATCCTCAATGATGATGGTTTATTTCAGAAAGGTGATTTAAAACTTCTTTTAGTTCCCAGAGCTCTGCCATCTAGTGATAATCCTTAGAAATGTAAGAATAGATTCGTAAATGCAAAGCTTCTCACTGCTGGAAGGGTGTTGGCCACATCACATAAAAGTAATTCAGAGCCACAGTTGTAGCTGGAAGTTGAAAATTGCTAACGTAATTTGGTGTAAGTATAGAATGGAAGGCTTTGACAAGCAGAGAAAGCACCTGCCATATGCTCCTGCAGACCGGATGAGAATGAATGTCATAGGTTGGTGCAATTACGTTTCTGCTCTTGGCACACCCCACAACCCTCAGATAATTACAACTGCAACACAGGGAACATACCTTGCAACAAAGTACTGGGGAGCCTATATGTCTGTGGACACAGTGATTTGGTTTAATGAGCATTTAAAATCATCTGAGTTTCCGTACCCTGCTTGTAGGCGAGGGATTGTGCCACCATGAGCGCTAACAAGTGATCAGCTGGCTGTGCTGAGCTGACCAACCAGGGTGCTTTTCTACCCTGTTGCAGATGCAAAGAAAGCTTATTGCTAAGCACCTAGACCACCCCTCATTCAGGCTTTGTGGCTTCATGATCCAGTTGTAACTCCCCCAGGCAGGGTAATCTAGTCCCCCAAATTTCACTTTTCTAGACTCTAAAGATTATCTTATTTTTGTTAAATTCAGTTAATCCTAACTTTGCTAAATGTTATGGATTTGCTGAATACTTCTTTAGAGGTCAGCATGTAGCAGAAGTGGTGTAGAAATCAAGATGATTACAACTTTTTGGAAGACAGCATGCTAAATGCAGATTACAATTCCTTTCTCAACTCCAGCACTAATTAAAATCTGAACAGGTATGACAGGGTCAGACAATCAGCTGATGTAAATTGGTGGGGGATTTCTTGATGTGCAGTCTGATGAACTGCAGAGTGAATAAGCAAACAACATGATGGCATACATTCCATATTATTTTGTTTCTTTTCTTTTGTTCCATAGTCCTAAGGATCTTTTCCTTACTTTTGCATGTATACAACCACTTATACTACAATATTTTTTGTCCAGTTTGCAGTGTAAATGATGGCTTACATGTTTTTTTTTTTATTAAATGTTCTATTAAAGCAAAAAGTCTAACATATGAAAAACACTTATCTATTACTGCCTTACAAATTTAGCACCATATCTTATTACAGCTGTACACATATAAAGCACTGCACAGTTCAAGATGAAGCTCTGCAAACCCGCAGACTGGTGTCTCGGTTGGCAATTCCAGATAAACTGATTTGTTCCTGACTGTTTGTGACAGCACCATCCGTATTCTCCAGTTATTTGCAAGAGGCCTAGTCTGATTTGTCAGGCATTCACAACTACTTGTGAAAGTCCCAGTAAACGTGCAAACAGTTCTTAGTCAGCACTCAGACTCACTGACCAGGACCAGGAAGGAGGATTGTAAGTGCAGAAGCTGTCAGATCCCTTTTTTTTTGCAAAGGATCTAACACAGAGCAGTGACCACTCTCTAGGGACAGTGCTGACAACCCAGACTTATAGTTTATGTGCATTAATGTTGCACAGGCATGGACAAACCCAATATGGTAAAATACCTTAACATACTAAGCACTGCAAGAACTTGAGAGAAAATTGTTTCCGTTGTGTTTCTCATTGTCAGGTGAAGAAGCACCACAATTTAAGCCATGTTTACAGTCAAAATTCACCAGTTCAGCACACTTCATTATCCTCTTAGAAAAGCAATATAAGGTGGAAAAGTTAGCATGTTTCCCAAACTAGGGACGTAGCAATATCTTACAGATATAAAAGTAAAGAGGTTCTTTCTCCCCTGCATTACTAGTTTCCTGAGTAACCTCAGGGAAGTAATTTATTCTAGATGTTTCTCAGCTTTTCAGTGTATACAACTGGAAAGTTATAGACATATACATAAAAGCTGCTTTTTCAAAAGCATCAACACACACACACATAAGTCATCCATGTAAAGGCACTCATAGTGCAACTCTCTGGTCTGGAGAGAACTGGTCACAGTTTTGGTCTAGTGACTCCCAAGGCTGCTATATTTGAATGGAAGAATTCCTTTTGAGAGAAGCCCATAGTATCTAAACGTCATTTGTAAGTCTTCCCTGGTCTCTTAAACTCACTCTTAGATAACAGGTCTCTCCTTTTACATGGTTCAGTAGGACCAAATGTCACCAAATTAGTGCTGAACTGCCAACATGTCCTTACTTTCAGAGCCATTCTTGAGGGATACAACAATACATTTTTCTGGCAAGTAAGAGCAAAGACACGTCACACCTAGACTCTGTAAAAAGGATCTCCAGAATGTGTACTTACATTTTACTATGAGGTTAAAATGAGATAAAGTGTATTTTCCTCCATGTTCCTACCTTACCTACCCAGTCCTTTTTCTGACAGACAGATTTTTTATGCAAAATAAGCACCTTAGTTAGGCCTAGAGGCCTCTGCCTTGATCTAAGCATGTGCCTGAGGGATATCGGGGCCAGCATGCTGATCATGCTGGACTGACAGGAGCATTGCTCATTTGCCATACCACAGGGTGTAGGGAAAAATAACATCAGTATCTTGTATATGATTAAGGTATTTCTAGAGTCATGGTAACAATGTTTTGGTCAAAGTCTGTCCCCCTAGTGCTTAGGGAGAATTATCTGTCCTGAGTGCTCAACTCTAGCACGTATCCCAGTTTCTAAAGCATCCCAGCACTTCATCCCAGTTAACATCATTATTTCATAATCATACTGATGTAGAGAATAAGTATCTTGAATGGAGAGGGAAAATTCAGTCTGAGGAGAGGATTGAATATTCAGTTCCAGTAAGTCTTTGGCTTAAAAACTGTTCTTTGCAAAAATTTGTTTTCCAAGATGCTTTCACAGATCATCATATACATTTTACAAAAAAGGCAGCTGAATTAAAAAGACTGTTTCAGAGCAGTCTTTCCAGTTCAGGTCTCTTTTTAAGTTCTTTCTCAAAAATATGCATTTTTCCATTGTTTATCATCCTATGGGCAGAAGATATGTCATTCTACTCCTTTTGCAGATTCTTGCTTTCTATTTCCTTGTCAAAATTTTTAGCATACAAGAGCAACAAGGAATGAATAGTTTTCCAAAAAACACACACACTTTCCATTGGGTTGTAAACATCAGTTACTGGAAAGACCAAATTTCCTGTAGCATTTGGATGAGAAATATGGATTTCCAAACCTATTAATATAAGTCTTTTTACAGATCAGTGTTCACTTGTGAACTATGGAGGAGAAGTACAAGTCCCAGTAAAATTGATAGAATTTTTATTTCTGGCCTTTCTTTCTTCTACATGTGACCTGTGTTAACCTGATTTATGCCACACAGCACTCCCTGGTCAGCAAGCCACCAGTTAATAACTTCTGTGGAATTAGAAAGTACAGGTTACAGAAGAGATTGTGAAAATCTCAGGAAAATATTAGTTGCAGCATATTTCCCTAGTTCTTAAATGAGTGACAGTTAAGGGAATGCGCAGGAAATACTTCTCCTATTTTAAATTCTGTTCTCCACAACTTTCATGGATATATCAGTTCCTTAGTGTAGTTTAATTGTTATAAAATAAATTGTGCTCAGGGGGTGGTCCTTTTCTTCTCCTCCTGCAAGTTATGTGTTGCCATAGTTACATTCAAATTTCATAAAGAGCAGTTTTCCCCCATCAATCTTCTCTACAAGAGGACTAATGAAGAAAACACTGCTTATTTCTTATCCTGTAGACCTTAACTAAAGAAAGAATCACTGAACATCATTACTAAATCATGGAGAGCTCCAGATTTGCCTGCATCTTCTTATAATAAAATAAAACAATGTTTACATCCACAACTTGACTAAAAAATAACAAAAAAGATAAAACATGAGCCAAAACAAAATATAAAAATATTAAGAGATCATATTATATTACACTGTGATATATTGTATTAGATGTAATAATCAGTCAATATAACATAACATAATAATATATAATATAATAATATATAATAATATATAATATTATATCATATAAGATCATATAAGACCATATGAGATCATATAATAAAGATAAAATAAGATAATTAAGATAATAAATGCTTATATATTACCCCTTTCGTATCCAGGTTTTTAAGAGACTCAAAGTAAAAATAAAGAATATTTCAAAACCTTCAAATTTAAACTGATCTTGGACCAGCCAGTTAAGGAGTTAAAACTAAACTTACTGAAATGGCATAAACTCTTTGTTATACAAGAGAACATGAAATCTAGTTTCCTTGTGATGAACTGCAAAATATATTTTCTGCCTGGATTCAGATGCTTTTATCCTGTCAATATTATTTGAACAACAATAAGTGCAACAATGAAGGCTTCTATTATGCAACACCTGTTTAGCACACAGGCAAAGTGGATCTGGGTCGGAGAAATTATAACCCTTCATGTAACAGATGATCCTTCAAAACTAAACAAGGAGTGGTGGAGGAGCTGAAGACAATATTAAATGCTTGAAATCTGTGATGCGTGGTTGTGTTGAATCAAGTACTTTACCCATACTTTTAGAGAGCTAAATACGAACTCGGTTTCCATAGCCTTAGATGCACATCAGCCTGCTGTTGTGTGATCGTTCTCTGTATCATTACGGATGTGATTTAGTAATACTGCAAGTCTTTACAATAGAAGAGGAAAAAATATGATAAATGCCTTTTTAAAACTTCCCACACTAGCACCATTTGACTAAAACCAGTCACTTGTACTAGTACAACTTAGTGGCAAAGGCATAAAGGAAAACATAAGTCCTAGGTCATTTTGAAAGCAAGAAATCAAAGAGAGAGCATACAGGGTGGAGGCTGCTGTGGTGCAGTGGAACAAAGGGAAAATAAGTGGAAAATGCCATAGGCAGGCCTCAAGCACAGTTTTGCAAAAATTATATCTGAAAAACATTTCTATGGAAAGACTGTTAAAGCATGATGTGGGAGTTTTCAGCTGTAATGATGACTGTCTAGGCCATTTCACTCTATTCTAAAAGTGCTTGAAGTGAAAGATGGTTTTAGTGTAAGATAAAAGGCCCCTTTTGGGATCTGGGAAGGAGAGGGCAGTCAAGAGATCACTGTAACCTCAAAGAGTTATTCACGTTCTCCACCTCATTACCCCACCAGCACATCAACATCTTTTTTTCCCTGAGCAGCTAAGTGTAGATTTTGGATAAATCTTCAGTGGAACAAACCCAATTCTTCCTCAGCAGTTCTCGGACAGGTTAGTTTGCAGGAAGTGAAAAGAAGGCAAAAATGGTATCAAGAACTATATGCAGTTTGAGCCTTCTTTAAAATACTGGGAAGTTTGATTTTGAAACTCCGATAGAGATAGTAAGGGAAATTTAATAGGTAACTGCTGTGGACATTTTGATCATATCAAGACTGAAAAATCTGAACACAGAGCAAATCAGGAAGAGAGAAGAGAAGAGGGAATATGTGTCTTTGATCATAATTGATTTTTTCAAAAGCTAGAGGGTGTGCGTGCTGTGTTAGGGGAAACAGATCCAGATCCAGCAGGCTGACAGAGTCAAGGTTGCTGCAGCTCCATGCCCTCAGGTCTGACCAGCAGCAAGATTAAGTGTGCATTATACTACATGTACACATAGTCAGCCACATGGATCAGAACAGGCAAAAACAGAGAGCAGTCACACAAATCCCGCTTCACTCTCTGGCCAAGCACGATGGACAGCTACTAATGTGGAACGTGTATATGTATACATAGATATAAGGTGGATGTCCCCAGCAGCCGACACTCCTTTTATCCTGTAGCTACCCCTTCATCTCAGTTGTGATCAGCTTCATGACTGGACCAGAGGCCTGAGGCTGGACAAGTTGTTCCTTTCTCTGAATCCATAATTTGGGTTCCTGGTAGCCATTGTGCTCCTCTGCAGGCGTGTAGAGAGCTTTTTATCACATAACTTAATGGGTTATACCACATTCATTGCATGAAGAAGAAAAGATACAGCATTCACATCTAAAATAATGTGGACAGAGAGTGTATTTGGTTGGTTTTTGTTTTGTTTTTTGTTGTTTTTTTTTTTTCTCCTCAGAAAGCAGCACAGGCAGCAATTTCAGAATTAAGCACTAGAATTTACGAAGTTTATTTTCTGTTGTTGCTGAATCACTTAGTTTGGTTTGCATGCAGAATTAGCCATGTGCTCTCCAGTAATAGGGGATGGGCTTTTAAAGTGCATAAGCTGGGATGGATTGCAAAAGATTAGTTGTCTGGAAGGCTATTACAATCTTGTGTACATCAGGTGCGGCTCCAAAGCTAGCTGAGAATGATAAATGCTGGTAGGAAGTCAATCAAAACCCTCTGCGATAAAAAAAAAATGAAGTTCCAGTCTCTTTCTGGGCAGAAATCTGCCTCAGCAGTTGTCCAGCACCAGCAGCCCTTGCTGGCACCTGCATGGTTCACAGATTTGTGATCAGCTTCTTGTTCTTGCAGACAGAGGAATCTCTGCAGGTGTGCGCAAGCATTGCAGAGAAGAAGCCTTGCAGTAAATGACTGTCAAGCTCTCTTGGCTGTCATTACTGTGCCTCTTCCCAGCACATTCACAGCTGTAAAAGCTGAAAATGCAGCAGTGTAAAAGAAGCAGCACAAGTGCACTATTTGCTAAGTACTGACAGTGTAATAATGCCTCAGTAGATGAACCAGCAATGGGAGTTGGCTGTTTGTGGAAGAGAGCAAAGAAGAAATTCTAAGAAAAAGAAGCATTGGTAAGAAAGAGAAGAAATGTCACTGTACTGAGGGAGGGAATAACACAAATAATGAATTTATTATTTATTCAAATATCTAAATGAACAGCTGTCAGGAATTATTTCCTGAATTTCAAGATTAGACCACAAGAGCCGACTTTCATTGTGACACAATATGTCAGCATAGGCATTGTCATGCTTTTTTCTAGGTGAAGAAGGTTTGGTTGGAGCTTTTTTGCTGGTTTGTTAAGAAATCATTCATCTTTCCCATTGCTGATATTCTCTGACATCCTTACTAACTCAAAACAGTAAGCGAAAACAGTCCTGAACATTCAAACTTTTAAGTATCTCTCTTAACCAATAGTGCCACGCTTCTAAGCTGTTATGAAAACAGCTGAGGAAAACCTGCCCTTGCACATGTGCACGATAAATCCTTTGGGAATATTTTTTTCAGTTCGTCATATTTTATAGTGTCTGCAAAACAGATGTCAGTTTACAGTTAACAGATTTAGCAGTAATTAATTCAAATAACTTATAGATACCAGTGAGAATAATTCTTTGAATTAGTGTCGTGGTTTAAGTCATAACTCACGCAGTTTGCTCACTCATTCCCCATTCCTTCTTCCCCCTGGCTCCTGGAGGAATGGGGAGGAGAATTGAAAGAAAGTAACTCCTACTGGTTGAGATAAGAACGGTTCAGTAACTAAGGTATAACACAAATCACTACTGCTAACACCAATAATAATAATAACCAGGGAATTACAAGGGAAGAGAATACAACTGCTCACCACCTGACGACTGAGCCGTGAACTAACTCTTCTGGGTTCCTGCCCCCAGTTTTTTATATCCTGGGCACGATGTGCTGTGGCATGGAATAACCTCTTTGGTCAGTTTGGGTCAGGTGTCCTCTCTGTGCTTCCTCCTGGCTTCCCCTCCTCCCTGGCAGAGCATGAGGCTCAGAAAGTCCTTGGTCAAACCAAACATTACTGAGCAGTAACTGAAAACATCAGTGTTATCAGTGCTGTTCCCAGGCCAAAAGTCAAAACCACAGCTCTGCATCAGTGACCAAGAAGGAGAAAAATGACTGCCACTGCCGAGCCCATGCCAATTAGCCATTAACATAGCTTCAACACAAAGCAGTATAAATTGGGACTTTTTTTTCACCAGATGCTTGTTCAGGTAAGCTTTGAGAAAAATATCTGTATTATTCTAAAAAGTCATGGAGATGGTCATTGACAGTAGTTTAAATCTGTCACCTGCCTGTACCTCATGATACAGATATTTACAGAAAATAAAAATAAATGCCTACTTCTTCTAATGTAGTGCATTAGGTAACAGCAGCTTTGAATTGCTTACCACACCTCCATGTGCAACAGAAGCCATATTATGAAATTTTTCTTTTTGCCGAGTGAACTAGGGAATGGTATACAAAGTAGCAGTTTACTTGAGTTTCTGTGGAGTCATGCAATTTGAAAAGGAGAAGTTATCAAGATGCTGTTATGGGATGTGAGGAAATAGCCATCTGCTTCAGCTGATCCAGCCCAGGATTCACCCTTGCCCAGCCACTGCAGCCCAATGCAGTGCACAGGGACCTGGGGCCTCTGCCTAGGCCATGGGGCACAGCTGCCACTTTCCTGGTTTCACGTTCAAATGATAACAAAGCTGGGTAACAACTTGCCAGCAGGCCCAGGTGATGCTTGCCGCACGCACAGAGCACCCACAGACTCACCCCAGGTGGTCCAACTTGATGTTTATTAACAAGTACACACACTCCCTGCATGCACTCACAGGATTGAGATAGCCTCCACAGCATGGGGGCTGTGACCTACAGTCCTGCTCCAGCTGCTGGCACTGAGCCTCTCACTCACCTCACTTGTGTTGGTTCCCCCACCCAGGAGCTACTTTTCAGGACACACACCTTTCATGCTACGTGCTTGGAGGTTAAAACCCCCACTTGCCGGGGTACCCACCTGTGGTCTGACTCACAGGGCTCAGCCAGACACATAGGCTGACTAGCCCTGTTTTACACATAACCAGCCTCTTCTATACCTTTTTTACCTCCCCCTGCTTTGTTCCTCGCTGCTCCCTTTCCCTGCATGTCTCCATGCATTTGTACAGCTCTGTTAATTCCTGCACCCCTCCCAGTCCTGGTTTACTGTCTTATCTGTTGCAAAGTCCAGGTTGACCTTTCTGGAAGTTGCACTTTTTGTTTCTTCATAGCACATCAACTGGTGTGAATGGCAAGATCTGTTTCTTGTCATTTTCTCCATGTTTGGTCAGGTTTACATCTCTACATGTTTTTTTCTCTGACTTCCTCCTTCTTATTATCCCTTGTACATGCCCTTGTCCAGATAACCTTAAAGGAACAGACTCTCTCCTCCCACATACCCTTACAGATTCCTCCTTAAACGGGGGAAAAGTACTGATGTACTCTGCTCTTTAACAAATCTGATTCATTTTGAGGAAGAAAAAGAAAAGAAGAAAAAGCAAAACAAAAAAACTTAGAAATTAACTTATTTTCCTTCTGCAATTCTTTAAAATGTATCTTTAGTATTGATAATCTCTCCTTTCTCTGCCAAATCTATCCATATTGTAAAATTTTTGTTATGCAAAATAACCACTAAAAAAATCATTTGCTATTTTTTATACTGTGAATACTGAGACATAAAGCTACTAAAAAAACATACGACTTTTCTTTGGGCACTGGGGATAGGGAATGGGCAAGACAGTCTCCCAATACAGTCTTTGCAATGGTATAAGTGATCCCTTAGCATGTTATAAATGCAGATTTTTGCTTGGTTTTAATTATTTTTTGGTTTGCCAAACAAGCATGTATCCTTTCTTCTGATCTCTTCCTTGTCAGCACAGAGTGCTGTTTCAGTTTGTTTCCATCACTTGAAGGTATCATGGCAAATGAAGTCAAGCCCATAAAGGAAAGAGGTGGGGCTTTACATCAATCAAGTCTGCCACTGTTTTAACGGGAGTTGCATATGCACACAAGCTTAAGTTTCTCTCAGTCCCAATGATCCAACACCAGGCAGCAGTTTGCACCAGCTTCTCTGGTACATTTCCTGAAAACTGTGCATCTGCAGAAGAACACATCAAAGTCCATCCACACACGAGGCGGAATAAACCTACAGAGTAGAGAAAATAATGAAAACCAAATTGGTCTCTGTTGCACAAAACAAATACGCTCATTGCACAGGGAGTTCAGTATTTCATATGCTTTGTAAGCTTACTTACTGAAGAGGAAGAGAGACAGATTGTAAGGGGTTTGTTTATTTCTACATTGACGAGGTGAGGGGAATAGCAAAAATGACTAGTTAACATATTGATGCAATTTCCATAAATTTTCTATGATATCTTCATCTCTCATCAACTAGCAAATTTACAATGAAATATGCAGAAATTTGACATCTGCTTCTACTTTAAATAAAAGGTAAATGTCCCAGATAAAAAAGTTGAGCATCCTATTGACAATTCTGTATGTCACAATTTCCATTAAACTCCACACTGGTGGAACTGGGAACATTCAATCAGTTTGCTCTGTGATACTTTCTTTACTTCAGGGATCAGTACTGAGCAGGCAGATTTATTCAAGGAATAGAATTTAAGACAGTTTCAGATTGGAGTTACTAATTTCTTTATTGTGCCTGGGGGAAATTGACTTTAAATCCTCCATTTTTCAAAGCACAATATGTAAATGCAGAAGCACACAAGCTGCCTCAGAAGCCAAAACCAGCTTGGTGTAATGCTATCATAATATTGTAGTTGCACCTGAAATATTCTTGATAATAACAAAAAAAAGAATTGTAGGGAGAGATAACAAGCCCATTTCAATTGTTGAGAAATCAAGAAAAACTCAAAGAACAGGAACTTTTGAGAAGGAATTGACTCCATAGCTACAAAATGCAGAAAGAATTGGTGGTTCTGCTGGTAGATGAACCTTAAACACAGCAAGGCACTTACATTCCAGTGTGTCCGCTCTGTGGGAAACAGCTGTGACACTTAAAAATTCATATCCTAGCTTATTCCTCACAAACACACCCATGTAGATAAGCCCTGAGGTTACTTTAACAACGCCAGAGAAGACTGCTTAGAAAAAGGCCTAAAGCATACAAATGAAAGACCAGATTTTGAAGCGTCCAGCTGTTCCTGTTGTAAACAACAAATGCTTGTATTTTTCAAATCCAGTCAATGAGAATTTCAAAGGCTTCCAACAACTTTATGTTCTCTCAGTAGCGGCTGGTCTCATCTGATCTACACTAATCTTTCTTAACAAATATGTCTTTTTCACTTGCCTATGTAGTATGAAGTAATTATGTTTTTTGTAAAATATCCCCGAGCCATGGAAGTATGAAAACTGAAAAATATTAATCATATTTGGGGAAAATAATGTTCTTTCTTTAAAATGAAAAAGTAGAAAATATAAATATCCTCAAATACTAAACAGAGAATACTTCATTTGAGGTACTGTATTTAACCCAGCAAGTTATAACTATGATAATTTCCACCTGACATTGTAGAACCTTAGTGAAGATAGAAATATAAAAATCAGGGATAAGAAAAACTGCCTGAGGTGATTTTTTTTTTACCTAAGTTTTTTGAAGTTTTTGCTATCAACAGAGCTGCAGAAGAAATCATCAGAAGGCTCACAGAAAAGTTGTTACAACTGTTTGTGCTCCAGTATTAAACAGAATTGCAGCACGCAAAGTTGGATACAGAAAGCTTGGTTAAAAAGTCTCACTAATGAAAGGAGCAAATGCTTAGTTCTTCCAACAGAAGAGAGAAAAGAGACTGGCAAAGTAAGAACAGATGTCAGCTGTCTTTTGTTTTGTGTTTAAAACTGTCTAGCAAGTGCCTGATGACAGTAAATGTTTTATTCCATCCAACATGAAGTGTTGGCATAACCTTTTTGTTTCAGATATCTAGTTGCAACCCATGTATCTAGTAGAACATTTGTTTAAGACAATGTGAATGCAGCCTAGGTCACTAATGCCCTGAGTAGCTACAGCTTTGCCCTATTCATAAGCTTTTGTCTCAGAGCATCTTCTGCTTTTGCAAGATGTAAGTATCTTATTTTCCACTTTTGACCCTTTAGCCTTACTTCATGACTTGACTCATGATTTTACCCTATGATATTTGAGAGTTTTCTTATGTATATAATTGGACATTAATTGTAACAATCTAGCTTCTGAAGTCTAAAAGCATCTAACTACTAGAGAAAGTTAGGGCTCTAATAGAAATGTCACCTGGCAAATAAAAAGCAAACACAGCACATAAATTAAGAAAAGTCATTTAATTGTAAGTCTGAGTGTCTAATTATCCACTGTAAAACTGAAGTGCGGGACAAGAGAATTCAATTACATCAAAATAATATATATTCTAGTAGAATGCTAATGACCGCTCTGTTTCTTGACAGCACACTCTGACAGCACCATACATTCACAGCTTCATACTAATGAAGCAGTGTTTGTTGCCAGTGTCCTATGGCAGCATTCTTGTTCAGTGTTATGTCTAAATATAAAGTAAGTTATCATTAAATAAAAGAGAATTTAGTGAGACTAACCGTTTGTCCCAATCTCAACATTCTAATCTAGTCTAGTCTAATCTAGTCTAGAATAAATTAAAAACTAATCATGTTCTATGTCATTTGGAGGTGTTCCAAGTAATTAATATTTTAGTTTGTTTAGGCAATTAAAAAGAAGTCAACAAATATTAGTTGATAAGCAGTGTGTTCTTCAAAATTAGTTGGTAAACACTGTGCTCTTCCATACTGTGCTTCTGAAATGCAAAGTGGTGATATTTGTTTAGATAGCTCCATAAGTATTTTCTTCTCCGAAATGGCTGGTCATGAAAATCAGAAGAGTCTCAGAAGAAAGAATTACAGAACTTCATCATCAGTACTTCAAATCTTTCTAGTGCTGGTATATACTGAGTGTTAATATAATCTGGAATACTAACACATTTTGTCATTTGCTTTTATGGCTTTATTATTTGATGGTTTATGATTACAAGTCAGGACCAGGTAGACACTAAAAGCTGCCATAAAGTTTAACCCCAAACCCAATGTCTCTGTCTTTCTAAACTATACCAGTCCACACTAGGCTATTATTCCTAAATGCATATTAATTCATATTAATTGTGTTGGTGAAAACACAGGAATTATATTTTTCACTGCACTCACTTAAACTGACACTGCAAAGTGGGTACGCTTTTCCTTATTTAAAACATGATCCTCACTTATGACATTTGCTGTCACAGGGTGATAAGGTTGAAATGAGAATTTAAAGATCATCTAGCCTATCTCTTTGCATGAGGCAAACTCAGCAATATTGATCTAATACATGACTGGTGCTTGTCCAAGTTACAGCTAGAGAAACTCCATAACATCCTAAGACAATTTGAGTACTTTATTATCTACCATTAGGAAAGCTGTCTTAATGCACAATTTAAATCTGTCTTTTTTTCTGCAGCTGACAATTCTCATCCTATCCTTCACATGGATGGAAGATGAACCTTTTCTTTTCTGCTTAAGGCAATTCTTCTGTTACTCAGTGAAGTATCTATGCTTCCACTGTTCTTTAGATGCAAAGTGAAGTGTTCAGTTTTTCCTTCTAGGTCATATTTATTACATATCTGAAAATTATTCTTATCCCCTGGATTCTCTCATTCAGTTAATTATTGGAGAGCAACACCTAAAATTAGGTGCTTTTTATCATAAAGCAGTTTGCTTATTCAGCTGTTCCTGCTTAAATGTACTACAAGGGCATATTCTAGTGTGAAAGACAGGCTTCTTCCATACCATGATTTTTTTTATACAGGAATAAGGATGTGAGGTTACTACTAGGAGTCCATCATGATTGATATTGCCTAGAGGAGAGCAGGAAGGCAAGAGAAGCTGGTAAAGAACACTGGTAGGTTATTTTTTTTTTTTTTTTTTTCATTTAAAAACTGAGAATTTTCTCATGAGCAGAGCAAGGTGAATAAAAACATCTACTTTTTTTCAGCTCAAGGTAAATATTATTAGGGCAATTTTTATTAATATGCTTCTAAACATGCTTTCATCCATTTTAAGAGGAATCTTGTCAGATAGAAAAGGGAAGTGTTGGATATTAAGGAATGAAAACTTTAGAAAAGAATAGCTTAGTGGCAAGCTGCAGAAAAATAATGTCATTGCAGATGAAAGTAAGCTATTAGGCTGGTAAGAATGATGTGAAACATTAGTTTCATAGAATCATAGAATAGTTAGGGTTGGAAAGGACCTGAAGATCACCGAGTTCAAATCCCCCTGCCATGGCCAGGGACACCTCTCACTAAACCATGCCACCCAAGGCTCTGTCAGACCCGGCCTTGAACACCGCCAGCAATGGAGCATTCACAGCTCCCCTGGGCAAACCCATTCCAGTGCCTCACTACCCGTACAGTAAAGAATTTCTTCCTCATATCCAATCTAAACTTCCCCTCTTTCAGTTTGAACCCATTACCCCTTGTCCTATCACTACAGTCCCTATTGAAGAGTCCATCCTCAGCATCCTTATTGGCCCCCCTCAGATACTGGAAGGCTGCTATGAGGTCTCCACGCAGCCTTCTCTTCTCCAGGCTGGACAGCCCCAACTCTCTCATCCTATCTTCATACGGGAGGTGCTCCAGTCCCCTGATCATTCTCATGGACCTCCTCTGGATTTGTTACAACGATTCCTTGCCCTTTTTATGTTGAGGACACCAGAACTGCACACAATACTCCAAGTGAGGTCTCACAAGAGCAGAGTAGAGGGGCAGGATCACCTCCCTTGACCTGCTGGTCACGCTGCTTTTGATGCAGCCCAGGATACGGTTGGCTTTCTGGGCTGTGAGCGCACACTGAAGCCTGCTCAAGTTCATTTTCTCATCAACCAACACCCCCAAGTCCTTCTCAGCAGGGTTGCTCTCAATCTCTTCCCTGCCCAACCTGTAGCTGTGCCTGGGATTGCTCCGACCCAGGTGGAGGACCTTGCACTTGGCATGGTTAAACTTCATCAGGTTGGCATCAGCACACCTCACAAGCGTGTCAAGGTCCCTCTGCATGGCATTCCTTCCCTCCAACGTATCAACCGAACCACACAGCTTGGTGTCTTCAGCAAATGTGCTGAGGGCGCACTCAATCCCACTGTCCATGTCACGGACAAAGATGTTGAACAAGACCGGTCCCAACATCGATCCCTGAGGGACATCACTCGTTACTGTTCTCCAGCTGGACATTGAGCCATTGACCACAACACCTTTGTGTGCGGCCATCCAGCCAGTTCTTTATCCACTGAGTCATCTACCTATCAAATTGATGTCTCTCCAACTTAGAGACAAGGATGTCATGTCGGGCAGTGTCAAATGCTTTTCACATGTGCAGGTGGTTGACACCAACTGCTCTACCCCTGTCCATCAGTTCCATAGCCCCATCATAGAAGGCCACCAGATTGGTCAATCAACATTTCCCCTTAGTGAAGCCATGCTCATCGTCACCAGCCACCTTGTTGTTATTCATGTGCCTCAGCATGCCTTCCAGGAGAATCTGCTCCAAGGTTTTGGAAGGCACAGAGGTGAGGCTGACTGGTCTGTAATTCTCTGGGTCATCCATTTTCCCCTTCTTGAAAATGGCAGTTATATTTCCCTTTTTCTAGTCATCGGGAACTTCACCTGACTGCCATGATTTTTCAAATAGGATGGACAGTGTTTTAGCAACTTCATTTGCTAGCTACAAATTAACATTGCTGAATTGTTCTTCACTTGACAGAATGTGAAATCACACAAAAATGCACACAAAAATCACAGGAAAAATGAAACAATTCTTCACATAGGGGTTTTTGAGCAAGCTTTCTAGTAACAGCAGGTCATGTCCATGTAGAGAAGCCTGTGGGAGATACTTTCTGTGTAACAGAAAGCAACTAGAAATGACTGAAGTATATGATAGTATTTTTGCTACTATACAAAGAACATCCTCAAGTTAGTGTCTGTTCCTTCCATCATCACTGCAGATAACACTGTCTAATATTTGTTCACAGCATACATTATATCTGCTGTCACTGTATTTCTGCTTCTGAAGTGCCATTTGGAAGGTTTGGGTGGTGAAATAAGACCCTTTCAGCAGCAGTCAGGATGTAATCATCATCTGCTGTCCACTGTTCATAACAGGAAACACTCATGCATGTGATGATGGAAAAATGGAAAATGATCCTCAGGGAGATTAAGAGTTTCTCACAGAAACACACTATGTACTACTAACAAGTATAGTATGTGTATGTACTTCAGAAGCTTATTTAAATTCAGCCATAAAAAATGGCCCAAATATTTATAAGGAAATGTTCTTCCATGCTTTGGTTGGATATGAAACAGTTTAACTCCATACACTTTATAAGCACTTACCTACCAATACAACACTGACATTGTATTTAAAAAAAACAACCAAGAGTATTGTATTTTAAGACTCTAGCTTTTGCTATCATTAGCTGCAGATTACAAGGCACAAAAATGGGTATAATTTTATGCTTTCTGAACGTGAAGCATTGTGTATGCCAACTTTATTTTATTGCCTCATTATGCAAGGAAGAAAGAAAAATTCAAAAATAATGTTAGCTGATGGGTGAAGCACTTAGCCACTTAAGTAGAAATTCAAAGAGCCATTGGATTTATTAAAGTTTATGTTCATCTATGCAATTCTCAATTCATTTGCCTAAGCAAAGAAATGCATTTGGCATCATTGCAAAGGGCCATCACTACGAATTGTTCTGAACTCTTCTCCCATTATTAGTTTAAGATGCTTCATCAAAAATAAAATTAAAAAAAAAAATGGAGAAATAAAATAGTCCATGCAAAGTCTCAGAAAAAGTTGAAGAATTTCCTTTTGGGATAATTTTGATCAGCATGATCTACAAGAGTGAAAATATTAGCTGCACAGGTATGTTTGGGACAAGCACACAAAATAACTTCCTTTTCTATAAGTGATGGCTTTCTCCTCTTCACTGCTGCTCTGAGTAGCTGCTGTGAAGGAAAATAGCACAGTCAGGTGATATCTTTAGATGTCAAGTGCATCTGTGACAATATACTGAACCCCATTCTTCGTATATCCTTCAGGAATAATTTCAGTGAAGGTTCAGCAAAACAATGATTTGGTGAAACAAACTCTGCCACAGCACTGTGATGAAAATCAGTATGTTCAAATTCTGTCATTCTCTCACCATGTTGTAAAATAGTTTCTTAGCCTTATTAGTAAAATCAAATGCATTTCAAAATCATGGTAATAATTGTACTATTTTTGGACTGAATAAATATTTATTCCCTCTAATTTCAGATTTAAATAAATCTGAATTATGCATGTTATAAAACTAAGATGACCTTATATGTTATAAGCCCATCAATATCAGTGAAAGCCAAGCACTTCAAGATATTTTTATAGAGTAAACAAAATTCCAGATAAAGAATGCATTAGGCATCTCAATTAGAGTGAAGACTGTAGCAAAATAGAGTAAAACTGCAGGACATTGCCAAGATAATGAGCTGAAAGCAGGAAAGAACTTAGATGCAAAAACCTGACAGCAGTCTCCATGTTCTGAGAAGAGAAACAGTTAAGCATTTGCAAGCTGTTATCCACATGATAGCCAGTCTAGAGCATGACTACAGAAGTAGACTTTACAAGGTAAATAGAATTATGGCTAAGAAGATCTGCAAAGCTTACTGTTTTGTGATTTTGCATGAGTATTAGTTAATCTTAATGGAATACAGCCAATTAAACTTTATTGTCTCATAAATCTCCAAGCCTATCTCCCTTTTGTGAGTTTCTTATATTGCTTTCACAGCTGCTGCAAATATGCTTTTATAGTGGTCCATGAGAAGGAAATTCAAACAGTGTATGGCCTTATGTAACTATGAAATGACATAATTATTGATTAATAAGCTAATCATGCTATGAAAAATTCTTCTTTTATTTATAAGGGATTTAGCAAAACTGTGCCTGGATTCACCGTTCTGAGGAAATATGCAGGTTATATCCACATGCTTTATTTATTTGCTTCCAATTCTGATGCCAGCCTGTAAGTAAATATTTAATGCTAGGAGCATTTAGTATGTAAAATCAGCATAACTTCCATTAATGTGTAAGAAAAAACATTTTTTATTTATGTTTTTCAGGATTCCTTTTTCTTTCAAATGAAATTTTATCTTGAAAAGACCACTTAATAAATTTGTATTCAGTTTTGCTCTTCATCTTGATTTTACACGATAATTTAGTCTCAAACTGAGCAGTCTTATCTGAAAGCAAAGCATTATTTATAACCTGAAATCTCTAAAAAGTGTCTTATACTTTGATATTTAGGGTTATCTGCATTTAATCAAGATACTTTAAGTACTTTTCCAAGAAATACTGTCATGGAGTTCCTTCCCTGGTGTTACCCTGCGGTGGACTCAGCTTGTTAACTTTAGAAAAATGATCTCAACATCCCCAAGGGAAAATGAGCCACCCCCCTCTTTCCTACTACATCTCCCCACCACGCATCCATATCTCTGCAACCTGAGCTGTGGTTTACTCCAGCAAACACATATCTCAGTTGAGGATATGATGTTTCACCTGACCTATACGCCACTCTTTAGGTGACTATTCGATGCTTGGCTGCAATGTAAAGGCCATTAACCATCATAACAGATGGAAGTGTAGCAAATGTTTTAACGAGTCTGAAATAACAGTCAAATTTGTAGCATGACTTGAAATAACGGTTTCATTTATTTCAGAAAATAGGTCAGTAACCGTCATAATTTCTGTTCAAAAATCCCGTTTTATGTTTCTTAAAATGTTGGAGTTTGAAAATTGTTCACTTGGTAATGATTAGCAGAACTGTAATTTCATCTACTGTTTATTATTCATGAGGATTACTGTCGTGGTTTAAGTCCAGTCAACCACAAAGTTTTCTCACTCACTCACTGCTCTCTCTTTCTTCCCCCAGTCCTGGGGGAATGGAGAGGAGAATCGAAAGAATGCAACTCCCACAGGTTGAGATGAGCACAGTTTAGTAACTAAGGTAAAACACAAATCACTACTGCTACCACCAGTAATAATAATATAAGAGAAATATAAGGAAAGAGAATACAACTGATCACCAAGCCCGACCCAGCCAGTGCACGCCCCAGCAGCGAACCCCTCAATGCCAAAAGCCCCACCACGTCGTGCACCGTCACCCTTCTGGGTCTCTCCTCTCCATTTTCACATCCTGAGCATGACATGCTGTGGTATGGAATAACCTCTTCGGTCAGTTTGTGTCAGGTATCCTGTCTCCACTTCCTCCTGGCTTTCCCTCCTCCCTGGCAGAGCATAAGACTCAGAAAGTCGTTGGTCAGACCAAAACATTACCAAGCAGTAACTGAAAACACTGGTGTTATCAGCGCTGTTCCCAGGCCAAAAATCAAAACACAGCACTGCACCAGCTACCAAGCAGGATAAAAATGACTGCTACTGCTGAACCCATGAAAATTAGCTATCAAACAGCTATGTAAACAAGCATGACACTGTGCTGATAGTTCTTGGAAATAACCATTGCAAGTCATAGATGCTGCTAGACAGCGTCACAATTTTTGTAGGGGACATAACCCAGGTTCAGACTCATTGATACATATGCCTAACTGTTGCTTTTGTTGAGAAACTGGTGAGGTCAAAAACTCATAGGAAGTGAATTTCTGAAGCTCTGAGTACAGACCCTGATTTTCCTCTTCAAAAGGCACAGTTTCAGAAGCTAATTGTAGAGAAAGAGCTGTGGCAACAAGGAAAGCTCTTGAAAAATTGTCTTAATGTATATTACTAAGACAATTTTCCCTCTTGAGGATACCTGAGGGATGTATAAATACCCAGGTACATGGCATATAAAGATTTCACAAGCCACTCCTGAAAGGGCATTGTTTTGCCATTAGACAACATAGCGGACTTACACAAATACCAGTAGCAAAGAAATACGGTGTAAATAAATATTTTTTTGCCAGTTCTCCTCATATTTTTATTACTTGCCTATCAATTAATTTCACATATTACTAAATTCTACCAAAAAATAAATTTGCCAACCCTCAGTACTTTAGTAGTCTTGTCTGAATTAAGTCTGGTACTGTATAGATCTCAACTCAGAAAACTTACAGTGTTTAAAATTTGTTTTGAAAAATTATATAGAATGCTCAGTTTACGTGCCACTGTTTAAAATGCACTAGGCTGAAAGAGCCAGTACCACTCATATGCTGCCTTTCTATATTGCTACACCAACAGCTCCCCTTTTTTACATCTGTAAGGCATATATACATATATATATATAAAAATATATGCATACATGTATATATTCTATCAAATAGTATTACACTGGAAGCACCCCAGCAGAGCAATATTTATTTAGATGAAACAAGACAAAGTTTCCCGAAGCTGGAACTACTTTTGTTATATACATTGTCTTATAAATTAAACATGTTTTGTGAGCTTTGGATAATTAACACAAGTCACCATCAAAGTGTGACTTGGCAAAAATTAGAGCTCATGATTAATTTTTAAGAATAAATGTAAATTTTACCTTTATACCATAGGTTACCAAAATAAAGAATATAAATATGCATGCAAACAGAGAAAATCCAGGTAATATCAAGAAAGCACTTCAGCTCTATTTCAGTCACAGAAAAGAAACTGTGGGTTTTGATTTCAGTTGAAATGCAGCTGAGACAATAACAAATTCTTTCCAAACAACCCATCTTAGAATATCAAATTTACTGCTGTGGTAAGCTACTGAGGCCAAATAATTCACAAAAATGTAATAATTCTGTTTGCAACACTTTCCTACAGGCTTTTATTTCAAAGTTATATCCAATGCAACAGTTCCAACAGCATTGTTTTCCAGCCCAGATTTCCACTTGTTAAAGCTTCTTGGATCTACTGTAACGTCCTGTTATCAACTGCTGTATTCATGGGCAAGGTCCAAACATATACTACTTAAAAGGTGTTCTTTCCCCAGTAGCACCCAGGCTAGTTGCAGGTTTTCATAAAGCAGTTAATAATCTCCTTTTGGCTGTCTCTTCACAGGGCTGAATTTGTTTCATCACAATATTTGTTGGTAGAAATGCATTTCAGAGTACAAAAAAGGACACAGAAGAAAATCTGGTTCTCCCAGATCCTTTTCACGAGCACTCAACCTGTTTATAATCATTGTCCAAAACGTCTCACTTCTGAGTACGCTGCCTTGAATTTGAATTTTATTGACAGCATGTACATATATAGCAGCACAGATTATTTTGGGTGTGTGGTGTCAAGTATGGCCTATGCATGATATGAGTCTGAATCATAACAAGTCTACTGTGTGCATTTGCAGTAAGTTTGATGGACAAGACAAACTATTTTCAAATGGCAATTTGAGAGATATGAAAACTATAGCTAATTGTCACTTCACATATGAATTGCAAGACTCATGTATCTAAAAAGACCATGCATTAGTTAAGTTTGTATCTTGGGTTTCTTAAGTTGTTACAAGGTTTCTGAAAAGACAAAGCTGATGCAAACAAGTAACAGAAAAACAGCAGGCCCAGTGTCTGTAACTACACACACATTTAGATCACACAGTGTTGTCCTGCCGTCTGGACCAACAGAGTAGGTGACACATTTGCCAAAGGGCAAAACAGATTATGAAGATGCTAATTCACACTGGTGTAGTAGACAGGAAGTCTTCCATAGAGCATTAAAAATGCACATAGTGTTGACTTTTCATTTGGACTTCAGTTTGAGCAGACAGGTATGAAAAGCCCATCAGCATTTAGCCAAAGAAGTCCTGAACCAATACAGAGCTGCAGATGCTGAAGGACACAAGTTATTCTAATTCACACTGTCATTAACTTGCATTCAATCTTTTTCTCCCAATTGGCCTTTCTCCTGATTTTAGAATATGTCATAGCTTTGTATATTTATTAGGCTACTTATGTCAGGTCAGACAGCAGTCAATTATCTTTTACTATAAATGTTTACCTATAAAACCAGGGACTTGACCCAAAGTTAGATGAGTCTATGGGGATCTTCACATAGACTTCAATTTTCTATCAATTGCACAACATAGTAGTTTCTTTAACCTTCAGGACACAATAGAAACAGTAAACCACAAAGAGGTAGCTAAACACCTGTGTATGCACATATAATCTATAGAAGGTGTAAGTCTTGGGTTACTGTTCTATTTCAAATGGGAAAATAAAAAACAAAGGAGTTTGTTTGTTTTCACAGGGCTAACATAAAATCAAATGTCAGATTCTGTTCCCTGTCCACAGGCATTTGATAGCTTATTACTTGTGAAGTTTTGAGGCGGGCTCAGGTCTTTCTGACCTAAATCAACAGTGATTTTAACATAAATGATGCTTAACCTGTGCAACGTCTGTTGTGAGACACATTCACCATCCATAAAAATGGCTCTTTCACAGTAACTTGGAGTGGTCATTGACCTTAGCATTCTGCTTTAAGAACTGCAGCTCTAGACTTTTTGTGACTTGAGCTTCTTGAGACCTTGATTTTTATTCAGCTACTTGAAGTGGCATTCTTTTTGGTGAATGCTTTATCTTACAGCCAGAAACATAGGGTACAGTCCAGATCCCATTGGAGTCAATAGGAATACGTTCAGTGAATTTGTTTAGCTTTGGAGCACTAAGGGCATAAGTTTTCTGCTCATTCATGTGTTGCTAACATTAATTTATATTAATTTCACTCAAAAGCAAGACAGATAAGTTTCTGAGACCCAGAACACCATGGCAGTCATTAAAACAATTATGAAAAAGCTTTGCATTTTAAGAGTGTACCACAGCCTGAAATCAGTAGATTATGGCCAATTTAAGCAAAAGCAGCCCTTCAAAAACATCCACGCATTTGTTACTCAGGTCGCTAACACTGATGAGTGTTATATAGCTATAGCTATAGCTATATATATAGCTATTGCTATAGCACTGATGAGGCAAGTTGAAGTCAATTGATATGACGCTTGCAGCCCAGAAAGCCAAATGTACCCTGGGCTGCATCAAAAGGAGCATGACAGTTCAAGGGAGGTAATCCTGCCCCTCTGCTCTGCTCTTGTGAGACCTCACTTAGAGTACTGTGTGCAGTTCTGGTGTCCTCAGCATAAAAAGGACATGGAACTGTTGGAACAAGTGCAGAGGAGGGCCACGAAGATGATGAAGGGACTGGAGCACCTCCCGTATGAAGATAGGATGAGAAAGTTGGGGCTGTCCAGCCTGGAGAAGAGAAGGCTGCGTGGAGGCCTTCTAGCAGCCTTTCAGTATCTGAGGGGGGCCTATAGGGATGCTGGGGAGGGACTCTTCATGAGGGACTCTAGTGAGAGGACAAGGGGTAATGGGTTCAAACTGAAAGAGGGGAAGTTTAGATTGGATCTGAGGAAGAAACTCTTTACTGTGAGGGTGGTGAGGCATTGGAATGGGTTTCCCAGGGAAGTTGTGAATGCTCCATCGCTGGCGGTGTTCAAGGCCGGGTCTGACAGAGCCTTGGGTGGCATGGTTTAGTGTGAGGTGTCCCTGGCCATGGCAGGGGGGTTTGAACTAGATGATCTTCAGGTCCTTTCCAGCCCTAACTATTCTCTGATTCTATGACTTCTGTGCTAAGAAAATGGAGGTAGAGAGGATTGTAAAGGAAAAGGCATTGGTGACTGCTCGACCAATCTTTTGTGAGAGTCAGAATTACTCCCAGGGGCATCTACTTCTACACCAACCATGCCTTTTATGTTTTGAGAACAATCATTAAGAATTTTCTTCAGAAATTAAGAATAATTTGTTTGGGCTTACCTAAATGAAGACAGTTGAATTTGCATAGCAGCATGGGATATCTTCCTGAAAAAATTCCATGATTCTTTCACTCCAGCTATCACATTTGTTAAGAAGATCCCAGCAATCCTACTGTTGTTTATAAATGAGAGCAATGTTTGAATGATTATTCAGAAGTTCTGGAAATTATGTGCCATTTTTATCATCATGACAACATCTTGGCAATGAAAAAAACCCTCCATGCTGAAAAAAAACTTTCACCAGTATGAAAGGCAGGCTATACAATTCAAAAAACAAACAAATATCGAGTGTTTTCTAATGGAGAGGAAAAAAAAAAAAAAAAAAGAAGAACAAGGCTTTAAAGCAAGAGAAATGATAATACTTCATTAATGATAAAGACAAGGTTTTCACAAAGATTACAAAGTATTATTTTATTTCAGGGTTGTCATGGGGTGACCACACTAGATCTCTTAAAATAATTGATTTTGTACCTGAGAAATTGAATAAAAATTAAAGCAGATGAATTTGTATTTAAAGATTCATCTTTACTTACCAGAACTTCAAATGTGAAAACACATTCCGACCTCAGTTCAGCTCAGCCAGTTAAAAATCTTTTAAATGTGTTCATTTTTATGTACTGCCAGTAAAATTGAGGGAGAAGGAGAATTTCATTCACTTCTTGCAGAGATGATGTAGCAGTTTTTGAAAGGAATATTTGTTGAAGTATGGGCAGGGGTAGGTATCACACCTCCCAGAGGGTCTCTGGATATGGGGTTGTTCCTACATTCAGCAGAAAGGAACAGGGTGCCAAAAAGGAGACATGAGAGGTGTGGATATCTGAATATACAGATGGCAGCTTTTACAAGGTGGAATATGGTGGTGGGGAGAAGGTTCTGGACTCCAGGGACCTCAGACTAAGGCAGTTAACCTATTTCTTCTCTAGCACTGGGGAATGCATTAACCACCAGCCTCGTGTATCAATAAGGAACCTGATTTTATCACTACAATTATTCCACCAACTTTCAGGATTCATTTTCCTGATTTTTAAAATAAGAACACTCCAAATATATTTTTATTATTTCCAAGATGGCTAGTCATGTTTCTTTTTCTAGCCAAAAATATTTAGAAACAGATTTGCACATCCTTTCAGATGTTCCAGAACTACTGAGTCTCTTGATAAACAAAAAATAATGTCATAGGAACAGGAAGGGCTAGATAAGACAAATTCTTGAGTATTGTCTCAGAGCTGCTGTCTACAAATATTTGAGCACATACTTAACATAAGTAGTGTGACTAATTCTGTTTATATCAACAGAATTATATGCTGTAGAAAAGTTGAGCACAAGCTGAATAAATATGGGACTAAGCCCAGAAATTTTCAGAGAGAGTATTCTTTTGCAGTGGGAAACCTGGATTGTCTTCCACAAAGCTTGAGGACAGAAAAGAAGCAAGGAGAATTCAGTTCATTTCTTAATCCTGTAAAACTTCCTCTTCTTGCAGGCTTTTCCTCCCAAGTGTTCCTACTTACTCCAGGAACAGTTCGGCACAGAGAAATATTCAATCATTCAGAGGTTTAGTTTGAAGTTTTGGACGGGGGAAAGGGGACGGACAAAAAAATCTGCAGGTGACTTGCAACGTTCCCCCTTGAAAGCTAGATCCACACAGGCACCTAAATAACCTATTTGCCTGTTGAATATATACTTTTGAATCAATTCTGAATGACAAAACCCCTCTAGACCAGCAGACATTTATTAATTCAGTGTATAAGGCATCTGGAACTAAATCATATGCATACTGGTTACATAGATATTTTCTTAGAAATATCTATTTGTTTTCTGTACTAGTAGAATATGATGCAGTACAGAAAGGTCTGAAAGAAAAGGTGCCCTGCTATTTGTAAGATCCATGAACAAGGACAGAAAAGAATGCATCTAAAAAAATTGTCTTATGTTGAAATGAACTTATGCCAGCTGCATCTACAACTGGATCACACTTCTACTAACTCATGATATCTAGGGATTTTGGGATAGCAGACACAGTAATCTACTTTTCTGGATGTATACAACTGGGAATATGAACTGGTTTTATGGAATTGATAAAACAGCTGCAGTGAAGAGATAAAAGCAAGTTACCATTTTAATTTGGTATTGTTTGTCCACACCCCATAGTTAGACAAAACTGTTTGGAATTATTGGAAAAAAACAGTCATCGGCAATGACTGTGTATACCTACACTGGTACCTTACTAAACACCTGTATCAAATCAATCTTATAAGAAAGAATACAGGCCTTGCTTCCTGTTGAAACATTATGCAGATAAGCAGATTAAAACCAGGCACATAACTGTCAAAATGTGTGTGAGATAGTTAATGTCTGGCTCTGCAGCTGACGCTCAGACACAGGCACTAAAGCATTCCTGTTTACTCTCTTGAATAAGTCAGCACTAGTTTTCTCCTCTTTAAACTGCAAAATAAGCCAAATGTTCAGAGTTTGTGATCTCTGATATTTTTCCATTTCCAACAAGACAGATGCTTTACTCAAATAAAAAGCACAGGACATACTCCAGACTACTGAAAAAAAAATAGATGCCTGAATTGCATTGTAGATGTTTGTCTGTGCCTGTACAGCTCAAGACACTGCCGATAAATTTTAGGAATAACTTACAACAATAGTAGTGCTTAATGTACAGTAGTTAGATGAATTTAGTTAGGATGCCATTTAGAGTCGACACAGATGAAGAAAAAGACATACAGATGTGAAACATTATAAAAAGTATTCTGATACATATTAAAGAAAGTTTTGGGTTGACTATTCATACAGACAAATCTTCGAGACAGAGGGAGAAAGATATTCATACTCCAAATATACACCAGTGCACCACCCAGCATTATACTGAAAGTTTTCTCAGTCAGATTTTTCTTGGCATTTGAATACTGTTTTTTAAAACACTGCTTAAAATGCAGTATACCATGTAAGGAAAGAAATAAAGAGTACATTACAAAAGGTTTTGTTCTTAAACTGCATTGTTCAGAAGTAATAACAGAAAAAGGCTTTGTACAAAGAGAGTTTAGCATGAATGAAGACAAAACGAAAACTTCAAGGCAATGTCTGGGGAGGAGGAAATAACTTGCACCTGGATGGATTTCTCTGCAAAGACTTAATGAGTTCAGGTCATACTTTCTAAAATGCTAAACTTCTGTGGCTGCTGTTAAAATCAGTGCAAGTTTATGTTGCCCCATAATGTCTCAAACTATGCATCTCACAGCTGTCAGGCATTGGAAAATTATGTTAGCTAAGAGTTTATTAGATTCAATCCATTGATTTTTCCCTTTAATTTTCAAATACTCAGCTCAACTCTCTCCTGGATGCCACCAAAGCCTGAGGCTTAGTAACAGCACCAGCTCTGATTTGGCTGGTGGATACAATCCAAATCTGAGAAAATTCCAGCAAGAATTTCTGACAAAGAAACTAAATACATCTCTCATGATCTATATAGAAAAAGATATGAATCAAGAGGTCTTGATACTCACATGAGGCCTCTTGAGACTCTGAATGTTTAATTGGTGAAAAACTACATTTTTGTGCAAGAAGAATATATTTGCTGTGAGGAAAAATAATACAAACAAGGAACTGCATGACTGTTTCATGAATGGGTTTATTTTAAACCATTCTTGCTGCTGGTTGCACAGCAGAACCTTCACAGCTCCATGACAACCCATATCATCACACAATGAAATCATCCTCCCAGTCTTAACATGCATTTCCAGGATGCCCACTGCATCAGTCTGAGGTCATGTCCCAACATCAAGGGATGTTTTGTCATGCCCCTTGACCTGACTCAACTTCAAGGCAAGCTCTTTTCTATGAAGGTCTGTTGCCCTACTTTGCAGTTAACGAGATGAACTTCAAAAGGCGACGCCTGAATAAGGAACAAAGCATGATCTTCCTTCCTAAAATGCTTCAGGACTGACCTCAGCGCACATGAACTCAGAAAAGCTGATCATTCAGTTTAACTTTCTCTAAAATCTGCCCTCTCCCATCTACAGCAGCCAGGGTCATGACAGTTCCTCCTGCTCACTTGCATCAGGTATTTGTTACGGAGTAAAGCAAAGGGAAGGATGCAGAGTTTCTCAGAGTCTGGTGACAGTGAGGTAACAGAAAAAGGGACAACAAGGTGCCAGAAAATGTTGTAACATTTTTCTCTAACTGATGGAGACAGATACGGCCTTGAGCTCCAGTCAGGTTACTGTATTTACTCACACTGAGAATCTAAGTATTTACAAGAAAAAATGCTTCCTCTTGCTTCTGTCTGTAGGTTTATTGCTGTCATGGAAAGCCACCCAATGAGTGATTTTTTCCAAAGACCAGTTACAGCTTATGAAACATAGGAAACATACTTTGTTCCCATTCTCATTGTTAATGAACTGATCCAGTGTTACAGGGTCTTTGTGCACAAGCTATGCAGACCAGCCTCAGGAAAGAGAAAAAATTGCCATTGTTGCCTGCTGGAAAGTGGAACAGATTACTGAGGACAAACATTTGCAGGCTGTTTTGCAGAACATCAGAGCAGTTACAGTGATCAACAGCCAGGAGTACGAACAGTGGCAGACAGCACAGGAGATGGCTTGGAGAAGAGGCAGACATAGTCTAGGTGTTAGAAATTAAAAAGCCACTGAAACAAAAGATTAAAAGTGGGTAAGGGTTTCATGGTAGCAATTGTAAGCCATGTCAAGAAAGCTTAAATAACAGCATTGTGGAAAGTAATATTAGAAATATGTGCATAATGAGAGTCAGAAAGGGAGAAATGTTACGGAATAAAAAGTCATCTGGAACTACAGAAAGACTGTCCACATTATATTGAAAAAATAAGTGTTAATATCCTCAGCAAGCCACAGAGAACCACTGCTTTATCCTCATCTATGCTCTTCTTATCAGCTTCTATACTCTTCAGAGTTGATGTTTCTGTAATAAAATGGAGTTCTGCTGGGTTTTACTCTTTCTTTTGAAATTGCTAGTGGAACTATTTGGAAGTGAAAGATAATTTTAAAATGTGGAGAAGGGGAAGAAACTACACATTTGGTACATGATATGATCTTTATTTTAGAGATAGGAAAACAGAGGCACAAAGATAACATTGAGTGTCTGCAATTCTACATTGAGTGGAATAAACTAGAAAAAAAAATCTGTTAATTGTTTGAAGGCAGATGGGGTGTCTGAACCAGAAGCCTATCAGGAGCAGATCCTTTTTCACTTTTATAACTTCTTAAGACACATAGTGTTAAGTAGTTTCTCCATTAACTCAGTTTTGCATCGATTTGGAATCCCTTTTCAAGGAATAAAAATCTTAACAGACAAAAGAGGCTTTCTGTCCTCTGAAAGCTGTTTGCAAGTTAAAGAACTAAGGCTATCCACTTTGCTGCTTTAAAAAACTGACTCTGAAAAGGTAAAATTTGCCTGTCTAGTCCTCCTCTTTACCAGCGCTTGTTATTTGCCACACATCTAGCAGCGTGTACATTTGAGGGTATACTGTCCTTAGCTATAGCTTCCTGCAGTTTCCATTGGAGCATTATTCTATAGAAAATCAGACATAACATTAAAAATTAATAGAAAATTTTGCCCAAATTATCTCATTTTTCTGGCATTACAGAAAGCATGAGGCGTGTATTTGGAAGTAACTTAATTCCTTCTCCTAATATAGGTACACTTAATTCCTCTGCAAGTCAGTTTGCTTGTTTGCAATAAGAGGATTTCTCCAAAAATAGAGCTTTATTCCAGATGCACACAGAGTCTCTCTGGAGAGACCAGGACTTATTTTCTCCTACAAGGAAATCTAATGGTTTGCAGGTCTATGTTCCACTAGATATTTGAAACCAAATAAAATAAACCTGAAAGCACCACCATATATGACTGGCAGCTGATGCATTGATTTTTGAAGGTACAGAGTGAAGCTAGCATCTGAATACTATTGAAAGTCAATGAGCATTGAGGGCTAAATACCAGTCCAAGCATTCTCTCCAAATTGCACACAATTACCACTTCCTAACGTTTTCTTTCTGTTGCTGGAGCACAGCATCAGCAACATGTTTGGGGGCTTTTTCCCAAGATATACTTTTTGCATTTTCCAGTTTAGAATCTCATTTAATCTTCCGCTCAGATATTGTTTCATTAATTTGACTTCTTATGATTTCTTTATCCTGACTGATGTTAGTAAGTTTTCTCAATTTATTATATCCTGTGGATTTCATTAACATGTTGTTTGCTCAAAGTGAGAAAATAAGCATGTACAAATGGCTGGCATTTCTCTTCTCACTTCAGATCAGCTATCCTGATCTACACAGTGGAAGCTCTGTTTGACTGTAGCTAATGATTGCTAATTGAAACTAAATGTGTGCAATTGACTGAAGTATAAGAGCACAGAATCCCTACAATTATACCCTGATAACAATCTTTCAAATCCAGCTGTCAGTCCCCATAAAATGCTCATGTACTCTTTCCTCAGAATTACAGAGAGTTAGTATTTACTGCAAGTACTTATTTGGGTTAAATGGACAGAATTGTGGCGTGTTCCAGTGAGGCTGGTATCAGTAAACAGTTCAGATTGGTCAACCAAATGCTACTTTAAATTGACATGCATCAGTGAATCATCTCAAAAGGATCCCCAGTTTTAAGAATATAAATATTCTTAACATGCATGGAAATAGAACTGTAGCGGTCAAAATGAAGATTATTTTATGCATGAAATAAATGCACAGCTGAATATGGGCTGAAAACAATATCTGGCTATTAAAACATTTTATGTCGAGATCTCACATTATTTTCCATGAAAAAATTAACAAAGCTTAAATTAGCAAAAATAATATTGTGTTAATATTTATCATCTTAATGTTTATTAGGGCCAATATTAATGACTCTAGATCACAAATATCAAACAGTTAATGAGTTGGCATATGAACATTCTTAGATTCCACAACTTGGAGGTCTTTGTAATATTTTATTCACAAAATAAAAGCCATTTACTTCACCAGTTAGCCACAGAGATCAACTAAGCAACAACAAAGCAAGCTAGCTTTTACATAAAGAAAAAAATATAAAATATAGGAGTTAAACCTATTTAGATTGATGAATAAATCGAGCCAGCATACTTTGAGTTTCAGTGATTGTCACAAGGACTGCTAAAACTGGTCTCAGAACCACACCTTGTGAAGCATCCCATCTGATTCTGTAATATTTTTTTATTTAGTTTCCCCCATAAATCAATAAGGTTCCCCTCAGGACCAGAAAACATAACGTTCAAGTAGATATTTTAAATACGGAAAAAAAAGATTGCAGAATGCTAGAGCTGAGCATGTATCAAAGGCAATAATCTGTCAGAAGCATTTCTAGGAGGGGCTCTGTTCTCTTTAAAGACAAATTTTGGTACAAAATAAGACTATAAAACTCCTTACCAGACAGAAGAGAAATAAATGAAGTTTCAAAACAGCTACTTTAAGACTGTAATTTACTTTCCATCAAATATAAGGAGCCAAGTGGGTAGAAAGACATATGGACGGCATGTCCTACAGAAAGGAAACCAAACAATGAGGAGTGTTTTTAGAAAAGAGATGATCACCGGGAAGTGTATTTATTAATACTAATTTCATCCACTATGCTTCTTCACCTTTCAAAGAGCCTCCTTGACCTCAATATATCAATTAATCTTGAAAAGACTTGCTGAAATAAAATACACGAATACACAGATAAAAACTACAAACCACCAATCAAACAAAAAAAAAAAAAAACACAAACACAAAACCAAACCACAACAACAACAAAAAAACAAATTGCTGTTTCTGGACCCAGTAAATCCTGTATGATGTAGTCACTGCGAGTGAAAGACCTTAGCATCAAGAAATGTCAGTGTTATTCCCCGTCTCAAGGAACAATGATCATGAAGGACATTTCACTGTAGTCCTCCTGGTAGCCAAAAAAAAATAACAGACATTGAAGGCAGAGGAACTGCTCTGGAAATGAAGAGAAAGGGAATGTATGCGCAATGCTCAGCAGTTGCTACTGGGCCCATACCACTTTATGGTGCATGTTATTCAGCAAATCCCCTGACAGCTTATCTATGATCTAAAGGATGATGTACTTACGGCAATAATGTAAGGCAAGATAAGCTTTAACTCTTGTCTTTATATTTCTGAAAATAACATTCTCTTTCTGCCAGACATTAGCTCCTATTCCTGCAAGTTCAAAGCTACAGTCTCTTTTTATTATTTTTAACAAAATATCACACAAATAGAATTTATTTCATTCAATATACTCATATCTGTGTCTCATCAATACTTACATGACAAGGAAAGAAATAACGGGAAAGTTCAGGAAAAGTCTCACATGTGGTCCTGCTTTGTACCAGCACCTCCAGATGGCAAGTTCTGAGAACATGAACAAGAAGTACACTAACACTGAACTTAAGCCAATTTGATTTTCAGTCTTGGTTGCTAGACAACTTTTAAGTCCTGAAAGAGCCATGCAGGCTTACAAGCATGATCTTGGGCTCTTGCAACAGGCAATACTTTTTCTATTCAGTCGGATTTGCTTCTATAAAATCTTCTCAACCTTAAAATGGTGACAGCATTTGTCAAAGCAAACTAAAGTTACATGTAAATCTGACAGTTGAAGTATGAGGTGGAGAAGGAAGAGACAAGTTGTGCACTGGCTAAATTTACAAGACCTTGAAGGCAGATTTCCTGCCTCACTTCTGTCATTCTCAAAGTCAACCCAAATCTGTATAACTCTTGCTAACTTGACAATCCAAGCTAAGCCTGTGAGTGACTTTAACTGAGATTTAGTACCATGTGATTTCAAATATGCCGGTGCATGAGAACTGTGAGTTGAGTCTCCTTGCAAAAGACAATATAGATACATCCTCTGTTGAAAAAATAGAAAAAAGGATCTGAAACCATATTTCATCCTTATTGGTGCAAAAATTACTGCATCCATGTGTTATGTCCCTAATGGGTTCCAGTGCAATGTTTTCTCCCAAAAAGGAAGTTTGGGTAAAAAAAAACCCACGATTTTGAAGGAAGGACCTGTGATCAAAGGGGAAAATGAAGAATGAACTGAAGCTATGATATTACACTGGAGAAATATATGGCAGATCAAGGACATGGGAAGCAGGAAGAGCATTCGATGGTCAATTTTTCAGGAGGGAATAAAAGGAGAAAAGAGAGAAACCGCAGAGGGACACTGCTACTAGGGGAAGGCCAGAAGTGCTCAGAGGGAGACACTGGGAAGAGATCAGTTTTTGCTAGTCTATTCTTTTTGTCAGATAAGTAATTACTGTGCATCTTAAATTGGTTTTGCTGGTCAATGAAGAAATGCAAAGCCAACCCTTATTATTCCCAGCATGAATTTTAGGCATGCCACTTTCAGTGACCTATGTCAGGTTCAGAGCAGTGATATGGGAATGACAGGGGATGAGAAGGAAGCAGAAAGAGTTTCCTCCTTTAGACCCCAGGAGGGGTAGCTGCCTTCCTCTGTGCTCCCCCCTCAGCATTTTAATTGCAGCCTGAATGTGCCAGGCTACAGCACGATGCAGTCAGTCAAGGAAGAAAGAGTCGTCCTCTGATGACATCACCACTCTTATGCATTGGTGGTTCTTAGCAATAATACGAAGAGGGATCTGGGTTTTTGGTTAGACAAGATGTGTTTGTTTAGTTATTTTAAACAGCAGCTTCCCTTGTAGCCAAACCAGAGGCTGCAAGTTGTTACTGCAAATATAAATTTTACTTCATCATCTGTGCTTAACCATATCTGCTCTTTTGACCAAAGAATTGATCTAGGGACAAGTACAAATGATTAAGAACCCCCAGCTGCTTACATACAAATTACAGAGGTGTACAGAGACTCAGGCCTTTTGTGTAGGGAAGTTTTCAAGTACTTTTGCTGTAAGTAGCAGAATACACAATAGAATTAATAAAAAAAGATAAGCATTTTAATTACTGGTGCCCTGTTCACGCACAAAAAACTGCATGGATAACAATTATGCATTTTTTTTCCCTCATATGGCTTCCTATTGAAGCAGAGTTGTACATTTATGTATGTATTTATGATGAAGCAAAACACTACACCGGGCTAGAGAAAAAAAAAGTAAGAAACAGCAAAGGCTTTCATTTGGGTAAATATAGTAGAATAGCATATGTATAATATATATAATATATACAGTTGTACTGGCTTTGCATGACAAGGCTTTGGTAGTGGAGCTACCGGGGTGGCTTCTGTGCGAATCTACTAGAAGCTTCCTCCATTTCCCATAGGGCCAATGCCAGCTGGCTCCAAGATGGATCCACTGCTGACCAAAGCTAAGTCCATCAGTGATGGTGGTCGCGTCTCTGGAATAATACAGATAAGAAGACAGAAAAGTTGCGGCACAGGAGCAACTGCAGTCAGAACGAGAAGGTAGGACCTGTGAAAGCAGCAACCCTGTAGAGACCAAAGCTGGTGAAGGAGGGCTTTAGGTGCTCCAGGCACTAGAGCAGAGGTTCACCTGCAGCCCTTGGTGCAGACCACAGTGAAGCAGCTGTGCCCTTGCAACCAATGGAGGTCCACGGTGGAGCAGGCTCCCCCTGAAGTCCACGGAGGACCCCACATCAGAGCAGGGGAATGTCCTAATGAGACTGTGATCCTGTGGGAATCCTGCACTGGAACAGGATCCTAGCAGGAGCTGTGGCCCCATGGAGAGAGAAGCCCAGGCTAGAGCAGGTTTGCTGCAGGACCTGTGACCTCAGAGGAGATCCACTCTGGAGCAGGCTGTTCCTGAAGGATGCATCTATGGAAGGGATCCACACTGGAGCAGTGTCGGGGTTTAAGCCCAGCCGGTAACACAGAACCACACAGCACTTACTCACTCCCCCATATTTCTCCTCTCCCTGCTCCCAGAACAATGGGGAGGAGAATCAAAAAATGTAACTCCCATGGGTTGAGATAAGAACAGTCCAGTAACTAAGGTATTACACAAACCATTACTGCTACCACAAATAATAATAATGATATGGGAAATAACAAGGGAAAATAATACAACCACTCAACACTGACCAATACCCAGCCTGACCCAAGCTGCGATCTAGCCCTTCTGGGTAACTGCCCCCAGTTTATATGACATCCTGTGGCATGGAATACCTCTTTGACTAGTCTGGGTCAGGTGTCCTGTCTCAGCTTCCTCCCGGCTTCCACTCCCACCTGACAGAGCATGAGACTCAGAAAGTCATTGGTCAGAGTAAACATTACCGAGCAGAAATGAAAAACAATGGTGTTATCAGTGCTGTTCCCAGGCTGAAAGTCAAAACCATAGCACTGCACAAGCTACTAAAAAGAAGAAAAATGACTGTTACTGTTGAACCCAGGACAGTATCCATCCCTTATTCCATACCATTCACATCATGCTCAGATCTCACATTTTTCAATATACCATCACATTCGTCTCACATATATATATAAACACACACACACAGACAAAGAGAGAAAGAGAGAGATCATTCCTTAGTGCAGGAACCAATCCTTAAAAAGCTGCTGAGTTCATTCGGTCCATGATGTCAGGCTCGATCTCTTGTAAGTCTTTCAGAGCAGGAGAGGCTGTGTGCAATGTTGGAATGTTGCCAGCTGATGATCATAGAATCATAGAATAGTTTGGGTTGGAAAGGACCTTAAGATCATCTAGTTCCAACCCCCCTTGTTCAACGATGAACAAGACCAGTCTTGTTCACTGATCCCTGAGGAACACCACTCATTACTGGTCTCCAGCTGGACACTGAGCCATTGACCACAACTCTTTGCATGCTGCCATGCAACCAGTTCTTTATTCACCCAGTGGTCCGCCTATCAAATTGATGTCTTTCCAATTTAGAGACAAGGATGTCATGTGAGACAGTGTCAAGCACTTTGCACAAGTCCAGGGAGATGACATCAACTGCCCTTCCCCTGTCCATCAGTTCCTTAGCTCCATCATAGAAGGCCACCAGATTGGTCAGGCAGGATTTCCCCTTAGTGAAGCCATGCTGGCTGTCCCCAAGCACCTTGTTGTTTTTCATGTGCCTCAGCACGGCTTCCAGGAGAATCCGCTCCAAGATATTGGCAGGCACAGAGGTGAGGCTGACTGGTCTGTAGTTCCCTGGCTCATCCATTTTCCCCTTCTTGAAAATGGGGGTTATATTTCCCTTTTTCCAGTTGTTGGGAACTTCACCCGACTGCCATGATTTTTCAAATAGGATGGACAGTGGCTCAGCAGCTTCATTTGCCAGCTCCTTCAGGACCCACAGATGGATTTCATCAGGTCCCATGGACTTGTATATGTTCAGGTTCCTAAGATGATCTCGAACCAGATCCTCTCCTACAGTGGTCCCAAGATTTTCATCC